>OY725350.1:7500000-10000000 GCA_963243735.1 Neocrepidodera transversa
GGAATGGCATAAATTTCATTTTTTTATCTTTTATATTTTTAAAGTTATGATCAAATGAAAATTGATCATCAACGTAAAAACTAAAACTGTTAATACGTATTTCTCAGTGACAAATATTTTTTTGCCATTTAGAGTTTTATAAAACTAATCGAATGGCATAAATTTCATTTTTTTATCTTTTATATTTTTAAAGTTATGATCAAATGAAAATTGATCATCAACGTAAAAACTAAAACTGTTAATACGTATTTCTCAGTGACAAATATATTTTTCCCATTTAGAGTTTTATAAAACTAATCGAATGGCATAAATTTCATTTTTTTATCTTTTATATTTTTAAAGTTATAATCAAATGAAAATTGATCATGTAAAAACTAAAACTGTTAATACGTATTTCTCAGCGACAAATATATTTTTCCCATTTAGAGTTTTATAAATCTAATCGAATGGCATAAATTTCATTTTTTTGTCTTTTATATTTTTAAAGTTATGATCAAAATGAAAATTGATCATCAACGTAAAAACTAAAACTGTTAATACGTATTTCTCAGTGACAAATATATTTTTCCCATTTAGAGTTTTATAAAACTAATCGAATGGCATAAATTTCATTTTTTTATCTTTTATATTTTTAAAGTTATGATCAAATGAAAATTGATCATCAACGTAAAAACTAAAACTGTTAATACGTATTTCTCAGTGACAAATATATTTTTCCCATTTAGAGTTTTATAAAACTAATCGAATGGCATAAATTTCATTTTTTTATCTGTTATATTTTTAAAGTTATGATCAAATGAAAATTGATCATCAACGTAAAAACCAAAACTGTTAATACGTATTTCTCAGTGACAAATATATTTTTCCCATTTAGAGTTTTATAAAACTAATCGAATGGCATAAATTTCATTTTTTTATCTTTTATATTTTTAAAGTTATGATCAAATGAAAATTGATCATCAACGTAAAAACTAAAACTGTTAATACGTATTTCTCAGTGACAAATATATTTTTCCCATTTAGAGTTTTATAAAACTAATCGAATGGCATAAATTTCATTTTTTTATCTTTTATATTTTTAAAGTTATGATCAAATGAAAATTGATCATCAACGTAAAAACTAAAACTGTTAATACGTATTTCTCAGTGACAAATATATTTTTCCCATTTAGAGTTTTATAAAACTAATCGAATGGCATAAATTTCATTTTTTTATCTGTTATATTTTTAAAGTTATGATCAAATGAAAATTGATCATCAACGTAAAAACCAAAACTGTTAATACGTATTTCTCAGTGACAAATATATTTTTCCCATTTAGAGTTTTATAAAACTAATCGAATGGCATAAATTTCATTTTTTTATCTTTTATATTTTTAAAGTTATGATCAAATGAAAATTGATCATCAACGTAAAAACTAAAACTGTTAATACGTATTTCTCAGTGACAAATATATTTTTCCCATTTAGAGTTTTATAAAACTAATCGAATGGCATAAATTTCATTTTTTTATCTTTTATATTTTTAAAGTTATGATCAAATGAAAATTGATCATCAACGTAAAAACTAAAACTGTTAATACGTATTTCTCAGTGACTAATATATTTTTCCCATTTAGAGTTTTATAAAACTAATCGAATGGCATAAATTTCATTTTTTTATCTTTTATATTTTTAAAGTTATGATCAAATGAAAATTGATCATCAACGTAAAAACTAAAACTGTTAATACGTATTTCTCAGTGACAAATATATTTTTCCCATTTAGAGTTTTATAAAACTAATCGAATGGCATAAATTTCATTTTTTTATCTTTTATATTTTTAAAGTTATGATCAAATGAAAATTGATCATCAACGTAAAAACTAAAACTGTTAATACGTATTTCTCAGTGACTAATATATTTTTCCCATTTAGAGTTTTATAAAACTAATCGAATGGCATAAATTTCATTTTTTTATCTTTTATATTTTTAAAGTTATGATCAAATGAAAATTGATCATCAACGTAAAAACTAAAACTGTTAATACGTATTTCTCAGTGACAAATATATTTTTCCCATTTAGAGTTTTATAAAACTGATCGAATGGCATAAATTTCATTTTTTTATCTTTTATATTTTTAAAGTTATGATCAAATGAAAATTCATCATCAACGTAAAAACTAAAACTGTTAATACGTATTTCTCAGTGACAAATATATTTTTCCCATTTAGAGTTTTATAAAACTAATCGAATGGCATAAATTTCATTTTTTTATCTTTTATATTTTTAAAGTTATGATCAAATGAAAATTGATCATCAACGTAAAAACTAAAACTGTTAATACGTATTTCTCAGTGACAAATATATTTTTCCCATTTAGAGTTTTATAAAACTAATCGAATGGCATAAATTTCATTTTTTTATCTTTTATATTTTTAAAGTTATGATCAAATGAAAATTCATCATCAACGTAAAAACTAAAACTGTTAATACGTATTTCTCAGTGACTAATATATTTTTCCCATTTAGAGTTTTATAAAACTAATCGAATGGCATAAATTTCATTTTTTTATCTGTTATATTTTTAAAGTTATGATCAAATGAAAATTGATCATCAACGTAAAAACCAAAACTGTTAATACGTATTTCTCAGTGACAAATATATTTTTCCCATTTAGAGTTTTATAAAACTAATCGAATGGCATAAATTTCATTTTTTTATCTTTTATATTTTTAAAGTTATGATCAAATGAAAATTGATCATCAACGTAAAAACTAAAACTGTTAATACGTATTTCTCAGTGACAAATATATTTTTCCCATTTAGAGTTTTATAAAACTAATCGAATGGCATAAATTTCATTTTTTTATCTTTTATATTTTTAAAGTTATGATCAAATGAAAATTGATCATCAACGTAAAAACTAAAACTGTTAATACGTATTTCTCAGTGACTAATATATTTTTCCCATTTAGAGTTTTATAAAACTAATCGAATGGCATAAATTTCATTTTTTTATCTTTTATATTTTTAAAGTTATGATCAAATGAAAATTGATCATCAACGTAAAAACTAAAACTGTTAATACGTATTTCTCAGTGACAAATATATTTTTCCCATTTAGAGTTTTATAAAACTGATCGAATGGCATAAATTTCATTTTTTTATCTTTTATATTTTTAAAGTTATGATCAAATGAAAATTCATCATCAACGTAAAAACTAAAACTGTTAATACGTATTTCTCAGTGACAAATATATTTTTCCCATTTAGAGTTTTATAAAACTAATCGAATGGCATAAATTTCATTTTTTTATCTTTTATATTTTTAAAGTTATGATCAAATGAAAATTGATCATCAACGTAAAAACTAAAACTGTTAATACGTATTTCTCAGTGACAAATATATTTTTTCCATTTAGAGTTTTATAAATCTAATCGAATGGCATAAATTTCATTTTTTTATCTTTTATATTTTTAAAGTTATGATCAAATGAAAATTGATCATCAACGTAAAAACTAAAACTGTTAATACGTATTTCTCAGTGACAAATATATTTTTCCCATTTAGAGTTTTATAAAACTAATCGAATGGCATAAATTTCATTTTTTTATCTTTTATATTTTTAAAGTTATGATCAAATGAAAATTCATCATCAACGTAAAAACTAAAACTGTTAATACGTATTTCTCAGTGACAAATATATTTTTCCCATTTAGAGTTTTATAAAACTAATCGAATGGCATAAATTTCATTTTTTTGTCTTTTATATTTTTAAAGATATGATCAAATGAATATTGATCATCAACGTAAAAACTAAAACTGTTAATACGTATTTCTCAGTGACAAATAAATTTTTCCCATTAAGAGTTTTATAAAACTAATCGAATGGCATAAATTTCATTTTTTTATCTTTTATATTTTTAAAGTTATGATCAAATGAAAATTGATCATCAACGTAAAAACTAAAACTGTTAATACGTATTTCTCAGTGACAAATATATTTTTCCCATTTAGAGTTTTATAAAACTAATCGAATGGCATAAATTTCATTTTTTTATCTTTTATATTTTTAAAGTTATGATCAAATGAAAATTGATCATCAACGTAAAAACTAAAACTGTTAATACGTATTTCTCAGTGACAAATAAATTTTTCCCATTTAGAGTTTTATAAAACTAATCGAATGGCATAAATTTCATTTTTTTGTCTTTTATATTTTTAAAGATATGATCAAATGAATATTGATCATCAACGTAAAAACTAAAACTGTTAATACGTATTTCTCAGTGACAAATAAATTTTTCCCATTTAGAGTTTTATAAAACTAATCGAATGGCATAAATTTCATTTTTTTGTCTTTTATATTTTTAAAGATATGATCAAATGAATATTGATCATCAACGTAAAAACTAAAACTGTTAATACGTATTTCTCAGTGACAAATATATTTTTCCCATTTAGAGTTTTATAAAACTTATCGAATGGCATAAATTTCATTTTTTTATCTTTTATATTTTTAAAGTTATGATCAAATGAAAATTGATCATCAACGTAAAAACTAAAACTGTTAATACGTATTTCTCAGTGACAAATAAATTTTTCCCATTTAGAGTTTTATAAAACTAATCGAATGGCATAAATTTCATTTTTTTGTCTTTTATATTTTTAAAGATATGATCAAATGAATATTGATCATCAACGTAAAAACTAAAACTGTTAATACGTATTTCTCAGTGACAAATAAATTTTTCCCATTTAGAGTTTTATAAAACTAATCGAATGGCATAAATTTCATTTTTTTATCTTTTATATTTTTAAAGTTATGATCAAATGAAAATTGATCATCAACGTAAAAACTAAAACTGTTAATACGTATTTCTCAGTGACAAATATATTTTTCCCATTTAGAGTTTTATAAAACTAATCGAATGGCATAAATTTCATTTTTTTATCTTTTATATTTTTAAAGTTATGATCAAATGAAAATTGATCATCAACGTAAAAACTAAAACTGTTAATACGTATTTCTCAGTGACAAATAAATTTTTCCCATTTAGAGATTTATAAAACTAATCGAATGGCATAAATTTCATTTTTTTATCTTTTATATTTTTAAAGTTATGATCAAAATGAAAATTGATCATCAACGTAAAAACTAAAACTGTTAATACGTATTTCTCAGTGACAAATTTATTTTTCCCATTTAGAGTTTTATAAAACTAATCGAATGGCATAAATTTCATTTTTTTATCTTTTATATTTTTAAAGTTATGATCAAATGAAAATTGATCATCAACGTAAAAACTAAAACTGTTAATACGTATTTCTCAGTGACAAATATATTTTTCCCATTTAGAGTTTTATAAAACTAATCGAATGGCATAAATTTCATTTTTTTATCTTTTATATTTTTAAAGTTATGATCAAATGAAAATTGATCATCAACGTAAAAACTAAAACTGTTAATACGTATTTCTCAGTGACAAATATATTTTTCCCATTTAGAGTTTTATAAAACTAATCGAATGGCATAAATTTCATTTTTTTATCTTTTATATTTTTAAAGTTATGATCAAATGAAAATTGATCATCAACGTAAAAACCAAAACTGTTAATACGTATTTCTCAGTGACAAATATATTTTTCCCATTTAGAGTTTTATAAATCTAATGGAATGGCATAAATTTCATTTTTTTATCTTTTATATTTTTAAAGTTATGATCAAATGAAAATTGATCATCAACGTAAAAACTAAAACTGTTAATACGTATTTCTCAGTGACAAATATTTTTTTCCCATTTAGAGTTTTATAAAACTAATCGAATGGCATAAATTTCATTTTTTTATCTTTTATATTTTTAAAGTTATGATCAAATGAAAATTGATCATGTAAAAACTAAAACTGTTAATACGTATTTCTCAGCGACAAATATATTTTTCCCATTTAGAGTTTTATAAAACTAATCGAATGGCATAAATTTCATTTTTTTATCTTTTATATTTTTAAAGTTATGATCAAATGAAAATTGATCATCAACGTAAAAACTAAAACTGTTAATACGTATTTCTCAGTGACAAATATATTTTTCCCATTTAGAGTTTTATAAAACTAATCGAATGGCATAAATTTCATTTTTTTATCTGTTATATTTTTAAAGTTATGATCAAATGAAAATTGATCATCAACGTAAAAACCAAAACTGTTAATACGTATTTCTCAGTGACTAATATATTTTTCCCATTTAGAGTTTTATAAAACTAATCGAATGGCATAAATTTCATTTTTTTATCTTTTATATTTTTAAAGTTATGATCAAATGAAAATTGATCATCAACGTAAAAACTAAAACTGTTAATACGTATTTCTCAGTGACAAATATATTTTTCCCATTTAGAGTTTTATAAAACTAATCGAATGGCATAAATTTCATTTTTTTATCTTTTATATTTTTAAAGTTATGATCAAATGAAAATTGATCATCAACGTAAAAACTAAAACTGTTAATACGTATTTCTCAGTGACAAATAAATTTTTCCCATTTAGAGTTTTATAAAACTAATCGAATGGCATAAATTTCATTTTTTTGTCTTTTATATTTTTAAAGATATGATCAAATGAATATTGATCATCAACGTAAAAACTAAAACTGTTAATACGTATTTCTCAGTGACAAATAAATTTTTCCCATTTAGAGTTTTATAAAACTAATCGAATGGCATAAATTTCATTTTTTTATCTTTTATATTTTTAAAGTTATGATCAAATGAAAATTGATCATCAACGTAAAAACTAAAACTGTTAATACGTATTTCTCAGTGACAAATATATTTTTCCCATTTAGAGTTTTATAAAACTAATCGAATGGCATAAATTTCATTTTTTTATCTTTTATATTTTTAAAGTTATGATCAAATGAAAATTGATCATCAACGTAAAAACTAAAACTGTTAATACGTATTTCTCAGTGACAAATAAATTTTTCCCATTTAGAGATTTATAAAACTAATCGAATGGCATAAATTTCATTTTTTTATCTTTTATATTTTTAAAGTTATGATCAAAATGAAAATTGATCATCAACGTAAAAACTAAAACTGTTAATACGTATTTCTCAGTGACAAATTTATTTTTCCCATTTAGAGTTTTATAAAACTAATCGAATGGCATAAATTTCATTTTTTTATCTTTTATATTTTTAAAGTTATGATCAAATGAAAATTGATCATCAACGTAAAAACTAAAACTGTTAATACGTATTTCTCAGTGACAAATATATTTTTCCCATTTAGAGTTTTATAAAACTAATCGAATGGCATAAATTTCATTTTTTTATCTTTTATATTTTTAAAGTTATGATCAAATGAAAATTGATCATCAACGTAAAAACTAAAACTGTTAATACGTATTTCTCAGTGACAAATATATTTTTCCCATTTAGAGTTTTATAAAACTAATCGAATGGCATAAATTTCATTTTTTTATCTTTTATATTTTTAAAGTTATGATCAAATGAAAATTGATCATCAACGTAAAAACCAAAACTGTTAATACGTATTTCTCAGTGACAAATATATTTTTCCCATTTAGAGTTTTATAAATCTAATGGAATGGCATAAATTTCATTTTTTTATCTTTTATATTTTTAAAGTTATGATCAAATGAAAATTGATCATCAACGTAAAAACTAAAACTGTTAATACGTATTTCTCAGTGACAAATATTTTTTTGCCATTTAGAGTTTTATAAAACTAATCGAATGGCATAAATTTCATTTTTTTATCTTTTATATTTTTAAAGTTATGATCAAATGAAAATTGATCATCAACGTAAAAACTAAAACTGTTAATACGTATTTCTCAGTGACAAATATATTTTTCCCATTTAGAGTTTTATAAAACTAATCGAATGGCATAAATTTCATTTTTTTATCTTTTATATTTTTAAAGTTATGATCAAATGAAAATTGATCATGTAAAAACTAAAACTGTTAATACGTATTTCTCAGCGACAAATATATTTTTCCCATTTAGAGTTTTATAAATCTAATCGAATGGCATAAATTTCATTTTTTTGTCTTTTATATTTTTAAAGTTATGATCAAAATGAAAATTGATCATCAACGTAAAAACTAAAACTGTTAATACGTATTTCTCAGTGACAAATATATTTTTCCCATTTAGAGTTTTATAAAACTAATCGAATGGCATAAATTTCATTTTTTTATCTTTTATATTTTTAAAGTTATGATCAAATGAAAATTGATCATCAACGTAAAAACTAAAACTGTTAATACGTATTTCTCAGTGACAAATATATTTTTCCCATTTAGAGTTTTATAAAACTAATCGAATGGCATAAATTTCATTTTTTTATCTTTTATATTTTTAAAGTTATGATCAAATGAAAATTGATCATCAACGTAAAAACTAAAACTGTTAATACGTATTTCTCAGTGACAAATATTTTTTTGCCATTTAGAGTTTTATAAAACTAATCGAATGGCATAAATTTCATTTTTTTATCTTTTATATTTTTAAAGTTATGATCAAATGAAAATTGATCATCAACGTAAAAACCAAAACTGTTAATACGTATTTCTCAGTGACTAATATATTTTTCCCATTTAGAGTTTTATAAAACTAATCGAATGGCATAAATTTCATTTTTTTATCTTTTATATTTTTAAAGTTATGATCAAATGAAAATTCATCATCAACGTAAAAACTAAAACTGTTAATACGTATTTCTCAGTGACAAATATATTTTTCCCATTTAGAGTTTTATAAAACTAATCGAATGGCATAAATTTCATTTTTTTATCTTTTATATTTTTAAAGTTATGATCAAATGAAAATTGATCATCAACGTAAAAACTAAAACTGTTAATACGTATTTCTCAGTGACAAATATATTTTTTCCATTTAGAGTTTTATAAATCTAATCGAATGGCATAAATTTCATTTTTTTATCTTTTATATTTTTAAAGTTATGATCAAATGAAAATTGATCATCAACGTAAAAACTAAAACTGTTAATACGTATTTCTCAGTGACAAATATATTTTTCCCATTTAGAGTTTTATAAAACTAATCGAATGGCATAAATTTCATTTTTTTATCTTTTATATTTTTAAAGTTATGATCAAATGAAAATTCATCATCAACGTAAAAACTAAAACTGTTAATACGTATTTCTCAGTGACAAATATATTTTTCCCATTTAGAGTTTTATAAAACTAATCGAATGGCATAAATTTCATTTTTTTGTCTTTTATATTTTTAAAGATATGATCAAATGAATATTGATCATCAACGTAAAAACTAAAACTGTTAATACGTATTTCTCAGTGACAAATAAATTTTTCCCATTAAGAGTTTTATAAAACTAATCGAATGGCATAAATTTCATTTTTTTATCTTTTATATTTTTAAAGTTATGATCAAATGAAAATTGATCATCAACGTAAAAACTAAAACTGTTAATACGTATTTCTCAGTGACAAATATATTTTTCCCATTTAGAGTTTTATAAAACTAATCGAATGGCATAAATTTCATTTTTTTATCTTTTATATTTTTAAAGTTATGATCAAATGAAAATTGATCATCAACGTAAAAACTAAAACTGTTAATACGTATTTCTCAGTGACAAATAAATTTTTCCCATTTAGAGTTTTATAAAACTAATCGAATGGCATAAATTTCATTTTTTTGTCTTTTATATTTTTAAAGATATGATCAAATGAATATTGATCATCAACGTAAAAACTAAAACTGTTAATACGTATTTCTCAGTGACAAATAAATTTTTCCCATTTAGAGTTTTATAAAACTAATCGAATGGCATAAATTTCATTTTTTTGTCTTTTATATTTTTAAAGATATGATCAAATGAATATTGATCATCAACGTAAAAACTAAAACTGTTAATACGTATTTCTCAGTGACAAATAAATTTTTCCCATTTAGAGTTTTATAAAACTAATCGAATGGCATAAATTTCATTTTTTTATCTTTTATATTTTTAAAGTTATGATCAAATGAAAATTGATCATCAACGTAAAAACTAAAACTGTTAATACGTATTTCTCAGTGACAAATATATTTTTCCCATTTAGAGTTTTATAAAACTAATCGAATGGCATAAATTTCATTTTTTTATCTTTTATATTTTTAAAGTTATGATCAAATGAAAATTGATCATCAACGTAAAAACTAAAACTGTTAATACGTATTTCTCAGTGACAAATAAATTTTTCCCATTTAGAGATTTATAAAACTAATCGAATGGCATAAATTTCATTTTTTTATCTTTTATATTTTTAAAGTTATGATCAAAATGAAAATTGATCATCAACGTAAAAACTAAAACTGTTAATACGTATTTCTCAGTGACAAATTTATTTTTCCCATTTAGAGTTTTATAAAACTAATCGAATGGCATAAATTTCATTTTTTTATCTTTTATATTTTTAAAGTTATGATCAAATGAAAATTGATCATCAACGTAAAAACTAAAACTGTTAATACGTATTTCTCAGTGACAAATATATTTTTCCCATTTAGAGTTTTATAAAACTAATCGAATGGCATAAATTTCATTTTTTTATCTTTTATATTTTTAAAGTTATGATCAAATGAAAATTGATCATCAACGTAAAAACTAAAACTGTTAATACGTATTTCTCAGTGACAAATATATTTTTCCCATTTAGAGTTTTATAAAACTAATCGAATGGCATAAATTTCATTTTTTTATCTTTTATATTTTTAAAGTTATGATCAAAATGAAAATTGATCATCAACGTAAAAACTAAAACTGTTAATACGTATTTCTCAGTGACAAATTTATTTTTCCCATTTAGAGTTTTATAAAACTAATCGAATGGCATAAATTTCATTTTTTTATCTTTTATATTTTTAAAGTTATGATCAAATGAAAATTGATCATCAACGTAAAAACTAAAACTGTTAATACGTATTTCTCAGTGACAAATATATTTTTCCCATTTAGAGTTTTATAAAACTAATCGAATGGCATAAATTTCATTTTTTTATCTTTTATATTTTTAAAGTTATGATCAAATGAAAATTGATCATCAACGTAAAAACTAAAACTGTTAATACGTATTTCTCAGTGACAAATATATTTTTCCCATTTAGAGTTTTATAAAACTAATCGAATGGCATAAATTTCATTTTTTTATCTTTTATATTTTTAAAGTTATGATCAAATGAAAATTGATCATCAACGTAAAAACTAAAACTGTTAATACGTATTTCTCAGTGACAAATATATTTTTCCCATTTAGAGTTTTATAAAACTAATCGAATGGCATAAATTTCATTTTTTTATCTTTCATATTTTTAAAGTTATGATCAAATGAAACTTGATCATCAACGTAAAAACTAAAACTGTTAATACGTATTTCTCAGTGACAAATATATTTTTCCCATTTAGAGTTTTATAAAACTAATCGAATGGCATAAATTTCATTTTTTTATCTTTCATATTTTTAAAGTTATGATCAAATGAAACTTGATCATCAACGTAAAAACTAAAACTGTTAATACGTATTTCTCAGTGACAAATATATTTTTCCCATTTAGAGTTTTATAAAACTGATCGAATGGCATAAATTTCATTTTTTTATCTTTTATATTTTTAAAGTTATGATCAAATGAAAATTGATCATCAACGTAAAAACTAAAACTGTTAATACGTATTTCTCAGTGACAAATATATTTTTCCCATTTAGAGTTTTATAAAACTAATCGAATGGCATAAATTTCATTTTTTTATCTTTTATATTTTTAAAGTTATGATCAAATGAAAATTGATCATCAACGTAAAAACTAAAACTGTTAATACGTATTTCTCAGTGACAAATAAATTTTTCCCATTTAGAGATTTATAAAACTAATCGAATGGCATAAATTTCATTTTTTTATCTTTTATATTTTTAAAGTTATGATCAAAATGAAAATTGATCATCAACGTAAAAACTAAAACTGTTAATACGTATTTCTCAGTGACAAATTTATTTTTCCCATTTAGAGTTTTATAAAACTAATCGAATGGCATAAATTTCATTTTTTTATCTTTTATATTTTTAAAGTTATGATCAAATGAAAATTGATCATCAACGTAAAAACTAAAACTGTTAATACGTATTTCTCAGTGACAAATAAATTTTTCCCATTTAGAGATTTATAAAACTAATCGAATGGCATAAATTTCATTTTTTTATCTTTTATATTTTTAAAGTTATGATCAAAATGAAAATTGATCATCAACGTAAAAACTAAAACTGTTAATACGTATTTCTCAGTGACAAATTTATTTTTCCCATTTAGAGTTTTATAAAACTAATCGAATGGCATAAATTTCATTTTTTTATCTTTTATATTTTTAAAGTTATGATCAAATGAAAATTGATCATCAACGTAAAAATTAAAACTGTTAATACGCATTTCTCTTAGTTGGAAATTTAATTACATCGTAAAAATTAATAATAAACCCAGTGGAAAACATTAAGGGGGTTTTTAGATGGGTTGAAAATTTAATAAAAATGTAACTTTAATACGCCGAAAAATTTTATACTTTCCTCCGGAAACAACCTGTATATTATTTTTAAAAAAATTGCTAAATTTTGTTTGTACTATAAGTGTATCAAGTATTAAATTTTTCAGCGGTGAATTAATTAGGCGGTGAACTGATTAGGCGGTGAATTAAATAGGCAGTCCACGCCACTGAAGATGGCTGCCGCAGTTGCAGTCGATACGTTTGAAAATAATAACCAAAAAGAACGCAGCATAAAAGCCCGGAAATAAACAATATCGTCCTCATTTCTTATTTTTTTCAAGTTCAAAATTTTTTGATAAAAATTTTTTGATAAAAATTTTGAAAAAATTCCCACTGTTAGTATGTTTGCTTCTCGTTGTTTTAATTTAAGATATAGGTGCCAGAAATATTTATTAATACTTTAAAAATTATATACAGATAGTTCTCAAACAATTTTACTATTAAAGAAAAAAAATATAGATTATCATAAAGGTGTGTATGTAACTGTCCATATATGATATATTCTGCATACCTCAATAAAGTACTTATTCAAATGCAATACGTATATATGTCGCTTGTGATAATCTTATAGAGGATACTAAAATTTTAGCATTATTTACGACTGATCTATATATCACCAGAATATGGCGCGCCGTTTTGGTATTTAATAACATCGTTTAAAAATCAAGAAAAAAAAATAATCTTTCCTTCAAAAATTTTAATTCCGTAATTATTCTGTTAATGAATTAAAATTATGTATTTCATAATTTTAATACACGTATTTCTATTATGAAAAACATAATAGAAATTCAAGAATTAAAATTATGAAAAACATAATAGAAATTCAAGAATTAAAATTATGAAATACATAATAGAAATTCAATTACCATTATGTATTCAGGTTGCCTATACTGCTGGCGTGCATTTACCCGAAATAGGATAGTCAATCTTTTTCTGGCAACACTGTTTTAGTAGGAGAACGATGGATCTTTAGATGCATTTTAAGGACCCTCTATAACACTCGCGAACAACCACCTAAAAAAAATATATTCTTATGTAAATCGACCTGGCGGATCCAATTTTGGAGTTCACCAGACAATTTGGAATCGCCAAATTGTCCAAAATCGACAATTTCCAAAAAATCTCATATTTTAGGGATTTTTTTAAATTTTTTAATTATCATCCTATATCTCTCTTAGTTTAAGTCCGATTGAATTGAAATTTTTAGGAGAACCAATTGAGACCTTTGTTATCACGACTTTCATGACAGAAATGCAAAAAAAATTACGTGTTACAAGTAATTTGTTTTTAAAAAGTTGGTGACAAAAAATTTGGTAAAAATGCAGCAACAAATACTCGATCGAGAAAACTTTTTTGTTTTTAAAGATAAATGTATATAGTAAGCGACAAAGTTGTAGCCAAAGAATCAAAGAAACTTTTTTATTTCGGTGATTTTTTTGATAACTTACTTACTTTTCTAGAAAACGGTGCTGCAATATATAGTACCGCCGCGTCGCGGCCCATGATAAAAAGTTAGGTTGGTCCGACGTATGGGAATCAAATAATGGGTAGTTGTGAATATCGCTTTATGTAACGATTAGTTATATTTTAATAAATGGACGGGAATAGTTATCGTCTGTGTGGTTTATGATACTTATTATTATTGAAAATTGATGAGTTTCAGCTCTAATAATAATAATTATTGCTTTATAGATAATAAGTGCATATTAAAGTAACGAAGTCTCTTTTCCAGACATTTTAAACTGAATTAATGTTTAATTAGAACAAAGAACAAATTTGAAGAACTATGCGACTTCCAAGTTAAACCTAGAGTTTAACTTTTTTAAATACATATTTTGCCAACAAAATAATGAATAAACTGTACTTACAGAATATTACAGAAGAAGCACTATTTAAGCAGTTTCCATAAAGTCGGATGATAGAAATATTATACCGAAAAAATAGATTTATTTTTGTCAAAATGTCATGTCCATCATGCAATATGCAGAAGAAATTACACCCGAAAGGCTTATAAACAAAAAGCAGAAAGCACAGATGTGGCTAATACTGGTGACAAAAGAAGTAAGACCGTTGAAAGCACAAAATGTTGTATAATTTGCAATAAAATTAGAGATACTAAATGGTCTTGAAAATTAAGCAAGTAACAACATTTAATATGCAAAATAAAATTTGGACGAAAGCCAAGGATACAAATGATCTTTAATATTAAATGAATATTTTTTCTAAAAATACATGTTGACAAATTAGAAATTAAGAGAATTATAAAACAAAAAGTTAATCTCTTCCAACAGGATAGCAAAGAATTTGTGAATATTTGTTCTGGTTATACAAAGGTAATTACCTACCTATATAACAGTAGATACATGATATTTTTTCTAAACATCTAAGCTCTCGCGAAGTAGATATCGGTGTTGCCAGTTATACACCCAGTTTCGCACTTTCGGGTAAATGCACGCCAGCAGTATAGGCAACCTCAATACATAATGGTAATTGAATTTCTATTATGTATTTCATAATTTTAATTCTTGAATTTCTATTATGTTTTTCATAATTTTAATTCTTGAATTTCTATTATGTTTTTCATAATGGAAATACGTGTATTAAAATTATGAAATACATAATGGAAATTCAATAATTAAAATTATGAAATACATAATAGAAATTCATGTATTAAAATTATGAAAAACATAATAGAAATTCAAGAATTAAAATTACGAAATACTTAATGAAAATTGAATTTCAATTATGTATTTCATAATTTTAATTATTGAATTTCTATTATGTTTTCATAATTTTAATTCTTGAATTTCTATTATGTTTTTCATAATTTTAATAGATGAATTTCTATTATGTATTTCATAATTTTAATTATTGAATTTCTATTATGAAAAACATAATAGAAATTCAAGAATTAAAATTATGAAAAACATAATAGAAATTCAATTCCCATTATGTATTGAGGTTGCCTATACTGCTGTAATGCATTTACCCGAAAGTGCGAAACTGGGTGTATAACTGGCAACACGGCTAACCGATATCTACTTCGCGAGAGCTTAGATGTTTAGAAAAAATATCATGTATTTACTGTTATTTATTTACTAAGATTCACTTACTCGCGAACAACCACTTAAAAAAATATATTCTTATGTAAATCGACCTGGCGGATCCGATTTTGGAGTTCGCCAGACAATTTGGAATCGCCAAATTGGCAAAAATCGACAATTTCCAAAAAATCTCATATTTTAGGGATTTTTTTAAATTTTTTAATTATCATCCTATATCTCTCTTAGTTTAAGTCCGATTGAATTGAAATTTTTAGGAGAACCAATTTAGACCTTTGTTATCACGACTTTCATGACAGAAATGCAAAAAAAATTACGTGTTACAAGTAATTTGTTTTTAAAAAGTTGGTGACAAGAAATTTGGTAAAAATGCAGCAACAAATACTCGATCAAGAAAACTTTTTTGTTTTTAAAGATAGATGTATATAGTAAGCGACAAAGTTGTAGCCAAAGAATCAAAGAAACTTTTTTATTTCAGTGATTTTTTGATAACTAGCTTGCTTTTTAATGTAACGGTGTCACAATGTGGCAATATAGAAAAAACTATGCCGGTAGCGGCCGGTGAGAACGATAGGATTTGTATTGTATTAATTAAAACCTATTTACGATTCGTGAGTTTATTTCGAAGTCTATTCATTAAATTTTAATTTTCAAAAAGGAGAAAAATATATAAAAAAGATTTCAATTTTGAAATAGGCAATTTAGACATACTCATTTCATTTTCACATTTTTTAACTTCTACTCGTATAGAAGCAACAATATCTACACATTTGTAACTCGGGTTGTAAAAAGGGATGATGATACTTTATATTTATAAGGTTCTTATCTAATACTATTGAGTTCCACATTTCCCTTGGCACGAACAACAAATGTTGCAAGGCACATTCGCTTTAAGGCATTTACATTTATTTGTACAAGTAAAAAATTGCACTTGCAGTTGACTGTAATTTCTAAAAAGCTTAGCTTTGCTTCTTTTAGTGTCATCTTTGGTACAAGAACATTGCTTTCGATGTAATAGCCGCAATCTGTAGGTTTTGGATCTTGTTGATGAATTTTACTATCGCTCTTATAGATCGTTCATTGTAAAAACGCCCTTTTCACATGCAATAAAAATGCATCTTCTGTTAATTGGAGACAAATCTCTAAAATTAAATTCCAACGATTATAATGAAGAATACACTTCCGTGGCCAAGAAGTTTCAAATTTAATATATCTATAGAACATAGACAAACATCGAAATTAATGTTACCCACCTAAAGTCAGTTTTACAATTTTGAATATACCCTCATAATTCGTCCATATTTCTCATAAAATTTGGCGGGCCGTACAAATGTTTTGGATCTTGTTGATGAATTTTACTAGCGCTCTTATAAATGTTTAAAAAATGCTCTAAAACTTGTCCATAGAGTTTCCGATACTTGGTACCTATTCATACTTGAAGATTTAAAATAAGTCAGCTCTAAACGTGCTTCATTAAAAATAGCAATTTTTAGAGTTGGTTATAAAGCAATGCATATTCCACCCTTGTCAGCACATTTAGAAAAAATTCATTTAATATTAAAGTTCATTTGTTTCCTTGGCTTTCGTCCAAATTTTATTTTGCATATTAAATGTTGTTACTTGCTTAATTTTCAAGACCATTTAGTATCTCTAATTTTATTGCAAATTATACAACATTTTGGGCTTTCAACGGTCTTACTTCTTTTGTCACCAGTATTAGCCACATCTGTGCTTTCTGCTTTTTGTTTATAAGCCTTTCGGGTGTAATTTCTTCTGCATATTGCATGATGGACATGACATTTTGACAAAAATAAATCTATTTTTTCGGTATAATATTTCTATCATCCGACTTTATGGAAACTGCTTCAATAGTGCTTCTTCTGTAATATTCTGTAAGTACAGTTTATTCATTATTTTGTTGGCAAAATATGTATTTAAAAAAGTTAAACTCTAGGTTTAACTTGGAAGTCGCATAGTTCTTCAAATTTGTTCTTTGTTCTAATTAAATATTAATTCAGTTTAAAATGTCTGGAAAAGAGACTTCGTTACTTTAATATGCACTTATTATCTATAAAGCAATAATTATTATTATTAGAGCTGAAACTCATCAATTTTCAATAATAATAAGTATCATAAACCACACAGACGATAACTATTCCCGTCCATTTATTAAAATATAACTAATCGTTACATAAAGCGATATTCACAACTACCCATTATTTGATTCCCATACGTCGGACCAACCTAACTTTTTATCATGGGCCGCGACGCGGCGGTACTATATATTGCAGCACCGTTTTCTAGAAAAGTAAGTAAGTTATCAAAAAAATCACCGAAATAAAAAAGTTTCTTTGATTCTTTGGCTACAACTTTGTCGCTTACTATATACATTTATCTTTAAAAACAAAAAAGTTTTCTCGATCGAGTATTTGTTGCTGCATTTTTACCAAATTTTTTGTCACCAACTTTTTAAAAACAAATTACTTGTAACACGTAATTTTTTTTGCATTTCTGTCATGAAAGTCGTGATAACAAAGGTCTAAATTGGTTCTCCTAAAAATTTCAATTCAATCGGACTTAAACTAAGAGAGATATAGGATGATAATTAAAAAATTTAAAAAAATCCCTAAAATATGAGATTTTTTTTAAATTGTCGATTTTGGACAATTTGGCGATTCCAAATTGTCTGGTGAACTCCAAAATCGGATCCGCCAGGTCGATTTACATAAGAATATATTTTTTTTAGGTGGTTGTTCGCGAGTGTTATAGAGGGTCCTTAAAATGCATCTAAAGATCCATCGTTCTCCTACTAAAACAGTGTTGCCAGAAAAAGATTGACTATCCTATTTCGGGTAAATGCACGCCAGCAATATAGGCAACCTGAATACATAATGGTAATTGAATTTCTATTATGTATTTCATAATTTTAATTCTTGAATTTCTATTATGTTTTTCATAATTTTAATTCTTGAATTTCTATTATGTTTTTCATAATAGAAATACGTGTATTAAAATTATGAAATACATAATTTTAATTCATTAACAGAATAATTACGGAATTAAAATTTTTGAAGGAAAGATTATTTTTATTTCTTGATTTTTAAACGATGTTATTAAATACCAAAACGGCGCGCCATACCAGAACGTACAGCATACATACCATTATAAAATTATAGTTTACAAAAATTTCGCATCTCGGCATAAAAAAAAAGCTCGGCTGAGAAAAATCTTTTCTTTACCTTGATATTATTGAAGGCGGTAAATACGTTCCATTGGGTAGAAATTTTATAAAGATTTTATAACAACTGGAAAGGAATGTATAATGATTTTAAAATTATTAAATTGACGTAAAAGATTCTTCAAATTTACTCTACACTATTTACGACCCGAATACCAAGATGGCTCTGTAATGTCAATTAACATTTTATGAAGTTCTTTCTCTATACTTGCGTCTTAGTATTTATTGTTGTAGTCGTAGCTAAAGTATAGTATTCAATTTGAGGTATTGGTCATAATTCACTTGATGAATTACAGCACTCGCCTACGGCTCGTGCTGCAAATACCTCATTACCGCTCGTTAAATAATATACTATTATACACTGCTATAAAAGCGTGTTTTTTTAATTAGACTATAATTTTATTTTCAATTTATTTTCAGGAAGACAACTTTCGCACTAAATAAATTAGTTTATTAATTATAGTTTTAGTTTACATTAAGTATTTAATTTCCTTTTTTTATTTTAATTTCACAATGTCAACTTCTGTTTTTTTGATTAGTTTTTTTTAATCTTTATAACTAAAAACTCATTATTAGGGAGCGAGTTCGAGTTCCTTATTAAATTGGATAGTGTCCGTCCGTCTAATATTGACCAATTGACTTCTGAGTTTTTTTGTTATCATTGTCATATAATTATTCGGATATGTATCTATTTTAGACTGACTTGAGTTGAAAAAGGGGCTAATAGTCAAGTCAACAAGTGCTTTTTGGGTTAAACTTTTTTCTCCGCCCCCGAAAAATATGAACGAGTTGTCATTCGATTCGGCAGAGTATATAGAAAAATCAAGAGCCGCTTTTAGAATTCCAAAAGTTGTAAACAATTAACTGAAAAATAAAAATGGGGTTTGTTTTTTTGCAAATATCTCAAAGCCATTTGACATTTTTCAAATTTGAAAAAAGATTCAAAAAGAGGAGGAAATTTACCAAAAAAACTATACCAAACCATACTAAACTGTAGGACCAACATTTATAAATTTCCCAGAGTGTTGAAAATACGACCGAAAACGGGGACTCTGGCATGCGTAAGCGCTGCCCACTTCGGACCTTTAATGAATAAATATTATTTAAACTTATTAAATATAAAAATTAAAAATTGAAAAAATTCAGTTATCTACTGAATAGATTTATGAACAATAATCCGCAGTCAATAAATTTTTATCGCGACCTTTCTATTAATTATGCACTAATTAATTAACGGGAATCTCTTCCGACACCTTTCAAAAATAGCCCCAAAAAAGGAAAAAAAATCAAATTTGTTATTTCACAATTATCGCAATTATAATGTTCATGTTCAAGTACGAAAAAATTGTTAATTAACTAATGCATAATTAATAAAAAAATCGCGAAAAAAATTTTTTCAATAGAAAACTCATGACAATAAATTAATCTGAGACTACCTAGCGGATTTAAGGCTGGAAGATATACAATTGACCAGCTTTTTACATTAAAAAGTATTCAAAATAACAGCCAGGAACCGAATTTAGGGTTATACTTGCTATTCCTAGATTTTAAGCAGAGAAAAACTATACGAAGCATTTATGGAATTGGGAATTCCAACGAAATTGATTAACCTAATAAAAATGACAGTCACGGAAACAAAAAATAGAATTTTATTAGAACCAAGTACATCAAATCAATTCCTAACAAAAAGAGGCCTAAGACAAGGAGATCCAATGGTCACAGATTTATTCAACCTAGTACTGGAACAAATAATCAGAAAAAGCAAAATACACAGATCTGGATTAATTTTTCAACATAGAGAGCAGCGCATTGCATACGCCGATGATGTCGTACTACTGACAAGATCAAGAAAGCAGTTAAGAATAATATTTACAAGATTGGAAAAATAGGGGGAAAATTTTGACTAACAATTAATAAAGGCAAAAGAAACTAATTATATTTCAAACACAAAATAGAGAATATAATTTTGAAAAAGTAGAGTATTTAGGAGTGACCATTACAAATAAAAATCAAGAAGAACATGAAATAGACAAAATAATCTTGAAAGGATGTAAAGCAATTGGGTCGCCAGCAAAAATCTGCCAGGCCAAAGAAATTACAAGAAAAGCAAAAATAATAATCTACAAAACAATCATACGTCCAATGCATGCGAAACATAAACCATAATACAAAGAAAAGAAAGCTTGAAAGATCTGATAGAAAATTATTGGAGGAATTAAAACAGCAGAAGGAGAATGGAGAAGACGTACAAATAAAGAAATAATGAACCCATATAGAAAATGAGAATAAGAAGAAAAATCGGAGAATAAAAAGCCAGATGGTTGGGCCGCATAACTAGAGATGTAAGAGAAGAGTTCTAGTCACAGCAGACGGCGGCAAAAGAAAAATAGGACGACCAAAAAAGAAGTCATTGCAAGAAGTAAGAAACGATCTTAAAAATCTAAATGTAATCGACTGGAGGAAGAGTGTCGCAAATAGACACAGCTTTCTGTTTTATTCACTTAGTAGCCAAGAAATTCAGAACCAACTTTAATACAGTCCAAAATTCCCAGAGATATCAAAAATTTAGGTTCTACCTTAAGAGTAGGTGAGTCAATATTTATCAAGCAATTTTTTTTTGTTTTTGGGGATCAATATGGTCCATAATTCTAATTAAATGTATGGAAGCATATTTTTTTAAAGGCCTATTTACGAGAAAAAAATCATTTCATTCTGATTTTAGTTTTTAGAAAAATCTGCTCCAATAACTTTTCAAATATTAATAAAATCCAACCATTCTCAAAATTTCATTCGTTTATCTTAATTCGTTTAAGCGTACAAGAAGATAGTAGCATTTATTTCTAAAATCTAACCAAGCGCATAAAATTTTACTAAAAAACGCACGATCTCCGCCATTGGTTCGATCGCTTCAACGTTCGATGAATAATTTTATTTTTAGCAAATATTAGAGATTAATCCTACTTTGTTGTTGTGCCTCTAAACGAATTTTCAGAGCTGATTGCATTTTATTAATATTTAAATAGTTATGGGGACAGATTTTTGAAAATACTAAAAGCAAAGCGATAATTATTTTTTTCTCGTAAATGGAGATTTTAAAAAAATCTGCTTCCATGCATTTAATTAAAATTATGAACCATATTGATCCCCAAAAATTAAAAAAATTGTTCGGTTAATAACGCCTTTTGTCTTTTATACGAAATAAGGAGAGATTCCTTTGACGATAATACCAGTAGATGTCTTTGTTATGTTAACGCTGTTTGCGTCGTCTCACGGTCTTTTAGCCCGGTTTGGAATTGACTCAAGCGCCACCTTCGATTTATAGTGTAAAGGATACTTGCTTCAGGCATCGACAGTGGAGAGAAAATACTCTAGGGGTAGTTATGGTACTATAACCGCCAGAAGGGCGGTCTTGACTAATTTGGTCTAAAACATTTTTGTTACGGTTAAATTCACCGCTTACTTTGAAATAAAATTCTCATGATACCCCTATGCTCGTTTATATTTCTTCAAATTTTTCAAATTTGAGAAATTTCGGAATTTTTATGCCTTCAACTGTCGAAGATTAAAGTTGGCAATTTTACGTTATGGAAAATTGTTCCCTTAAATTCTACCCATTGATATATGGGTTTTTGGCCGTTCCGATAGGACCTCAAGGTTTTGGCCGTCATGATATCACATTTTGGCCATTACGATATCACATTTTTGGCCATTACCATATCACGTTTTTGACCGTTACGATATCATGTTTTTTTGGAGTGACCAAACCGTTGGAGCTACCTAAAGACAAGTTTTTTGACCTACCCAAACAGAAGTCTTTTTTTTTGAGCTACCTATGGATTAGGAACGATAATTTGAGAAGCCTGACAAATTTTAAAACTTACTTCAGCATCAATTGGCCACCTTCTCACTGCAGTAACCCACAGATATTGATATAAATTTTTTTTCTCTTTAAAATTATTTTAACTTTGTTAAACTTAAATTCATAATTTTATTAAGTTTTCTTTATAATTCATTTTATTTCATTTTTTTTCTCACTCAGGAGGAAAAGGTTTATAATTGTTTGTCATTTTTTTTTCAACAAAATGTCTGGCGCCCAATATTAAATTTACATTTTTTTTTCTTATAAACCTTTTAATCAGCTTCCAGCATACGAATTCACCCCTCAGATAAGAGTCTAAATAAAAAAAAGGAAGATCTCATTTAAAATTTTTCTTATAAACTTAAACGTGACATCTAATTATTCATATATATTCAAGCATGTTGTTTTAGTTCCGAGATTAATTTATTTTAATTTCACAAAATCTTCATCATCTGTAACATTTAAAAACTATTTTGAAAACAAATACTATCGGCAAAAGCTTTTTCAGAAATTTCATTTCATTAGAAATGTTGTCATCTTCAATGAAATATTAGTCTATCTTTTTTTGCATTATTTAAGAAAAAAATGAATTTCTTTTTATGAAAAAATCGTTTTTTCTGTTTTTTAACATGAAAAAATTGCTATTTAAAAATTACTGCATCTATGCATCTTGTAGTGCATCTACGTCACTTATGTGCAATAGCTGCAGGATAATATTAACGTGGGCCAGTTTCTCTAAATAAAATTAACACTTTCAAATATTGATGACGTTTACTTATAAAGTGTCGTTTGGTCAATATGTTTTTAATTGTGTTTACTTTTACCTTTGTTTACGTATCTTTACAAATACAAATAAATACGGAAAATTATCAACATCAATCAGATCTACAGAGTACAAACTACAACAGTGACAGTGAACTATGCAGTAAGCAGACGCGGACGCGACCTTTCATTTAATCAGGAACGCTTGTGCCCAGCACTTATGTAGCAAATACCAAATTATTACCTGATCTCGTTAAAATAGTCGTTTTCTTTATCTAACAGTTTTCATCTTTATCAAATTATCATATAATGGTTTTCTCCATCTTTATCTGTATAAGTGAGATTTAACATCTGTTAATCATTCGTATTATTTTCTTTACACATTTGCATTTAATGGCTTGACGGTAACTTCATTGCACATAAGTGACGTCACGATCGTAATTGCGGCAAATTTAAATAATTAGAAATTTGAATTTTTAAATTAATTTATTCAAAAATCTAGCTCAAATTACGGTATAAAATTGAACTCAATTGGTTTTATTTGATTAATTCTAACTGTTAATAAAGAAAAAACGTGAGGTTATATTTTTGTTGAACTCCCTATTATATTTTATAGAGACTGTTTCGCGAATATAAGAATGTCCTTAAAGCCTGTCGATGTTCCCTCTATGTAGGTAGGTATACCGAAAAGAGCGACGGAATGACGTATGAGTGGAACACATAATTCGATAAGAAGATCCGGTGCATTGGTGATATCAACAGTACAAAAACAGTTACTAAACAACATCTTGATGACCGGAGAGGCGTGGCCTTCTTTATCGTTATTAACAAATCGACTACGGGTGACAATTGCGAATCGTCATGATGTTCATTTGTTTTTGACCAGTTTTTGTTGCGATCGCCGCCATATTTTTCGGTAATTTAAATTAAATGCTTTCGATATTTGGCTACTATTATGGGCCTCTTTGGCCGCTATCATTTCTTGAAATCATATTTTATTTATGTTTTTGTAATTATAAGGCTAATTGGTGCTACGGGGAATTTAAGTGGATTGCTGGGAGATCAAAAATGTCGACCTGAAAGTTGAATTGTTTCATTTCGTTTCACTGAAAAATTAACAAGAAATACAATTTTGAATCGACTTTTTATTTGTAGATATTTGCAAAACGAAATTTTATATAGGGTGTGTTGTAATTTGTGAGATAATAATTATATAACAGCATTAAATAAATTAAAAAAAAAGCAGGTGAAAATTTTACATAATATACTAGGTAATATTTTCTATCAATCCACACAAAAAAATATAACATCTTTTTTATTACCTTTTTTTTCAAATTTTAAACAATTTTATTGTCAATATTTTTTATTACTTATTTAAAATTTATTTGTTATGTTAACAATAAAATTTTATTATTATTCTTTTGGTCATATTTTACTTAATCGTAGAAAAAAATATTTAAAATATAAAAAAGATGCACATGATTCTTTTGGTTCGTCTTTCAGAACAATGTGTTTTGAAATAACACCAAAGGAATACAAAGAACAAAAGAAACAAAACCATAAAAATTTTCAGTTATAAAAGAATCTCGTAAAACTTTCTGTCGGCATTGAAAAAATTACCATAACAATAATTTTAAAATCGACAAAATCGATGACAAGAGGCTTAACACAACGGTTGTACGTGAGTGTACACATATTAGTGATTTTTTTTATAAAACTAGACTATTGTTTTTGTTACAATACTGATGTCTTGTTTTGAAAGTGTTTAAAAGCTGAAGTAAAGAAACGATTTAGATTTATAAAAAAATCAGCTTTAATTTTTTTTCTAAAATAGTACAGTTTGACCCAAAGTTCGATAATGTGAGGCACTAATACCGTCAACGTTAACTTGACAGCTACTCATGCGCAATACGTAATTCAAATAAGGGGAACGCTAATTGCGATAGCGTCCAATGCAAATAAGGGACGTTTAAGATAAAACTTCGTACATTTAACCCCCTTATTTTTTAACCCATAACAATGTCGTTTGGACATGATTGTCGTTGGTTACTGACTGTTCGTATTTTGTAATTAGAGAGTTAAAGTTGTCCCTATTGCGGAAACGTAAACGTATCAAGCGACAGATAAGCATGCGCAGAAGCGATTTTAGAAATGTATTGAGATACGTCACACGTAGCTTTGCTTTCTCACACGTAGGGCCCCTAACGTATCGTATCTAAACGAATAAACGCGAATGGCCCGAGTATTTTTAAAAATGTTGTGTAGAAAGAAGAAAGGAAGGAAATAACTTACATAAAATTCTTTGTTATAATGTTTCGTTTTTCCCTTTAGATAGTGGTGTCTGATGTGTTTTTTTTTGATTCTTTGTTCTTTGCAAAAAAACCTATAATATTATAACTTTGCATATTCGATGGACAAATTTTGAAGAAAGTTAAGTAAAATCTAAATTGCTCCAGAGCACCTCTATTTTAATACCCTCCGATATAAAATAGACAAAATTTTAAAATTTTGTTTTTGTTCGCAATTATAAATTCTCTGACTGCAAACTGCTTACTGTCTGGCGTCAGCAAGTACAATAGCATTTAAAACTTCTTCCATTTTATATCCTATTTTTAATTTTTCAATTTTAAATCCCATTTTCAGATTATAGATTAATAATAAAACTGAGAAAACTAAGGTTAGGTTGTTAAATAAAGTAGACAACCGAAAGGGGGCACGTCGTAAATGCGTGACCACTTAAACTCTGTTTTGACAACCATGTTTTGCGTCTACGTATCGTCGCAATTCACGTTACGTTGATATGAAACACGTTTACGTATTCTGTACACTTTAAATCTCTAATCATAACGACTTTGTTGCAGAATACCGTAATTAGCTAAAGACTCCTTAAAACCAGTCGTAAAGAAATCGTTTGTGGTTCTAAGCACAAAGTTAACTAGTTTGTGATACTAAAAAAAAACAAAAGACAATGAATGAAGCAGAACTTCAGAGGAGATTAGTTAAAAAATGTGAAAATAAATAAAATCGAACTGCTGTATTTTTTTTAAATGAATATAGGCTTATAATGGGGCAAATGAGGGACGCAAGCAATCCATTTCACTTACCTAATCAGGTTTTCAAGAAATTATATCGTTTTCCTCGAGATTTAGCGCACAATTTACTTTTAGAATTAAGCCCGTTTTGGAAGATGGAAGACCTATTACTAAAATACCTAAGGTTGTGAGATTTATGGTAATCTTACATTTTTATGCTCAAGGAAATTATCAAAAATCTATGGGAACAGATAGGCATTGCACCTTGTCTCAGGCCTCTGTAAACAAGTGAATCAACAGTGCGACAAACACTTTAGTCAACAATTTGTCAGGGAGATTAATACATTTTCCCACTACACTTCCAGAAATAGCAAAAGTGAAAAATGGTTTTTTTGAAAAATTTAATTTTCCTGGTGTAATTGGAGTTGTTGATGGTACCCATGTCTCAATTGTAGCTCCAGAGCTGTATTTCTCAACCGAAAGAACCATTATAGCTTAAATTAGCAATATGCTCCAAATACACTGGAAGTGTTCATGATTCTGAAATTTGGATTATGAGCAATATTTATACTGAAATTTTAAATCATTTTCAAACTGGTGATAGAAACTTTTGGCTAATTGTTGATTCCGGTTATCCCTTACAAGGATTTTTGCTCACACCAATTTTACAAGCAGAAGATGGCACACCAGAGGCAAGATACAGTGGGGCTATATTTTCTGCAAGAAACTGTATTGAACGATGTATAGGTGTAGTGAAGGGCACTTTTCGATGTCTGTTCAATTTAAACTAGATGGATATAAACCTGTGAAGGAAAACTTACTTCAGAGTACTGTGCATTAATGATGATGCAGGGGTACCAAATTTTGACATTTGAAATGCATGTGACTTTATGACCCCCATATCTCCGGTTCGCTTTGACCTACAGTGCTCAAATTTAAACTAGACCGAGGTATGACCCTAAGGTATTTACATACTAGGTTTGAATCAAATCGGTCTAGTGAAACGGCCGTGACAGCTCTCACAGACATACACACACACATATTAACAGGATGATCTCAGTAATTTCTCTGAAGCTCTGAAGTAAGTTAAGTAATTGGCTAACTGTAAATAAAACGTCGTACTCCTTTCCCTCAAAAGAAATAAAACACCGTTATCCGGTTCTCTCAGGAAACATTTATCACGGTTAGCAATTTTTCACACCAGATTACCATTATTCTGGAGCGTAATTTTTAACTATGTTAGTACCGCTCTTGAGTATTACCACTATTTACTGGTTACCATGGTAAGTGTTTCCCACAAAAAATTTCCAATAAAACGAAGTCGAGCCTAACGTTTAAGTTTACCTAAATTTATTATGTTTTTTATACGAGAAGTGTTCTTTTAGTCATACAGAATACTGTTGACATAACTTCTAGATCCGACAATATATCGCCTTGCTCACTAGATGGTGTGCTCAAAAAATTCTCGTTATGCCGCATTGCACGGTTTAAATTTCATACGATTAGAAATATTTTTGTCTGCATTTACAACAAACATTAATTTGCGGTAAATCAGGCGGGCCGGGAAAAATCAGCTTGTTCTTTCTGTAGTAAATTTTTTTTAAAAAAGCTTTCAATGAAAAAGATGTATCAATTTTAATTTTTTGTACTTTGTACTTTTTTCTTTTGCTCATAAAAAGTTTATTCGTCCATGTCCTTGTAAAATGTGAAAATTTGATTTCTATGCATCAGGTCGTATGGCGTGATTTCAGTCGCGTTTAGTTTTACAAATTTGAGAGTTTTTGTTTTAAATACATTATTTTCTGGACATACTCAGATAAAGAAATATATTCAATAACAAAACAAGACGTTATAGAACTAAATAGTACTCTTTTTGTCTATTTTCCAATAGTGAGTGCGCTGGTACCACTTTTTTCACAATTGTGCTACATTTGACAACCCTGAAAAACAGTACAGGCAAAATGACTTCAAGGTTAAATTTATGTGCCTTGAAAGATCAAACGGAGTGCCTGAGAGTCGCCATACTGATAGAATATATGTACTGTGTAGCCAGGTACTCAACCCAGTAAGGCAGTTATTTGGTAGATATCATAACGACCCCCTGGAGTATTTTTATCTCCACTGAAGCTGCCCGAGCAAGTGGCCTTTACACTATAAACGGAAGGTGGCGCCCGAGGTAATCCGAAATCTGGACTAAAGCGCCAAAATACCGCTTGACGACGCAAAGAGCGTTACAAAAATGAATGATTTAGAAATAATTTAAAAAACCGTAAATTAAAAAAAATTTAAAAAAGTTGTAGATGTCTATTTCAGCAAAATAAAGTATTTCATAAAAAATAGTTGATATCGACAAAGTACTTCTTAAGCTTTATACTTGAGAAAAAAGTGTTTTTCTTGATTTTGCTGAAATTTTAGGAAAATACTAGTCTATATGTCATACTAGCTTTTGCCCGCGACTTCGGCCGCGTTGATGTTGGAATAAATAAAAGTTTCTTTCTTATACCTGATTCCTTCCCCGAATTTTTAAACTTCTGTCCCCATTTTTACCCCTCCAAGTAGAGTTACTTTATCAAGTGTTACATCAAATGAAAGGCCATTGTTTGCAAATTTTTTTTTATAATCTTATTTTTTTTTAAATTTTATGTGACCTACTTTAGACTTATGTCGAAATTTTCAGGTCGAAGTAATTCATTCATACCGATAGATATTTATCTATATTTTACACGAAAAATAAAATTAGGTATCGAAATTAAAAAAACAATATATGTAGACCATAAATTAGATTAAAAAATGCAGTAGTTAGTAAATTTTTTAATAAAAACTGCAAAATCATATAAAGTTACCGTACTCATCTCAACTCCTGAAGAAGCTACGAATAATGGAAACGAAACGTCGAGTATTGATATAAAAATTTATCGGCCAATTTCTATTATAAAAAACCAGGTGAACCAGAAATGTTTATTAGTAAATTCTTAGGGTCAAAAAATATAATGATATTATTTAATTGCATTTAGATCAATTTTTTTAACTGAACGTTCTGTATATCTCAATCAAAAAGTTAACCAATTATACATTTATTTTCGGTAAGAAGAAGAATTAACCTTTCAGTTAGTATCAAAATATACAGGGTGTTTTTTAAACAAATAGATGATATTTACATTGAATTAATTTTTTCTTAATGATATTTTCTACTTATTTTTTATTTTTCTTAATTTTTAAATTTTCTAGTTTTTTTTTGATTTTTTCTTAATCCTTCTACTTTTTATACTTTTTTATTTTTTCTTAATTTTTCTATTTTTTCTAATTTTTTGTTTTTTTCATAATTCTTTTATGTTTTCAATTTTTTTTTTTATTTTTTCTCAATTCTTCTATTATTTTTCTTTTTCTTCTTTTTTCTGTTATTTTTTTCCCACTGACTGATTTATTGTAATAACAGGCCGCAAATAAGAATCAAATTATAGTAATTTAAATGTCACCAATTTTATTCCCCATTTCTGCTGCATTCACGAAATTACTCACACAGTAAATTCACATCAAAAATATTTTTTATTTGTTGTTTAGAAGCATATCTCCAAAATAACGTAATGAAATTAACGAAATCTCGATAGAAATTCGCATTATGTTTAGAGCTAAGGTAACCTCGGTTTTAGTACTATAGAACATTTAAAACGCGGATATGAAAAATCGGGGTCCCGCGGCTTTAAAATGGTTGCAACACCCCTAAAATCGCCAAAACCACCCTTTTGGGGGGTTTTTCGCAACAATTTTTATGAGACCCCTAATAATGCTCTGTAATATGCTAATTGTGATGAAAATTAGCAAATTTAGTACCATAAAAACTAAGCACAAAGGGTGACACCCACCTCTAAATTGACGTACAATTATTGAAAATGCTGGAAATTTTGTTTTTAACTTTTTTATGGAAGTTCAAGTAAATGGAGTCATAAAATTAACAAATATTGTTTTCATCTCGTCGGGGTTGAAAAATACCCCTGAATCGCTCTAAAATCCGATTAACTTGTAGACATTAATTTGAGATAAATAATTTATACTGTCTCTCCTATTTCTAATTAAGTTACTAGGAGACAAATAATAAAAAATAGTTGCACTCCCTCAGGGGGAGAGCCACTCCCTCTAAAAGAATCACCCTGTATGTTTTTTGGTTGACGCACTTACTCGAGTAGGTTTTTGGTTGACGCACTTATTCGAGAGGGTCAATATTTGTTTAACCCCAATTTTGAACCTCTTAAAGTGCGAATTTTCAAAATTCCTTTCTTAGTGCTCCCCTATACTACCAAAGGAAACTACCCTGAAAATTTCACGTCTCTACCACCTCTGGTTTAGGCTGTGCGTTGATTGTCAGTCAGTCAGCGACAATTTTATATATAGATATATGTAATTTTTGAATTTGTATAAAATTTTTCGGGGGATCAACTTAAACCCTAAATTTAATAAATTTAATTTCATATTAGTAAAATAGATTTTTAAACAAAATCAGTTTTATTATATTACTGCTGTTTTAAATACGAAAATTTTTTTCATAAGTTACAATCATTAATTTAATTACAAAATTTTAGGTACATTGAGAGACCACGATTTTGTTTATAGCATTGGACCAGTGTAATTCTTTGTTTGATTTAAACTAGAATTATTCTCAGAATGTCGTAATCAAACGTGCAGCGAAAACAAATGATCATTCGACAATGGAACTCTTTGGTAGATAACGATCAAACGGGGTTACAGCTCCTTCTTGATACACGTCGATACTCCATACAAGAAATAGAAAGGTTTATCTTGTGATATTAATGTAATGATTCTGATTATCGGATATGGTTAATTTGATAATTCAGTTCATGCACGCGCGGCTATTTAAATTTTTTCGCAATATGTATCACATACTTTTATATGAACCAGAGTTATATGCTAATTTACAAGTTTAAAAATGTGTTAATTAAAGTATTTAAAATGTATAAATCAAGTAGTTTGCCAATACTGGAATCACTTATTTATTTAAGTCCCAATGGTTATCCATATCTCAAATGTGGTCCAAAGTTTTAAGGAAGTAACGAATTGATCACAAAATGTGAAAAACCCATTAAGGGTAGAAAAGTAAATTAAATTAAATTAAACATCATAGTACGTGAAAAGTATTAAAATGATTTTTAAACGATTGAAAAAGAAATTATATAATAAACGAAATAAATTTTTTTTTGCAAATTAAAGGTTACCTACGGGGAATCAACATCCCGGAAAAATAGAAATGTGTCATGTTAAATTTTATTCTTTTTCAAACAGTGTGGCAACCATGGAATCATTGGGTTTATAAGATTTATTATTTTTTACAGACGTTGGCAATAGTGAATTATTCTGTTAATATTATTTTAAAGTAGAATCATTTTTTTATACATTTTTTAAAATTTATTTCGCGAAAATTTATTATTTTAAAATTATTTAACAACCGTCGAATCAGGTTTTTTTTCGGTAAGATTTTTTTAATTTATTTCATTAGATATTATTTTTACATCAAATTACCAACGCAGAAATCATATTGATTTTGTATGTGTTATTATATTTGGCAATGAAATAAATCGGTAATTAATTTTGTTACCCTTTAGATCTACTAAATTCATTTCCAATCGCCAATTTAAAACTCAAATTAATTCAAATTAATTTAACTTTAATTAATTTTTGTTTTATAAACTTCCTATACTAATTTAAATTTAAATTTCTTATTGTTACTATACTTATATTCTAATATCAATTGTCTTTCTTCAATAAATCCATCAATTTGTTTGTCTTCTATGTTTAAATTTTACCTTGCGTCGTATATATCTTTTCTGAAATTCCATTTTTACCTCTCGCCCTTCAGATAAGAAAGGTATAGGAATCATGCTAAAAATTGGGTAGTGAGTTTTCAATGGATAAACACGTTTTGGGGTCCCTAGAATACGATTTTAATATTTTCGCGATGATGTCTGTGTGTGTGTGTGTTAGTGTGTGTGTGTGTGTGTTAGTGTGTGCGTGTGTGTGTTAGTGTGTGTGTGTGTTTGGATGGATGTTGTAGTAACGATAACTCAAAAACTACTAAATAAAAATATTTGAAATTTTGCATACAGGATTCTGATACCCTAGATTAGATCTGATTAGATTTTGGTGCTAATCGCACAACCGGAAGTGGCAGTTGCTATGGGTGATGACGCCATTATTATACAAAACGGCAATTAAGTTTTACACATATATTTTGTATACCCTATAGTTTATTTTCATCTCATTAAAATTTTCTAAAATTTGCCATTGTTGCCAGATTTACAAAAATATAATTTTTTTTCATACTTTTTTGTGTCAACCTGTAAATTTTTGATTCAAAAATGGCGAGAGGTCATGTGCTGGCCACATCAGATTTTTATTTCTTTTATTCAAATTTTGTATTCTTCGTTTTATTTGTATTATAATTTTTTTATATCTGATTTCATTTCCATTTATTTTTAAGTTATTTATTATTTTCCAATTATTAATAGCTTCTGTATTTCTTTTTTCTTTTTTAATTGTTGCTTCTATACTTTGTTCTACTTTCTATTGTTTCTCTATTATCTTTTCTTCTGATTCTTTGATCTTTTCCTCTATTATGCAATCTATCCCTGTAATAGTATCCTTCCATTTATTTTCTAAATTTCCCATTATTTCTATAGTATCTTCTATTCCTACTTTTACTTTTTCTACTTCTTCTTTTACCTGCTTGGAATCGTTTTATTTGTCTTGAAATTTCGCAATTTTCTCATCTTGTAACTTTTTTACTTCAATAACTCTCTCAATTATTTCTATGTTTATTTCCGTTTTTGTTTCTTCTATTTTATTATTAGTATAACTCTTCAATTTTTCTATTTTCTGAATCATTTCATTTTTGTTTTTTTTTCATTCTTGTGTTATTCCTATTATTTTCCATCTCCTGAATTATTTCTTCTTTCATATCATCAATTTTCTTAGTTTTTTTGTCCAGTTTCTTCCCCATATCTTGCATTTCTTTTTGACTATTGTCCAATTTCTTCTCCATATCTTGCATTTATTTTTGATTATTGTCCAATTTCTTCCCCATATCTTGCATTTCTTTTTGACTATTGTCCAATTTCTTCTCCATATCTTGCATTTCTTTTTGATTATTGTCCAATTTCTTCCCCATATCTTGCATTTCTTTTTGACTATTGTCCAATTTCTTCTCCATATCTTGCATTTCTTTTTGATTATTGTCCAATTTCTTCCCCATATCTTGCATTTCTTTTCGGCGTTCTTCTTGGTCTTCTTTTCTATTAACTTGCATTACTGTCTCAATTTCGTTCTTTAATTTCTTGCTATTTTCATTCATCTGAATCATTATTTGTCTTAATACATCCATTACATTTTCCTGTTTCTTTTGTTTTTCTTGTATTTGCTCTTCTTTTGGTTCACCTACACTTGTTCCGTCATACTCTTCCATAATTTGTTCTTGCATTTCTACAATATCATCTTGTCCTATTTCCAAATCTTCCTCTTCTTCCATTTGCAGAATCTTTTTTCCCCCGCTTTCACTGATAATTATTATATTTTAACACTATAATGTTAGTACGCTCTGTATAATCTAGTTATGTCACAATTTTATATAATTTTTGTTGTCATTTCTAATTTCAATGAATAATGTCAAATAAAGTCAATCTTGGTTATAAGGTTAAATATTATGAAAATTGAACTTTAATATTCTCTCAACTTTAGTGAATTTCAAATATCTACTGACTGGCCCACTTTCTAATCAAAGGTATATTAAACTATAATCAACAATTTTCATATAGAAAGAAAATCTTACCAGATGTTGTGTTCGATTCCATCCAAATAGAATTTTCTCTAATTATTTGTACATTCAGTAAGACAAAGCCCCACGTTGTTCAGCAACATTTATAATGATTCCTTATTCTGCCAAAAATTTTAAATTTATGCCCCATTATGATTCCAAATCTTCAAATGATTTTATTGTCGTGGTCTTCTATTTTTCTTAACAACTTTTTTTTTCTAGATCCCCTATGCTACGTAATTTTAGTTCTTTGAAATAAAATTTTTAAATTGTAATTTTTTTTTTATTCTTCATTTAGATATAGTTGCATACATATTCAAAGCTTTTTTACAGTCAATAATTCTTTTCCATCTAACAAATTGTCAAATCTCCTTTTCTATTCGACAAAGGTCCAAAAATAATTGAATCTTATGACTTTTCTTATTTTTTCCGTCTTTAATTAATTCTGACCCTCTTTTTTTTAAAACAACCAAAAAAAATCCTACTTGATTCTTAAAACTTATCCCAAAATTTTTAATACTGAATGATGTTAAATTTTCAAAGTTAAATTTTAAATAATTACTTTTCCAATTTTATTTTTAGTAAAATTTCTCAAGACTCCTTTATTATATTAATAATAATAACAATAATAAATTAACTTCTATAATTCATACAATATTTCTATGTATTATTTTTCTATATAAAAAATGCTTAGCTGTAAGAATACCAACAGATATTTATTTGGAAATTTAATATTTGTCAAGTAAAGTGACAACCGTTATGTAACACCATTATTAAAAGTTGTTGGTATTATTAGATTAGATTACAACTGATGCAATTTGCATGTGTAATCGCAAGCCAAACGTTCTCTGTATCATATTCGTATCACTTCCAGTCCACTGAGATGCCGGAACTGTTATTATTATCTATATATCGATTGCTACATTGAAAGTATCCTTTGGTAAAATTCTCATCAACAAAAAGAGTCAGCGGAATTATTTTTAATCAAGATTTTCTTTACAGGTAGATTAAAAAAATTTAGTTTCTTAGTAAACAATGTTGTGATCCATATGTGAAACCTGAGACAGTTAATGCGTTTTAATGACGTTATTATCTATAAAAAACAGTTATATCTGACTATTAAGGAATGAAATTGTTTATGTTATTCCAAATGAGATAAATTTTATTGGCTATATTTTTGTTATTAAAATTTACGACTACAGAAGTTTTGGATATTTCAAGCATTTTAATGCAATTTTTAGGAACCCCGTAGATCTACTATTTTGATAAAAATCTCTCTAGTAGGAAAAGATATTTTCTGAGAAGATTATTATCTACTAAATAATATTTTATTACTAATAAATCATGTTCGTTTACTTTCCTTCTGAAATTTTATTTAACCTCATAAACTTAAACCACAATTAACATACCGGATGTTTTCGATATAATTAAATTAAAATATTTTGATATGAATACAACCTTTTACTTTTCAAAGTATAGAAACAAAAATTCCTACTGTCAAGTAATATCAAATTATATCAAATATCCGAAACTGTACCAATTTTAAATATAAACTGTATTCAATGTTTTAACTCACCCTGTGTAATATTATAATTCAATATTTATAGCGTTGTTTTGGTGTTCAAACAGGATTTTTTTTAATTGTACCAGTCAAATGTACACGGATTTCGTACTTTTTTCGCTCATATTTTTTGCGCCAATAGAATAATTACAAAAAAAATGTTTTTGGACATTTTTCAGATATGTATGTGTGTCTGTTAATTTTTTTCAAATTTAACGTTTTATTTCTCCAGATTACTATAATACACAAATACTTCAAAACTGTTTCTTATATGAATAAAAAAGCATTTTAATTATTATTCAGAATTTAATTTAGCGAAATTACCTGGCAATAACATATTTCTATATTAAGCATGTTAAAATGTTTTTGTACGGTCTTTTCCAAGTAGGTTTTTTTTTAAGTTGCTTAAAAATCGTAAGAATAAAATTTATGTTTCTATTTTTGAACAATATCATATTACCTGTATAAATCAAATGTTTATTTTCTGAACATTCATTAATATAATATATTAGACGATCAGTAAGATTTATATTGGCACATTTAAAAAGATGTGTTGAGTATTTCAATTTTAAAATTAATATAATATATTTTAGTAGTTGACTGGTTAAATTTAATAAAATAATATTCATTAAATTTTTAATTATAAAATAATGTATATTTAATCATTAGTTAAACCTATATGACCTAAAATCCGATATATGTACCTATATAAGTCTTAATATTTTCCTTATACATTAAAATAAAATGAATAATTATTTTTTCTATATCTCCATTGTCGATTCTACGCACACTTTACAGAATGTATATGTTATAACGAGGCCAGCCGTACCAGTTGTAACCCCCACCGAAAGATGGAGTCACTCGCGTACTTGTTTCGCATACCCAGCCGACCTTATATGGTATACTGCAGCCGGTCGATCAGTTCTGCACCCAATGTGCAGAAAATGAGCACACTGCTACTGAGTGCCGAAATTTCACAAAATGCTCTATCTGCGGAGCTTTACTTAAAAGTAACGCCTGTCCCCATCCCATCCTCAAAACCCAAGGTGCTCCATCTGCAACGGGGACCATCCCGCCTTCTTAAAATTCCAGGAGAGATCCAAAATCCCGGACAATCCTTCAGAAATCGCCCCGGTATTGGTACCGAAGCTTTCTTCCCCCCAATCCCTGACTCCTGAAGTCAAAACTTCCATTTCCCTAATCACAACAATCCTTATGACAATACCATTACCACATTTATCTTCCACTACAACTACCCAGGCCAAACTCTCTCTAGACCCTTAATCGAGTACTTCTACAACATCCCAAGAGCTATTCTTCTTGGAGACTTGAACGCCAGACACAACTCAGTTTGGCGATCATAACTTCAACAGGAATGGTATTTTCCTCTCGAATCTGCTAATAGACCTTCCCATCGCAAGATCATTCAACACCTCTCCTACATTCGTTGAACATCAAGGGAGCCCAATCGTTGACCACATCCTGCTCACAGACAGGTGCAGAGCTCTGGTCGCCGATTGGTGCTTCATTGGTGCCTCAATTACCTCAGACCATTAATGACCATCGCTGAAAACCTGCCAGCAAATCCCGTTATCAACTCAAATGGGGACATTGATAACCTGGCAATCTACCTCAGCAACATCATCTCCCTGGATGTTTCTGCCACCACCACCACCATCACCATTAACACTGAACAAAAATCTCTCCCTCCGGACATCCTGTCCAACATTCGGCGGAAACGCCAAATCTACCGCCAGTTTGTGAGGAACAGGGACCCTGTCTTTAAAACCGAGTAGAATCGGCTGAACGCCTTGGTAAGGCTTCAGAGTAACACTTATCATCAAAATAAGTGGATTGAGGTCACTTCAGACCTTGGTCATAGGGACGGGTCCATGTTTTGGCACTAACTATCGGTCCTCACGGGTCAAAAGGCCAAAACAATATCCCATCTACTGGTAGATGGACAAGTCCTTCACACCCCGGAGCAGAAGGCCACTGCATTCAAAGAAACAATGACAAACCCAGTCAATCCCAATTTCAATCCAAACTTCCAGGAAGACACCGACCTCCTACTCCATGACATCCTCACCACACCCAACTCACCTCCCCCCCTATCCCCGATCCACCGCTTACCCCTTTCACCCCAAAGACATCGCCACGCCATGTCAGAATTCAGCCCCAGGCCCTGGCAGCATCAAACGTCAGTCCCTGAAAAACCTTCCTGCCACCATCCTTCCTATCCTTACCCTACTTTTCAATGGCTGCCTGCAGCACTCCTTCTTTCCATCAAACTGGAAAACAGCCCACATAATCCTTATCCTCAAGCCCCACAAGGCTCCCACCTCCACCAATTCCTACAGGCCGATATCCCTGACGAATGTTCTAGGTGAGGTCTTTGAGAACCTTCTGACCATTCCACACAAGACGCACTAGTGAGACTCCACTAATTTCATGCATTGATGGAACCCATGTCATCATAGATTTTATTTATTTTTAATTTTAAGACAAATATGTTTTCGTCGGTTTCATACGCATATAGACTGAAAATTTTCTGGAAATTATTTTATAATATTTTTATGCTGTTAATTCATTTTATTTAATTTTATTCGTCATAATGTATGATATCAAATTTATAAAATTTTGACTTTAAAATACCAATTTTAATTTATTTACCACTTAATAATAGTATATAAATTAAGAATATTTGCAACTATCATGTAGTTATTAAATTATGACGGTCTCAGACCATGTTACAGTCGCTTGCAGAACACCCCGTATATAATAAACACGTGAATCTAATTGCAAAGATTTAAACGACTGCTGTGAAAACTCATATTGTTTTGTGAATTATATTTATTCGGAGTTAGGGACTATAATTATGTCAGATATGTCGGCCGAATTGCATGTAAAATGTTGTCTTTGCATTCAACAATGGACATCAGTTAACTGGTCTAGTCGTCATAAAAATTTGGTAAATCAAATATTTAAATTATTAATGAAATTTTTATTGTATTTACTTTATTTATTCCTACGTTCATGAAGCAATTTTAAGTCAAATGCTAATGTGATATTTCATTTATTTATATTAGGTAGATTTCCATATATGGAATCTACCTATTGTAATCGATTCAATGACGGGACCCAGACCCGGGAATAGGGGCTCTACACCGTTTATGACCTGGAGAATAAGAATCAGTAAAAAAAATTTATCGGTATATATGTATATGTAGACATTCCGTTCCGGCACGTAAGAGTTCACAATTTTTATGTAATAAATACCAAATTTGGTAGAAAAATTCTTTGGGGCAGTAATTCGTTGCGTATTGAAAATGGGCATTCTACCTCTAAGGGGGTGAGAATTGGAGGGGGTTGAAATGTCAAAAAAATCAGATATCCATTTTTGAAAATATTAAAAAAGGTCATAAGACTTTTTTTATGCTATGATTATTATAAAATTAATTTGTCTAAAACTTTTTTTCATCCAATCAACAGGGGTTTAACTGGAGGGGGTTGAAATTTCAAAAAATTTATATCTCCGCCATTTTCAAAAATATTAAAACAGTTCATAAGACTTTTTTATTTTCTAATTATTATAAAATTAATTTGTCTGAAACTTTTTTTCATCCGACCTAACTGGAGGGGGTTGAAATTTCAAAAAATTCATATCTTCGCTATTTTTGAAAATATTAAAACAGGTAATTAGACTTTTTTCATGTTCTAATTCTTATAAAATTAACTTGCTTGAAACTTTTTTCGATCTGACATTCAGGCGTGAAACTGGAAGGGGTTAACATTTAAAGAAAATTAATATCCGCTATTTTTGAAAATATTGAAACAAGTTATTAGACTTTTTCATGTCCTAATTATTATAAAACCATATCGTGGGATAGGGAAGAATGAAAGTCTCAAATTTAAACAGAAATCTACCTCGCCCTGTCGACCCTACCGACAGGAATTTTTTTTTGTTATTCGCAATTTTTTTAATGCATTTTTATCATGAAAATTTTGAATATTTTGCTGCCCTTCAAGAACTCTCTTCATATTCTTTGTAGTTTACCCAGGTAACATAGACCTCTCCTCTATATCTCTTAGAGGTTATGATTAGGATCTTATGTGAACTTCTATTATCTCAGTAATCGCTTTGTGCTGTAACTAAGCGAAATTCTCACTGGTGTCGCCAGGAGAAATCACCTCACATTTCATTTCCCATGTTCCATCTTATTGCAAGTTCCTAAAGTTATCCCGAAAGTAACCTAAATAATAAATTCTCACTGCTAGTTCCTAAATATTATTTCTACGACCCGAACGTAATTTAAACCTTAAACACAGAGCGGACATCAATAACTAGAGCTCAGTATCGTACAATGAGAACCGGAAGTGTTACCTCCACTCTGAACTCATTTACAACTAACTGAATTTTCGAAAAATCGCTTGAACACGTCAATTTTAATTCCTATCGAAGAAAAATTTTACTCTTAACTTAAATCCTTAGAATAGCGAAGCTACCTTCCTGAAAGGCGAGTTAGAGTGGTAGGTAACACTTCTGATCCTCATTGTATATGTCATTAGTCTAATATTTCTTTAGTTCATTAATCGATCAGATATGGATTATAATATTATTTCTCTAACAGTATCCAAGTATCTCAGCTACGGACAAACGGACAGACAGGCGCAGTCATAGTTAGTTAGGTCACTAAAAATACCGTTGTCTGGTTATCGCTGGGACAGATGGGTAGACAGACGGTCTTAATTGACTTAGATCACCGAAAATATAAAGTTTGCGAGCTGAAGTAACCAGCTATCGATTGCTGAAAACACGCTTCCAAAATTTGAAACCGTTCACCTGTAATCACTGTGACAGGCGGACGCACATTATAATAATTAAAATGTCAGTCACATTAGTCATGATGTTGGTAGACGTAGTAGTATGTTGCTCACTAATGGGATAGATTGGCGACACTCGTGCCGACGTCGATCTGGTGCAAACGTCCATATTATATAGATCTTGTATAACTCTGAATGCGAACTCTTAAAGACCACGTCAGAAGCACCGCATGTGAATATCACAAAGCGACCTTACACAGATCTCAACAAAAGCAGTTGATATAAATTTCCTATAGAACTCGACAGAGACCTTACCACAATATTTCGCGGAAAACTCGCCAGAGTGTATTCCAGAATTTTCACGTGCGATATCGCTTAGTCCTCGCTGAGGTTACGCCAGCGGCGGATATTTGGAGAAGATATAGAGCTCTCGACAATCTCTCAGAGAAGTTACAAAAAGTTGTCACAATCTCCTAAAAAAAGCTCTTCGAGCTTTTAGGACCTATTTGTGTTGCCCGGATACTATAGCTGCTTGTCTGTCAAGGAATGTCGAACAGTTTTATATACTATTGCTGTATTGTAACATTTAAATTCTTCGGCGTTGGTGGTGGTCGGTCGAGCTGATCTCATGCTAGAGGAGCATACTCCAATAGATCTAGGAGTTCGTCCGGGAGATCTATGTATTCGCTTGCTTCGCGAAGGATCTTGAGGTTGGGCTGGACGAATTTCGTAGGTAATACTTCAATACCGCTTATGAGTACTTTCTAAATACTGCGTATCTGCAAAAGTAGCGAAATAGAAATATCGCGCCAACGGATTCCTCAGACTGATTCCCTCGTGATAGATATAGGAGAAATGATCTTTTTTATACTTATAAGTAGGGTACAGAGACGTCACAAATGAGTTCAGTCAAAAAACATTCAGAAACTGTTTTTTCCTCTATAAAATGTAGACACGCGGTATTTGCGAAGTACTCATAAGCGGTATTGAGTATCACCGACGATTTCTTCTTTGGTTTTCTGCTGAGTTCGTGTCAACTATCCATTTGGTCCTTACAGTTTTTTGGGCGTGAGTCTTCTCCCGACGTATCCTCTTTGGAGCTTCTTGAACCTAGAAATTATGGTTGGTATATTACTGTGTTGGTATACTTTACTCCTCACAGTTGCCGTGACGGCGTGCAGGAGACGAGGAGGGTGTGTGGAAAAGTTTAGAGTAATCCATGACAGAGCGGATGTAGGTTTTGTAAGTGTGTAGCAATGTCCTTCAAATACACTTGCCAAATCGTCTACCAATTGCACTGAGGAGGGAGACCCGTCTCCTAACTCTTGTCTCTTGAGAGTTCTTCGCCCAATTGAGAGTACGCGTGAAGCATACTCCCAAGTAGGCAACCTCATCCGCACGGACGGGTCTCTCTCCCCAGAGCTTAAGGTCGATTTCATTGAAGTTTTTTTTTGGATTTTCGTGAGTAGATGGGATATATGAATATAGTGAGTTGGGTCTTTTAAGGATTCATTGTAACCCTCCAGTTGCTATACCATCTGGAGAAACGATCAAGGAGTTATTGGATTTTGGTATTAAGAGCTCTGGTAGAAGGAGCGGAGGCTGAGATTTGAGTATCATCAGCGTAGAGTTGAAGGGTATAAATGACATAGAGGACAGGAGCGAGAACGATGCAATGGGGAACTCCTGCTAGCGGAGTGAAGGGATCAGAGAGGGAATTTCCTACTTTTTTGTACCTCTCATTTATTTATTACTTAGATTTTTTATTCTTAAGGTGATGCTTAAAAGTTAAAGAGAATGCAAAGCTGTCTGTGTATATTAGGAATCAGGTTAAGAGACGGACGGACGGACGGACAAAACCATCTAAAAAGACTAAAAAATCTTACATGTATATTCATTCCATGTCGGTCTTGAGGACTTTCTACTTTAAAAATGTATACCAAAAACTCAAATAGTTCGGCAGTTATCATGGAAGATTACGCACAGACACACAGACAGACCTTTGATGGGACCAGGAAAGTAAAATGAACATCTTTCAGAATTATATCACAATGTAGAACGATTTTTCAACAGTTAATTCGATGCCCTTTTACCCTCTTGTTTTATTTAAATTTATCTAAATCTCCTAAACATGAATAAATGAATAGTAACTTAATAAAAGATCGTATTCAATTAGTACATTATTATGTTGTTAATGAGTGAAATATTAAAACGTGGGGGAATTTGCTTTTTCTTTTACAGCCGAATTCGAAGCACGAATGACTAGATTGGACAGCGTAGAACAAGTTTGGGTGAGTATTTATGATTTTGTCCTAAGAGTCGGGCATCCACACTAAATCAGTGGTCAGAAACTTTCGGCCGGTCAGTAGATTATCTACAAAATGGGTCTTATTATCGTTCTTTACAATAATGTTCAATAATATTTTGAGTTGTGACATTTTAAAATTGGAATGATAAGTGTGTAGTTACAGTCTCCAGTTATGGTTATATTTAGGATATAAATTTGACTAATTGTGACTTTTTAGTGGTTTTGAAGATATTTAGAATATCTGTAGTTTCTTATTGTATTATATATGCATTTTAAGTAACCTTGAAATAATACTAAAAAAAACCTAATATGAGTTACAGCTTTTCGGAATAGTTTACCTTCGATTAAAAAATATAATTTTAATGCATATGCAATAGTGAAAAAAATAAAATATTTATCTTGTCTTGGGAAAAGTAAATGAGGAAAAAATGGCTGGAGGACTAAAAGGATAATGTCAGAAAAAAGAATATAAAACGAAAACAAATAGAATTATTTTCATGTGAAGATGTATTAAAGAATTTTTGAAGAAAAACTAGAGAGATATAAAGCTCTGAAGGAAAACTTACTTCAGAGTAATGGGCAGTAATGATGATGAGTGTTGTATGTATTGTAACATGTAGAACATGTTTGTATAATTATATTAAATTATTCTCTGACATTTATCAAATCTCTTATAATTTACTCCATTAATTCACTAAATTTTAGTTCTTTATTTTATTGAGAGCTGCGCGAATTCAAATATTCAAAAATCCGTCCCTAATCACATAACTTTGTGACGTATTTCCGCTTGCCATAACGGACAAGAGATTGAACATGAAGAAGCATTCTTTTCGCTTCAGTCGTCGGATTCAGTGGTCACAGTCTAGATAATTATTCTATATTGAGAAACCTTTCGCTAATTAGTGAACTTTACAGACTTATACAGGAATATAAGCAAATTTAACTGCTGGCTCAAGTTCTGTTACCTTTATGGCTCAAGTTTCTGTTAACTGCTGGCTCAAGTTCTGTTACCTGTTTGGCTCAAGTTTCTGTTAACTGGCGGCTCCAGTTACCGTTAATTGCTGGCTCAAGTTTAAGTTAACTACTGGCTCAAGTCCTGTTACCTGTATGGCTCAAGTTTCTGTTAACTGCTGGCTCAAGTTCTGTTACCTGTTTGGCTCAAGTTTCTGTTCAATTTCAGGCTCAAGTTTCTGTTAATTTCAGGCTTAAGTTTCTGTTAATTTTAGGCTCAAGTTTCTGTTAATTTCGGGCTCAAGTCTCTGTTAACTGCTGGCTCAAATTCGGTTACCTGTTTGGCTCAAATTTCTGTTAATTTCAGGCTCAAGTTTCTGTTAACTGTCGGCTAAAGTTGCTGTTAATTGCTGGCTCAAGTTTCTGTTAATTTTAGGCTCAAGTTTCTGTTAACTTTTGGCTCAAGTTCTGTTACCTGTTTGGCTCAAGTTTCTGTTCAATTTCAGGCTCAAGTTTCTGTTAATTTCAGGCTTAAGTTTCTGTTAATTTTAGGCTCAAGTTTCTGTTAATTTCGGGCTCAAGTTTCTGTTAACTGCTGGCTCAAGTTCTGTTACCTGTTTGGCTCAAGTTTCTGTTAACTGCCGGCTCAAGTTACCGTTAATTGCTGGCTCAAGTATAAGTTAACTCCTGCCTCAAGTTCCGTTACCTGTATGGCTATTTTTCCATAATTTTCATATTTTAATCTATTTTCTCTGTTTTTCATTATATTTTCCTATTTTTCCCCATTTCCTTTATTTTCTTTATTTTTATTTTCTCTATTTTTCCGTATTTTGCTTTGTGTTTCCCTGTTTTACCTTAATTTTTTCCTATTTTTCACAATATTTCTTTTTTATTCCTTTTTTTCATATTACCCTTACTTTTTCTACTTTTTTCCTTTCCTTCTCAATTTTTTTCTGATTTCCCTATTTTCCCTATGTTTCTTGTTTTTTCCAATTTTTACCATATGTTTTCGTATTTTTCCCTATTTTTCAATATTTTCCTATTTTTTCTAACGATACTCCTCTGAAAGTGGTATTGTATGTATCAACCATCAGAAAAAATTGTGCGGTCACTAAGTTTCTTACGTTATTTTATTTCGATGCTCTTTTTTATTTTTCCCTATTTTTTGCCAATTTTTTCAGATTTTTTTTATTTTTAACATTTTTTCATTATTTTCCTATTTTTCGCTGTTTGACCCTATTTTTCCTATTTTTTCATACTTCTATTATGTTTTTTTTTTCATTTTTGTTGTCTTTCTCTGTTTTTCCCTAATTCTCCCCATTTTTCCCTTTTTCCCCCTATTTCCCTATTTTTTCTTACTTTTCCTATTTTGTCTAATTTCCCTCTTGTTCATTATTTTTCCCTAATTATACCCTATTTTTCCATACTTTTTACCTACTTTTTTCATTTTTCCTATTTTTCATATTTGTTCCTATTTTTTCCTATTTCCTTTATTTTTCTTTGTTTTTCTTTATTTTCCCTATTTCTCCTTATTTTGCTTCTTTTCCTATTTTATTATAATTTTTTTCTATATTTCCCATTTTTTCCTCTTTTACCCCTTTTTTTGATATTTTCCTTATTTTTTCCTACTTGACTTATTTTCGCTGTATCCTCCTTTTTTTGCCTATTGACTGGTTTTTTCTTATTTCCCTATTTTTTCGGATTTTTCTTGTTTTTTCCCTATTTTTTCCAATTTTTATCTATTTTTCTATATTTTCCATATTATTGTTTCCGTATTTTTCCCTATTTTTCAATATTTTTACCTATGTTTTTCATCGACACTCGCCTAGATGTGGCATAACGCTTTTTCCTTACGTGATGATTTCTCCCAGTTTATTACTACCGAAAGCCGCGTAAAGGAGCTTAGTTCCAAAAAATTTGTTTTTTGAAATTTATATGACGTTGTGACCCCAATATCTCCGGCTAACTTCGACTTACAGAGTTAAAATTTAAACTCAATCGAGGTATGACCCCAAGGTATCTACGTAGCAAGTTTGAAGCAAATCGGTCCAGTGGAACGGCCGTGAGAGCTTTCACAGACAGACACACTAACATACAGACACTAACAGGATGATATCAATAACTTACTAAACTCTGAAGTAAGTTAATAAAAAACTGAAGATCCTACTGAAAGGCAGAAATATTAAATATTAAATAAGTAATTTTTCTTTTTTCCTTTAACGAACATAGAAAAATTTAAAACAAATATTTTTTATAATTTGCTAGTAATGTAATATTTTATATTAAATCTTGTGAAAATATCTCGTAGATAAGAAAACGATTGCTGACTGAATGAACTATATATAATAAATACTGATACTGAATCTTAAACTAGGTATTCAGAGCACAACCTTAACACAAGGTAGCAAACAAGCAAGTTGTATTAACCCACTTTATTTTTTATTAATCTGACTTTCTGTAATTTATTATTTCATTCATGCCTTATAAAAGTCATTTATCAAACAATTGCTAGACATTATTTGACAAATATACGATTTATTACCATTAATAAACACATATTTTATATTTGTGCCACCCAGCAATGCATACCTAATAAAGTCTAATGTATTTTTTTATATAAATTATGTTTATTGGTTTTTATTTTAAAGTAGTGCTTCATTTGCGCTGTTTATTTGATTGAATATTAATATAAAAATTTTTTTTGCTACAACCACTATGCTAAACACGTTTTTCTGCACAAATTTTTATACGCAAAGTAGGCCTTTTCTTAAATTATTTGATATCCGTTGGAAACGTAATAATTTAGAGTGCGAAAAGTACACGCTATATCACTTTTTCCCACTGAAATGTCAAACACAGCTATGATCTGTCAACTTTTTTTGACAAGTTACTGTTTTTTTCATTAATAAATGTGGTTGTAGAAAAAATATTGTGTACAACCACTTTTCCCACTCGCTAGATATACAGCACTCGCCTTACGGCTCATACCACAAACTTCTGAGCTCGTAGGAAAAGTGACGCTTTGCGCCCTTGTTGTATAAACTACTATTGATGATAAGGAAATATTTTGATTTACTTCGGTCCTTTTCGAGTAAAAAAAATATTCCGTTTGAATTGAAATCGGTGTTAGTAGACACAATTTTTGAAAAAATATTGTTCCAATAAAATTTTAGAGCTATTATTGCTCTGCTGAGTCGGATAGAAATACCGAAAAACGTAAATTTTATTTAAAAAAAAGTTTGTCGGTCGGGGGACTCCCGTCAGGAACGAAGTTCCTTACATTATATTTTCACCCCTAAACTTGTTTTAATATCCCTCTCTTTTCCTATTTTTCCTATTTTTCATAAATTTTCCCTATTTGTCCCTATTTTTACCTTCTTTGTCCCTATTTTTTCTATTATCCCCTAAATCGATAAATGTTTGGAAAAACTACGGCAGTCGACGTGTTAACATCGACTAAGTATCGAAGGACCTAACCAGCGGCAACGCTGTTTAATTATTATTAAATTATTATTAACTTATGAAAGCAGTTACATTAAAATCGATAAAAACAATTATATTAAGGTGAACTGTAAGAGTTATTTTCCAGAGCTGAAAATACCATGGAAACGAGAGAGGTACTACTAGCGGCTTTTCTGGACATAGAAGAAGCTTTTGACAACACGTCATTAGACTCAATAGCCAGAGCATCAAGGAACTCAGGTATTAATGCAACGTGCTGCAGGTGGATAAACTGAATTCTACGGAACAGGCTAATATGTACATCTCTGATGGGGGAGAAAAAGGCAGCTCATGTGACCAGAGGTACTCCACAGGAGGGGAGTACTATCTCCTTTGATATGGAATCTAGTAATAGATGGACTGCTGAGAATCCTCTCAGAGGAAGGACACAAAACACTGGGATACGCAGATGACCTTATCCCAAGGAAACTTCAACACCACGGTTAGGGAACGACTTCAGATGACCCTAAATGCAGTTACACTCTGGACAGAGCATGAGGGTTTGAATATGAGCCCCTCCAAGTCCAATATAATAGCAGTCACCTAAAGAATGAATTTAAAGGGTCTTAGCCCACTACGGCTTCGTGGCGAAGAGGTAAATCTAAAGGGAGGGGTAAAATATCTTGGGATAATGGTAGACCCGAAACTTATCTGGAACCTTCAGATTCAAAAAATACATACGAAAGCGATTGATACTTTAATGAATGCTAGACGCACGTATGAGAAAACATGGGGGGTGAATCCAATGGTACATTGGTTGTACAATATGGTAGTCCTGCCCATGGTAACATATGCATCTCTGGTCTGGTAGCCAAAGATAAAACAACGGACCGCTATATCCAAATTTAGCAAGATACAAAGACTTGCCTGTTTGGGAATAGCGGCGAACATAAAAATAACACCAATAGCTGCTGTGGAAACCCTGCTTGACCTCCCGCCATTACAATACGTTATAATGGGGGACGCTAGAATGGATCTACGACGGGTATAGGACTCACCATTCTATAAAGTAAATCATAGACTGGGACACACAAAGGTAGATCATGTGGAAGGCAACATGCTTGGTATGAGTTTAGAACACATGACTGCTAAATACAAGTTAAACAAAGATCTGAGGATAATAATTAAGAATCGGAATGAGTTGAATACAAATACAGATTTCACGACAAACATTAACCTGGTAAACTGATGGGTCAAAAACGGAAGAGGAAACTGGAGCTGGTATATACTGCCAACAGAATTAGTATCAAGAGATCTTCTCTATAGGAACATATACCTCTCTATTCCAGGCAGAGGTCTATGCAATACTCGAATGTGCGAGAAATAGTAATATGAGGTCCCACGAGGGAAAAGGAATCATAATCCACTCAGACAGTCAAGCAGCCGTTAAGGCCATATAAGGAGCTTAGCCAGACATAACAACAAGTATTCTGACGAGATAGCATATTTCTGATTGGCTAAAAATATGTGGAAATATTTTTTTCAAGTACATTTGAAAGTCAATCGGCTTTTTATTGTGTTAGAAAGTTAAGAGTTAGAATTAAGGTAGCGTATCACTAACGAATATTGGATATTTCTAGACCTCCCAGAAGTTGGCATTCCAATTGTCGGAACCCTTTGATTTTTTCGGAGTTGTGCACTCGTCTCGAAGGGTTCTAGAGTTCTCGAGGGGGTGCAGATAGAGTTCTGCATTTTTTTTGCGGAATTTTTAAAAAACAAATTTTGGGATGCTAACTTCATGCCGCACCCCTTTAGTGAGAAAAAAGAGTGAATAGATATCTCAGAAATAAAGAGTTCTAGAGTTCTCGGTAGGTTTTCAAAGAATTCTGGGAATTTTCGGAAATTACAAAATAAATACATTTTGGGGTGCTAACTTCATGCCGTACCCTTTTTTATTTACTGGGTAGTTTTAGTCACAAAAAAATACTGAAAATTATGAAAATAGATATTTTCAAGGAGTGCTACAAAGTTCCGTTTTTTTTTCGCTAATTTTTCGCCAAAATATTCAATTTTTTATTTATTAGGTAGTTTTGGTCACTTAGGGCTGATTTTAAATACAGCACCCCTGATTTCTGACTCGAAAAAATACTGAAAATTATGAAAATGGATATTTTCAAGGGGTGCTACAAAGTTCCGATTTTGTTCATTATAAAAAAATAATGTTTAGCATTAGCACAATGATGCACAATACATACAATCAGATTATAACTGTATATTTGAAGAACAAGAAATCATAAATAAGCTCTAAGTGACCAAAACTACACAATAAATAAAAAATTGAATATTCTAGCGAAAAATTAGCGACAAAAAACGGAACTTAGTAGCACCCTTTAAAAATATTTATTTTCATAATTTTCAGTATTTTTTCATGTCAGAACTCAGTAATAAAAAAGGGTGCGGCATGAAGTTAGCACCCCAAAATTAATTTTGTTTTGTAATTTCCGAAAATTCCCAAAACTCTTTGCAAAACCTTCAGAGAACTCTAGAACTCTTTATTTCTGAGATATCTATTCACCCAGAACTCCTTTTTCTCACGAAAGGGATGCGGCATGAAGTTAGCACATCAAATTTTTTTTTTTTTAAATTCCGCAAAAAAATTGCAGAACTCTATGTGCACCCCCTCGAGAACTTTGGAACTCTTCGAGACGAGTCCAGAACTCCTAAAAAATCAAAGGGTTCTGGCAATTTAGGTGCCAACTTCAGGGCGGTTATTTCTAGGAATCGGAGTGACGTAGCTATGCAAGCTGTGACTTGAATAAAAATATTTGCAGTTTATAAAACACCGTTGTTAAAATAATAACTAGTTTAGATATGCGATATTATATTTATTATTAAATGTGATTTAAAAACACAAATTGTAAATTCTGGATAAGTTTTCAGTGAAAAGTATCCAACTCATTTTCCTGTTTTTCCTTATTTTTTCTTTTCTCTATTTTTCCCTATTTTTCGTTGTTTTCCTTATTTTCACCTATTTTTCAATATTTGCATCTTTTTTTTTCACTATTTTCCCTATTCTTCCATACTTTTACCTATTATTCCTTATTTTATTCCCTATTTTTCCTATATTTCCCAAATTTTCCCTATATTTTCTCATGTTTCCCTATTTTTGATTATTTTTTCCTATAATTTCTCCTATTTGTCCCTATTTGTATATGTATTTTTCTGTATTTTTCACAATTTTTTTTTCTATTTTTTCCAATTTTTTCTGATTTTATCCGATTTTTCATTATTTTTTCCCAGTTTTTTTCACCATTTTTTTTCCATTTTCCCATATTTAAACTTTATCGGTCCCATCATAGACAAAGTATAGTGAACGAGCAAAAAAATCAAGATATCGATGGAAATATTCATTTTGTGGTTCCCCAAGAAGATTGAAGTATTTTGTAATTAAAATAATCCTATTCTCTATAGACGAGAAGGGAAAGTTCTGCCGATTTTTTTTCTACTTGTCCTCTTTTTCCCAATTTTTTCATTACTTTTTCTTTGTTTATTCATGTTTTCCCTACATTCCTTCATTTTTCCTATTTTTTCTTATTTTCTCTATTATTTTCAATTTTTCCCTATTTTTCATTATTTTTCCATTATAAATTTGCAATAATTTCGTTGTACAGGTCGACGTCGTATCCATTTTATCCAATCTACGAATTCATGGAACAATTGACATAAAAATTGCGAAATGATAATTTTTAAAACCAAATACATTTTTTGGATCATTTTGAGGTTTTTTGTTTATATTTTAATGTTGTTATGTAGTGCTTAAAATACACTTTCAGTATAAAAAAAATCAAAAATTTTATATTAAAAAATGTCAAAGCTTACTTTTTTCACTATTTCTACTATACTCATCTTGGCCATAGCTCTTAATTTAAGTAATTTAGTATTTTAGTACCCTTACATTAATATTTTTTTATAATTATTATAAAATTAGAATTATTATTTAATGACAAACTAAAACGGAATTTAAAAAAATTTCTACCTGAATTTAATTTTAGCTATTTTTAAAAGTTGTAAATTTCTAATCGTCTCGTTTTTTAACGTAGTAAAATACTGAGAAATTCTTTTCTTTCCTATGCAAATGATATGGTGAAATGAAAAAATGCCATATAATTATTTCTACCTCTTCTAGGGCATTTATCATTCACAACCAAAATAAGACTGCAAATTATTCAAACTTTTCCCACCCGTATTTTATGTTGTTATTTTCGACACTATTATTATCTGCATTTTTTTTACAGTTCTGTTAATTTCGGTAAATGTTAAAAATGTTTCTAACATGCAAAGTAGTTTAGATTTGGGATGGCAAAGAAAACTATTATTTTTCATAATGAAAAAGAAATATGAATAAAAATAATATTTAATAATAACCAAAGAAAGAATTATTTATATCTATAAACAGTAGTTGTAGCCCAGTGGTCGAAATTCGACTGTAATTCATTAAGTTTTAAAATTTATGTATATACCTATTTTTTCATACTTTTCTTTATTTTTTATTGTTTTTTTGTTATTTTCCCCATTTTTCTATTTTTGCCCGTATTTACCTTTTTCTCTCTATTTCTCTTTTTCCTGTTCTTTACTATTTTTACTGTATTTTTTTCCGTTTTTGCCATTTTTCCTATTTTTGCGTATGTTTCCCTATTTTTTGTGTGTTTCTGAATTTTTTCGATTGTTTCTAATGTTTCCTAATTTTATCTCTCCTTCTGTTTTTTTTTTATTGTTTTCTGATTTTTTACTTATTCCCATGATTTTTTTTTGATTTATTTATTTATTTATTTTTGTGTTTATTTTTTGTTCATTTGCATTTGAAATTTTTATGATTTTTTCCGTTTTTTTATCGATTGTTCGAAAAAATTTTTGCGGTTTTTTTTGCGATTTTTTTGGGATTTTATTTCAATTTTTTACACTTTTTTACCGTTTTTGTTTCAGATTTTTTTGTAATTATTTGCGATTTATTTCGAATGTTTTCATTTTTGTAGCCTTTTCGATTTCTTGCGATTTTTTAGCGATTTTTTTTCGTGTTTTGCGTATTATACAATTTTGTTTTTGATGTTTCTCCAATATTTTCAAATTTTTCAACTTTTACCAATGTTTTCTGTTTTTTCGATTTTTTGTTCTGATTTTTTGGTTTATTCTGATTTTTTTCTAATTTTTCCTCACTTTTTTCTCATTGTTCTGTTTTTTTTTCTATTTATTTTGTTTTCTGATTTTTTTCTGGTTTTTTTATATTGCTTTGATTTTTTTCGATTTATTTCAGTCCTTTCGAATTTATTCATTTTTTATGGTTACAACTGTCTTGGGGTTTTTGTTTGATTTTTGGGATTTTTCCGATTTTTTTTGCCTTTTTTTTCTTTATATTTTTTTGCGATTTATTGTGTATTTTGGGACTTTTTTTGTATTTTGCGTTTTTGCGTTTTTTTAACTTTTTTCTCTGTTTTTATTTTTAGTTTTTTCTATTTTTCCCTGTATTTTTCCTATTTTTACTATTTGTTCATGTTTTTTTCATTTTACCCATTTTTCCTATTTTTGCCTATATTTCCCTATTTTGCCCCCCATTTTTTGTTTTTTCTATTTTTCCCTATTTTTTCCAATTTCCTGTTGTTTCTAATTCTTTCCTGTTTTTTTATATTTTTCTTACTTTTCTGTTTTTCTCATTTTTTCCCATTTTTTTACTATTTTTTTCTATTGTTCCCCATTTTGCCTATTTTTCCTATATATTTTCCTATTTTTTCTTATTTTTCACTTATTCAAAAAACATTAGACGCGCGTAAAGAATTTTTCACTTTAAAAATAAAATTCCAAAGAAAAAAACAACATAAGGTAACTAGCCCAGGGCCAATCCGACTTTTTGAGGCCAAAACACTGAAAAATTTTCTATAGAATAGCGATTGCTAAAATAATTACAAAACAGAAAAAAATTTACTCCTGCACATGTAGCGGTTTGGAGGGGTGAGTTTTAAGGGTTGAAAATCGTTTTTGCAATTTCCGGCGAAGTGTGACATTCAATCAAAACAGGGTCTACAGTAGATGATAAATAAATTTAAAATTTTGTTGCGAACCATTTTTCAACATAACCTCAAATTTTCCAAGATAATGGCGAAAACCCGTTTTTTTTAATTTTTTAGTTTTTCTAATTTATTCTAACCTAAGCTATAATTGTTATTTAGTTTTTCTCCCCTTGTCTTTCCCTATATTTTTCCTCCTTTCCACAATTTTACCTTTTGCCTCAATTTTTTTTCTCACTAATTTTTTTTATTTCACCCTGGGGTGTAACTCTACCCTGAGCAAGGTTACTGTACCCTGAGATAACTTTGTTTTTCATGTTTCCCCTTTCTTTTTCCTTAATTCAAATTTTTCAAATTTTCCATTTTCTATCAAAGAAAATATTTCCCTACATTTTACTGTAAATGACATAGAAAAATTTCTTAAAAAAAATTGTCAATTTAGTTTATGCATTTCCCCTGTATATTCCATAAATTTGTCTTTAACAACTTTTGCTCTCTTTCGATTAACCACATTTAAATAATTAAATGATTTATTAATTTGTTATTCAAAAAAACAGGTTTGAGTAGAAATAAAAACCAAATAAAATTTGTAAAATCCGTTTTATTTTATATTTAATTTCGACGCATTATTTACATCATTTACAAAAATATTTACATATATTTACATCTATATTTGGCATCTGATGGACAAATCACAATAGTTATGTACAAAAATTTCTTACAAATCACTATTTATATATATAGGGTGATTAAATATTACATTACAGAATGTATCATTAATAAGATTCACAATAATTAAATAATATGATGTATACAAAACACGCCATAGTTTCATATCAATTGCAATAGTTATTAATAAATAAAAATTTCAATTTTTTTTTACAAACTTCGAAAATTTTATAACAGATTCTTAAAGAGAAATAAATTAAAAAAAAATTAAATTATAAAAGATAAAATTTGACATTGTTTATGTGCGCATTTGATACTTTCGCATATTTTTCTAGTTACAATCATATTTTAATTCGCTGTAACTAAATTAACAAAATTGATTAATTTTTGTTAATTGAATCACCCTATATTACAATTCATACAATATTTATAAATTTTATATCACATATTTTATAAATTAAAATACAGTTAATATCACCAATATTTCATGGATTATTAAATAATCCAAGAAATTTAGCAAACAGCAACTGACAAAATAGATTTATTATATAATAAATAAATAAGTTACTAAACAGGATTTTTTTAAAGCGTAGGAAGGGCCACACATGTTATCTTTCAATAATCTTAAAAAAAAATTCGATAAATTCATTATCAGATACATTAAGATAAATTTATTAATTCCTGAAACGAATAAGGATATACTCGATTTTGTTATCGTACTCGCCTAAAATTTTTTACCACAGAATAACCAATTATGCATAGACACTTTATTGTATATAAATATATAAAACAATAAATGATTATAATATATTTATTGACATTATTAAATATTATTTAAATGACAACAGTAAATTGAGAGTAAGTAAATAGTGACACTGATAGAATAGATGGATTTACTGAAAGTGGAAGGGCAACAATATGAATAGGGTAAAGAAGAAAAAAGATTATGAAAGAAGTATAATAGTAGATAGTCTACGTTGGTGCTACAGCAAGTATAGGGAATTCAATGTGTTAGAGAGAGAACGTATCTATCTCCGTTACTATTAGACCAAATTGAAATCTGAAAACGGCGTCGATTTTGACCTTCAGGTATTTCAACTCCATCTGGTCCAATAGCAGACGCACCTGACAGAGCTGAAGACTATACAAGATGGAGCTGAAGTACCTGAAAGCCATAGCTGATGGAGCTCAAGTACCAGAGCCAACGCTGTTTTCATATTTCAATTTGGACCAATATTAACGTAGATGATGCGTTCTCTCTCTAATACACTGAATTCCCTATACTTGCGGTAGGACCAACGTAGATTATTTATATTAAATGAAGCAGTTGTAAAACCAAAATTACAACAACAAAAAAGAAGAAAATCATAAAAATCTAGAAGAATAGAAAATTATACAGATGATGAATTCAGACATGAGAGTATGACCAGAATGACTGAAGTAGAATATTTATAAGAAGAAAAAGTTAAGAAAAATAACAAATTAAGATTGAAAGAAGAAAAAACGGGCATTCCAATATCAGCAATACAGAGAGAAATACGTTGTATGTATCAGAAGACTTATGGAAAGAACAAGTGGACGAAATGAACGCAGAAATAATTAATAAAAATAAAGGAGGATGAAAAATATAAAAAAGCTACAACAAAAATAAAAAGAAACTATTTAAAACTTGAAGGAAAAAATTCTACAAGAAACAGAAAGTTTATTAAAAATAGGGTTAAAAATTTATGACCTGGCACAATGGCGGCAACGTTAAAAATAGATGGGAATGAGTCTGGATTTATTAAATTTTAAGTTTAATTTTGAAATAAAAATATGATTATCTGAATACCTATAATTTCAAAAAATGGTTTATACCGTAATTTATATCTAGAAGAACCAAAAAAAGATAAGTCCAATCCACACCTCACCAGAAGAAGTGAGGGATATAAGTTCATTTCAGTGAAAAAACACCAGGGTGTAGTGCACTTAACAACAATAATCAACACATTATTAATATTTTAGAACGAGAGGAAAAAACGCTGATGTCATCATTGTGCCTAATTCTGGAAAAGATCACAATTTTCCACAACTTAACAGATCAATTAGTTTACTTCCTGCTATAAGTAAAATCCTAATATGTCTGATGAATGAGACAGAAGTACTAAATGTGATACCAACTGGGCAATTCGGGTTTCGTTCTGAACACTCGACTGAGACACAGATCCTAAGCCTGGTTGAATACGTAATCTAGAGTTACAACATTAGACAGTTAACGGGAGCTGTGTTTCTGGACGTCAACAAGGCATCTTCAAAATGATGAAGATCGGGTATACAAAACCTATAATCCTACTTATCCACTCATTCCTGTCTGATGGATACTTTGAAATCAAAATGTGACACGTCCTATCAGATTACGGAATACTGGAAGCTGGAGTATCTTAATATGAGCAGTAATATTGCCCCAACTATATACTCAGCTTGTATGCAGATGACAGCACAGTCGCAGCAAAGATTAGGTATAAGATGCGATAATCAGACGAAGAAAACAGAAAATGAGAGAGAAAGGTGACTTTTGTCGGGGTTATTCTAAATCCCAAAGCAATGATGTAGATAAATCGGGATGAAATACTTTCGGCCCTTAGGTTTCGGTCAAAGATTGGTACGTGGTATTCCTTCAACAAAATAATAAATATATTTCTGTTGCGATGACAGCAACATTGGAATGGTCGACTTGAACTAATGTCAATTCTTTTCGGGGATATATAAGAGGATCTGTTATATAAAATAACCGGTGCTCCTTATATATAATAAAAAGTACTCAACGTCAATAAAGCGGAGGATGAATTAGAAGATTGGTTTTTAAAATGGAAAATTGCGATCAACGCAGACAAATCCCAAGCCATCTACTTCAAAAACAACGATAAAATTCAGACGGGAGACTGAAAATTTTTGGCACAAACATTCATTGCCAGGAAAGGATAAAGTAAAATATCTGGGGGTCACTTTCAATAAAGGTCTAATATTGACATACGAAGATAATTGTCAATAAAACCAATCAAACGAGAGCTCACCTCCAACTTCTTATAGGTCGGAGGAGTAAATTATCAATAAAAACTAAACTAAGACTCATAAATGCAATTATTATTCCACTTACCACATACGCGTCCCTAGCGTGTACGACGAATCGACAACGTATCTAAAGTCAACAAAATATCTGTTTACGGGAAGTCACAAACCTACCTAGGTTTGGTATGTGGCCAACCGTGGATATTTAGGGATTTAAAATCCAACAGGGTTTTAGACACTCTGAATGACCGGGCAGAACGGATATTTGGTGACACAATAACTAGGGATGGCTATCTGATACTGGAACTGATCCTTTGGAACAAGTTCGGTAACTTGGACTAGTGGAACTGATCATAAACGATGTTTGAAACAGATACGAGTTCTAGAACCGAACCGAGAACTGAAAACATATTTTGTGAGACTCCGGTCCCGGTGCGGTGTAGACTGAGGTGAATCCGAGTCCCCACTCCAGATTGCCAGCGCCAATGAGTTAAGAAATCGATAATCGGGTTATATAATCGAGTTCGAGTATCGCTCAACCCTGACAACAGCGAACTGAACTAGGAACTGGAACTGATCCATTGGACTAGGTATTATGCTGGACCGGACTAGTTTGGAACTAATCCATGAAAAATGTTGGATCAGCCATCCCTAACCCTAACCAACAACTCAGAAAAATAATTGACTACGAAGCTGATAATCATGGCAAGCACAAACGCCCAAAGAGGCAACTCGGGAGAGCGCGGCTAACTTGGTTTTGTTGACAAATAGGGACAAACAAATATCTTGTAAAATCGATCTTTGTATTTCTTTTATTTTAGGAAAAAACCCACAAAATATACCGTTGTCTAACAAAAAAAAAACACAAAACGGACCTAGTCCACCAATAAAAATTATCTCTTGCAGAAATTGACATACAGTAGAATTCACTCATATGCTTATACCAATTATTTCTAATAGTCTCCAAAAAGATCAGACAACCAGGGATAGAGGTATTGGTCGTTCCCAAATCTACTATGAAGAAGACACAAAACAGACTGATAAATCATCCTTCCGCGACAAGACCAAAAAGACCAGACAACCAGGGATAGAGGTTTTAGTCGTTTCCAAATCTACTTTGAAAAAGACACAAAACAGACTGATAAACCATCCTTCCGCGTCATTATCAAATTTGAAAACAATGAAAAAATAATGGCAGTTATTAATCATCTCAAGAAAATTATTCTTCCCTTGAAAAACTTAATAATTGAGGAAAATATTCCGAATTTCCAAAACTCTTACGTTTTGCTTCTGAATACTGCTTATAAAATTTTCTATTAGTGGACTACTCGGTTGTACTGCTATTTAAAATCTGTACATCTCGAAGGCGATTGTCATTTCGGGGTCACCAACTTGTAATGGTTATAATTTTTACATATTCCAAAAGTGTTGACTTTGATTAAAAGATTTTTCTTCAGTTAGAAACTTCTCCAAGGAGAAAACAAAATAAAATGATTTAACAAAAAATAACTGCCAACAACCGATAATAACTAAATATTCATGAACACTGTGAACAAATGACTTGAAATCATAATTTAATGTCAGTTTCTAAAGTGATTGACAAAATGTAAGGAAAAAGTGCAAACTTCAGTCGACTTGTTTACTTGAAATGTTTTTTAGTTTATCCATTAAAAGTTTTAGAAATTCTAGCGACGCTCAAACGAGCAACAATTTTTATGTTGTGATGCATGAATGACTTATATGATCCTGGTCAAACTTTTCACATAGAGTAATATTATACATGATGTGACGTGGAAGAAGGTCTTAAAATTTGAAATGGTAAATGCAAAACATTTTAGTATATATTAAGGTGGCTACCAGACAGGCCGGTCCGATCCTGCCTTAATTCAGTGGGGTTTTTCCTTGTAGAAAACTTATTAATAAGTGAGAACCTGAACTTGATCGAAGCTTTTATTCGAGTAAAAAAGTGGGGGTAAGAAATTTTATTTACCATCACTAAATTAACACTGAGGCTTTTGGTGTTGAGATATTTAAAAATATAAAAATGAGTAAGTGTATACTCATCAAAGATTTTATTATCAAAATATTAATAAAATTTGATTTATTATCTATCAGGTACAAAAGGTAAAGTATTTTGTAGTAAAACAAATCACCTTAACCGCTATTAAACAATAAAAATTAAAAAACGATGTACCGTTGAAGAATGAATTTTTTGAACTTTCAAAAATAAGTACCCAATTGATGACCTTACACGTCATTTAATTTTCATTATACAAAGTTGTAAATTACATAGGAAATAACAGTATTTTTAAAAACAAACATAAAATGTAACCCTTCAAACGCCTTAATTAAATATCATCCGAGAAATCAGTTTAATATTAAACAAAATTAAAAATACTTTATGGCAAAATGCATACTGATTTCTCCAATGATACATTCCATGTAAATTAGAGATGTCATGATAGTACCCGCATCCGACGGTACCCGGACTACCTACCAGCCGTGGGTTGTATATCAGGTGGTAGGTACTCATTGTACCTGTTGGATCCATTAGTTATTAAAAAAATATTCTAATTAAGATAAATATAATATGTTATTAAAAAACAATTTTGATTCTTTAAGAATTGACTTTTAATTTAAAAATGTCTAAAAAGCGTTATGATGTGGCCATCTAACGGCGCTCATTTGTACTGGCCTTTCATTTTATAGATAAATTGTGATTTACGAAAAAAAGTTATTCTTTATAAAAAGTTCTGCATGCTCTAAAACACAAAATACAATCATTAGATAATAATTTTTTGACCCATTTACGAGGTGCGTCAAGAAATCTAAATTTTGGTCAAGAATAAAGTACCTTTATTTAAAAAAATATAGAAAAATGTTATTAAAAAAACTTGTTTAAGAAACAATATTTTCTTCCAAATATGAAAACACAGCCTCCTATCTTAAAATAATATTTTTCTTGTAGTCAAAAGTTCATAAAATTATTTTCCACAATTGTTTAAGCCGATTTAATTATTAAGTTTAAATAATGGTAAATATTGTTTCTAAACAAGTTTTCCAAATAATAATTTTCTATATTTTTGTTAATAAGCAAAATTTATAATTTTTGACGTACCTCGTATACGGGTCCAAATATGTACCATCGGATGGTTGTATTTTAGATTTTAGACCATGTAACTTTTTAAGAATAACTTTTTTTCATAAAAGCCATATTGAAAAAGTTTCCCCTTTAGTGTCAACTTAATTAGACACACTGTATCATTTTTTTTGCTTTTCAAAATATATGGGATATGAAGAGTTAGTTTTTGACGACAAACTTACACTGATGATTCCAATAAGGGTGAAACAGTTTTATAGTTTTTGATAAAAATACAAGTTTTGTATTAAAAAATAGTTAATAGTCACCATTTATTTCTGTAGTATAATACAGGATGTCCTAGAAGTTATTGACCCAGAACAATTTCTGTCTTTTTAAGTATAAATGTTTAATCGGTAAATTTTTATACAGGCTGTTTTCTATTGCAAATATCGTCGATTTTTTTTTAATAAACATCCTGTATATTTTTTTACCACGAGAAAGGTACAATTTTTTTTTCCAAAAATATACAATTTGTTGCAATTAAATTCTGATCCTTTGTAAATTTTGCTTAAGAGGCCCGCACACCACATGACATACATTGTTGCCATTTAGAGAATTACCCAAAGAAAATGTGCGTGTATTCTTACAAATTGTGTGTAAAAATTATTTTTTTAGTATTTTCCGCTTCATGCTACGTAATCCTACCCTGAGCAGTACAAGGTTGAGCACCACAAAACATAATTATTCGTTTTTGGACGAGATCTCGCCTACTATAGCAACTAAAAATATGCGATTTTTTTCATGATACTTAAAATATTTATTAGAAGATCGCGTCTGTAGGTACTACTTTTTTAAAATTTATCTAGAAAAAAAGTTGATAGTATTACTTTTACTATTTTAAAAAAGTGCCACTGAGGCGCTCTAAAGAATTAAATACAGAATGAATTGGTGAAAATCGCAGCTTCCTATATTTAAGGCAAGATAACATATGGTATTGGTATCTCTTAAGAAGAGAAAAAGAAGATGCTGCTAACTATTAACAGGGTGTTTGTAAAACACGCATGTTCAACATTTCAAAATTCAATGACTAATAAAAAAATCTGAATTTTAAAACCAATAAAATTTTACTTCGATACTTATTGAACCTTAAGTACCTGCTCATTTTACCTTATGACTCTTTATTAAGTAGCGAACCAAAGTGAAGGTACTTATTGACTTTACAATGTCCGTCCATCCGTCTATCTGTCTGTCTGTCTATTTTCATTGACCTAAGTAAACTGCAACCGTCTGTCTGTCTGTTTGTGCGTGCGTCTTTCCGTCTATCTCAGCGATAACTCCAGAACGGTTTCGAATTTTGAATTTGTGTTTTCAGCAATCGATAACAGATGGAAATTAAAAATTTTTGCATAATCAACCTTTAGCCATTTTCATTCAGAATTTGTTTCTGAAAACAGTTTTTTAATACAATCAAATTTAAAGGCAAACTTTTAATAACAAGAATTTACGTTGCGGTATAATCTAAACAAACTGATCATTAATGGTATATTGGTTGAATTACTGGATTTTTCAGGTAATTAATAATCAATCAAAACTTTTGTTTCTAAATTTCTTCCTCTTTTTTGTTTTTAGTTTTCTTCCTCTTTTTTGTTTTTAATTTTCCCTACTGATTTTAGTCCTTAAAACATGTGCAAAAACCTAGACTAGAATCTTTATAAATTTTACAAATTTTACAAACTTTTGCACATTTTTCTAGACATCATTTTTAATCGAAGAAGCCTTAATTAACACGGCCGAAAAAGCAAAGGTCACTTTCAAATTTCGCATTTCTACAATATGAAACTAATAATGTTATTGTTTTTTACTAAACACAGTATTAATTTTTTAAATTAACAAATACATATTTTTCTTATTCAAGATAAATATTAATTGTAATTGAACAGTTTGTATTATTACTTGTATTTACTCTAGAAGTTGAAGTAACAAGATACTGAAATATCACTATCAATGTCAGCCATATTTGCGTTTTGTTAAGAACTGTCAAAATATTTTGTATATTCAAACTCTGTCATTTCCATAGCAGCTGTGATTTTGTTAATGAAATTGAACTGCTGTTGTTTTTAAACCAATAATATATTTATTGGCAATGATCTAATTTCATAATTTTAACGATTGCACGAAAAATAGTGTGTATACCACGGTCGCGAAACTTTTTGGCGACCTCAAGAGTATCTTACCTCGGCCGCAAGCGGCCTCGGCAATAATCTTTCTTTCGGTCCGCCAAAAAGGTATTTCGCGGTCTAGGCATACAAATAACTATTGTGAATTTTGACTGAAATTTTTTTGGTCATAATGTTTGAACAGTAAATTCGATTTTTCTCATGTTTTGGTAAAACGTTACACCACTACCACCTACTTAACTGATTTATTTATGCTAGAAAAAAATCACGTGTCTTAAAAAATTAGTTTGTTGTGTTCATATATAAAATTTCACCCTGTATATGGTTTTTGAAAACTGTAATAAGGATTTTACAAAATACACAAATAGACAACAAAAATGGCGTATTTATTTTTTTAAACCGAACCTGATTTTTTTCTAGCGTGAATAAATCGGTTAATTAGGTGGAAGTAGTGTAAGGTTTTACCAAAATATGAGACAAATCGAACTTACTGTTCAATAGTTATGGACCAAAAGAAATTTCAGTCAAAATTCAAGTGTATTATTAAACAATGGGAGCAGACACTTTTTAATGGACATTTGATATTCCCCATAGGGATCTCAATACGAGGTTGAAGTATGTACAGTTCCTCATGACTCACCCTGTATATGTTTTAAAAAAAAATGTACGGTGGAATTGTTTTGATATTTTGGTAAAAGGAAGCTGATATTTCCATTTAAGTTATTATCATAAGTGTGATGGTAATATTTGACCGATTGGTCAAGTTCTATAAAATATCAAAATTTGGTCAAATTCTGACCAAAGGGTATTTTAAATTTAAAACGTTCATCCTCCTTTGTCCATTTTGAGATTTGTTAAAAATTCTATATAAAATTCATTTTAGTTTTAAAATTTTCATGTTCCCTAACCACCCCTTTTTATTTCCCATATGTTAATCCTCCCTTAGTACAACCCCCCCCCTACGCTAAGTGTTTGAATTTGTTGTTAATCCACCCCTTGTATCGAATTGTATAACTTTTAGGCCTGAAGATGGCTTGTAAGCCGAAACTAGTTGCCGTTTCCTAAAATTGTTTAATTATATTTATGTGGTACAGGACAAGTTTTATATTGGTAAAAATCCTAGATTTTATTTTTTACTGAAATCTTTATTTTTATACTTTATTGAATTGTTTTTGTAATTCTTTATTTTATAAAATTTAATTTGTTAAAAATTCACTGAAAACGATGTTGACTTGGGAACAATGTAAAGTTATATAAAACATGACTAAATTTATAGTTTAATTAGTTTTTTTCACCCTCTATAAGACAAGCATTTTAAATTTTGAGAAAATTATAAATAAAATATTTTTATAACTATCAAATTTTTAGCATTCCTAATTTTGAAACAATTAAATTTCTCAAAATAATCAAATATTTTTTAAAAATGAGTATATCAAAATTTAGTATTATTTGCAAAATTTTCAAAAAAATACTGCAACTTTTTCAAAATTTTAATATTTTACAATGAAAAATGACCGTTTTTTTGTAATTTTCACGTTTTTTATATTTTAATAGAATATTGGGATTTTTTTTAGAATTATAAATTTTAAACAAAGAATTAAATTGAACAAATATATTTTTTTGGAAAAAATCTTAATTATCCTTAGAAAATGGGTTTTTTTTATTTTTTCCAAAAATTATATTTTTTAATAAGTACCTTCTACTTCTATTATATACTATTTTCTACATTAAAAATTTTATTTTTGTATTAAAATTTTCATTTTATACACATTTATTGATTTATTTTTTGTAGTTTTTTATTCCGTACCAGTTGACTGAAAACCATTAGACCGACACTCTCCTAATAGACCGAATCCCAATAAACCAAACGCACTCTCCCAATACACTGAAGTGTTAAATCACTATTTTTATCTATTAAAAAAAAGGTTTTGACTGGCTAAATCTAATCTGTGTGTTTAAAAAAAAATCGGCTGTGTCACCCCAGAAATTTCCCGACTCCCGGATTATTTTAATTACAAAATACTAAGCATTACATTAATTAATGGAGGAAATTTTAAATAACAAGCCGAATTGATATTTCAATATTGATAATGACATAAGCGGGTGCATGCGCACATTGCATAGCAGACTGTTACAATTAGGATCATAAAATCATAGGTGAAACTTTTGGGGATTCGGGAAAAAGTTTGATACAAAAGTTGTAGGGAATTTTATGCTCTGTAACTTTGCACTAGAACATTTTGCACTAAAGGGAATTTTTTATTTACAATTAAAAAAAAAGCAAAAAACCTAAATGTGTATATATTTCGCCCTCTTGCGGCGAAACTATGAGGAATTCGTAAAAAAGTTAAATATAAATGTTAAAGGAAATTCGGTGCTATACAACTTTGCACCAGAAAATTTTGCATTAAAGTGCATTGTTTTTCCTCAAAATGTGGAAAAACTACGGAAAACTTACACATTTTTTGCGCACCCTCTAATGGTGCAACTATTGGAAATTCTGGAAAAAGTTTGATACAAAAATTATAGGAAAATTTATGCTCTAAAACTTTGCACTAAAATGTATTATTGGTCCTTCAAATTTAAAACGGGCAAAAAAACTTACATGTGTATTCAATCAATATCGGTCTTAGGAATTTAAACCAAAAACTAATGTTGGCATTCGAGGCACACCCCAACCCTTACCAAATTTCAGCTTGATTGGTCAAACGGTTATCGTGGAAGATTACACACAGACAGACTTTACTCTGGAAATGGTTTCAATTTTCTTAGACGATCGCAAAACCGATATTTCCATCGATATCTCGAATTTTGTTTTTTTTTTTGCTCGTTCACTATACTTTCCCTTTGATGAGAACGGGAAAGTAAAAAGAACATTTATATTTTAACTGTTAACCGGAGCGAAGTCGAAAACATTGATTGTTCAGTCTATTGGTAGGTCGGTCTATTAGGAAAATTCAGCGAAAAAAGTTCAGTCTTATACTTTTCGGTCTACTAGGAATATACCAAATTTATTTTATCAAAAATTTGCTGACTTGACAAAAATTTTATTTCTTATAAATATGTATACTGAATTTATAGTTTAATTGGTTTTTTCACCCTGTATAAGACATTTTTTGCAATTGTTTATATAAGGTTCAATTTATTCGCACAATTTTCTAGAGGCTATCCCGAATTGAATGAATCTTCATTCATATTTTATTTCGCAGAATCGTGATTAAACATGTTATAACATGCTTATAACATTAGATTAACCAGTTTGTATAATTTTCAAGTAAATATTTTAAAAAAAATGTTTTTGTAATTTGATGAAAAACATGGTTTAAGAGGTTACCACACCACGTGACTTTCGTGGTTGCCAGTTAGAGAATTACCCAAGGAAAATGTGATTGTATTCTAATAAATTAGGTGAAAAAATTGTATTTTTAGTATTTTACAGTTAATGTTAAGTAATCCTACCCTTTAGTCCAATTTTTTCTGCGCAGAACAGGTTAGAGCGCCACAAAACATATTTATTCGTTTTTGGACAAGATTTTGCCTAATATAACAACTAAAAATATGCGGTGTTTTTCATGAAATTTAAAATATTTGTTAAAAGAGCGTCTGTGCGACTTTTTTCAAACTTATCTGGAGAAAAAAGTTACTAAAAAAAAACCGGATTCTTATCAATGATATTAAGGGGGCGAACGTCCAAAAAATATTTCAGGCCTCTTAACAAAATATTACATAATAGTGGAAAGTTAAAAAAAATGTCATGACTCAAACGAAATTGATCTTGCGGAATATGACGATCTCTAAATTACCTATATTAGCACATAGAAAATTGACAAAAAAATGGCAGACTTTTTCAAGACAATATTGAAATTGATACACTTCTGGCTTTATTAAATTATTTAAAATATCCTCTTAAATGGCTAGAAGCGAGCTCTAAATTTTGAATCTGAAGGGAAAAATAATCTCAAATGATTACATTGACAATAATTAATAGAAATACCGAAAAACGTATTTTTAATATAAAATTAACAATTTTCAAAGTAGGTTGTTGAATTGTTTTATACTAAAAGGGCGTTTTAAGGATTACCTGACAACATTAAAATATAAACAAAAAATGATCCAGAAAAATAATTAATTTGCATTTGACCATTTACCGGCCTTTTAAGCATTGTAAGTTTACTATTAGTCTAATTAAAAAAAAGTTCAAGCAGTATGTAGATAATTGATATCACTTGAATTTATATTGAAAAAAATTTCATTTTTTTAATTAATTTCCAATATATATCAAGAATTAAAAAAAAATTAGAAAAATTCGAGAACAATTTACTTTCATTTTTGGTAAATGTTTGTAATACAAATTGTAAAACTGTGTATTATTTATAAAATAAAAAAAGAAAATTTTAAATTCATTCAACAATAAGTACCTAGTGTTTAAAATAAGAATCGCGAAATCATCATTTTTAAAATCAAATAATTTTTTTCTGGATTATGTTGAGGTTATTTGTTCATATTTTAATGTTGTCAGATAGTACTTAAAACACACTTTCAATATAAAAAAATGAAAGATCCATCTTGAAAATGAATTTTATATTAAAAAATATCGAAGCTTATATTTTTCGGTATTTTTACTTACACCGGGGCAATAAATCTTTTGTGTGCATCTGTGTATATAAAAAATTCGGAAATATTTATCATGTACATCTCTAATAATTACATTAAATTATATTCCTAAAACTAACTATTAGAAAAAACAGACTCACATTTCGAGATTTGGTTATAGACCTTCTCAATTCTTTCATTAAGAATTTTAACACTCTTATCAGGCAATGTCGGCAATATGTCTTTAACCGATTCACTATTCATTTTTTCAAACATCTCACGTAGAAGATGTCCTATATTTTTTTTATTTCTTAACGTTTTAATCCTTTCTGCTGTGGGCCGTCTAAATATGCATAAATTTTCAAGAAGTATAGAGTGGTAAATTTCGTATTTTTTAAGTAACCTGTAACCATGAAGTAGACCAGATTCGTTGTCCAAGAAGAGGAGTAAATCACTGTCGAACTTTTTTGCTAAATTATGAGCAGGTGCATCCATGATATTAGCATTCCATTGATAGTTATAAAGATTATTAACTATTCTATCTAAATTTGCAGTTAAATAATCAAAAATTATTAAATCAGACCATTGGGCTAATTCTACCAAATTTCTAGTTAAATCATCTTTATCGAAAACTTCATTTTTAGTCATATTTAACACATCATATTTATTTAAATGTCTTTCTATGGGTTTAAAAACATTAGGAATATTAGCAGAATTCAGATTCGGTATAAACTGCGTTAAAACTATTGGTCTATTCGAATTCCATTGAGCTGAAGCAATTTCATTACGTAAATTTATCCATAGAGGTTGTTTAAGATCCACTACACTTACAGTACTAGGAGCTAAATTTGGCAAATTTAAAATTTTCGCTAAATAAAAGCTGAAGAGTTCGCCCTGTATTTGGTCAGTATTCTGCCTGTACCGGACGCAACCTTTCAAACCATCTTGGAATGTTATCAAACGGTTTTGCATACGTCCACATCCATTTTCCATCTTTATCGCAACCGCATTTTTGATGTAATTCTCCCAAACTTTATGTTTTTGATCATTGTAGCCATCTGGTAAAGATCGTTCTACTCGTTTACCCCAATAGATAGAAGCTTCTACCAATTCTTCATCGTTTTTAATATCCTTATTGTCGATAAAAGTGACTGAAGAATATTTTTTAGTTTGATTTTTATAACCGTAACTGTTATTTAAAAATATAGTTCTTATTAAAGATGGATTAGGTGTAGGTTTGATTAAGTTTTCCGTCCTGTTAGTTTCTGGTCCGTTTAGATAAATTAGTGGTATAAGTATTCCTATTGTTAAACCGACACTAAATGCGAATATAACACTTAAAAGACATAAGTTTTTATATACAGATGAAGATGATAACTTAGGTTGTAGTGGTTTTAAGTCACTATCCCACTGTATATCGTTTTTAGATCCGAAATAAGTTGAGGAATTCATTTTTAACGCATCACAATTCGAATTTTTTTTTTTTTAGTCAAATCCCATTCACTACCGATATAGCACCAGTACAGTTAGTTATACGTACACTCGAGAGAAGAAGCTATTTTCAGTCGAATAACGACTATACTCTTCGACAAACTGTTAAAGACTGATCGCTTCAAGTCGAGGTTCTTAAGAGTTAACAATACTGAGGGCTCAAGAAAGAGTAGTGGGAAGCATTACTGACATATTTCAGTAGACAAGGATGGTTGTCTGGCGTACAGGGTGGTCTCGTTTCATCTTAGAAATCTTGATATTCTAGTTTGAATATTTTTAAATACATATTTTTTAGGGTCTAGAAATTAAATATTAATATATTAATTTTCTTAAACAATAAAAAATAATTTACTTTTTATTTTCTCTGGGATATTAATTCATTATATTATTTGTATTATGTTTTAGTCGGTTTTATAGAGTGATTTTCGGAAAAAATGTAGTTTATAGTGAATCGTCATAAAAACAAAAAAAAATGTTTTTCATAAGTAAACAATTCTTCCAAATAAAAAAATGAAAAAGAAATCCCGGCGGTCTCATGAAATTTACAAAAAATATGAAAATAATAACAAAAAACTACCCAACCTACATAAAAAATTCATCAACATCATTACCACCATCACCATTATCATTTTCCTCACTATTAGAAGAAAGCTTTCTTTAAAAACATATAGATAACCCCCAAGAATCTATTTTTTTCTGTGGGAATAAGGTTCTGCCGCCTTTGCATGTGTCCTGAAATAAAAACATAATTTTAGAAAAATCCTCTTCCCCACCAACTGACACAGATCAAAGAATATGAATTCATGCTTCTCAGCTTAATATCGCTTGTTCTACTTATAATTAAAAATAACGTAACATGAACCTTCTATGGCATTTGTCAAGACTTCTGTCTCAGGATTCTTAAAATGCGGCCAATAGAAATATCCACGTCACCTACGTTGGCAAATAAAAAACGCCTACGTCATAAATGCTTAAAACTATCCAAAATTGCTGAACACAGTTAAGAAATTGTTCAAAATTAATAAGAAAAAAACAAAATTGCTTAAAAACTTACAGAAACTGTCAAAAATTGGTATAAATATTTAAGAAACATGTTTATATTAATAAAAAAAATGGAAACTTTCATAAATAATAAAAACTGTCCAAAATTGCTAAACACGGTTAAGAAATTGTTCAAAATTAATGAAGAAAAAATCAAAATTGCTAAAAACTGACAAAAACTGTCAAAAATTTACGAAAATATTTAAGAAAAATGTTTATTGTAATAAAAAAAATTGGAAACTTTAATAAATGCTCAAAACTGTCCAAAATTGCTGAACACAGTTATAAAATTATTCAAAATTAATTTAAAAAAATCAAAATTGCTAAAAACTGACAGAAACTGTCAAAAATTGACAAAAATACTTAAGAAAAATGTTTATATTAATAAAAAAAATTGGAAACTTTAATAAATGCTCAAAACTGTCCAAAATTCCTGAACCCAGTCAAGAAATTATTCAAAATTAATTTAAAAAAATCAAAATTGCCAAAAACTGACAGAAACTGTCAAAAATTGATAAAAATACTTAACAAAAATGTTTATATTAAAAAAAAAAATTGGAAACTTTCATAAATGCTAAAAACTGTCCATTATTGCAAAAAACAGCTAAGAAATTGTCCAAAATTAATAAAAAAAATATCAAAATTGCTAAAAACTGTCAAAAATTGATAAAAATATTTAAAAAAAATGTTTATATAAATAAAAAAAATTGCAAACTTTCATAAATGCTCAAAACTGTCCAAAATTGCTGAACACAGTTAAGAAATTGTTTAAAATTAATTTAAAAAAATCAAAATTGCCAAAAACTGACAGAAACTGTCAAAAATTGATAAAAATACTTAACAAAAATTTTTATATTAATAAAAAAAATTGGAAACTTTAATAAATGCTCAAAACTGTCCAAAATTCCTGAACCCAGTCAAGAAATTATTCAAAATTAATTTAAAAAAATCAAAATTGCCAAAAACTGACAGAAACTGTCAAAAATTGATAAAAATACTTAACAAAAATGTTTATATTAAAAAAAAAATTGGAAACTTTCATAAATGCTAAAAACTGTCCATTATTGCAAAAAACAGCCAAGAAATTGTCCAAAATTAATAAAAAAAATATCAAAATTGCTAAAAACTGTCAAAAATTGATAAAAATATTTAAAAAAAATGTTTATATAAATAAAAAAAATTGCAAACTTTCATAAATGCTCAAAACTGTCCAAAATTGCTGAACACAGTTAAGAAATTGTTTAAAATTAATTTAAAAAAATCAAAATTGCCAAAAACTGACAGAAACTGTCAAAAATTGATAAAAATACTTAACAAAAATGTTTATATTAAAAAAAAATTGGAAACTTTCATAAATGCTAAAAACTGTCCAATATTGCAAAAAACAGTTAAGAAACTGTCCAAAATTATTAAAAAAAAATCAAAATTACTAAAAACTGACAGAAACTGTCAAAAATTGATAAAAATATTTAAAAAAAATGTTCATATATATAAAAAAAATTGCAAACTTTCATAAATGCTCAAAACTGCCCAAAATTGCTGAACACAGTTAAGAAATTGTTTAAAATTAATTTAAAAAAATCAAAATTGCTAAGAACTGACAGAAACTGTCAAAAATTGATAAAAATACTTAACAAAAATGTTTATATTAATAAAAAAAATTGGAAACTTTCATAAATGCTAAAAACTGTCCAAAATTACTAAAAACAGTTTATAAATTGTTCAAAATTAATAAAAAAAAAATCAAAATTGCTAAAAACTGACAGAAACTATCAAAAATTGACAAAATATTTAAGAAAAATGTTTATATTAATAAAAAAATTGTAAACTTTCATAAATACTCAAAACTGTCCAAAATTGCTGAACCCAGTTAAGAAATTGTTCAAAATTAATTAAAAAAAAATCAAATTTGCTCAAAACTGTCAGAAACTGTCAAAAATTGATAAAAATATTTATGAAAAATGCTAATTTCAATAAAAAAAATTGAAAACTTTCCAAAATTGCTAAAAACAGGTAAGAAATTGTTCAAAATAAAAAAAAAATATCAAAATTGTTAAAAACTGACAGAAACTGTCAAAAATTGATAAAAATATTTATGAAAAATGCTAATTTCAATAAAAAAAATTGGAAACTTTCCAAAATTGCTAAAAACAGGTAAGAAATTGTTCAAAATAAAAAAAAAATATCAAAATTGTTAAAAACTGACAGAAACTGTCAAAAATTGATAAAAATATTTATATGTTCGTTGTTATCATTGTTCCAAGTTTTTTTTTAAATCTTCTATCGTTAGAATCATTTCATTTTTATTTTATTTTAATTCTTGCATTATCGTCCCAATTTTTTACCAAAATCTGCTTTCATATCCTTTGGCGGTCTATCTTATCTTCTTTTCTATTTTTATATATTTTTCTATTACTCTCCTCCATTTCCATCACATCCATAATATTTCTTGTTCTTTTTTTTCTATTGGTTCTACTTTTTTGTTGTTTCTGTCTTTAAATATTTCTTCATCTACATTTTTCTTGTGGTTTTTTCACATCTTTCTGTCGTATTTATTCTTTCTTTTTTAGCCGTCTAATTTTCTTTCCCCTCACTTAATTTCATCTATCTTATGACTTAAATATCTACATCTGTTACTTGACTTTTCAAATCTCTTATTACTAAGATCGATGTTTATAGGACATCATCATAAAACGTGTACGTAAATTTAATTTTTTTTAAATTTTGAATTTACTAAATTTACCATTTTAACTTATACTTTTCCTGATGATGAAAAAAAATATTTTCGAAAGCTTGGAGTTGACTTTTCTTTAAATAATTTTTGCATTCCTAATATTCCTGAGTTTATCCCAACTAGCAAAGCAGCAAAGGCATCCATTCTATATACTCAGACTGTTTTATTTTTACGAAATAAGGCACGCCGCGCTGTACTTCGCAGCCGTAATTCTGGACATGATACATAAAATTAATTAATATTATTTCAAAAATTTGAAAAAATTTAGAAAAAACTGGAATAACCTAACCTCACAATTATCGAAAAATCATATTTTTTTAAATTGCTCATTATTTAATTTACTAAAAACTTTTCTTATCGTGGAATTTATATTTTTTTCGGCATTAAATATTTCTAGAATCTTAAAGTGGACAACCCTGTAGTTTCGGTAAGTTAGAGAGAGACGGAGTGGCAGCTGAGATGAAGTGACTGGGCTGAGAGAGAAATACTTGGGTTTGCAATAAAGATAGCATTTGCTTCTTCGATATACAAAAGTGACATTTTATAAAAGGGATCGTTGTTTGAATCTAAAGTGGACTTTTTGGGTCTTGGATGAGTTACTGCTGGATTAATGTGGTCATTTTTAGAGGCTTTACATGAATTATTTATAGGATTTTATATGAGAAAAGTATTTTAATATTATAACTATGTTTCCGGAAACTGTTCGATTATTGATTTATTGTTTCAAGATGTTAATAGACAAATAATTCTGAGCAAAAAATATTAAATGGGAAAAAAATTAAAAAAAAAATTGCCAAAAAATGTCTCGAAAATTTTTTTTTATTAATTTATCAACAAAGTTTAAAATCAGGTATTCTAGTAAGACTCTAAAACTTTCATAGATCTTGGCTAGACGTATTATTATTCGTAAAATTATGATTGCAATATATTCAGAGCAAGAAGATACTGAAATCGCTGACTATACGTAATTTCTATAATAATGATTTCTTGTATTCACATCAAAGATTAAAAAATCGCTGACTATACGCAATTTTTATAATAATGATTTAATTATTTTATTCAGAGTAACTAAGACTGAAAAAATCGCTCTATAAGTAATTTTCATTGTATTCAAAATAAATAAGATTATAAAAATCGCTGACTATCTATAATTTGTAGAATAATAGTTTCATTGTATTGAGAATAAACAGGATAAGAAATAATTACGTAAGGTGACTTTAAAGCAATTATGAGCAAGTACGTTTATTAATTATATATTTGTAGGGAGAAAAATTTTTTCACTTATTATTTATATGTTAGCTCCTCACTGAGGCCATGTATGTAATATATTCTTTGTTCTAAAATACACCCCAGGTAACATGGTCACATGAGAAAAAAAGTTGTTATTAAATACTCCGTAGGGTGCGCAAAGTAAGTACTTTACATACGGTAGTAGAAAAAATACCTCCCTATAATCATTTTTTTAGTTACCATTAAAATGATGCACTTCCTTTTTCTAAAATAAAAAATGTATTACTCTATAACGATTGATAAAAAAAATTGAAAAACAAAATAAAAAAGGCATCCAAAGTCATATTTGATAGTTTTTGAAGCTTTAAAATCCAAATATGTAGAAATCTACCGGGTGTTCATTTTGAATTTATAATTTTCCGGAAGTCGGCCATATTGAATTTTTATTTTAGAAAATCCAAAAATATTTAATTTATTTTATTACATAATTGCAATATTTAATAATATACTTTTTTATTTGTTTACAACTGTTTTTATATGTTATAATTTTTTTGAAAGCGTCAGAAATGTTTCAATAAAATATTTTTTAAAGTATCCAGTTGATATTTAAACAAAAAAAGAAAAAAGTTCAAGGTTTAAAGTGTGAAAGGTTAAGTTACAAAGTAGATTTTAAAATTGCATTTCTTCAAGTCTGTAATAAACGTTTATAACGACTATAAAATAAACGCGTACAGTGGGTGGCAGATCGTTTAATTTAAAATTTTAATTACATTTTTATTGCGATAAATATAGTTTGTATGTAAGACAATACAGCATTTGATATTTTTATTACTAATCATTTCAAAGAAATTGATCTTTTTATATTGCAAATTTTAAATATTAAAAAAAATATGCCCACATTAAATATAAAAATTTACATTTTAAATATGAATAAGATTTTTTCTCAATCACTTATATTCTAGTGATTTAAATAAAAAATAAACAATTAGTTATGCCAATTTGCTTATATTAAATAAAATTAATTATTAATGCAATTAATTTCCTAACTTTAATTTTTTTCTACAAAGGCGGAAAGACTTGATTTCTTTATAAAAAAAACTTTTTTACATCATGTCTGTTCCAAAGCTGTCATTTTTTGGATTCATGTGATTAAAATAATTTAATAATAAAAAAAATAATTTTAAATGAAATCAAATTAAACAATAATCCCTCCTTGTTGCTGTTCTCCGGATTGGAAGAACAACTTTTTTTTTTAAATCAAAAACCCTTTGGCTGGCTAGTAGCGATGACGAGATGTTTCTTTACAATAATTTACAGATTGGATGGTATTAACTGCCAGTTCTGATTCCATAATTCTTCACTTTTATATTTAAAAAATGGCTCTAGGTCTGTTGATGGTATATTCATACATGTTGTATCTTCGACGAACTCTTTCGCATATTTATCGGCTAATTTGTTTCATTTTATGCCTCCGAGGAAAATAATTGATGTATTATTTAGTTCATAAATTTCTTGTTTAATGAGGTGGTAGGTGTATTTATATTTTTTTATTTTACGGAAATAGATGGGGGCTTTATCACTTTGCTACTCGATCATTGACCTGTTGTGCTCCCTCTTGCAGGGCCTCCTAGTGCATTATGCTGAATCCTAAAGCTTAGGGAAACTCAACTATGTTTGGTCCTATCAGGTCATCTTGTGCATTGATTATACCTAAAATGCCTCTTCTACTTTGCACCAGTGTATGACTGTCAAGCATTATGTGTCCTGCAGTTTCTTTTGCCATATGTAATCTTGCTAGGTTACGAGAAGGTTGTTGTATAACTCTTTTCATGTGCCTATTACCATGTAATGATTTCACAGGTCCACAAAAAAAGTGGTCTGTGCTGGGTGTGCGACATAGATTTTCCGACGTATTTTTTACAGCTGAACACGAATCTGAAGTCAAAATTGGGGGTCAAACTGCAAAAAACGGAGAAAAATAAAAAAAAACCGATAAAATCTACGATCTAAGAAGCATTACAATCCATTAAAATAAACAAACCCCGCACGCTAGAATTCCTGGCCCGATCGCAGGTGAGTCAGCCGCCCTAGGAGTAATAACCCTCATACCTCCCCAGGCCTAAGTATGAGAGCTTTCCGACTTTGACGAGGACAATGTCAACTCGTCGTCGGATACACTACGGCATCATTCTCATATTCTAGCGCTTCCCTGCAAAACAGCGCGCCTTCGCTGGCTTCGATACCATAAAATGCTGACTAGCGAATCATTCTACACATCCCGTTAAAGGGCAGTGGTCATCGTAGTCCCAACACTCCGTGGTAGCAGGTTTTTGCCGGTAAATCTACCGATTCAATGTCCTGACGTTTTATTTTATATCAAAGACAAAATTCATTGGATAAAAGACTTCAATAAGACACAATAAGTGGCAAATAAACATATTTGCGAATCACTGATGGATGCTACAGAGAGAAACAAAGCAGAAACTGCAATTTGATCATAACATACTGAAAATACTATTAGATCATGGATTTTATCGGTTTTTTTATTTTTCTCCGTTTTTTGCAGTTTGACCCCCAATTTTGACTTCAGATTCGTGTTCAGCGGTAAAAAATACGTCGGAAAATCTATGTCGCACACCCAGCACAGACCACTTTTTTTTTGTGGACCTGTGTTTCCAATGGTTAGTACGCTGGTTGAGCATCCACTGTTTTATTTTTTGACGAAACAGTGCATATGAATTTCCACATACTTATTCGAGTCCTATAAAGATGTTCTCTGTTCCATTCCTTATGAGGTCGTCAGCTCTTTCATTGCCTTCTACTGCGCTATGCCCTGGTACCCTAACAATACTCACATTATTGTTCTTTGCCAAGGTACTAAGTGAACTATATAAGTTTGGAATTGTATTGGTGTGATTTCAGTGCTTTTATCGCTGCTTGACTGTTCGAGGTAATAAAGGTGGATTTACCTTTGTATTCTGTATCTATATTCTCGGTTACGCATATTGAAATGACTTGAATTTCAGCTTGGAATACCGTTTCGTTTTGTCCAAGATTTAAACTGATGTATTTCCTTGGTTTCATTCCATATATCTATGCGCCGCTACCACTTTTTGTTTTCGAGCCATCAGTCTACCTTTCTTGCACATGCGAGGGCTCTCCCTTTTCCCATTCCTGTATATTACTCTGGTCTACAGAAAATGGTTTTCGAAATGTTACTTTGGGGTTATTCTATCAGCGATCATATGAAGGATTCGATTATCAGCCAAGCTGACAATCCTTCCGTATTTGTTAGAAAAATTTCCTCAGTTTCCAGTACATTTAAGATTCTGCCAATCTCGTTGCTCCCTTGATGAATATACCAACGAGAGGAAGATTTAAGAGTATTTCCATAGCGCTGTAGATGTACTGCTTAGCGCGCACAGTGTTTCCAAACTTGCCAGTCTTTGCAGACTTGCAAGATGGACTTTATGGATTGTTCAACTTTCGGCCACTACACCACAGCTCCGTATGTAACTATGGGTCGAACTGCCGTGGTGTATAGCCAGTTGGCCATTTTGGGTTTCAGCCCCATGTTTTGCCGAAGTTCTTCTCTTTCAATCGTCCTGATTAAATGAGCGTTCCACGTTAACTTAGTGTTATACCTAAGTATTTGAAGCTTATTGTGATTTCACTATCAAAGAGTTTGGGTACTTCAATGGTTTAAATTTTCCTCTTTTTAGTGAAAGGGACCAAAACCGTTTTTTTTGGTGATTAACCCTAAAGTTTTCGCTTAAACAACAGTATTCAGACCATTTTATATAATTTCACACATGTGTTCATATTTTTCCCTTTGACTTGTGCTCCAATACCGTCAGCGTCTATCTTGGGCATATATGCCAGCTTCATTCTGATGTCTGTGGAGGTTATTTACCACAAGATTACATAGAAGGGGGATTAGAATTTCTCCCTGTGGCCTTCCTTTCCTGACAGACATGTTCACAGCTTCACCGAACACTTTCCCTTTAGCAGCTTTTTTACCCATCAGTTTGGTTCCTCGGTCTGTTAAACTTGATATCATTGACTTGATATCATTGACTTGAATGAGGTAATATCAAGGAATGTTACTAATGATATTCCTTGATTATCAAGGGTTACTTCAATTTTTCCAATCAGCTGATGTAAGGTTGATTCGCATAATTTGCCATTTTTGTAGGCATGTTAATTTCGATGCACTGACAAGGGCTTTTAGGTTGCCTTACAAGTCCCCATTTTACTTCAGTTTCAATACATTCAGGAAAGCGGACCCCCATTAAGACATTGATTGTTTTTTCTAGTATGCGTATATCCGCCATTTGCATTTTTCAAGGACTCTATGGTAATTATAGGATCTTTGGATAAGATTTTGTGGTCTTGCGTCTTTATACACATTCTAAATAGTCTGACAGTACTTTCTTTACGACTCTCTTTTTGTCACTTTAATGAAATTATTGTATCCCGTTAGGGCTTGAGATACGTGTGAAAAAAGTAGAGCTCGTAAAAAATAATCCACTCAATCCTAGTGTTTGGGCTCCACAATTCAGCTATTGGTATTTCAGAAGCTTCTAGACAATTGAGTAGAATAGTGCCAACGATAGGTTTTTATTTTTAATATATAGCGAGGGTAACCACTAACCACTGCCTGAAATTATAAAAGTAGATTTTCTGAGGTTTTAAATATATTAAAATTGTGAATATTATTTTTACAGTGATATTAAGTGAGAGCAGTTGCTCTATAAAAATAATAAATTGTAAAATAATATAAAAATTAATGATTTTGTTTAATAATAAACGGGTGAATAAATAGCCCTTACAATCCTCAAACGCTGTATTCAGGTTGGTCCTTCGATCTAATGATGGTTGATGTCAAAACATCGAGTGCCTAGTAATTATTCCAAACTTATATCGATTCTTAATCATATTTGTTCACCTCCCACATGATCTAATTTTGTGTATTCCAATCTGTGATTTCTTTTATAGAATGGTGAGTCCTGTATCCGTCGTAGAGCTATTTAACCACCCCATTATAACGTATTGAAATGGCAAGAGGTCATGCAGGATTTCCATATCACCTGTAGGTTATGTTTTTATGTTCCCCGCTATTTCCAAACAGGCAAGTCTTTGTATCTTTGCCCAATTTGGAGGTAATTTATAGGTTGTTTAGGTCTCGTGCAAAAATTTATACATTACGTTTTTTTCAGAAGAAAATCTAAAACCACTCTTGTCGTACCATGCATTAAGTTCATTTAGTTGCTCTTGAAGGAGCTGTGGTGTTTTTTTCTTTTACGAAAATGATAGGGTCATCTGCAAAGAGTCGAGCCTGGGTGGGTTTTTGTAGGGTCTGAATTATGTCATTTATTCCAATGAGAAACAAAGTAGGACTGATGACAGAACCTTGAGGAGTGCCATTTTGTTGATATTTAGTATTAGATAGAAATCCATTTGATCTTACATGAAAGTTTCTATTAGAAAGAAAATTTCACAACTCTACTCTCGCTACAACCAATAAGATGCCTTTATTTTGACTCGTTACCATGGCAACTAGAAAAATTTCCTTAAATTTTTTCGTGGCCAGGCGAGAATTGAGCGTGTTTTTTTTTGACAGTTGAGAATGTTAGGTTAGGTTTTACATATAATCTACACATTTTCTACGACATTTCTAGGAATTAACATTAAATTTGTCTTTGTTCTCCTGATAGAAGGAAAAAGTGAAAAAATTGATTTTTAACAAAAATTTTTTTAAAAATAAATACCATTTTTTTCGTTTCTGCTTTCCTGACAGAAAGAAAATTTAAATAAATGGATTTTTAATTTAATTTTTAATGAAATTAAAGAAATACCTTTCTTGTTTTTGTTTTCCTGGTAGACGGAAAATTAGAAAAAAATTGATTGTTAATTAATTTTTTAATGAATTCATATTTTTTTTCCTTGTTTCTGTTTTCTTGGTAGGGTTTTTAACTTCCTCATTAACAAAATTAAAAAAATACTATTTTTCGTTTCTGTTCTAATGGTAGAAAAAATATTTTAAAAATGGATTTTTAACTTTCTCTTTTAATAAATTTAATATATTAACAATTATTTTGATTGAAATTTTAACAAAAACAGATTCAAATGTTGTAAGTTATTCAACGAATAATAAAACTACAAGCCATACCACAATTATTTATGTAAAGTTAACGATTATAAATGAGCGGCAACATGTTTTGGCCAAACAATGGCCATCATCAGGCCTATAATAAATAGTTAAAATACAATAAAATAAGAATTAAATGAATACTTATAGAAAGGTAGTTAGTCAAGTACGACAATTACAAGAGATTAACTTGGTATGAAATTTAACATTATAAACAGGTGAAACGGAAGAATAACTTAAACTACAAAAATTACAAATTAAATTTTAAAAAATTTCAAAAGTTAAACGCTAACCAAAAAACACTCCATAATGGAGGATATAGTGTTAAAAAAAACACGATATCCTCCATTTTTTCAAAAAAAAAACACTACTTCAAGTAATCATTTAATTATTATTTTCTTGTAATTTAACTATTTTTATTTGTATTATAGGCCTGATGATGGCCATTGTTTGGCCGAAACATGTTGCCGCTCATTTTTATTCGTTAATTTTATATAAATAATTGTGGTATGACTTGGAGTTTTATTATTCGTTGAAATTTAAACCTCCAAAGCGTATGGAATAAATTGAAATTAGATAAAAAAATAACGAGAAAGTAAAGAGGTTAAAAAATCGTGGTACGTACTAACAAAACAAAACAGTGATTTTGTTTCATCTAAATTTATGGCCCATTCAACCGAAATTTAGAATCAAATCCACGAGTTAGGTAATTCGAAATCGGAATTAACATACAATCATTAATTGTGCTGTCAAAAAATTATATGGTACATATTAATAATGGGTATAATTTATTTAAATTATTCCTTTATTGAAGCAAAAGGTATAACTGTTTATTGACCACGTGTGGTTAGTTATGAGCAATTCTCTTAAAAATTACTTCGAATTAGTCAGCCTCAATGAAATTTTCATATCAGTATATAAAATACCGAAGTATTTAATCTATTAGATTTTAGGTAAATAACTGATGGGCCCATAGGTTTATGGAATTTCCCATTAAATAATATAATAATAGCATTAATAAAATTTAATTTAAAATTATTTTTGCATTATCTCACAGACAAATCTATCTTGTACTTATTTTTAAAATCTTTTTTCTTACATGCTTTTATGAAATGTTATGGAAACATAAAACTAAATATCTTAACGGCTCCTCAAAACATGTCGTTTTAATGAAGTTTTTTTACTGTTATTGCATATCTAAAACGTACAAAATTAAGTTTTTAATTAAAAACGTAATTATAATTGTAAAAACCGAAATTAAGTCTTTACTTTTATTTCGGGGTGGGCAGTTTTAAGTTAATATTTGATATTCACAATTTTTCATACACCATGTACGTATTATATTTTTTTAAATCCCAAACAGTTGACTTAACCATTAAAATAAAATTAAAATATTAATGGTATTTGTAGAAAAAATGTTGTAGGCATAGGTGTAAAGTGATTATATTTTGTTCCTGAAGTTGCTCAACTTACTATGCTCGTTTTATAATTTTTTTTAATTATTATTTGCTACCTCCATTTTTACCTATTACACAACTTTAATGGATTGAGTACTATAAATTGAATATCGTGACTAGATTCTGTCTCTTTTGATGATAAAATAAATACCTGTAATTTCTAAACTATCCCATATGTGGTCTACTAATTTTATTATAAAAATGACGATTGGCGACTAGTTTCGGCAACAAGCCATCATCAGGCATAGAATACAACAGTTCTTAGAAATAGGGAGGAATAAACATTATATTATAAACGACCAGAAAATTATATAACTATATAGTCGATATTATTTATTAAAATTTTAGAAATATGTTTAAAACGACTAGTTTTTTCATGGTTGAATAGAAGATTATTTGCACGCACTGGTGGAAATAAGTGAAGATTAAAAGACAAAGTTGTGGTACAGCAAAAGGGGTAAAAAATAAAAGGAGATGTGGTACATGTTATCCTAAAAACAACCATATTTTCTTATAAAACCTTATCTAACTGTTCCCCTTGCTAACTTACGTTTATCCTTAGAATATCCCCCCTTTTCATTTTAATTCCAATGTATATAAATTCTAGTTTTCTTATTTATTTGTTTTCCCTTAAATTTTACAAAATAACCCCTTCTATTTATGTCAACTGTCAAACTGTCATTTTCTTCTTCTTTCACCTTACCTTATCTGCCAAGACTACTTTCTTCTTTTCCTTTCTTCTTTACTGATGATGGCTTGTTGCCGAAACTAGTCGCCAATTTTCTTAATTTTTTTAATAAAATTTGTAGTACTCGACTTAGAGTTTTATTACTTTATCTGAATTTTATTTAAACGAAGTTTAATTATTTTTTACTTAGTTACGTTAAAGTGACAACAAGATTTTTGTTATCAGTTTCAATATAACCATTAGTCAAAATTAATCATTAATTATTTTCTTAACTAATACTGTGACTTCATCTTTTTTGCTGAAACTTGCTGAAAAAAATTAATACTTTGTTTATATCGCTTTCGTTTCTGTCCAAAAAATTGATAATTTCCAAGATTTTTCAATTTTCTTTAAACATAGTTTAATTATTTGATTTATTCTTTTTACTTAGTTAGGTTAAAGTGATACCAAGATTTTTTTCATCAGTGGCAATATGCCCATTATTCAAAATTAATCATTGATTTTTTCTTATCTAATACTATGATTGGATTCCATCTCTTTTGCTGAAACTTGGTGAAAAATTAAATACTTTTGTTTATATCGTTTTCTTTTCTGTCCCCAAAATTAATCATTTATAAAATTATTGAATTTTATTTAAACCAAGTGTAATTATTTGATTTATTCTTTTTACTTAGTTACGTTAATTGTCCGACATCTGTCAAACGGAAGTGTGACTGTCAAAAAATGACAGAAGCAATATGTCACGGAATTTGACTTGTAATAAGTCGTTTGCAAGCCCTTGAAAATCTCTATTTCTAACAGTCAAAATTATTTCTCCAACTGTCACCCGTCAAAAATAAAAAAATGTCAAAATTTGAAACTTTAACATTAAAAATCTGAAAAAGTATTAGTCTCTGGATACTCGTCGGGAAAGTTTTGGGGTGGAATAACTGATTTTTTTCAAATCTAATACTATGACTGGATTCCATCTCTTTTGCTGAAACTTGCTGAAAAAATAAATACTTTTATTTATATCGTTTGATAATTTTTAAAAATTTTCAATTTTCTTTAAACCAAGTTTAATTATTTGATTTATTATTTTGACTCAGTTACGTTAAAGTGATACCAAGATTTTTTCTTCAGTTCATTGTTTCATTTAGTTCCTGTCTTTTTAGGCATAACAGCAGATAGTCTCTGCTCTTGGGTGGACCATCTATAAGTGCTTTGGGATGTCTTATTCCCAGAAATTCCATCCAGTATTCCCTATGTTTGTCTCTTAATTGTTTTCCAGCATACCCTTTACATGTTGGTAGGAAATACCACATGCGAGTTGCGGTCCAATTAAATATTTTTCGGCTACTTTACCAGCTAGGCGATCTGCTTCTTCATTTCTTTCTATTTCATATCTATACAAGCCATTTATCGCAGTCATTCCCGCTTGAAAGAAGGTTGCCGTAGATCCCAGGCTTAGAAAACAAGTTCTCCCTGAATTCATATGATAGAATCCAGCACCTGTGCTGTCTTCTGTTTTGGAGTCGTCCATATAGCAGACTTATTGATTTTTCTGAGTCCTGGCCTCACTCTTTCTGTCCCTCCCAGGTATGTTTACACCTGGGTACAGTTAGCACCTGATTTTCTCTTAGTTTTTCTGAGATCATAGAAAGATATTCTTTCCTTGAAAGTTCCCATTCCATGCCGTTTATACCCAGCCTGTACGTTGCTGCCAGTGCCTCTTTTTCCACTACTAGGTGTAGCGGAAGAGGAACCAGTATAACTTCCATAGTCGAAATTGGCGTTGTTCTAAAGGCCCCTACTACTCTCTGTAGCTTGCCCAGCTGCCTATCTGCATTCGCACTGTTCGCTTTATGCCGCCATATTACGGAGGCGTAAGTCACGGCAGGTTTTACAACCCTGGTATAAGACCAATGCACCATTCCAGGGTTTAGTCCTCACTTAGATTCCGCCATCCTTTTGCAGGCCCAAAGACCTCTTAGAGCTTTTTCCGTAGCCTGCCTATATGGCTGGAGAATGATAATTTGTTATCTAGAATAACTCCCAAATATTTAACCTTTGTTGTCAGTTTTAGTTGTTTTCTCCACATGGATAGTTCCTTTTGATTTCTTCTCTTTCTGAAGGCAACAACTCATATTTTCGCCGGATTCGTGGATGATCCCTCTTTCCGGCACCATCTTTCTACAATGTTGAGTGACCGTTGCATCCTATCAGATAAAACTGCATTAAATTTTCGATTTTCCACGTCGTCAGAAAATGCTTGTTCATAGATATTTTCTCTCTCTAGCTCTCTCAGAAGGTCATCGACCATACTATAAATATTTTTATACTACTAGAGAGAAACGAAAATTAATGATGAATAAATATTTATCAAAAATAATCTACGCTTCTGTTATTTTGGTATCTGCAAGTGACAGCTGTAAAGTCAGGGAAATTATCACGTAAAAATTTTGCAGCTATGTTACGTGACCGAAAAAAATTTCGGAAAATTTAGTCATAGCATCCTGTCAAAATCAACGCATCTGATTGGCTTAAAACAACAGGTATAAAATTTTCAACCTAATTACATCCTTGGCTATGCTTTCTTGTAAATTATGTATTACACACACTACAATTTACTTTTGGTCGGCTATTACTTTGATATAAAGTATGCAATTTATTCATATATTATTTAATCTTTTCAGTATTTAGCACTTATTAACTCTGATGTACTAATTATACACTCTTTAAGATACAGGTATGTATGTGGTAGAGAAAAAGAATACGATGAGCGTCCCACGCTTTTATTTTTAGTCATAAATGCACTTTCTATGCATAAAAATGCGCCCTTTTTTAAAAAGTTGTATTTATATAGTTTTATAATAATAACAAAAAAATTAATTACAAATGTTACAGAAAATTGAATACTCTAAACTATTAATAATAATAATTTTTACGAAAACCATAAAAAAGTTTGACGCTTTGTAACTGTATTTTTTTAGAGGATTTATATTGATTTATTCTAAACCTTTTTAAACAAATTAATTATAGGCTTAACTTAAATAGAATTAGTTTTATAAAAACTATTGGTTAGTTGGGTTCATTAGTTATAATATAATATTTAATTTTTTTTTTAATGGTTATTTAATTATATTACATAAACTAGTAGCTAGTAGAACTTTTTGCAATATAAACCGTTTTAAACGCATGTATTATGTTGCAGCCATAGGCTCATTAAAAAAGGATGAACATATGGTTATTTTATCTAGGTAAAGAATTTATAACCATGATTATTTAAATTTTATATAATTTACAAATTATTTTAAGTATGAAATATGTTTAATAATTTAATGTTACAGTCATATTTTATTTGGTATTTACATATATTAATAGAGAGATTTGGTTCTGTTTTGTCAAATATATTTAGACAAAACTAGACAAATTTATAACGTTTTATAAGAAATTATTAATAATTCATAAGTAATAAAATATTTTTTAATCAATAATCGAAAGAATTTGAAGTTTCCCAATAAACAATTTGATTATAATTTATTTTCATTTACTGATCATTGAAAAGAAATTCGAGTACATCAAGGATGTGTCAGGCAAAATAATCAATATAAAATCAGTAAAAGCACATTTAGACTAATACAGTCAATACAGTTGGAAATATTTTTAATTCTTGATTATTTTAATTGTCTAATTTATTGTAAACTCACTTTGCACTATACGTATTTAAAAACTAGTTTCGGTATCAAACCATCATCAGGCATATAATAATATACGAAAGAACACAAACTTATAGTCGGCCCATTTAGAGAAGAACTCATTACGTCACGATGCTCACTGATAAAATTCGAAATTTCAGTGTGTTCAATTGACATTAAAACTTTTTATACAGATTTTAATTTTATTTCAAAACGTAAACGCCACTGGTTGCTGGAATCACCTCCCTTTCTGTTAAGGAGGGAGACGTTGTCGATGCGTAAAGTGTGACGTAATGGGTTCTTCTCTAAATGGGCCGACTCTACCATTATTTTAAAACTTCCCTATATAGGGAAAATAAAAGTTGGTTCACCAATTATGAAACTGCATATTTTACCTACAATTTATTTTGTACTGAAATAGGCAATTAACATACCAAATGTAGGCAATAAACATACTTTTGTATCAACTAATAGGGAAATAATTGAAATAACAATATGATTTAGATATATAAGTACCACTGTCAAACATTGGCATGTATCTGATGAGTTGTTCAGACCACAGGTACATACGATTTGAAATATCGTGAGGCCAGACCGAAACAGAAATATACCAAAATCCCCGCAGAAACAACTGGGATGAATACAGAGTAGGCCTAGAGGGCTGAAAGGGATTGAAACAAAAATAATAAGCATAAATGATTTAGATCAATTGTCCTCCTATCAGCAAAAAAACCACCAGGAACGTGTACTGGTAGAACAACGAACTTGCTAAGAAAAGGAAATTGGTCAGAAAACTTTTCAACAAAAATAAATTTTCAGGGGAATGGAGGGAATACAAGAACTCCCTCACTGAGTACAACAAAACTCTAAGGCTATCCAAAAGAGAATCGTGGAAGAAGTACTATGAGGAAGTGGAAGGCATTCATGAGAATGCAAGACTCCACAAAATACTTTCCTCAACTAATGATTCAAACCATTAGGACTGAGTCAGGGACCTATACCCAGAATAGGAAAGATACCTTAGAAGAAACGTACAGGGAGCACTTCCCAGGATCAATAAACACAAAAATGGAAGGTCGCAAAGGAGGTGATAGATATGGAAGAAACGAAATGGGTAATCAACTTATTCCAGCGGTATAAATCGCCAGGGCTGGAGGGAATTTATCCTATTATCTTACAGGAAGGAGTAAACATACTAGCACACAAAACAAGAACCTGGAAGAACTGGGGAGGATGGGGCGAAAGCACTTAGGCCAATAAGTCATGTGTCACTTATGCTTAAGACATAAGAAAAACTGTTGGACAGACATATCAAGGATACAGTATTGGCCAACCAACGTATATGCCTACACAACAGGCAAATCTACCAGAAAAAGCATTACATCAACTCGTAGAGAAAGTGGAAATTGCACTGAGTAATAAAGACTACAGAGGTCTTGTTGGCCGCATTCCTGGATATCGAGGGAGCATTTAACAACTCCTCTCGAAACTCAATCTTAAGGGCATCGAGAAAAAAGGCATCGATCAGACCTGCTGCCAGTAGATAGACTGCATTCTAAGAGAAAGAATAATCTACTCTTCTCGAGGCTGTCGGCAATGGGGTGTATTGTCACCACTGCTCATCATATTCCAGGGGAAATTCAACACTATACAGTTAGACAAACAATGCAAATAGTCCTGAATCTTCTTCGTAATGGATAGATGAAAAAGGCCTAAATATTAGTCCCCTAAATCAACCGTAGTACCTTTTACCAGAAGAAGGATATTAGACTGAGTAGACCCACTAACCCTCACAACTAGCTGTCGGGGGAGGATAAATATGTCGGGGTTATTTCAATCTCACTTGGAACCAACAACTGGCAAAGGTAAAGAAGAAAGCGGAGACGACATTAATGGTTGCCAGACGAGCACATAAAAAAACATGAGGGCGAAGCCCCAAAATTATATATTGGACACAGAACACTGTAGTGAATCCCATGATTATCACCATACCCATGATTGGTATGGTGGTGGACAAAGATAACACAAAAACAGCCGTCGCTGAGTTGAGCAAGGTACAAGGACTTGTCTGCCTCAGTATAATGGCGGCTATGAAAACAAAACAAACATCAGCCAAGGATGCTCTGCTGAACCTTCCTCCGATTTACATAACAATCATAGGATAGGCAAGAATGAGCCTTTCAAGGCTTCATATATTTTACTTCTTTTACAGGTTCAATGAAATTAATTCCTGGTTGTAGATTGTCCACAATGCTAAAATAATGAGGGATGAAAGCGGTACTCAAAAGGTAGAATATTTGACGCAAATCAATACCTCTCCTACCTGTCCGGAAGTTGTAAAAAAAATCTGCGTAGATTAAAGATAGCAGATGAATGTAATAAGACTTATTACAATGTAACTTAAGATTTAGCAATGGCTTAAATAGTCATCAGAATTCAAAATGAAAAGTGCCCGTTTGTTCATTCATCTTGGATCTTTCACTTAATTTTAGCTTTTTTTTAAAGCACTTAGAAAATATATTGATGGAATGGGATTGGTCAATCTGCTTGTAGATATTTTAGCCCATGGTTCAGTAGGAACTTTTATAGGTGGAAAACATTTTAATAGTTGCATCCCTTACTATCTGTTGCCTTGCAAATTTGACATTTTGAAATTCAACAATTCAACTTTCAAAACAGGAACTAAGGATCGGATCACAACAAGATAATGGAAATAGGGGGAGGTAACATTGAAATGAAACAACTCCTATGTATTTTTTCAACACTAACTTTGAGGTGAATATGCAAGGCCGAAGGAAATGGATAGATAACAACATCAAGGGCAAACATAGGAGAGAGAAACTGCTATACAGACGGATCCAAGACCAAGAAAGGAACTGGAAGAAAGTCCCAAGTGAGCATCCCACTGGAAATAAATACTTCCGTATTTCAAGCTTAATTGTACGAAATATTGCAATGCGCAAGAGAAAATAATATAAGGAAAGTGTGCAATGCACAGATCAAAATATGTGCAGACAGACAGGATCTTATGAATCCAAAACTGATATCAAGAGTGATATGGGAATGCCGAGAAGAACTGAGTGTTCTATTAGAACACAACAAAATAACTTTGAAGTGGGTTCCAGGACTGTTAGAATTATTACGGGTCTCCTCATTGGTCACATTCCAATGAGCTGACACCTGCACACAATGCGGAAAAGGAACAGAACGGCCAAACATATATTGTCACAAAATTTGCACTACTCATTTCATTCGAAAAAAAAGAAAAAAATAAAAACAATGAATGTTTTAGTTATATACATTATTGATTTATTGATTATTATTATTTTGTCATAATTATTACAATATGATAGAATTTTTCCAAATTTTTGGAAATGCGAAATTCATTGAAATATGAATAAAAATAATATAATAATTTATTAACATGACATTATAGACATTGACAAGCGATATTTGTAATATTTTTTATATGTCGCATAGAAAAACGTGTTAAAAATTTTTGTCTTTCAAAATTTTTCCTTTTTTTTTCTCTTTTTACTAAAGTAATTTTTGTTTGTTTGCTTAATATTTTCAACTTGTTTTTTTTGCCAGTAAAATCAGTTTTTAAAAAATTGTAACAAATGGAAACATACTTGTTAGTTAGTATACTACCTTTTTCAACCTGAAATCCGATTCAGATACAACTTTTATCTGTCTTATCGATCACCGAAGGTGCTATAAAACAGAAATAATTAATTACCTCCCACAATATCCGTAAATGGGCGATTAATAATTTCTTATAAAATAACAGTCTGACAAAAAGATATAAAAAAAAATTAAATTAAATAAAAACTTCTTTTTATTCACACATAAAACCGAGGGCGATCATAATAAAAGGAAAATAAACAAACCCCCGACCTTTAAACGATCAAATCGTATTGGAATGTGGTAGTTAAGAACAATATGGTGCCTCGGTCCTAGTGCCATAACGACACAATTTTACGAAAACTTATAATTGACACGTCTACGATCTCATCGTAAATTTTGTCAAAATTAATTAAGACGTTGCTCCTTTACACTATTAATTAATAAAAATATTCATAACAGCGTTGGTTGATATATAAAATATTGATTTTATGGAGATGATGGTAGACAGAAGCAAGTATGTCGAAGAATGTGATCGTTGGTTAAAAAGAAATAATTAAAAAATAAAAATAACAAATAATAATAATAATAATAATGAAAATGCTTCAGTTGCTCATTGATAATTATACATATCTCTCGTAAAATTGGACATAATGTGGTATAAGGAATGAGTGCTCCAAAATACATTTTGAAATATAGAGTGTTAAAGTAAAAAAAAAATAAATAAATTTATTTGATAACTTCCAAATGGATGAATATATTTATTTGAAATTTGGCAGGTTTGTTTTAAATGTAAAATGGCATAACTGAAGTTGGGAATTTGGATTGTTTCATCACTTCTAACCAAAAATACACTTTACGTATGTACCTTTTGTTACTATGTTAGCATCATCAACTTCTAATGATGCTCAAAGTTATCAAATAAAATAATTTAATTTCAAAAAGTAAATATGTTGGACCCCTCATTATCATTTTGTCCAATTTTACGAGAAGTATCTACAGGTAAACGTAAGCGTCATTTGGAAACACCCTATTTAAATACATATGTTACATTTATTGGGAAGTAAATCACTATTTTCATATAATCCTGTTTTTAAAGTGAAGCTTTTTATGCGACATTACACTAGTTCTGAGATATAGAGTAAGCCGGAGCTAACAAAATCTGTTAAAGTTTATCTATTATCAATTGCAAAACACAGTTATGTGAGGAGTAATCAATATTTAATATATACGCCCTACACTCATGCCAAATTAAGAAATAAAAAATAAGGCTTAATTTCTACCCGTAAAAAAATCGGTAAATATTAAAGAAAGCGTCTGTCCAATTGGACTTGATTGCGTCAATATACGCTGTTGAACCAATTCAAACGGCGAATCGTAAGGTTAAACGCATTGTATTATCATGTAGAAGAAGAGGAAGAGAGGGAAAGAAACGAGGGAATAGAAGAAACCCCTACGGAATCTGAAATAATAGATGTCATTAATGAAATGAAAAATAATAAAAGTGCAGAAATTCCTGAGACATATTGAGGTATTACATTGAAAGCAAGAATTGCTGAATTAATTAAACTGATCTGGAGGGAAGAAACAATTCCAAACAAATGGAAAAATGCGGTTATATGCCCAATACACAAAAAAGGCGATAAGGCTACCTGCAGTAATTGTCGGGATATAACTTTGATAGATGTAGTTTATAAGGTCTTTGTTAAGTTATTAAGGCAAAGGCCTGAATATCATCAGGAAGAGATAATTGGTGAGTACCAAGGTGGATTCAGAGGAAGAAGTGGGACAAGTGATCAGATTTACACTATAAAAATGATAGAAGTGAACGCTTACGAACAAGAATTAAGTTTGCACATGCTCTTTATCGAATTTAAGTAAGCATATGACAGCATATTAAGGGTAAAATTTTCTCAAGCTAGAAATAACTAGAAAAATAATACGGTTTGCAACGACGCTTCGGTCGTTGCGGGTCACTTTGGCGCCTTAGTCCAGGTTTCGGATTGCCTCGGGCGCCACCTTCCGTTTAGAGTGTGAAGGCCACTGCACGGGCAGCGTCAGTGGAGAAAGAAATACTCCAGGGGTCGTTATGGTATCGACCAAAATCACTGGCGGCCAGAAGGGCGGTCTTTACTTGCCCTACTTGGTTGAGTAACCTGGGTATTAGCTGCTAGGATGTTAAAACAGAAACAAATAATAATAAATAAAACTTTTATTTATTACCCAGAAAATCCGGCGGAGAAAAGGTGTGTAACGGACGATTGGCTTGGCGGCGTGGTGTAGTCGGACTGACGGTTCTAGACTCCGGTACAACTTGAACTTGGCTTCAGCTTGACCTATCTCTAAAGGTCGACGGACTGCACTGCTGTTCCAATTGGGACGGCCACAGCAAGTCTGGCTTCTCGCTGCCTCTGCAGCTCCCGACAACGGTATGAATTGCCTTACTCGATACGAACTTAAGCGTCTAAGAAGCAGAGACGAGAGTGTCTTCATCTGCCTGGCGAAGGTTCAACTGGTACGACTGGTCTTTTAATCACAATTTTAAGTTAATTTTACTCCAGTGCCGTGCGCGATTTAATTTTTATATTTTAAATAATACGGAAAAAAAGTAACTTTGTTACAGGTTGTTAAAGATGACACCAAAGGAACCCAACAATAAAGGGTCATTGGGAACAAATCTTTCAGATGAATTTAAACTAGGCAGAGGTTTGCGACAGGGTGACCCGCTGTCAACTGGAAGTGATTCTCAGAGAAAGAAAAATTACTACAAAGAAAACGATATACCAGAGTTGGTACCTTAGACCATTTACTATTAGACATCAATTTTCCATCCTTCTCTTGAAGTCGATATCTAAGCACAGCATGTTGTGATATGTAAGTTTGTTTGTATACAATCACGTAAACAAACAGTTTCGCAAGTAACTCTTCAAGGGTTTAATAAATGGCCGAGCCATTTTCTGAATTATTATTTAGCTATTTAAATTGTAAACGATACTTGTGGTAAGTTCCATGGGCGTACGCCACATCTATTGATGTTTGTAAACATCCTGCACACACCGGATACCCCGCACCATGAGAAATGTCATGTGAAAAAAACAAGATATATCGACTTCAAAATAAAATGGTCTAAGGTAGGCACCAATGCATAGCATACGCGGCACTGATTTGGCACTTTTAACAAGGTCAAAAATGGAACTAGAATTTTTTTTAGACTAATAGAGCGAGAAGAAAGAACATATGGATTAGTAGTTAATGACCAGAAGATTAATAGCGTATTCCATTGGGAGAAAAATTCAGCACGAGTGCAGAATCAGGGCAAAATTTATAAACCATTGGAAAATGTAGTGCAGGTTCGTGTAATCCATTGGGACGTCAAAGCGGCACTTTCTGCTCTGAGTGCAAAAAGTTCCGCACGAGGTCTCGTGATCGTGCGGCACGTTTCTAGAGAAAATTTGGCGGTTAGAATAGAATTGTATTTTTCCCCGATCTGTGTTTTGTGTTTTTATGACTTTAATTATTTTATTGCTATGGAAGACCAAAATAGCCTATGTTTTATTATATATTTACTGGTTAATTTAATAAATGATCTGAACCAACCACAGATTCATTGATTACAATTGACTGCGTGTTTATCCTAAAATTGATTTCAAAACCTCCTTTAGTCATTCTCTAATTATAAATAATTGAAAAATTAACATCAACATAAAAATTTGAAGATAACTTAACAAAATCGATAAGAAATTTATGACACTCGCCCTCAAGGCCAAATGCACAATCCATTGACACTGCACCAGTGCGGTTTTTAACTGCACCCAACCAGTGTCAGTTTTGCCCCCAGTGCCAAACTTTTTTTCTCAATTGAATACGCTATGAGTATCTAGTAATGAATAAGAGTAAAGTGGAGAGTAAAGAGTACAGATTTTAAACGGTCAAAAAATTCGAATATCTAGGAGTGACACTGACGGAAAAGAGGCAGACGAAATAAAGAAAAGAATAGCAAAAGAAAACCAAGTAGCGGGGGCAATGCAAAGAATGTAAAAAATCAAAGTCAGTATCAAGAGCGGCAAAGTTAAAGATATTATATTAGACTGGCTATTATGAAAAACTCTTATGCTCTTTTAGGGTTCGGTTCCTTAAAAAAAAATAATAAACTTTACAAACAAAATTTTTTTTTTTAAATTTCTAAATTTAGGGCGCCTTAAAACTTTTTTTTTTTTGGTTGGGTTCTTCTCTCTGCTGTGTCTTCCTTTAATCAGTTCTTTCTTCTCTTCTTCTGTATCACCTCCTAATGAATTTCCTCTTCTGTAACCTGTATTCTTTGATCTCCCCCCATGTCTGCCTTTCCGTCTAGTCACAAATGTACCACTTCGTTTTCTTACACACCAATATGTCTTCTTTAATCTAATTTTTTTTTAATCTTGTAATATTTTTCTTTCTATTAATAAACCTTTTTAATATATAATTTTTTTTTTATTTTTCTATACTATAACTTCCTTTACATAATTCTCACTATTCAATAAACCATTTTATAATATCTCATCTTTTTTTCTATTTTTTTCTCTTGACATTTATATCTTATTAATCAATCCAAACCAAAAACTGTTTATTCTCTTTTCTCATTTGTTTTTCTCCCCCTAACTAGATATTTTTTTTTATCTGTAAATTTAAATGACTAAACAGACTAAGATTTTTCCTTTTACTTGTAACACAATTGTTGTGCACTCATTATTAAATTCAATGAAAAATAATCCTCTAACAAACATTCTTAAATAAATCTTAACACATTTACATACATTCACACGCACCTTAAACTTTTTATCATAACCTCATTTTCATTGTCAAACTTACATTTGACAATAACCTTCCACCTTTCAATCACAGTCAACCACAATACATACAAAAACAGAACTAAAACTACGCATATAACTAAAAAACCATATCAATATATAGAACGATAATCCGACCTTTTGTTATGTATTCATCAGAATAAAAAGGAAGAAACAAAATTAGCTGTTTACTTTGCTTACAGAAGTCTCATGGGCATTTATTATATTTTTTAAAACCAAAATTAATAAACTGTCAATAGATATAACGAATTATTTATTATTTTTTCAACCTATTAAGTTTCAGCTCAAGTTAAATTAAAACATATTTACATGAATAATATTGATGTATAAATATCAAAAGATCTTAAAAGAAATTTAAAATTCTGACCATGATTTTAATAATTGCGGTAGTAACTCGTTACCGGAGTATAATTATAGTGATATCTACTCACACTCCATACCACAATGTATGCATTTCTGCTGCAGGGGTTACTAACTATTAAACATAACTGTATAAGTGTAGATAATTTATAAATTCTTTACTCCAAATTTTTTTGCGAATAATCAGGTTCATTAATTTATTTTTCTAATTTTAAAAATAATTACAAGGGTGGAAACCGAACAAAACCTTTAAAAAAAAATTGAAAAAATAATGATGTTATTTCGGTTTCTCCCACTACACTTCCCCTTAAAAAACAGTTAGAAAAAAATAAGTATAGGGGGCTCCCCCAATCGACTTCTCTCATCCAGAAAAAACTATTAGTAAAAATAATTAAAAGGGTGGAAACCGAGCAAAACCTTCAAAAAAAAATTTGTAAAAATAATGATCTTAATTCGGTTTCCCCCACTATACTTCCCCTTAAAAAAAAAGTTAGAAAAAAATAAGTATAGGTTACTTCGCTACTCGACTTCTCTCATTCAAAAAAAAGAACTATTAGTAAAAATAATTAGAAGGGTGGAAACCGAGCAAAACCTTTAAAAAAAAATTGTAAAAATAAGGATGTTACTTCGGTTTCCCCCACTACACTTCCCCTTAAAAAAACAGTTAGAAAAAAATAAGTATAGGGGGCTCCCCACCTAGACTTCTCTCATCCAAAAAAAACTATTAGTAAAAATAATTACAAGGGTGGAAAGCCAGCAAAACCTTTAAAAAAAATTGTAAAAATAATGACGTTACTTCGGTTTCCCTCACTACGATTCCCTTAAAAAACAGTTAGAAAAAAATAAGTATAGGGGGCTCCCCCACTAGACTTCTCTCATCCAAAAAAAAACTATTAGTAAAAATAATTACAAGGGTGGAAACAGAGCAAAACCTTTAAAAAAAAATTGAAAAAATAATGATGTTATTTCGGTTTCTCCCACTACACTTCCCCTTAAAAAACAGTTAGAAAAAAATAAGTATAGGGGGCTCCCCCACTAGACTCCTCTCATCTAAAAAAACTAGTAGTAAAAATAATTACAAGGGTGGAAACCGAGCAAAACCTTCAAAAAAAAATTGTAAAAATAATGATCTTAATTCGGTTTCCCCCACTATACTTCCCCTTAAAAAACAGTTAGAAAAAAATAAGTATAGGGGGCTCCCCCAATCTCATCCAGAAAAAACTATTAGTAAAAATAATTACAAGGGTGGAAACCGAGCAAAACCTTCAAAAAAAAAATTTGTAAAAATAATGATCTTAATTCGGTTTCCCCCACTATACTTCCCCATAAAAATAAAGTTAGAAAAAAATAAGTATAGGTTACTTCGCTACTCGACTTCTCTCATTCAAAAAAAAGAACTATTAGTAAAAATAATTAGAAGGGTGGAAACCGAGCAAAACCTTTAAAAAAAAATTGTAAAAATAAGGATGTTACTTCGGTTTCCCCCACTACACTTCCCCTTAAAAAAACAGTTAGAAAAAAATAAGTATAGGGGGCTCCCCACCTAGACTTCTCTCATCCAAAAAAAACTATTAGTAAAAATAATTACAAGGGTGGAAAGCCAGCAAAACCTTTAAAAAAAATTGTAAAAATAATGACGTTACTTCGGTTTCCCTCACTACGATTCCCTTAAAAAACAGTTAGAAAAAAATAAGTATAGGGGGCTCCCCCACTAGACTTCTCTCATCCAAAAAAAAACTATTAGTAAAAATAATTACAAGGGTGGAAACAGAGCAAAACCTTTAAAAAAAATTGTAAAAATAGCGATCTTAATTCGGTTTCCCCCACTACACTTCCCCTTAAAAAAAAGTGGGATACACATTATAACACATAAAATTATACGTTAAATTTTGATGTTTATATTTTTTTTATTCTTTCCTTTTTACTAATAGTTTTTTTTATCGGATTAGAGAAGTCGGGTGGAGGAGCCCCTATACTTATTTATTCTAAGTATGTTGTACCCTATTTTTTTGTACAAAAAATATGGGACACTCAGGATATAGATTTTCAATTGATATTTTTAACAAGTGTTATTTACCATGTCACTCACTCAATTCCGATCGGGAACATAGATGGCTCTAACTCCTTTTCTATGTCTCTATCTATAAAATTTACTTGTTTTTTTTATGCATCTGGTATACTTAACAAAAATGGTTTCGAAAAATCCAAGAAATTGTCAGTTTTCATCAAACTGGATGAATTTAGATACCACAGTCAGATACATCAAACAATCAAACAAATTAATCAATCCCGTAGTTACTGTACTCAATAATAGAAGACGATAGAGTAATAACATTATATCGTGCAGTTTTAAGTAACCCAATTTATTTTAAACTAAAGAATGTGAAATAGAAGAATTTATTTTTCACTATGGCAACATCGCTATCTCTTCCGCTCCATCTTTAAAGAAAACAAAGACGCAATTTAGGTTTACCACTGACTGTGCCGCATGAATTTTTAACATTATTGGAATCGCGCTCTGGTAATTCTCGTAATTATTTCTAATTGTCCTCTTGCTCTTCTAATTAGTTCGAAGAACGAAGAATAGTGCCAAAGAATTCGGCAACTTTTTGTCAAATCAACCGTATTTAGATTAATTTGACTTTTTTCATATTTTTTAACGTTTGTACGAATCTTGAATTTTTTAAATTGGAATTGTTTTGTAATTATTCAGAGAATCAATTGTGTAAATAATTTGTTGTTTTCATTGGTACTTTAAGTTTCATCGTTAAAATATTTTTTAACATTGCACGAATTTCTATATTTTAATTTTTCATTACTGATACGGTTGTGCCAGTTTATTTTTTTTATTTCTATTTTATATTTAATTTATTTTTATAAATCTAACTAATATCTTATGTCAAGAAAAATTAATTTATTAAACTGTAATTAAATGAAAAAAATTAAAAAATCCCTCAATAATTATGTTTTCATTAGAAATTTATCCACTTGTATTATCATTCTTTCGATTTATACTTGAAATTGTAAAAACGGTGAAAATGATAAGATAATCCAAAAAAATTTTTTGAATGTAAGATCGTTAGTCTTTCTGGAGGAAAGGAGTAATTCGGCCTCTGCTGTGGCGAGAGATCTTTCTTGTATTAACTGGAATATGAGTACAGGAATCAGGGGAATGTCATGTAATACTTAGTAAAAATTTTCTTTATTACTTTACTAAGACACACCGTAGTTTCATGTTGGTAAATTCATTGACATATACTCATAGACGTACCCAACCCGTATGTTGTTGTAATATTTTTTTGCTGAAAAGAGTGAGAAAGATGGCGTATAGGTTCGATCTAGCGCTATCTCTGACATCCTAACTATAAGATACTATTGTGAGAGAGATAGATATTGACCGAACCATCGATTCATCTCTTTCTCTTGAAATATCACAATTCTCACCGCTGGGCATGTCCATGATTATATGTCAATGAATAAATTAATCTTTATTTCTTTTATTTCTATTTTTTTTCTCTCTTTGAAGGGGAGAAAAATTATGATAATTAAAAAAAAGACGATTTAAAGAGTGACATGTTATACTAAGTATTAAGTGGAAAAACCTGAGTTTCTTTTTTAAATAAAAATACGTTAGGGCAAATTGCACCAATTGGAACATATATTAATTTACGATAGTCACTCTTTTAATTTATTTATTGTACTAGGTAGCTGAAGGAACCAAAAAAACTCGCCTTGATAATAAGTAGAAAAAAATAAGCCAAATTTTTTGACTCTGTCATAAAATAATAAAAATGTTTCTGTGTTAAGCACGATATATTAGATTTGTTTAGAAACAAAGTATGACCATCGGAATTCCACTCAATGGCACAATTTCCATGAAATAACAAAAATTCGATAGGTCCAAATCATGAGTATGATATCTAAAAAATTACAGATCGGCAGATAAAGCGATCTAGAACATTGTAAAAATAATATTTTATTCTAATCTAGCTGAATCGGGTGCGGGAGCTCCCACCTGCACTGAGACTGTAGCCCTATTGTGCCCTGTCAGTTTTCACATCAGATCGGTACTCTTAACAAAGTCCAGAATACCATTGCCTTTCCCTGTTTAGATCCAGGCAATAGTATAATATAGAAGAGAAGTTTCGTCCTCTTTCTCAGATTTCCTACATAAGGAATCTTCCGATATCCCTATGAGGTTCAGCTGTCTTCTGAACCCGTAGGGTCCTGTAAGGATACCCAGTAAGATTTTAAGCTCAGGTCTATTTAGTCATAAGAGCAGATTGTCTCTGCTGTAAGTTTGCCAGTTTTCCCTGTGTTTGTCTTTTAATTGTTTTTCCAGCATACTCTTATATATTGGTAAGAAATACCACATGCATGTATTGTGGTAAAATTATAGACTTTTGGGGTGCTTTTTCATTTTCTTATATTCCCATTCAAGGGTTATCGTATTATGTTCTGCCAGTGCAGTTAGGTTTTTATGACAGTCTAATACTAGTTTGAATCGCCAGGACCAGATGGCATTTATCCCATACTCCTACAACAAGTAGGTAACACCCTACAACACAGGATGTGGACCATACTAAGAGCAAGTTTAGCTCTAGGGTGTATACCCAAGACCTGGCGACTTATTAGAGTTACATTTATAACCAATCCTGTAAAAAATGGACAGGATATGGCTAAGGCTCTAAAGCCAATAAGCCTAATGTCTTTTGTACTGAAGACACTAGAAAAACTACTACCTATATACACATATTGCTGTTTTTCACTTGTTTTTTTAAATTCTTGTGTGAATGCATTCATGCTTCTGTTCTTTTATTTTCAAATTTGTGTGTGAAAAAATGCATTTTCGTTTATTTTCTTACCTCTCGCCCCTCAGATAAGAGAGGTATAGTAATCATGCTTAAAATTGAGTAGTTTTTTTTCAATGGATAAACACGTTTTAGGGTCCCTAGAATACGATTTTGTATGTATGTTAGGATGGATGTTGTAGTAATGATAACTCAAAAACTACTGAATTGAAAAATATGAAATTTTGCATACAGGATTCTGACACCCTCGACTAGATTTGATATTCTCGCTCCTGTTTTTTTTTCAAATACATGTGTGAAAAAATTCATTCTTGTGTAAAAAATGTATTCTAGCGTCACTTTTTTTTGAATCCATCTGTGAAAAAATGCATTCTTCCTTTATTTTCCATATTCGTTTGTGAGGATTTTTTTTTTCAAAATCGTTTGTGAAAAAAATCATTTTTGCTTCTGTTTTTTTTTCAAATCCATGTGTGAAAAAATTAATTCTTACTTCATTTTCCAAATTCGTTTGTGAAGAATTGCAACCTTTCTGCTTCTGTCCTTTTTTTTCAAAATCGTGTGTGAAAAAAATCATTTTTTTTTCAAATCCATTGGGAAAAAATGCATTCTTGCTTTGTTTTTATATTCTTGTGTGAAAAAATGTATTCTTGCTTCTGTTTTTTTTTAATTCGTATGGGAAAAAATGAATTCTTGCTTCAGTTCTTTTTTTTTTAAATTCGTGTGTGAAAAATCCATTCTTGCTTCTGTTCTTTTTTTTTAAATTCATGTGTGAAAAATGCATTTTTGGATCTGTTTTTTGATTCAAATTAGTATGTGAAAAAAATGCGTTCTTGCTTCTTTTTTTTATACCGGTAACGCCTCGGTCTGTAGACCAAAAACTCAACACTTCTTTAAAATCTGTTTTCACAGTGAGATTTATATCAGAAAAGACAACAATACAAAAATATTTTAAATTATACAGGATGCTCCAGGAAAGTAAAACATATGACGTTCATATTTTTTTTAAATGTAACACCCTATATTTTTTATATTAGACTCGTTCCGAGAAGCTGATTTCAAAAACCTATTACACTTATATTAGAAAAAAAATACTTTTGAAGTTATAGACAATTGAAAATCGCATTTTTTCAAGTTTTATGTGATGGCTCCGCCAAACAACATAAAATCGCCATCAAGTAGAACTCAAAAACTTAAGATAGGGGCATGTAAGCCGTTTTATGCGATTTTCAATTGTCTATAACTTCAAAACTATTTTTTTTCTAATATAAGTGTAATAGGTTTTTGAAATCAGCTTCTCAGGACGAGTCTAAAAATATAAAAAATTATTAGGTGTTCCATTAAAAATAAAATATGACCTTCAGATGTTTCACTTTCCTGGAGCACCCTGTATAATTTAAAATGTTTTTAGATTATTGTCTTTTCTGATACAAGTCTCATTGTGGAAGCAGATCACCTTGTATATATATATATAAATATATTTGGATTTTTGTCTTTGTTTTCCCATAGCCTTTTATTATAAAATATGTTATATTTGACCAAGCGGAAATTGCGACTTTAGAGATAAATCAGTAAATCAATTATCCATTTATTTAATAAGATTTTGTGTCCATTTCTATGTCGATATTATTGGTCACAAACTACGAACTTAACCTTAGTAAGTATTCCATTGACTATTTCTAGAATGATAAAATGTTACAGTACTCGGCAAATGTCAATTAGAGTGAAATAATTGGCCATGAAAAGATTCTGACAACGTAAACTGTGTTGTACTGTTATTGTGTATTGTAAAATAATCGATGGCGTTGTTAGAAGTCATTTTATTAAAAAATAAAAATAAAAGAAAAAATCTTCTCTCCCGCTGCACTGCACGCTAGCGACATAGACATTCACTACTTCTAGTTGAAAATGATATCGTAACCATCATTGGTTATGTGCTTGTGCTTTTATTAAGCCGACCTCCAAAGATGCTATTTATATTCAAGAATATTGCTCTTACTAGTTGTTATTAATTGACCAATGACAAAGGAGTGGAATCTCAGAATTCTAATAAAAAATTAAATGAGTACTATAATTCAATTGTAAATAAAAAAAAAACCGGTTATATCGACCCAAAACTTTCTTGAGGAGTATCCACAGACGAATGGTATAATTTTGAGGGTAGTGTCTTTTCATAAAAATGGTTAGCCTAATAAAATTTAAATAAAGAATAGGTAATCCCACCCAACTTTCTGAACACTCCTATTAAAGGAACTTTTTTAATACAGCGCATTATTTCTTTCTTAACCCTTTAACTGCGGGTAAAATTTTGTAGCATAGGTTCAAAAATATTGAAAAATAAATTAAAACATATTAGTATTAGTTGAATTTTGAGTCAATTTAAATAAAACATCATTAACCTTGATTGTTATAGTTTTCAAAAATTTAAAAATAAAACTGAGTTTTAAGAAAATCAAAAAATTCGGAAATATATTAAAAAATTTCAAAATTTGAAAAAATAAATAAATAAAAATGTCTAGAAATGCAAAAATTTTAAAAGTATCGAAAATTTCAAAAATTTGTCAAAAATTTAGAAAAATTTGAAATTTTGCAATTGTTTTGGCAAATTCAAAAATTTCAAAAAGTAAAATTGTCAAAATATTCAAATATTTCTAAAATATATACAAAATTTCAAAAAACATAAAAGTATTCGTATACATTAAAAATTTTTCAAAAATTTCAAGTATTTTAAGCATTTCAAAAATGTCAAACATTTCAAAAAATATTAAAAAATCATTCAAAAATGTATCAAAAAGTTCGAAAAATTTGATATGCATTTTTTCCGAAAATTTCAAAATGTAAAAATGATAAAATATTGAAACATTTTTAAAATATATCGAAAATTTCAACAAAAATATACCAAAAATAAATCAAAAATTTCGAAAAATTTGAAATTTTGCATTTTTTTCCGAAAATTTCAAAAGTAAAAATATTCAAATGTTTTTAAATATATCGAAAATTTCAAGAAACAAAATTATTCGCCAAGTTAAAAAGATGTTAAAAATTTCAGGAATTTTAATCCTTTCAAAAATGTCTTAAGTTTCAAAAAACATTCAAAAATTATTCGAAAGTAAAAATTTTTCAAAAATTTCAAGAATTTTAACCAGTTCGAAAATGCCAAAAGTTTCAAAAACATAAAAAACTGTTCAAAAATTGGAAAAATATATAAAAAATTTCGAAAAATTTGAAATTTTGCATTTTTTCGAAAATTTTAAAAATATCAAACAGTAAAAATGTCAAATTATTAAAAAGTTTCTGAAATATATGGAAAGTATCAAAAAATATAAAACTATTCGTCTAGTTAAAAATATTTCAAGTTCAAACATTTCGGAAATATCAAAAGTTTCAAGAAACATTAAATAGTTATTCGAAAATTTCAAAACTACATAAAAAATTTCGAAAAATTTGAAATTTTGCATTTTTTCGAAAATTTCAAAAATTTCAAATAGTAAAAATGTCAAATTATTCAAAAGTTTCTGAAATATATGGAAAATATCAAAAAATATAAAATTATTCGTCTAGTTAAAAATATTTTAAAAGTATTTCAAACAGTTCGAAAATGTCAAAAGTTTCAAGAAACATTAAAAAGTCATTCAAAAATTTCAAAAATATATCAAAAATTTCGAAGAATTTCAAATGCAATTTAAAAAAAAAGTTAATGTCAAAATATTCAAAAATTTCTAAAATATATCGAAAATTTCAAGTAACATAAAATTATTCGTCTGGATAAATATATTGAAAACATTTCAAAAGTTTCAAATAATGTTAAAAAATTATTGGAAATTTTGAAAACTATGGAAAAAATTTCGAAAAATTTGATATTTTGCATTTTTTCGAAAATTTCAAAAATATCAAACAATAAAAATGTCAAATTATTCAAAAGTTTCTGAAATATATGGATAATATCAAAAAATATCAAATTATTCGTCTAGTTAAAAATATTTTAAAAATTTCAAGTATTTTAAACAGTTCGAATATGTCAAAAGTTTCAAGAAACATTAAAAAGTCATTCGAAAATTTCAAAAATATATCAAAAATTTCGAAAATTTGAAATTCAATTGAAAAAAAAAGTTAATGTCAAAATATTCAAAAATTTCTAAAATATATCGAAAATTTCAAGAAACATAAAATTATTCGTCTAGATAAATATATTGAAAACATTTCAAAAGTTTCAAATAACGTTAAAAAATTATTGGAAATTTTGAAAACATATAGAAAAAATTTCGAAAAATATGAAATTTTGCGTTTTTTTTCAAAAATTTTACGAATTTTAAACATTTCAAAAATGTCAAAAGTTTCAAAAAAACATAAATTTCAAAAATTGTAAAATTTGTAAAATTTATAAAATAATGTTTTACGGATCATGTATATACGACAGCCGCAGTTAAAGGGTTAAGAGGCCCGCACACTACTTGACTTTCGTGATTGTTGGTTAGAGAATTACCCAAGGAAAATGTGCTTGTATTCTAATAAATTGGGTATAAAAATTGTTTTTTTAGTATTTTCCTGTTAATATTAAGTAACCCTACCCTCTAGTCTAATGTTTTCTGCGCAGAACAAAGTAGAGCGCCAGAAAACAAAATTATTCGTTTTTGGACGAGATCTCGCCTAGTATAGCAACTAAAAATATGCGGTTTTTTTCACGATATTTGAAATATTGGTGCCTCTTAAAATGATATTTTCAATTTTCTCTAAAAAAAATAGGTGCGGTCTATATTGCAATGATTTATTCATAAAAAAATAATCTCAATTTTGTTGTGGATTAATTCTATGGAATAAAAAATATTAAACGTTACAAATTAAGAAAATAAAAAATTATGTATACTGATTACTCTTCCATTTTCTTCTGATTATCACTTGGTTTTCTAATTTCTTATTATCCTTCTCCAAATTTTTCTAAATTAAATTTTCAAACTTGTTATTTTTCCTCTTCTTTAAATTTCTTTAAATTGAATTTTCTAACTTGTTATTTCTTTCTTAAAATTTCTTTACATTGAATATTTTTTAACGTGAGATTTCCTTCTCTAAAGGTTTCTTCTTAGTAGCCTTTATATAATTTTTATAATCTTGTTACCTTTTTGTGATGACCTTTATTTTAAAACGTCTTCCTTTGTATTTCGAATTTTTTGTTTATTTAAAAAAAAAACATATTAATTTAATTGTTATACAATTTTTTACCTTTTTAAATCTTTACGTGTTTCAATACAATTTTTTTCTATAAAAACGTACAAATATGGAAAAAATAGGAAATAGTAGTCACAAACATGGAAAAATAGGGAAAAATAAGAAAAATTTATGAAAAATAGGAAAATAGAATGAAATAGTAAAAACAGAAAAAAAGGAAAAGAGAGAGAGAGAGAGATATTAAAACACATTTAGAGTTGAAAAAATAACGTAAGGAACTTCGCTCCCGACTGCACAAACTTTTTCTAGTTTTGTTTTTTCATTTTTTTTTTTTAAATTTCTTAATTTTATTTATTATAACAGGAAAAAATTCATAAAAAAATGTATCCCAAACATGTAAAAAACTGTTTGAAAATAGCAGATTATTTCTTTGAACATGTGAATTAAAATTCTATTTGCAAATTACATTTTGTATTAACATAAAAGTGCATTGATTTGTCGTGGGAGAATATCAATAAATTTGATCAGATTATAATGAGAAATTCGTCACGTACATACGTTCTCAGGGACGTACGTGATCAGCAAACGATCAATTCACTTTTATTTCTACTTATACGCTTTTATTTCCATACATATCAATCGATCAAAAACTTCCAAGAATATTTCATGAATACAGGGTTTCACATTTATAAAGAAAGTGTTCAATTTAAAAATTTAAAATTTTTTTATTAACTCAGTCAAAAGTTATTTGATGTGTCACCCGTTTGATTGATTGATTGGTCGTACTGGCTGAGGTTTGGGCCTCTATACTGCAGCCTTAAGCCTTACTGTGTTTTGCCAATTATATCGTTGTTATCAGGTGAAAAGATTTGTTACCATCATCAGGCTTAGCAGAGCTTCTTCATCAGGTTTTCTTCTGTGAGTGTTCTGCCCCCAGAAGGTTGTACCTACCTCTAGCGTATGAGTGCTTGACACTCTAGTATAATGTGAGAGGCTGTTTCCTCCTCCTCATTACAGAATATACAGATGGGTTTGTCTTGGTAGATGCCCATTTTGTGTAGGTGTTCCCTAAGGTGGCACTGTCCAGTTAGTAGTCCCGTAACATGCCTTATTTGATTTCTTCTTAGCTGCTTAGGTGCTAGTTTGCAGGATTTTCCACTTTGGTAAGCATGCTGATTTTTGTGTAGTGGCCTTCCTGAAAGAAAGTTTTACCTGACATGTATTTCAACCAGCTTTTCCGATAATTTATCATACAGTTATTGGTCTGAATGCTTTTGTCTCTGATTAGTCTTTCCCAGGTTTTGAAATGAAGACAACTTTGGCTTTTTTCCAGCTAATTGGAATATAGCATTTAGCCAAACTTTCCCTAAGTAATTTGAAAATCACCGGTACCAGCAGTGTCGTACCCTGCTGTAGTAAAGCTGGGAAAATGCCATCCGGTCCGGGTGATTTGTACGGTGCAAATGAGTCTACGACTTTTCTGTAGATTACGATTTTGTTTGCCAGTTTCCAATCTCCTTTTGAGACTCTGCGTCTTTAGTTTTCTGGATTAGGGATTGTTTGATTTTCTTTAGTTTCACTTGAATCTGACAGATGTATCTGTAGTAGTACCTCCAGAGTTACCCTGCCAGATTCCATGTAATTCCCGTCCAGTCTGTGTATCTGCGAATCTCTATGTTATATTTTGTCATTGTGGTGGTATATTGTTCCCAAACACCTGTTCATTCCCAATAATGATGCAGGTTCTAACGTTCCTTGGTGTTAGGACCTAGAATAGCTTACCGTTAACTTTCCTCAGTCTCGACACTCGTCCACGTTGACCCACGGCTCTTGTCGATATTATTTTGGGCAAGCTATATGCAGAGAGCAACGGTCGCTGCTCTTTTATGCTGCAGATTTATTGGAAGGACCTGCAACATCGTCCTCCGGTTTTTCTTTACAACCCTGAAGGTTATTTTCGAGAGTCCGAGAAAGGCTTTGAATCCTCTCTTTTCCAACTCCTTCAGGGTTCGAGTCATCCAGTCCAAGTACTAAGGTGATTCTTGTGCCGACTGCTGATGGTATGCCAGTCTTCGGTGTTGGGGTTTTCAGAAGCTGGGTATCCTCTCTGGTTCCTTTTTTTCCAGGAAATCAGTAGGTATCCATGCTAAAACCCTGTAAGATTTGATGGCTGCACAAGCGTCATCGACTTTGAGGTTTGACAGCTCACAGGGCTTCAACATAGGTACCTGCTGTTTGAGCCAAGTCTTCGATGCTTGGTTTTCACAAGTTATCATCAGCAATACTGAATGTGGGTGGCTGTCTGTAAATTGATGACCTTTGTCCGGGGCACATTTCCGACTTTCCTGGGTCAGACCTTACTGGATTTTTTTTGCATGCTCCAGCGACAGTCTGACGTCGGGGTAGCTTGCTTCCGTAATTGCCATTTTTACGGTAGTTAGGGCCGTTACTATTATAGTATGGGGTCTATTCTGTAACGTTTTAGTTAATTTTAACCGCTAGGTTAAACGTTATTTATAAGTATGCGGTTAAGATTTCAACCAAAATCTCAATTTTAACCAAATATGCCATACAGAATATAAAATGGAAAATAACCCCCGGATATTTTTATAACCTAGGGTTAATTTTAACCAATTTTTTACCGAATAGACCCCTTTTTATGATATATGTAACGGGAAAATAAAAATGTACGTTTTATTACCTTTTTTTTCAACAACAGATTGCCGACTCATTTAAACTGTCAATAAAACATAACTATATGTTTTATAGATGCCTAAATATACAAGAATAAATATCTTTTAAATATGGGAAATGTGTTTCATTTGTAACATCAAAGCTAACCTTAAAATTGTGATTTTTATGACAGTACATAAAATAAAATGATGTCTTTGTTTTTCTTTAACAAGCTTTGTGCGACAACTGTGTAAATATTGAATTTAGATGCATAGTCGGTACTTTGACAAATTTAAGTATGTAAAAAATATTTCTTTGGAAACAAAAAGTCACTTATACATTTTTATATTTAGTTAATTTATTGTTTTTCCTGGAACTTTCCTCAATATAGATATTATTTTTCCGGAAAAGTTTGTTTTTTGCTTATTATTTGACGTCTAACATTGGCAATAAAAGTACGTCGTAAAATTAAAGAAAAATAAAATATAAAGAAAAATAAAAAAAAAAAGAAAAATAAAAAATACAATAAATAAATAAAATAAAAATAAGGAAATATGCACCACGTTAAAAAGGCGCCATTTTTAATTGCTCGAGAAAAAAGCTAATTTAGAACGGTTTTTTTTCTTTTAGTTCTAGCTCGCAACCGGAAGTAACTTTTATGGGTGATTGCGCCAGTTTACCGGCCAGTTGTCTGCCGTTTTTGCCATTTAATATGTAATAAAATTTTTTTATACATAAATCTAAAAAGTTATCCATATCTCGAATATGGTCCAGAATTTTTAACAATTGACATAAAACACAAATTCGTGTACCATAAATTCAACACATTGGTTTTTTACCGTATGGTTATATTAATAATATTAACTTGTAACTTTTAATAATGGTAAATTTAAACAAACATTTTTTGAACGCATGTATTTTACAGGCCTGATGATGGTTGTTTAACCGAAACAAGTTGCGTTTTAACAACTTTTAATACAAACGGTGGTACACTTTTGTGATTTATTTTAATTGTTTAATATTATACTTCATATTTGTAAAATTTTATTTTTAGTTGACCTGATGATAACAAATTTTTGTCCAAACGTTGAATAATTTTTTTGTAATAAATAAATCGTTTATTTTAAGAAAAGTTCTGTAAAAATACTGAGATGATCAAGAATACAAATCCATAATTAAATATTTTTCCATAAAGGCTACTTTATTAATAATTGTCAATATTACTGGACCCAAAATATGTACACTTTAATAATTTTCACACGAACGACACTGAGATTTCAAATATTGACTCAGGACGTTAACCATGTAATGATTGCAGCAAACAATATCAGCAAACAAAAAGAAATTTTTCTGAATTCGTCAACGGAGTGTGAAAACTCTTAGAATTTAAAATGTAAACGATCCTTATTGTTTTAGGTTTGGCTGAGATACGCCGGTAATAAAAAGGCACTAACTGTCATAGGTAATGACTCATTTGTCTTCTTTTGTAGGTTAGGAGAATGTCTAATTTATATTTACTTTCGCGCTACATATACCTAATGTACTAGAGTAATAAGGTACATACAGGGTGTTTTATTAATAATTGTAACCGAAAATATGACTTGGATAAAAAATATTCCTCTTAACCGAAATACAGAGTGTTTTAGTGAATTGATAACTGAAAAAAATTCGTTGATTTACTTTTACCATATACGTACCCAACAACACCGAACGTACCTACGAAACGTGTATTCAGCTCATTTTAAAAACTGCGATGGAACGTAAAATGTATTTTAATTCCAAGTATGTTGTAGTAGATTTTGAAAAATCAATACATAATGCATTCAATAATGTTTGGCCAGAATCGAATTTAATGGGCTGCAGATTTCATCTAACGCCAGCTTGATGGTGGAAAATACAATTGGGATTAAGAAACGATTATAAAGACAAAAATTCATAAATTGCCGGATTGGGTAAGCTCCTTGAATTTTAGAACAATATTATGATTTTCTATCCATCTTGTTTCGCACATTTTCTGTAGGACTTTATTTTTCTTGCAGCAAATCCATTCTTTTGGGTGAACTTAAGATTTCTGGGGGGGTTTCAACCCCCTAACCTCCCCACAACTGACTACGGCCTTGCTTCCAATTTTATACATCCTGTATAAAACCAAAACTAATTTGGTCAAAAAGTTTTTTTAATAATACATTAAACTAATTGATCGATTCTTCGGAATTTTCATTGATTTTAATTGGCAGAATAGATTTTTGATTTCAAACAAAATTTGCAAAAAAAAAAGGCACAAAATTAATCTTCTGATATTACAAAAAGTATAAACGCACAAAAATATGAAAAAGATCCGGATCAGTGTGCTATAATTGTGTTATATATATTTTTTTTATTATTATCATCAAAATTAATTAATAAATTTATTACTTATAATTAAGAAAAATTACAGTTTTAATTTTTTATAGCATGGTTTTTATTTCCAAACATTTTAAACCAACAAATGTCTTAACCGCAAATAAAATTCCCATTACTATCACGCCCATAATGGTCGGTTTCGATGTTCAGTTTTTTGTTTGTTGGGCGGAGAACTCATTACATAATGATCAAGGAGGTCGGTCGACGAGCTACTACCTTACAATCACTTAAAAACCCATTTTTAGATCCACTCCACCTATTTGTATCAATCATATTATAAAATAAAAATAAAATTTAAGAAGTTTATTAACACATTAATTCCTATTAAAAAAATGAAACTTATAAATATACAAATTGTAAATTAAATTAAAATAAGTAGAGTAGCCCAAATATATTGAAAAATTCAGGTATAGAACAGGTAAATAAAATATTAGTATTGTTTTGTATATTGATTATTCTATCGTGGTTAGAATTTACCTAACTTAAATCTAATAATAGTATATTTGACCTAACCCGAAGATATTTATACTAGCTACTATACTATAGTACTTTCCAATATACTACTTTCCAATATTTTCTCTTATGAATTCCCTTTTTCCCTATTATTCTCTAATTTCCTTATTATACCTATTTTGCCCTATTTTTCCTATTTTTTCCAACTTTTCCTTATTTTTCATTAGTTCTCCCTATTTTCATTTTTCACTGTTTTCTATATTTTTCCTATTTTTCCTTTTTTCACTATTACTTTTAATTTTTTTCTATTTTTCTTTTCCAAAATTTTCTCTATTAGTTCCCTGTTTGTCCTATTTTTTTCATGTTTTCCCATTTTTTCCAAAAAAATCAAATGGTGTATTTATTCTGTGTAAACCACCGCCCTTAAAATCAAAATTTCGCGATATCCTTTCATAGTGGTTGTCTATATTAAGAACAGAATATATTATCCAAATTTCAAGTCTCTGTATTAAGTAGATTTTGCTGTGCGTTGAATCTATTTCAGTCAGTCAGTCAGGACTTTGCCGCTTATATTATTAGACCTGAATGTTGATCTCATCCGTTCAGCGATTTGTTTAAAGACTACTTTCGGTAATTTTTCCACGTTCGGCGATTCGCCAAATAGTAGTATCTGCGTTTTGACCACGTTGTATGTTTTTATCAGAGTACCAAGTCGGTATCTGTGAAAATAGTGGCTTGGGTTTCAACGCCACCAACCCGATTTATGTATGGAGCGTCGTTTTACACGATTCGGCAATTTGTCCACGTTCGTCGATTTGTCAAAAGATCATTTTGATCACTTTTGGCAATTTATCCAATGACTAGTTTCGGCGATTTATCTGTTCGGTGTTTTGTCCATTCGGCGATTTGTCATAGACCCACTTAAAACAAGGCACTTAGACGGTTCCCTCTCAACTCAACACTGGGAACCACCGAACCACTGCTTGGACCATTAAGGCGTAGTTGCACGGTGCTAGTAACTTGTATAAGTCACTACAATCCAGCACTAGATTTTAGTAATTGCTTTGTGTAAACATATATCCCAGTACTAAATTCCAGCACTTAGTAATGATTCCAGTCCATTGAATAGAAAACACTTCTATTTACTGGAGCGAGTGGATACCTCTACTCCCACTATCCTGTGCAGGGCACAATATGCTCTGACTATTTTATCTACTGATGATAGTCCACAAGCTATGAAAGAGTCGAAATCTGGACACTATAATGCCAAAACCATTTTCCATGATACCTTCTTGCACAAGACAAGATTTTTTCTTCAATAGTAAGTGCATTTTTTCAATTTGGTTTAAGTAAATAAGGCTTTAATGGGGAAGCATCGTCTCCAACAAGAAATCATCCATCCATTTATCCAAGGCAGCAAATATAGAACACTGCGCAAAAATTCCTCCATCTGATGCTCGTCCATTGCAACCATTGTCCCTTGTCGTTAAAAAAAGTCACTGCCACAATTGTGTGGAGCTCGTATTAGTATGTGCTTTCCATCAATGGCACCATGAAATCCTGGAAAATTTCATTTATGGTTGAAATAACTTTCGATATCTTTCCATTGTTTGTTGATTTTTGGTACCTAAAACAGTACATGTGTTCCTATTATGTCAAGAGGTATATTAATAAATATAGTATGTAAATATAAGATTTTTTCCAGGCTTCAGAAACTTGTGATGAATCACAAACATCACATGATTAAATTGAAGAGATAACACATGAAGAAGTACCATCAGCAGGGGAGGTAATGACAAATCTTAATGAAGCTGTTAATGAACCTACTCCAAAACGCCATAAGAAAGCAAAAACAAATGTTAAAGAAGTTGCTACTTGCATCAAAGACTTACATTTCTTTGGCAACATCTATTTAAAATATGGAATCTACAGGAATCATCAGAAAATGAATTCGACATTTTTGGGAAGAGCGTTGCAGCACAATTAAAAAAGTTGCCACTTTTAGAGGCCGTTACAGCTCAAGCTGAAATTCAGCAACTTTTGACACGTTTCAGAGTGGCAAATATGGAAGGTACAAGCACCTCATTAGGTTCTTCCAGATGAAAGAATACATTTAGTACTACGCCGTCCCCGGAATTAATCGCACGACATATTATCTGTACCACTGGCAAATAACAGCACAAGCACTATTCTTTCCGAAGCATATAAAGCTTGTTTAGGTCTAGATACTAATTGGAGTTAAAATCACAATCATACTTTATTTTCATTCATGTTTATGATTTATGTTTCACTACTAAGAATTATGTTTTCTGTTACATACCTATATTTTTTACTTTTAAGAACTACTTTTTTTACCTTTATAATAAAATTTAAAGAATAAAAAATTATTTACCTGTATAAAGTCTGATAACGCATCGTAGATAGCTTCACATACTTCTGGAATGAATTTGGTAGTAGCAGGCCGGGAAACACGGAATTGTTGCAAATTACGGTAACTATTTCCAGTAGCTAAATATGACAAGCCATTCTCATTGTGGTGTTCGATCGCTGTATAGCTGGCGATATTTTTTTTAGAAGTACGTCAAAGGAAGCAGGAGACATTCCCATACAATTTCTGTATTCTTGAACGTCTTCAATGGCAAGTTCCTTCAAAAGCATGTTAGAGGCACCATGCGTGCTTCTCCTTGCCAGCCATTTTCTCACCCAAATTATTATCATGGGATTTGTTATTAATTCACTCTGCAAAACGTGGAGTAACTACTCTATCAATACTTTTACACCTAATATCATGCTTCTTTTAAGTAAAACACGTTTGTGCTTCGAAAATTTTGTTATTTTTAGGAGAGTTACTCGTACAAGTTACTGGTACCATGTAAATACAACTATCTTCAAAAACACTTTCGTTTGGTACTGGATTTTAGTGTCTTATACAAGTTACTGGCACCGTGTAAGAGATTGTAAATATTTGTACTGTGCATATGAATGTCACGAGTAAGCAATATGACAACAGTGCTTGCTTTTTTGCAGCAGCTGACGATTGAGAACTCCCCACAATCACGTTTAAGCGGACACGCAAGGTTGCCATATTTCTATAAGGCATATCTTCCCGCTTAGAATAAACACCGTTACTATTATTGATAAACATCACTCCACACCATAGAAAATCAATACTCAGCTATCATAATTTTCAGAATGACTTGCGGCGTTTATTTCTCGTACGACAGGTTTCCTAAGTAAAGCACAAAAGTTTACACATAGATACACCCCCTTTAAGGCTTTCTGAAGATACCTGTTTTGGATAACTTGAAGTTTGTGAAGAAGATATTCTGCTCCTGAGTAGAAGGCTTGATATCCATACGTAACGGTACCTAACAACCTGCATGTACAACAGTAATTTGTTTTTTACAGATAGTCTGCTAAGCCTACTCACTATTTTCCAAATATGTGTTCTATGTGTCGGTTCTTTATCTAAGGGATAACCCAGGAATTTGATTGATATTTTAAGGATACTGATGTGCCATTCTATTTTAATTGTGTTATTATAGTTGCCCATCTAAGTTTGTGCTTATAGCCCCTCATTTCAACTCAAATCGAATAAACTGTAAAGCCAGTAAAGTATGTAGCCAACCGTTGGATATTTAAGGTTCTATAAAATTGTATTAGTGTCAAATTCCAAATCCAAACCATATCCATTTTACTTGTGTGAAGCATGAACTCACCCTACTTCTCGTGCTGTAAAATATTTGACGATTATGCAACTGGCTTTCGGCTCATGCCGTAAATTTCATCCGCATAAATAATAGCCACCATAACCACATACAGTTGTCTATGTGAGATGCATGGATGACTACAAGTGCAAGCAATAAGTTGACAAAGTTTTATTGCAATCGGATGAACCGTACAGCAGCGCATAAAACTCGAACAAATAAATAAACATTAATTTTTATATATTAGATATAATTAATTCGCTTCGATTGTTCAAATCACATGAACTTCTTACTTAGATACCGTTATACAGCAGCAAAAAAAGACACAAAACATAGAAGTTACAAATATGTCGATTGTGACCATTTTTAACTCTTGTTTTTCGATTTGAAATGGAGAACCATTATGGACATTTGGCTAACAATGAATGGTTTGGCTTGGACGCGACTTCGTGATATCGAAGAGAAGACAACAAAGTGCGGTGTCATACTCCACAATGAACGTACTAACAAAGATTAATGTTTTCAGTTTCTGGTTGTCACTTACAAAGTACTCAGCGGCGGTACTATGCCGTTTTAATTTTTTTGTAATCTAGACCACCAAAATTAAAAATTGTCAACTCAGCGCATTTCTTAGAAATAACCTCTGTATTAGTCATTTTATACAGAATAAATTTGACTGAAATTTACCTGCTGTGAATTTTTTTTTACAACAGAAAGGTTAAAATCATTTAATTATTTAATTAATAACAATAAACTGAAAGAAAAATTAAAGGCGACTTTTACTAAAAAAATATTTTTTTTGATTACTATATTTAATTTTTTTTTGTAAAAAAAGTGACGTATAATAATTATTTTAACTTGTTTTCAAAATTGATTTTTTTGTTGAAAATATATTGCTTCAATTTTTTTACTTTTAGATTATTTTGAACATAATTTTTAAAATTACTTGTCCGTATAAATGCAACTGATCTAACCTTTGTACTGATAAATGTACATGCAATTTGTTGAATTTGGTCTGGGATTTTTAATTTTGTACAACTCTATATAAAAAAAATCGGCTGTGTCACCCCAGAACTTTCCCGGCTCGACTGTAGAGAATAGGATTATTTTAATTACAAAATACTCAGCATTACATTAATTTATGGAACATATTAAAAATCTTTAAAAACCTCTTAAAATTCTTAAAACAATTTAAAAATCCTTAAACATCTTAAAACCCCTTAAAAAGACTTAAAACTGCTTAAAAATTTTAAGCAATTCTTGAATACCCTAAAATAATCCTTAAAAAAACATTAAAATCCCTAAAAAAAGCTTAAAAATCTTAAAGAAGTGTTTGAAAATCATTAAAAATCATTAAAACCCTTAAAAATTCTGAAAAAAATTTAAAAATCCTTAAGAATCTTAAAAAAATCTTAGAAATTGTTAAAAATACCTTTTAAGGATTTTAATCCTTAAAATATCCTAAAAAAACTCCTTAAAAATACTTAAAATTATTTAAAAATATTAAGTAATTCTTAAAGATCCTAAAATAATCCTTAAAAAACGTTAAATTCTTAAAAAAGTTTTCGAAAATACTTAAAAATTCCAAAAATCATTAAAAATTCTTTAAAATCCTTAAAAATCATTAAAAATCCCTTAACATTCTGAAAAAAATTTAAAAATCCTTAACAATTTTAAGAAAATCTTAGAAATAGTTAAAAATACTTTTTAGGGATTTTAATCCTTAAAATATCCTAAAAAAACCCTTAAAAATACTTAAAATTACTTAAAAATTTTAAGCAATTCTCCTAAAATAATCCTTAAAAACATTAAAATCCCTAAAAATAGTTTAAAATTCTTAAAAAAAAAAGTGTTTAAAAATCCTTAAAAATCCCAAAAATCCTTAAAAATCTTTAAAAATCCTTCAAAATCCTTCAAAATCCTTAAAACCCTTAAACTTCCCTTAACATTCTGAAAAAAATTTAAAAATCCTTAACAATTTTAAGAAAATCTTAGAAATTGTTAAAAATACTTTTTAGGGATTTTAATCCTTAAAATATCCTAAAAACCCTTAAAAATACATAAAATTACTTAAAAATTTTGAGCAATTCTCCTAAAATAATCCTTAAAAACATTAAAATCCCTAAAATTAGTTTAAAATTCTGAAAAAAAAGTGTTTAAAAATCCTTAAAAATCATTAAAAATCCTTCAAAATCCTTAAAACTCTTAAAAAATCTCTTAAAAATCTGAAAAATTTAAAAAAATCTTATAGATAATTTTTAAGGATTGTAATCCTTAAAATAACCTAAAAAATCCTGAAAAAATCCTTAAAAATCCCTAAAAACCCTTAAAATTACTTAAAGATCTTAAGCAATTCTTAATGATCTTAAAATAATCCTAAAAAAACATTAAAATCCCTAAAAATGGTTAAATATCCCTAAAAATTATTGAAAATCCTTAAAAATCCCAAAAATCATTAAAAGTGTATAAATCGCTTAAAATTCTGAAAAAAAATTTAAAAACCGTTAAAAATCTTAAGAAAATCTTAGACATTCTTAAAAATACTTTAAAATCCTTAAAATATCCATAGAAAATCCTTAAAAATCCCTAAAAATACTTAAAAATAATCCTTAAAACACATTAAAATCCCAAAAACTTGTTTAAAATTCTTAAAAATCCTTAAAACTTATTGAAAATCCATAAAAATCCCAAAAATCCCAAAAATCCTTTCAAATCCTTAAAATCCATGAAATCCTTAAAAAATCGTTAAAATGCTTAAAAATTGTAGATCCTTCCAGTTGGGTGAATGACTGAAGATTCACTAAAACATTATCTGTTTTACTACTGTTTTTTGTTATATTACTATTTTTTTAATTCTAAATTAAGTTTGCAATAAGTTAGTTTTAATGAGACGTTTAATTCAGAATCACATTTAATTTACTAAACTAAATTTTATTAATTACACAGTATTTTTCAATTATAGATTGATTACATTAATGAATGAATATATATGATTTACAGATCAGTTTTATTATTAACTATTAGAGGGCGCTGCAAGTGCTATTCCAGATTATTCAAATCTGTTTTTGAAATTTGTCAATGATTGATCACATTATGATTTGTTAAAATATAAAATTATAGTACAAAGTGCGTACTATATTTTCTTTGAAATTTTATAGTATATCGTACAAATACTATAATTATAATACAGTTGGCAACGCTGGTGATAGATATCAAAATCACAAATTTGGCGAGCTGTAGTGCAAAAACTGTCCATTTTTCGATTTCCTGCCTATGATCGATTTTGATTAGAATCTTACAATCTACAACATATCAAAACTTGAGCCACCAAAGCCATTTGACATTTAAATGGTGCGGGGTCCTTTCTTAGTACTGTATATTTTGTTAAAAAAATATAATCATTTTTGGATGTCATTTTTGAGCCACCCGATATACACCAGTGACAGAATTTAGTAGCACAAATTAACATTTTCATTTCATTAATGAATAAAAAATATTTTATTAGATATCAACATTTTTTTTTCAATTCACTGATTATTATTATAAATAACAAACACTCCTATATATCAAAAGAATAATACCGTACCGGATTAAAAAAAAAGAAAGTAAAATCTCCACATATTCACATGCATTATTAAACATACTTGAATGAATTTATTCAAGGATTTTTCACAACCAGAATGGCGGGTAATGATGCTTAAATTATTTATTTGAAGTCCATAAATATCTAAAAGTCAATTTCAATTGCTCTCTATCACTTCTAATTATTATTTATTATTATTATTCTCTGTACTTTCTAATATTTACGCCCGCAGAAAAGACGCATCAACTCTTTTTATGCTTGCAATCGTTGTCGTAATTTCTTGTTTAGGAGCGATATATCTGTATTTGTTAGGGTATTAGTACAAACCATGGATAATATGACTTGGTGGTTGTGAGGTGTTAAATAAAGTTAAAATAACATTCCAATGTATCTTATGATTGTTATTAAATGAGGTTAAGTTTATTTATAAAAAAATCACCCTTAATTTATTGGCTCTGTGGGACTTGCGAACAGGACCTTTTTCGTAGAATTAATTTAAGCGCTGACCATCGGTGGGCTTTGCGGGCACGCTTAAGATTAGAACCATAAAACTATTAATATTGGATATTATTAAATTATTATTTAAAAATATTAAAATCCAAAAGATAAATACACCAAGATGGGAATATTTCGATTGTTAAGTTGCAGCCGAATATTTGAATAATTTAATTTTTTGTCAAAATGGAACTACAGAGAAAATTATCTTTTTTAATAAATGTTTACAAATTCTTTATTAATTATAACACGTTTTTAAAAACTGAATGAAATATTTCCTGAACTAATGACAATAGCAAACTCCCAGTACTGCGATTGGTCTTTTCTTTTTCGTTCTTTCTATTCTATTGAAGTTGATTAATAAATAACAGTTAATCTTTCAAATTGTTTAGTTTATTTCCGCCATTTTAAAAATTACTCACTTTACCGACCTATTCATAAATTGGTGTTAAACGTTATTTTTGTTAACCTTCTTTCAATTATAACAACCCATCGGCCTATACTAACTGCCCCACGGAACTACCTGTACACCTTAATCCCAAGTACTAACTGCCCCATCGGCAAGAAGGTTGGGGATTAAGTTTTAATGACCGGAAATTTAAAAACAAATATTTTTAATTCATCTAAATATTTTTGTCAGATGTTCACTATACATGGCTACAAAAATGGATTTTATGTTCCTCTAGTGTTTTGTTTGTTAAAAAATAAATCACAGAAATCGTACAAAAATACTTTTGATAAATTAATAACAATATGTACAAATTTTAATTTGAATTTCAAACCGAAGCGAATCATTTCTGATTTTGAAATAGCCATTCAAAATGCAGCCAAGTTAGTGTGGCCCGACATTATTATTTTTTGTTACAAATTTCATCTAACACAAAATTGGTTTAGGAAAATTCAAAATTTAGGTTTGTACTCGGAATATAAAAATCAAACTGATATTGGAAAATATTTAAAATTGTTTTTCGGCATTCCATATTTAGATCCAAATGAAGTTAGTGACTTTTTTTCTGATGAACTTTTTGATATTATGCCAGAAGATGACCGAGTTTTGCAATTTTGTGATTATCTAGTCGATAATTATTTAACGGAAGAATCTACATTTCCACCTTACATGTGGGCTCAAATTCATCATCTCTTGTATATACCACAAACGCATGTGAATCATTTCACTCGAAATTTAATGAATGTTTTTATAAATCACATCCAGACATATTTAAATTTACAGACATTTTGTTAAATTTTCAAGCAGAAATATATGTGAAAATTAACACTGCACATAGATTCGAAAAAAAAACTTGATAAAACAGCGAAAAGAAAAGTCGATTTTATTGAAAATAGGCTAATTGAATATTACGTTAATTAAAACATTAGTAAATTAGACTTTATTAAGTCAGTTTGCAATTATTATGCAGCTAAGTTTTAATGAACAAAAATATAGTGTATACTGTATTTATACTATTTGAATCACTATAATCAGATATTAGAATTAAGCGTTGTTATTCTTTAGGTAGTTATTGTATTGTAATTATTGTTATTGTATATAAGTTAATTTAGATTTATAAATAAACTTTATTGTTGTAATAAATTGTGATAGTTTCATTATTTAATAATTTCAAATTTTCGCTCTCAGGTAGCGTGGGGCAGTTCGTAGTCGCTCTTAATCCTACTTTAAAACTGATCCCAATAAAATTTAGGTAGCGTGGGGCAGTTCGTAGTTGCCCCAACCCATAGCCTTTTTTTTGTGAAAAATGTTACTAATACAACATATTTATTGGGTAGAATTAACTTTTATTTATATTATTAATACAAAAAAATGCGAATTAAAAAAAATACGAAACATAAGCATATTAAAAACACAGATAAAAAATTAATTTTTAATGATTTTTGGCAATACCTGGGCAAGTTGGTCACCAAGTCTGAAAATGAGTTAAGCAAATAAATCTGTGACATTTTTGACACTAGTATTTGGTTTTTGAGTCTTTATTACAAAAAAAAAACCGTTTTCTATTTTCCGGTTGAGGTTCACGATCTTCTCTATTCTGCAGCGTCTTGTCTTCTCTCTTTGGTCTTTGATTAGAGATAGTGCACAAATTAAAACTAATAAATAAAGGGGGAAAATTGGCAAAAAAGCAAAAAAAAGTACCAAAAAAAACAACAAAAGTCCAAAAAATAATCGAAATACGACAAAGGGGAAAATAGCAAAAAACGCCAAAAATGTCAAAATAAGTTAAAAAAAGCAAAAAACGCCAAAAATGTCAAAATAAGTTAAAAAAAGCAAAACAGCCAAAATAGCGGCAAAATAAAGGCGAAAAAGACAAAATAGACCAAAAAGTCCAAACAAATTAAAAAAGAGTTTAAAAACGAACAAAAGGTCGAACAAGGTAAAAAAGCAAAAAAATGGCAAATTAGAAGCAAATAAAGGCAAAAAAAGTTCAAAAAAGTCAAAAAATAAATATTAAAAAAAACGAAAAAAAAGTTAAAAGGCCAAAAAAAAAGAAAAAGGTAACAAAAAACCCAAAAAAGGGCATAATAAAGGCAAATTAACGGTAAAAACATGTTAAAAAAGCAGAAGTAGTAAAAAAAGGCTTAGTAAAGGCGAAATAGGCCAAAAACTCCAAAAGAGTTAATAAAAAGTTTTAAAAAGCACAAAAGGACAAAAAAGTTTAAAAAAACCAAAACAGAAGCAAATAAAGAAAAAAAAATGGGTTGTGTCGCCATAAAAAATTCCGGACGAGTATCCACGAATACTTTTTCAGATATTTAGGTAATGTTAAAGTTTCAAATTTGGACATTTTTTATTTTTGACAGGTGACAATTAGAGAAATAATTTTGACTGTTCTGGATAGAGATTTTCAAGGGCTTTAAAATGATATATCGCAAGTCAAATTCCGTGACATATTGCATTTGTCATTTTTTGATAGTGACACTTCCGTTTGACAGATGTCATACGAAAACTAATGGGTTCTTCCGACCGATAACCCATACCCATATACCAAATTTCAGCTCAATCGGATTAAACGTGTGGCCTCTATCGAGGAAGAATACACACAGACAGACAGACTTCTACAAATGGTCCTAATCATCTCAGGTGACCTCAAAATGGATATTTCCATCTTTATCTCGAAATTTTTTTTTAGCTTGTTCACAATACTTTCCCTTCTCAGAGGTGGGTCGGGAAAGTAAAAAGGAATCTGTCTTGAGACATGACTAACCAAAATCGCTCAATTCCCACTCCACTCCTGTCTCGTAATTCCTTAGTATTTAGCCTACCACTTTTAAGTATTCCAGCTAGATATAAGAAACCAAAAAGGGCTTTTATTTCTCATATGTCGGTGGGTTTAGCTCTTCTTTCTCAGGAATAATTTTCAGAAATCCTAGCAATATATAAATTTGTATTTGTAACAATACTGTCCAACATTTCATTTGTAAAGTAGAGAGACCAATATTCCAGAATGGACAATTTTAGCATTTTTTTAAAATTGATATTTGAATATAGAAGGTCCAAATGTACTATTTATACCACTTTGTTATTTTTTTAAGACAACCCTTTAAGCTAAAAACATCCTCTTATTTAAATTACGCGGGCTTGATGACGTCATACCAGAAGCTTTGCCTACGTCACATACTGTATCGATACGATAAGGAGTGTCTACTCAATCATTCGTTGAAATCATTCGATGTGTAATTGATAATCGAATTGTTAAATTATGAATAGGTTATTTGCAATAATTATTAATAATACCTAATAAAGTTCAGAAATCAGAAAATTGATAATAGTTTGAAGGTCCAAAATCAGATATGGAGCAATATTCATCTGAAAAAAATGTGAAATCTTAACAGATACGGATTTCTATTCGATTTCAATCGATTTTTCTGTGACCGAAATGTCATATGTACCAACATAAATTAAATCACCGAATAAACTTCCCAGATCAGTAAATACGTCACGTATTTAAAAAAATCATCATTTTTAAAAAAAGGAAGTTTATTTGGAGTGGGTTTTGTTTTGTAACGGAATAAATATGCTTAGGATTAAGTATCGGTGTATTAAAAATCCCAAAAATCTTACTTACTAAAATCGTCCATTATTTTAGAATTTTTGCCATATTCTGTGACGCCAGGTAAATGCAAAGTAATATTTTCTTTCTTTATTCGAATGGCCTTATTGGGACAATAATTTTTCCGTCGACTAGTTCCATCTTTACCGACAAAACTTGGCACTCTTGGTATTTTCTGGGGAGTATCAACAAAATCTTCGCCTTGCTCTGATTCACTGTCGGAACTTCTCTCTTCTAGAACATCTTCCTCAGACGCCAGCTCCGCTTCTTCATAATCATCTGTTCCTAATTCTTCCCATAGAAGACGGAGTTTTTCTTGTTTCTAAAATATTATACACATTCTTGAAAAATATACTTTAGAAATTAATGATCTCGGTACAAATAATTTGTGCATAATTTTACAAAAAAATAGAATATTGTAATTAAAAAACTAGTAAAAGGCCCGTTTCCGTCAGCGGAAGAAAGTCCGATTCGAAAAAATGGGATATTTTAGAATAATTTTTTTTCAAATTTTTTTTTTTAACGAGCCCCATACGATATGGATATCAATCGACGCGTCTTGACCTGCACAACACCTTAAAAGAAATCAGTATCGACAAATGTGATTTCCTTATCGAGTTATCTCGAATAGAAGTTTCACTTAGTAGGCGTGCCTAGGATCCTCGGACCCGGAATAGCTCATCTTCTGATACAGTCTTCCTTTTTGAATAAAAACCGAAAGCTGAAAGAATTTTCCGGATTGGCCGTATCATTCTCGAGTTATCGTGCACACAGACATCCACACATCCACACAGACAGACTTTTTTTCGCGGAAAATCAATTTTCTTCACGTTCCATGACATTTTAAATCATTTGGAGGAAATAGTATATTGTATAACAAGCGCGAAATGATATGCACATCCCACGAGTAAAATACTTTATGAGTGGGACATGCGTAAGTCGCGCGAGTTACACACTATACTTTTTCTACGATTATGTATTTCTTATTTTGCAAAATGAAAGCATACAAATAGTTTATATTTTTATTTGACAACTTGAATTTATTGCTCATTTTAGAAATGTCAGTTGCTGTCAATAATGAATGCCTATCTAGTTCTCTTACCCGTGGGAAATGAATCATTTCCCACGGGTTTGGCCGAGGGAAATCAACTTCTATATGCAACTAGGTATGTTTCTTAATTGATGGCGCATATGAATCTTACAATCGTAGAAAATATTTTTTTTGACATTATTGCACGATTTCAATGCTACGATTTGCCCTACTTCACCAAAAGTATTAAAAATACGCTATAAAAACCAAACTACAAGGACTATATGTTTACCACTTGCTACAATTAGACTAACGAGAGGCCGGTTCTCATAGACCTGGTGCCCCGACTGGAGGGTTAAATTGACTCATAAAATATTAAATAATAATGAAATTTGAGGATGAAAGGCAGAACTCCAAAATTGTTAAAAAAAATCATGAGTGTGCAGAGTTTTTCTAAAATGTAAATATCTCGGTAATTATATGAAAGTTCTGTGTGAAAAAATAACTGAAATATTATACCGTTTACTGAATTATTGTTATAATTTTAAGGCTCTCTACCACTAAAAAATCTTCAATATTTTGCTGTTTTATTAAAATAGCAAAATAATGCCGACACAAATTTAACTTAATAAAAAAATTACCAACAGTGTTCCCCATAAACTAACTGAGGGTATGCCAGGTATACGTTCGCAAATCCCACGTTCACAAAAGCCCACGCCAATAATTTATTGGGCCCCACGTTTACAAGTCTTAATTCTTATGATAAGAAGTTGAGTTGATTAATATTTATCCAAAGGTACAATTAAAAAATTAAATTAATTTATATTTCTATAATAAAAATATTTTGTATGTTCATTTTTTTCCAAATGAATTTCAAATATTTATGACAATATTTTCTTTTCTCATTCTTTGCAAGTAAAGAATGTTCCATCTTTAGTTATGACAAGAGAATGTTCCAATGTTGCCGTGGTCGACATTTGAACCAGATAAAATTTATGTTTCACGTCTCAACAGAGTTGGCCATAATCCGGATTACTGTCAATTTTGTACGAATCGAGATAATAAAATACACTTCATCCTTTTAAACGGCCTCCGCCTGATCTTTGTCTTAAATTATTAACAAATAATTTACTTTTAACAAGTCCGAGGATCATAACGACTTGTTAAATTCACGTAATTAGCGGCAAATGATGTACAGAGTAATAAAAAAATATTGGTGGATTTTGATGTAATTGTATGTACAATATGAGGTTATTATTTGGGTATAGCACTCGTAAATAATATAAAACCGGGGAGAAGGGACGTGAAGGGGAATGAATTTGATGCGAGAGTTGAAAAGCCTGAAAAGTAGGTACAATTTATCTATCTGTCTTTTTTTAAACAGCAAAATTCCAAAAAAAACGATCTATCTAAAAACGTTAGGAAAAATTAAAAACAATTCTTAAAGAAGTAAGTTATTGTCTCCGGAACTGCATTTCAATTATTACTTTTAATTAAGGTGAATACATCACCGACTCGTGAATTCAACGTCGGAAGCACCCACATAGTTCGAAAAGAGATGGACCGAGGCCTGTGCAGTGCTGACGTAGCCTAAAAAGTATCACGGGTAATAAGACGTCATGTCTCAACTTTTTCGATATCCGAAAATGTTTGGATTTTGGATGGTGGTGGTCTAGAGATGAGTTTGGGTGCGGGTGAAAAGAAATAGAAATTCGAGATTATTATTTTATTGGTACCTATAGGTAGTTTTAATCTATGCAGATTCAGGATTTTATTTACCCACTGTAAAACAACGTTGAAATAATTTCTACTCTTGGAAAATAGTGTTTTTAGAAATGTTTCTCTTTCTCAAATAAAGGAAGAATGTTATTTTTTTAAAAATAAATAATTGACAAAATTTGGAACTTTTAGGTAATTTTAGTTTGATTATAATGAAGGATAAAAAAATTCAAAAATAAAATAAAAATGTCATCTTAAAAAAAAAATCCGAAAATTCAAAAATGTATCGAAAGTTTCATAAATTTCAATTGTGTGTCAAAATATTCTTCAAAAATTTAAAAAAATTTGGAATTATGCAATTTTTTCCGAAAATTTCAAAAATTTCATGTAGTAAAAATGCAAAAATTTCTAAAATATATCAAAAATTAAAATCATGTAATGTTTTTTCGAAAATTTCAAAAATTTCAAATAGCAAAAATGTCAAAATATTCGAAAATTTCTAAAATATATAAAAATTTTAAAAAAAATTGAAATTATGCAAATTTTTTTGAAAATTTCAAACATTTCAAATAAGTAGTGAAAATTTCAAAATATTCAAAAATTTCTAAAACATTTCAAAAACTTTAAAAAAACTTGAAATTATGCATTTTATTGTCGAAAATTTCAAAAATTTGAAACAGTAAAAATGTCAAAATATTCAGAAATTTTTAAAAAATATCCAAATTTGAAACTATGTAATTTTATTCGAAAATTTCAAAAATTTCAATTGGTAAAAATGTCAAAATATTCGAAAATTTCTAAAATATATAAGAATTAAAAAAAAAATGAAATTATGCAATTTATTTTGAAAATTTCAAAAATTTCAAACAGTGAAAATTTCAAAATATTCAAAAATTTCTAAAACATTTCAAAAACTTAAATAAAGTTTGAAATTATGCATTTTATTATCGAAAATTTCAAAAATTTCAAATAGTAAAAATGTCAAAATATTCAGAAATTTTTAAAATATATCCAAATTTGAAACTATGCAATTTTTTTCGAAAATTTCAAAAATTTCAATTATTAAAAATGTCAAAATATTCAACAATTTCTAAAATATATCGAAAATTTCAAAAAACAAAATTATTCGATTAATTGCAAAAATTTCAAAAATGTCAAAAGTTTCAATTCAATTATTTTTAGATTTCAAAAATTTCGAAAATTGTACAATTCGTAAAAATTTATATTTGTGAAAAATTTATAAAAAATTTGTAAAAAATTTGTAAAAAATTTGTAAAAAATTTGTAAAAAATTTGTAAAAAATTTGTAAAAAATTTGTAAAAAATTTGTAAAAAATTTGTAAAAAATTTGTAAAAAATTTGTAAAAAATTTGTAAAAAATTTGTAAAAAATTTGTAAAAAATTTGTAAAAAATTTGTAAAAAATTTGTAAAAAAATTGTAAAAAATTTGTAAAAAATTTGTAAAAAATTTGTAAAAAATTTGTAAAAAATTTGTAAAAAAATTGTAAAAAATTTGTAAAAAATTTGTAAAAATTTGTAAAAAATGTAAAATTTTCAGGGAAATACCAAAATATACAAAATTGTTCTTTTGGGATGAGTTTTTACGAATCATTCATATACCCGTTTAAAATTTATGGGGGTGGCCAATGACCCATTTACAAATAACAAAATAAAAATAATTAAAAAATATAACAATAATAATAATGAAATAATTTAATTGTATCAATAATAGTACATTATACACCAAGGTCGAGAAGTAGTAAAAGAAAGCAAAATTTAGTGCCTCTTCATTTTCTTTCTCAGAAATTCTAAGATATTTTGTTCTGTTCTTTCCTTGATGCCCTAGATAATCTACTCTTATTTATTGTCCCAAAATTTTATTTATTTTTATTCAGTACTTTTTGAGATATTTTGGATCGAAAAATAGGATGGGTGCTGTAATCGCCTTAAATGCTCACAATAGGGCGCAACGTCGTCGCCCTGTGGCAAGTGTAAACAATTTTTTAATTTAAAAATGAAAAAAAATGTATAGTAGCATTTAGACACTTGAAGGAAAAAAATACAGCTGGAAAATTTTTTTCACTGATTTTTTTCATAAAATGAGATTATTATTAATTTTTAAACAAAAACATTTCGTGGAGCGCCCAGGAGTTTTGGCCTCGGACTTTTGTTACAATTAATGAATGTATATGGTAGAAGTGGGATTTTGTTTTTTATGTTATAAATTGCAATGTTTACCAAAAATGTTCGTGCTTTTGATCTTTTCGCTATTTAAACAAAAAAATATTATGAAGCGATTTTGTTGTATTTGATATTTTCAATTTTCAATAAGTTTTTATAAAAGTTATTAATTTAAGTTAATTTTCATACCATTGTTTTGTGAACCGTTTGGTTATGTTGTACGTGCAATTTATCTATTTTGCCTGATGATGGCCATTGCTTGGCCGAAACATGTAGCCCCGTTTTTGTTTGTCGTACCACCTAAGATTAAATTTTATGGTATTTTATGAATAATTTTCCACATTTAAAAATTAATATTTGATTTCACCGAAATAGACAGAACATCTTTCAATGATACCTCACTTAAGGGTCGTAGGAACCTTGAACAAGTAGTAAAACGAAGGGAGAAGGGAGAACGACATTTTTTGGCAATCAAACACATCAGAGTAAAGAAGAAGAGAAGTTTCATATATTCAAAGCGGCTAGCGAAATTATTAGGAGTGACATAAGAGATCAAGTGTAGGATATAGCCCAGAGTAGAGCAAAATAAGTAGGTTCATAATGCAATCTTCTACAGATCAAATTTGTCTGTTGGAACATGTTCAGGGGTGCACCCTGAAATTAAATTCAAGTTGGCGGGACAGGGGGACGCGAGGGTCAGCTGCCATCTTGAAAAACACGTTTTGTGAAATATCTCGTGAACCCTGCATCGTACGAGAAAAATGGTACAAATCATTTTTGTAGATAAAAATATTCTCTACAACTTTTATTGTAACGCTTCTTGCGTCATCAAGCGGTCTTTTCACGCCTTAGTCCAGGTTTCGGATCGCCTCGGGCGCCATCTTTCGTTGACCACTTGCACAAACAGCGTCAGTGGAGAAGAAATACTCCAGGGGTCATTATGGTATCGACCTAGGTGTTAGCAGCCAGAAAGGAGGGGTTTACTTGCCCTGTTGGATTAAGTACCTGTGTATTCGGTATTAGTTGCTAAATGTTAAAAATAAAATTCATTAAATCAATCTAATTGCTTTTATTGATACCAAAATGCGATGACATTAAAGAAGAAAAGGTGTGCAACACGGTTCTTTATTGACTGCGTGGTGATCGGATTGACAGTTCCGGTACGGTACAATTGAACTTGGCTTCTCTCCTTTTAGCTTGTACTGGAACTGGTTCCCAGTCGGCTGGAGTTCCAACTCATACTGGAACTGGCACTGGAACTGGGACCACAGAACACCTTAACTACACAGAAGCGAAAGTACAAGGTGGCACTTTGAATGAATTTTATTTTATGGAAAATAAATGATTTGGACTAAATTATTTAAACTGACTATGGAATTGACTTTTAGGAATTAAAATTTTGACAGTTCTTAATTTCTAAATTATTATATACATATTCATATACACAGTGTTTTTTTATTAAAAAAAAGTATTTTTCTTCGAACTGATTAATTTCCATAACAATATATTAACGTAATTTTGATATACAAAAATATTCCACAGCCTAATATGTATTTTACTATTTGAATAATTGCTATTATCAATTTTTTTTAAATCAAGATCCCATTTTTTTAATAGGTGAACTTTTTTATATATATTATTAGCTAAACATTCCATTTTTAATTTTTCACTGTAACTAAAATCCGAGTTCTTCACGTATATTAGTACTCACTAATTGTGATATTTTTAATTATTATAAAAAAATTAAAAAGTTTTTAATCATAAATAATTTATTGCAATAAACTAAGAACCAAATAAAATATAAAATTCAAATTGTAGCGAAGATAATTAAAGCAAATAATATTTAAATTCTCAAAGTGTCATATGGCTACCAAAAAATATTTTTTAAATTATATAAAACCATATTGTTGTTTACTTCAGAAATTAATTTAAATAACAGTTTTGATTTTCAAGCTCTCTAAATGAAAATCCCTCCCCCGTATATATGTAGTTGTAAATCAAGCGATTAGGAAACCTAAATTGCTTAAAATATTGTTCAGTTCAACAGCTTATCACCAAACTTCCTTCTTTTCAAAAATTTATGGATCTCCCGACCCAATATTTCAAAAAAAGCCCCCATAAATAACCCCAAAACGCTTTTAGTTACTTCTATTGTCAAAACGAATAAATACATTCTTTTCTTATATATTTAAGTTATCTCAGGATAGGACTGGCCATAATGGTATCTATTATATTAAATTTTTTGTGACATATTTTATTTTATTTAGAGAATTGACCTAGTTTTGTTAAATAAAATTGTTTAAAACTATAATCTAGTAAGAAAACTAAAAACATTAATTTTGCGCACTTGATACAAAAACAAATATTTCTTATTGAAAATAAAAAGAACCTAATACTGTCCTAGTATTTTATGCTAAAAATGATTTTTGTATTAAAATTAAGCAAGCTATTGAAAACTTTATTGCAAACAGAAATTACTCAGTGATGATATATTTTTAAAGTTGACTAATATTTATGAAAAATAATAATTAATAGCTTCGAGAATTGTATTTTGATTAACGGGGTTAAATAGAAACGTGCTATCAAAAAATTTGTTATTTGAATAAAATATTATTTTAGTTGTCAGGATGTGTTACTGTTTATTGAAAGTTTTGAGGTTGAAGATTAAAAATTGCTTTCAACAATCAACTCGTCAGTAAAATATATATTATTTAAAAAACTAGCATAAATATATTATTCTAAAAAAAAGTACTACACGACTACACTAAGGATGAGTTCGGCTTGAAGAATTAGGAGCGTTAGGAGGAGAGTATGAGTTTTGGGGTAACGTCAGTAAACTTTGTCCAACTACTAAACCGACCGCTTGGTCAAAAATTTGAGAAGTGGGGAACGAAACAACAAAGGGAAAATTAGAGAAGTGTGGACGCTGGAAGTGTCGTTTTAGTGTTGGACAATCTATAACCGAACGGACGGGGTAAAACTAGTGGAAAAAGTAACCAAGCCGAACTCACCTTAAAATGGCGCAATAACATGTGGTGGACGTGCCGATTATGTTGCCTAGTTAGATCGTGACTTCTTGCAAGTGTCGTAGCAGCAGTATAATTTACCTAATCTGAATCAGTGTAAATCTGGCCGCGTAATTGATAATCACCTACACTCAGTTTTGTGAGTTTTTTATTACCATAGACCACAAAATAAATTTAATAAATTCCAATATTTAAGTTTTTGTTATATTTATTTTAATACAATAGTTGTTTTTTTTTATCCACGGCAACAGTAGTATCTTCTTCTTTTTCTTTATCTTCTTTTTTTTTAACCCACTAGAATTGTCATCGAAAAGAACAAACCACATGATTGTCATACCAAAAAATAAAATTAATGACATAAAAATGATGCCAAATTGCATAACCAAAAAATAAAATTAATGACATAAAAATGCTGTCAAACTTAATGACGTAAAGTGTCAAACATATAAATAATCAAAGTGGAAGTTAATTTGTGTGTTCGTCAAAATAAGCACGAGCACCACTCTCAGGAAGTTTATTTTAATTGTGGCATAACAGGTTTTATACCCATGGAATTGATTTCACACCGAATTAATAATAAATACTCGCTTAAAACTAACCTGTACTAATGTTAAATAATGGTAACAAATATTTGCAAGTCTGTAAAAATATACACTCTCAATTTTTACTACAATGAAATGCAATTTACCCGCTTCATATTTTTTACTGTGTATCTTACAAAACATTGTTTTATGAAATTTTATATTTGTTTACTTTCGGGATTAATGTGAAAACATTTTTATTATTTTATAATCTAGTTATAAAATTTTATATAGAGGGCGTAATTGAAATATGTACAATTATTAGAACTGCGAGGTCTGTGTGATACCCGTAACCGATATTTTAAATTTTTTGTGATAAATTCTAGAATTAAAAAACGGAGTAAAACTCTGTTTTCCGAACATCATTCGCCGCTATAAGGTCATTGAATGCGAGGTTGTCAGATACATTTATAATAGCTGCTGATACGTATTAGTAAAATTGGATTTCAGAAATCATTCCCGATATAAATTTCTTGCTTGACTAGCGTTTTCACCATACACCAGATTCACCAGAACCATATCAGTCAATTCAGTGTTAGAAAACAATAAAGACAATAAAATCGCACTTTAAAAACACTTTATAATTAACAATCTCACAACAACCGCTTGATGATATAAATTTATCACCAGTTCTTCAAAAAAATACTCAAACGTAAAAACTCCATATTCTGGGACAAACAATATACTGTATTCGGATTAAATCTAATTTCTTAAAATGGAAGATTTATTGCTGCGCGCTTTGCAACAATTTGTAGGAAACTAGTGGAGAACTGTTCTCCCTCCATGCACCCCGGATATGACGTCGGGCGCTAGCATCCCCCCGTCAGTGCATGTGTGTACTTCAGCAGGTGTTTTCGTTGCTTTCGTGTCTGTTTTCGTTGTCTTTGTGTCAAGATGGAAGACTGTAATGAGAACGAATGGATCAGTACCAAAACCAGTGAACTTACTGAACTTTACCAGAGCAGAGAGATTTTCTGGAACCCAAAAGCCCCTACATTTAAAGGCAAAAACTTAAAAACTACGCTTGGGGGAAATTGCAGCCCAGTGGCAAGTTGATAAATTTGAAGTTCAGAACAAGGTGAAGAACTTAATTACCTGTTTCCGAAGAGAGACAAAGAAAGAGAAGAGTTGTACCGGCGCCTTTTAATCAGTCAAATGATGTTCGTTTTCCACTTGTTGCTCTAAATTTGAGAAGAGCAACTTTGATTTGACAACTTTTAGGGCCGTATTCATACTTGAAGGTAATCTTAACAATATATTATATAAGGACTACTTAAGGTCCCCTCAAACATTCCTATTCATAATCAATACTCCAGCTTACCTTGACAAAGAAATCCTTAAATAAGAAGACTAATTGGCAACATCTATTTCTGTCATTTCGTTGCTTCTTGCTGTTAGTATTTGGTCTCTACCGAGTAAAGGTTTAGGTAAAACGGTTTATAAAAGTCGAGAAAGAAGAAGAAACCAGTCGTCAAGTTGAACGTTGTTGTTGATGTTTGTTTCGGTTGTTGTGAAATTGTTGGAAATTTTAAGTAATGTCTGAACGTAAATTTTATTCCGATAGGGAAAAAAATGAAAAGGGTTTTCCGCGTCTCTTATATATCTTTTTGGAACCCTTCTACTACATTTCAAGACATCAATAAATTCAATAAAATCATTATAATCCAGTATATAAAAATTATAATAACACTTTTAACGAACACTGTCACTGTCAAAGTCAATGATGCAATTATTCATAATCATAATCATAACCTAAGAATGATGGTAAGGAGTGCTCAAGTCACCTACCAGGGTACCTTACACTAAAGAATTATTGAAGGTGTCCTTAGTTGACTATGAAATACAAACTATACATGAGGTAAACTTAACGATTAAGGACGACCTAAGGAAGAACTATGAATACGACAATCTTTCGTTAACTTTTAGTTGTCAACTTTGGTGCAAACGCGCCTTTATTGGTCGGTTAATAAGGCGAATTAAAAAAAAAACTTTTACATAAGCTTGTTGCAACTCCAGGTTTATACAGTTTAAATATTTGTACACATTTTAATCAGTATAATTTAGTGAAATAAATATTATGATTTGTATCTAATCAATTAATTATTGTGTAGTATTATTTAAGGTATATACAAAATATTTATATTATTGCTATAATTATCAACATAAATAAATTATTCTTATACCGGCCCTGATTGAGAGTAACCCAATCCTAGTAGAACGAAATATTTCATTGAATTTCTTGTCTATTGTGCACTTTTCGTGTTTCAAAGACCGGAAACTTAGTCAATACTGTGAATGGAACTCACAATGGAATTTGAGGCCTCATTGTGCCATTTTTTTCATTTTTCCAAAGTGCCAAAAATCCGGCTTAAAATCGCTCAGGTAATTCTAATCTGTGGCACAATGGGTTTTGGCTACGTATTCGTTTTCGGAGAATCATTTTATGTTATTTCTTGATATTTAGTTACTAAATTGAATTCAGGTTTTTGTAAATCATTTCAGTGATTTTGATATTTTTTTAAGTTAATTAAAATTATTAAATTATTATCTTAACAGATAATTTAATTCTCTAATAAAAGGTATTTTCAATTTAGCACTGCCAATAATACTGTAAGTTAAGGAAATTGCACCGATGCATGACATATATGAAAAAGACCGCCATTGCGCTTGATCGGGGCATTAGCCCGTGTGGTAATCGTTATCGGTCGGCCGATAATTCCATTAGTAACATTGTTTGACCGATTAAAAGTATCCCGCTGGGGTTGTTTACATGCCATGTATATCCGCATCGTTTTCAAATTGTTAATTGCATATTTGTTGGTACTTTTTAAAGATTGTAATAAAAATAGGATTGGCGGTTTCTATAATATTTTTACACTAGCATATATTAAAAAGTGACTTATAACTCATTATACATATAAGTTTTTAAAATAAGATACCTACCGGATTATCTTAAAAAAATTCTTGTCGGTAGGGTCAATTTATTCAAAAATAGCGGTGATATGAATTTTTTGAAATGTTAACCCTCTTCAGTTCCATCCCTTAGGTCGGATCGAAAAAAGTTTCAGACAAATTAATTTTATAATAATTAGAACATAAAAAAAGTCTTATGACCTAATTCAATATTTTTGAAAATGGGTCGGATGAAAAAAAGTTTCAGACAAATTAATTTTATAATAATCAGGGTATACAAAAGTCCCTTGTCACTTTTAATATATTCAAAACTAGCGAAGATCTGAATTTTTTGAGATTTCAACCCACTCCCAATCTCAGGTAGAATACCCATTTGAAATACGCAACACATAACTGTCCCAAAGAATTTTTGTACCAAATTTGGTGTCGATTAGACAAAAATTGCGACCTCTATCGTGCCGGAACAGAATGTCTACACGTACACACATACATACATATATCGATAACTTTTTTTACTGATTATTATTTTTAGGTCATATACGGCGTAGCGCCCCTATTTCCGGTTCTGGTTCCCATCATTAAATCGATTACAATAGGTAGATTCCATATCTGGAAATCTACCTAAAAATGTGCTACGTTCCATTTGCGTACACGGTTAATTTTGTCCCACTTGGTTACACGGATTAGGTCATTCCTTGCGTCAGGTAATAGTAGGGGAGGCCAAGCGGGGATTTGGGGATTTACTGAAGCGTGGCAGATTAATAAATGGGAGAATACCTTGTACCCAGTTGAGTACGTTTACCGGATATGAGCTCCTAATATATAGCCGCCCGTATAGGATAAAGGATCAGAATAGCACGTCAGTTTAAGGTAGGGTGAGTTAATTACATCCTAAAAGGTGTACATTCCAATAATCTGACGATTTCAGTGTGACGTAAGGAAGTGGGGGAGTTACGAATTTGTAAAAAAAACGTCACCTTGAAATACTCGAGTGTGCTTAAATTTTTTTTCATTTTGAAGGAAATAATTTAAGGATCACGAAAATAATATAATCTGCCGATTTCCTCAAGCTTGAGTACTTAAAATCATCAATAAAGTGTGGTGTGTGCAGCTGCTGAGAATTATGTATTTCCTACTCCGTGCCTCGCTTCCCTTCTCACTCTTTTCTATCTCTCACTCTTGGGTACCGCCCCACACTACTTTCTGTCGCCATGATGCCATCCCAGCTGATCACAACAATGCGTCCGTGTTCGTATATGTACAACGCTTTAATTTGTTTATTTTGTTTTAATAAAGTTTAATGAATTAAATATAATAGGTTTTACATGAACTACGACAATGAGTGAAAATATTTCTACCCCTTCAACCACCAACTAGCAAGCCGGCAGATTATTGTCTCTCCATTACTATAAATACGTAGGGCGTATAAGCTATTAATGACTGGCACGCTCTAGTATGTCTTTGTGACCATCTTTTTACATTTTTGAAAATTTATACAGGCTCTCCTCCCGATGAAAAATTTTTTTTTTAATCGTCAGATTTATGAAATTGCTCCGAATGATCGTCAGATTATTGGTTAGCACGTCTAGGACATTACGATGAACCGTATATATCTTTGTCTGACGCACTCGAGCATTTCAAAACGACGATTTTTTTCTGCATTTTTCAAAAATCACCGAGAGTTTGCTTTACGTTCAAATCGTCAGAATATTGGGGTATACTTACCACCCCCTTAAATATCTGACACGCTCGATTAAATTTTTTTTCTATTTTAAACCCGTTCTGTACAGCCACACCCATCGTGCAAACCGTCAGATTGAGCAACCTCCATTATTAAAGATACGTTGGGCATACATAATATCAATGTTTGACTATATTTCCATGTAACGGTTTTTTTTACATTTTTGAAATCCTATAGATGCTCTCCCTACCGATGAACGGGTATACATTATATAATTTTTTTTTATTTTTATCATCTCAGCTTCGAAATCTAATAGGTCCTCACGACGCTCGAGTAAATCCTCATTTAGCATCGTGGCCTCCTCTACTATAAAAGTACTACGATATATAGTCCTACTTGCATACGTATACAGTTATACTGTTTATTTTTTTGTTTTTTAAGAATTTACAAGAAAAATGGTACTTACAGAATATTTACAAAATGTAGAGATCTACAGTCCGTTACTATATCCCACAATAATCCCTAAAACGGAACAATTGCAATTTTTTTTAAAAAAACCTTTAAATTTTTGATATTTATATTTTGTTGTAAAAATTATTTTGATGTATAATGAAAAACATTTTAGAATACATGGTTGCACATTTTTGGCGGGATTTTTCCGATAAGGTTATTTGTGGCTACCCAAAACTTGAATATCCCATTTTAAGGACACTTTCCCTGTACACCGATAACTATAAAATTTAAGTGTAATAGCAATTTTAAATGTCAATTTTATTCATATATTTTTTTATTTTTGTTAAATATAGATTATTTTAAAGCGCGTAAGATTTTTTAGAAAATATGTAATAAAATTTAAATGACATTCTTAGAACAGTAAAACTTCTTATATATTCCTAATTACGTTAATAATAAAATAATGAATTTTTTATCCGTTTCTTTTTTCTGTCTCCTCTTCAATGTCTCGTGCTTAAATAAACACTCGGCCTACCGTATACAAGAAGGAAATTGTTCTGTAAGTGTATAATTACAGGTCTAGAAAAAATCCACTGAGTAATTTTATTCAAACATACTCATCAGCCGCCATTAAATAGCCATACATCAAAACAGTGTTAACAAGCCATTAATTACCAACACGGAGTAGTTACGCCTCCCCCAGGTAGATGGACTTAAGAGGATTCACTCAATTTAATTGTTACAAAAAAATAATTAAAACTATAAAATTCGAATTAATTAAAAGAAATTAATCAAAAATAAATAATTTAATTTAAAATATGTATTGCCAATGAGGCAATTTAGTTATTGTAATAAATTTTGTTTTTTCAACAATTATTGTCGATTGAAATTGTCGCACAACTCGAAATTGTGGTATTCTCGATTGGTTTCCACTGAGACAAATATTGTCGAATAAAATGAGCTGGCAACACCGAATTAACAATATAACAAGTCTCGAATGTGTTGTCTTGTCTATATGTAGTTCACAGGCACTTTTGCTTTACAGTTATACATATTTAAACATTTAAGAAAACTGGAAGTAGAAAGAAAATAAGTTATTGTAGTCAGTCACAGACAGAAACAAACCTTAATAAATATGATGAAGGAAAAAGGAAAATGAGCCACTTCTATCAGAAAATTTTTCTAAAACCTTTACATTCAAAGCTGCAAAAATTAAGTGGCAGAATATAGCATCAATTTTGAATTCGGCCCCAGGAGCATCCAAAGGTTAGAAGGAGTTGAAAAAGGTAGTAAAAAACCTCTTGAACGTTGATAGATTAGTTATTTTTTTCTCTTTTACAGTAATGGCAAGATCTAAGATCGAAAACAAAAAAGAAAAGTCAGAACAAATTAAACATGCTAGAAATACTGGTGGTTATGAACATATTGAGCACTATAGCACATACAGCGATCACAGTTGATATCGGTGGCACAGATCATTGGCTATCGGTCATATTCATTTATGGCTGTTTAGATGCTAGAGCCAACGATTCTTGCAGTGAAATTTTAATTAAAAAAGTTCAATGTTGGATACTTGATTCGAATAGGTAAACCGCATTGAAGATTAATTTAATTAATATTTAATATGGAATCTAGATTTTTCAATCCCCCTGTGTCTTTGTGCCGATGATTGTGGTGAGGCTTTCTGGATTTTCCTATAACTATAACCAAATGGTGCCGTCAATCCTCAGTAAGTGGACCCGGAGCGCCACGGCAAATAATAATAATAGTCGTCCTGTCCCCACACAAGCCATTGGCTTCTGGGGTTCAACCCTAAGAGGATGAAATGTAGGGCGAGTATTATTATTATATAAGTGAAACCCTCATAGATATTGACTTCACATTCAATAATATAATGGAGGATAAACCAGTTGCAGTACAGCGAGTATATGACGTCATTCCAAATGTAGAAAATGAGGTTTTTTTGAATGACCATATCAAAAGAAGATATTAATCATTTCTCAACCACTGCTTCGAAAAAGAAAAGAACAGTAGGACAGTTTGTTTAACCATCCTTTACCGTTACGTCATAATCGGTGATGTATTCTGCTGTTTTACATGTTAAGGTGTGTTTGTATCAATAAATTGGTAATGCCAAAAATTGTATTTTGCGTTGCATAATTTAGTAATTTTTTTTAACTTGAAACCTCCATTTTTTTTAACTAATTTGTTTCAAATTTCTAGCTTGGGAATGTTCAACGTCCCTGAGCAGGATATTTGACTGAATTAAAAAAATTAGGGATGATTAAATCGTGATTTAATTTAATTATTCGATTATATTTTTGGGGTGATCCCAAACGATGTAGACTGCCTTTAACGGTAAAAGCGGTATTCCAGCATCTCTTTCAAATTCGGTAGAATGTTTTAAAAGAATAGTCATAAGTTGATATTTTGAATAGTTGTAGTTACCAGCAAGCCAATCTAAATGATGGACTGTTATTTAGTTTTACCTATTAATTAACAACTAAATTACTTTTTTCGTTTCATACAAAGTTTACCTGCAACAAGCATTTCAATATTATTTTATTTTTTCAGTTACTTTAGTTTGTGTACTTGTACAAGTATTTAAAACTGTTATCGTTTTCTGGTTTAATTTTTTGAGTTGCCACTTACTACAATGAGGATAAACTGCCTTACCTAATTTTATTGAGGATAAGTCTGAAAAATAACTATTTGTGTTATAAACCTTCCCTGTAGCCTCATACCCTCTGCCAGTAATGGATTTCGCAATGTACTCAAAAAGCATTTTTTTAGATATTTTCACAGTTATTAAAATGGTAAAATAATTTCGGGGAATCGCTTGACAAGTACTGAACTTTGGGTTTTCTTGTATTTTGGGTTGAAACCCTTTATATCGGATAATTGTGAATCGCGCTAAACAGTGATATCCATATCTGATATTTGTTAGAAAACGAGATGAAGAGAGAAAACCGATTGATAATATTCTACTCCGTGATGCAAATGAACGAGTCTATTAAGTATTAAATGACAAATCTCATACGACACAATTCAGATATAACGGCAAATTGAGGTTATATGGTTCACACCTTACACAACGATGCCAAATTTAATTTTAGTGAACGTGACGTCACGAACACTATTTTTCCTGATTATGAAAAAAATAGCTATCAGAAAATTGCAAAAAACCCCAAGTGATATTGACACTTATACCTTCTAATTACAGTGTTCTCACAGGATTCATAAAAGGTCATATCTTACTGAATAACGAAGTTAAGGGGTGGGACTTTTAAGTGGCTCGCCCTGTATAACCCCCTCAAAATATTCGTGAAAATCAAATAGGAAGAAATTAATAAAACAGATTTATACAGTTAAAATAAAATGTGCTATTTTTTATGAAATGCAGTGTACTTATTTTTAGGTTAATATCCGTGATTTCTCTCAGAATTTATCATTATTTAAAAAAAAAATTAAATAAATTCGCGGTCGACTATGCTATTGCAAGAAATTTTAATCGTTTTATTTTTTTAAGAGGTAAACTGCAGTCGTGTATGTTTTGGTACGATTGCAAGTCCGCCCCAGCATGGTGGCGCTACAGGTACGTAGCGGCGGCGATTATATGCGGCCGTACATCTTATTCCAGCGTGCCATTGCCTCTACATCCTTTATCTTTCATTTTTATTGTGTGAAACCAACTGCACAGACCCATATCATTTACATACTTTATGGGTTAGGCGAGCTTTGATTGCTCTCCTAGTGTTCTTCTTCGTGTCGAACCTTTGTCTCTTTTATTAAAGTGCGTATACACGCGTAATAGAAAACATGACAACCGTGTTGCATGTATCATGACTCTGAATGAATTAATGTTCCGGGCTGACATAACACTTTCATGCAATTTACGGAAGAGGAACGCTCTATGGCTACACTGAGAGCACTCATTGGCGACGCGTAATATTAGTGGAATTGGTTTTGTTTGAATCTGATAAAATTGTAAATAATCGGAAAAATCGAAAAAATCGATTGTGTCGCTCCAAAACTTTCCCGAAGAGTATACACTAATACTTTTTCAGATGTAAAAGTTTTAAATTTGGACATTTTTTATTTTTGACAGGTTTTAGTTTTTTTTACTGTTCTGGATAGAGTTTTTCAATGGCTTTCATATGACATATTGCAAGTCAAATTTCGTGACCTATTGCATCTGTCATTTTTCGATAGTGATACTTCCGTTTAACAGATGTCGTACAAAAACTAATGAGTTCTTCCGACTGATAACTCAAACCCATATACCAAATTTCAGTTCAATCGAATTAAACGTGGAAGAATACACACAGACAGATGGACAGACAGATTTCCATCTGGAATCATCTCAGGTGACCTCAAAATGGATATTTCCATCTTCATCTCGAAAAATTTTTTTAGCTCGTTCACAATACTTTCTCTTCTTGAAGGTGGGTAGGTAAAGTAAAATCCGCATTCATGTGCTCAAGTCACAGCACCAAACACTAGCACCAACAATGATCTAGCCGACAAATTTTCAAGTTTCGTCAATGACTGTAAAACTATTCTAACAACTATTAAATGAATATGCTTACCCTATCATAAATAAATTAACAAAATAATGGTTAATTCAGTTAAAACAGCACCATGGAACCCCAACGGAATAAAAAATCATCTAAATGAAATAATTATATACTGCTGATAGCAGAGAGTCACTGTGCAGCTCACAGCTTAATAAAAATCTCAAATTAAACTATCTACCACCCACGCAAATTATCCTGATGGGACCGCACACGCAGGTACAGCGCTTATTGTACGAACAGCTTTAGATTACTACGAGCTACAACAACAAAATTCAATGTACGCTGGTTAAACTAAAATCAATTCCTTGGCCATTAATTGTAGGATCTCTATATAGCCCACCTAGACACTCCATCTTTGCTCAAGAATAGAATGATTTCCCACAACCCCTTGGATTTCACTTTATAATAGCTGGAGATTGGAACACCAAGCACACGTATTGGGGCTGTAGATTAATTACTCTTAAGGGAAAAAACTTATACTGCACAATATACGGCAACTGAATCTAAAAGTCCTGTCAACCGGAGAACCAATATACTGACCAACTAACTTGCATATAATACCAGATTTACTAGGTTTTGCTGTCACTAAGGGTATTTCAGAAATACACAATGATATTGGAAGTAACCTAGATTTACATTCAGCTCATAGTGCAATTGTAATTACCCTGAGTACAAACATCATTTGGAGACAACCAATTCCAAAACTTTGCAACCCCAGAACTAACTGGGACAAAGTGGAAGATGTCTCAGAATACGTAACAAACCTGATCCAAGATGCAGCTTGGCAATCAACACCAAAAATCTACAAAGAAACAACAGAATGGCATATTATCCCTCTCCACATGAAGCAAACGGTAAAGTTACGGTTTCCTCGGAAGCGGTGCCGTCTTCTTAGGGGACTGAAGTCCAAAAAACTCTCCTCCTTGCCGCCCTTGGTGGACGACTTGGCAGGTGTAACCCGAGGACTTGCTGCACACCTACATGAGACCTATAAAAATAATAAAAAAGAAGCATTCTACCATTCAGCAGTGCCACATCCTAGTTAACTATATTAAAGAATCATTAGAACAGAAAAAAAATGTGTGCCTCGATGTTTCTGGATATACAACAAGCCTTCGACAAGGTATGGCACAAATGGTTATTATTCAAGGTGAAATAAACATTACCAGACCAAATCTTCATTTTGGTAAAATCCCGCCTAAGTAACAGATCCTTTCAAGTTAAAACACAATGCTCCCTATCCAACTACCAACCCATAAACTCAGGTGTTCCTCATTGTAGCGTCCTTCGACCATTTTTGTACCTACGTCTGACAATACCTTAATCTCCACCTTCGTTGACGACACAGCAATCATGTCATCTGGTGCAGACCCAACGCCAGCGTCAGAAAACTTACAAGAGCATCTAGATGTAATACATAACTAGCTGTAAAAGTGGAGAATAAAAGTAAACAGTGATAAATACACACAAATCACGTTCACTACAAAACGCACTACTTGTTTTAAGAAATAATATTCCAATACGAACTAAAAACGAAGTTAAATATCTAGGACTATACTTGAATCAGAAGCTGACATGAAAAAAACATATTAAAATAAAAAGAGAACAACTGAGATATATTGGCTGATTGAAAAGCCGAATTTGAACATATGGCATTGAACTGTGAGATTGTAGCAAGCCATCGAACATTAAAATACTTTAAACATTCCAATCAAAAACGCTGCGAACAATAGCAAATGCCAAATGGTTTGTCAGCAATCACACTTTATACAATGACCTCGGAATACCATTCGTCAGTGATGTGATTCAAACTTTAGAAGAAAAAAAACAGAGACCACAATGAAAATCACTCAAACACATTAGTCGTTAAGCTATACAATTGAGAACAGAAAATTAAAAAGACGCTGGCTGGAAGACCTACTAGAATAAACCTTGGAGACCCATTAAGAATGGAGTAGATTGTTGCAATGGAAATAAAAAAAAAGTAACGCACTTCGGCCGTTACGTGTCACTTTGGCGCCTTGGTCCAGGTTTCGGATTGCCTCGGGCGCCACCTTCCGTTTAGACTATGAAGTCCACTTGCTCGGGCAGCTTCAGTGAAGAAAGAAGATACTTCAGGGGTCGTTATGGTATCGACCAAAATCACTGGCGGCCAGAAGGGCGGTGTTTACTTGCCCTACTGGGTTGAGTAACCTGGGTATATTAGCTGCTGGAATGAAACAAAAATAAAATTCAAGAAATAAAACTTTTACTTATACCGAAATTCCAGCGGAGCAAAAAAAGGTGTGTAACGCTCTCTGTCGATGATTTCGGACAGTACTGGCACGTCTCCTAGGCTGGCGTGGTCGGATTGACGGGTCCTTACTCCGGTACAATAGAAATTGGCTTCGCCCTTCACCCTTCAGCTTGACCTATCTCTAAATTGACGGACTGCACTGCTGCTCCAATTGGGACGGCCACAGCAAGTCTGACTTCGGGCTGCCACTGCAGCTGCCGACAACGGTTTGAATTGCCCTACTCGATATTAATTTCGGCGTCTAAGAAGCACAAGAGTGTCTCCATCTGTCGGGCGGATGTTCAACGTACGACTGGCCTTTTATTCGAAGCTTCTCTCGTAATTTTAAGTTAATTCTACTCCAGTGCCGTTAGCGATTTAATTTATATATTTTAATTATTACGGAAAAAAGTAACTTTGTTACAAAATATAGGTCAATGTAATTGTAATTCGGATGGTCGTGGGATGCAAATTGGATGATAAAAAATCTACCTGCTTCACCCGGGATGCATTTTGTCCCTGAACTTGATAATTTTTTTAGAACAAACTTAAAGAAAATAAAAAAATTAACTTTGTTATATCCACGAATTTATCGCTATTGAACAAAATCTTTTGTAACTATATTATTTTTTTTAACACTACAAATATTCTGTAAATAACTTTAATTTTGTGACAAAGTCGTAATTATTTTTTCGTTTATTTGTACGTTTTACACTTGAAATTCTTCATCTTAATACAAATTACTAATAATCATAAAACTGCATGGAGGTCATATTTGCGGTGTACCACATGAACTCACTCATATCTATTTTTTATTAGCAATAAATTAAATTTTCACATAAATAAACCAAATAATAACATTTTAGTTTTAATTCGTTTAGTGGTTGAACCAAGAATTTTTCTAATAGTCTTGTGTGGTTTGAAACTGTAATAATTTTCTTTGTTGGATACTGATTGTCTAAGAAATTATCTATATCTTAGTGTAGGTATTGTCACTATTTTGTACCGCTCAATAAATAAACAAAAATGTACACAAATTATTTCTAAAAAAAATTATATATATTTTTAATTTAATCTTATTTATAATAAAAAACAAAAAATATTTTATTATGAAATAATAAAGAAAGGACGGATTTTGAAATATATCATGGTTTTTTGTCAATTGTTTCTAATTACGTCAAAAAATCAATTAAAGTGGCGTCCAAAATTTTTTTTTATTTAATATTTTACTTCTGATATATTTCAAATTCTATTCGTGGAACGAATCCATAATAAAAAGATTTGAGTTTAAATCACATTAATTATTTATTATCAACAAAATAAAGTATCGTTTCAAAATGATAGATAGTCACGACATCTATCGTAGGTTGATGGGTACCAACCGGACAGTCACTTAGTAGGATAAAATTATCTGTAACAGCCACTAACCAAGTACAACTTGGTGCTGGTAGATAATGGAATCAATCCGCCATCATAATGCCTTACCGGCACCACGTAATTAAAGCAAAATTAAATCAAAAACAGAGACCGGCACCAAGTTGTACTTGGTTCGTCGCTTTTACAGAGGATTTTATCTATTATGTCCTGTTGGTATCCATCAACCAATGATAGATGTCGTGAATTTTGTTATTGTATGTATCAAATATATCTTCATGTTTCCATACTTTACGCGCACACTGTATGTGCTTGACTTTTCCTGAAAAAATTAATGGATGTATTTTTGGAATTTTACTGATTTTTCTTTAGTTTTAATTTTTGTTGAACAAAATTTGAATATAACTACAATTTTATTTAAATAGAAAAATATGACCCTGTATAAAAATTTTATTATCGTGAAATGAATCTTAATAATAATATGCTATAAATATATTTTAATTCTTGTAAACACAGTAGTAATAGTAGACGTGTATTGAATTTTACATCCATAGGGTATAAAGGGCCAATGCCGGTCACACCTGGAGAATCTTCCATAATTCATAAGTATTTTTTTTTAGGGCGTGGTAACTTACTTTCTAAGGTGTAACGCTATCCATTGTTTTCTCTACTTTAATTTGAATTTACTGTTCGAGTGATACTCTGATACTGGGAGGTTTTCATTCATATATCTTGTAAACATATGGTTAAATGATATAAATTACATTAACTAGATACTTCTAAAAGAAATATATACAATTTTTAATTCTAACTTAATATTATTCTTTACATATTTATAAATCAGAGAATTTTTTAAATATTTCAACTCCCAACCCCAAATAAACAATCGAACGAATTAAACGGACGTGGATGAAATGGGCGTATAGGAACTCTGCCACAAAATCGAGGTAATCCGATTTACACAAGGGTTGGGATTAGTACTGTCTGTCTTCCTAATCCTAATTACGATAAAACCTTTTATATATAACTAGCTTTTACCCGTGACTCCCTGTTGATGTCGGAATATATAAATGTTTATTTTCTGTACCCGTTTCCTTTTATATGAAATGAAAGGTCATTGTTTACAAATTTCAAAACAATTTTTTTTTTTTATTTTATGTGACCTACTTTTATACTTACAGAGAAGTTCTCAGGTCGAAGTAATTAATTCATATCGATAGATATTTATCTATATTTTATAGGAAAAATAAAATTAGGTTTCCAAATTTAATAATTTTTCACTCCTAAAATCGTCAAAAACCACCCTTTTTTGGGGATTTTTCACTTATAATCTCCCTAGAGCATGAATTATTGCCGGAAATTTTTTGAGTACATGAATTTTTTGAAAATTATCACGAGTCGTGAAAATTCAGGTACGAGACAAATTTCCCGCAATTAATTCAAGCCCGTGGGGGATTCGGTAAGAAAATGTCACACCGAAATATTAAAAACATACTAGGACAATGACGGTTTTTGATGGTAAATGTAAATGTCATTTTACTATAAACGTCAAAAAATGTCCGGTGTAATTTCATGCTCCTTACCAAATTTTTTTAGTTGTTGTGGCAACGATAGAAGATACAGGCTTTTAATTGGTCGAAAATGTTAGCCGTGAAATTTTCGCAACAATTTTTATGAGACACAAAATGCACTTTTTAACCAGTCCAAAAGAACTGGCAACTGGGAAGCCTACAGTGCATCCAGCATGGAATACGGCTGTGCCGTACGGAATGCATAGCTTAATTCCTGGAAAAAATTCTGTGAGAACAAAGAGAGTATTCCTGAGTGCTCCAGAATCAATAAAATACTTCAAAGGGAAAAACAAGGATGCATTGGGTCTTTGAAAAATGAAAATAGGAATTATGCCAGCACTGAGGAATAGATTTTAGACTTTTTACTAAACTCACACTTCCCGGGTTGCTTACTTAACCAAAGTCAAGAGAACGGTACTGTGGTGACCCAAGTATCCAGGGCCACAAAGCAGGACTGGACCTTGGCAACAAACTTGTAAACAGAACCAAACTTGCATGGACTCTGAGAAGTTTTCAGCATACAAGACAGGTGGACCGGAACAAGCATTGGATGTCAAGAAATAGCCCTAGCGGTATTTCTAGGCATAGAAGGTGCCTTCGATTCGGCTTCGTACAAATCCATAGGGAGCTATGCGGAGGCGAGGAGCCGCTTAAAGCATTACGCGATGGGTAGACTTCATGCTTCAGCGTAGGAACGTTTACAGCACTCTTTACAACGTAAAAAGGGAAGTCGTACTCTCCCCACTGATGTGGTGCCTGGTGGTTGATGACCTTCTGAGAGAGCTGGAGAGAGAAAATATCTACCCACAAGCATTTTCTAACGACGTAGGTATCATTATAAATGGAAAATTTGATGCAGTTGTATCTGATAGTATGCAACGGATCTTAAGAAGAAAAAAAAACAGACTTACATCTGAGAGAACAGCTAAGTTAACTTATCCAGCATACAATTGGAAGTTGATACAGGTAACATCTAAGCGTAAGCCCGACAAACTAACTGAAGAGACTACAGACTAATCCAGAACAAAAAGAAAAAACCCAGCATCCAGTAAAGAACGAATTATAGGCCTAGAGGAGGCTTTAGGATTAGAATTGTAAGAAGCATTTGAGTCAGAACTACTTGAAAGTTAATCATAAAATAGTGATGAAGAGTTTACAGATGAAAGTGATTAAGATACATAAACACAAGAACCCAACACATAAAATTATAATTAATTTAAAATTAAAATATATCAACCTAATTTGTTTCATTTCTTCCAGTTAATACCGCATAAATTATGTATTCAGTATCAGATCCATTGTTAGTAAAATTTTAAGATATAATTGTCCAGGCATTTATAGGTTTTGGGCATTTGCCCGACGTATAAATGCTTAGGCATTTCACATCACTACGCAGCATACAATTTTTTCTAATTCTATCGATATCTTCGGTATTAAGTTCATCTGCAAACGTGTTTGAATTATTTTTGAAGGATTCACGGTCAAATCTTCCACAGCTTTTCTAGCTTGTCTCGCTATTGAAGAATTAGTTGCAGGATTATGAAACCATTTATAATCAATCATTTTTTCTTCATTATTTACACTGCTATAAACTCTAGCTGGGCACTTGCAGTCACAAAACTTCCACCTAATTTTTCCACATTTGCTAGTATTAGATTTAAAAAATTTATAGTTGTTAATTATTAACAAGTAGGACAAAAAAGTTATAGGGTCTAAAGTTTTACAATTTGTTATTTTTTTCTTGAATAAAATTTAAAATTCTGATTTTAGATGTACTGCAAAAAGTTTGTACCTAGAAAGGCAAAAAAAGTTACAAGTAAAGTTTTAAAATTTGTAAATTAAAAGTTCGTCTTGGCAATGCTAACTTGCGCATTCTTAACTGGTTTTCTTATAATAAAAAATCTGATGTGGCCAGCACATGACCTCTCGCCATTTTTGAATCAAAAATTTACAGGTTGACACAAAAAAGTATGAAAAAAAATTATTTTTTTGTAAATCTGGCAACAATGGCAAAAGTTTCGAAAATTTTAATGAGATGAAAATCAACTATAGGGTATACAAAATATATGTGTAAAACTTTACTGCCGTTTTGTATAATAATGGCGTCATCACCCATAGCAACTGCCACTTCCTGTTGTGCGATTGGCACCAAAATCTAATCTGATCTAATCTAGGGTATCAGAATCCTGTATGCAAAATTTCAATTTTTTTTATTCAATAGTTTTTGAGTTATCGTTACTACAACATCCATCCAAACACACACACACACACACACACACACACACACACACACACACACACACACACACACACTAACACACTAACACACACACACACACACACACACAGACATCATCGCGAAAATATTAAAATCGTATTCTAGGGACCCTAAAACGTGTTTATTCATTGAAAACTCACTACCCAATTTTTAGCATGATTCCTATACCTCTCTTATCTGAAAGGCGAGAGGTAAAAATCGACTAATTAAGTTACAAATACTATAAATTATAGATTAGTTGCGGATCTCGAAACCTAATAACCTCTTTATGTCTAATTCAGGTCAAGTTCAACTTGCTCTATGTCAACAACTATTTTATATATTACACTTTAAAATAAACTTAATTTTGGTGCCGCCGCTGTAGCAGGAGCAACAATTCAAGATCCTGTGGTCCTAGTGTGCCATGTTCTTCTTCGACAAATTCCAATAATAATAAAGAAAGCGTCGACGTCCCGTCGCGATCGTCTAGGGCCATGAGAAACATCTGAAATACCCGCGCCTATTTATCATAAGCCTACCCTGATTGTAAACAATCGGAAAGGACAACTAGGAATATTTGTCCAACTCTTCTTAATCGTGGTCGTTTTTTATTGCAGTGGCGTAGTGTGAAACCAATTAATTAAATTTAGAAAATTATATACATTATTAAAAAAAAAAATTATTTATTTATTTATTTAAACAGCAATCAGAAATTGCAATCTATAAGATTTTGTTAGCTTACAAACTATTTGGATAGTTTCCTCTCTGTCCTGATGATGGTTCTCCATCGAGAATACCTCTTAGATCTCATTTAAGGTCTAATGGCCATTTCACAAGTGATCGGAGGATGGGGTTGTCATGGTCTTCTATTTTTGCGTGCTTCTGTCTTGGTATATGAAGATCTTGGTATAACATCTGTTTAATTATGTACCACGGAGCATTTGTCATTATTCGTAAGACTTTTGATTGTGCACGTTGCATGATTGCAATGTTTGACTTACTAGCGCATCCCCAGAGTTCTATGCCATAGGTCCAAATGGGGATGATAATAGCTTTATATATTAAAATTTTATTATCGAGTGACATGTTTGTTTTCCTTCATATTAACCAATATATTTCTCTCATTTTTAGCTCCAGCTGTTTTCTTTTTTTAGTTATGTGTTCTCTCCAATTTAATTTGCTGTCAAGATGGATACTTGACACTTGTCGTGATAGGAAGTTGTACATTGTTAAAAAAAATAGGCGGATATTGTTCTTTTCTAGTGGTAAAAGTAATATGTTAAGCTTTGTACTCATTTATTTTAATTTTCCATTTTTGAAGATGAAAAAGATCTTCTTGGAGGTTTAAACTTGCTATTACTGGGTCTTCGTGGAATGCCAAGAGGACCGTGTCGTCTGCGAATGTTCCGGTTTAATCAGTGTATGGGAGATCATATGTGTAAAGTAAAAAAAGAATCGCTCCAAACAAGTTGCCATGTGATAGGTTAGAATGGAGAAGTTTGTCCGTTTACTCTTGTGCTATGGTGTCTATCAAGACTTTGTTTGATTTTATATAGGAGTTCGTCGTGGCAGATTTTGTCAAAAGCTTGACTCACATCTAAGAAGACTACTGAACAATACATTTTTGCTTCTATAGCCTCATTAATGACATGTGATAGATTTCAATCTTTGCTGAAGGGAGACACTACTCACGAAGGCTTATCCTCGGAATGGCATACATCTACCAATCCGACAAAGGCATGAATAAAAAGTCGGACCTCAACAATTTTAGTACGTCTTTTGCGTACTTATTGCATGTGGAAAAATTATAATGTGCACGACTTGTCCAATGTGTCCATTTAAGCTCGCATGACATGGAGCAATGCAACCTGCAAGAAATTGCAGCAAGTTCTTGCAAGGCCAAAGTATTGCCAATGTTGAATCTTGCATGTTGTTTGACATTATGTAAGTCTCTTGCTATTGCAATATGGCTGCCAACCCCTATCCAAAAAAAGCGGTTACTATTGAACCGCTACCGCCGCCGGCTTCATAAATTATTTTAAAGGGCCGATACGGCGGTTCAAAAGCAATTTTCTAACCTCAAAAAATAATTTTTTATTTGTCTTGAATATTTTGTTGATCTGTTTAAAAATGAAAATATCAAAACTAAGCAAAATAAATAAGAAGAAAGTAATCAGTGCATCACTGTCCATAATTATAGCTGCTGCTGCCTTGCTTATAGAGCCTGAGGGACATTTGGTGAGTTGGTAAACCAAAAGTAACTAGATTTCTCCCTAGAATTGTAACTTTCAGGCAATAGAAATCGCACCAAACCGATAAAGTTGCAATTTCAAGATCTTGCAAAAGTCGATCAGCTGAGCATTAACTGCGCATGCCTTTGATCAAGACAAATTGCGTCTTGCATGGCGTTGCAGGTTGCATTGCTCCATATCACACGAGCTTTAACAAATTGTTTCCCTGATAGTAAGTTTGTGCATATAGTCCCCAATTTTTTCAGATTAGGCATTTATGGTATTTTAGTTTATTTTTCATTGACATGTGGGTATTGGGTTGAAACTTTGACATCGTATTTCTTCTTTATCTCTCAAATAACATGGTCTCATCCCAATAAGGGCGTACAATCCCATTAGCTGTACATCTTATCTGCTGTCCCAAATAGAGTTTACAGTCTTATTAGCTGTTGCCCTATCGTGTTTTTCTTCCTTCTTTCCCCATACCATTGGTCCGTGTGGGAGTTATGGCATATTTGATTGGTTGGAATGGAGAAGTTTTTCTGTTTACTCTTGTGCTAAAGTGTCTATCCATTAAATAAGATTTAATTAGTGTTAAATACTGGGGTGAAATATTTTGTTTAATTTTATAGACAAAAGCTTGACTCATATCTAATAACAAAACATTTTTGCTTGTATAGCCTCATTAATGACATGTTGCCTTGCTGGGTGGTTGAATGTTCTGGTCGGAAGCCAAAGTGGTGATCGGGGAATTGGTCACTTTGAGGTAACATTACTGCTTTTTCAGGTTTTGGATTTATTATGGTTTCTGACTGTTTAAGCTCTTTAGGCCAGTATTGGACTCTTAGCAAAGCATTGTAAATGTAGGTTAGCATAACTAATCCTTTTATAAGTAGTTCCTTAAGCATTTTATCAGTTATCATGCCTATTCTAGGTGCCTTCTTATTGTTGAGAAGCGAAATGTTTATTTTAATTTCCTTTGGAGTCAACAGTTTTATATGTGATGGTATATTGTTTGGCTGATTTTTTATATAATTAGAAATGTTTTCGTCCAGAGCATCGTTGATAAGAGTGAAGGCATTAGCTAAATATTGAGCAAATAGGTCTGCTTTCCCTAGTTACTTTTAGCCTAGGATCCTAATTTTGGTGATTATATGCGTATTGAAAATATTATTGTCGGTTTTCTAGACGATTTTATGGGTTACCTATTGAGTTGTCGTATGGATTAAATTGTGAAATGTACTTCAAGAGATTTTCATCACGATATTTTTTAGTTTCGTTTTTAGCCTGGTACTTAGTTTATTGTATAGTTTTTGTCACCTGGGGTATGAGTCCGTTGCCTTAGTACTCTGACTTTCCTTTTCTCTGCAATAAGCCATTTTAGTTGTAGTGTTATGTTTTTATTTTATTTCGGGCTGCTAGATTGAGTGTGGCTTTTTTGCAGCGCTCTGTAGAATTATTCTAAATATTTTTGTTACATTTTGTAATTTATTTGGGCTGTTTAGTTTTATATTTTAATTTAATTATGAGTTCATTTCGGCCCTACATATGTTCCAGTTTGTTTTCATATTACATAATTTTTGGTGAGTTTTCAACGTTTATAATGATGTACTAATAGTGACTATTAGCGGCGTGTGGACGATATTACATTTGTATATGACGAAGAAATACCATTGGTCAAGAAGATATGTTAATTTAAAAACATTCTTTTGATAAAAATGTGGATAATTAAATTCGATGACAATTCATTAATTATTTTGAATCAGAGTTGGCTTTAAACACGCTTAGTGCTTTGAAAAACACTCCAAGCACTTTTGTGCTCGGGACCACAGTGCTTACGAGCACTTTTTAAAATCAGTGCATGGTGCTTAAAATACTTTACTAAAGTGCTTGGTGCTTAGTGCTTGTCAAAGTCCTCGCGAACACTCGAAAAAGCTCCCGAGTACTCCTAAAGGCTCGCGAGCACTCCAAGATTATACGAGCACTAATCACAAATCCCTTTCATGAACATTTTTTATTTACACTAGTAAATTTTAACTATTTTGAAAAAATTGATATTATGACAAAAAAATTACATGTAAATCTCGTCTAATAATTCTAAAAAAAACGTTTTATTAAGTAGCGAAACAAAGCGAAGGTACTTATTGACTTTACAATGTCCGTCCGTCCGTCCGCCTGTCTGTGTCTCTCTGTCTGTCTGTATAAAGAAGAACTTGAGAACGGTTTCGAATATCTATCAATATGTCTTAGCTGAACTACTTGGGTACTGTTAGCTTGTTGTATACAAGTTTCATAAGACATTAATTTAGTCCATGCGCCAATATTTAGAAAAAGGTCGGTTACGTATATTTTCTACCGTTTTTTATTCTTGTCTTCGAAAAAATAAAAATTGCTTTGTTTTTATATTTAAAAAGTTCAGAAATAAATTTAATTTTTTCAAATTTTTGATATTAAAATTCTAGCCACTTTTGATGGATTTACTCCTTTTTTATAAATAAGCCAACAGTCACTTCCACTTCAATAATTTAAATATTCAAAAACACTTTTTTTGAGTGCTTAGTGCTCGCCAGCACTTTTTGTCAGTACTCGTCACACAGCCCTCTTTTGAACTAGTTTGGAATCTTATCTTATTGTCAATTATATGAAGGAAAAAATCAAAATAACCTTCATTAAAATAATAAAAAAATCAATGGGTACAAGGTAAGAGTTATTTTAGCTTTAATAATAAAAAAATAAAAAGTTAGGTCCTGTATAATATTTTTTTATAATAATGACAACAAAATTCAATATTTAAAATTTTGATATATTATTTAAATATTTTTAAATTTAATATCATTTTAGTATCCAATATTATCGTCAATTTCTTTCTGTTGTCTTCAAATTTGTCTACGCCTCTGTAAATTTTATTTCTGTCTTTGTCTGGCTCTACGGGCCTTTTTATCAGATCTTGATTTGATTAATATTAATAGTCGAGGAGATGGTCTTACCCTGCTGATTAAGATATTTTACTTTTTTTTATCGGTGGTGTGGTATCACGTGTTGACCTTGACCTCTGGTTAATCCAATATAGGTAATAAATTTAAATATAAATCATTTGTAATATTTATTGTTATAATATATAAGACATTATAAGAAAAAATTGTGTTTTAATATAAAAAAAAATATTAATTTTATCTTAAAAAACGTAAATATAAACATATTCATTTCAGTAAAATTAGAAAATACTTTCCGCAGGTAAATTTCTCCGGTCATAATACCGTTAATGAAAATTTAAAGAATAATTGCTTAAAGCCATAAAAGTAATACCCAATATGCACTTTTATAGCCCTTGTCCTAGCATGACGAAAACAACATATGAAATATAAGTGCCTATAAATTATGGCGACAACGTTTCAGTAGAGAAAATACGTGAACAAAGTTATTAGAAATAATATATGCTTGCAAATCTATTTAACCTAATAATACCATTAAAAAAAATTACTACAGCAAGGATTAAATCAGTGATAATAGGTTATAGTTAATTAATAAAATAATGATTTAGTAATTTGTTTTTTTTTTCTCCTAAAGTGTGAAAAATATTTGTTAAAAGCGAAACGAGTGGGGATTGTTTTCTCTGTTTTTCAAGCTTTTTTCCCCTACATTTTCACTAATTTATTTTTTGCATCTCAGGGACTAAAACATGCATTTTACTACCTCATTTTAGGGACTAAAGTGCACTAAAATCTAGAGACAGAAATTCTACTTTAATTTCCACTGCGTTTTAATGTCAAAACTGCAAAATGTAAATAGTGTTTATAAATTATAGTTTTAAAATCGTATTAGGAAAAATATTTTTTTTTTATTAAAAGAAGTCTTGACTACCTAAACTAGCCTGTGTATTAAAAAAAATAAAAAAAATTATTTCCTCGGGAATCAAACTCAAAAAATATTTCTTTTATTAAATCCCGGGATTAAAAGTAGCACTTTAGCCCTTCGGTATATAATGTACTATGTTTTAAACTTGTAATGGACGGTGGATTTTTCCACTTTTCTTCACTCTTGTTTTCCCTACTTTTCCACTAATTTTACTAATTTCTGTGCTTCAAAATTTTTTTCTCAACTTTTTTACCCGCTCTTTTTTCTTCTACTTTTTTAGTAATTTCTTTGTTTCAAACTTTTAATGGATGGTGGGTTTTTCCACGTGTTCTCCACTATTTTTCCCTTACTTTTTTATTCATTTCTTTGTTTCAAACTTCTCTCTTAACTTTTTTCCCACTCTTTTTACCCTACTTTTTTACCAATAATTTCTTTTTTTTCTCAACTTTATTCCCACTCTTTTATCTCCTAATTTCTGTATTACATTTTTTTCTATGGATTGTAGGTTCTTTTCCACTTATTCCCCACTCTTTTTCTCTTACCTTACTTTTTTCTAATTTCTTTGTTTTAAGCTTTATTTTCTCAACTTTTTCCCCACTCTTTTTTCTCCTACTTTCGATCTATAAATTTTTTTTTTTGAAGGATGGTTGGTTTTACCACTTGTTCCCCACTCTTTTCTTCGCTTATTACTTATTAATTTCTTTGTTTCAAACTTTTTTCACTACTTTATTACTAATTTCGTTTTTTTTTTTTATATATGGTGGGTTTTTTAACTTTTTCCCCTACTTTTTCACTAATTTATTTGTTTCAAACTTTTGGTGGATGGCGGTTTTTTTCCACTTGTTCCCCAGTCTTTTTCCCTTACTTTTTTATTAATTTCTTTGTTTCAAACTTATATTTCTCAACTTGTTTCCCAGTTTTTTTACCCTACTTTTTTTCTAATTTCTTTGTTTTAATCTTTTTTCTTTCTCAACTTTGTTCCCACTCTTTTATCTCCTAGTTTTTTACTAATTTCAATGTTTAATTTTTTTAAGGATGGTGGGATTTTTTTCACTTTTTCCCTACTCGTTTCTTCCCCTCTACTTTTTCACTAATTTATTTGCTTCAAACTTTTGATAGATGGTGGGTTTTTTTTACTTGTTCCCCACTCTTTTTTCCCCAATTTTTTTCAAAATTTTTTTTCTCAACTTTTTCCACTACTTTTTTTACAAATTTCTTATTTTCATTTTTTTTTATGGGAGGTGGGTTTTTTCCACTTCTTCCCACACTCTTTTTTCAATACTTTTTCTTTGTTTCAAACCTTTTTTCTCATCTTTTTTCCCACTCATTTTCCCCTACTTCTTATCTAATTTCTTTGTATCAATTTTGGTTGATGGTTGGTAGGTTCTTTTCCACTTGTTCCTCATTCTTATTTTTTTACTTTTTACTAATTTCATTGTTTCAAACTTTCTACACAACTTTTTTCCCAGTCTTTTTTCCCATACTTTTTTACTAATATCTTTGTTTCAATTTCTTTTGACGGATAGTGGATTTTTTCCACTTGTTCCCTACTCTTTTTTCCCAATTTCCCACTTTTTTTTCCATTAATTTTTACTAATTTCTTTGTTTCAAACTTCCTTCTCAACTTTATTCCCACTCTTTTTTCCCACACCTTTTTTACCAATTTATTTGTTTCAAACCTTTGATGTGGGTTTTCCACTTTTTCCCACTCTTGTTTTTCTTACTTTTTTACTGATTTATTTGTTTCAAACTTTTTTACATCAACTTTTTTTTTCACTCCTTTTTTACTTATTTTTTTTCCATTTTTATGGATGGTAGGTTTTTCCTACTTTCGCCCATCCTGCACTTTTTTTTGTATCCAATTTTTTAAAACAACATTTCGTCTTTGAGGGTAATCCTCGAATATATTTTTTAATATGGACCTGCCTTTTTTTATTTAATTTTTGAAATTTCCATTTTATTCTGTATCCAACCATGTTGAATAGTTAATTATTTTATTAGGTTTGGCAATGAACTGTACTTTAGGAACTTTTCTAAATACGGTCCTGTTCGATTTTTCCATTTAATCAAGTTTGTATCTATAACGATTTACGAAATCCCAACAGTGTTCAATTAAATTTGCGCCACCCTGTATAACTAGTTAAACTTATTTACCTTTAGTTTTATAAATATAAGAATTTGTTTTCCAAGTAAAAATTTCAAAACAAGACCTCACCCGAAATTCTTGTAACTATATTCATCTAAATCTAAACTATTTCCCCATCTATTTATCTGAGCCTCCTTCCGAAAACGAAACCATAAATTCATTTCGAAAAATGCCATTCATCCTTGGATCGAGTTAAACAAGAAAAAACATGCAGGCGCCCCTTTCGCTTCTTCGAGAGGCCCTTCTTCAGAGACTGTGGGAGCTAAAATTTCGAATCCCCGGTTGACTATGCAAAGAATGCACCTTAGACCACCGAGACTGACCGACCGCGCCAAGCGAAGACCAAACCAATATGCGACCAAACGATACGATACGATACGATTCCACGGACATGAAAGAGTACTGCACAAGGTACCATTCGGTCATGGTACGCTAGACCGACGATGACGGCGAAACGCCGTAGAAATAGTCTGAGCGATTAATGAATACTTTATTATTTATTCTTATTCAACAAATGCAAAAAGCGATACTTTTTGTTACCCATAGGTGAGTGCAAAAAAAGATACTTCACGAACACGAGTTACATAATTGTTATTTACACAACAAGTGTATAAAGTGATTCTAGTAGACGATCCGCACTAGTAGAAACGACCTTCACCCATCTGTTTAATGGATGAAAAGTATTTTATACCAAATTTAATATATTAGAAAATATATCTCGAGTGGGTTGTCTAAAAAATTCCTGGTCAGACAATGATTTATTGAATATTGCACTCATGAGTCTATTACTACTGGGTTGGCAGGTATAAACAGGTAAATCGATAATAGTTATTTTCACTTATTTGTTTAATATATTAATCTTATATCAAAATGAGCGCTATTTAATAGCGAGTACTATGATATAGGGTTGTCTGTAAAAAATCTGATCGGAATCACGGTTGTCGAGTTTTGAAAGGTGAAAATTTTATGCGTATGGAAACTTGTGACAAAGTGGTCCGAACTAAATATCTCGTGCGATAGAAGAAGTACGCATATAAAGGGGACAGAATTTCTTATCTAAGATGATCAGTTCTGACTAAATTATTGTTTGACAATTAAAAAAAATAATAATCAAGTACCTAGTAAAAAAATTCGGGTGTGTCACCCCAGAACTTTCTGAGCTCGACTGTAGAGAGTAGGATTATTTTAATAAAATTCTAAGCATTATATTAATTTATGGAACAAATTTTAAATATCAAGCCGATGGTGAATACCTTTACCGAATTGATATTTAAATGTTGATAATGACATAATCGGGCGCATGCGCACATTATATAGCACACTGCTAAAATCATGAGTGAAAACTTTTGAGAATTCTGGAAAGAGTTTGATACAAAATTTGTAGGCAATTTTATGCTCTACAACTTTGATCCAGAACATTTTGCACTAAAGCGCATTGTTTGTCTTCAAAATAAATGAAAGAGAAAAGCCTAAATGTATAAATTGTTCACACTCTAACGGTGAAAATGTGGGGAATTCGAAATAAAGATGAATATAGAAGTTAAAGGAAATTTGGTACTCTACACCTTTGCACTAGAAAATGTTGCACTAAAGTGCATTATTTGTCCTCAAAATGGACCTTTTCATTTCCGGAAAATAAATTCCAAAACTTATATATGTCGATTGTATTTCATATGAAATGTCGATTTCATCACATATTTTTTATTTCATATATTTCATATATTTTTTATTTCGAAAAAATATCGCATTTTAAAAGTGCGTTCAGAAACACGCATTACTGTTCTTCCCCAAAATATAGCTCAATACATGATATACACCTTTGATATATAATTTTATCGTCTCATTCAAAAAAATTAACATTTTAGCTCCTGTGTTCTTTACTTAAAACATTCAATGTTTCTGAACGGGCCATCGATTTGATGAAGAGCAATCATTGGCAACACCGCAAATTCTAAAGACACTGAATAGTGACATTTGTAACAGTTATGATATCTGAGAATAATATTTATTTTCATGTTTTCAATAATTAATATTTAACGTTTTAAATATTGTGCATTGAAGTGAAGGACTGGATTGATGTTTTCAGTAAAAAAACTTAAATATAATTATAATGTACTCACTTGGAAATGATCTTCACAAAATTGTATATTTGCGCTTTTTACAAAAGTTTTATTCACTGCTTTGAGCCATTTCTTACGACGCCCTTCATCTTTAGGTGCATAAAAAATAGTTGATTTGAATTTTCTCACTTTTTAAACATTTTCACAGTTATTAAAATTTTAATCTAGTTTCGAGAACTTGCGTTTCTCTATCGGGTATTTTCCAATCGAACTGAATAATAATTTCCAAACAAAATATTTTCACAAATGCTTGTATTCATTTGCAGTAGGTCTAACTGCCAATTTCGTATGAGCTATTTGTTATAAAAAGAGCTGAAGATAGAAAAACCACTGATAATATTCTTCTTCGTGAAGCCTATCAAGTATTAAATGACAAATATCATATGTGACAATTCAGAACGGCAAATTGAGGTTTCATACTGCCCAACGATGCCATATCTAATTTTAGTGAACGTTACGTCACGCATCCACTTTTTTCCTGATTATGAAAAAATTAGCAATCAGAAAATTAAAAAAAAAATTACAGAGTGATATCAGCTCATATACTTTCTAATTATAGTATTCCCTTATGGTCCATAAAAAGGTCAATTTGGAGAAACTACGGAAAACCTGCATGCACATTTTTTGCGCGTCCTCTAGTTGCGCAACTGTTGGGAATTGTGGAAAAAGTTTGATATAAAAGTTGTAGAATATTTTATGCTCTAAAACTTTGCACTTCAACATTTTGCACTTAAGTGTATTGTTTCTCCTTAAAATAAAAAAAAGCCCAAAATCTTACATGTTTATTCAATGTCGGTCTTTCAGCCTGATTGGTCAAACGGTTTGGCAGTTATCGTGGAAGATTACACACAGACACACAGACAGACCTTACTCTGGAAATGGCTTCAATCTTCTTGGGGGATCTCAAAATGGATATTTCCATCGATATCTCGATTTTTTTCTTGTTGTTCACTATACTTCCCCTTTGAATGGACTGTGAAAGTAAAAAAGGAGAGATTTCCCAATTTTGATGTTGGATATATTTTTTTGAATTGTCACTGGTAGGAATTTTGTGAGAGATATTGGAATATTGATTGATAAGATATGTGTATGAATTGTTGATAAAAAAAGAGAAAATAAAATAATTTATACAACAAAGGTGAGGCCAAATTATTTAAAAGTAGAGAAATATACTAGAAGGTAAAGAGGTAGAGAACGAATACCAGTAAAGAATCAAGATACAGAGGAGATAGAACAGACAGAGGATAAGGAATTAATTACGATAATAGAATATTCACAGGAAAAGGAGGCAGCAAAAACTAGGAGGTGAGACAAAGGGAGGCTAAAATAAGAAATAAATCAAGCAACAGAAGACACACCTGTGACAGATCAGAACCGAAGAAAGCGAAGAGGAAAAGGAAACGTTAAATTTAACCAAATTGTAGTTTTTTATATTTTTTAAAAAATTGTTATATGGTGAGTCCGGATTGAGGATCATATAACATTTTGTCTACAATATAATATATCATGCCATATCAATATATTGTAATGAAATACTCTGTATGAATTCTTTTTATAAGTTAATTGTTAAAATGTTTGATAGCATAAATAATTTTATGTTGTTTGAATTTTATAAACAGAGTTTATTGTTAAAAAAAGTTTAAAGAATTTATTGATAATAATTGTATATAAGTTATTCTAAATCAACAATTGTGGAATATAAAGAATCTTATTTTTTATTTTTTTGGCACATCATTATTATTATTATTATGAAAGGTAAAAAAAAAATTGGAAATGATTTTAAAAAAAATATTAAGTAACAGTAATAGAGCAAGATTAAAAAAAAAATTTATTAATCAAGAAAAAATTTTTATTTTGGGTAAGAAACATATGAACAGAAAAATAATAAACAGTCGGAATTTTTTTATAAAAAAAGGATATGTCACAATAATTTAGCAAATGTTATTAATTGTAAAAAAATAGTAAAAAACTAAAATATATAAATAAAAACAACTATTGTTAATGTTAAAGTACCAGAAGAGTTTAAAAAAAAATAAAAAATAGTCAAAAGTTTAAGAGAAGTTTATTTTGGAAAAGGTTGTTAATATGATGGAAATGGTTTAAAATAAGTAATGTCAAAAGAAGCAATTTAAGAAGGAAGATATAGTGAAGAAATAAATAGACGGAGCTGATTTGAAAAAGGAAGAGTGTTGCAAGAATTGAAATTGGATTTGTTGGAGGGGTATAAAAAAGAGGTGGTGAACAGGATTTAAAATTTATTGTTATATCTGATTTCCTTTTGTAATGTTTATTTTTTTTATAGAACCCATCCCTAAATTGAGATTTTTTTTGTATACAAAAGTACATAAAGTTATCAATTTAGGGATGAGTTCTACTATAAAAAAATAATAACTATTACAATTTGAAATAAAAATAAAAAAATTATAAATTTATTTCTTATAATTCCTCCAGTCTCTTCTATTATATACTCTTTGGATTAATTGAATGTTTGTCTTGAAATTTATCTACTTTATTTGATTTCTTCCATAATTTTCTATTGTAGTTTTATTATTTTTGTATATCTTCTATAAATTAATTATTATGTACGTTCACCCTGTCTTAATCTCTCCTCAGTTATTTTTCTTCAAATTTTATAAATTTTTTAAACCTTTTTTTATTGGTATATAAATGTTTGTTAAATTCTTTCTTCATATTCTTACAAATCGTTCAATAAACCTTTTTTTTCTGTAATATTTTATTCTGACATTCAAAAATTTCTAATTAACTTTTTTTTCTGTCTATTCTTTTTTATTGTCATCCCTAAACAAACTGCTTATAGTCTATACGAAGTCAGTTAGAACAGTATAAAAACTAAATATCTACCGACCCTCTTTACTTTTCATATAGACTGAAGGTCATATCTTCATGGTAGTCTGCATATGACTGTTTTATATATTTTTAGATGATAACAGAAGAGCAGTATTAACAATCCTTATTAATGCAAGTCTTTATTTAAAAATTTCGACAGTTTTGCCATATAATTATTTTCAACCGAACCTTCAACATTGTCCGTTTCATTATCAGGAACATCAAGAAAAGATCTCCACAACGCCATCTTAAATAAATAAGAATAACAAGAAAAAAAATATAAAAACACGACACTAATGTCGCTAAATTTCGCAAGAACGCCGAATAAACTAATTTTATAAATACTAACCCAAGTCCCCAAGCCGCGATACTGACAATTCAAACCCAAGTGTTTACAGTGGACCCGACATTTTTTGACCTTCACATTTTGCTTGTGTTTCCACGCAATACAGCATACTTTGATTGAGTGATAAGAAATTCATACGAGGTCTAATCATTAATTTTATATGAGAGGTTTTATATGGTATTAGGTATTAATTAGTAAATTTATCAGACCCGGAACAAGGCTCTTTTTTTAACTGTTCGGATTGCCTTCGTTTAGACTTTACTTGATTAATTTGAAATATAATTTTTTTAATAATCATTTGTATCTATCTCTTTTATCACTTTTACTTAACTTGTTTTTACGAACCAAAGTTTTCTTTCGACAAAATTTCCAAAAATAACTTTTCCATGTTAAATTGTTATGCAAATAATGATAATAACAATAATAATAATGAACTAATAAAATAATAAAATAAAAATAAGATTCTTTTATTTTCCACTATTGTTGATTTATGATATCTTTCCATATTTTATATACCAATTTAATATCTATTGATTTTTTTTTAAATATAAAACATATCACAGATAAAAAAAATATGATATCAAATTTTTTTAACAATTAAATTATAATTATAACATTTTAATAACTCATACAAAATATGATATATTATTTTTTTAACAGGTACATTTTGTTGAATTTCTCTGTACAACTAGAAAAGAAACCGCTGTTGTCAGATAAATTTAAAAATAACAAAAAATAAGAAATTGTAACAACTTCTTTACTAAAAGTGTTTGGAAACTTGGATGGAGTTATTTAATTTTCTAATAATCACTTCAAATAGATTAATTTTTATTTTGCTAATAAATAAATAAACATATGGCCCTAGACTATACAGGTTACCTGAGCCTCGAGACACTAGCACCAGCATGTCTGCATTCTCGAACTATGCTATGAATGCCTTCGAGAGATCCAACAGACGAAGACAAGAAAACAAGTAAAAGAAGAGGAAAAATGAAGAAGACGTTAAAGTGAGAGTAGTTGAATGCGTGCGTGTATTGTTTGTATCCGTACGACGGGTATTTGATTTGCAAATTCGAAAAAAAAAAGAAAAAAGGATTCGAGCAGTTGACAAATAGGTGACAGTTTGACAGCTGTTTGAGTATGTGTGGCAATAAGATCGCACTGATTTTGTTGGTAGCTTTGTCCCAACATCTGTTTGTTGTATTTTTTTTTCCTTTTTTGATAAGTATACTATAGACAGGGTGTCTCGTAAAGAAATATACTGTTTATTCTCTAATAGTACACTTCTTAGTTTTTTTTTTAATACTCAATTTCACTTATTCGTCCTGAATCTTATAATCTAAACATATTAATCTTATTTATTTACAAGTTTATTTAATTTTTTTCAACAAACTAATTCTTTATTTTTTTTTCATTTTTTTTAAAGGTTCATCAATATTTTATTTTATTTTTTTTACGGTATACAGTTAATCTGATCCCAGGAAATTAATAGTGAGACATAGGGCACAATTTTATTAAATTTTATGTCACATAATCCACAATCTGTATATAATTGTTAAAATGTTGCTGAAGAAATACAGTATTAAAAATTTAATTATTTTACTTTAACATTTCAAATATTTTTATAATTTTTATTATTATTTGATAGTATTTTATATGTGACGTCACTTTCCTTAAATCAACTTAACTAATTTTAACTAATCAGTCACTAATATAAAAAAATCAGTCAAATGTTAATCGAGCATAAGAAAATAATCTCAAAAAGTTACAATATTTGTAAAATTATAAGTGTTATTATTTCGCACATTTAGGGTTCCGTACCAATGTAGAATATAAACCAGCTGTGCACAGGTAGGATTCTTAAAGGACTAAAATTTTAATCGAACTAATAAGGCAAAAATACTTGGTAAAAATATTTAAAGAAGTGAAAAGAAAAATTACTGGCGCATGTGTGTTCGACGAAGAAAAATAAATTATGAATATCACAATCCGCATATATACTTCGATATATTAACAAATTTTGAAATACAACGAACAAATTTGTTAATATCAGCGTAACCCTCAAAGATAGAAAAAAATATAAGATAAAAAATGCGTTTTTTAATAAAACTAATACGATTGCACTGATAAAAATAATAAAATATCGAATATCATAATTAGCATAAATACAAAGGTATGGAACTCTAAAAATGAGGGAATGGTAATGAAAAAATCATATTTATTAATATATTGATATTTTTTGGTAAAATATACTTAACAAAAAATATTATCACCAAATTTCAAGTTCATAGGTCAGTGAAAAGGTAAAAAATACTTCAGAACAAAATTTTGTAAAAATGCTAACTTTGGCGGCTTCTCATGCCTACGTTTTGCAATATTTTTAAAACAAAAAATACAGATTTTATCTACTCAATGAGCTCTAAATAACGATATCTCACTCGATGGGGTAGGCCTAAATTTATTTTCAGCACCCCCCTTGAAAACATTTAAAAATATTTTTTACAATGTATGTGGCTTTGGGACAACAAGACACATTATACTGTAAACATTTGAAGACTGTAGCTAAAACGGTTTAGCTGCTAGACCGGTGTGACAGACAGACGGACGGACGGACACGTGAGTGAGAACAATAACCCTAAAAACGCCTGCTAAAATCTCCCCCGGGTCGAATATAACCCACGCGACGACCCTAATTGTACACTTTATAAAAATGAACAATGATTATAAATTGAATACAGATCCGTATCAACATAATTTGGATTACGGTCCATATTACCTAAAAACGTCGTTTAAATGTCATTGTATAATACACCGCTGGACTCGGGTGTAAAAGTTCTTTCGATTAGTGTCTTAAATTATCCACGTCCGTATTTAAAAAAAAATGAGGGGGTTATCCCACCCAACTTTCCGAACACTCCTAGTAAAGTAATTGTTTAATCGATTATTTTAGTTTTTCTGCATCAAAATAAATTAGTAAAATTAGTTTACACAAATTAATAAAAAACTTAATTTTTTCTTTTAACTTTTTATAAGTTTGTATAATTTCTACAAGTATTATTTTAAAATTATGAAATATTTCAAACATAATGTACTTTTTGATCCCTTTCGGATGTACTATTTACTTTTTTCATTTGTTTTACCATTTTCGATAAAACAAAAGGACAAAAAAATTTAATTTTTGTTTTATTATTATTTTGTTTTATTTTGGTTATAATGAATAAAATTTTGAATAAAATCACAATTATAGAGTTTTTTCTACAAAATTAATGTTATTTTTTTTAAATTTTTAAGATTAATATTAATCTTAAAAAGAATTAAAACCTTTTTTGAATAATTTTAAAATCAATAAATAATTAATATATCACTCAATTTTTTTCAAAAGGGGAAACAGGCCTTTTTTATGTTTTCTGGATCAAAATGCATTAATAAAGTTAGTTTAAAAAACTAAAAAAAAATCAAATTTTTTGTCAAAAATTCATGGGTAAATCCATTGAACTGTTTTAACTTTTTTCATTTTTGCTATAACTTTTACAAATACTATTTTAAAATTATGAAATTATTTACACACATAGTACTTTTGGATCCTTTTTGGATATGCTATTTACTTTTTTTAGTTATTTTATACTTATTGATAAAACGAAATTACAAAAAATAAAAAAAAAATCTTTATTTTGGCTATAATAATTACAATTCTAAATTCTTAGAAACTAAAATACATTTTAAATTTAGAATTTTATATTATCTGTAGAATGGTGTAAATCCCAGTGACATAATTTTAATATTTTAGAAGTTATTCAATTTAGTTTAAAATCATAAAATAATTTTTAATGTTTCTTGACAATTTTTAAAAAAAATCACAATTTTTGTAATAAAATTTTGAAAAAAATTGTAATTATAAAATTAATTATTACAAATTTAAAGATATTTTTTTTTAATTTTTAATATTAAAATTTAACTAAAAAATAATAATTTAATAAGGATAAAAATTGCTTAAAAATCAAAATAAAAACTAGCGGCGAAACTATGCGGAACTCGAAAAAAAGGTAAAGACAAAATTTGTAGAAAATTTTGTGTTCTACAATTTTGATTTTTTGTAAATTTTCATAAAAATCCCTAATTTTGTCTCAAAATCAAAAAAAAGTCGCAAATGAGGAATTCAAAAAAACGGTAATGACAAAATGTGTAGAAAATTTTATGTTCTATAACTTTCATATCTTGTAATTTTTCATAGAAATATTATTTTGGTAATTTGAAAAAAATATGAAAAAAAATTACTTTTTGCTAAATCTAGTAACAATGGCAAAAGTTTTTGAAAATTTTAGTCATTTGATATTAAACTATAACGTATAAAAAATATATGTGTAAAACTTTATTGCCATCTTGTTTAGTAATGACGTCATCACTTATAGCAACTGTCACTTCAGGTTGTCCGATTAACTCCAAAATCTATACAGGTCGTCTCCTTGCTATCCTAAATATGTATATACAATTTCATCTAAATGGGTTCAGCCGTTTAGACGCTATCGTGTTCACACACACAGACACACACACACAGACAGATATCATGCTAAAAATGGTATAAATGGATTCAGGTGACCTCAAAATGTAAAGATTCGTTCAAATCTGGGTATGGCCAAAATTTCATGATCGCAATACTTTCAAGAACGGGCTCTAATATTTTCGATTAGTTTAACCGACATTCTAAATATTATGGTTACCACCCCCATTCTGTGTAAAGTTTTACTATTTGCAAGAAATTATTTACCCTTGTTATTTATTTAACAATGAATTTTATCCTTTTTTGCCTGTGTCTTTTTTACCCCAATATCTGTGATAGTCTTTTATTTAGTTAAGAACCCACGTGGTATTTCATAATCATAGTAATACTAATAGCATTACTATTAATAATTGTAATAACCCTAGAAATTCTTTAAAGTTTTGTGACAAATGAATATAAATCAAAACACAAAAATCTCAAGAAAAGATTTGTTAAGAAGATAAAATAAATCCAAACGAAGTGAAGAAATTGTCGTTTACGATGGGAGATGCAAAACTGGGGAGACGCCGAAATATTGAGCGTCGGGACGAAGAGCGTAGCGACGTTGAATGACATCGAATATTGTAAGATCTGTTGATGGTGTTCGCAGTTTAATTTGTGAAGATGACCGGGTTTTGATAGAAGTAAAACCCAACTGTCTGTCGAAATTATGTGCGTCGGCGTCTCGGCGCTAGATACATGTTGGTACTTTGAAATTTTGATTTTTGACTCCCCTTAACTGTTGCTTGGAATCACGTTTTTATGCCCAGTTTGAAAAAACATTTTTCGTCATAATGTTCTGTGGTACCATGTAGATACTTGTTTTTCTATAAACATAGACCTCTAAAGTGTCTTGAGAAAAATGGAAATGAAGACGATATAAAATATAATTAAAAATAATGAGTTTTGACAATATAAACACAGACAGCAGAAGTGCCTTGAAAAAAACAACAAAGTCTAAGACGAAACAAAACACATTAAATATGTGTTTTGGCTATCTCTCTAAAAGTCATTAAAAAAATAATAAGATATACCCGGGGTTTGTTGGTCACAATACAATCCCATTCAAAAACTGGCTACCCTGTATATTCAAATTATCGATACTTGGAATGGGTAAAAGTAGAGAAAGGAAATAAACAAAAATAATACCGTTGTAATGAATATATTTAGACTTTTGGCAAAAAAAAGAAGATTTATAATTCATTCCATCGTTACATTAAATAAAAAAATGCAACACTGTGTATGTGTATTTTTATACTATAATAAATTTAAATAAAAAATGACCTAATAATCTTACACAAATATCTCAGTAGTAATTTTTAATCTTACTAATTTGCAGTTAGTTTGAATTAAATATTGATATCATTAATTAGAAAAAAAAAACCGAAGTGAAATGAAAGAGGAAAAAGGAATATATAGTAGCATGTTCTGAATCTAACATAATTTGTAACCGTATCTTTCATTTAGGATGCCCAACAGGTTTCTAATAATTTTTATCTCGCTTTTTAATTGAAATTGACAGTTCGGAGATGATAAATTCAACCTCAAAAAAAATTATTTTTTTGCGTCTGTTTTGAAACGATTTTATACGATGTTTCTCATAAGTGTTAATATTACAGAATGTCCCACAATATTTTAGAATTAAGTGAAAGTTGTTTAATCATAAATTAACTTACGCGAGGTAGAAATAATAAATAAAATAATATATTAGCTGTCGTACAATGTTTTTGTATGACCTATACTTATTAGAGTTATTATTCTCATAACGACTTTTAGATATAGCAACAGTAAATTTGTCGGGAATGATGTTGTTTTTTTGCTTTTTAAAATTTTATATAAAAAAATCGAAAGAATTCGAATAAATCGAATGAAATCGAAATGAAATGAAAGGAATCAAAAGAAATCGACAAAAACGACAAAAATCAGAAAAATGAGAAAAAAAATGGGAACAAGGTAGAAAAAACCTGAAAGAATTTGAAAAAATCAAAAAACACAAGAAAAAATCAAAAAACTGAAGAAATGAGAAAAAAAATCAGACAATAAATAAAAATAAAAAAAAATAGAAAACAAAAGAATTAGAAAAAAGCATAACAATGAGAAAAAAATGAGGAAAGATTAGAAAAATAGAAGAAATCAGTAAAAAATAACAAAAAATCTGAAAAATGAGATAACGGGAATAATCAAAAAAAAATCGGAAAATCAGAATTTATTGGAAAAAATAAAAAATTAAAGTGTAAAACACGGAAAAAACGAAAATATAAAATTGTAAAAAATCCGAAAAAATCGCAAAAAAATGCAAAATATTGCAAAAATTGCAAAAAATGGGAAAAAATCGAAAAAATCGCAGAAAATCGGAACACTCGCAAAAAAAAACAATAAACAACCAAAAACATCCGGAAACAATTGTAACCATAAAAATAAAAAAAAATCAATAGAATTGATATAAATTGAAAAAAGTCAGAAAACTGGAAAGAAATAGAAAAAAACAGATCAATGAGAAAAAATCAGGAAAGAATGAAAATAAACAAAAATCAGAAAAATGAGAAAAGACCCAGAAAAAAATTAGAAAGGAAAAATAAAAAAAATCGAAAAAATCCAATACAGGCAGAAAAATGAGAAAAAAAATAGAAAAAAATGAAAAAACAAGAATAAGAAAAAAATAAGAAAAAATTTTAAAAAAAGAAATAGAAAAAGAACAGAACAATGTGAAAAAAAATGAGGAAAAATTAAAAATTATTGAAAAAATTAGAAAAAAAAACAGAAAAAGAAAAGAAATCGACAAAAACGACAAAAATCAGAAGAATAAGAAAAAATGGGAAAATGGTAGAACAAACCTGAAGGATTTTGAAAAAATCAAAAAAACAAGAGAAAAAATCAAACACCAAAAAAATGAGAAAAAATCGAAAGAACGAAAAAATCAGTGGATAAGAAAAAATTAAAAAATACAAAACAAAAGAAAGAATTTAAAAAAAGGGAACGAAGAGAAAAAAATTCGGAAAAATTAAAATAAACATAAAATTAGCAAAATGACAAAAGGCCCAGAAAAAAATTGGAAAGAAAAAATTTTAAATAAATCGCAAAAATCCAAAATAATCAGAATAAATGAGATAAAATAAAAAAGAAATAGAAAAAGAACGAGAAAGAAAATGAGGAAAAATTATAAAAAACAGAAAAAGAAAAGAAATCGAAAAAACGACAAAAATCAGAAGAATCAGAAAAAATGGGAAAAAGGCAGAAAAAACCTGAAAGAATTTAAAGATATCAAAAAACAAAAAATTTAAAAAAAAAACAGAAAAAATGAGAAAAAAAAAATGAAAAAAAATTAAAAAAAGAAATTGAAAAAGAACAGAATAATAAGAAAAATAATGAGGAAAAATTATAAAATATCGAAAAAAAAAAACAAAAAAAAATAGAAAAAGAAAATAAATCGACAAAAACGACAAAAATCAGAAGAATATGAAAGAAATGGGAGAAGGAAGAAAGAATTTGAAAAATCAACAAACAAGAAAAAAAAATCAAAAAGCATCAGATAAAAATGAGAAAAATAGAAGAAAGAATGAAAAAAATCAGAGGGTAAGAAAAAATGAAAAAAATAGGAAACACAAGAAAGAATTAGAAAAAAACAGAAGAATGAGAAAAAATTCAGGAAAAAATGAATATAAACATAAAATCAGAAAAATAAGAAAAGGTCTAGAAAAAAAATTTGAAATAAAAATAAAAAAAATCGGAAAAATCCAAAATAATCAGAAAAATGATAAAAAAATCGATGAATAAGAAAAAAAATGAGAAAAAATTTAAAAAAAGAAATAGAAGAAGAACAGAACAATGAGAAAAAAATGAGGATAAATTATAAAATATCGAAAAAATCAGAAAAAAAAGAAAATGATAAGAAATCGACAAAAACTACAAAAAGGTTTTAAAAAAATTCAAAAAAAATGAGAAAAAAGGGAAAGAACGAAAAATATCAGTGGATAAATGAAAATAAAAGAAAGAATTAGAATAAAAAAGGACAAAAATAAAAAATAAGGCAAAAATGAAAATAAACAAAAAATCAGAAAAATAAGAAAAGATCCAGAAAAAAATTAGAAAGAAAAAATAAAAAAAAAGGGACAAAACCATAAAAATGAGAAAAAAATTGAAAAAACCGAAAAATCGAGGAATAAGAAAAAAAATGAGAAAAAACGAAAGAACAAAAGAATGAAGTAGAAAAAACAGAACAATGGTAAAACCAAATGAGAAAAATTATAGTATATCGAAAAAATCAGAAAAAAATGGAAAAAGAAAAAAAGGCAAAAAATCAGAAACAAATCGTAAAAAATCAATCTCTCTCGCTTTCATTTATTAAAAATTAAATTATATAAAATAAATTCTAAATAAGAACAAATTCTTTCATCATATTGTAAAAACAGAGAAAGAGATGGAATGTCTCCTGGAGGGGGTATAACGCTTTTTCCTTACGTGACGCTTTCTCCCAGTTAACTCAAACCCGTTCCAAAAATAACTTTAATTTTAATCGAGAAACTTTGGTTTTTTTTTGATTATTATTATGACATAATAAAACCATTTGTTTTAAAAAATAATAAATACTAAATGTACATATTTTCTCAGGAATTCGATTAAAAATAAAAGTAAACAATACTATTCATCTACTATTTACTTTTTATTTATATTTTACTCTTCTGAATCATCGGCTTCTTCGATATTTCGTTGGAGCTGGAGCATCCTTTACCCTAACATAACATGACAGCACTCTTGATAAATCTGTTCTTAGGCCTCCTATGATGAATCACTTATGAATAAAACCATTGTTGGTGCTAAAGCGGTTGCGGGGAGTGCGGCCGTTTTTTTGTGACATGTTAAAGTCAGAGGCGCTCGTTGTTTTTTATTATTTTTTATTCAAACCTCCATTAGGAGTTTTCATCTAAAAATAAATTCAATAATGTCGATCATAAATTTTGTAATTTAAGTTTTTTATTTTTACCTATTAAGAATTGCTTGAAACAACCCATTTAACAGATATATGAATTCCATTAGCGTTTCTTAAACCAATAAAAATATATTAATAACAATATTTGTCTCCGAAGAGCATTATTTTATAATTTTATATTCATGCACTATGAAATTATTGAAATGGCTGTGTTTATATTCATAACCTGGACTACTCTAATGTAAAAGGTAATATTGCGGAGATTCTGATTTCTGTTTCTATAGACCGGTTGGCCTTAGACAGATCCGTAATAATTGTATTATCTACATTCGAGTCACATATGTATAATAACTTTAACAGAAATTATGGATTTGTTTCTCTAAAAAAATATATATGATTTGTGAATAAACCACTTTTTTATACAAAATTAAGCATGAAAATAATTAAATCTAAATAATAATAGACAATTTTCTTTCTGACACCTTCACGCCGGTGTCCCACAGGGGTCGATTTTGTCGCCTATACTTTTCCTCCTTTATATTTATGACCTGCTGAAGAAAACAAAATAGGATGCCAATGACAGTACACTCATGTCCTCCTTTGCCTTGAACAGCTGCAGTTGCACATCTTCGCAGAATCTTAATATAATAATACTCAAAACTTCTCGATGAGATGGCGGTCATCAACATCGCCCAAATGAACGCCCATCATGCCAAGGGTGCGTCGACCATGATCTCCAGGACTAAAGATCAACTGAGCATCATATTGATCCAAGAATCTATGGTTTAAAAGGAGCAGGTAAGAGGACTTGCCTGCCAGGTTGCTCAGCTAATATATCGCAAATAGTATCAAGTCACCCAGAACATGTAATGTTAAGCAAAAATATTATTTACTTTTGTTTTTTATAACGAGAAATCTCGTGCTTTTTTGATGGAGACGGGCTTGCACCGCCTCCATATGTAGTAAGATTAGTAGAGTATAGCCAGAGAAAAAAAATGACACTACTTCTATGATGCGAGGTTAAAGCACACAACACTGTTTGGGGAAATAAGAACACCAATCAAAGAGGTGAGCAACACTTAGAATGTATCTATAAAATTAACCTTATTATACACCCTACATTTCTAACTAGGGTAAGGGAAGAAGTACTAGACATCATGTAAGTACACCGAGATTAAAAGATATAGTTAAAAATGGGAGAGTATCAAGGGAACCCTCTCTATCTAATCACAGAATCATTATGTTCAGATTAGAGATGGATCCTCCTGAACGTATCCTCAGGAGAAATCCCCTCAAAATGGATTGGGAAATATACAACACCAACGCAAAATCAAACCTATCACGCGTTCCGAATAGAAGGGCAAAGCACCATCTTGATAGAGAATGACCTAAGGGAATCAAACAAGGCAATACTCGATGCTAATGAATCGAGTTGTTCGACTCAGTAAGGGTAAAAATTGTAGGGACGCATCTTGGTTAAATAGTCATCTATCAAAGTTCAGATCCGAAGTACGAAAACTGTTTAATAGGGCCGAGTACAACGGAGTTTGGCAGACTTACACTGAAAAACTCACCACCTACAACAAAAAGTTTAGGACAGCTAAAAATAATAGTTTCAGAAAATTCTGTGAAAATTTCGACTCATTTCTCGTCGCAACAAGACTGCACAAAGTCATGGCGAAAGGCACAGTCTATACAGGAATGGCCTTAAAAAAGCGAAACGGGAGCTTCACAGAAAAAGAAGAGAAAATAATCATGCTCCTATTCGAAACTCACTTTCCTGGAAGCAAACACATCACCACAGGATGCACATTAGAGGGATACAGCAGACCTACTAGCGAAACCACGAAAATGGCTAGACACATATATAGTAGCAGGCGGATAAGATGAGCCATGAACAATTTCCAACCATTTAACTCCCCAGGAGTCGATGGAATCTTCCCAGCTCTGTTTCAGCGAGGACAAGAAGATATCATCAAGCTATGATACATAACAGAAATATGGAGAAGGGCCAAATTCACCTACATTACAAAAGCAGCGCTAAGGGACACCGCGCAGCCTAAATCCCTACGACCAATCAGCCTTACGTCGTTTGTCCTTAAAACGATGGAAAAAGTTGTAGATACTTATGTAGATAATTATATTAGAACAGATATCCTGGAGCGGCTGCCGCTGCACCCCAGCCAGCTTGCATATCGAGCAGTTAGATCCACGGAAACCGCACTTATACAACTGATGAGCAGTCAGGAAGCACTGAATGACAAGCAAATTGTTGTAAAAGTCTTTCTAGAAATAGATTGGGCCTTTGACAAGACTCCACATGAAGCTGTACAGAAGAGCACTCAATGACAGAGGGGTAGATAGCACGACGTTAAATCGGTTGTCGCAATTGCTTTCCCGTAAAATAGTAGAGACAAAGCTAGAATAAGACACCATCTCCATCTGCACTACCAAAGGATGTCCACGAGTGGGAGTGGCATTCCAGCTCATGTGGAGTCTAATAGTAGATAAACTCCTCCGCTTCTGACTGACCTCGATATATCCTGCTGATGACACAGTTATAATGGCCAGAGGCAATTTCGCAAACACTCTTAGCGACAAAATTCAAAGGAGACTTAACCTTACCAAAACCAGTCTTGCACGAGGAAAAGAAATCTTATACTCAAAACCATCACATTAGATGAGTGATCACCAGAAGCAAAATATCTGGGATTCGCCCTAGACAACATACTGCTCTGGAATAAGCACGAAAATGGGTCCAATGGCTAACCTGTATATGCATCATAAGCAATGAGAACGTATACGACGGATTAAATAGAGGTAATTATAAACATCATATCTCTGCACATACAAGTAGAGAATGTGGCAAAAAGGATAACAAGCAATATCGTCAGTGAGGGAATCACCAGACGTAAACGCGGTTTCCGTATCGGTGACGGATACATATAGGACATGCCTTAGGACGAGATACCACAAAAGTATGACTTTGTGAAAAATTTCAGCACAAAACTTGGGTCGCAAAAGTGAATGGGACGAGGACGTCATTTTTGGCCTCAACAGAAATGCGATTAAATAGTACACTGATGGATCCAGGATAGCAGAGGGCACTGGAATAGGAGTATGTGGGTCTGGCACCAGATGCTTCGAAAGTTTGGGCAAACCAGCAACTATATTTCAAGCGGAAATATACGCTATTGAAAAATGCGCCCAGTTCAACACCGAAAATTCCTCAAGCAAGAGATTGTCATTATGTCTGATAGTCACGCAGCCATTAAAGCGCTGAGTTCCCACGTAATCATCTCGAAGATGGTCAAGGAATTCTTGGAAAAACTAAATGAGCTAAGCAAGAATAATATAGTTACCCTCTTGTAGCTTCCAGGACATATCGGGATGGAGGGAAACGAAATAGCAGATAAACTCGCCCATAAAGGGGTTGAAACACTATTTCTGGAGCTCGAACCCTTTTGTGAGATCAGTAACAGCACGATACTGGAAGAATTGAAAAGAAAAGTGGAAATAAAAAGATCCAACCACTGGAGTAATCTACAAGAAATGAGACAAGCGAAGGTTCTTCTGAGAAACTACAACCAGAAAAAAGAGGTCTACAGAATGTATCACCCTGAGTAAAAAGAAGCTTAGCATAATACCAGGAGTCCTAACATTGCAAGCTGAGAGGACATCTTAGGAAGCTTCGATTAGCAGAACAAGAAGAATGCACATTTTGTGACTGACCATATACTCTCGAATTAATTGCTTTGCAAAACCTAAGGGCCCAATACCTGGGACCACATAAGACAGAAGAGAGAGATCTATGGAATCTGAAACCGTCAGACATCCTAAATTTCTTGAGGAGTAGTAAACGGGTGCTCTAATTACTGAGATATTCTCAACGACTAAACACTAGAAGCCACAATAGATCTTAAAGTCGCGGTGTAATTACTCCCAATATCTACATACATACATACATCTTAATAAAGACCTGAAAGAAATTTAGGCTTGGGGTAACAGTACCCAAGTAGAATTTAAGACTAACAAAAACAGGCAAGTTTTTTTCTAAAATGGTTAACGTTGTAGACACAGAATTAATTGTGTCAGTATAATCGATTCCATTGGCTTCTTTACTAAATTTGCTTGATGTCAATTTGAATGGAAATATGTAATGGCATGATCCAGTTGAAAATATGGCGAAAAAAGCTTTACTCACCACAACAGCTTTTATTGCTTTACAAGGCTTGAATACGACCATTACTGGAATACTGCTCTTACATCTGGAACTCCACCCCTCAGCATATCTTACTCTTGCTGGATTCTATTCAGAATAGAGCGATTCGCCTTATTGGAGACCCAGAACTGAGTAGGAATTTTTAAAGTTTGGAACATTGAAGGAAGGTGGGCGATCTGAGTCTTTTTTACAGATACTTTCATGGAAGGTATTCGGACGACATTGCTAGCTTGATTTCTCTTAGAATCGTGCGTGCAAGGAATACCTATCGAGCTGGTATGTCCCATCCATACGAAGTCCAACTTTATGCTCCTCTTCCAGGCCTATTTAAGAACTCCTTTATCTGGAGAACGTCATCACTCTGGAATGACCTTCCTGAAACAGTGTTTCCCAGGTAGTACAATCTTCAGCGATTCACAGCCAACCTAAATCGCCATTTTCGTGCACACCCCGCTCTTGAAGCGGCTTAAAGGGTTTCTTATTGTGCATGCGTTGTATCGTTGTAAACAAAAATTCTAGTATTATTTTTGAAAAAAATTCAATATTTTTTTTATTAAACTAGAAAAGGTAGAAAAATCAAAATGATTTTGTGAAAAAAGAATTCCAATATTATTTCGATTTAATAAAAAGTTAGTCAGGAAGTTTACGTAAAAAAATTAAAACTAATCTTTGATGGAAAAAAAATTCAATATTTTTATGTAGTTAGAAAGCTTAGATAAAAATATCAAAATGAAAATTTTCTGGAAAAAAATTGTAATATAAATTTTGATTTAATAAAAAAATTATTCATAATTAAATAAAAAAAACCTTTGTTTAAAAAAAAATCAATATATTTATGTATTTAGAAAGCTTACAAGAAAAATGAAAATGGAAGGTTTCTGGAAAAAAATTCCATTATTTTGATTAAAAAAAATAGTCAGGAAGCTACGTAAAAAAATTAAAACTCATCTTTGTTTGAAAAAAATCAATGTTTTATATAATCAAGAAACTTAAATAGAAAAATCAAAATAGAGGTTTTCTGGAAAAAAATTCCAATATTATTTTGATTTAATAAAAAAAAATTCATGTTTGTATGTAGTCAGGAAGCTTAGATAGAAAATGGGGAATGAAAATTTCGGAAACAATATTTCGAGTTCAAGAAAATATTAATCTAGAAGTTAAGGTATAAAAAATCAAATTAATTAAAAAAATATAGTCAAGAACCCTTTGTAGAAAAATCCAAATGAAAATTTTCTAAAACAAGTTGTGTTTAGACGAACAAAAAAATGTTGGTGATTTCGAAAACAGATTGTTCTTTAGTAATTATTTCTTTTATATATGAATTTGCAAAAACTGTGAAAAACACCTAATTTATTTTGTCTCTTTAATATTTTTATTTAATTAACTTTATTAATAATATTCATCTTTAGTTAGAAGAAATTTTTGTTGATTTAACAATCCGTTATTAAACATTTACAAATTTGTAAAATTATTAAATATATTCAATGATAAAAGAACGTTTTTTCTAATCAATATTTTTGTCTTTTCTTATAAGGATATACGCAAATTTTCCATACTGGGATAATTATCAATCTTTCATCTTTGGGATACTTATTTTTCCTCTTTTTGAAGTGGATTTTTGTTTCTTTTTTCTGATTAAAATACAAATAGAATTTATTTTGCTTCACCTATAACAATTTAAATGTTTCATTTTATTTCTCGTATTTTTCTTATTGTGATTTTTGAATTGTTGTATAAATCAAGAGATAAAATTCCTTATACAAAAAATGTGTTCTTAGTTTTCAGCTTCACTTGACTTGATATTTCGTACCAAAAACATTTATTTTTGTAGTATAATAAAAACAAACTAAATACATCGCAATGAATTTAGCCGAGTCACCACTGGTTTCTCTAGTATTGGATTTGTAGGTTGTAACAAATATTTAATGCACAGTAGGCTGCAGGTAAAATATGGCTTTTCTTCCATAATTAACGTGTGATTTATTTAGTAGATTAGAAATTATGATTTAATGACATTTTTTATATCACAAATATTTATAATGCTTGTCTCTCATTTCAAAAGGATTTCTGGATAAAAATTAGACTTCCTTACCAAGAAAAATTATTCAGATTTCGAGGTGACCTTTACCTTGACATTTAAAGCTGCTTAATTTGTTTATTGTGAAAGAAATAGTTATGGAATTATAAAACTACTTCTTTAAAGCTAAGAAGTTAAAGTAAATAAAAGTAATAATCATGATTTGATTTTTAATAAATCATATTTATCAATTTTATCGCCTTAAATAATAAATTATTTATTATGTAACTACTAAAAATTTAAATACATATCACAATGTTCAATAATGAAACGAAACTCAATATCATGTACTATAAAGACTAATAAAATGTAAATGGCAACTAGTTTCGGCTACTTAGCCATCTTCAGGCCTAAAAAGTTAACACATTGTTCGAAAAAATAAGAAAATTACAAGACATCAAACTAACTTACCATAATTATAGGTTTAAAAAATTGACATTTTTTCCTTAATCGGGAGAGCATAACGCTATTATACATTACAATGGATCATAGATATTTTACCTTAGAAGGAAGGAGAAAAGGGTACATAAATTTATTTTACAATACTTACGAAATTTAATTTAAGGTGTAAAAAATTTGTGCTAAGCACGCTTCAATTTCGGTGAAGGTATAAATAGATGTAATAAAAGGATTATTTTATGATTCCACTCTGGAAAGGTTAATCCAGACAGAACTGAGGCCCTGAGGAGTGCCCTATCATAAGAATGTGTTAATAATACTTAGTAAAAAGGGGCAATCGGACGAGGTCCAAAGATTACTGCGAGGAACTAAAATTGTCCACTCTGGGACTAAGCAAAAATATTTGGTCATAAAGAACCACCAAATGATTGGAGTTAAAAATACACCGAAAATACTTTGTGCGACGTACATGGCACATGAAAGATAGCTGTCATTCAATAAGATAGCGGTAATATGTTAAAAATTTACAAGACAATTGACAGAAAGACGGGAGGGATGTAAATAATAATAATACAAATAAAATAACCTAATGTATATGACCCGAACATGAACAAATTAACTCAAAGTTAATTACCTAAAAATCTAAGGCTTCTATTTTTTATCCTATTTAAACACTATTCACCCTCGAATAAAATTTACTATTCAATTAGAATCCTAATTTATCTTACCCTTTCTAGACTTACTTATCATTAGGAACCCTCTTTCTCCGATACTTTCGTTTAAAATCTATAGAAAACAATGGATACGTTAATTAATTTTTATTCTAACCACTTCCTTTCCCATAAACTAGCCCCATTCAATGGTTTTTATTCCGTTCTTTTTCAATATCCAATTCTGAACTCCTACACGATTGTCCCAAAGGCAATAGATTAAATCTTCTTGAAATATTTGAAATCAATTCTTGCTTACAACGACACAATAATGTGACTTAACGACCAGGTTAAACCTAGAGACAATCACATTTAAAGTTACATGTTACATCTAAGTCTCTTGCTTTGTACCCCATTCCCCTCCTTTTATTTTATTCTATCAAGCCAATCTTACTGATCATCCCAAGGTCTTTGTCAAATCATACTTCATATGTCATTCTTGTTATTTTGTCTTCCTCCCTTTTTCTTCTTTCCGTCCATGCATTCCTCCTTCAGCTTTTAAATACCCACCTTTCTTATGTCCCTATTATTTGTAAGTTAGTTGCCCTCTTCTTGTACCCGATCTCATCATTAGCGTAATAATATTTCTAAATTATTATTAATGTTATGTTTGTTTGTTTTGATTATTACAACACCATTAATTTAGTTTTAACACCCTTCAGGAATTCTATTTTATGATTTGTTACAGTCAACTGCCACTTGTCAAATAATTTTTTTAAATTTAATTCGTTCACTCCCATCCATTTTGTAATGGTGATGCGGCTAATGTTTAACGTAATGTTTCTTCCCGAAATTGTTCTATTCATATTCTTTTACATTTCTTCCTGAATTATATTACTTACATTCTTCTTCAGTAAAGCCATTGTTATTTTCCTCTTTATATACTAAATATTCTAATTTTCTTCTTTGAAGATTTCTACTTATAAAGTCTTTATAAACTTATTTCTTCCCGAAATTGTCCTATTCATATTCTTTTACTAAATAATTCGTCAAAAAAGACGTTGAAAAAGAGATTAAAAAGAAACAGGCAGCATCCCTTAGTTCGAATTACCTATCTCTATCTATAATACAAATTACAGTTCGATCGGAAAGAAAAAATATCTGACCCGAAAAAAAGGGTTTATTATAGACTTCAAAAATCTTCAAAATTTTTCATCTCTCAGATTTTCAAAATAATTGGTTGAGGGGTAGTTTCAGGGGCGTTGATTCCAAAAAAATGATCAGTTCCTCTCTAGCTCTTTTAGTTTCAGAGGAAATTAAGTTCTTTTAAAAAATGGTGAAAGCGCAACTTCTAAATAATTCGTCAAAAAAGACGTTAAAAAAGAAATTAAAAAGAAACTTTCGATCGGAAAGAAAAAAATCTGACCCGAAAAAAAGGGTAGGCTAAAAATCTTCAAAATTTTTCATCTCTCAGATTTTCAAAATAAATGGCAGAGGGATGATCAGTTCCTCTCTAGCTCTTTAAGTTTCAGAGGAAATTGAGTTTTTACTTTCCCGACCCACCTCCTAGAAGGGAAAGTATTGTGAACCAGCTAAAAAAAAAATCGAGATAAAAACGGAAATATCCATTTTCGGGTCCCCTGAGACGATTAAGACTATTTTCAGATGGAAGTCTGTCTGTCGGTCTGTGTGTGTGTGTCTGTGTGTGTGTGTGTGTGTGTGTGTATTCTTCCACGATAGAGGCCACACGTTTAATCCGATTGAGCTGAAATTTGGTATAGAGGTTTGGCTTACCCGTCGGAAGAACCCATTAGTTTTTGTACGACATCTGTCAAACGGAAGTACCGCTATCAAATAATGACAGATGTAATATGTCACGGAATTGGACATGCAATATGTCATTTGAAAGCCCTAGAAAAACTCTATTCAGAACAGTCAAAATTATTTCTCCAACTGTCACCTGTCAAAAATAAAAAAATGTCAAAATTTGAAACTTCAGCATTAAATATCTGAAGAAGTTTTAATCCGATTGAGCTGAAATTTATTATATGGGTTTGGGTTATCTGTCAGAAGAATCCATTAGTTTTTGTACGAGATCTGTCTAACGGAACTATCACTATCAAAAAATGACAGATGCAATATGTCACGGAATTGAACATGCAATATGTCGTTTCAAAGCCCTTGAAAAACTCTATTCAGAACAGTCAAAATTATTTATCCAACTGTCACCTGTCAAAAATAAAAAAATGTCAAAGTTGTAACTTTAACATTAAATATCTGAAAAAGTATTCGTGGATACTCGTCGGGAAAGTTTTGGGGCGACACAACCGATTTTTTTAAAAAATGGTGAAAGCGCAACTTCTAAATAATTCGTCAAAAAAGACAAGAAATTAAAAAGAAAACCTAACCAAAGTCCGGGGTCCAAAAGTCCGGCGTCTAGCTCGTGGCAAAAGTCCGGGGTTCAAAAGTCCGGGGTTTTAAGTCCGGAGTCCAAAGCCCGGGGTCCAAAAGTCCGTGGTCCAAACAAAGTATGATAAAGCATGTAAGGGATAAAAACCTAACCAAAGTCCGGGTAAAATATTATAGTACAAAGTTTTAGAACATAAAATTCCCTATAACTTTTTCCAGAATTTCCAATAGGAAAAATAGAAAAATAGAAAAAATATTTTAAAAAAATGGGCAGATAAATAGGAAAACGTAAAAAAAATTGTTGGATTCTTATTTTTTTGTCTCGACCAATTAAGAATGTCGTAAATTTTGATTTATTATGTATAAATTCGTAATTGACAATAATATTAATGTCTTATAAAGTTATACTCCGATTTTGGGCTTTTGCAATTTGTCTACATAATATCCTCACACAGATTGAGTAGGTACGTTACCGTAATATTCAAACATTCACTCTAAATCTCATCGGTTGCATATTGGCTGTATATGTTGTAGTTATCTACGTCAGCTCCCGCTCGAATTAAAATTAACGTGGGATACAAACGCCAAATCGGTGCGAGAGTTTCTGAAATTTGTACCTCCGCTCTTAAATTATCTTACTTGAATTAAAATTGGCAAATAATTTTATATTGATTAAAAATAAATGCATTGTTACTTTATATAAGTCTACGGAAAGCAATTTTTATTTTCAATGTTTTACTAACAATTCGCATTAAACTTTTTCTCTTATTTCTATATCGTTTGCTAACAACCAGTACGTACACATATTATGGGTATATTACACGGTTAAGACCTTTCTGAGAAGCCACAATCACAGTCTAAGTCTGTACGTGCCGACAAAATGAACAGGAAACAGACATTTCTTATTTCACACTTCAATGTGGCTCACATGACACAATGAGAACGACATTTTCAGAGTTCACACGTGGTCCGTTCTCGCAGTTTTGCTTTGTGGTCGACTCATATTGCTTTTTGGTTTTTTTTTTAATGAAATAATGGAATTAAATTGTACCTGACACGTTTTTATGCCATTTATCGATGGTAGAAATATTCTTATTACCATTTTTCTAATTTATTTGTTCCTTTCAATGGTACAAATCTAGTTTGCAATCAGAAACTAATAAAAAAGGAGAAGATAAGCAAGGACAACCGTATATACCCGGGTATCACCGTAATCTTTTCATAGTTACAAGGGTATGAGATTTAAACTTGGCAGGGATGTATAGGATTCAAGAATTTGAATTTTTTTTAAGAAATCACCTCTCCTTAAACCACTGGCGAATTTTGTGCTCATAAAATTTTATTAAGAAATGCACTAGCTCAGCCACTGGTTCATCGTTTCAACTAATTTAATTTTTATCAAATTTTAGAGATAAATCCTACTTTGTTGTGCGCCTAAACGAATTAAGTTTAACAAATGGAATTTTGGAAATGTTTGCATTTATTAATATTTAACTAGTGTCATAAGAACAGATTTTTGCAAATACTAAAATTAGAGTGAAAATTATTTTGTTCTCGTAGTTTTGATTAGAATTGATTGATTGATCCCCAAAAAATCAAACAAATTGCATGGAAAAGACCAAAATTAGTCTTTGGATAAATCGCCGAAAATGGTCAAAACACCGAAAATAGTCTTTAGATAAATAGCCAAACGTGGACAATTTGCCCAATAGATCGGGTTTGTGGCCGACTAAGTACTTTGATCAAAACGTGCAAACGCTCCAATTTTTGTTCTCATTGAAAAATTATGATTAATATTAATTTTTGAATTAACCACCAACCCATTGAGGGTATTGATGAAAAGGGGTTATAAAAACATGACAACAGTTGAAAAAAAATAAAAAAATAAAAAGGGGTTTATTTAACTTAAACCCTCTAGCAGTTATTTAGTTCTATAGATAAAAATTATATTCATTGGTTGAGTGCCATCGTACCGTTCGTTTGATAGATATCGTTAGTAGTTGAACACAGACAGTGGTGAATGTTGGACGTAATAATTATCCGTAGTTTAGGTCTAACTTTCATAAAAATATTAGAAATATTTATAATTATTTTCGGACATCAAAAAATTAAATTGTATTTTGTTATAAATAAATTAGATCATGAACGTTCTGAAAGATAGTGGTCATCAGTGACCCCCAAAAACAGCCTGCCAAAAAGCGAGTAGGATGGGATTGGCATAGTCTTCTTATATGTGTAATTTACCATTGCTGATCAATTTGCTTATTGCGTTTTATTGTTATAAAAATGTCTTCAAACAGAAAAGACAAGAGATTGTCTAGATGTTATAAGGAAAATGTTGATTTTCGAAAAGTTATCAGAAGCTTAAATTCAGAAAATTATGGAAGCATGTAGAGCTATTGAATTTGAAATGACCCAGATTATGAATTATCACGTGAAGATGAGGAACTAATAGAACGGTATGTCGAGCACATGGAAAGATCTACATCTGTTGATTTTCTTAGTTGTAATATCATTGGTAAGCTTAGAGAAGTAGAACGAACAGGTGAAACAACTGAAGAACGAGAATTTGAAGCAGGAACATCTTCATCATTTGTAACAGAGACATTACCTCAAGCAGATCGATCATCTGAAGAGATGTTTACTGAAAACGACTAGGTTCACCATTACCAGTGGAAGAGGCAAGTGGGCCAAATATTCCATCAAGCGATGGTGCATTAGTTGGTTAAATTAATTCCCAAATTCATAGATTTTCAATACATTGTGTGGAGAAAAAAATATTTGCAGCTTCATCGTAATGAAGTGCTATTTAGAAGTATTGAAAAATTACCCGAAAGGTTCAATGAGCTGCATACACCATTCGACTGTTTCAATAATTTTAATGATAAGCTATTGACAAAAATAGGAAATTATACCAATTGAACGTCAATACAAAATTCAAAGTGAGTAGTATAGATATCCGACAATACATCGGAACATTTATCTATATATTTGTATATAGATACCCAAGTTTCGAAGAATACTGGACTGAACATTCGTTTCGAGCAACCAAATTCGTAAATATATAAGATTCATTGATTTTTCCATCATGAAAGATCGTACTCATCCTGAACACGATCTACTTTTCAAAATCATCTCAATGATCGTTTCGATTCCATACCGAAGTTAGTTCTGTTATGTATTACTGAACAAATGTTCCTCTACAAAGATGAACTTTTTATTACCTGGAGTGTTCATAATAATTCTTGTGTAATTTTAGGCCTCAAATTTGTGTTCTATGCACCGTAATTTTTCAATGAAAACAAAAATTGGCTCGACAAACATTAACATTATAGAGTTAACAACGTGAGCTAATTAACCGGGAACACAGCGGAGCCGAGAGATGATAATGAAATTTTTTTAGAGCAGAATTCTGTGAGAAAAACTCGGAGTTCTGTCCCTTTTTTGTTTTTGCCATGTTTTTATAACCCCTTTTCTTCCATATCCTTAGTTGCCTTGACTTGTAATTCAAATAAAACTATTGTGGTATAATTTTATTTGCCGGAGTGAAGTTAGCAGCCAATTTTAGCAGCCAAAATATCCGGAACTGCACGATCGAAGCATCCAGTGGCGCACACATTTTATATATGAATTTTCACTGATTCCAATTATGTAAAAATTTGTTACCAATAGATTTTGGCAACAAGAAGACAGAAGATATATATTAACACTTTTAAGAAAAATTTGTACAGTTGTAACGCACTTCGGTCATCACTTCGCTTTGGTTCGGGTTTCGGATTACTTCGGGTGCCACCTTCCGTTTATAGTGTGAAGGGCAGCTTTAGTGGAGAAAGAAATACTCCAGGGGTCGTATGGTATCGACAAGACCTTAGCGGCCAAAGGCGCGGTCTTTACTTACCCTACTGGGTTGAGTTACCTGGATATTTATGTTACTGGGATGTTAAAGTCACAACCGAAAGAAAAGAAATGAAGTAAATAAAAATCCTTTATTAAATTTTACCAAAAATCCGGATGAAAGGTGTGTAATGAACAGTACAGGCACGACTGGCTTTTCTGGCGTGGTATTGGTCGGATTGACTGCTCCAGGTTCTGGTCAAATTTGACTTGTATTCCGCTTGACCTACATCTAAAAGTCGTTGGAGCAATTTTTGGAAGCAATTTTTCTTTGGCCGCTAAAGGTCTTGTCGATACCATACGACCCCTGGAGTATTTCTTTCTCCACTAAAGCTGCCCTTCACACTATAAACCGAAGGTGGCATCCGAAGTAATCCGAAACCCGAACCAAGGCGCCAAAGTGATGACCGAAGTGCGTTATAACTGTACAAATTTTTCTTAAAAGTGTTAATATATATCTTCTGTCTTCTTGTTGCCAAAATCTATTGGTAACAAATTTGTATATAATTGGAATCAATGAAAATTCATATATAAAATGTGTGCGCCACTGGATGCTTCGATCGTGTAGTATCGAATGTTTTGGCTGCTAACTTCGCACCGGTAATTTATTTTATTACCTTAAAAATTAATTTTATCATTTTAAATATTTTATAGAATTTCTAGTAGCCCTGTGGCTAGACTTTACGTCTTGTTTGCAAGAAGGTATTATAAATTATACGATACGAATAAAGGCAATTTATTATTATTATTATTATTATTATTTATTTTTTTATCCACCCTCGTATTTGTATTAAAAAAATCTTAAGTCAATAACATTCCAATTGGGCGTCTGCTACTTTTCCTAATTTCTCAAACAGCAGTCAGTCCGTGTGACATGAAATATATTTTTTAAATATTATTCATCCTCTTCATTAGAATAATAATCAGTTAAGGCAGTTTCAGTTTGGAAAAAAGAAAGATATCTTTTATAATGAAGCAGGTAAAAATAGCCGGGATAATATTTTAAGTTTGTCATACGACTTTATCTGTGCCCCATCGACGACTGATGGGGCCTTATCTGAACGGTAGATTTTGAGAATGCTTACAAAGGATGTTTCATGTAAAAAAATAGTTCTTCTTGTTGTACGACTTTCCGGTTCTGTCCTTGTATTTTAGAAATAGTTTTATATCTAGGACTTATGTTTTTCATATAAAATTTATATAATTTATGATATCGATTTAACAGACTATATTTTCCCATTATAATAACAAAGGTAGTACCTGTATAAAGAAATTATCTTTTTTTATATAAAAATGGCAAATTTCACCTTGATGGTTTGAGTTTTGCGGCGTGCGCGTCTACACTACTGGGAAATAAACTAATAATATATCATTAAAAAGATATTGCAGGTTGTTTGCCTAATTTAAAAATTAGTCTTGATTACAGTTTAGGCCTCGGCAATTTGTGGCTAACACTCAACATGTAATTTGGGAGTGATTTCAGACTTAACGCCACATCCAATTCATTGACATTATATATACCAGGTGATCATTTCTGGATCTTCAAAAAAAATATTTTAGTCTAATTTACTTATTTTCTGGTCTTCTTAGAAACTTTGTTTCGATTTCAAAAGAAAAATTTTATAATAGAGTTTAAAAATCATCGATCTACAATAAAAAAACATTTGTTCTATTCAAATCTAACAGAAATAAACCCTTATATATTTGTTCACGATACCAAAATAATTTTTTGTAATTTCTTTTTATCGAAAATTATAAAACAAATGAAAAAATAAATAAATTAACTGAAAGGGATCAAAAAGTGCTGAATGTGTGAATTATTTCATAATTTTAAAATATTAATTTTTGACAAAAAATTTAATTTGTTTAATTTTTTTTTAATTAACTTTATTAAAGCATTTTGATAAAAGAACTTTTTAATTCAGTGTATTTATTTTTGTAAATTATATTTTCAATTTTCTCTACAAAATAGGCGCAAAAGTCTATATTAATTTCTGGATCTTTAACCTTCCGGTACTCGCGCGCGGACTCTAGCTCCGCAGCTCAACTAATTTTGGATTTATTTTAAAATGTGCTGCTCAAAGCGTTTCTGCTGCAATAAAACATGCCCATAGACAAAGTTTAAAGTGACAGAGAAGGAATTTTAGATAAGGACAGATATGAGGAACAGCAAATAGATGAAAATGAAGTATCAGCTCGAGCTTTTTTAAAGAAGCTCGAGCAGAAGCGCCTTAAGCAGCACATTTTAAAATAACTCCAAAATTAGTTTAGCTGCGGAGCTAGAGTCCGCGCGCGAGTACCGGAAGGTCAAAGAAGCTCGAGCTGACACTTCATTTTCATCTATTTGCTGTTCCTCATATCTATCCTTAACTAAAATTTCTTCTCTGTCACTTTAAACTTTGTTTTATTGCAGCAGAAGCGCCTTGAGCAGCACATTTTAAAATAAATCCAAAATTAGTTGAGCTGCGGAGCTAGAGTCCGCGCGCGAGTACCGGAAGGTTAAAAATAGTTATTTCTGCAACAAGTGTGTAAAATGATATTTTTTTCACGACTGTAAATTTTGAAAATCACATAAGTGAAATAAGGCACTTTACACACTAGTTGCATAAAATATTTATACAAGTATTAACGGGCTTACACGTTGTCGGCTCCGAGAAAATGAATTCGGCTCCAATGCTAAACCGATTACCGCGGGGCATGCACGATTTCGGCATTGTCTACATGCGCGATAATCTCTTTAAATTTGTAAATTTGATTTTATTTCAAATGAAATAATGCTGCAAAACAACGTTTATTGATTTTCACACAAATATAAAAATTATTATTGTTTGACTATCAGTAACAGACTGGTGAAGTTATTTTATAACGAAACATGTCACAATCTGAATTTTTATCAAGTAAGAGTCGACACAGTTAAATACAAAAAACTACATTAACTAAACTAAATTAACAAAAAAAAATTAACAAACTTGTCGAATTACAAGGATATTTTAATATACAGGGTGTTTTTTTAAAAAGTTTCCACCCCAGATTTAGGCTTACCCTGAAACTTTTTAAAAAAACACCCTGTATAGTGATTACAAAGCAACCTCGGGCAATGTTCTCAAGGAGTATCTCCAGCTAAAGGGATTTTCCTCGATTTTGGCAATATTTTTACACTTAATTCCTATGACAACCCATTATTTTCTTCATTTAAGAGCGGATTCTTGCTTTACTCGTTAAACCAAATGAAATGGTGTCTTCATCTGCTTGAGAGATCTTTTTCGGAAAATCTGCAAAATAGGCAAAAATCCAGCTAAATTTGTGATTTTAGATTTTCAACATATTTTGATCTGTAAGTCCTTTGACAGCCCACTATTTTCTTTAATGAAAGCGGATTCTTAATATACTAGTCAAGTCGACTCGAATGGTGTGGTTATCTACTTGAGACATCATACATTTTTGAAAAATCCTGATTTTGGAAAATAATTTTGAGGCAATATTTTACCCTACTTTTGGCTTTTTTTTTAATTAGTTCTAAAGTTTGTAACACAATCCTTTTATTTTAGAACATTCCCGAGGGCGGTTTGAGATTTTTCTAAAAATGCGCATATCTCGAGATTCCGGCGACCTGGGTACGAAAAAGCAAAAGGTGGACTTTTTAGAAATTTCTTGTTGGCAGATAGAATCCACCGATTTTTAAAAGTGACATTTTCGGTCTCTTTAGAATCTGTATAATCCGAAAAACTTTTTTTTCTAGGTTTTGGACTCGTCAAAGGTCACCACGGTTTTAGAATTTCAAGAAAAGGCATAATTTTTGAGATTATGGCAAAATGTTGACATTTTTATGTCAGAACACGTTTGTGGCACTTTAAGCATTCTGGTTACACTACTCGCATAATTCCTCCACACACGTGCTTAGGCTCATTCGAGTCGTCTAGGAGTGGTAAGAAAAATAAGTTAACGCTCTAGAAAAATACTAGAAGCGGCTATCAAAGTAAATATACCTGTCGAATCACGTGTTCTTGTAGAAAAAGCCTCAAAACTTGTTGATTTTGATGGTTCTTAAGCAAGTACGTCAGTGTGTTCAATTTCTAACTGAAAATAGATACATCATATTAGTATTTACTCAGCAGAAGTAATAACGGATATAGGAAAAGAAAATTGTAATGTAATGGTACACAAGGACAAAAAGTTTCGTAATTATACCAAAAATAAGATGTCGCGATTTTTGACAAGATTGGTTTGGGGGAACCACCCCTAAAAACCGAAAAACAGGTTTGTGAGGTATTTCTGGGGTCAATTTACGAGTTTTATTTTTTTTTTGACTTCTAGCTAAGATTTGGGATTTGAACCCTTTTATTTTCAATGATTCAGTAACCTTCAGCCCAAATTTGGAGTGGCTGCGATCATTTCTCCCCCTGGTTAATCCGGGTTGGGTTCAATATACTATAAATTTTATAAAATTTAGTAAAAAAATACAATTTTATTTTAATATTTCTTCCCGGTTTCACTTCCCATAAAATTACATATTTCTACTTAATCCATTTCTAGTCTCACCTTATGATAAAATAATTTAAATCTTCTATTATCGAAAATCTGTCCCTGTCTGAACTTTTTCTTACTGTATCTATCTGTCTCACTTGCCGTTATCTTTTATATCTTCTTATTAACCTTCCAGTGTGAAACTTTTTATTTATTTATAATTTATTTTTTTATTCAACCATTTACAAAAATAGGCTCACCTTATACATTTTTTTTTATTTTTATTAGAACATTTAATATAATATTCAAAATTATAGTAACTATTTCAATAAATTCTTTACTTTTGACAATTTAAAAATTATCTCCTTCCAAAATTGGCAAATCTTAATATTTGCTTTTTATTTCTTACTTGATTAATTTTTTTTTTAATTGTCAAATAATCAACCAGGACTGATCATCTTAGCTATGACATCTGACATGATCTTACCTCTTTATATTTAAATTTTCATATCAATATATACGTTTTTTTGGCTAAAGATTGAAATATGGCTATCTTGATCAACCCTCTGCCAAATTGGATGAAATTTGGAGAAAAAGTGAGTCATGATGACCACAATAGGTGATCCAAAGATGAAGTCAAAAATGCAATATTTTTGGTCAAAATCTAAATTTGACCGATTTACCCCAAAATTTGAAGTGGATCTGGAATTTAACGGTTTATAAATATTTGTAATAAAATAGACAGGTCCGAATATAAAAACTTGATGGTGGCTGTTAAGATACGAAACGTCGTATCAAAGATTTATTAGTGCACTATTGTAGAAATTTTCAGTTCCAAAAAAACTTTCCTTTCCTATTTTTTGATATTTTTTTAAATAAAAATTTTATGTGCAGAAAACCAACCAAAACATAGAAAGATATAGGAAAAATACGAAAAAAAAGGACAAACAGCGAAAATAGTGAAAAATAGTGGAAAATATGGAAATAAATGGAGAAAAAAAGGGAAAACTACGAACAAATAGGGCAAATTTTGGGGAAAATAGTGACAAAATAGAGCAAAATACAGCAAAATATGAAAAGATAGGGAAAAATAGTGCAAAATAACGAAAGTAGGGAAATATGGGAAAAATAGTGAGAAATGTGGAAAAAAAGGAAATGGGAAATTAGGGACAAAAGAGAACTAAAAAGAAGATATAGAACAATAGGAAAATTAGAGAATAAATAGGGAAGCATATGTAAAAAAAAATGAAAAATAGAGAAAAATATTGACAAATGGGATAAAATAATGAAAAACAGGAAAACTAGAAAGAAATATGAAAATTGGGAAAAAAATAGAGATAATAGGGGAAAATAGTCAAATTTGCGAATAATAAGAAAAAATAGTGAAAAATAGGAAAACATGGAAAATGGGCAAATATTTTAAAAAATAAGAAAAAAGTTGAAAAAGTTGGGCGGAACTATTGGAAATTCTGGAAAAAGTTTGAAACAAAAGTTGTAGGGAATTTTATGCTCTAAAACTTTATACTACAACATTTTGCACTAAAGTGTATAGTCTGTCCTTAAAATTTAAAAAAAGTAAAAAATTGTTACATATGCATTTTATCAATGTCGGTCTTGAGGACGTTCTACTGTACCAATTTAAACCAAAATTTAATGGTCGCATTCTAAGCACACACCAACCCTCCATACCAAATTTCAGCTTGATTGGACAAACGGTTCGGCAGTTATCGTGGAAGATTACACACAGACGCACAGACAGATCATGCGCTGGAAATGGTTCCAATCTCCTTGGGGGACCTCAAAATGGATATTTCCATCGATATCTCGATTTTTTTTTTGCTCGTTCACCTTACTTTCCCTTTGATGGGTCCGGGAAAGTAAAACTCCCTAGCAAGGCACGGGTATTCAACTAATAATTTTATAAAACCAGATGGGACTGGAATAAAACGGCTTAAAAAGTTTGTTGGATGTTACGAAAAATAAAGAACACAAAATTTTTATGATCGTGAGGCCGATAAAAAAACCAAGAAAGTTAAGAGTTACTGTAACAACTGTGAGGATAATCCGGGATATTGTTTTAATGAATATCACACAAACAATTGAGATTTTTTTTTTTAATTTTCTATTTGATGATATTTTTGTTATGAAGTTACATTGAATTAATTATAGAAATGACCTTTTTTTTATTTATAATTATTCCATAATTTACTAGTAGTATAGTTTTTCTGATAATGAATGGCATTTATACGTTTCGTATAAGAGTAATGATATAAAAATTATATCAGTGTTAAATAAAAAATAAGCAATCTACTTTACGCCCTACTGCCTAAAATACTTTACTTTACGCACTAGTATTTCATTTTTTACGCACGACAAAGTATGTGTAAAGTGTGTAATTTTCACACGCCCGTCAAAAAAATATTTTTTATAGTCTAATTTGCATATTTCCTTATCTTCTAAGAAATTGTATTTCGATTTCAAAGAAATATTTTAGAATAGAATTTAAAAATCATCGATCATCAAAAAAACAGTTGTCCTATTCAAATCTTAAAAATCAATTGTATGATTAGAAATCTAACAGAAATCAACCCTTATATTTTTTTTAAGATACTACAATATTTGCTTTGATCTAACTTACAATAGTTCATTAATTTTATTTTCTTCTTCGTTTTCTATTGCTTCGATCATTCACAATGAAACATTGCCGAATATTTGGGAAAAGAACTTTTGCACTCGAAAAAAATTATAAATATTTTTTTATTATTTGTTACACTTATCATCTAGATAAAATTCAATATTTTAATAAAAGTTTAAAATTTAATAGTACTATTCCCTAAATATAAATACTTTAATTCGATTTTATGCAAAAATGTTCATTTTACCAATTTCTGCAAATTAAATCTATTTATAGACTTGTTTTCGCATCACATCATTTTGTTACTGTTTTTCTTTCATTAATAAATGTGGTTGCAGGAAAATATTGTGTACAACTTGTACGGAAAGCACTTTTCCCACTCGCTAGAGTTGCAGCACTCGCCTTACGGCTCGTGCCACAAGCTTCTCAGCTCGTCGGAAAAGTGACGCTTTGCGCACTTGTTGTACAAACTATTATTTACTATACGTCATTAAACAGAAAAGAAAGAAAATTTCTAATCACAATCTAGTTACTAAGCAACTCTTATGTAACCAATCACAGCGTCTTCTGTAACCAATTACAGAGTTTCCAGTTTCGTCTTGAAATAATATGAGAGTTCTTGATGATTTTTCTATCTAATCTTCCAGACTACATTTTATAATTATAAAAATATTGAAATTTCTTTTTCGAACAAAGCTTACTTTTAATTTTTGAAATAATAGAGTAAATCCCACCCCTGTCGAACTTCTTTTTTGCAAAATAAAAAAAAAAGGGAAAAATAGGAAAAAATACAGGAAAACAGGAAAAATTATGGAAAAAACATGGAATAATAGGGAAAAATAGAAAAAATGTTTTCCATAGAAGCCTGTGAAAACACGGAAAAAGAGAAAAAATAGCAAAAAACAGGGAAAATATAGATAAAAATAAGAAAAAATATTTCCCTGGAAAAATACAAAATAAAAAGATTTTGATAAAAATGGGTAAAAAATAGGGAAAATAGGAAAAAGTAAGGAAATATAAACAAAATAGGAAAAATGAAGAAATATAGGAAAAAAATAGTAAAGAATAGAAAAAATAGGAAAAATAAGAAAAAGTGGGAAAAAATATTGAAAATATTTTCCCTCGAAAAATTCAAAAATAAAAAAATTAGTTAAAAATGGGTGAGAAATGGGGAAAAATAGGAAAAATCTAAAAAAATAGGCAAAAATATGGAAAATAAAAAAATGGAGAAAAATATGAAAAAAATAATAGAGAATAGAATAAAAATAGGAAAAATAGAAAGAAAAATAATAAAAATTGAAAAAATAGGATAAATAGAAAAAATCAAAACAAATGGTAAAAATAAAGAAAAATCGGAAAAAATTGTAAAAAATAGGAAAAACAGAAAAAAGTAGACAAAAATAGTAAAAACAAGAAAAAATATTTTTTTGACACACGTGTTTAAATTTTTTAATTTCAATATTATTTTTTATAAAAATGTATAAAATGTTTTCCCTGGAAAAATCTTAAATAGTAATAAAGGGAAGAATAGAAAAAAATAGAAAAAAGACAGGAAAATTTGGGAAAAACATGGAAAAATAGGGAAAAATAGAAAAAATGTTTTTCATAGTAGCCTGTAAAAACACAGGAAAAAGAGAAAAATAGCAAAAAACAGGGAAAAATATTAAAAAATAAGGAAAAGTATTTCCCTGGAAAAGTACAAAATATAAAAATTTTAGTAAAAATGAGTGAAAAATAGGGAAAATAGGAAAAAGTAGTAAAATATGGAGAAAAATACTAGATAGGAAAAATAGGGAAAAATTAGAAGTAGAAAAAAATTAGGAAAATATTTACCCTGGGAAAATACAAAACTAAAAAAATAATAGGGAAAAATGGGTGAAAATGGGTGAAAAATAGGAAAAATAGGAAAAAAAGGGAAAACTAGTAAAATGGAAAAAAATAGGAAAAAAACAGTAGAGAATAAGAAAAAACAGGAAAACAGAAAAAAATAATAAAAACAGAAAAAAATTGCGAAAAATAGGAAAAATAAAAACAAATGGGAAAAATAAAAACAAATGGGAAAATAAAAAAATCGGGAAAAATGGGAAAAAAATTGGAAAAATAAGAAAAAGAGGAAAAATATGGAAAAATATGGAAAAATCGGAAATATAATTTCCCTGGAAAAAATAAGAAAATAAAAAGAATTAGGTGAAAAATAGGGAAAATAGGAAAAGATAATGAAAATAGGGAAAAATCAAGAAAAATTTAGGAAAAAAATAGAAAAAAAAAGAAAAAATTGGGAAAATAAAAAAATAGGATAAACGACAAAAAAGGGAAAATATAGGAAAAGATAGGAAGTAAAAATGGGTTAAAAAAAAATAAGGAAAAATAGGAAAGAAAAATGGGAAAATATAATATAAATATTTAAAAATAGGAAGAAACAGAAACAGATAGGAAAGAATACGAAAAAAATTATAAAAATCGAAAAAAACAGAAAAAATAAACAAATGTTAAAAAAATTGTGAAAAATGAAAATAATCTTAAAAAATACGAAAAAAAAAATAGAGAAAATGGGAAAAAATGAGGAAATATTGTGAAAAATTGGGGAAAATATAACAAAGTAAAACAAATAAGAAAAAAGAAGAGAATTGAAAAAAAAAACAGAAAAAATAGGGCCAAATGGAAAAAAACCAGGAAAAATCAACAAGTGAAAATTGTTCATTTTTTCGTTTCTAAAAACTAGTATAAAATTCAACCCATTATATACATTTTTAAAAAATATATTTGCCAGGGTTTTAAGTAGGTCATTTTACCCTACTTTCCCCTACTTCTGTTTAAAATACTTATAAAAATCTTTAAAAAATATTTCTATTTTTATTCAAGATTAAATGCTTTTAATCGTGTGCAACATCTGTTTTCCGATTATTCGAACGAAACGTAGCGGTGGAGTTTTAAAAAATTTTACCTTTGTCACCAGGTGTCACTTTTAAGTTTGACTGATGAAGGTACGGACAATGGTGGTCGTTTATAAGTATCCCAAATGCTCTAGAACATCTGCCGGGTAGCAAAATATTACAGGAAACGTTTAATACTGAAATTTAATTGGAATTCCACTATTTATGGAAAACTGCAACATAGTTGAACTAAAAAAATATATACAGTATTTTTTGTTTAAAATTCAGAATAACGTTATCTTAAGTTTTAAGTTGAGCCCCGGAAAAATTAAATACAAATTCAAAAATTACAAAAAAAAATCAATTTATTTTGCTGAAATAAACGTCCACAAATTTTTTCAAAGTTTTTGAATTTACAATTATGGTCCCAAAGGAAAAAATATTTTTTAAATCATTTATTTCTTTATATTTAATAAAAAAATATACGGCTCAGGTCTGTTAAAAAAATCGAATAAAACATTAATATCGTTTCAAATTATGGGAGGGTAGAATTTAAAAGAACAAACAGATACTTTTTCAAAAGGTTATTATATCAAATTATTAAAAAATCAAACATCTATTATAGTAAAATTATATTTTATCAAAACCGTAAAAAATCAAATCGTATTAAAACAAATATTAAAGAATCAAATAGATATTTTATCAAATTAATAAAATATCAGTAAACTAAAAAACCAGAACGTTAAAACTTCAAATAGTTAATACATCAAAAACGTAAAATATAATTAACACTAATTTATCAAAATACCAATAGATCAAACTCTTATAAACTCAGGATAGTATTAAAACAGAACGCTATCGGTGAGTTCGGGTTGTAAGCACTTTTGACTATTTTAACTCTTTTTGATCGGTGGTCGTTCGGATATGGCCAATGGAGTACTCAAGTGTGACTTCATACCGTTCGGGTTGTAGCTCCGCGGATCTAAAAGAGTTAACTCCTGTTGCACCACCTCAAGAGATTGAGCTCATGGTGCATACATGCGCAAAACATTAACAAGAGTTTCGTACATTTCGTAGAACGATGTGGGATGTGAGGTTATATCCTAAAAGTTGAGTTTTTACTTACTCTATGGAGTTTTCGTTTTTGTGGTTGAAGTTGAAACAACAGCAACGTATTTTTATAACTTTAACAAGTAACAAGAAATTTAAAAATGGAAGAACAAGGCATTTGCGAAATGTGCAGTATTACAGGATCCTTGGCTGAAGTGCAGCTGCACTTCATGACAACACATGTTGGGCAAACTGTTGAATCACAGTCTGAACAAGAACAACAAACTGAAGTACTAATGAAGATAAGCTGTGGACTAGAGATAGAACAAATTTTTTAATCGATTTAGTGCAAGAACACCAAAATCAGCTGGACACCGACATAAAAAAAATGTTTGGGTGCGTATTGAAGCAAAATGCACTACGGAATTTGGCATATCAGTATCTTTCCACCAAGTGGATTCAAAGTGGAAAAGTCTAAAGCGGACTTATAAGAGTACGCTTTTACATAATAATTCATCAGGTAAACAAAGAAGGTACTGAGAATTTTTCAATAAAATTCACAATTACAAAAGAAACCAGAAATTACACCTATAGCAACATGTAGCAGTGCCATGGGGCTACATAATAATGAAAACATGGATTTAGCAAATACTAGTACTACTGCAGGTAGCAGCACACCTTATGATGCCAATAAAAATACAGAAAATGTCTACCTCTTCATCTGAGCTATCGACAAATAATTCTTTTGCCATGTTAATTATTACCGATGCTTGACGAATCATTTTAAAAAATCGTTTGTTTATATAAATTTAAAGTCTTCTTCTTCTTTGGTTTTTTTGAAATGTCTGCTTTTCACTTTGGAATGGCCTCCGTGAGGCAAATAGCGTTCGGCTCGTACCGCTGAGAGTTTGAAACACCGTAATCACGTGATTATGAGATGAACCTTATCTGCTACAACTCTACTGTGTCAACCCGAACTCTCCATATATTATCATAATCCCAATTTATCAAAGCGCCAATCGATCAAACCCGTAGAACATCATAAAATAATGAGACAGAATTTAAAGAGTCAAAACCAGAAAGAGACAGAATAGTAAAGCATCAAAACCGTAAAAAATCAAACGGATGTTGCCAAGTCTAAATTGTCGCCTTATATGGGGGAAAATAATTTAACAAGATTATTTATCGTTATGCAACATACATTACACATGAATTCAGGTATTCTTCTAAGATGTCGCTACGATATAAGTTTCTGTGCTTTAATGTATATTATGCAACATACATTACACACGAATTAAACGATTCTTGTTCATTTTTTCATGATCTTTAATTAATAATGAATCACGTTCGTTGTTTAAGGTATAAATTGGTATAATTGTTAAATAAAATGTACGTTTACACTTTGTATTAGTAAAAAATACGGTATAAGAGATTGAATCAAATATTTATGAAATCGATCAACAAAAAAAGTACAACGTAAAAATTAATCAAAATTTTGAAGTGGAAATTTTGTGCAATATCAATTTACACGTATTTGCACAAACTATAAATTGAGGAAAGTAAATATACAAATCCCCTTAGCTGAATGTAAAGTGAATCTAGAAGTTCCTGAGGTAATATTGGTATGTAAGTACAGTGAATGAGGTGTAAATAAACAAATTACTATTAACTATTGATTATTTTCTAAATTGTATCCATCATTTTCTTCCCCATTATTAAATAAAATTTTCTCATTGTTCTCCTCAACTTTTGACCTTATTTATTTTCCTTCATCAAAATCTTCTCCATCACTTTTTTCATTTAATATTTTCTCTATTAATATATGTAAATCCTTCTTCTTTATTCGACTCTTCTTCTTCTTACCTTATTTGTCTTTCTCTTACTATATCTTCTTCACCATATTTCATTTTAAGAATTTTCTAAATTTTGTCCATGATTTTCATCTCCATCATTTTTTCATTTTCATTTTGCTCTTCGTCTTCTTGATTATCAAGAGAAAGAGAGCGGGATGTTGCGGTTTTATTTAGCGTTTTTCACACATCTATATTTATTAGAATTTATAGTCAATTAATTTTTTTTCTCTTCAGCAGGTATATACGTAAATTTTGTGTTTACCATTCGAATTTTTTTTTAACATTTTAGTGTCTTTTTTCATCATACGGATCATTTTTCACCAATCGGTGATTTTTCTCTCTCCATTTACTTTCCCGACCCACCTCCTAGAAGGGAAAGTATTGTGAACGAGCTAAAAAAAATTTCGAGATAAAAACGAAAATATCCATTTTCAGGTCCCCTGAGACGATTAAGACCATTTCCAGATGGAAGTCTGTCTGTCTGTCTTTCTGTGTGTGTATTCTTCTACGATAGAGGTCACACGTTTAATCCGATTGAGCTGAAATTTGGTATATGGGTTTGGATTACCCGTCGGAAGAACCCATTAATTTTTGTACGACATCTGTCAAACGCAAGTGTCACTATCAAAAAATGACAGATGCAATATGTCACTGAATTTGACATGGAATATGTCATTTGAATTCCCTTGAAAAACTCTATTCATAACAGTCAAAATTATTTCTCCAACTATCACCTGTCAAAAATAAAAAAATGTCAAAATTTAAAACTTTAGCATTAAATATCTGAAAAAGTATTAATCCGATTGAGCTGAAATTGGGTATATGGGTTTGGTTTACCCGTCAGAAAAAGTCATTAGTTTTCGTAAGACATCTGTCAAACGAAAGTGTCGCTATCAAAAAATGTCAGGTGCCATATGTCACGGAATTAGACATGCAATATGTCATTTGAAAGCCCTTGAAAAACTGTATGCAGAACAGTCAAAATTATTTCTCCAACTGTCACCTGTCAAAAATAAAAAATGTCAAAATTTGAAACTTTAATATTAAATATCTGGAAAAGTATTCGTGGATACTCGTCGGGGAAGTTTTAGGGCGACACAACTGATTTTTTTTTATTAAATAGAATAATGTAAAGTAAATAATTTTAGAATGTAGAAAACTTTCAGACTTCCTCTCGTAATATCTGAAACTTTGCATATAAAGCATTCCCGTGGCTCGATCAGTGACTCATTGGCCTGTACAATTACGCGATTCGTGATTTAAACGACATGCTAGTGAATCGACGATGAGAGTGTGGAGAAAACATGGAGGAACATGGAAAATGCTAATTTTGCCACGAAGGTGTACTGTTAGTGCTTGTTAGGAACGTTTAGAATGTTGCTCGACAGCAAATTTAAAATTTGAGAAAAAAATTCAAACAGGCAACAGACTAGTTTAGAAGAAAATTTAGAAAATTATACATAGATCGTTAAAATAATTAAAGTCTTAAAATTATTAAATAATAATTCTGAAATTATATACATTGTAAATACTATCACAAAATATGGGATGAAAGTCTGAAAGTATCACAATCGTATACGTAATAGCTCAATTCCACACTTTTTAAAGGCCGGAAAATAAACTATTACAAACTTTACTTCCTGCCCACGGGTGGAAAGTGACATCTGTCACTTCCCACCCGTGATCTGGAATGATTTTACTTTCCCAACCCACCTCAAAGAAGGGAAAGTATTATGAAGGAGCTAAAAAAAAATTTCGAGATAAAAACGGAAATATCCATTTTCGGGTGCCCTGAGACGATTAAGTCCATTTCCAGATGGAAGAAGTCTGTCTGTCTGTCTGTCTGTCTGTGTGTGTATTCTTCCACGATAGAGGACACACGTTTAATCCGATTGAACTGAAATTTGGTATACGTGTTTGAATTATCCGTCGGAAGAACCCATTAGTTTTTATATGACATCTGTCAAACGGAAGTATCACTATCAAAAAATGACAGATGAAATATGTCACGGAATTGGACATGTAATATGTCATTTGAAAGCCCTTGAAAAACTCTATTCAGAACAGTTACAATTATTTCTCCAACTGTCACTTGTCAAAAATAAAAAAAATGTCAAAATTTGAAACTTTAGTATTAAAGATCTTAAAAAGTATTAATCCGATTGCGCTGAAATTTGGTACACGGGTTTGGGTTACTCGTCGGAAGAACTCATTAGTTTTTGTATGACATGTGTCAAACGGAAGTGTCACTATCAAGAAACGACAGATGCAATATGTCACGGAATTTGACTTGCAATATGTCATTTGAAAACCCATGAAAAACTCTATACAGGACAGTCAAAATTATTTCTCCAACTGTCACCTGTCAAAAATAAAAAAATGTCAATATTTAAAACTTTAGCATTAAATATCTGAAAAAGTATTAATCCGATTGAGCTGAAATTGGGTATATGGGTTTGGTTTACCCGTCAGAAGAAGTCATTAGTTTTCATAAGACATCTGTCAAACGAGAGTGTCGCTATCAAAAAATGACAGATGCAATATCTGATGGAATTTGACAAGTGCAATATGTCATTTGAAAGCCCTTGAAAAACTCTATGCAGAACAGTCAAAAATTTTTCTCCAACTGTCACCTGTCAAAAACAAAAAGTACTCTTCGGCGCTGTCGTGTGAAATACTGACAGATGCCTTTAGGTACCCAGTATGTATTGAGCCATCATAAAAACATTAAATAAACATGTATCTTAAAGACGATAAAACGATATGTAAAAGTTTTTTACGTGAAAATCAATGAGCAGTACAAAAAAATAAAAAAAGCTTCAAAAAATGCACACCACTGGATCAAGAATGGATAATATATTCTTTTATTTTAAAGTTATCAGATAAAATCATATAATTTTTTATAACTTTAACACCCTGTATTTCAAAAAGTAAATATGTTGGCCCCCTCATTCCTTATATCATTTTGTCCAATTACGAGAAGTATCTACAGACAAACGTTGTAAGCGTCATTTGGAAACACCCTGTACAAAACTGAATTCACTTAATTACTTACCTTATTTTTTAATTATTTTTCACAATCACTATATTGACAAATAAGGGCTTACAAATGCATATATTTGATACGCTCATACGGCATAAAGCATAAAGAAAAAAAATTCCAAAAACTGAAATCCGAATTCAAGTAAAAATGAAACTTTACTAAATAAATAATAAAAAATAAATCATGACCATAAGCAATAAAATAGTTTCTCTTCTTTTTTTCTGGGTCCATTTGCATTGTAGATGTTTTAAAAGTTTATGGAATTGTAGGTAGACAGTTTTTCTATTGTTCAAGATGGTTTAAAGTACGGTTTTCATGATATCGTTCTTAATTTTTACATTATAAAATTTCACCGCCGGTATTAATAGACAATTTTTATGACCTTTTATGAAGTTATTACAATTAAGAGAATAAATATTTATTCCAAATGTGTGTATTAGACATAAATATGATAAAATGGTACCAGGCTATTTGGTTGGGTTTTTTATAAAAAAATAGAAATGTATGAGATTATATTCAAGGGATTGATTCTTAGAGTGTCGAGACAATATTTTTCTATTCGCCACATGTTGAAAAATATTTTTTTGACGAAGACAGTTTACCAAAAAACACTAAAGTAATTGTTTACTAATTTGGGATTATTCGTTCAGGAAAACGCATGTAATGTTCCTCTTTAGCTCTTAGTAAAAAAAATTATTCCTAAAATTGGTTCTACACACAAACGTCAAATTATTACATACAGCAAATCTACCATAAGAGTGCACAAAAAATGTATATTTTGTTCAAAATTGGATTAATCTATTTCAGCCCTTTAGTAAAACGGAAAAAATGAGATATATTTTTTGTCCTAATTTAATAGACAAATGAGACTAAATTTAAAGAGTAAATATATAAAATATATCTTAATTCTAAACGGAAAGTACTAGTCCTGTCAATTTTTGTTATAATCTGAGAAATGACACATTTTTTCCAATTTTTCTGGTGAATTTTTTGCCTTTCTTTGATTTAAATGAAATTTTGGTATAGATAGAGAAAAACAAAAATAATTTATGGCTGCTATTTTTTTTTCTATTTTTGTTGAATTTTTCCATTTTATCCAAAGATTTATTTCTTAATATTTATTTATTCAAAAGTTAAAACATTTTAATTTACAAAAGATGTGAACTTGCGCTCTCCCCATTTAAAAAAAATCAAAACTAGTTTTTATTTGAAATAGAGCTAGACAAGAATTGATCTATTTTGTAAGGAAGTTACCGTGATAATTAAAATATTTAAATAAAATCGCGCACGTCACTGGAGCAGAATTAACTTAAAATTATTTTAATGCGACAAGCTTCGAATATAAGGACAGTCGTACCAGTTGAACCTCCGCCCGACAGATGGAGACACTCGAGTCCGTGCTTCGAAGTTCTTATCAATCCATTGTCGGTAGCTGCAGTGGCAGCCCGAAGCCCGAGTTGCTGTGGCAGACAAAATTGGAGTAGCAGTGGCAGCCACTAGACGCTTAGAGACAGGTCAAGCTGAAGGAAGCGGAGCCAAGTTCCAATGGTCACCGATCTGTCAGTCCAAACGTCAACGCGAGCCTGGAAGACGTGCCTAAGATGTCTAAAAACTCTGGTGTATCTACTGATTCGATTTTGTTTAGAACTTTTTGGGCATACCACCTGTTGGGTTCAATAGAACTTGCCAGAATTCTATAAGATGGCGTTGTTTAGAATTGTTCGAGTCCTTGCTGAGTTTGTCACATTTTGCGCTGATAATGTGAAGCTGCAGATACGAGCATTCGCCTGCATGTATTCAGTACCAGATTATAAATACACCCTATGTGATCTCTGTTTACAGTTTACTATGAGCGATATATACGCCATCTAAAATTTATAATCTGAAACTTTACTAATCTCTCAAAATTAGTCAAAATCAAGTAGGTAGAAATCTCTAAAACTTTTAAAGGTATAAGTGGAAACGCCAGAGTTTTTAGACATGCCTTTACCGTACGACGGACACGATACAGTAAAAACCGTGTTACACACCTTCCTCCGAATTTGGTAATCAGGTTTTTGAATAAAGAATTATTTTTACTTTTTGTTTTTAATTATTTGTAAGTGTTAACACCCCAGCAGCGAAATAGTCAGGTACTCAACCCAGTTGGGCAAGTGAAAAACAGCCCTTCTGGCCGTCAGTCCTTTGGTCGATACCATAACGACCCCTGGAGTATCTTTTTCTCCACTGAAGCTGCCCGTGCTAGTGCATTCACACTATAAAGGAAGGTGGCGCCCGAGGCAAGCCGAAACCTGGACTAAGGCGCCAAAATACCGCAATTTACCCCTCTTGCACTATCTTTCTGTCAGTTTTGTCAAAATCTGATTAATAACACATTTAAAAAAATTAGAATAAAATTTAAGTGTGTCATCTGTTTCTTTCTATTTTATTCCATTTTATAATTATTTTCAATATGTTTAGTAGGTTCTGTTTCTATACTTACGTTTTGCACATTATTCACCAACAATAACATTGAGTTTTTCTTACTTTTAACAAAATTTAATTTTGTTAAATTTTGGATGAGCCTCGTAGATTGCAGTTGTCTGAAATTGTACGTATAAAGATTCCGGCTGGTGCTGGCACACTTTGAAGACATCTCATTTGAATAACATTGCAAATTAAGATATACGAGTTAGCCGGAATGGCTGTTGCTAGGCTGTTTGGTTGCGGGAAGAGAAACGTGTTCCTTATATAGACAAATCGGATAACACTGATTGCGAATCGATTGTAGCATCGGTACCACAAGGCGGCATCTATCGCCTTCGTTGCAGAACATTTTTAAATAACATTTGTATTTTCCAGATAAAATTTACCTATTATACAGGGTAAATCACAAAGGGAGTTTTATTTAGTATATTTTTCTTAAAAATAAAATACTTTTAAGAGACTGAAAACAGTAAATTCAAGTACACTAAAATAATTAGCCATTAAATTGTCGAAGACTTGCCAATGAAGTTGGAGTACCAAATTTTATTGTTAAGCGTACACATAGAGAACCTAAAATTAAAATTTTGAAAAAATACAATACAGTAAAATTGTAAACCAAAAAAGTATCTAAATTTTTATACTCTTGAACATAAAAATATAAAAAAAATAAAATTCAATAATAATTTATTTTTTTTATAAATGGGTTCCACCATCTACCGGCACCAAGTTATACTTGGTAAGCGGCTTGCCCGGTTGGAACCCATCAACCTACGATACGTGACTATCTATCATTTTTATCATAATTATACAGTCCACTAATGCACTTGTAATTATTATATAAATATTATAGTATTGTAACTAGGCCGGCCCTGTGCCTGATGGAATGTACGTAGAATTTGGTGACTCGCCTCGCGCGAAATCCCTGGATTACGAACAAGAATCAGTTAAATTTTGTATGTTGTGTTATATAAATTAATATATTTTGTTAGTCGTGTTTGATATAAATCAGAAATTGTATTAAATAAATTAGTTATAATTCGATGGAGTGTTTAAATTGAAGCGAACCCAAAATACAAAAATTTTACAGTATGGTTGGCAACATTGCGGATCTCGAGATAAAATATGACTATATATCTAATTCCGGTCAAGTTCAATGTGACTATATCAACATCAGTGGCGTACGCCTGACTTACAGAGAGTCTAAATAATACCATGTTTTAATAATAGACATGTATTTCAATAACACTCGCTATTGATATATTTTTTTTGTGATGTGATTTTTTTTATTATTTAATTTTGTTTGTGTTACTCTTTAACTCAGGGAGTTTTCATGGATACAAAATTATGTTTTGTCGATTTTATTAATTGATTTAGCAATCTTATTTCTTTAATATTCAATTCTAAATGTCCTAGTGTATCGTCTCCAAGGAAAAGAATTTCACCATTCGTAAGTAACTTTATTTTACTGATTAAAAAATTTCCTATATTTACAATTTAAATTTTAAATAGATGAATATTTGTTTTAAAGGACCAGAAACCGGAATAGTCCTTTATTAAATACATTTTTGTTTGCTACAATAAAAATAAACCCAACAAAGCTAACAATATCCGAGTAGATCTGCTACGGACAGACAGACAATTTTAGTTGACTTAGGTCACTGAAAATAATAAAATTCGAATCGTTCTACTGATTGCTGAAAACAGAAATCCAAAATTCGAAACTGTTCTAGATTTATTGTTGATACAGATGGAAAGACGGACAATCGGACAGACAGACAGACAGTCAGTTGGACGGATATACACACAAACAGACAGGCAGACAGACGGACGGACGGACATTGTAAAGTTAATAAGTACCTTCGCTTTGCTTATCTAATAACTGCTATGACAAATCACCAAAAATAAAATTTCTGTTGCTCTCCCTATCGTCTCATATTTCTTACATCTTGCAGTTACAACTCAGCTAGATTTGATTAGATACAGGTTTTTATTGGCTTCATTAAGTTACATGAGTGTGACACGGGTGTGTATTGTCATCTACACCCATCTCGGAATCGTACAACCAACCTAAAAACTACCTGTGATTCGTGATCAAGTGAATATTTTAGATTTCCGATGCTGACTGATGTAAAATGAACGTGGCTCAGTGGTGTACAAAAACACAGTCGCTCTATAAATGATATGTTTTAATTGCATTAATAATTGATAAATTAAATATTTTTTTGAATATGTGCAATTAATCTTTCTTCATAATAAATAACAAATGTAGCCAATATATATTTGTAATATTTTACTTTTTCACTCTTTTATTAGGTCTCTCAATTTTTTTTTAAATTTTTGAATTACCATTTAATAGTTGAGCCCTATTTTTAATACCAAATTAAAATTATTAATTGAACAAGTATGATTAAGAATCGATAAATGTTAGGAAAAATTCACTACGGTAGTCGACGTGTTAACATCGACTAATTATCGAAGGACCAACCATTTCAATGAATTTTAATATATTTATATAATAAACAAGTATGGAATTAACTGTAAGGATTATTTTTTCACCCATTTATTTATAACAAAAATTAATTACAAAAGGTACATTAATTTTACAACACTGTAAACACTATCAAATCAATTTTTATCACCAACTTTCACTGTATAAAATTAGTACATTAAGTTATGAAATCTCAGAACATTCAGATTAATAATTTATTGACATAAGGGTGCGGTTATACTGCTATTTTAACGAAGAGAATTCATTGTAATCGACTGTTCGATCAGATAACTGAGAAGGTAATAAATGTCTAATATCGCTTTCCGCTCGAAAAGGGATGTTAGACTGAGTGAGAGATTTTAACGGTGATGAAAATAATAGAAGAGAGACAAGACACATATTTGTCCGCCAATTTTTTTTTTGATTTTAAATTAAAAAAAAAACGTCCGATTGAAACAAAAACTATGTATAGGTCATTAATTTTTCTTCTGCATTAAAGCAATGAGTATGTATAAGAAGTCTTAACGGTTAGGTTATCACAAAATTTTATAGACGTGGGCCTAAGGCCTACCATATTATACTAATAAATTTACACCGAATTCGACTGGGACTCTTTTTCAAGGCATCTTTTAACATACTCTTATGTATCCATTTGAGTCGTTTTAATTTTGAGGGAGAGGTTAGAAAGTAGGTAGCCACTGATCTTAAATGTGTTAGTCATATATTCAGTTCTGGAACAGTGCAAAATGTAGATTTCATTGCTAGGTCATAGCGATGGCAATAGCACCAAACTGTTAATATGCCGTGTCTCAGGTGATTCTATTCTTCCCTGTATTTTCAGATTCTCTGTCGGTGGTAATTCCTATTAGTGTCTCTAAAGAAACTCCGGCAGCATATGTAAGAACTTTTACAGCTTTCAATAAACCTTGTGCTCCATGTTCTTCCGTTTGTATTGCCCCAATAAAAGCATTTTTTATTTCTGCTGGACTTTCTGGTAAGGTCTATCTGCAGATAGTTTTTGTTTTGTCTATCTGAACTGCCATCAATTTGAATGGAATAGCACAAATTACAGGAAATTGCTTCCCTAAGTTCTTTTCTTTCCATGTCTCCTAGCATGTGTAGCATCTCTGCGTAAACCATTGGATCTCTATAGTGTATCTCGGATGATGGTGGTTGAAAACTGGTTAACTCTGCCTCCCAGTTTTCGTGAAGCTGTGATGGGATAGAAAACGCCATCGTACTTGCCAATGAATGAGATGGCCAAGGTCTCGCACTTACAGTTTCAATCATGGAATCATTATAAATATCGATGCAAAGATTAATTGATTTATAACTTGAGAATGATGGTTTTTAACAGTTTTTACCCCTGGATGTTTTTTAGACTGAGCAATCCATTGTTCATTAGCTGTCTTTGCTTTAGAAGTCGCTATGTGCGATTTGGACATTACATGATTAACAATTCATTCTAGTTTCTGAGTACTTTCGGTAATCACACCCCTGAAAAACGGAACTACTCCATTTGTAGAAAATTTTGCAGCCATTTCTTCATATTTTTTGCAAATTTGACATTTAGTGAAACGCCTAGTTATATGGATTTTTTTAAGAAACTGATACTTATTAAGTAACCAGTTTAATTCCAATTTATTTCCCTGGTACCACAATGATGTACCAGTTTTTGTACATGTTGTAGAAGGCGAAGCTGAAGCAGTATTATTTTGCGAATCTAGATTTATTTGATTGACTTGTTACAGATACCTGGACCTCGGGATGGATAGGTTCTTCTAGGGTTTGGTTTTCCTGCGTTATTACCACGGCTTGGTTATTTGAAGATGTGGATGGTACCTGGTTATTCTAAGCAGTAGAAGGTTAAAATCTGTATGTGTGACATCTGTAACGACATTGGCTTTTCGTTTAAACGCAAACGAAAAATATTTTTGTTGCTTTCTGTGATTTCCTGCTTCACTCATTTTTCTTTTATCTCTCTCCATCTTTTGTCCCAGCCGCTTACGTTCTGGCACTTCATCGTTAGCTTAACTATAAGAATAAATAAAAAAACATATATTTTTAGAATTAAAATACAAGTAAAAAAAATGTATTAATAAAATAAACAGAAGTATAAGTTGGCATAGCTTTTTAATAATCATGTAGATCGTTGGTCAAAAACTCTCTTAACCTTTACAAAGTCAAAAAAAATGTGGCCAAAAACATGCCATTACTACTCGGCATTCGGTCTATTTAATAGCAAAAGAGTTTCTTTTCAGTAATAATGATATTAAATAATAAATATTTAATAAACTATTTTTAGAGACGTCTGACAACACTGCATTTCGAACAAATCACGTAACGGCGACGGGTGACGAGTGGCTCATGGCCGCCGGCCGCTTAACTTTAATAATATGTTATTGTAATAAAATTATGTTCCTGTATGTCGCTACGTTTTACATATTATACTAATTTACCATCAAAATCACTACTTTTAAAAACTTACCTTTTATTTATCTTTGCCTTGTATTTCTTCACTCTTGACACTGCGAAAAACTTGAAACTCTCTTATAATATAAATATTTTTTATTATACCAGCAAATCGGTAACCGGTAACTCCAAAACAGACAACAAAACACTGGCTGTGTAGCGGCCGAGCGCGGTTGCCTAATTAAACATAACATTTTGCCAATATTTGTGACGATAATGATATGTGATGTCGATCGATGCTATCATATTATTTTAGTCAAAACAAAATAGTAGGGCCTTTTGGATACATGGATACGCAGCAGAGATATGGGCAATATGTGTTGGGAACCGTAACTGGGAGACCACGCATCATACTAGGTGTTCCATTTCATGTACATAGGGTGTGTTCTACTAAGCCTTCACAACGCTGAAAATGAGTGGGTCCAAGTAGACGTTGGCCTGGCGCAATTTTTTTTTAAGTTAGCGACAGAAAAAATAAATTTATATGATTTGGAAAATACTGTTGTTGAAGCTTATGTTTCTCCAGCAGATGCTCAGCGCGCGGCCTCTGATAAACATAATTATTAAATAAGTTTAGTAAATTTTTTTCTCTTTTAGATTCTGCTTTATCTTTTCAAACTCACCATTTGTAATGTTTACAACAACGCTTGAAACGAGAAATGACCCATAGACCATTCCACTTGAGTGTATAGTCTCCATGATTGTAACGCTCGCAAGCAAGAGGAACGGGAAAAACTGTGGTCGTGACCGTGATTGTTGTAAGCGCTTAGTGCAACGTACCCATAGTTAATTTTCTTTATATCTGGTCTGAATAACCTCATATTCAAAGACCAAAAGTCTACATGTCTTCTCACAAATCCTGTCACACCAAATCTGACATTCCATGGTTGACAGCAATAATTTAAGTAAACAGTACGTCAAAAGGGATTGAAAGCACTACATATCTACCAATACCTGCGGTGAAATTTTATTATATAAAAATTAGGAACAATATCGTGAAACCCGTATTTTAAAAAATCTTGAAAAATAGAAAAGACCTATTATAATTTTATTTACCTACCTACAATTCCATAAATTTTTAAAATATCTGCAAAACAAATGGACCTAGAAGAAAGAAGAGAAACTATTTTAATGCTTATGGTCATGATTTATTTTTTATTATATATAAATTTTATTTTTACTTCGATTCAAATTTCAGTTTTTGGAGAGGACTCATGTACCGGGTCTGATAAATTTACTAGATAATACTGTATAAAACCTCTCATATAAAATTGATGATTAGATCTCGTTTAAATTTCTTATCACTCACTCAAAGTCGGCTCGCTGTATGCTGGCCGCATCTAGTCGAACAAATAATACTGCGTAAACACACAAGCAAAATATGAAGGTCAAAAAATGTCTGGTGCACTGTGAACACCTGCGTTTGAATTGTCAGTGCTGCGGCTTGGGTTAGGATTTATAAAATTAGTTTATTCTACGTTCTCGCAAATAAATTGTTTTCTTGTTGCTATTATTTAATCAAGACGGCGTTGTGAAGACCTTTTATTGATGTGTCTGATAATGAAACAGACAATGTTGAATAAAGGAAAATAAATATTGTATTTTACTTTCCATTGACCCTATTATTATAACCCCAAATTAAGATTCAAGATCTGAAAATTCAGATAATGAATCTGAACTTTTTATTAAATTCTCATTAATTAATTTTGAAAATAAATTATATCACGCCGCCCATGCTGACGCTCGGTAGATATTTAGTTTTTGTGCCGTTGGAATTGACTTCGTATAGACTATTATAAGCCCTGATTTATTACCTCTCGCCCTTCACTTAAGAGAGGTATGGTAATCATGCTAAAAATTGGGTAGTGAGTTTTCAATGAACAAACACGTTTTAGGGTCCCTAGAATAGGATTTTATTATTTTCGCGATGATGTCTGTGTGTGTATGTGTTTGTATATGTGTGTGTTAGTGTGTTAGGATGAATGTTGTAGTAACGATAACTCAAAAACTACTGAATTAAAAAAATTTAAATTTTGCATACAAGATTCTGATACCCTAGATTAGATCTGATTAGATTTTGGTGTCAATCGGACAACCGGAAGTGGCAGTTGCTATGAGTGATGACGCCATTACTAAACAAAATGACAATAAGGTTTTACACATATAGGGTGTTCCGATATTCGACCGACAACGCTTTACAGATGATAGCCCTTGATTAATGATGAAAAATGAGTCAGGTACATAAGCCCCTAAGATTCTTAGTTTACGAGATACAACTGGTTAAAGTTGAAAAATTAAAATCATTTTTTTTGCGACATTTCACCTACTGTTTTAAATTTTTTGTTCAAACTTGGCAGTCGATTCACTTTTTAGAAGCTTGAAAAAAAAATATGCTTGGCGTACTTCACCCAGTGGCGCACAATAAGGGGTAGTGGTAACTTCGGCCCTAACTCTTTTTTCATCATTTGTCAAGGGCTATCACCTGTAAAGCATTGTCGGTCGAATATCGGAACACCCTGTATATTTTGTATACACTATAGTTTATTATCGTATCATTAAAATTTTCAAAACTTTCGTCATTGTTGCCAATTTACAAAAAAGTTAATTTTTTTCATACTTTTTTGTGCCAACGTGTAAATTTTTGATTCAAAAATGACGAGAGGTCATGTGCTGGCCACATCAGATTTTGAATATAGTGATTGTGAAAAATAATTTAACACATTTACTTTTTGAAATACAGGATGTTAAAGTTATAAAAAATTAAATGATTTTATTTAATAACTTTAAAATGAATGAAGTATATTGATTTGAAATTTTGCTGGTTTGTTTTAATGTTTAATATTTTAATGAAAAGACATGTTTCAATTCTTTATCCAGCGGTGTGTATTTGGAAGAATATGTCACCTTTCTCCTATTATTTTTTTAAGCCACTGACGTTTGAAGCTATTTTAATTTTTTTTTGTATTGCTCAATGATTTTCATGCAAAATCCGCATAATTTGAACTGTGTGAGATTGAGTGGTAATTTTGGCTCAATACATATAAAGGCGTCTATCATTATTTCGCGATAGAGTACATTGGCGCGTCCCTGATACACAGTAAAAAATCAGAGCCGTAGCTAGGGCGTGGCAAAGGTGGCATTTGCTACGGGCGCACGATGGGCAAGGGTGCACGATGGGCAAAGGGCGCACGATAATAGGCCGCATCAGTTCGGCTCTGGCTTAATCGTTCGCTCATATTCGTTGCTTCTCGCATCACTAGGCGTACGAATGAATGTTTGGATCTTCTGTAAGCTCTGTGTGCTAGTCATAGACAAACCATTCTTTTTACTCCATGGTCACAGCCAGGCAGCTTTAAAAGCACTGAGCTCCAGCCGGCTGGACTCGAAGCTGGTGTGGAACTGCATCGAATCCCTGGATCGCATTGCTACCAGTAACAGAGTAACCCTACTCTGGGTACCTGGGCATGAAGGGGTGGATGGCAATGAGAAAGCCGACACCCTTGCGAAAAGAGGTGCAGAATCCGAGTTCATTGGACCGGAACCATTTTTCGGCATAGCCAAAAGCAGTGCCAAAGACACTATCTGGAAATGGGCCGAGAGGAAAACTCTCCAGCACTGGAAAGATATTCCTGGGTTAGCTCACTCTAAGGCGTTTATAGTCAAACCCTCAGGTAGCACCCTATCGCAGATCCTATAATGGAGTAGAAGTGATCTACGCATCCTAATTGGACTGCTTACAGGGCACTGTCGTCTGCGGTACCATCTGAAGAAGCTAGGTCTGAGTCAAACATCGGACTGTCGCTTCTGCAATGTGGAAGACGAAACGGCGGAGCATATTTTATGCTCCTGCCCTGCACTGGAAATGAATAGGCTTCGTACGTTTGGTTTTGTACAGCTGGAGCCTACCGACTTCAAGGAAGCTTCACCTAAATATACCATAGACTTCGTAAGAAGGTCTGGATTGTATGGTGAATTATAGCCCATAGGGGTGAGCCACAATAGGCATCTGTTGGCCGCAGTGGAGGGGCGAGCAAACGCTCCACTCACATTGAACCTACCTACCTACTCCATGGTCATGGTACTAGGCTAATGTGATTTAGACTATTCGAGGGAGCATAAGCTCTGCTGCTCATTGTGCTTTTGACATTTAAATTATGACGAGATTATAAACATATTTGCTGAATCTAAATCGAGAAAAGTTCTATTTTAAGTTGTATATTTAATATGTGATTAAAACCAAATATGTTTTTTTGTTCAGAGAACATATTTTTACATATTTCATCAGCTTTTTAATTTAGGTTGGAAGAGGCGCAAAATTTGTGATTTTCTACAGGCGCCAACAAGTCTAGTTACGGCTCTGCTTGCTCTTTTTCCATAAGAACCGTCTGATAATATCGAATAAGAGGAAATTTTTAAAAGAATGTTTGATCATTTAATATATTTTATAATTTCGTTTTTGGAATATTATTTTTTGTTGAAATTTAGACTACATTGGATCGTACCCGCCTATGTCCTGGTAGTGATCGTTGATCGTACAAAGCACTAGTGCCAGTGCCCACATCTCCGCAGACGCCTGAGTCGATTGGATATATATTTACGGATTTAATGATATGCCTTTGATTTTATTGATCTTTTATGTGATCACAATTAGTCTTTTCCAATTTTTATTTGTTTACAGTTGTTGTGGTTGGAATGCGGGCCTTTTGTTTTCTTTTTTAATTTTATTAAACGTCTAAAGCGTATTAGGCAGGTATGTATAAAAGTGGTTGATGACCTTAGAAATACCTACACTCTTTGAATTCATTTTTGGGTGGATCAAAATACAAAACTAGCATTTATTAATATTTTAGAAATATTCATTTAGATGTTTCTCTCTCTGTATAAATTCCAATTCATAATCTAGAAAAAAAACATGAGCCCCTGTAAATTACACTAGTTACATAGTCGATTACCTGTTGGCTGGTCGGATGGAAGTAACAGTGCTAACCCTATCGAAAGCAATCATTCGGTGAGATAAAAGAGCTCAACGTTAACAATGTTAGCAAGAATTTGTATTTGATTGGAAATAAATTAATTTATTCGATTAGATCCGGTCTCGGCGTGGTAGAGAAGACCGCATCCCAAATTGATGTAGAAGATATTTCAATTCGTAGTAAGATTAACAATAATTTATATATATATGAAGACAAACTAAATATCTTAAAATAATTTTAAAATGTGCATATCTCGTATTAAATATGTATATTTTGTCGTTAGAACTTATAGCAACTATTTTATATTTGCTTTTTTTCCAAATTATTTTTTATCTAATTGTTTGGTGGATATTAATATTTTGTGATTAATTGGAATTGTTACTATTAAACACATTTAATTTTATAAAAACGTTTCTTAAATCTATAAAATTGGTTTGTGGTGCCTTCAATCTTAGAAATCCCCACGATGTAAAGACATTTAAATTGGTATGTTCTTTTAACACGAATAGAAAAAGAAAAAAAAAATATAACCAATTTTGTTGTAAATTTCAAATTTTTGAAAAGAAAACTCAATCTCAGGGTAAGTTCAATTTAAATCATTCATTTAAAAAATATATATTATCAAAATTAATTCTGTAATACAAAAAAAAAGAAATAATTAAATTATATTCAAATTCAATTTTGTACTATAATTTTGTTTTAATTAATTTTGACAAAAAAAAATGTAGATCTGTAATTTCCTTTTGTTTACAAACAAAATAACGACCAAAATAATAATAAAAAAAAATTTAACTTATCTAATTCCAAAATCTTGTTCTATTTCTTCTTTATAAAATTTGAATTTCTAATAAATCCTAAAATTTAATATTTTTCTCCACCATTTAAACCATTAAATATTCATTCCTCTCCATCTATTCTCATTATATTTTAGATTCCACAATTACTTTATTATTTTATACGATTTCTCCTTTTTATATTTTTTATATGTAATGACTTTTTAAATTTTAATTTCTCTCTTTCAAATTCTATTTATTTAACAAAAGAAAAATTAACCTACTTAATTTTTAATCTCCAAAAAAAAATAACATATATACTCAAACTATCATGTATACACACCTTTTACTTTCCGGACCCACCTCCTAGAAGGGAAAGTATTTTGAACGAGCTAAAAAAAAATTCGAGATAAAAACGGAAATATCCATTTTCGGGTCCCCTGAGATGATTAAGACCATTTCCAGATGGAAGTCTGTCTGTCTGTCTGTGTGTATGTGAATGTGTATTCTTCCACGATAGAGGCCGCACATTTAATCCGATTGAGCTGAAATTTGGTGTAGGGGTTTGGGTTACCCGTCGGAAGAACCCATTAGTTTTTGTACGAGATCTGTCAAACGGAAGTATCACTATGATAAAATGACAGATGCAATATGTCACGGAATTTGACCTGCTTCTATTATTCGCCATTTTTTCCCTATCTGTCTTTATTTTTCCTTATTTTTCACCATTATCCCATATTTTCCTCTAATTTCCCTATTCTAAACTACTTTTCCTATTTTTCAGATCTTACTAATTTTTCCCTATTTTCCCTATTTTTTCTATTTTTCCGATTTCTTTCTTTTTATTCCTCGTTTTCATTATTCTCCTATATTTCCCTATTTTTTATACTTTCTCTATTTTTAATATTAATTCTATTTTTTTCTGTTTTTTATTATTTTTTTTTCAATTTTAGTTGTTTTTCCCTATTTGTCCCTTATAGTCCCAATTATATATTGTCCTATTATTCTTCATTTTTCCCCATATTTCCCATTTTTTGGTAGCGTTTAAATTTAAAAATTATGTTTTTGGCACACATCAATTAGACAATACTTTTAGACTAACAGAAATATCACTTCCGGTTGAACCGGAAGTGACATCATCTTTTTTTTTCTTGAATAGAATGACTATATTTTATTGATGGTTTCTCATTAGGCATAAATTTCTAAGTACAACAGTTTTTTCAGATTTAAAAATCCCAAAAAATAAGTAAATTACGAACATTTTTTTAATTTATTCAAAATGGCCGCGTCAGATGACTGCGATGTAAGAAAATTACTTATTTTTTGGAATTTTTAAAACTGAAAAAACTGTTAAACTTATAAATTTATGTTTATTAAGATACCATCAAAAAAAATATGGTCATTCCATTCCAGAAAAAAAAGTTGATGTCACTTCCGGTTAAAGCAGAACCGAACTTCCGTTTTGAAGATGAAGGAGTAGACTTCATCTCCCCATTGAAACGTGACTGGAAAATCAGCGTCAAAGTTTGTTATTCGAAATCTTCCTTTATGTCATTCAATTTTAAAAGAAAAAATTATCGATGTCAAAAAACTTCTGGCTCTTATGTTTGAGGAAAACTGGAAAAGTATAAATGAACATATTCATTGGTACTGAAATGTTCTGAGCCTACAACCAGCATGTTTAGTAGAAAATGATGATGACGTCTGCGACCGTTTAACTCCAGAAGTTGCTCTTCACATTTAATTACTTTATTAACTTTATTTTAATGTGATAATTGATGTTACAATACACTAAAATAAATTTTCTTGTATTTTGAATAAACAATTCATTGATTTTTTTACCCCCTTGTCCCTGACTTTGTTTACCAATAAAAAATATTCAGTAAGACGAAGTTTTTTGTTGTTGGTACAAAAGCAACTTTATCCTGCATAATAGTGCAAAACTAACTTTATCCAGTTATCTTTATGCAAAACCAACTTTATTCCATTATCTTCGAGCAAAACCAACTTTATCCAAATTAAAATAATATTTTACAAAAGAGCTATTAAACTTTTGATGTTTTTTATTTTTTAAATGCTTTAGAAAGATAATTTGTAAAATAGGTTTTTTTAAACGCTGTCAAATTTGATGTAATGGATGAAGTTGGTTTCGCGATGGAACTACTCAAAAATACTTGACACAGGGTCCAGTTTTGAAGCGCCCAATCTATGAACAATTGTCTGTTTATTTATATAAATAAAAGGAAATAATAAAAGGTACAATATTTATTTGAAGTATTTCTAATACTCACATCCGTTTTGCAAATGATTTTAAATTAACATAAACACATTCACCGTCTTTTAATCTTTCATTCATAGTCGTCGATTAAAAGAACGTTTTCTATACTCATTTCGTTGCTCATCAACAAAAAAATTCTTCGATACGGGTCGTACGTCTACAAGAGATAACAATAATGTATTTAATTGTAAAGTACGTCGTTGAGCATCACACACCATGGGCTCTCGAGAGTAGTGTAAATATTATTTCAAAGTGTTCAGATGCTTCAACAACGAGAAATCTGAAATATCCAACTGTTAAGCAAATAAACAATTTAAAAAAATTACTAGTCATCCGCATATACGTAGGTAGAGAGACAACGTAACAGAGGGTACAGCCAGATTTTTGAAGGATCGATCACGAATTTTGACTACTGAATCGGGTTATTGCTTTTTATTTAGAGAAAGTTTGATGATTAGAGATTTGATATTTTATATTCCTACAAGATTGATGAAGTACGAGTATTATAGTAGCACAATAGATGACATTTGATTACTTAATTGACAATGTTTTATATGTTTATAATAAATTGTTGAAGTGTCCAATAAGTCTGTTATCTCTAAAATTCTCAACTTATCAATATTTTATGATATCAAAGCGCCAGCAGCAAAGGCGAAACCGAATTTCATTTGAACACTAAGCTTAATTTAAGCAACCAGCCGAAAAAAAGAAACATTTAGATATTGCCTTGCTATATAATTATAATAAGATTTTAATATGATTTTTTAGTATACAGAATAGTAATAAAAAAAATATTTACTAAAAACCGTCAAAATAGATGGATTAATGTCCATAAGTAAATTAAAAAATCTAGTTGCAATTTTTTCTGTGTATGTGACATAGGACCCCGATATGAAATATTAAAATAAAGATATCTTTAATAATAATTTAACGAAATTAACATAAATATATGATCTTGATTCATTTTTATTAATATTCCTGTTATTTTTCCTTAATTTAAGTTTGTACATTTATTAGAACACTTTAGTTAATTAGGGCTAAACGTTTATGTGTTCTTCTTTGGAAATAAATGCAAACTAATAATGTCACAAATTAGCTCTTAACGATTTCATTAAAAGGAATCGCTTTATTAAATACAAGCATGCGACTTTTTGCTTCATAAAAATTCATTAAATACAGCCATTTGACCCAATAAGTAGAAAGCAAAAAGGCAGGTTTTGAAAATAATTAATTTCTTGGTTTCTTCTTGGCATCGTGATATCTAAGAATCGAGTAATTAATAATTACTTAAGTGTTAATTTGAGAAAGAAAGAGACGTAACAATTTATTGAATGTCCATTTCTAGTGAGCTAATTACAATTATTAGTTTTTACTTCTAATGATACCAAGAATGGTACTAGAATATGCAGTCTTCATGAGTTAGGGCAGATCTTTTAATATTTGTTAATACACCAATTTTTCCGTTCTTTTTCTCTATAATCAATAGAAAAAAATAGTTATCCGCAAAAATAAATGAGCACAAACGGATTGTGTTTGGTACTCTAACCGTACGAGGCCCAGCGTTGCCAACTGTACTATAATTATAGTATTTGTACGATAATTACAACTTCACGTACTATAATAATTTCAAATTTTCACAAATCATAATATGATCAATCACTGCCAAATTTCAAAAACAGATTTGTATAATCTGGCATAGCACTTGCAGTGCCCTCTAATAGTTAATAATAAAATTGATCTGTAAATCATATAATATATTCATTCATTAATGTAATTAATCTATAATTGAAAAATACTGCATAATTTATAAAATTTAGTTTAGTAAATTAAATGTGATTCTTCGAATACGAATTAAACGTATTAAACCGCAATAATAAGGAGCATCTGTTAGGACAATCTTCAGTCATCCACCCAACTGGAAGGATCTACGATTTTTAAGGATTTTTAAGCATTTGAATTTTTTTTAAGGATTTTATGGTTTTTTATGGATTTTTAGGGATTTTTAGGGATTTTTAGGGATTTTAAGGATTTTAGAAATTTTAAGGATTTTAAAGGATTTTTAATGATTTTTAAGTATTTTTGGGATTTTTATGGATTTTCAAAAACTTTAAAGGATTTTTAGCAATTTTTAGGGTTTATAATGTTTTTTAAGAATTATTTTTAACGGTTTTTAGGGATTTTTAAGGATTTTTTCAAGATTTATTAAGGATATTTTAAGGATTTTAAAGTATTTTAAAAAATGTCTAAGATTAAGATTTTTAACGATTTTTAAAATTTATTTAGAATTTTTAGGGAGTTTTAGATTTTTAATGATTTTTAAAGGATTTTTAATGATTTTTAAGGATTTTTGCGATATTTAAGAATTTTTAATGATTTTTAAAAATCTTAAACTATTTTTAGGGATTTTAATGTTTTTTAAGGATTATTTAAGGATCATTAAAAATTGTTTAAGATTTTTAAGTAATTTTAAGGGTTTTTAGGGATTTTTAAGGATTTTTTCAGGATTTAAGGATTTTGAAGGATTTTTAATGATTTTTTTTTAACAATTTCTAAGAGTTTTCTTAAAATATTTAAAGCTTTTTACATTTTTTTCGGAATTTTAAGGGATTTTTAATGATTTTTAAGATTTTGAAGGATTTTTAATGATTTTTGAGATTTTTGAGTATTTTCAAAAACTTTTTTAAGAATTATTTAAGAACTATGTTTAAGGATTTTATTGTTTTTTTAAGAATTATTTTAGGATCTCTAAAAAATATTTAATATTTTAAGTATTTTTAGGGATTTTTTCAGGAATTTTTTAGGATATTTTAAGGATTAAATTCCTTAAAAATTATTTTTAACAATTTCTAATGTTTTCTTAAGATTTTTAAGGATTTTAAAATTTTTTTCAGAATTTTTAGGGATTTTTAATGATTTTTAAAGATTTTAAATGATTTTTAAGGATTTTTGGGTTTTTTAAGGATTTTCAAACACTTTTTTAAGAAATCTAAACTATTTTTAGGGATTTTATTGTTTTTTAAGGATTATTTCAGGATCTTTAAGTATTGCTTAAGATTTTTAAGTAGTTTTAAGTCTTCTTAAGGGTTTTTAGGGATTTTTCAGGATTTTTTAAGGATTTAAAAGTATTTTTAAGAGTTTTTAAGATTTAAAATAAGGTGGCTTAGCTTCCTTCTAATACAATAGATAAAGCTTCACATATAATTAAAGAAGCAGCAGTTCCATCAACTTTTTAACGTAAGTGTTGATGAACTAGTTCCAAAGCTAAAAGAGAAGGAAGAAAAAGAAAAGCAAAATTGGAGAAGGAAAAAAACAAGAAAGATGTACAAAGGAAATTAACCGAAGTCAAAAGAAAAATATTGCACTCACCTGAAAATTTGGAGAAAGAAAAAAATAAGAGAAGGAAATTAACAGTAGTCAATAGTCAATAAGTACGAGCCAAAAAATAATTCAGAAGAGAGCAAAATTAACGAGGAAGAAATCAAGATCATCATCATCCGAGTCAGATATTGACATGAATGATGTTTGCAGTGACGCTGAAAATAAATTTAATTTATGTGTACTATTTGTGGGTTATGGCCACACTGTCAATGTTCTGGAAAGGACTCGCCGACAGCTTATATTTGTAACCATTGCAATAGTTCATGTTGACCGGTAATGCCCGGAGATATGACCGGTTTTGCCCGAGAAACAATACCGTTCAAATAGGTATTTGTTTTCGTAATTAATATTAGTTACAAATATTAGATTAGGGTTTTTTCCTATGATATAATTTAAAAAATAAAGAATATGTTTTATTTTTTTACTTTTTTTTCAATGAAATTTTTGCTTAAGTGACCGCCATTACCCCATTTTACCCTAATATTCACCGAAAACACTGAAACTGGAAATATATAGCTAAAAACTGTGAAATGTGAAACAAATCGCTTTATATCCAAAAATAAGATCTTTTTAATATATCTTATGGAAATACTGCGAAGTTGTTACCCTCGGGCCTAGTAATTAAGTTAGTTAAACTCATTTATATCTAGTAAATTTAGACATAATTAATTTGACAATTTTTTAATTATACAGGATGTTCAAATGCTTCGTAGTTATCGATTGTAACTGCACTGAACTGAAAGCCTGTATCTTTAGTTATTCGTTAAGTATTTTTCATAATTTAATCTTTGATTTGTGTAAAGAATTTGGGGTACATATGTACATATTATTTCTGAACGGTAAGGGGTGAGAATTATTATTACATATTATTATCTACGTCGGAAGTTTTCAGACTGAAATTTCTTTGAGTACTGCTTGAGAAGGAGGCAGAGGCAAATCAAGTTTTTTTTTGTATACCAAAGCATTTAACTACCGGAGTTTTTCTTTACTTCTGGTTTTCTATGAGTTCAAGAGATCGTTAAAAACTGAAATGGTTCAAAGCAATTTTGACGGAGACTTATCCATGATTTGACTGAGAGCGTACGTATATCTATTATATTTTTACCACAGCAGCAAAATCTTAAGACCAATAATTTTAAAAAATTAGACTAATTTTGTCAAAAATTATGAAAGATGCCACAAAGTTTTCTTAATTTAAACTTGTAGGGTCAATAATTTAACCTGAGTGTGGTGACCGATTAATCTAACACCACTCGTACATTTCATATTTCGATTAACGAATGTTTCACGAAAATACCTCGTAATATTTTGATTTATTATTCCTAATAAAACTGATAAAATATTAAATTAATAAGAAAAACATTTGAATTTCAGTATTTTTTCTATAGAAAAAAAACATTTTGTAGAATATGTAGCCTTAATGAATCCAATTCCTAATTAGTTATATTTTCAATTAAAAAATCTGGAAAGTAACATAGTCGAACCTATTTTTGGAATTGACATAAAACTAGTTCTGTGTCATTATATTTCATTAAAACGGTGAGAATGAGCGGCAGAAAGGCATAAGAGAATGTTCGCAGGTCGTCACGTTTTGGAGACATTCGTTTCTTCGAATTAGAGACAGAGACAGACCATTTCAAACATTCTCTGCGATAGCGAGTAATTAAAAAAACAAACAAACTTTTTAACATTGCGCAGACAACGACGATGTCGGATTTTTTTTTTGTGAAGAACCAGCATTGTTTCAATGCATACAGGGTGTTTCTGTCTTGTTTTACAATATAGCGTAAAGAATATGTCACTTTAGCAGGATTGGTTGTAGGTCGACCATTGCTTTGTAGTTTTAGTTGGCTTGCTAGCATTCTTGAATGTTTGCTTGTAGGTAACTTTTTCTACAGTGCAGTGGAGAAATGCAATCATCGAGTTTCCGCCTACTCATTGGACCGTTGGTTATGTTAATATTGCTGCTCAAAGAACAACACCATTAACTAACGAAATGACATTTCAACAAAGCTGAAGCCAAGATGGAACAACATACGCCGATCACGTATGATCAAGGGGGTGCCTGATCATTTTAGTATGCGAACTCTAGCCAGTTTAATTTACCCTTACTCCTACATGCATGGCTCTGCATCCTCCTCAGTAACACAGGAAGCTGACCAAAAAAAAAGAGAACAAAAGAAAACTACCCCCACTACCTGAACTGGGAAAACAAGGGAGTATGAATGATCGACTTAGGCGTGGACTCAGCGGAGCAGGGGTCAGATGGTATCTTTGCTACTTCGATCAAGGGCTAGCACCAGACTAAGCAAAGAAGAAAGCCAATGACCATGAATTACAGGGTGCGCAGCCGAATATCCCACTCGATGCTCATAAGCGGAAACGTGAGAATAACAGCATCACACCCCCGCAAAGAAAATAAGAGGAAGCCGGGCAGCACCACCACCTCCTCCGGAAACAGCTATGCACTAGCTGTTAAAACAAAGAAAATTGCTATCCTCCCAAAAGCGTTCCCTGAGCTCGAATCAACAAACATTGATAGAGGAAGCAGTAATGGAAGAAATGGGATGGGAGCAGAAGATCCAATTCGGAGACATCCACTTTCGGCAGGGCGTCATCCTCGTCGATTGTGAAACACCACAAATGGCAGAATATCTCCGACTAAAAGTACCACAGGTCGCCACAGGAGAAGTGAGTAGAACTTGGGATATCCGCGGCAGGGACCCGGACCGAACCGTTATTAACCGAAAACCGGACCGGAACTGAAATGTTTTAGATGGACCGAAACCGAATGAACCGATATTTTATTAAAAATATTTTTTATGAACCGGACCATACCGAACTGAAATAAAAATGATTTTTTTCGGTTTTTCGGTTCCTGAGCCTTTTTCATATGCTTTTTTGTTGGCTGGAATAGCTGATTCACGTGACCAGTAAGACTCACTGAACCCCATAGTTTTTATGACTGAAAGTAGCTGAGTAATAAAACCACACAGCTGAAAAAAGATAAATAAAGTAAAGGTAGGTATACGTCAACATTTTTAAGGGATTTGTCAAGTGGCTGTAGATCTTTATTATCCAGATTAGACATCAAGTGTGATACATCGTTGAAATTAGCTCGTTGAGAGGATTATGAATATGTAAAAATATACAGGGTATCCCGTTTAAAAAAATATAATTTTTGTATCCTCGAAAACCTGCAGACTACTGTGCATTTGATAGCATTTTAACAAAAAACAGTTATAACCACATCAACTTTTATTTGAAACTTTTTTTTCAATATGCAATAACCGGGTGGGTAATTTATAATGAATAACAATGTACATACATATACTATAAAAAATCAATCGAAAAAAAGTTGGTAGAACCGGACCGAACCGAAATTTTTTTTGAGAACCGGATTTTTTTAAATGTGATAAGAACCGGGACCGAACCGTCAATTTCATTTCGGTCCGGGTCCCTGATCCGCGGGAGACAACCTCCCACAGACGCATACTGCCACTATCTTTCTCCCTAGGAGTCAGAAAATGACAAAGGAGCAGCTTCTACAGCTGATAGAAGCACGAAATCAAGGATTAAGAACAACAAAATGAAAGGTTATCAATCTAAAAGATGAAAACAATGACCACATCGTGAGTGCCGAGATAGATTACCTATTATGCCAAAAGATCAGAGAGAACGGGTAGCATCCACTACCGGTTTGGGAAAATTCCCTTGTATGGCCTGAGACCAAAAGAAGAGCGTGGAGGAAGAAAAGCCTCTCAGCACAGACGGAGACATTCTCAGTGCTTCCAAAGACGCAGATAATAATAAGCTTGCAAATCTCTAAAACTACTGATGGAGATGATTGAGGACATGTAAGTCGAGATTAAGATGAACAAGATATAAATATCAACGAGTAAAAAAATTGGACATCAGGTTATTGTCAAATATGATAATAATAACTTATAAGGAGAGATATGTAACGTATTGGCAATGTTGTAAGTTGTCACATGTAAGTTGTCCCGTCACTATTTGATTTACTGAATGAGGGAGTCGCATCACCACTTCTTTCTTCAAAGCTATCTCGAACAGATCCTTGACATCCTTATTGTGGTCTTCTTCGCATATTCTGTCTAATATAGGACCCTTTTTCATTCCTGACAAGAATCTATTTTTTACCACCTCATTTAAAATAGATCCAAACTGATATAAACTATCCTTATTTTTAACTCTCAAGAACCATTCTTTTATTTCTTCACTTCCATTTGTCTTCATTCATAAAATTCTATCCTTTTCTTTAAAAATAGAAACTCGTTTGGAAAACTGACTTTTTAATAAGTGACATATAAATCATTATATATTTTACTCTTCGGTAATTCTGGACTATATACATAATGTCTTCAGTGTTTCATATGCCTGGCTACCAATTAAAGTCAATTACTGGAACCTTTCGGTTTTCTTCCACATAATTAGCCTCAAAATACTGTTCTAACCACTCCTGCCACGTGTTCCAGTCCTCCGATAGCATATCTTCAGATACGGATTCAATCGTACCCCTAAATATTATAGGAGTCGGAGTCGCTCCGCTATCAGCATTGGCCATTTCTCACTAATTTATTGTACCTCTTGTACTACTTTTTAATTTGATTCTCCTTGAATCCAAAATTAACCAAAATAGTGTTCGCCTTGAACCCCTATGGTAACTTCCTTTTTATTCTCGTCGCCAATTGTAATGTATTATATATTAAAAAGTAACATTATTTATTAGCTTTTTATTGTTTAACGTTCTTAACAATCAGATTATTATAACTGTGGGAAAAGTACATTTATTGACATGTGACAACTTACAACGTTGCCAATTGCAGCTTTTACCCGGGGAAAGTAATAGATAAAAATATTTCGAAATATTTGATATCTGTAATGGTGTCAAGTAGCATAAATAACTGGAGGTGGCCAGTCAATAAAGATGAAATTTGGTACGATAAAAAGGAAATTATTATCATAATTCCACAACCGATTACTATAAAATAAAATAGGAATTTATAAAGTTCCACAACTGGAGAAGTACAGTATATACTATATTCCATGATGTATTATCTACTATTAAATACTCTAAAATAAATTAATAAAATTGTTTATTTTAATAGTCTTGAATTAGTCACTTAATTATTGGAACAAAAGTAGGTCACTTATTGGATCATATGTAATTTAGGGCGGTCAGCTATTTGGTGTTCGGACCTTAAAATTTAAACAAATAATATCCATTAAAAATTAAATATGCGGGTTGTGTATTGGAAGTATATTAGTATACTACAATAACGGAAACCGAAATTACTTTGGCTGTAAACAAGGCTTTATATTAGGAAAAAATCAGAAATATCTAGTTAGATGGTCAATTATTGGGCCATTTACCTTATTCTGTGCACTATATGCTTCTTTATCTGACAGCCAGTTTTGATTAAGAAGTTAGAAATGCATTCTTAAATATTTAAAAGTGGCGGCTTAAGATTTAGGAATACTTTAGTACTTTAAGACAAATATTTGTCTTAAAATGTAAGTTCCGGGGTGCAAACGGCCCTATCTCTTTATGTAAATTTTACGAATAAAAGAAAACAAACAAATCCCTGTCAACAAAAATAATATCAAAGTGTCATATGCTGATACAAAGGAAATACTTTCAGTATGACATTGGAAATTTGGAAAAATTTGTACCAAAGAGAATAATTTAGCAGTTTCAAAATAATCTACAGAACCAGTGACTTGGAAATGGACAACCATTAGTATATTCGCGAAAAATAATGACCAGCGACTTCTTCAGCAAGTTAATGTCGGATCCAAATAATAGTAATTAAATGTTAACATTTTGTAGTAGTAATAAAAAAATGCCAAGTTCAAACTTTTGCGTCCAAGAAAAAATCATATTTTATTTATTTTTCCGTTTATTTCACTTTCGTTTTTAAAACAAGATCTCTTTAATTTTTTCTTGCTGATGACAACAAAAACAATAATATGTATATTTAAAGATAATTTATTCAATAGAAAGAACAAAAAGTAAGCACCTATTCATCTAAGAAAAAAGAAAAAAATAAATATCACAGAAAAACTAATTTAAGCTAATTTCTACCTCTCAGGCTAAATCCTGTTCCACTGAATGCCTTAAACTGTTCACTATCCTCATTAATTTCCTTCTCTTTTGTTTTAATAGCTCTTCTGATAAATTTCAATGTTCCTATTTCATAGTCATAATCAGGTATTCCCTTAATGTAAGTCGGTTTAGAGGAAGAATTTTCTGATGATGATGAATCTTTTCGTTTTTTGCCATCTAAGCGATTACCAGCTCCTCTGAAAGCTACAAAACCGGGTGGCTCAGGCATCAAATCAGCTGGATCTACTGACATCTCTTCATCTTCCTTTTTGGCTCGATGAGGTTCTTTATAACCTACTGGAGCTGCAAATTCCACCTAAAAATAATGTATTTATATAAACTCATTTTCACTGTTTTTGTTTTTATTTAACTTACATTCATGTCACATTCAATAATACTTATAGCATCCCCTGGTTTTGTTTCTAAGACACATAATTCATATGCCTTCTGATTGTATTTTACGGCTATGACATCTCCTGTTGTAAGGCAAGCAAAAGATCTTAAACAATTTTCCAAAACAGCCTTTGGATTGGTAATATCCAAAAAATCTGGATTCAGTGGCTGAAATTTTGAGAAAGTGCCCACAGGAAGTGACACACTCTCCATTTGAACTAGATCTCCTTCAGAAAGGATCAAATTATGCATCATCTAAAAAAAACACTGAGTAATATTTTTTTTCAACTTGTTTAAATGGAGTACAGTGTTTAATTGCAGTATATAGATAGGTTCTAAACTGGAAAGTCATTGAGACCCTATGTAAAACATAATAGACTCTGTAGTATTTTTCTATCATAACTTATTATTTTGTTCACAAAAATAACCTGTTTATATTTTTAACAAGAACTGGTAGTTACCGATACAAAATAACACATAATTTTATATAACTTTTTTAAACATTATACTAATCATATTGCTTTTGGAAGGGATATATGCAATATAAGCTCGCTGTACTTTTCATACATTGGTAATATTTATACATAAAAAGAACATTTAAAAAACTATATCTCGCATATAGGGAAGTTACTAAGGAAAGGTATGAATCTCATAAAGATGTGGTTGGATGGTAAATTAAATACAGAATTCTAAAACAAAGGATCATAAGACACATAGAGTATGAAAATGATAAGAATTTTTTATTGATAACTCAGAGTTGTTTTCTAAGCGCATTTTTAAAAGCAGTGAGAGTATGTTCTTGTTTGATAATAACACTGACTATTGTACAGACCAATCCCTTTATATAATGCACTGAAGTGACGCGGGATGATAAAGTTTGATTTCTTATATTAACTTTATGAGTAAATGTTCTAAAGATCAATTTATTTCGAAGATAAAGAGGTGTTGATGTAAGTATAATTTTAAAAATTGACTAAAGAAATAAATATTTAAACAAATTTTTAATATTTAACGATCTAGTTAGAGGAAAATAATCAGAAATGTGATCAAACTTTCCACTGTCGAATCTACAGCATATATTCTGATTTGAAGTCGATTTCGATTTAATGCACTTTAGCAGTGATAATAAATGACAATGCCATAGAGTAATTTAGATACTACTAAACTTTGGCAAAGATTATAGCACTGCTGTATTAAATAATGGTATGGACTTTTCCCTACATGTTGTCAGTCACGTTAGAGACTGACATTAAATTATGATTTCAAGACATTTGTTTAGTGTTCATAAATGTTTAGTTGTTTGTGGTTGTTGGCAGTTATTTTTCCTTAAATCAATTTTTTTGTTTTCTCCTTGAAGAGGTAACTAGCTGAAGAAAAATCAAGAAGTAATCGATTATTCAAAAACATGCTTTTATTTAAAGTCAATTTATTTTTTATAATTTGAGATTTATTTATATAAAATTTTGTTATTTATAATGAATAAATACTTAATTATAACTATTACAAATTCTTAGTGACGACGAATCTTCTCATTTAAAACATTTAGAAATTGTATTTAAAAGATTTGATTCATTTGGTATTAATGTTAAACCTGACAAATGTATATTGAGTCAAAAAAATAATTTTTTAGGTTATACAATTTCAGCCGAAGGTTTAGAGCCCTCTTAAATAATTACTAGGTTTTATCAGTATGGTAAATTTTTATCATAAGTTCATTCCTAAAATTTTGAAATTATAAAATAGTGATTTTTTACATCAAAAACTATTAAACTTAGAGCTTTAGCGCAATGGAGATATTTGATGATTAATAGGTCAAATTCTGACCGAAGGGTAATTTACATTTAAAATGTGCTTTGTATGATCCATTTTTTTTAAAAATTTCTTACCCATAGTGGTAGGTATACTTTTCCTTCATCAGCAACAAATTCTAACACACCGCAATGTGTCGTACGATTCGTTTTTTTATTTACAAGCTTAAATAACATTGGGTAGTTAATATTTAACCTGGTTAACTGCTCCAAAGCTGAGGGAGGCATGATAACTAAAAAATATTTTGTAGAGAAATTATTTTATCCAAAGTAAATTAATTATTAAAACAATATATACACTTGGTAGATTCCAATTATGTATATTAAATAATAAATACATTAATTGTCCAGTAATGTTAATTTTTAGTTTTTAAAAGATCAAAACACTTTCCTAACCTTGTATAAGCAGGATGGACCATAATTCCCCTACATCATTGATATCACTGCTTAGGAAAGGTAAGAAATGTTAAAATTACTCAATTAGTTAGCATAGTTAAATAGTGTTATAAGACATAAGATGGATCTTTAACAAAAGTCCATCTTATCCCTGCAAATGAAATGTCAAAATCAAAAATAACTTTATGACTACTTTCAGATTTAAACTAAGGTACATACTTTTCCCCCCTCGTTCAACATCTTGTCTTTCATTTCCTGGAAACATTGCAACAGAATAGCATTTATAAGTCATATTAAATGGCCTAGGTATTTCAGGGAACATGTTGAACCCGAACTGAAACTAAGAAAAATAGGTTACTTATTAAATTAAATATTAGATAAATGGATTATTTACCATATTGCTAGATTTTATTATTTTTATCCCACGAAAATGACTGTATTTATGTACAATTGTTTTAGCTGTACTATTTTATTTTTATCTACTACGATGACAGTTCAATATTTTGACAGCTGATGTTGACGTTTGCTGTCACCAAAGTCGTTTTCAAGCGACGAACCTTTAAATAGTTTATAAATTTGTTCGTTTTTGAAACGTTTATAGGATGGTGTTTAAAGTGTTAGTTGAAAAACGATTTCGATAAATAGCAATCTATGTTCGTATTGCTTATTTTTATAATTTCTATTTGGCATTTATAAAAATACTAATTTGTTATTGGTTAACGAATAGACAACTGGAAGCTTTCTCAACTGAGGGTTTAAACAGGTGATTGATGACAGAATGACTGATCGGTGGTGAATACTTGTCCGAATGTCCGGTTCTGTTGTTGGATCATTGGGTGTTTACTGTTTACCTGAAAAATGAGCCACTCCAATTCTACAAATAGATAATCTAAATTTAATTTTAATAAGATCTCTCTGGAAACCGCGTGCTAGAAATTTCTGTACCAAAAATTATATATACAAGTATTTTTACCGGTACCAAGTAACTTATCAAATGACTATGGAAAGTGAAACACAAGCTGAGTCTTTTAAAGAAGACGGAAATACTGCATTTAAAAAGGAAGATTGGGCTCAAGCCATTAATCTTTATACAAAGGCTATAAATCTAACTAAAGACGAATCAAGATCTCTAGCGATTTACTATAAAAACCGAGCTGCAGCCTACTTAAAGGAAGAAAAATATGAAGCAGCTTTAGATGATTGCAATAAAAGCTTACAGATAGTGCCAATGGATCCAAAAGCCCTCTTCAGGCGCTGCCAAGCCCTGGAAGCACTTAAAAGGTATGATTGATTTATAGATATAAGTATCTACTATAAATATGGAATGTAAGTATATGATTAAAGTAAATCCATGACAAACCTTCCCTGGACAATTCTTCCCCATGACAATTTTTCCCAGCGATAATCCTTCCCCATGACAAATCTTCCTATATTTCTCATATATGCTCACTCGAGTAATGCAATGCAAACCAGACACTATTTTTATCTACTGGGTGTCCCATTATATTTTTCGGAATTTCAAGAGCTTAATGACTTCTCACTTCCAGTTACCCAAAGTGGCTTTTTTTATTTTGTTTTTGCTTTTTTAAATGTAACACCCTGTATATTTTCTGTATAGAAGGCTGGGACCAGTTTACCAAGTAATAAACTATCTTTAGGAGTCTTAAACATAACTTGTATCATTGTGAAGTTAGTGAAATCGAAAAAAAAAATACACTCGAATTAGTTGCTAATTAGTTACCGCTTTATGTAAAGATCTAGTTGCTCATACCGGTCTTTGTACCTTGTGTATCAATATCCCGAGCAAGGAGCGAAAAAATTGTTATCGGTTAAAAAATCGGCCGATTGTCAATTTTTATTTTATTGCTGACTGTTTGCATCCTGTTTATCATAATTCTTAGCAGCAACAACTTCTATATCAATTGATTCTACCTGATAATTAGTTTTTAAGCTAGCCTATTTAACTATTAAAAAAAATTGTCGAAACTTTTTCTTTTTTGAAATGTTTCTTGCTTATTATTTGAGCAACAAATTAGCAACAATTTAATATGCATTTGTCGATACGATCGTTGTTGATGTTTGAATTTTTCCGCTACCTTTATATAAAGTTAGAGGTATTCGCAATTTCTTGTTGCCGGCATGAGCAACTAAATCGTTTCTTTGGCAACTAAATCGTTTCTTTGGCAACTAAATCGTTTCTTTGGCAACTAATTAGCAACTAATTCGAGTATATTTTTTTTATTCCGCTAACGTTTCACTGTCAGCTCGATAGAGCTTCATAACAATTGGGAAATACCCAAAAATAGATCAGGCGACAAGAGACATTAAGTACGTTTTAAAAATCCGCCGAGCTCCTTCTGGTTGACGATTTCGGTATATAAATTATTATTATTATTAAATTAAAATTACAATTATAAGAAATATTAATATAAGTACATATAAAAACAAAAACAGGATATTATCCATACTCAAATGTAAAAATTATTCAACGAATAATGAAAGACTAGGTCATACCACAATAATTTAATGAAGAACATGGATTTTAATAAGGGGCGGCGACATATTTCGGCCATCCTCAGGCATATAATACAAATTGACACTAGTTTAAAATCAGATGTTATTTAACGTTATTTAAGCTGATAAGCTATTTGCTTGTTTTTTGTTAGTTTTTTTTTTGCTTTTTTAATAAAAATACACTGTGTCCACGGATGGGGTATCCTATAGATGAAAAATTTTTAAATTTTAGTTTTAGCGAAAAATGTCATCCTTGATATAAGTTTTGCTTGTTCTGAAATCTAAAATACATTCATCAGATATCAATTTTTTCCAGTAGTATACGAGGTTTGTCAAAAAATATGAATTTTAGTCAAGAGTAGAGTACCGTTAAATTTAACAAGATCAAAAAATGTTATTTAAAAATGTTAAATCAGATCTAAAAAATAAGTTCAAATATGCAATTACATCCATTTACATTAAAGAAATGTATTCATTTTTGAAATGTATTTCTAGATACAATAACAGTGCAAATTTTACTGTAATTACGTGTTTAAATTTTAAAATTGTTAGAAAATATTAAGAAACGAGAAGGTTATCATGACTTTTATAATCACAAGAGATAAATGTTCATTCAAAATAAAAATAATATTAAACAAGCACAAAAGTTATTTTTTCAATGTAAATGAATGTAATTGCATAGTTGAACTTGGTTTTTAGTCCTGATCAACTTTTTTCAATAACATTTTTCGATGTTGGCAAATTTAAAGGTACTTTACTCTTGACTAAAATTCATATTTTTTGACAAACCTCATATACTACTGGAAAAATTTTATATTTGATGATTCTATTTTAGATTTTAGAACAAGCAAATCTTTTTATCAAGATAATGACATTTTTCGCTTAAACTAAAATTTAAAAATTTTTCACCTATAGGATACCCCATCCGTGGACACGTCTGATTCGAGCGCTAAAAAAATCCTTGAGCCCTGGCCCCTAGTTTCAGACTTGACTGACATGGTCTCGGCGGCCCTGAGTATAGTATTTATAAGAGTTCTTCTATTTGATTTACATTTTTACATGATTTACTTTTTTTTGGGTGGAGCCGTTTTCGGCACAGCGGTAAGGTTTCACCCGAATTTAATCTTTTGTTGCTTCTAAAGGTATAGCCTGTCTTTGCACGAAAGCGGGATTAAGGGTTCTAGGAAAATGAAATAGGATTATTTAAAGATTAAATAATATTTTTGTAATCTCTTCAATTGTGGGTTATTCCTACATACAATTTAAATAAAATTATTGTCAAATAATTGGTTTTATGAATTGGGTTGTCTTATTTTATTACTCTAATACTCTTAATCGGTTATATTCAAATTTATCTATGTTATTCTCGATATTCCGTTAAATACAAATGTGAAATTAAATAGTACACATATACCTAGCAAACTTAAAAGCTCGAATTATAAAAAACGCCATGTGTATTTAACGAATTTAATAAAACAATACAAGAATAACACACTTTCAAGTTGTCAGTTTATTAAAGCAGTTTCGTATGATTATAAAAATATAATATAATTTTTATTCGGTATTTTATATATTTTATATTTTTTTAGTGTTGTATTTTTGTAATACCTAGTATACTTTTTAATCGGTAGTTTATGTAGCCATTTTATATTTTTCTTAGTGGTGTATGTTTCTAATAGCATATTTCTTGTGATTTTTCATATTACGAGTTTTTTAATTTGTTTTAGATATAGTTTAAATAAATTTTTTGTCAAATCATTGTTTTTATTTGGAGAACAAAAATCTTTACTCTACAAATCAAACCCAGATTATTTATTTGGTGAAAAAAAATCTTTACCATACAAATCAAATGAATTAGAAATTTGGAGAAAAAAATTAAAAAAATCAACGAAATTATTCCCATTATTTTTTCTTAAAAATATTGCTTTGAATCAAAAGGATTAGTTACTTTATGGTTGATAACCACTGTGCCCAAAAGGCCCACCTAATTTTAAAACTTGAGGCCAAAAGACCGGTAGGATTACGGAACCCCGTTGACAAAATTGACCGCTGGGACCAAGTGAACAACGCCCCCTTTGTATATTAATAGGCAAGATATTGAAAATGTTTGGTCCCGTTATTATGTACCAAATTTTTGTTTTTTAACTTGAAGTAGAATTGCATTTCGCGTGAAAATACAAAGATCTGACATTCAATATAGTCTCATCATATAAGAGTTCTGTGAAGAAAAGTTTATTCCTATGATATATTATTTTTAGAATATAATTCTCGACTACATTTAATGACTATAAAACCTTGTTATAAAGGCCACCCCATGTGATTATTGAATATATTATTAGTGATTTAACTAATGACTGATATATTCTTACCAGCAATTTTTTCTTAAAAATATTTCGAATTAAATAGAACTTGTGAATTAAAAATTTTTTTGGTAGTTTTAACAACCAATCAAATTTTGTCATCACACTCCTCCGTTCCCACATTACGCTTAAAAAAGGATGCTCTCTTTGCATATTAATATATAGATTGTGATCACAGTTTAGCATCTAAGTTTTTCTAGAGATTTTAAACATGCAGACTTTGGGTTAATTTTTAGATTTTTAAATTATATGGACTAACCATTTATTTAATTATAATTTGCATAAACAGTGTAGTCCTTTTAATTGTTATTTTTTTAAACAGGTATGAAGAAGCATATAGAGATGCGACACAAATTTTCAAAGATGATCCAACAAACAAACCTATTCAACCCATTTTGGAAAGACTTTTTAAAATAGTCCAAGAAAGGGCAAAACAAAACGAACAAACCAGTAGTAAGTTGGAAAGTATGACTAAAATAGCATTTGACTTAGCAGAAACCATCGAGAAAAGACAGACTGCAATGAATAACCTTTTGGTACTTGCAAGACAACATGCTGGGGCTGATCTGATGGTTAGATCTACAGTTGTGAACCAAATTAAGCGAATTCTTAAAGTAAGTTATAAATATTCATATTTAAAGACAAACTGTTTAAAGTATACCGGTTGTCTTATACCACGGAATAGGTAATAAAAATTGCAGTTGATTGGTATTTGTAGTATAAGGATTATTAAATTTATTTCTCCATAATAACCTACTTTTGTTGTTTTAGGTGGAGAAAAATAAGGAAATAGTCACAACAGGTATAAGGATAATAGGTGAACTTTGTAAACACAATGAAACTCGTACTAAGAAAGTCTTAGAAATAGTAGGCCTACCGTGGTTCTTGGAAATTCTTGATACCAATGATGAAAAACAAGTAAATACTGCCGAACATTGCATACAAACTATCCTTAATGCATTTTCTGGTATGGAAAATCGACCAGACACCAAACCGAAAAAGGAATTGGCAGAAAAAAACAAAAAACAAATAGACATACTTTTATCATGTTTGGTAAAATCAATTGACAATAGGCTTATATCAGGTTTAGCTAGAGATGCACTGATGGAATTAATTATGAGAAATGTGCATTACAATCAACTCTGTTGGGCCGAACAGCTTATTGACATAGGAGGAATAGAAAAACTTATGGAATGTGCTAGTGAACTTGAGGAATATAAATATGAGAGTGCCATGAATATATCAAAATCTACATCTACCATAGCGGCCGTTTGTTTGGCTAGGATTTATGAAAACATGTATTATGATACATTAAGAGAAAAGTTTATGGAAAAAATTGAGAATTATATCAAGCATAAATTATTAACTCCGGACATTGAATCTAAAGTAAGGGTTACTGCTGCTTTAACTGCATTACTTAGGGGTCCACTGGATGTAGGCAATGCTCTCATTGGTAAGTAATAAAAATAATACGTTATTAAAATTTGATAACGAAAACAAAATTTTCACTAATACTGAATTAGAAATAGTAGACAACCTTCACAAAGTAGTATTTTGTTGTATAGAATATACTGCTCTCATTTAAAATAAAACGTTCCAATAATGTATTATGATTTATCTTTATTAGGCAAGGAAGGTATTATGGAAATGATCCTAGTTATGGCAAATACTGAAGATGAACTACAGCAAAAAATCGCTTGTGAGTGTATTATAGCAGCAGCTAGTAAGGCAGATAAAGCGAAAACGATTATCAATCAAGGCATTAATATTTTGAAACATCTTTATAAGAGTAAGAATGATCATATCAGAATAAGAGCTTTAGTTGGATTATGTAAATTAGGAAGTAGCGGAGGTACTGACTCATCTTTAAAACCGTTTGCAGAAGGTATGATTTATTTTTGATTTTTTCGTATTTCAAAGAATTACATTATTGCTCTGTATATTATTATATATAACTAATATCCTAATATTTAAGGTTCCTCTTTAAAATTGGCTGAAGCTTGTCGTCGTTTCCTCTTACATCCTGGTAAAGATTCAGATATACAGAAATGGGCATCTGAGGGATTATCATACCTGACGCTTGACGCAGAAGTCAAAGAAAAACTCATAGAAGACAAACCAGCAATACAGGCATTGGTAGAATTGGCCAAAAGCGGCGATCAGTCTGTTCTTTTTGGAGTTATTACTACTCTTGTGAATTTATGTAATGCCTATGAGAAACAGGTATGTTCTTCAAATAAAATTACTATATTATAGTTTCATACATTTGGGAATAAAAATTACATGTAAACTGCTAAACTAGTGATTTTACTAAGAAAACAGCAACCAATCATTTAAATTATTTTAAAATATGTTGGATATAATCAAATGCAAGTTAAGTGTTTTATTTTAATTACCTACACTTTACACAACTTTTCATTTTATTTTTGTTTTCAGAAACAATTCCCTCCGCCACTGAATAATTTCTTAAACACAATTCGAGTATCGGATTAAAAGATAATCTGGGATTAACTGCAATTCGAGTGCACCGTTTCAGTAGTTTTTTTCACTTAAAAATTAAATAAACCACTCAGCTCTCGACCATATATTTCTATCACTATTTGTCACTCTTTGCCAGGATAGTCAACGGATATGATTAAATCACTATTATTTAGTTTTAATTAGCACTGAACAAACTTGATGACTATAAATTGCTTGTTATAGTATTTTTAACTCTCAATTCGCTTGGTAAGGTCACTTGTTTAGCCAGAAAGTATTATGTTTATTAGAAAATATATTTGTTATTTATTCTTGAAAATTTTATTAGGAAGTGATTCCAGAAATGATGGAACTGGCAAAATTCGCAAAGCAACACATTCCTGAAGAACACGAATTGGATGATCCCGACTTTGTAGATAAACGCATTATAGCCCTAGGACATGCTAATGTTACATCCGCTTTGGTAGCACTTGTAAAAACGAACAGTGACAATTCAAAAGAACTGATCTGTAGAGTTTTTAATGCTCTCTGTAGTCAGCCAGAGGTAAGAGGATTAGTAGTAGCTCAAGGGGGAAGTAAAGTGTTAATTCCTTTGGCACTTAATGGAACTGATAAAGGAAAGAGACAGGCAGCTCAAGCTCTAGCTAGGTAAATAGGGAAATATTTTAGAATTATATCAAGTTATATGTATTCACTTTCTTTGTTTTATATTTACATTTTCGTTTGATAATTTTTTTGATCTAAATATTACTTAAATTTCTATTTCCAAATATTTTTTTATTGTATATAAAAAAAACTATTAACCCAGCATACTAATTAATTTCCAGAATAGGAATAACCATAAATCCTGAAATGGCGTTTCCAGGACAACGTTCCTTAGAGGTCATTCGCCCCCTACTAAATTCTCTCCATCCAGACTGCTCAGGTTTAGAAAACTTTGAAGCCTTAATGGCCTTGTGTAATATCGCACAAATGAGTGAATCAGCTCGCCAGAGAATAATTAGTGAAGGGGGATTTTCTAAAATTGAACAATATATGTTTGAAGACCATGTTCACATATCTAGAGCTGCAGTGCAATGCATGTGCAATATGACGCAAAGTAATGACGTTATTACGATGTTTGAGGGCGAGAACGACAGGGTAAGTATTATTTTCTCATACTACTTTTTAGGCCATTCATTACTAACTTTCAACTATTTTTATACCATTATAAGCATTTTTTTAAAATTTTTTGACAATTTTATTAATTTTTAGCGTTTTTTTTTTAATGAATTATTAGTAATATTCAAAGTGGTTTCTGTGAGTCGGAAAAAATGATGCATCGTATTCAGCATCCTCGAAAAGGGGGGGTGAAGCAGATTTAAGTGGTATTAGTCGAGTTATCCGCGTTTCACCCCTTTTGGGGGTTGCTTTTGATGGTGTGGGGTTGGGGTTAACTCAGAAAGAGTTTAAATCACCGCCATCTTATTCGAAAATCGGGGGAGGGGACATAGTCTCATTAGGCTCTGAATTATTTACATGTCTGTCCAACCTACAGAAGCCACTTAGTACATTTTTATAAAGGGTGTAGCCGTACTTCCATGGCGAAACTGCCCCCAATAGGAACCTATATCATAACTTATGCTACAATATACAAGAGGTTACTAGTAATTAATACAGAAGATATTACCTCTGAATCTTGGTTTATCGTGAAATCAAAAAAAAATAAGTCAGATGATGACGTTCTGTTAAAGCGATATATGTTATTAATGTTTAAAGCTGGAAAAATAAAACCCAAGTTTTATACAATGAATAAAAATTTTTAATAATCATTTTCATGTGACTTCAAGTCATAAAAAACGGATCAATAATATGACAAAAAAATTTGTTTTCAATAATTAATCAAGCTTTTAAATTTTTAACCAAAGTAAATTGTTAATAACAAAGTGAAAAATAACATTTTTTTTAATTTTTCCAACGAGAATCTCTTCTGAGACCTTTCAAAAATAGGTCCAAAAAAGGAAAAAAAAATCAGATTTGTTATTTAACAATTTTAACAATTATCTCACTTATGTAAGTAATTAACTAATGTATAATTAATAGAAAAATCGCGATAAAAATTTTTTGACCGCGGATTGTTCATAAATCTATCCAGTAGATGCCAGAATTTTTTCAATTTTTAATTTTCATTTTTAATAAGTTTAAATAATATTTATTCATTAGTCCCCATTTTCGGCTGTATTTTCAACCATCTGGGACAAATTATAAATATTGGTCCTACGGTTCCGGGAGGTACAATTTTTTTTTGGAAAATTTCCTCTTGTTGAATCTTATCAAATTTGAAAAATGTCAAATAGTTGTTGAGATATTTGAAAAAAAATAAACCTCATTTTTCTTTTTCAGTTAATTGTTTATAACTTTTGCAAGCGGCTCTTGAATTTTTTCAAAAATCATCTACACGCTATTCCAAATTGAATGACACCTCGTTTATATTTTTCGGAAGCGGAGAAAATAGTTTGGCCCAAAAAGCACTTGCTGACTAGACTAATAGGTTCCTATTGGGGGCAGTTTCGCCATAGAAGCACATCTTGACCCTTTATAGTACATTAAAAATATATCCCCTAGTGTCGCCTTTCTTATGTATATTATACCTTAAAATGTTCTATATCACGAAGTTTAAATATTAAAAAACTTATTTTGTAGGTCAAATTTGCAGTAGCACTTTGTCTAGATGAAGACAAAGAAACCGCTATGGCTTCTGCAGGAATGCTATGCATTATCACTGGTGCCAGTAAAAAATGCTGCTCTAAAGCTTTTGATTCCAAAAATTGGTTGGATTGTCTACATTGTCTGTTGTGTAATCCAGATCTGCAAATGCAATATAGGGGAGTCTGTGTAGTATCTAATATTTTATCGGCGTCTAAAGAATGTGCTGAAAAACTGATAGACACTGATATTTTGGAGATTTTGATGGCTTTGTCAAAATTGCCGCCATATGATGGTAGACAAAAAATTGTAGAGGTTGCTGGTCTAGCACTACAAGAAGCTGAAAAATGGGGTGTCATTAAAAAACCCGGAGAAAACAATGATGACGACGATGATGATATATAGAAATGTTTGTCTATACAAGTATTTAAAACTAAGATTGCTTTTTGTTATTTATGAAGTATTATAATTTGTACTTACGATTTGTTATATATTTTAATATTTATTTAATAATGTTAAGATTTTTGAAAGTGCCTTTTAATAAATATATACTAAATAAGGAATATAATAATACAAGTGTTATTAATTAAAATTATATTTTAACCCCTTATCAATATCAAATACAAGTAAAAAATCTAATCCATACGAGTCTTCAAACTTTTTACTGTCACTTTGTCCTTTTCTCTGTAAAATAAAAAAAATCATATACAAAAAAGTTCAATAGGTAAATAAATTAAATCAGATCATGTTTATAAGTATTTCTCCGGTAAATAATATGTATTTAAACTTATAAGATATAAATTGTATTATACAAATTAAGACTGCACAAATGAACGTATATTCAGCAAGTGAAATTTTTAAAAGTAGCCAATTTTCATAGAACTATTCAATAACTATTTAAAGAATCAGTAAGTAAATTAATAAAATTCATTTTTCTGAAATCACTCAAGAATACCTACTTTCTCTTAGCAAATTCAGACCCCAAAATAGGCTATTCTAGTATTTTAGCCCGTTGCTAAGCAATGAACTTTCCCGGACCGACAAGAGTCCGGAAAAGTTTTTGCCGGCGTATAAGCAGTGAATCTCTGACTTGTCATAACAATAATCGAACAGTGGTTGTTGGTTGTCAATGAAATGATTTCATAGACAGTAAAATGGTAATCAAAAATTATTATGCATTTATAAAAAATCCTTAATTTATGATAATGATAATTGCGATTTCAGAAAAAATAGTATGTTTACCTCGTAGTAAAAGCACATTCCCAGACTCCAATGCTTGTTGGCCTCGGCTTAACGCCTCGGCCTACAATTTACATTGTCGTCCGGGAATGTATCGCTTTTACTACTAGATAAACAATGTACTATTCTTGTACAATCGGACACAATCTAAACGTCATTGTCATTACTTACAGAATCTTTGGTGTTAATAAATGTTCTATCTATTGACTGATAATCTAAAACTGCTTATAACTCTAGGAAAATTATTAATCACTGCAAAAGGGTAAGTAATTGCAAGATATGTATCTTTTAATAGGTGCCACAGGATGGTGTACACGTTAAGACTATTTTACAGCATTTCTTTTAAATATTGTGTCAATACTTATGATAGATATCTAATTCCAATAGTAGAAAACAAAGCTTTTACAAAGATTAGTTGGCAATAAGTACACAGTGGTTTGAGAATACAGTAGTCTTCACTAATCCGAAATTGATGGGTCAGGACTCTAAGGGGATTAATTGGAAAGACATTTAAAATAACTAAAACGAAGTTTAGGTGGGTACATCATTTTTGTTGTAATTCAAATGACCTTCAGTCTTAAAATTACATTGTCTATTTTTTCAATTTAAAATTTTATAAAAATCAATACTTATAGAAATTCAAAATTTATTTTTTATATATATATAAATAATTATCTGGATTAACCGGATGTCCGGACTAGCAAAGACAAGATAAGCAAGACTACTGCATATCAGAAGATGAAGAAAATAATAGATCAATATATTGATGAACAACCAGACTATAAGAAAAAATTATTAAGGGAAAAAGGACAAATATATATGAATGCTTATTTAGTCAATATGGCTAATTTACAATGTCAAGCTTAAAAAGATATATACATTTAGTTAATACTCTTAGAAACCTAAATAAAGTCAAACATAGAAACAATTTTCACTATTATCTGATAGAAAACAACTGCCCATAAAACCAAAGGGAAAATAATCCAAAATTTGTTACAAAATAAAAATATCTATCTAAATAAATGTCTCAAAAATACTCCAAATTCAAAATCCAGGGAAGAAAATGCATATTTAATTTACGCCCAGACAAGTAAACCATTTGTTTAATTGACCGTTCACAGTGGCGCGCCGTAGTGTGGACAGAGGGGTTAAGTCAGGAGTCTCATTTACCATTTACAATACATTACACAAGGAAAATCTTGTGTTTTTATGAGTTGGTCAAGATTGTTCCTATGTCCATTATGGTACGGTCCATTTTAAACAAAAAAAAAGAATTCGTTATTTTGGGATGGTAGGAGGCAATATGATCTCCCCTCCCCGTGAAGTTTTCCCAATGAGGGATGTCGCAGAGGGCATTCCATCTTCCTACCTGAATGATTAGGACATTATTGACCATAGTAAATACACGATGCAAACAATACATATAAAAAATATATATACTTACATGATATAAACTGTAGCTCCCCAACCAGAAATTGCATCTCTATCAAATGCATTAACCAAAGCTTGTGAAATAGTTTCAAATAAATCTTCAGGTCCTAAGTTAGGCTCCCATAGAGCTTCACACATACCATACAACTGAGCTGAAGCTGTTCCTCCAACAACAAAATCAGTAGGTTGATTAATACATCCAATAAGATCCATATTACAAATGTAAGGTTCAAATGTTCCAGGTGTAAGTCCTGCAACGACAGGTTCTACGAAAAATGGACCAAATCTTTTTTCATACAACATATTCGATATCATTGCTGCAAATACTTTTGGTGATATCCGTCTATTTTCTTTAAGCTCGTAAAGATTTTTACGAAACCTTAATTTCTCCATTACTGTTTGGGTATCTGTAGCTAAACCGGGAAGGCCGACATATAAATGAGGCCCCATTTCAAATACTTTTTCAAAATTCGTTGCTATCGTTTGGGCTTGAATACCGAATCTACGATCTGCAGCTATTGCTACACAATTTTCACCTTTCATTGCTACCATAGCACCCCCATTGTACGCTAGAATCGACTAAAACATATTTTGTTGAAATAGCTTTGTCATTAAACATAACCTTATAATTCCTAATATTAAAAAAAAGTGGTAGGTACTTACCATTTTGAATAGCTAGTAAGTAGTAGATAATAAGATGGTACTTATCACCTAATAGATTTTATTTATGGTGAAATATATCGCCAAAATTTTTGCTAAACGGTTTAGGAATAAGAATGAATTGAATTATTTTTTCTTTTCAGAAATTGACAAATGACAATTAATGTATTTGACTACTGACAATGACAGGGCGAGTTCGAAAAGTACGCTCCATCGTGTGAAGTTTGTGCGATTCGGTTGTCTCGCTCGTGTGACTTCTTTTCGCACGGGTAGTGTTGTGTTCGGTCAAAGTCAAAAAACAAGTAAACTAAAACTAAACGAAAACACGAAAAGCAAACAAAAACAAAGCCAAGATAGATAGTGTAACAACACAAAAGGCCGAGACTACAGATACGTTAACCTATGGATAATTTCAGAAATTCCCCACACGTTAAAACATTAAACTTGGTTATCTGACCTAAAAAAATATTTATTAAGTATTTACTATCTAAATCTAGCCTGTATATCTAAAAAGACATATTAAAAGAATTCTTACTATCTAAATCTAACCTGTGGTTAAAAAAAATAAAAGGGCCATGTGGGATTTGATCCCCGGATCCACTGCACCACTAGAGCGGGCATTATCCACAAGTTAACGTGTGGCTAGTCAGTGTTTTACAAAACATAAATGACGTCCATAAAAAAAGAAGTTACTCTGAGTCGGTAGGGTGCGTTTCGTTTCATTTCGTTACAAGAAATAAGCAAATAATGTCAAGAAATATATAAGTTACGTTCCGTTCCATTGAAATAACGTTACAAAATAACGTTGCGTAAATAACGAAATATCACTACTCTACGCTAAATCTAATCTAAACTGTGGCTCAATGTGCGTCGGCGTCAACAGGAACATTCGTGCGGCGTGTGTGGACAGTGGGCAAAAGGGCCAAGGGCGACACAACATACATATGCTGTGAAGGGCGAGGCCTAATGACAGAGACGGAATTACATAATTTACATTAGAGGGAAATTAAGTAATTTGGTGACAAGTAAGATAAAGATAAATAATAAGAATAAAAATTTAGACAGGACAGCTTACGAAGACCTACAAAAGAAATTCCAAAAGTAAATTTATATACTAAACACAGATTTATTGTGCTTCTTTTTTAGGCAAAATGGAAATGGGTTCCCAAGAAATAGAAATTAATTATAATTTTCCATTTGCTGATGAAGTACTTAATCAAAAGTATAAATTTAATATAAAAATTGAAAATAGCGGAGATTACAATATTGATTTAGCTGATATTGCAGTTAAAAACGAATCTACAGAGGAAAAAACAAAATGCAAAAATAGTGACAATTTAAAAACAAGTTTCAAGCGAACTGGTGAGAAGAATCATGTGTGCAGTTTTTGTGAAAAATCATTTGCTTCGAAATGGATTCTTACACAGCATCTATTAACCCATACTGGTGAAAAAAACTATGAATGCAGTTTTTGTCAAAAAACATTTGCTCGAAAATTTAATCTTACCAAACATTTATTAATTCATACTGGTGAAAGATACTATAAGTGCAAAATTTGTAAAAAAGCATTTGGTCGAAAGTCTCACCTTACTCAACATTTATTAACTCATAGTGGTCAAAAAAACCATAAGTGCAATATTTGTGAAAATGTGTTTAGTCTGAAATCTAATCTTACACGTCATTTATTAACTCATATCGGTGAAAAAAACTATAAGTGCAGTATTTGTGAAAAAAAAGTTGCCCAAAAATCTGATCTCGCAAAACATTTGTTAATTCATACTGGTGAAAAAAACCATAAGTGCAGTATTTGTAATAAAGCATTTGCTCTAAAAACTCATCTTACAGATCATTTATTAATTCATACTGGTAAAAAAAGCCATAAGTGCACTATTTGTGAAAAAGCATTTAGTGTAAAATCTAATCTTACACAACATCTAGTAACCCATACTGGTGAAAAAAACTATAAGTGCAGTATTTGTGAAAAAACTTTTGCACTAAAATCTCATCTAACAGGACATTTACTAACTCATACTAATGAAAAAAATCACAAGTGTAGTTTTTGTGAAAAAGCATTTAGTCAAAAATCGAATCTTACAAGACATTTATTAACTCATAGTGGTGAAAAAAACCATAAGTGCAGTATTTGTGAAAAAGCATATGGGATAAAATCCAATCTTACAATACATTTATTAACTCATACTGGTGAAAGACACCATAAGTGCTGTATTTGTGAAAAGACATTTGCTCTGAAATCTCATCTAACAAGACATTTTCAAATTCATATTTGTGAAAAAAACAATAAGTGCAATTTTTGTGAAAAAGCGTTTAGTCAGAAATGTAATCTTACAAAACATTTATTAACTCATACTGGTGAAAAGAACCATAAGTGTTGTATTTGTGAAAAAGCATTTGGTCTGAAGTATAATCTTGACAAACATTTATCGACTCATACTCATTGATGGTCAAAAAAACCCATAAGTGCAGTATTTGCAAAAAGATTCAAAAATTTAAACTTACACAACATTTATTAAAAACATAATTGCAGTATTTGGAAAAATCATTTGCTTATGGAAGCTCGTAAAAACATTTAAATTAATTCAATGGTGTGTTAGGTACCATTTATGAAAAATCCCTCATTCTTTTAAACAAAATGTAATAAACCATTCAGTAATTTACGCTATAATAAAATGGATTAATAAGACTTATTATAAATGAATTCTTACCTAATCATGCATTGATGGCCATCCTGGATGTGACTTGTAGGATATGAAACTAGCCGCAGGCTAGTTTCGTATAACATTATATTTAATTGTTTTAGGTGTGTTCATTATGTAACATTGCTGTTACTCTGAATAAACATATATTATTACATGAGAATTATACGCTATTTTTTCTACTCTCATTAAAAACAGAACACATTTATTTTAATAATATATAATATGTTAAATGAACTTTTTATAACAATAAAAAAGAACACTTTTTACTTAATCCATATTGCCCATCTATAATTACATTTGAAAACCCCAACACTATTTCACATCATATTATTGTAAGTTTTTTAGAACATTGTAATTTATTAATCGTTTTTGCAATTTACAAAATTCAAAATATTTTGGCAGCTGTCAAAATAATGTCAACTTCGCCAAAGAATAAGGGCGTTCGGTAATGTAATCAGAGATGCGACGGATTATTTGTCACGTGAATATAGTTTAGACGGAGTAAATTGCAATAAACGAAGTGTTACGTATGTCAAAGTAAAAATTCAATTTTCTCGTAATTTTGGTTGGAACATTTTGATTTATATTGTGAAAGTAGTCTTGGGCCGGTTTCGTTCTACTTAGCCCGACGATAGTTATTTTCAATAAAGAGATGGTTCGCAACACAATTTTTGTGTTATGCCTCTGGGTTCGTAATTATTCGTTGATGAACTACATGTATACATTTTAGTTTAGATAACAGTTTTCTATTTTATAAATAGTTTTAGCCATTTTCTACTTTAATTTACCACTATTTCCTTGTATCCTTCTCTTGCGGATATAGTAATTTTTTGTTGTTCTACATCAAACAATTCAAGTTCCCTCATTTTTAAATAATGTAAGTGAAATATCAAAAATAATAAAGCAATTTTGAACTTAAATTTAACCTCATAAATTCAGATTAATCACTAGATGAAAATTCTCCGAGCAAAAAGACTATCATCCGATTATTCAGACTGTCACTGCCGAACTGTCGAGATTTACTTCCCCTACATCTAGATCTCATAAACGAACGATTTTAATGGCTCCGAGTAATCTAGATGTAATTGCCCAACTCGCCTTTTATATACCTGATGAGTTCGCCATGAAGAATTTGGAGCATTAGGAGTAGAGTAAGAATAATTGGAGTATCGTCTAAACCGAACGCCGTTCGGTGTAAGTAAATGTCAAATGTCAATAATTTGTCATTGTAAATCATTGGTGCGTACGGAAAGTACACACTTTTAACACTTTTTGCTCTGACGTGTCTTTTAAGTATCGTTCTGTTCGAACTAAACCCACTCTGTGGTGTTCCTTAAGTCCAAGCTGGTGTAAAAAGTTGCGAACTATTTACACTCTATCCGAATTTGGTTATTAAAGTGCGATGACGGCCATATTTGTTTTTATTGCTTTTGAATTTCGTTTGTGTTTTAAAGGATAAAGTAATACAGTTAATTAAATAAAAATGGATAACTACGAAATTTATTTATCATACAACAATAACAGATTTAAAGTACAATTAGATTTAGATACCTACAGAACCTTAATAGAAGGTGAGAAATTAATGTTCATACTAAATTTTCAGTAATACTCGACACTCGGATGCAACTATACGCGATATTTTGTATTTTCAGACATTCACTATTTTATTGCAAAGGTAAAAAATTAAAAATATAAACAAATAAAAAAAAATTATTTTACAAATATTGATTTGTTTGGTTTGGTTGATAATTTTTGCTATCAACTGTCAGTGTTGACTGTCAGCTGTTCCTTTAATATTTTTCCGCACTATTTGCTCGATGGTCATGTGACTAAATAACTACTCTGCTCTAAACCGTAACCGGATTGACTTTCCGTACTTAGCACATATATGTAAAAAGAGCGTTTTCACACGGAGCAATATGTTGCAGCAATAAAAAGTTGCAATATCGCTTATGAGCCGTCTTCACATGCAACGCGATGCGATAAATTTATGGCAGCAATATTTTTTTGTCGCAATGACGTGCAATATGTTCTACGGAATTCTGCGATATCGTATTGTGTCAATAGTAGAAAATCATGTATGTTTATGCAGGTTTCCACACTATTCGCTGTTTATAGTAGCAATTTATTTAGCAGTGTTGCAAATACGTATTATAAAATATAAATAAGAAAATTATATTGTTGTTTTGTTGTTTTTTTTAATAGGAACAATTTTTTTAGTATCATTTAAACAGTGTTGCGAGATATATGTATTATAAAATAATAATAATAATAATAATAATTATAATAATAATAATAATAATAATAATAATAATAATAACAATAATAATAATAATAATTATACTAATAATACTCTGCTTATATTTCACCCCCTTACGAGTGAATCCCAGAATCCAAAAGCTTGTCCGGGGAAGGGACGGCTATATTATTATTTGCCGTGGCGCTCCTGACGACTTACTGATAATTGATGGCACCATTTAGCAATGGGTGTAGCAAAAACAATGTTTATGGGATAAATCGCGTAGAATGAAATATTCCAGTTTTTCATAGAGAAGGAAAATGAAATATGAACAGGAAATATTTTCAAAATTATTAACACATAACTTGACTATTAAAGAAGCTTATTAATACTTCTATATTTTCTTCATTTCACAATGCATGCATAGCTCCTTCAGTACTAGTTTGGTTTTGTTTTTGTTCTCTTGTTTGAAGTAGAACCATAGTAAGAAAACCCTGTTCTTCCTATTTTGATTTTATACCAACTAATTTAACTTATTATAAAACTAGGCAACATCGCAAATTCTATAGTAACATTTATTGCATCAATTATTTCTCGTGTGAAAATCATTCGCAATATATCGGGTGCGATGACTTTTTATTGCTCACAAAATATTGCTACGTGTGAAAACGCTCTTATGCTACATCTACCATTATATCGTTGTCTGAATAAAGACAACGATTATATATATAATCAGATCAGAGACATTCATTTACGTTTAGCCGTAAATGCTGTATAGGTAAAATAAAACCAATATTAAAAAAAAGAAGAAATAACTGTCAAAATCAAATGTCAAATTTAAATTACGTCAATTCAATAAGTTGTGTTATTGGAAATGATTGAAAGTATGTAATGTTTTGTAATTGGACAAAATTCCTTATCAAAATTATGATTTACACGCCAAATCATAAAAAAAGATTAATTAGTTCTTGATATCTACAATAAAATGCATGTTATAATAAAAATGATGTAAGCATATTACTATACATATATAACTTGTGAATGAATTATTAATTTTATTTTTTTAGACGTTTTATATTTTTTATAATAAAAATATTACTCGCCGCACTGATATTTACTATCTTGGCATTTGGAATAATTTTACCACTTTATTATTATTATTTAAGACGAAAATATAGAGTTGATAAGTTAAAAAACCTATCTAACAAGCTACGGGTTGGCATATTCCACCCTTATTGTAATGCAGGGGGAGGTGGAGAAAAAGTCTTATGGGTAGCACTTCAAGCCTTACAAACGAAGTAAGAATGAAATTTATCCCTAAAATGTACCTCTAGTTAATGTTCCGTTTAATTTTAAGGTATCCCAAGGCTGAATATTATGTGTACACTGGAGATGTAGAAGTCACACCTATAGAAATATTGGATAAAGTTAGAAATAGATTAAATGTTAAACTAGAAAAAGATGTAAAATTTATTTACCTTCATAGAAGAAAATGGGTGGAAGCTGATAAATATCCTTATTTTACTCTTTTAGGACAGGCATTGGGATCTATATTTTTAGGATTTGAAGCGTTGTCATTATTGAATCCAGGTAAACGATACAGTTTTCCGGTATTGTCCCATTTTTCCGGTATCTTTGGAACACTAATTTAAGTAATTACTAATTTAAAAATATGTTAAACAGTAAGAGTTCTAAATGCAATCTTGACGGTAAAATGATGTCATATGATTTTTTATTTATTAAGAACATATATTTTCCCTAGTTAGATACATATTTTTTTACTTAACTACACTATATTAACCCTTAACTAAACATAAACTATAGTTAAACGTTATTAAATGGTTACCTGATTTCTAAATGGGAGTAATTCAAGAGTTTCCAAAAGTCCGGAAATTCACCAGTATTCAGATCAGCTACCCTGAATTTTTTGGCTATTTTCTAAAATGTATTCAGTTAAGGGTTAATACAAATATAGAAAATATCTTAAAGAAGGCAATGTTTGGTCTTATACATACTAAAAGATACATAATTGATCCAATTAAATGTTAAGGAGACTTATAAAATTTTCAATCAACTGAAACAATTTGGTTTTGTTTTAAGTTTAAAAAAATTAATTTTTGTTCCAGATATTTTTATTGAAACAACTGGATTCACATTTGTTTTGCCCATATTCAAATATATTGGCAGTTGCAGAACAGGTTCCTACATCCATTACCCAACCATTACTAATGAAATGCTAAAGAGAGTTTCAAATAGACAGGCTCTTTATAACAATAGAGGGCTAATAGCCAGAAGTCCTGTTCTTACTATGGGCAAGCTAATATATTACCACATATTTGCTTGGGTAAGTTAATAAGAGCCTAATTTCTAATTTATCATTATGGAAGAATAATACTTTTTAAAAATTTGTTATTAATTGCGAAAAACTATATAAAAAGGGGAGAAAAAAATATAATTTTATGATCACATAAATTTAAGTCTTTGGAGCGATAGAAAATGGTACATCAATCATTCAATGCAAAATGAACAAAAGTTTAGAGCGCGAATTTTTTTTAACCTCGATGGCTTTCCCCTATTTATTCTACTATGCAATGTCTTTATATCTAGTATTATGAGGGATTACCCATTTTACGAAATGCCTTATTGATTTTTTATCTAATTGGTAAATAATTTAAAATTAATAAAAATAATATGTTCGAAATAATTTCGTTCTTTTAATAAAACAATGTTTTTACTCACAAACTAATTCATCGTTTTTGTCGGTTTCTCTAATATGTTACGCCAACTATACAACATTAACAAATAAAAAATAAATCCCAAAGGTTATCCACATCTCAAATGTGGTCCAAGTTTTTAGGAAATAAAGCACAATGTCAGGTACCACAAGAATTTAATTGTAAATCTTTGTTTTGGTTCTAATTTAAGAACAGTTCGAGCATGCGCATTAATTCCATAGTGTTTTGGTTTTATCAAAATCGATTCGGAATCAATCATCAAGTAGAATTCTGTGTTTTGGTCACGTTTTAATAAAATTTTTTTTTTTTTTTTTGTCCGGACCGTTCTTTGCAACCGGATTCACTGCAGCCTCGTGGGCTTATTGCGTTCTCTCCCGTCTTTTGTCTACTGCACCCACTCCATCAACCTTGTTCCCTGTACTAGTTTGTACAGGTTCTTTAATGGCTGTTTGTAGTAGTCTTCTGGATCCATTTTTGGTTTTCCATAAATTCTTTGCCTTCTGTGATCCAGCGCCTCACAGTTGCATAGTATGTGGAGTGCATTCTCGGTCCCTTTATTGCATTGTCTGCATTTAAGGTCGCCGTTATATAGCCCCATTTTGTTTAGATGCTCTCTGGTGGGAAGGTGTCCCGTGAGGAGCCCTGTGGTAATTCGTAGTTGATTCCTACTCATTGAAAGCAGTTCTTCAGTTACGTTCTTTGTCGGTTCTTTTATAAATTTTTTCCCGTGTAGAAGTCCGGGTACATTGTCCCAGTATAATTTGTGTTTTCGCTTGATCCAGTCTTTTATATGGTTCCTAAACGTACGTTTTGGTACTCCCATCGCTGGTTCTGGACCAATTAATGGGGTGGACGACCCGCTTCTTGCGAGCTCGTCAGCCTTTTCGTTTCCAGCGATACCTTTGTGACCTGGTACCCACGATAAAGTTACTTTATTGTGGGTCGCCAGTTCCCTAAGTTCTTCGCCACATTCCCATACCAGTCTAGATGTCACCTTTGGGCTTCTTATGGCCTTAAGGACTGCTTGACTGTCTGAGTAGATTATGATTCTTTTACCCTCGTGGGCTCTCATGATACTATGTCTCGCACATTCGAGTATTGCATAGACCTCTGCCTGGAATACAGAGGTATATTTTCCAAGAGAGAAACTCTCTTGGTACTTATTCTGTTCGCAGTATATACCAGCTCCAGTTCCCCCTTCGGTTTTTGACCCGTCTGTGTACCAGGTAATTCCGTTAGGGTTTTTAAGAGACCCGATTTATGTTTTAAAATTTTCTAAAACCATATACACTATAATATATGGTAGGTCAGTTATATATATTTTTTAATTTATATCCATTTATTAAAAGAAAGAAAAGACCAGAAATAAGAAAAAAAATATTAGTAAGTGTTTTCGTCTTCACTTATTAGAATCAGTTCGGAATCGGTTTAATAAATATGTACCACTACGCAATTTGTTCTGCACAGTTCTAAAATAATTTACGAACAGTTATAAATACGAAACCAAAACAAAGCTAAAAGCAAATTGAGGCAACTAGTTTCGGTCACTATGACCATCATCAGGCCTATAGATACAAACGTTCATAGTTTGATTGTATCTGTTCCTAACTATGAACGTTTGTATCTATAGGCTTGATGATGGTCAGTGACCGAAACTAGTTGCCTCCATTTGCTTTTACAATTAAATTTTTGTGGTATCTGACTTTGTGTTTTATTTACTAAAAATAAAAAATAAATTCTAATCTATGAGTATAAAAACAAACCACGATATAGGTGAGGCAAATTCTAATATTTTTAATACCTCTTTGGAGAAATGCTTTTTAATCTATACACCTCCATAATGATCAATAGTGCCATTAACTATATATTATTTTTGATTATGTATTCTATATAAATATTATTTTAGGCATATTCATTGGCTGGCCAGTGTTCTGACATAACTTTAGTCAACTCCACATTCACCATGGAACATTTAAATACTCTATGGAACCGGCCTCTTCACTTGGTTTTTCCACCCTGCGAAACTGATCATCTCAAGAGTATTGAAAAGAGCTTAAAAAGGCCTAAAAATATCAGAATCATGTCGTTAGCTCAATTTAGACCAGAAAAAGATCATCCTCTGCAACTACAAGCCTTATACGAACTCAGAGAAATAGTCTCTGAGGAAGTGTTCATTAATTTAACACTAGTTTTATGTGGAAGTTGCAGAAATCCAGATGACAGTAGGCGAGTTAAAGATTTAAAAGATTTTAGTAAACATTTAAGCCTCGAAAATAATGTCGAATTTAAAGTGAATATGTCTTATGACGAGTTACTCGACGAATTTAAAAATTCATATGTAGGTATCCATACAATGTTGGATGAACATTTTGGAATTAGCGTTGTTGAGCAAATGGCGGCGGGATTAATAATGGTGGCGCATCGATCAGGAGGACCCCTGTTGGATATTATCGAAACTTCAGAAGGTTCAAGACTTGGATTTTTAGCTCAAACTCCTGATGAATTCGCCCATATCATAAAATTTATTTTACAGCTAGATGACGCTGAAATTTGTGAAATTAGGAATAAAGCACGGGCTTCTACTGATAGATTTAGCAATCAAAAATTCCATGAAGAATTTTTGAGAGCCGTTGAACCGCTTTTTAAGTAAGACTGGTGTTGAATTTTTTAATGTTCAGCGTTGTTTATTATTTTAAGAATAAAGTGTGATATGTCTTATTATAAAAACTAGTTTTATTCTTATACACATTTTCCTTAAAAACTGATAGAAATGGAATGTTAGGAATGTATAACAGATTTGCCACATTATCCAATATTTGGAAGAATTCCTTTCATCAAATAAAATTATGCAAGTCAAATCTTTAAAATATATAATTATTGCTTAATATTATAATATATCATATTTAAGAGGTAATTTACAATACTTAAATTTTAGGGACCTTATTTAAATGTTTTTTTAAAGGCTCCAATATGAAAAAGTTATATAAACGTAATTTACTACAAAACGAAAACATTGTTCTGTCGTTAATCAGATTGCAAAGGCGTTGCCATGTGTTTTAAAATTGATTTTTTCTCGCATTTTTTGCCATGCAATCAAAGGAGAACATTTGAGATGTACTTCGTATAGAAAAGGCAATGTCGCTTTATATGTTAAGTGATTAGTTAAGAGTGGCTTTGAGTTCATGTGGGATATGGGAATACATGGTAAGTTATTTTATTTATTGGTTTTCTTTGCTGAACCTCTTTAACAGTTAACTTAATAAAAAACGTATACGACGGTATTCGCGAAAAAATTTCAGGTTATTCAGTGGATCAGGCGGTAAAATTTTGTGGGAAATTAACGAAAGCTTCAGACTGCACAATTTATCAATGAGTTAACAAAAACGAATGTGAAAAATGAGCATTTAATAAGAAAAAAGAAAAACGGGGACGGAAAATAATAATTTTAGAAGATTACGTTAAGCGATTCGATAAACAATATTCTTTTTTTTTTCGTAATAAAATCCTCACTATAAATAAAATCCGTGCTGAACTACAAATCGATACGAATTTGCCAAAACTATCGAATACATACACTACATGAAATAAATTTTTGTTACTGTAAAAGGTAACAATACCCTAGTGGAAAAAGAGGAAATCGTTGTATGGCGCAGAAAATATTTAATGGTAATTCGTAATGAGGGAAAAAATTATTATCTGGACGAAACATGGGCACGACAGAGCTGCCTCCCAATATGCGCTAGTACGTTCTAAGTAATAGATTACAGAAATCTTTAGGAAAACACTGCGCTGGGCTGTGTCGCCTGCATCTCAATTTGCGCCCAGCCTAAATGTTTATTTTATGACCAACCCTACTACATATAGATCATAAGTAGAAATTACAACCACACCCATATTTTATCAAAAATAAATATAAAACCCTTTCAAGACACCACTTTTCTCTGTTATAATTAATTTTTGCTACTTTTTGGAATCTAGTTTCCATTTATACTTACAAAAGTTTGGGAAGATTTAGAAATTAAAAATCATTTAGAACGAAAGCAGGAATATCGTCTGCTCCGGTGGTCTTCTCTGGCATCTTAGTGCATCTTCCTTTTCACTGAGGTTTGTAAGATTTAAAAAGTGATTATTATCTGTTCTATTGGGTAGAAAAGGGGAAGTATATGACTATTTAAAAAGATTTGCGAAACTGCGAATATCGGAATGGGCCTCCAGTATTCAGACTCCCACGTTATTACTGCGAATTAAATTCGATTGAGTTAATATGGGCCCAAGTAAAAGGCGATGTCGCGGGTAAAAATTCTACTTTTAAATTAGCAGAAGTAAAAATACTTTAACCTTTTCGGGCAGCGATAATAACGATCCCCGTGCTCGCCAGACGGCTATACGGACAGTGTTTCGAATCGAATCTTTCCATTTTTTCTTGAAAATAAAATACTGAATATTACAAAAACGCTTAACTTTATATCGAGTAATGTCATACAGTAAAAAAACATGTAAGATATAAAAAAAATTCAATATCAAAAAAATAAAATGTTGCTATATCAAAATCTAAACTATGCCTCCCTTTGAGTCGTTTCCCGGCAAAAAAACTTATGCAGTGCTGTTACAGCTGCTAATTGAACTAAATGTATTGGTCACGTGATAAAAGAAAAAGACAAGAAATTTGCAATAAATTAAAATGTAAATTTATCATATAATTATGTAAAACAATAAAATTGACCGCCACGGGAAAAATTTCCTCTTTCCCATTAACCACCGAAAATCTCTACTACTTTGCCTCAAGACATTCCATTACTCAGTTTTCAAGTAAAATGGCTATAGCTTAGCTTAATGCATTACGGTATGTTATTCATGGGAAAAACCATTAACACAAAATATTGAGCAACTTTCTTATTCATGTTGTATTGGGTTTGGTTTTGATTCCTATATATAAAACCAATTTTTATTTGTCTATAAAAGAAAAACTATATTAATATTATGCGATAGGTTTCTCTAACATCTTAGTAAAAAACGACATAACAGTCAAAAATATTGTATTTTTTACACAACTTCAGATACAAGTGTCACAAAAATCCTAATAAATAGTAAAATAAATAGGATATGAAAAAATGCATTTTAACTTGGAATATAAAAAATCATAGTCTAAAATGCACCCAACTGATCATATGTTAATTTGAATTATTTTTCAGATTTTTTTATAAACAAATATAATACTAGAGCAGTACACTTTAATTTAATATATAATTTTCAAGTATAAAAAAAACATTTTTTAATAAAATGTAGATAAGTTTATGCATATGGTTAAGAGCTTTAACACTTTTGACCAAAAAATTTTTACCATAATAAAGAAAAATTAAGTAATAAGATTAAAACATTTTTTTTATTATTTGTGCACTGTTTTTATAACTATACGAAATGCTCATAACCACTATGAAAATAATCTGAAACAACTCAAAACAAACTCAGTCCACTGAGCTAAAAGTCATTTAGAATACCCTAAATCATCACTTAATTTACAGTTCAGTATGCTTTGGTTTTAATTCCTCTATTCTCTTTAGATATTCACTCTTTTCTATGCATCCTTCACACTCTTCTCCCCAATCATTGAGGATTTTCTTGAGATCTCTTACTTTAAGTTTCTTCAAATCTACAGTTTTTAGGTCAATTTCAACATCATACCTCAGCTCGCATATTTGTGCATCTTTTTTCTTAAGTTTTTCACATATTTTGTCTGAAGGCATAGACCACGACAAAGGTTTTGACATTTCACCCAGAATTCCAGTTGCACTTTCTTCTAATCCTCCCAAATAGTAACACTACAATAAACATTTCAATTAGATTAATAAAATATGATCAAATATTAAGTTAAATTCTATATTAATATTGGTCCTCGTACTGTGGATGTATTTAACAAAAACTACAATTATATTTAGCTTTGTTTTGATAAATAGTTGACTTTCCATTATCTATTTAAAATTTTTATTTACGAAAAATCTATCTTGGCTAATAAAAGCTTTATTATTTGCAAAGGGAAAGTCTGCAGATATAATCTCATAATTGGACTTAATTGGCTGTTGTCCATGTATAATTTTCCCTTTTTGAACTACAATATTATGCTAATTGATATTATTAATAAATCTACTGTTTCCATATTTTATAAGAAAACTATAGAAATGGTATATTTTGTGAGGTTGAAAATTCATTTTTAAATTATTAATATTTAGTACTTACAAAACGATTTTCTTTATTTTTTAGTCCTTTACAAAAGGTCTTAAATTTATCTTCAATTTTTTTAGAATCCTTTTTAACGTCATCGCTTAGTGTGGCAGTGAATTTATCTAATGTTTTTATACAGACTACAAAAAAAAATAAAAATTAAACCAATAAATAAAAATGAAATTTTCACTTTTACCTTCGCATTCTCCTGGTTTTAAACTATTTACTGCCAAAACAGAGGCTAAAAAGACCATAAATATTGCCTGGACTTCCATTTTTATAAATTCCTAGAATTTTGATAAATATAATATTAAAGATATTATGTTAAAAGTTAGGTTATATTAAAAAACCTAAATGAAATATTTAACAAAAGAAGCTGTAAATTATTAGCAACTAATAATTAATACTTACGCAATTATACAGAATATATATTATTTCCTAAATTATATTTATCTCTTAACACGTTAGCAAAACCATAAAAACCGCTGGATAACGACGTCAAAAGAAAGACGGTATACCAAAATTATGGTTGTGAACTGTCAACGTCAGTTTTGTGGCGACTTTTCATTGGTACACGTTTTTGGTGACGAATCCATAAACACCAATCAACTGTGTTTCTTCTTTTCTCAACGTATTTAACATAAGGCCCAGACTACACACACGTTAACGTGTGGATAATTTCAGAAATTCCCCACACGTTAAAATATTAAACTTGGTTATCTGACTTAAAAAAACTATTATTTTATTAAAAGAAGTCTTTACTATCTAAATCTAGCCTGTATATTTAAAAAAATATATTAAAAGAATTCTTACTATCTAAATCTACCTGTGTTTAAAAAAAAAATAAAAGGGCCATGTGGGATTTGATCCCCGGACCTACTGCACCACAGCGAACACTATGTCTACGCGGCTACGCGGCTCTTGCATACATGTGTTCAAACTTATTATTTAAGCGAAACACATTTCACGTGTGGGTAATTTCTAAAATTATCTACAGGTTAACGTGTGGCTAGTCACAGTGTTAAGCGAAACACATTTCACGTGTGGGTAATTTCTAAAATTATCCACAGGTTAACGTGTGGCTAGTCACAGTGTTAACATAAATATCGTCTAGAACCAGATACAAGTATTGATGCACGGATGAAAATTTGATCCGCATATTAAAACTAACATGCAGATGTGTTGGATTGCATTCATTATTAAATCTTATTTTTTTCATTAAAAACAAACACACGATGAGTCATTTATGACTGAAATATTTCAACAAAAGTTTAAGATAAAAATTGCAGATAATTAAAAAATCTAAAAATTTTGTATTAATCATTTTTCAACATAACCTCAAAATTATCGACAAAAATGCTAAAACAGTTTTTTTCGTAAGCTCTAATTTTTTCAAAGCAAAATTTTAATTTTTCATTTTTATACGAATTTAAATAAAAAAAACCTAATTTTCAATCGAAAAAGTTTATACCATCTGCTTTCCAGCAAGAGGCCAATAATGAAGAAGAATATGACACAAAATATTTCTTTTTTGACAAATACACAGTGTTGCCAACCTGCGGTTAATTACCCGATTTTCGGGTATTTGCCTACTAGTGGGTATTCTTGCGGGTAAAATTCGGGTATTTCCTTCTATCTTCATCTCGTGTCAATTATTCACTGTTTTGTGGCAGTGAAGCCACTTCTACTATAAACATAAATATTACCGCTACAGCTGTCTTTTCTCAAAAAATACATAAAAATAAGAGTAATTGGTTTGCATTGAAAACACTCTATTGGCAACACTTCCACATAATTCGCGTCAGATATCAAAAACCAATAGAAAATAGCTCTGGCAGCTGAGGCATCAACAATGATGTTGCAATTTGTGTAGTTATCTGTTATATACATTAAAAAAAACCTTATAACTCACTGACAAACACTTCAAATTGAAATTGGGTAAAGCGGGTATTTTGTAATTCCATGCGTGTAAAATCGGGCATTTTGGGGCAAAGTTGCGGGTATTTTGGTGATTTCTTATTGGCAACACTGCAATATAGTGTGGCTAATCTGTTTGGATGTGTCTACTCGTCCAGTACCAACGTAGACTTATTTGAACGATATATGCATAACAAATATAATTACAGGGAATATAATTTAGCATGTTCTAATCTATTACTAAATATTTATTATTCTAAAAAAATGTAGGAAAACTGTTGAACATTTAGAATTTGTGCAGATTTAGTGAGTTTTTGTTCGTCTTATTCTTCGGGGTATTAGATTAAAAAAAGTGGGGTGAATATTTCTGTTGCACACCTAATACTGGCAGGTAAATATTGGTTGGGGAATTCACAAATAAATTGAAACTTTTTAAATTTGCTTATTGACGGTCATAACTCTAAATTATAAGAATAAGTATACACCACACACTATACACTTGTGTGTAATAATAATTGCCTATATTTCAGTTAATTTAAAAAATGAAAACGATTTTGACCTATATTTTGTTACAACTATGACATCAGTATAATTTCAATTTCAAACACGGGAGTGAATTTGAAAAAACAGTCCGCGCCTATTCAAAAAGTTCTATATTTTTCTTTAAAGAACAATGTAAAACTAAATGTACATATAATTTTACGGCGATTTTGCGAGGGAAACCATAAACCATTTAATTTTTACCGAAAAACCTAAAACAATCCGTACAAAAATGCTGTTATTCGAATTTTTTTCTAATTGAGACGGACTATTAAGTTTATATAATACATTTGTTATTTTAAGCGAAAAATACAATTTTTTTTAATAAAACTTGTTTGTTGTTGATTGATTAAACTATTTTTGAAGTAGAAAGAAGTTTATTAAATTTATTCAATACTATATTTCAAAAAAATACTGACTCACGACAATGTTTATCAATAATTACTAACTATCAACATTATTTTAAGAAATATGCTGTCCATCACCTTTATAAATGCGAAATGATCTTGTAAATAAATTATTAACCTCATCAATTAATCGATGTTTCTTCGAATTAAAAAAATGTTTTTTTTTATAATTTAAAAACCTATAATTACTATGTAATCGTCTTTAATAAGTGTAAAAACAAAAAGCATGTGATTATGTAATATAAAATTTTCAAGATAATAATAGATGATCATCACTTATTACCAAATCGAATAATCAATCAAATAGTGTCAGTACCTAATAATTTAATACTACTCATAATAGTACAGTTTTCCAATAGGATAAAAAATTCATAGTCGTAATAGGCATAAAAAATATGTGCATCAGACACGGTTGATTTATATATAATTTATGTACCTCGTGATTTTTTTTATTAACATTTACGACTCTTAGACGCATTTACTCTGGCCGTACGTTAGCCCTTAGCAAATTATATGAATATATTTCTGAGTTTTTTGAATATAAAAAAAAATTTCCGTAATTATAATCCGTGTACCTTATAAATTTTTTCGTACCTAAATTTAACATGTCTAACCGCAAGTCCCCGCTTTAAAGGTCTATACTCAAACCAATGCGATACTGCGGGAACGGGAGCGGGAACGGTTTGTAAAGTGCGGCAAGCGGTACCGTGTGTATTCACACTAGTGCGTCAAAAATAAGCCGAATGAACGTAATTTCAGTTGTTATTTTTTATTTAAAAATACTGTGTACGATAGTTCATCAGATGAAGAGGAAGTTTTTTTGTTGCTAGCAGCAGAACATGATGAGAAAATTAAGTTCAAATTATATTTCATCCCATACTTTTTCTTCCTTATGTTTTTATATTATGGATGAGAAAGATCATATAAAATAGGATATCTTTGTACAATTTCTATAATTATTTCTCTTTGACATCTCGCACGCCTGTCAATAAAGACAAACAAAACAGAAATGACCTGCGTCAAGAGTGCAAACAGCGGGAAAAAAAATTCCTCCCGTTCCCATTCCGGCAGTCTCGCATTGGGTTGAGTAGACCAGCGTGCAGTGTTTTTCCGCGGTTCGCACTCTTGACGCAAGTCATTTCTATTTTCTTTGTGTTTATAGACAGGAGTGCGAGATATCGTGCAATGACAGAAAGAATTATCGAAATTATACAAATGTATCCTATTTTATATCATCTTTCTCATCCAGTATATAAAAATATAAGGAAGAAAGACAAAGTATGGGATGAAATGGGATTTGAACTTAATTTTCTTATCGTGTTCTGCTGCTAGCAACAAAAAACTTCCTCCTCATCTGATGAACTATCATACATATTATTTTTAAATAAAAATAACTGAAATTACGTTCATTCGGCTCACTTTTGACGCACTAGTGTGAATACACAAGATTATCCCGCTTCCCGCAGTCCCGCATTGGTTTGAGTAGACCTTTATTCCCTGTCCAGACAGACATATTTAATGTTCCGCTACACCAAAGGTTCATTTTTCAATTCCAATCAACCGCAGAGATACTTAATGCTCACATTTTTGTGTAGCTTAGACTAACAATAAATTTTATATAAAGCCATCATTCTAAGTTATCCTGATTACGGTTGCTAAATCATTACTCCATCCTACAAATATCTGCTAAAATAACTAGATAGACTTCAATTTCAAAGTCTTCCTATAGTAACTGGTTGCATGAAATCTACTTCGACCAATGCATTACTGGCAGAAACTGGAGAACTTCCTTTAAAATATAGATGGAAATGGTTTGGAGCAAAATACCTCTTAAAAAACCTATCTCTCAATAATAACCCTATCAGGGCCCTAACATCGTTAGAAATTAAAAATAGAGAAAAAAATGATCGATACTGCTGAAATTATTGCGATTAATCACGCTCTCCAAGTAATTTTAAGAGAAACCATTTCCCACTCAATCATTTTCTGATTCCAAAGCAGCTTTACAAAAAATCAGCAAAAAAACTTATTCCAAGAAGACAGAACACTTATGACAGAACATTTATGACTAAAAAGTTGATCAACTGGCCAACGTCTGTCGTACCCCTCCCGAGATTCCTACAGACCTATATCCTTGACGAATGTTCTAGGTAAGCTCTTTGAGAATTTACTCAAAGATCGTATTCCATACAAGATGCACTAGTGAGACTCCATATCCAACCTTTCAAAGCCCGCAACCTTGGTCACTGTGCATCGGCGTCCTATTTGATGTTCGAAAAGCGTTTGATGAAGTCTGGCATGCCGGACTTGTTAGAAAGCTTTCAAACATTGAACTTTCTATCCCCTCATTAAACTCATTCACTCCTATCCCACAAACAGAGCCATTCGTGTCAAAGTTGGGAACTCCATCTCTGATCCCTTCAATCCACAAGCTGGAGTCCCCCAAGGCTCAGTGTTAGTCCCCGTGCTGTATCTCATATACACGCACGACATCCCACACCTCTCCTCATCCTTTTCAGACTAACATCCGCCCACTGTATCCCTGTAATTCTACTTCTACAAGAAACAAATACTATACCAGGACAAATTACCGCATAGAACCTAGCGTGAGGTGGTTATAAAAGATTCCCGCCTCCACAACTCAGTACAATAGTTGTAATAAAAAAAAAGAAAAAGTTGGTACCCTCAATGTACCAGTTGATATAAAATTAAATTATTCCCTCTACCTACTTAAGACAAAGTATCAAACCTTGTGTAAATGGTCTACAGAATGGAAATCATGCAGACGAAACAATAAATCGTTTCATTGCAAAAGTGGCTCCAAATCTGCTTAAATCTTCATGGTTCAAAAATTTCACGTATATGAATAGGAGACATATTATCACACTGATAAGAATGAGAACAGAACATTACCTAACTCCCTTTCACTTCTACCTAATAGGAGTGAAAGACAATGCACAGTGCGAATGTGGACAAATTGGATCCTTAAACCACGATATTGGAATTCCCTATCAACCGGATACAAAATTCTGACATCTACAGTGAATTATACAAAGCTAATATACAAACCCCATTTGACATACGTTATCTACTAAATAATATAAATAACGCAAGACTCACAAGATTGTTAAATTTTTTTAACAAATTTAAAATAAAACTGTAAACCTAATTTTTTTAATTTTTTCTTTAAAGCCGTTACACAGGCGACTGACGGCCAGTACTGACGATCATCCGGTCTCATTGATTCTATTGGGTTTTCACAAGTAGAGCGTATCGTCCATTGACTGATTGGTCCGTTGGAGCATGCGTCGAGCCCTTGTGGATGCGTATGGTACGCGTCAGTTCGGGCCATCGGCGTTATGAGTCTTTTCACATGACTGATGCGCATTTTACTTACTGTTTTTATTTTCTGTAGAGTTGCATGCATTTGAAATATGTCCTCCAGTGATTTTAGAATCGACATGAAGATATTAATTAGTTCAGTGGAACTAGAGAAGTGTATACGAGATCCACATAGCTCTTTTGGTTGTTTGTCTTCGAACTATTAATATTTTTACGCAGAAAGCGGCAACAATGTGTTCTTTCACTCTTTGTGCGTACTATCATATGCTGTATGTGAAAATGTATGCAATCCGTGAGCGCTGATCGTCAGTACTGACCATCAGTCATCACTCGCATGTATAACAGTATAACGTCTCTTATAGTTTTGGGTGCTACTACTATCTAGATCGGCAGCATTTCTAGTTGTGTCAGCATGGCGGTTGCCTCCAAGAGAGAAGAGTCTAACCTTATGTTTTAACAACCTCAACCCTCATGCAAAAAAGTCAAGCGTTCCAGTTATTTTAAAAATAAAAATACCCGATTACCGAGGAATATTCAATTGTAGAGAGCAAGACCAGAGTATTCCCATAGTTTATACTGGGTAAATTGATCCACAGATTATAGCCCAATAAAAGAGCGAAGAAGAAGAAAAATTTATTTTGACTAATTTGGTTTTTATATTTTTGAACCTCGTCATTTTTATGTTTGTAAGTATTAAGAAAACTTTACTAATCTATTTCAATTTCTAACTCATTATATTATTAAAACATGTTTATTGAAAATTTTCGCCCAACTAGCTTCTTTCAGGTATTTAACAATACGAGCTTAAACTGTTGAAGCATAAACATTTTTTTATTAATCAATTGATTTATAAATATAATTTGTAATATATTGTTTCAATCTTAAATTTCTAGATGTAGAAAGTAAATATGGGATCGATGACTCGAAGTAAAGGTCAAGAAGAAAAGAAAGTTTAGCCCAACTTGCCACTGAGTTTGTATATACCCACATATTAACTACCATGAACGTACATACGGGGAAAACTAACATTAGGATTATATGAATTATGAACATATAAAAAAAATGCGTTTTCAACACAATGATTTCCTTCCTCTTTATTTTTTGGAGTAAAAATAATATTTTAGTTAATAAATATATATTTTTTAATTTATTTATTTACTCTAATTTATATAAATTGTTACAATTTGTTAATCTAGATAAGTCCTTAAATAAATATAGACTCAGATTGTCCAGGAAAAATATCAAAAAGAGTACTATTATTGTATTATTACTATTATTTATTTTACACTTTCCTAGCTTTTCCAAAGTATTATCATTGTAGTTAGTGAACCTACCTTTAAAATGTATCAATTTATTATCTTTACTACAAGGAAGTTGTTTATAAATCTCAAGTTGCAGCAGTACATTGGCTTACACTTCTGTGTCTAATTTAAAAGAAACATGTAAAGACTGATCTAAAAATATACCTGTATCCATGACTGACTTGTTTTAAAATCATTTTTAACACTACTTAGGAATAGTTCTGTCATCAAGTCATTTTCGTCCTAGTGTACTATTGCTAATTCACCTTCTTCATTATTTTCCAGAACACTGTGCACCATTTTGCAAAATGTCCGATTTTATTGAACCTATTACACTTAACTTCTCATGCAGGACATTTCAGCCTCTCACGCTGGTGGTCTCGACCACAACAAAAACATGCTCCTTTCCTTTCATTGTATTGCTTCTGTGAGTATTTATTCCCAAATTGTTACCCAGGACCTTTCTGCTAGGTCCTTAACTACACCTACGTCCGCCTCTGGATTACCAATTCGAATTTGGTTCAAGTGTTGTTTGGCTTGCCGTATTTTAGGATTTATCCCAGCAGCAATATCCTCAGCTGTGTACGAATTTGATAGCTTTTACTCAACCAAGTTTTTGAACTTTAATATTCTGTAATATATCAGCTTTTGTTTGATTATCTGAGCAGTTTTCTGAAACACTCGAAATATTACTGTAATCGTCATTTTTATTTGACACAAAATGATTTGTTTAACTGAATTTTACCTTTATAAAAAAATATTCGTCAAGCCTATGGTTAAAGTTGCAGGTGAGTGAAATTTCTTACAACGGTTAAATTTTAATTTAACATCTATTATGTTCTACAAAGCGTCGAGAAAGTAATAAAACAGCGTCCAACAAAAAATATTGGTCACTGTGATATTGAAAGCATCGTCTGGGAACAGAAACAACTCTGACGCATGGAGCGAGATATTTAATACTAACTGCAAATACTATACTTAAGTATTATCTACTTAAATTAACCGTCAAACGGATGTACAACGTTGGTTATAGCAACACTGCATATTAACCAAAATAACCATTTTTGATTATAAAAAAAACTAATAAATTCCTGGAAATAAATGAAAAATCGTGCAATCATTCTAATGTTACATGGCGGGCGTTTCTATCTATTTTATATGTGTAAAACTTTATTGCCGTTTTGTATAATAATGGCGTCATCACCCATAGCAACTGCCACTTCCGGTTGTGCGATTGGCACCAAAATCTAATCAGATCTAATCTAGGGTATTAGAATCCTGTATGCAAAATTTCAAATTTTTTTATTCAGTAGTTTTTGAGTTATCGTTACTACAACATCCATCCAAACACACACACACACACACTAACACACACACACACACAGACATCATCGCGAAAATATTAAAATCGTATTCTAGGGACCCCAAAACGTGTTTATCCATTGAAAACTGACTAACCAATTTTTAGCATGATTCCTATACCTCTCTTATCTGAAGGGCGAGAGGTAAAAATAGATTTAAATAATCTGGAATACCACTTGCAGCGTTATCTAATAGTTAATAATAAAATTGATCTGTAAATCATATAATATATTCATTCATTCTGTTAGGACAGTCTTCGGTCATCAACCATACCATTGTATATAGACTATATACAATGACCATACTGTAATTTGCTATAGTCAGTAATTCCGTCGCAATCGAATGATCTCCGAATTTTAAGGATTTTTAAGAATTTTTTAAGGATTTTTAAGGATTTTAATGGTTTTTAAGGATTTTTGGATTTATAAGGATTTTCAAGGACTTTTAAGAATTTTTAAGGATTTTTCAGAATTTTAAGAATTTTTGAGAATTTTATTTTTAAGAATTTTTTAAGGATTTTTAAGGATTTTAATGGTTTTTAAGGATTTTTGGGATTTATAAGGATTTTCAAGGACTTTTAAGGATTTTTAAGAATTTTTAAGAATATTTAAGAATTTTATTTTTAAGAATTTTTAAAGGATTTTTAAGGATTTTAATGGTTTTTAAGGATTTTTGGGATTTATAAGGATTTTCAAGGACTTTTAAGGATTTTTAAGATTTTTTAAGGATTTTTAAGAATTTTTAAGGATTTTAAGAATTTTTGAGGATTTTATTTTTAAGGATTTTTATGAACTTTTAAGGATTTTTAAGAATGTTTAAGGATTTTTAAGAATTTCAAACCATGTTTAGGGATTTTAATGTTTTTTTAAGGATTATTTTAGGATACCCATCGAATTCTTAAAATATTTTTCCTGTTAATTATTATCACGTATTAATTAGTTTTCGGAGAATATTGACTCGTTAACCGAATTTAGCAATGAGTAGCTACCTACAACTAAAGAATTTCTCCGAAAAAAAAATTGTTTATTTAAAAGCGGTTCGTTCACTATTCAAAGCGATGACTGAATACTCGTATAAAAATGCCATTTCGATTCAAAATTGTTTATAATTAATCGGTGCTTCTTTTTTTTATTGACCATTAATAGGTGCTATGATAAATCTTAAAAAATTCGACATTCTAACATTTTTTTTATGCTGGATTTTATAAATGTTATAAACAAAATAATTACTTTTTCTCAGTATAAGTCACTACAATTAACCAATCGGCTAACGATCTGTAGTTTCAAAGGATTTTATACAGATTATAGATATATTTTAGAAATGCTTTACAATTATTTTATAACAAACACACAAAGTCCAGTACCACAGAAATTTATTTTTTAAATAAGTTCAAATGTGAAGTTGACAACTAGTTTCGGCTTCCGCCATCATCAGGCCATAAACATCATGTAGCAAACGGTGAAATTAAATTTAATTTGGCTTAGCAACATTTAAAAAAAATTAATTAATAAGGTTCCTAGGTACTGAATATAAAATATTAGGTAATAGGATTAAAAAGTAAAAAAATTTTTGGAAATTAAAATTTTTGGAGACACAAGAAGTGTCTCATCTTGGAACACGGTACTTTTTAACTTTTTTTAATACCTTATATTCAGTACCCAGCAACTTTATTAATTAAAATGTTTTAAATGTTGCTAAGTCAAATTTTTTATTTCACTGTTTGCTACATGATGTTTATGGCCCGATGATGGCGGAAGCCGAAACTAGTTGCCAACTTCACATTTGAACTTATTTAACAAATATATTTCTATGGTACTGGACTTTGTTTGTTTCTTTACTCATTGGTTGACCACATTTGAGACATGGATAACCTGATGAATTTAATAATTTTATAAATATTATTAAGTTAAAAAATCACAGTACTGATGTAACAATTACCAAATCTATAAATATACAAATCATCATCAATTGTTTTAAAAGCCTTGTCCAATTTGTTTCTCCATTATTATATGTAAATTTTAGATGACACAATAAAACATTATTTTTGTTTCGCTGAATAACGCGCAAAATTCTGATCATCAGGAAATTCCGTGGATCCACAACATTTTATAATTAAGTAACTAACTACATCAAAGTGAGAATTAAAAACAAATATGTGGTCAAGAAAGGTGTAAATACATTTGTAAATAATATTATGCAATATTGGTTTATAAAAAATTCCTACAATTTGTTCCATACTTAGTTAGCATGGAACAAATGCGTGGAAATATTTTATTTTAAATTTCCAACTATTTTAAAATGTAGAATAAAACATTTAATTTTATATAATTAATATTATAATTAAGATATTACTTCTGTGTTTTCTTGGTAGTTTTTATGATAATTATTTTTCTTCTATATTATTGTATTTCCTTTTCTTTTGTCTCCAATCTGTTATTAAATTTTAAATTTAAAAACAACTTTTTTTTAATTACCTTCGATTCAAAAATAGTTAGATTTTCATTACATTTTATAAAAATTTCCGTTCCCTGACAATGTCGTTTGTCCTGTTTAAATCTGACCAATAGTAACGGAGATAGAAGTTTTTGCTCCTTAGTATCACATTTTAAATTTAGTGACGTTTACTGCGTTTAATTTGGACCAATAGGGAGACAGATGTTAATGCCCTTTTATCATTTGTACTACGAATGATTTTCACTATGTATTTATTCTATGTCACATTTTAAATACAACAATGTTTTTTATTAAATTTGAATCAATAGTAATGAAGTTAGATGCTAATGTCCTTTTATCATTTCTATTGCGTATGATTTTTCGTTATTGATGTATTGTGAAATCAAAATGTCTTTTTTTTGATGAATTTTTGTACACTTCATCCTAATCAAAAAATATTCGGATCTTATATATAGTAATCATTGCCAGTGTATAGAAAATATTTTGTGTTAGCGAGAAAGTAATAAATATGCTCCTGGTATATGTTGGTATTATTAGAATAACCAAAGAAACCTATCGATAGGTATTCTTTGGATTAACCTTCTTATACTAAAATGACTACAACTTGACGTTATTATGTTATGTTGACAGCGGCAAAGTAAAAATTACGGTCATTTCAATGTATTTTATTTATTTTAAATATTTTAGTGGAGAAAATAAAAAATTGTGATTAGTAGAAACGTCAACACTGTATTGCTAGCGAGCAAGGTATTGGTAACTCGTTCAATATTGATATAAAAAGTTAGATTATGTTCTAAAATTCAGTAAAAATTTGGTTAAAATTAACCTTAGGTTATAAAAATAACCGGGTTATCTTCCATTTTGTATTCTGTATGGCATATTTGGATTTGAGTTAAAATTTTAACCGCATAGTTATAAATAACGATAAATAATCTTGTTAAATTGTATCTCCACATATAAGGCGATAATTCAGATTTGGCAACATCCGTTTGATTTTTTACGGTTTTGATGCTTTACTATTCTGGCTATTTCTTGTTCTGACTCTTTAAATTCTGAGTTTATGAGAGTTCGATCTATTGGAATTTTGATAAATTAGTGTTATGATATTTTACGTTTTTAATATATTAATCATTTGAAGTTTTAACGTTCTGGTTTTTTAGATTATTGATATTTTATTAATGTGATAAAATATCTATCCGATTCTTTAATATTTGTTTTAATTCGATTCGATTTTTTACGGTTTTGATAAAATATAATTTTGCTATAATAGATGTTTCATTTTTTATTAATTTGATAAAATAACCTTTTGAAAAAGTATCTGTTTGATTTTTTTAAATTCTGCTAAACTGTGCCATCCCGGAATTATTATGATTTATCCCACATTGCTATATTTCTGCTTTTTATTTTGTAAGCTTGGTAGTTAAATTTCAGCTGTGTCATATACCCATGAGAAAGTATTATGATGGTAATATTTGAGCACCTTCTACCCCTTAGACCTGCCCATGTAAAATATCAATGACTCATAACATAATAAAATGATTCAACGAAAAAAAAATCTTGTAACTGTTCTTTTCTTCAATAGTGCATCAGGGGGAATAGTTCCCCCATATAATTATCTTTCCGAGAGTCTACTTCAAAGACAACATGTGTACCTATCGAATTTAAGGGAATGGCTAATACATCTGGTTGGATGATTGAAGAAATATTTGTTGAATACTTGAAACATTTTGAATCATGTCCATTCGACTGTCGATAATAAAGCGTTAATTATTATGGACAATCATACGACTCATGTGAATTTTCAAGTAATCGATTTTGCCAGAAAAAAACACATAATCATTTTAACGCTACCTCCTCACTGCAGCCACAGATTGCGACCTCTTGATGTAGCCGTGTACAGTCCATTTAAGTCAAGGTATAAGCAGGTCATGAATAATTTTTTAATGTGCAATCCAGGAAAAACCGTAACATTATATGAAGTTGTAGAGTTCGTCAATCCAGCGTCTTCAACTGTTATCGACAGACCTGACACAAGTACCATAATAAACCAAGAAAATGACTCTGCACTTGCTAATAGTCTACAACAAGAGTTTATAGCTTATAGTGCTAAAAAAGAACAGAGGAATGAGAAGAAGAAGAAGAAGAAGAAAGTTAGAAAGAAGGAACCGTAAAAACGTATTGAAGATTAACAAAGGATTAGAAAAAAGATAGATAGAAAAGTATTGAAAGCCTCTGACGACATTTCTATTATTAACTCTGACAGGGACACCCAAATTTCCCTCCATGATGAATCTGCATCTACACAAAATCGTAATGAATATATAGAGCAAGAAGAAGACACTTCTTCATGTGAAAGTATCGTTTTAGTAAGAAAGACTTGTTTCAGTGCAGTATGAGTCAAAAATGGACCCATAAGTCATGTGGAGTAACTGGGAAATTACAGTTTTTTGTAATAACTGTTTTTAAAGACTAGTTTCTTGCTAAGTTTGTTTTATAGTGACTTGCATCTGATCTTCTTGTGGCTGTCCAATTCCAGAAATTGCTTATGAATTGGATATTTTACACAATAAAAGTAAATGAGTATTTCACAATCATGTACTTTTTATGTACAATTATTTTATGTTTAGACAAGCTTACAAATGTCCGATTCATAGTATAATAGGATAATTTTGTCCATTTTTAAATTTAGTACTATGTAACAACTAAAATACAGAAAATGTCCATTTCTCCTTCTATTAGAACAAATTCAAATCCATATTTGTTTAATGCACAGGAAATTTGGAATCTTTGGTTTTTAACAATATTAAAGAATATCATATAACTACTATACTGTTTTAAAAAAATACTTAGCGAACGTTTCGCTAACTATGTTAACCTCATCATATTGAATTTGGTAACAATTAAATTTATAAACATGGTATCTTGGTATAAAAGAATATACGAAAATTATAAAACTTGTATAAAATGTTGTGGTCAATAAATTAACATTGATGTTACGCACAACCCACAATGATTTATTTATATCTTTGACCTTCCACTGTGACATTATCACCCATAAAATCATGGAAGTACTGGAAGTAAATATAAATAAATAATCGTATGCATGTTGTGTAAAAAAAAACAGAGAGTAAATATCTTTTCAGTCGGTATTGCAGGAAACGATTAAAACGATTAAGATGTCCTTGACCTCAGAAATTACGTACTTACTTCCTACATATTTTTCATGTTCTTTTGCAGTGTCTGCCATATGTTCACAACAGAGGGCACAATACAGGTTGTACCATATGTATATACGCCTGTTGCATTTTTCGAGTGCAAAAAATATAAAGTTGGGTAAAAATAATTTCGTAAAAATAAGTGTACTTATACCAAGTATTCGTTTATATAAAAGCAAATTTAGCTCGTCGTAATGGAACAAACATTAAAAAAATCAATTTATTTCATAATAGAAATTCATTAAAAACAGTGAGAGTAGGTTTTTGAAACTCTACATTCCGACCATTACTATACATGTTTTATCCTTATAGGAATCATCAGGAATACCAGCAAAAAAGCGCCAGGGCCATTCACTTTGTAAAATTAGCGTCAAACTATTATTCCTGATCTCAAAATTTTTTAAACTTCTCAAATTTTTTAAATGGCGAGTAAATTTTGGGGCTCTGTGGCACTTTTCCTAAACTTTTAATGGGACCACCTGACTCTGAGTGGCCCATTTTAGGCGAAAATAGACTGAATTAATGAAGAGGCGCAAATTGGCCATATTTGAACTTTATATTCGTTTTTGGACCTATATGTTGATAATAACTTTTCCCTTATTATGGCTTGTAGTTAAATCATCGCTCAAATTTATGGATGACTTTTCAGGGTCACTTGAATTAATGCAGTAGACTGAGATAAATTTATAATTTATAGCTTTTATTAATTATTAATTTTTTTTTCACACTCTCTTACCAAATTCAATGTTCTACTAAAATTAACTGATGAATTAAAATTAAATAATTTTATAAAAAAAGAAATAAACAAACATTTACATTTGTCTGGCACGGCCGTGGCCCATCCTACTGAATTGCGTGGTTTCTTTAACGAAGATGACATTAAATTAAATTCTATTGTGAAGATCAATCAAAAATTAACTAATAGATAAAATCTAATATGTAAGATGTAGAATAACAATAGAATCCTTGACCGAGTTCACATGTATACATGTAAAGAGTACCCAAATTAATGAAATGCAGATTTACATACTTATTTATTATTAGGGACATTATCTACCAGTCTAAACCAGTGGTGGAGTGAGTACCTTTTATGTATAATTAATATAAACATTTTTCAAAAACTATTTACCACTTAGACCTGCCCATGTTAAATTATTTGGACCCTTTTGCGTTTAGTTCCACTCATGATATTAACTTTTCCAGTTCGGAATGACACAATGGGTAATAATAGGTGGTCTTGTAATTTCTGATGATTAGTCAGTCAAAAATTATGACAACTAGACTTAGATATTCTCGAAGGACCACAAGATAACAATGGACTTGATTATTAAAACAAATAGTAGTATTTCTAAAGAGCTTTTTCTTGGCTCATTTATTTGTATGTAGCATAAAAACAACAAAATTCGAAACCGGGACATCGTTAAGATAAATACTGGCACTAGACGTGTTCACTTTACAATGCAATTATCATCACTTCAAATATCTCTGTAAATAACACTACTTATTCAACTAATTATTTTTTACAGTAACCTTATTTATTATTAGCGCATTCAGTACGCTTGCATTTTTAGAGAACATCTTATTTGTCTTAAGAGTTTTTGATGAACTGAAGAAAAGTTACATGTACATATTGTATTACTAATGGTATTCTATCGAGGCATTTTTATTCTCAACAGAATACATCTTTTTTGTAGTGATAATAATCAACTGAATTTTTAGGTTAGGCGCGATCGTCTATGTGAAGTACCACTACTAGAAAAACAGATTAATCGTCACGAGATACGTAACTTAATTTGATTGGTTGACAAAAATTGGTGTCACTTTTGACAGGTGGCATTTTGGTATCTGTTGCATGAATTTAAGAATGATATTTGATACAGCTGTGAGAGTGAAATAAATAATCGTTTTAATAAGAAACGAACTATTTTTATGTGAACACATGCAAGTAAGATTTGTAAATAAAATAAAAGTATATTTAAATATATATCTTTATCCCTTACGCTTCCATGTTATTTTCCCCATTTACCATATCCATATTAAAATATTTGCCCATGTTACATACTTATACCCATGTTACATACTTATACCTGAAAATTAATTTGAGTTCTTGGGTTAAGAACGGACGAACACACGCACCTTTTAGAGTTCGTGAAAATTTAATAAAGATACACAAAATATATAGGAAAAAATATAAAAAAACAAGAAAAAGATTAAAAACTTAAAGAAGAAATAAATAATTCTACATAACGTTAAGAAGAGATATCGAAAGTGAAAAGTGAAATTCAAAAAATAAAATAAAATCAAATGGAAGGATTTATGAAGGATAAGGAGAAAAAGAAAATGATAGACGATTTTAAATATGCGGTTTTCACTGAAATGTCTTATTTTAGTAGGAGTTTTGTTTGAATAAATTGATTTTTTTCTATCAATTTCGATGAACAACAAAACTCGGGAATTTTTAACAATTTCTTGAATCAATCATTCTCTAACCGAATTTAAAAAACCTCGTTGGATAGGTAAAGAACAGTTCTTTCAAACTACAAAAAAATATAGCGGATATTCCGTTAAAAAAGTTAACAACAATATTGTCAAAAATCGTCCATTTTTGTTGTGACATCATCGAAAACGACAAATAATATATATTCAGTTAAAACCGCAAAATATAAGTGGGTATAATGACACAAAAGAAAATCATCGTTTTATTCTTTTTCATCTTCACCTCTGAATAATCGTGTTACCTTTGTAATGCTCTATGCTTGGTCAAGCGGACTAAGTGCCTTAGTCCAGACAATCCGCATTATAACTAAAATTATGGCCACTTAATCCTCAATTCCGTCTAAATAATTAATAATAATTATAATAAGAATTATTTATTAGTTTTTTATATTAAAATGCCATCGTACTAAGTAGTTAAACTGTTTTCGACGAAAAAAAATATTATGTTGGTAAAGTAGCAACAAAGTAAAATTCATGCTACCTTAATTCCTAATTTCGTCTAAAAATTTAAACGATGGGAAAGTATTATGATGGGAAAGTATTATGTTGATAAAGTATCTAGAAAGTAATGTGTTGATGTTGAAATGCGAAAGTAAAATGGCTAGTTATAATGATAATAAATAAATGTTGAAGAATATCGCCACCACTAATCAAAACTATACTTTTTTAAACACTATGTATTTCGCTTAGTATGTTAGTATCATCGACGATCCTATTAGTTTCATCAATGATAAATCAGACAAGTATCAGATATTATGTATTCCATAAACGTGCTGTTAGATATACGGTAGCAGGTAAGAACTAAAATACTTTATTTTGAAATATTTTAGCTGATAACCGCAGCCTTCAGCAATCTTAGCATCCCAAGTACCTCTTAGATAAATTACTGTTTCTTTGGGCAATTCGTTCAGATTGCATGACATTTAATTACACTCTACCAAAATATCTCAAATTGAATGCCTCTGTATCATAGTACGCTAGCCAGGCAGCTTTAAAAGCACTGAACTCCAACCGGCTGGACTCGAAGCTGGTGAGGAACTGCATCGAATTGCTACCGGTAACAGAGTACCTGGACACGAAGGGGTGAAGGGGTGAACGACACAACGAGAAAGCCGAGAAAATGTGCAGAATCCCAGTTCATTGGACCGGAACTATTCTTTGGCATAGCCAAAAGCAGTGCCAAAGACACTATCTGGAAATGGGCCGAGAGGAAAACTCTCCAGCACTGGCAAGATCTTCCTGGGTTAGCTCACTCTAAGACGTTCATAATCAAACCCTCAGGTAGCACCCTATCGCAAATCCTAGAATGGAATATAAGTGATCTACGCATCCTAATTTTACTACTTACAGGGCCCTATCGTCTGTGTTACCATCTGAAGAAGCGAGGTCTGAGTCAAGCATTGGGATGTCGCTTCTGCAGTGTGGAAGACGAAACGGCGGAGCATTTTCTAGGCTCCTGTACTGCCTTGGAAATTAATAGGCTTCGTACGTTTCCTTTCGTAAAGTTAGAGCCGACCGACTTCAAGGAAGCTTCAAATAAATCAACAATAGACTTCGTGAGAAGGTGTGGATTGTACGGTGAAATATAGCCCGTAGGGGTGAGCTAGAATAATCCTCTGCTGGCCGCAGTGGAGAGGCGAGCTAACGCCCCACTCACATTGAACCTAACCTGTTTCAACTTATCATAGCACGCTATTGTCCTTTTCACCCCCTCTCAATAGTACTCCTGTGATATAAAATAAATACTGCTGTATCTAGCCTAGCGTATATAATCTAAGTAAGGCAAAAGTGTCGTGACGGACGAAATCTTACACGTTTTATACTACTGTGAAATTATTTATCAATTCGTTTTGTTTTATTTTAAATGTTACTCTTATTATCTTGGTTTTTGTTCCTTCTTGATTAATACCATCCCGTGCCCGGAACAAGCCAAAGTTCATGGAGATTTTTTTTTTTTTTTTTGAAAAATTGTTTCCGACTTCCTTATTTGTTTACGATCGCTAAGACACGGCGATGGATGTTTACCTTCAGCTGTTTGTTCGCTTATTGTGTACGAGATTTCAGTTGTATTTTTATTATTTAATTTATGCTGGAGTTTCAAACTAATCTGTCTGTTACAAAATGTTCGTACGTAAAAGGAAAGAAAAACAATGAAATATATTATGAGATTAGAATCATAAATATTGTAATATAAGCTTATTAATTCTTATGTATAAATATCATAGATAAGACTCAAACATAAATATATTCAAAATTAAAAATTATTACAAGAGCTTAAATTATTTCCGGAAATTTTTTTGAGGTCCTATAAATCATCCTGTATAAGAGATCCTGTTGTTGCCTGGATGATTTTGAGGCACGGAGAACAAAATATTAAAAATAAATCACATTTAACAGTAGTATTAGAAGTACCTAATTTATTAAGTAGTTTGTAGAAATACTATTTATGTTTATCCATACGCTAAATAATTTTTGAGACTCCAAAAGTTGGTTTAAAAAAAATATTTTTTAAAAATTACAAAAATCTAAGAATTTCTAAAATACTAGCTATTTACTCTACGAATGTAAAAATTGGATAACTATGAACAAAGCATAGAAGCGCTTTGCGATAAAGGAATTTAATATTGAAGGTTTCACAATCAGCGTTTTTCTTGGAATTATAGGAATAATACCATAAGATATTTCCTCCCCGCGAAGATTTAAATCCAGAGGGTTAACGAGGGATTTGAACATCTGCAAGTTCCAGAGATGGTTGGCTCTTCTATGACTTCCTTCGGGAATACCCGTTTGATACAAGTTTCTTGACTACGATGTTACAGATTGAGGGAATATAAAGTTTATAGATAATTATTGTCCATATGTTGGGTGTATTGAAAATCGTTGAAAATGACAGGTCCCGTTAATTTTGTTGTAGTTGAGATTTGATTTATTCTAACCCTTCTGCTCTTCCATGTTGAAAGTTGGATTTACTCTTATAACTTCAACTTCGAGTAATTTTAAATTTGGAAATAAAATTGGTTGTTTTGGGTTTGTACAGTGTTCTTCATTTTCGATTTTTCGTCATGGTGTCTCGATTTTGCAGTTAGTTGGAATTTCAAAAAGATAAGTGTCCTTGAGTGTAACTTCTTTAACATTTTGACAATTAACTTTAATAATAATTGTGGATAGTAGAGCAGCTATCCATTGATTGGAATTTCCTAGTAGTCCAAAGGTAGAGTAGTTTACTAAAATATGTGTTTGTTGGCAAGTAGAGGTGTTTTCGGATTTCCCATAAGTTTTGGTTAATAATTTCTTGAAGGTCCGTTCCATCACAAAAATATAGTTTTGTTGACATTTTTTAAATGCATGAAAAGGACAAGCAGCCTAAATGGGATAAAAAGAGGTAGATTTTTCAAAACGGCCGAAGTGGGAAAACACCATCATGAAGAATGGGTGTAGAATATAAATATTATAGATTTAAATCGAATGGAAAGGTGATACGTATAAATATCTTATTATTGGAAGGAATAGTTTTTAATTTTTTCAAGTTTTTCTAAAAGAAGAGCATTTCCCAGATTTATTTTTAACGGAAGTTTATGAGAACATAATTTATTTTTCTTTTATTTTTAATTCTTTAAAGAAATCTACAGTTTTCATTTTGCTTGCGTGCTCTTTTCCCAACTTTTTCAAGTCATGTACCACAATATATTAATAAAACAATAGTTTTAAGGGTAATTAGTTTCGGCTCATGAGCCATCTTCAGGTCATGTAGATCATTTAAATAGATTATAATAAAAAACAAACGTTTAACACAATTATATTATTTAGGGGATGTGGGGTTGCGAGAGGAGGTAGATGAAAATTGACTTAAAAAAAATGAAATTAAACGAATTGGTATTGTCCAAAATACAGGTAATTTAATTTTCTCCTAGAAAGGAAGTTGTTACTTTGATGCTTATTTTGCTTCAATCAAATTTAATTAAACGCTTTCAAATAATTTATTGTGGTGGTACTTTATTCCAAGTGTATTAATTTTTAGGTAACGGCGGCAAACATTTTTTTAAATATGTTTTCACAGCGAGATTTATATAAAAAAAGACAATATTCTAGAAGTAATTTTAATGATACAGGTTGCACCAAGAAAGTAATACATTAGTTTTTTTTAGAAATGGAACACCCTGAATTTTTACACTTGTAGATTCGTTCTGAGAAGCTGATTTCAAAAACCTACTAGACCTGTATTTTAAAAACTGTCGATAATATAATTGCTTTTTCTTTCATCAAGCCCGGAAAAAGTTTAAATGCTATTTCTGGGTCAATAAATGACATTGTTGATCCTGAGTCTATAAGGATTTTGACCTTGTATTCTGGATTTGAAAATGTTTGGTTTCGTTCATGTGTTGCTTAAATACTTGTGCGTTCCACACAAGTATCCACTTTTTTTAACGCTTCAAAATACTGAACGTTAAAAAACGTCGTAAGGAGAGTTCGTTATTATCGTAACGCATCTCTGCATCGACGTGATGGTGGGTGTGACGTCTCTTTCTGATACGCTGAATTTCCTATACCTCTATCTATAACACGCTTAATTCCCTATATCAATAGCACAACTAGAGTATCTAGTAATGACACACCTTGTATACTAAGTTCGTTTTTTCTAGCCAATCGTTGAAGTGAAAAACTCGCGTTCTATATGCGAATTCCTGGATATCCTACTGACTGCGCCAAATAACTTTTGAGACTTCAAAAGTTGTTTAAAAAAAATATTGTTTGAAAATTACAAAAATCTACGAATTTCTGTTAACAATACTAGTTCTGTACTTTACCAATATAAAAATGTGAATTAGTATGAACAAATCAAAGAAGCGCTTTGCGATAAAGTAATTTAATATTTAAGATTTCACATGGAATTATAGGTATGATACCATGAAATAATTCGCTTGCATTAATAATCCCTGATACCCACGTAGTTCAAAATCTCTCAATAACGTAAACGGGGCAAACTTAGTAGTGACTTTTCGTTATTGAAGTGGGAATTTTATTATCTGTCTACTGCATTTTATGCAAATATATTTGAATGAAAATTAAGACTATGAAAAACCAATTTTCGTACGTTTAAAGTATCTATATAATATATCTACATAATTTATAAGTTATCTAACACATTAACATTAAACGACCTCCGTTACCATAAATTTAATATACAAAGCAACAAAATAACAAAGATTAAAACCAATAGAATGCTGTCGTATTGTACATACATAAAAAATTTAAATATGATGTTGACCCCTGACGAATAGGTAAAATTCCAATTGACAGTGACGCACGCATGAGATACTTATGCCCAAGGTACAATATTTGTAAACAGTTATAGTCAGCAAATTCCCCGATATAAAAAACTATTACATTTATTACTAATAATTAAGTTCCTTAGCGCGGCTTGCGGTAGGGATTATCTGGTAGATATTGTAACGTAACGCAAAATGAAAAATAAAGATGTAGAAAAAGTAACTAATCGTTGTTTAGTAACGATTATCAATTTAAAATGTGAATAGTTGCTTTGATTACTATGGTTATTTTTGAATGGACGGTAGAATCGTAGACCAATATCGAAAAAAATAAGAAAAAATAGGAAAATAGAGAAATTAGAAAAAATAAAGAAAAATGGAGAGGTATAGGAAAAAATTGGGAAAATTATAAAAAAATAGGGGAAAATAGAAGAGAGAGATATATATTATCTCAGGTAAGGAACTTAGTTTCTGAGGGAATTATGTCACCTTTATACCGCTGACAATGTACTGAAATTGCTGTCCTTGCAAGTTGCAGACAAGGATGATTACGAACCAGGGGCAGTCAATCATAATTTATCCGCAATTATTGTAGAAAATTAGTAATTTGTGAAAATAAATTGTTTTTAAAAACGGACTTGAGTTTCATCGATTGATAATTGGCGCAGTCAGTAGGATTATCGGGATTGATTTATATCTAACAGATCAATTTTCGTGTCAACGATCAACCGAATGACGAACTTTATCGAGCGAATTCAGTACCGGCAAAAAGTAAGTGATACACAATTTTGGAAGTTGGATCAACATTATTCAATTCTATGAGAGAAAAACAGGACTTTCACTGCAAAACTTTATTTGCGACCAACAAATATAGAAAGAAACAAATAGCATCAACAATCCTTGCGAACTAAATGAAAAATTCATCCCAATGCAAGCAGTTAGAGTTCAAATTGGAATAACTGAAGCTAAATCAACAAGGAAACACAAATAATAGGATCGGCGTGTTTCCTTTAGAAGAAACTTTAAATTTCAAATGTAAAAATCAGCAAGAAACTATAAATTTCAAAGGGACGTATTTAATCGAAATACCAATCGGATGCTAAGTCAAATCTTCAACAGAAATAATAATTAATCAAAATTCATTAATAAAAAGTCTGCCAATACTTCCCCACTACAACTGGTATACCTCAAGTATCAAGCCTATGAACCATAATTGTTTATTATCCTGATGACTAGTGTAGTATCAGTCATTATCTTCAGGAAGTGTCTCAACTGGTATATCCCACGCACCAAGCCTATGAACCATAATGGTTTATATCCTGATGACTTATGTAGTATCAATCATTATCTTAGGAAGTGTCACCGCCAACAAAATCTAGAATGCCAAACTATAATGGATCCATCACCTACCGTTCAACTCCCTCATCTACCCTCGTGACTTGAATCTGCATGGGAAGTAATTATGTCACCGTATACCGCTGACAAGATACTAAAATTGCTGTCCTTGCAAGTTGCAGACAAGGATGATTCCAAGCCAGGGGCAGTCAGTCATAACTTATCCGCAATTATTGTAGAAAAGCAGTAATTTGTAAAAATAAATTGTTTTTAAAAACGGACTTGAGTTTTATCGATTGTTAATTGGCGCAGTCAGTAGGATTGTCGGGATTGATTTGTATCGAACAGATCAATTTAATTCGGGGGTCTCCCGACCGCACAAAGTTTTCTTATTTTACTATGTACATTACAAAATAAATGTTAAATTGTCAAATATCATATTCTTAAAAATTACGAAATTCTCTAGTTACAGGAGCGCCGGAACTAAATATAGGGGAGTGTTTGTTTACTATACTTATGTTGAAGAATATCGTCACAACGTATCTAAACTACATTTTTTTACAACTCTACGTACGTTTCGCTAAATATGTTAGCATCATCAGGAGTTGATCATATATTAGCATCACCAGGAGGAACACCTGGAGCTGGTCCAAAGTGTTTCATGGCTTCACGTGCATAACGTCTTCCTTGTATCAGAACTGTCTTGGAACCAGTGGGAGCCCTACGTGGTCAAAAGTGAAAACTTCACCACCTGCTGTCAAAATTCTTGTTCTAGCTGTTTCTGTAACACGAAGTGCACATATATATATAGTTTAGGAATTTCAAAAATCCTAGAATCATTTGTAACTGATCCTACAATGACAGCAGTAAGCTCCTCACGACCGGGTTTTTTCATTAGCCGTACAACTCTAGATAGAGAAATTGGTGGCCTATAAATTCTGCTCATAAACAATCTTTTCAGGACGATTTTATTAAATTTGGCTCCAGTACGACAAGCTAGATAACGGTTTTACCAAAAGACGTAAATATACTTCTTGACTTTTGGGTTCTGTTCTCCTATAACCTTACGGTCGTGTTTGTGGTTAATATCAATTACCATTTTGCGGAGAATTACACAGAAATCAAAATCTCACAACTTACAAGCATTTATACTTATTATAAATTAAAAATCTAGCATGGTCTAGTCTGAAAGATCAATCAGAAAAGTCGCAATTGATTATCGGCATGAGATTTTTTTAAATAAAAAAAAACATGACAAAAAAATTTACATGATTAGGCACACTATTACGAATAATAAAAATAACTATAAATCCTTAATGGACTTAATGCAGTTTAATAAAAATGATAACTTTTTTTCATTTTTTATCCAAAATAAAGCAGAAATGAATAAATAACGACAAAAACAAATACGCCTCTGTATTTAGACCCAAAGTCTAGGTTCATGGGCGCCGCTGTACCTAATTACTTTTCTTTTATTTATTTCGAAAAAAAAAAGAATAATGCAAAAACCAGTCACTGTTTTTATGTATTTCTTAAGAATCTAAAATACCGGGTGTCCCAGAAGTTTCTGACCCATTTTAACTGCAAATATCAGAAACGATAGGTAGGTGCGGTTTTCGTTGAACAATTTCTTTTTATATCAAGTTTTTTCAGTATAAATGTTTATTTAGTAAAATCTTATATAGGGTGTTTTAAAAAAATGGTGTTGTTTAAGCAAATATCGTCGGTTTTTTTTTTAACAAAATACCGTATATATTTTTTCTGAAAGTTAACTCTTCCCCTTTCGGAAAAGTTATAACTTGTTTAAGTTTAGAAATATATAGGGCGTTTCGTTAAAAAAATGGACGAAAAAACACTATTTTTTTAGAACACCCTATCCAAGATTTTACTAAACAAACATTTATACTGAAAAAAACTTTATATTAAAAGAAATTGTTCAACGAAAATCGCATCTCCCTACCGTTTCTGATATTTGCAGTAAAAATTGGTCAGAAACTGTTGGGACACCCGATATTATCATTATTAATAAGTTATATCAAGTCCATTAAGGGTTTATATTTACTCTTATTATTCGTATTAGTTATTAAAATCATGAAAATTTTTTGCATTCGTTTCGTTGAAAATAAAAAAAAAATTCCATATTTGGAATCAAACGCGAGTTTTCTGGGTAAAAATCAAACTAACCTGTCCAAAACTTAATTATACGTCATATTTTTTTCGTTAATAACATTAATTTTGCATTTTCGTATACTGAATGCGTGAAGTATGTCTGTCCGGCTGCGGATTGTGATAGTAAATCAAAAAGTAAAATGGAAAAGTCAAATATCCCGGAAATAGCATTCACCATTACAAATATTTCTCATAATTTTTTTTTCTACTAAAAGTTATATTTATTTATGTATCTAGGGTATAAATAGATCTTTATGCTCTGAGGGCGACGATCTTATAAATCCCGCGTGGGTCATAAAGTGTGTTTCGCGGGCCATAAAGTGCATTTTATGTACGGGAAGGTCATAAAGTTCACTTTATGCTCGCTCGGGCATAAAGTACATTTTTATATAATTGATAACTAAGCAGTAAAAACACAATAATGAACTATCATGACAAAAAAATAATTATGGATCCTTGTTATCACTTACTTCAGGGAAAAGATTCCACCACTGAAGTAAGAAGCCAGTACAACTGAGCATCGTAAAATGGCTCATTAACACAGTGGAGCAGCCAGAATTACTTATTAGGGGAGATTGGGTTTTAACAGAGAAGTAATACGAGAATATAGTACAGAAAATTACAGAAAACAAAACATGTGTGTGGGTGTGGGGAGGGGTTTAACCCCTAAACCCCCTCGTTACGCCACTGCATTAACAAAAGTTTATTATACCTATAAAAAAATAATGAAAAACAATAAGTTATCTTTAAAGTCTTTAATTTATTTTCCATAAAAAAAATATTGTAATTTTTACAGGTTACTATATTGACTAATGATTGATTTATTAGTTCGCCCGTAATTTGCAATAATGATCTATTACTGCACTAATGTGGTAAAATAATACTTACCACACTGCGTTTTCTTAGTTCCTTAGTTGTCGATATGAAACTTTTCTTTAATAATAAATCTAAGTCGCGCTTTTGAAATAAGTAAAAAGTTTTTGTGCGCCAATGACTAATTTTTTTTATAATCCTACTAGTTTATTAAGTGATTTAGAGAGGGTTTCCCCTGAACAATAATAAATGTTGCTATTATATTAACTGATAAAAACCAGAATAAAATGTTTTGTCGATAATATATTAAATTCCAATACAAAGATTAGGTAAACAAAATCAGTGACGTTCAAAATATTTTTATACATACCTACATATTTTGCTATATTAAAAATTAATATAGCATGATCATTTTAACTTATTACTCAAAATTATTTATTTCTAAATTTACGTTTCTAATTTCCATTTTTCATTTTAGAGTTTTCGAAGAAAAAAAACTCTTATAAAACGGTTTTGTCCGTCCGTCCTATTTTTACTTTCCCGCTACTTATACCGTATATTAGTATATAGAAATTTATTTTCGTAACTTTAAATTGTCGAAAACTCGAAATTACGGCAAAAATATTGCCGTTTTTCACTTGTTTCTTTTTCATTTCTCATTTTTTCATTTACCTCAATTTGATACTTCTTGTAGGTTATTTCTTCTTCTTTTTAATTTTAATCTCGTACTATATTAAGTTCTACTACTCTTTTACTTTTTCCTTTCCTGTCATTGTCTGTCACGTCGAATTCATTTGTTTTTGAGCTGTCATTTGTCAAATCTGTCATTTAAATTTAGTTGCCGCATGGTGTTTTAAGACGCAATTTAATTTTTCAAGTTGTTTTTATCTTTAATTGCACTTCGATGTAATACTGGTACATATTTGAATCCTCCATTATCAAGGCATCAAATATTTTAATTTTTTTTAAATTTTATAGTTGAATACCAGTTTTTACAGTTATAACACTTTTGATATGTACATTTAATAATCATACCATTTTGTAATTCATTTGTACGAGCATTATTTGTGTAAGTAACTTTAATTTTTTGTGATCTCATATTGTTGTTTTAATATATTTTATAATTTGTATTGTATGCCTGATGATGGCCATTGTTTTGCCGAAATATGTCGCCCATGCCCACTTTTTCAAATAATTTACAATATATTTTATGTAGTATGACTATGAGTTTATTATTATTTTTTGAATTAATTGATTAAATATTAAACAATTTTATTAAAATATGCTACCAAATTACCGGGTAATTATTTTTCCAAAACAGATGTACCTAAGATCATCCTCAAATTCAAAGATTAATTTGGTTTATTTCTTAATCCCAAAAAATTAAAAACAAAAAACATTTTTTTAATGCCTGCTTAAATAATTATATATGTTTTTATTAGAAATGTTTTTCATTATTATTTATATACTCCAAGGTAAAAATGAAAAAAAAAATTAAATATCGTGGAGGTGGTGAAAGAGAGCATTAAAAAAAATTTCTCTTGTATCCACCAAATATTTGCATATTTTCCAAACTTATCTCAACCCATTGAATAGTTTTTTTTGTCCAGCTCTTGTTTTTTGTTTCATCTTTTTTGTGCATTACTTTCCGGACCCACCATCCAAGAAGAGAAAGTATTGTGAACGAAATAAAAAAATGATTAAGACCATTTCCAGATGGAAGTCTGCCTATCTGTATTCTTCCACGATAGAGCCCACACGTTTAATCCGATTGAGCTGAAATTTCTTATATGAGTTTCGGTTATCCATTGGAAGAACCCATTAGTTTTTGTACGACCTCTGTCAAACGGAAGTGTCAGTGTCAAAAAATATGTAACGCTCTTTGCGTCGTCAAGCGGTATTTTGGTGCCTTAGTCCAGGTTTCTGATTGCCTCGGGCGCCACCTTCCGTTTATAGTGTGAAGGAAACTTAAACGGGCAGCTTCAGTATACAAAAAGTAAAAACAAAAATAGGATTCCAATAAATAATAATTTTTATTTATACAAAAATCCGGAGTGGAAAGACGGGTGTACAAGACGGTTTTTTAATCGTTGATACGTCGGAGGATACTCGCACGTCTTTTAGGCTAGCGTGGTCCGATTGACGGTTCCTGTACGGTACAGGTACAATATTTTAATTATCATGGAAAGTAACTTCCTACTTCGGGAAAAAATTATTAAAAACATTTTTTTACATCTTAACTAGAAAAATAAACAAATCCTATCAGGTTCCTACCCCTGTAGGGGTGTGAACATCTACAGTCCGGCCAGGTCCTTTACTGTTTGGAGCAGAGGCGTCGGTAGGAGGTTGGTCTTCAGGTAGATTCGGTCCTGCTTCTGAAGAGGCAGTTTTCTTCTGTACTTCCACCATCGGTACCTGAAGCTGGGGGGTTGGAACGGTATTTATCGCAATCGATCGTCCTGGGTGCAGGTTGAGGTTGATCCTATTTCAGTGGTACCGATGGGGAAGCATGGTACGGGCTAAGCATCCCCCGCTACTGATCTGTTGTCCACTAAAATTTGTTCAGAATTTAGTTCTAAACGATAAGTCTCTAAGCTGGATCTCTGGGATGGTTACAGTTTCTGTGTTTGATAGAAAAATGGCGAGAGGTCATGTGCTGGCCAGATCAGATTTTTTTTAAATTATTTTTAGTAAAAGTGATACGACTATCAACTTTTTTTGTAGATAAATTTGAAAAAATCTCGTGCATAAATAATTAATTATGTTTCGTGGCGCTCTATGCTGTTCTGCGCACAAAAAATTGGACTAAAGGGTAGGATTACTTAACATTAACCGAAAAATACTAAAAAAACGATTTTTATACCCAATTTATTAGAATACAAGCACATTTTCCATGGGAAATTCTCTAACCGGTAACAACGAAAAATCGCGGTGTACTGGAATCTTAAACACTCTTATGTACATTGCACCAAAGTTATCGAACGTTATTTTACACAGGATGAATTTTATCTGGATTTATAATGGCAAGATTGCAATATTGTCGAACTATTGTATAATAGATGGCGCTGATTGTCAATATCGGTAAAGCAGGTCACGCAATTATTGGTTGAAATACAAACACAGCTGTTCTAATTTTTCTGTTTCTCAGTTTTACAACCGAGGATTTTATTTTATCATGATTTTTGATATTTTATTTTTTGAAAATTTCAATTTTTCAAAATTGTGTAATTTTTATTTATTTTATATACTTTTTTAATTTGTTAAACAAATTATTAGAGGTAAAAAATTGAAATTTGATAAAAAAATTAAAATAATTTCATTTTGCAAAATGAAAAATTTGAGATTATTTCCATGTCTCTCGGTATTTTTTCTTTTTAACAGATTATACGATTATAAACAATTTGCGTATCCCCTGTAGAGGATTATAATCCTTTTCAAATCAATAAAGTTTTATATTTTTATAATTTTAATACTTATCACCATGATCCGCAATATTTATATCTGCGTCTATACCCATCACTTTATTTAAATTTTTCTTACAAATTACAAACGAACTTTGAATATTAATACGTAAAGTCTTATTTTTGTAAATGTTAAACGTCGTATTCTTTAGAGGTTATAAGTCGTCAAAAACGACCCTAGGATCTATGATCAGGTTACATCACAGGCAAATGTTTTTTCGTTGTTGCAACAGTATAATATTTTAGACTTAAGTCTCACTTAGGATAAAAATCCGTCCTAGGATGCATTCCTACAACCGGGTGTTATTTACTCAAATAGTTAAGTTAGTCGTATAAATTTTACTTGAAAGCTAAAAGTCCATTATTTGTTGACTCGTATTTTTTTCGGAATAGAATTGTGAAAAAAAATATACCTCAAAAATGTAATTGAAGCTTTGTTTTTATTAAAAAAATCCAAACTACTCTCGAATATTTTCCTAAAAATGTAATAATATCAGTTATTCAGTTTTTCCTTCGTCCATCTCGACCATGAAGATTTTTAATGGCTTCTTTTACTGTAGTTACTTCTTTGTGCGACTCTTTATACTTTAGTCCAGTTTCTACCATCTCATCCTTTACTTCAATTTCGCCGAAGGTGTCTACTATACATTTTAGCAAAATCGTATTATATCAAACACTCTGTTTAACAAAATTTAATGTTTTAAACCATCATAACAACAAAATATTACTTGTTCAGAAGTATATTTAATCAGAATTTAATAAAGCAGAATAGACACTATCAAAATGCAAAAAAAACAAAATGGTAAATCGTCAGACCAACATAATGACAAATATATAATTTATCAAATAAAAATTCACCAAACAGTTATTATAACGAAAGCTTATTAATTCAGACCAGTATAAAGTTAAAACTGTATTAAATCATACCAATAAAACTTCAAAAGTCTAATAAAACAAAATGATAAAAAAGTAAAATTGTAAACTGACAAAACAGCAAGAAATCGTAAAGCAACGGTTTTTATGCTTTCTAGTTTTGACTCTTTAAATTCTGTCTCATTATTTTATGATGTGCTATGGATTTGATCGATTGGCGCTTTGATAAATTGATAATCGTTCTGTTTTAATACTATTCTGAGTTTATAAGAGTTTGATAAATTAGTGTTATTATATTTTACGATTTTGATGTATTAACTATTTGAAGTTTTAACGTTCTGGTTTTTTAGTATATTGATATTTTATTAATTTGATAAAATATCTATTTGATTCTTTATTATTTGTTTTAATACGATTTGATTTTTTACGGTTTTGATAAAATATCATTTTGCTATAATAGATGTTTGATATAATAACCTTTTGAAAAAATATCTGTTTGATCTTTTAAATTCTGCTAAATTGTGCCCTTCCATTTTATTTCTTTAATCTAATTTCTGTGGGATAGTTAAAATGATTGGTGGCAGTTTTTTTGTTGATTTCTTTTATTCTTTTTCTGTCTTATGTAATTTTTCTTCCTGTTCCTGGCTATTTGATATTCTATTCGTCATAAGTTTCTACTGCAGCTCTTACACTATAAATTGCCATTTCTTTAGTTATTTGTGGTCTGTTTTTCGCATTTTTATTAGTTTGTCCATATTTTTTTAGGATTTGCTATTTATTATTTTCTTTTAACTGTTTTACATAAAATTGAGTTTGCACACGACTTACAGTAGCCGCTTTATTTATCTTCAAGATTTGCACAAAAATGCGAATAATTTGTATTGGCCATGAATAAGGTGACCACAATGCGACATTCGTTGAACTCTTGACTGTTTAGGATTGTGCCTGATAAAAGCAAAACAAGAGACAATAATCTACGAAAGAACCGAAATGCGGATGTCAGAAGGCCGAGACGCGACCTTGTTAGGAATCTCTTGGCGCCCGAAAGACGACAACTACAAAAGGTGTAACACTCATTTTTTAATTTTGACACAGTGGCAGAGTATGAATTTTATTAATATTAATTAGATAACAGAATTTCTTATTCAATATTTAGCATACCAACTGTCAGAAGATAGGACCTTGTAACTGAAAAATCCTAATTTTATTTATAAGATTAGCTTCTTTAATTTTAGCCTTCTATATATAACTATTTTTCTTAGTGAATAATATTATTTCGATTAACTTTTTAAATATAATATATGAATAATAAAAGTGAAATTTATAAACGTTTGTCATCTTCGAACCACAACCAATTTATTGTACATGCGGTTCTGCGAGTCAACTTGTAACATTGTTTTGAAAATTCCCGTCACTTTGCAAGGTGTATCCGCTTTCTCTTTTTTTGTATTTTTTTAAATATTTAATAGCTAGTTAGAAACGTGCTTGACAATAGCTATAACCAAGTAACTTCTCTTAATTATAATAATGTGAAGAAATTAAAAAGGACTTTATATAAAAAAATAGATAAACATAAAAGCATTTTTTTTTAACTAATAATTCTAAATATATAAGGCGACTAGTTTCGGTTAAAAAACCATCTTCAAGCCTGAAAGTACATATCGTTCAAAAGTAGAAAAATTTACAATAAATAAGATTAAGTAATAAAACTCCAAGTCGAGTACCACAAATTTTATAATTATTGAAGAAGGTTGACAACTAGTTTCGGCAAACTGCCTGAAGGAAGAAGAAGTAAACTTTTGAAGTTAAGGGCTGGTTCGTATATTTTATAGTGTTTGTAATTTTATGGTTTTCTTCACTTCATTGTTTTTAGGTTAAAGAGCAAAGTTCGAAGGACCAGTTGCAGAAGCAACAAATATTGTAATAAATAGTTACAGTTCAAATTGAATAAAACTACACTCTTCTATAGGTAGTAAATTATAATTAATCTATATTCAAACATTAGAAATTTATTATGATAGAGGTGGCAATATACAGTGTGTTTTGTTAATAATGGAGAATTCCATATGTAGCACCAATAAAGCTTCATAAGGAAAAGGCACATTAAAAATTTTCAATTCTACATTTCCTATAAAAAAATAATACACATCCATCAACCAAAAAATAGTTTTTTTTCAAATTTATTTGTAATATGTAGGAATTTTAGTTTAAATTTCTACACTGCCATCATCAGGCCTAGAATAGAGAATTCTTAGGGCTAATACAGCTTACCAGAAGGTTAATTTTAAATTGTTGATATTACTTTTAGAAAGCGAAAATATAAGATTGTTTTAAATGGGGGATTCTTACATGGTTGGGTAGATGAAGTATGTGCGCACACTAGTGAAGAGGGGAGGTAAAGAGAAGAAAATTGTGGTACAGGAAAAGAGGGAATAATAAAATATTCTGGGAAAATAAGGTGCGACATATTGTCAGCCAACAGTATAGGTAAAAGTAGAAAATAGATTAAATACTACAAATAATATCCAATCCAGGAAACCACAATAGGATTAAGCTTAACTTACAATTATTAATAAGAAAAAAAATCTCAATAAAGCCTTTTCATTGAAAGTCATCAAAAAGAGCCTCTATTTTGATGATTTCTTTTTTAAATATTGTTTTTTTATATTATTTAAAATCAGAACCTTTTTGGAGCGAGACAGAATTTAGTTTGATCTTTATTTTTTTCCTAAAACACTCTTCATATATTAATTTTATTATAAATAAACTCAGCAAGCTAACAGTATTTATGTAGTTCAGCTAATTTGTTCAGTACTATGGTATATCATGTTTGAAAACATAGTTCCAAAATTAGAAACCGTTCTCGAGTTATCGCTGTGACAAACCAACAGACAGACGGGCGGACGTACTTTGTAATGTCAATAAGTCGCTTCGCTACTTGATAATAGTTGTTTAAAGATATAAAAATGACCACAAAATCTTTATTGAGAATGAAATTCCGTACCAAATGTAGAATATAAGCCAAAAATACTTGGTAAAAAGATTTAAAGAACTGAAAAGAAAAATAACCAGGCGCATGTGCGTTCGACAAAGAAAACAAAATTATGAGACGAAAAATGCATTTTTTAACAACATTAATAATAGCACAAATAAAAATAATAAAATATCGAATATCACAATCCGCATATATACTTAAATATATTAACCAATTTTGAAATGCTACGAAAAAATTTGTTAATATCAGCGTAACCTACAAAGATAGAAAAAAAATATAAGATGAAAAATGCATTTTTTAATAAAACTAATACGACTGCAAATGAGGGAATGGTAATGAAAAAATCATATTTCTTAATATATTGGTATTTGTTGGTAAAATATACTTATCAATAAACATTATCACCAAATTTCAAGTTTATAGGTCAATGGAAAGTTAAAAAATTCTTCGGAACAAAATTTTGTAAAAAATGCTGCACTTTGGCGGCTTCTCATGCCTACGTTTTGCAATATTTTTTAAAACAAAAAATATGCCTTTTATCTACTCAATGAGGTCTATTCAACGATACCTCACTCGATGGGGTAGGCCAAAATTTTTTTTCAGCGCCCCCCTTTAGTTGTATGGGAGCCCCCCTTGAAAACTTTAAAACATATTTTTTACAGTTTATATGGCTTTGGGTCAACAAGACGCATAAACTGTGAAAATTTGAAGTCTCTAGCTGCAGCGGTTTAGCTGCTAGGCCGGTGTGACAGACGGACGGACGGACACGCGATTGAGACCAATAGGGTTCCGTTTTGACCCTTTGGGGTACGGAACCCTAAAAAAGGAGGACGCAACTCCTTATGGAAAATTGACCCCGGCCGATTTTTTTTGAAACGTTGGGAAATTATTATACATGACCTTCCGACAAAAAATGTCCATGGTACAATCCAATCCTATGGTAAGTTATCAACATACAGGGTGTTGAAGTTTCTAAATTTCAAAATTTACCTTATCTCGATATCTCGAATTTGAAAAATTTCATTAAATTTTTTTGAAGTCGGCATAATTCTTGTACTATTTTAGAATATACAAATCTATACAGAGGAACCGAAATGTAGTTAATTACAGGGTGATTACGGAATTAAAAATCATTGTTTTAAGAAAATAAAATTCTTGTTACTGCTACTATAAAATAATAGGGGGATATCTATTTGAGTACCAATTATACTATTTTTTCTAGCTCATACAAAGTGATTTGTTCATTTTAAAAGATATAAAATGACTAATAATCTTGAAGGATATGGACTTTTCACACTCACCCTGTATATCCAAATCGGGTCTGTCAAATTTATGTATCTTAACAGTTTTAAAACAATTATGTTTTTACTATAACGTGTCTAAATTCCCAATCAAAATATATGGCCAGTTATTGACATACAGGGTGTTGAAGTTTCTAAATTTCAAAATTTACCTTATCTCGATATCTCGAATTTGAAAAATTTCATTAAATTTTTTTGAAGTCGGCATAATTCTTGTACTATTTTAGAATATACAGACCTATACAGAGGAACCGAAAGGTAGTTAATTACAGGGTGATTACGAAATTAAAAATCATTGTTTTAAGAAAATAAAATTCTTGTTACTGCTACTATAAAATAATAGCCCTGTATATCAATGACTATGTAATACTAATATGTGCACAAAGTATATTTAGTATTAATTTTACAGGACGATTCATTTTAATGGTTGCACCAATCCAGAATTTTTTCAAAAATCTTTTGGAGGATATCTAGTTGAGTAACAATTTTACTATTTTTTCTAGCTCATACAAAGTGATTTGTTCATTTTAAAAGATATAAAATGACTAATAATCTTGAAGGATATGGACTTTTCACACTCACCCTGTATATCCAAATCGGGTCGGACAAATTTATGTATCTTAACAGTTTTAAAACGATTATGTTTTTAATATAACGTGTCTAAATTCCCAATCAAAATATATGGCCAGTTATTGACATACAGGGTGTTGAAGTTGCCAAATTTCAATTTTTCTTTATGGCATTTTTCGAATATGAAAAATTTCATTATATTTTGTTGTAGTCAGTGTAGTTCTTGTACTATTTTGGAATATGCAGACCTATACACAGAAAACGAAATTACAGGGTGATTACGAAATTAAAAATCATTATTTTGAGAAAATCAAATTGTTGTTGCTGTTACTATAAAATAATAGCCCCTCTATATCTCTAATTACGAATGTAATGCTAATATTTGCACAAAGTATATTTGATGTTAATTATACTGGGCGATTCATTATTATGGTTATACCAATCCCGATTTTTTTTTTAAATGTTTCGGGAAGCCATGTATAAACGAAACTATTTACTTATTGATATATATTTGAGTACCTCATTTACTACTTTATCTAGCTCATATTTAAGTCAGTTTGTTTTTGTTTTTACTTTTAGAACTTTTCGAATATTGTTAAAACTTTCAGGTCTGAAACATGTACTGGCATGATCTTAGTTGCCTGTTGCTTGCTTAATCTTTTACGGAAAGTATTCTTAGAGTCCGCTCAAACGCCCTTACATCAATGGAACCACGAAGAAAATTTGCGAATAATAATGGGCAACCTGGCAGAGCAAAATTAGTCGATTAGTTTATGACAGATCAAGGTGCAGTGGACTAGCAAAAACAACGTGTGACACGACTTAATTAGAACTAGACTAGTAGACTATTGAGATGACTAGATTACTAATTTGTAATAATTAAATAATTCGTTAACAACTTAAAAAATAAATTAGATTGAATTTAAAAGTAATTAAATTTCAAATTATGTTTAACAAAGTCTGGGCAGCCAATTAAAATTATTGATTAGTTACGACAAAAACAAATTATAATGAATATTAACTAGCTTAGTTTTTTTTAATCACACTTTCTGTACCGAAAATAAAATTCAAATTTGTAGATGGCGCAATGAGTAGGTACCAATTTTAATATTTTGAAACATTATTTTATTTATTAGTATTTTTAATATAAATCTAAAATACAATAAAGGAGTATTTTTATATAATATACAAATATTATGGCGTTTTTATTTGTATTAAAATATGGAATGGAAATATAATTTTTTTGTTACATTTAAGAGTTCAGTTTCCAGTGGGTAGCGATCCATACTTAGAAGCCCGTTCTATAACATAATAGGAATTTTAAATAAAGAATAGCCAAATAATATAAAATTGTTATATTATTCAAAGATTATTATTTATGATTCTTTTGACCAAAAATGGTAATATGGTAAAATAACATAACGATCAAGTTCTAAGTAAAAATATGAAAAATATTTATCAAAACCGCAAAATTCAATAAATTTTAAACACCTTGACATAAAATTCAATGACTTGCTCTTGGCGCCATGTAAATATGATTCTTGAAATTTAAGAATATAAATAAAATTTTCTACTTGTCTTAAAAAAAACAGTTATTTATGTAGTTCTTCTAGGAATTTATTTTTTAGCTTTATTTAAAAATATCACATATTTTTTTATCACTTTTATGTACTATGTATAATTGAAATTATTTTGTAGTAACTAATTAAAACTGTTTTTTGTCATTTCAATATATTTGCATCCTACCCTGTATATAATTCTATAATTGACTTTATCTTAGGCCGAATAAGGCACATGTGAGTTCTGGCAATATTCGTTCCTTCAATCTTGAAGTTAATCATTGTTAACGGAGCTTGTATGGAATATTCACACATGTTTCTTTGCTGATTCAATTTTAAATTAGTACAAAAAAAATCGCACACAATTTTTAGAGAAAAAGAATGACAAAACACAAACAATTGGCTGATTTTCTGTGCACAAGCTGAAGGCTTTTACACACAAAGAATCCTTAATATACTTTTATAACGAGTTGATAAAATTGTCCAAAGCAGATATATGCCTAAAGAAGTTAATGTTATACAACCAATTAAAGAACTTGGAAATTAACAGTATAGAGTTCAATGTTTCTAAGATGTAGAAATATTTTATGGCGCAAACATGACTATAAATTTTTTTTTTAAGTGTTGGTTTTACAATTTGTTAATATGGAAAATTTTTCGGTGGTTTTTTTGATATTTTTGGAAAAGTAGGTGGTAAATTACATTTTTTATTGAGTTATTGAGTTTTTTATGTATAAAGTTGAGGGGAACTGTGCAGCAAAATTTTTTTAATACTTTTTTTTACGTTTATAGATAATGTAAGATGAAACAGGACCATCTAAAAGAGATAGATACGCTATCTCTAAAAAAGGCTTGTCTGAGGAAGAGCTATTGAAGCTTCTTGAAGAGTCCGATAATGAATCAGATAGCTATGATAGTGATAGTGTAACCAACCAACCCCCGGTATATCATATTATTATTTTTTCAGAAATTTAATGGTATTTGTTTCGTCTTATTGAATTATTATTTTAAGAAACTTTCGAGAGATAACCAAAACCATTATATTTAATGTGTTTTGATTCCTTTAGACTTTGTTGATTTTTTTAAGCCATTCGATATTTTCTCAAACCACTTGATCTGTCTGAGTGTAGATTGTCAAAACTCGTTATTTTTTATTATATTTTATTTCGTCTTCGTTTGCATTTTTCCCAAGATAATTTAGATGTCTGTATTTACAGAAAAACAAATAGTACACGGTACCAGAGAACATTATGACGAGGAATGTTTAGTCAAACTCGACATAAAAACGTGGGTGAAAGCGGGAGGAAAGGCTAGTCAAAAATCAAATTTCAAACTACAAACATCGTCACCGAAAATCTTGTATCTGGCGTCGCGACGCCGACGCCTATAGTCTATCGACAACCAGTTGAGTTTTACTTCTTCAAGGCCCAGCATATTTTCACAAATTAACTACGAATACCATCAATTGAAGCTACAATATTCGACGCCATTCCTCGACGACACTCTACGTCCCGACGCTAAATATTTCGGCATCTACCCATTTTTACATTCTCATCGTAAACGACAAGTTCTTCACTTCGTTGGATTTATTTTATCTTCGTAAAAATAAATCAGAATAAGTATTATCACATTTTAATTCGCCAACTTCTTATAGTCCCTGAGAAAAAGGTTAAATACGTATCCACGGAAACAGCTGATAAAATTTCCATCTTTCGTTGTTCACGAGGGGGTGACGTTTATACCATCCCTAAAATAACAACTTCTATCATATATTTTTCTAAAATATATTGTCAATGTTACGCAGAGGCGTACTGTGTCAATCGCATTACATATTTCTACATTATGGTTCAACGAGTATTCAGCCTGAAATATGGGTTACACCGCTGGTACTGATCTGGCCGTAACTCAATAGGGTTGTCCATACAAACAATATAATATTTAAAAGAGGTATTTCTGATACCAGAAAAGAGCAATAATTGCCAATAATGCAGAGAGAGACAGTGCACACCTGATGACATTTACGGTATTTAAAGTTATTAAGAACTTTTTGTACATAAATGTCCCAGTAGTGAGTATCCATTGGTTGGAGTTTTATAAGCTCCAAAATGGCTATTTACAATTTATTTATTGTCAACACAATTGGTTAATTTATTCATTATGATGGTGGTTAGGTTTTCCGGTTGCCCGGTTTTCCCTATACCTTTTATGCCAAATGGCGCCATCATTCTTCAGTAAATTTTCTAAATGAATAAATCAAGAAAATCAGAAAAAATGTGAAAAAAAAAGAAAAATCGAGAAATCTGAGGAATGAGAAAAAATGAGAAAAAATTAGAAAACAAAAGAATGAATTAGGAAAAAACAGATCATTAAGAAAAAATGAGGAAAGATTAGAGAAAATCGAAAAAAACCAGAAAAAATCAGAAAGATAAAAAATTCATATTGGGGAAAAAATGAAAAATAAAAAAACCGAAGAAAAGAAAAAGACGCTAAAAATCACAAAAAAGATAATAAAGAAGTCGTAAAAAAACACAAAAAATCGAAAACTACAATAATTATAACAAAAAAAAAATAAAAATTTCGAAAGAATTGAATTAAATCCCAAATAAAACGCAAAAAAACCCAAAAAAGTCGCACAAAATGGCAAAAAAGAACAATGAACAGCCAAAAAGAAACTGTTTTAAAGAATCTACAATAGCCTGGTAAAGTTTAAAAGATAATCTTGAGATGATTTAGGATAATTTAAGTAATATTAAACTATACATGATACTTTAAAAGAGTCTGTTAGTATCTGATAGAGTCTAAAACACAAACCGATTTTTAAAAAATTTGAAAACATTTCCAAAACAAATCTAAGATAATTTGCGAGAGATTGAAGTTGTTTTAGAAAATCTAACGAGATCTACCAGAATTTAAAGGAGTCCAAGATGATCTTGAGAATATATTTATTCTAATAAAAAATGTGAAATTTAATACGAACAAAAAACTAAAACATAACAAATGGTGATCACCTTGACAGTGGCCTGGTAAAAAATTAGAGTCGCAAAAACTGTAAAGGCGCCATTTTATTACTTAATAAATTATTAAAAAGATGTTTATTCAATTGGCCCCCCTACATGTTTATTTTTTTTTAAGTTCTAGGAATAACCGCGTAGAAACTGAATCTTACAATTTATTTACGTTTAATATTTTAATTTTTATTATTATGTTTCTAGTAAACAAAAACACAAAATTTTGAAATATTAGCATATCTAATTCATTTTTTATTCCAATTTAAATAAAGATCATGGCCAATATTGAATATATTATTAAATATTACGTAAGTAATAAACTAAGTACTTAGAATCGTGTAAGTTATATATTATTTTTCTAAAGTCACCTAATATGGAATTATAAACGTAAATATTGCATTTTAAATAAATTTAAAGTAGAACAAGCCAAGCCGTCTTTGAAAATAATATCCCTATGCCAATATTAAAACTAGACTTATGTCATTTGAAAGAATGTACAAAGTTTTTTTAATCTTTTATAAAAAAACTGTAGGTGCAAAAGGAAACATAAGTTTTGCTTTCTACGGTTTCAAAAAATTGCCAATATTAAAACAAGACTTATTCTAATCTAAAGAAGATAACAAATTGTAAAAATCAGAATTTTTCACAAACTTTTAATATAAAATTAAAGGCGCAAGAAGAAAATAAGTTTTGGCTTCTATTTTTTGTAAATTGCCAATTTTAAAACAGAACTTATGCCAATCGAAAAAGGTAACCAATTGTAAAAACTTAAATTAAAAAAAATATATGTAATTGAAGATGAAAGAAAAAAATCACCAATATTAAAAGGGACTTATGCCAATCTAAAGAAGATAACAAATTGTTAAAACGTGAATTTAAAAAAAAATATATAAAATTGAAGGTACAAGAAAAAAATAAATTTTGACTTCTATTTTTCAAAAAATTGCCAATATAAAAACGGGACTTATGCTAATTGAAAGAAGATAACAAATTGTAAAAACCGGAATTTTTAAAAAAACATTTAATACAAAATTAAAGAAGAAGAAAATAAGTTTTCCTTTCTATTTTTTTTTAAATTGCCAATATTAAAACGGGATTTATGCCAATCGAAAAAAGGTAACAAATTGTAAAAACCTGAATTAAAAAAAAATATGTAATTGAAGGTGCAAGCAAAAAAATAAATTTTGAGTTCTAGTTTTGAAAAAATCACCAATATTAAAATGAGACTTATACCAATCGAAAGAAGATAACAAATTGTTAAAACGTGAATTTAAAAAAACAATATATAAAATTGAATGTACAAGAAAATAAATAAATTTTGACTTCTATTTTTTAAAAAATTGCCAATATTAAATCAGGACTATGCCAATTGAAAGAAGATAACAAATTGTAAAAACCAGAATTTTTGAAGAATATTTAATATAAAATTAAAGGTGCAAGAAGAAAATAAGTTTTGCTTTCTATTTGTGTTAAAAAATTGCCAATATTAAAACGGGATTTATGCCAATCGAAAAAAGGTAACAAATTGTAAAAACGTGAATTAAAAAAAAATATATAATTGAAGGTGCAAGCAAAAAAATAAACTTTGACTTCTATTTTTCAAAAAATCACCAATATTAAAACGGGACTTGTGCCAATGGAAAGAAGATAACAAATTCAAAAAATACAACATATGAAATGAAACTCCAAGTCATGTACCACACAAATACATTTATTAAAAATTTTTATGGGCAAAGCGGCGACTAGTTTCGGATAAACAACCATCTTCATGCCGTATATAAGTAGTAGTAATAATTTTTATTACAATAAATCCATGTGGATAAATTAATTGAATTGATGGTGGACAGGAAGGGATTTAAAATTTTTATGACATGAAAAAAATTTAAAGTAAATTAAAGGATTTGATGAGTGAAAACGGCTATAAAACCAGTGATGTGGGATATTTTGTAAAGTAAGGGAAAATAAAAATAAACATGAGAAATCTTTGGTAGAATTAACTTGCAATGAGGAGACTAGCTTTTGGTCCTAAGAAACTTTTAGGAGTTTGGAGGATCTCCATGTTCATCCAGTTGGGCTATTTTGCAATTAACTCCCTCATCAAGAATACTTCAGGAGAACAACAATATTAACAATATCCACCCTGTAACCATGTAATGGTGCGAGATAACCAGAAAAATTGCCAAAAAAACCCCACGATAGAGGCAACACGTTTAATCCGATTTAGCTGAAATTTAGTATATTGGGTTTGGGCTATCCGTCGAAAGAACTCATTAGTTTTGTACGACAGCTGTCAAACAAGTGACACTATCAAAAAATGACAGAAGCAATATATCACGGAATTTGACTTCCAATATGTCATTTGACAGCCCGTCAAAACTCTATTCAGAACAGTCAGAATTATTTCTCAAGCTGTCAAAAATAAAAAGTGTCAAAATTTGAAACTTTAACATTAAATATCTGAAAAAGTAATTTATGGATTTGAACCAATTTCGATAAAATGGGTTTCGGTGAATCGTTGGAAGAACGAGTTAATTTTTATCCGATATCTGCCAAACGGAAGTGTCACTGTCAAAAAATGACAGAAGCAATATGTGACGAAATTTGACTTGCAATATGTCATTGAAAGCCCTTGAAAAACTCTATATTCAGAACAGTCAAAATTATTTCTCCAACTGTCACCTGTCAAAAATAAAAAAATGTCAAATTTTTAAATATCTGAAAAAGTATTCGTCTCTAGATACTCGTCGGGAAAGTTTTGGGGCGACACAACCGATTTGTTAAAAAAATAGCCAATATTAAAAATGGACTTATACCAATCGAAAGATGATAAGAAATTGTAAAAATGGAATTTAAACAAAAAAACTTTGTATAAAATTAAAGGTCCAAGAGAAAAAATAAATTTTGAATTTTCTGTTTTTTAAAAAATTGCCAATATTAAAATGGGACTTATGCCAATCGAAAGACGATAACAAATTGTAAAAATATAAATTTAAAAAGAAGCTTTCTATAATATTAAAGGTCCGGGGGAAAAAATAAATTTTGCTTTCTATTTTTAAAAAATTGCCAATATTAAAACGGGACTTGTGCCAATCGAAAGAAGATAACAAATTATAGAAATGTGAATAGAATTAAATGTAAAACGAGAAAAAATAGGTTTTGCCTTCTATTTTTTAAAAAATTGCCAATATTAAAACGGAATTTTTGCCAATCGAAAGAAGATAAAGGTGCAAGAAGAAAATAAGTTTTGCCTTCTATTTTTTTTAACTTATGCTAATATTAAAACGGGGCTTATGTCATCTAAAGAATATAAAAAATTGTAAAAACGTAAATTTAAAAATCTTTTATAAAAAATTGTATGTCCAAGCAAAAAAATAAATAAACAAAATTTATTTTGTAAACTACTATTAATATTTAAACCAGACTTATGCCATTCTAAAGAAATTAAATGGTTGTAAAATGTTAATTTTCTATAGAAAATTGTAGATGCAAGACAAAACATAAATTTTATTTTCTACTTTGGAAACTCCTGCCCTTATTAAAATAGGTTGTAAAAATATGATTTTTTTAAAAATCTCTTATAGCATTTCAAAAATCTGATATTTTAATATTTTTAAAATATATTTGTGCATACAAAATATTTGTTTTGCTCACGTTTTATATTCACTTATAATCTCCCAAGGACATGAATTATTGACGGAAATTTTTTTACATGAATTTTTTGAAAATTATCTAGAGTCGCGACGACTGATAATTCTCTTTAAAAAATCATGTAAGAGACAAATTTCCCGCAATTAATTCAAGCACGTGGGGGAGTTGGTAAGAAAATTTCACACCGAAACATTAAAAAAATGGTAAATGTAAACGTCATTTTATTATAAACGTCAAAAAATTTCCGGTGCAATTTCATGCTCCTTTACTCCATGAAGGAGAAAAATTTCCGGAAATTTTTTTAGTTGCTATGGTAACGATACAAAATACAGGCTTTTAATTGGTCGAAGTGTGAAATTTTCCTTAAAATTTTAAATACGATTTTTGGGATTAATATAAAATCAATACAGCTAATGAAAAAAAAAACAATTATCTATATTTCTGTACTAATCAATAATATTAAACAATAGCTAAGGTATTAGTCATTTTTTAAATCGAATCTCGGCAAAGGAATATCTTATTTCTTATCTATGTATTTTTTTTTCGGCATAATTTTAATTTTATTATGAAAGTATTGATAAGGAATTTGTTTGATGTATTAATGTTTATAGGAAATTTTATGGTGTTACTTCATATTTGATATAACGGTTAGTGCGTTTGATTGTGTGTCCACTTAGTAATGGCCATGGAAAGTTGTAGTGAAAATTCTAAAAAAGCAAATGACGATCAACGTCATCGGCCTGTTTCTAAACAAGTAAGGATTAAATAAAAGTAATACAAGTATGTCTGAATTAAAAATATTTGGGGCCTATTTACCTGTTTATTAGCCTAAATTGAGTATTTAGGTTTTCTATTATTTTTGTTTATTAAACGTCACGTAAGATATTTAATCTACTTCACTTCTTATATCATTTTGCCCACCATTCCTTGGTCTTCTTCTGTCTAAATTGGTAGGAATGGCCAACTCGTTCACCTGACATAACATAACCAAAAGATATGAAGAAAAGAATAGTGCAGGTCATTTAACAAAGTAATAAAATTGGAGAAAATTGTCAACATTTTGAACATCTCTAGAAAAATGTAAATTTATGTTTTCAATTAATTTTAAAATACATTTTTTTATTGATTTTCTGTAAATTGCACATTTCTAGATCTTTAAAATTTACTCGTAAACGACGATATTAAATAGAAAAGTTAAAAGTGATAAAATCTATCACCGGTTGATGAATAGATTTTGACAAAAAAAATTTGGAAAATTTTTAAATTAATTTTTATTTTGACAATATAAAAATTCAAAACTTAATATCAAACATCCTTATTCGGTAGGCCTTGTAAATTTACATTTTTTTTTAAATTATATCATGAAATCTGAGACAGTGGCGTTTTTTTTACAAAAGGGTATATAAAGTCAATATTTGGTTATTCAACTTAAAAAAAAATAAGTAGTTTATTTAATTTAATATTGGATCACTATCGAACAATATAAAGTATTTTATAAAATACATTTTAAGGACCCTTAACTTGACATTGAATACATTTTATTTATATTAATTTATCAGTATAAAAATCAATATTGGGTTAAAAGTGAACAAAACAATGTTGCGTTACTTTGAGAATATGTAGAAATTATTTTTAGATATTGCTATAAAATAAAATATATTTTTTTGTTTGCAATAGCATAAAAAACGTGTCTCGAAATAATTAGTATATTATGCACCAATGTAGACAAAAATCTTCTTTACCGTTTATATGTATACTATTTTTTCTACTACTAGAACATTTATTCATTTTTTTTATTGAAATTAATGTCTCGACATCAAAGGACATTGACACAGGTACAATAATTTATATACTATAATTACATTATATAGAGCTGACAGTTAATATACAGGGTGGCGAAAATTTTATTGCAATGTATTGTAATTTTCGGAAACCGTAAGAGATACGAAGTCAGTTAAATGGGACAAAAGTTTCTTAATTTGAAGGCTAATCAACTGGTGCTTTGTATCCACAGATATCAGGGACGGTTTTCATAATAATTGATAAAAACCAAAATTGCACATTTTCTATTTAATGCTCCAGTGGTTTTATTTTGAACAACAGAAAAAAGTGCATAAATCTTTTTTGTTTGAAAACGTCTGATAATATATTTTGAATCTGACGTTTAGTTTCCGCCCAGCCACCCTCAACTTTTTTTCTCAAATACGGATCTATACTTTTTATGTGATTTTTTAATAATATCCTAAAAACAAAGAACAACTATCGAGATTTTGTATTGCTACTAACAGTAAATAAATACAATAATTTTTGTGAACATTTACGAATTGTGGCTATTTAGCAGTAAAAACAAATATTTCTATGCAAGAAAAAATCGCCATCTTAAACATTGGCCAACAAGAACTCGAGAGTTTAATCCGATGGATTTTTACTTGTGGGGCAAATTTCAAATACAGCACTTCCTCAAAAAGAGTTAGAACTTGGCAGCAGCTCAAATGACCAATAGAAATGAGTTATTCATAACTCATTTTGAACAGTTAATGTGAATTAATAAATTTATTATGAAATAAAATAATTTGTTTCCTTTACATTCTTTTGTATTATTGACTTCAGATAATGTACAGGACTGTAATTAAAGGCTTTTATACTAAATAGTTAAAAATTCATTCAAATAATTAAAAATGAACTAGGTGTAATATATGGATGAATTCAGGAAATAAAATACTATACAAAAATCACATAAAAAGTGCAGGTCCATATTTGAGAAAAAAAAGTTGAGTCTGACTGGGCGGAAAAATTTAAAAGTATCAAACTGTGAGTAATAAGTTTTCAAACAGAAAAGTTTTATACACTTTTTTCTATTGTTCAAAATAAAAGCACTAGAGCATTAAATAGAAAATGTGCAATTTTGGTTTTTATCAATTATTATTGAAACCGTCTCTGATATCTGTGGATGCAAAGCACCAGTCAATTATAGTTTTCAAATTGAGAAACTTTTGTTCCATTTAACCGACGTCGTATCTCTTACGGTTTCTGAGATTACAATACATTGCAATGAAATTTTCGCCACTCTGTATAATTAGATTTTGGAACTCAAATTAATGTCTTTAAAGTATCTGACAACTTTATTTCTCGAGTCCGATGAGTTGAGAATTTCTGCCATGGTACTTGAAAGTTCAAAATGTCTTCTTTTGAATGAGTACTGCTGGCATTCAATGAGGACGTGTTTGGCAGATATGACATAAAGGAGGAAGTTCTGAGGTCATTAGGTGGCTGTGTGTGAGATTTGTGTATCCAATTCGCCAATTCTAATAGTTATTTTATCTCTTCTTGGTAATCAAGGAAGGTGGAACGGCTTGACGGATTGGCGTGTCTCACATAACTTCGAAGGGATTCTAGTCCAGTATTCTTGCCATGACGAGTAGGTACTATGTTTAAAGAAGTTTTTCAAATCCCTATACAATTGGATTTCTTCGACAGGAAGGTTGGATATTGATCCTTCTTTTGCTGCGCGGTATGCCAGTTCGTTCCCGATGATGCCAACATGTGAGGGAACCCAGAATGAAGATACAGTTATTCTTTCGGAGCCGTGCTATTTTTCAATTTCATTTTCAATGAGGACACATCATGTTCATTGGAGTTCTTCCTTCGGGCTCTCCTTTCAATTATGTTATTTTTGTTTATTCTCGTCAACATGAATTGAGACTTTTTTTACTTCTCTCACTTCTTTTAATTTAATTAATAAATCAAACATCTGTACCACCTTTTATTCAATGCTTTTATTCGTTCACCCAACACTCCCAACAGTATAGTTTGTCTTTATGACAGTTAACATTTAATTTTAATTTAAATAACCCCCAATGAATACTATGGTAAGTTTCAATTTGTTACATAAAATTTCTTGTTTATTGATGGTAGTCGTTACAGGCCTGATACATCCTTATCATCTTTAATAAATATATTTGTGGTACTTTAACTTCGAGTTTCATTACCTCATCTATTGACCACATTAGAGAATATAGTGAAATAGTAAACTCCTCATTAAATTGTAGTTTACCTTTCTGAGTAGATAGAAGTCATCTCATTAGGGTTAGGTTCACAGGGTTCATAAAGGACCTAGATAACAAAATAAGTTAAAATATACAATTTATTTAAGTTCATTTTTTTTAACTTCAACGCCTTCACTGCTTTATTCTAAATATTTAATCAATAACTTTTATTTCCAACTTGTATTACTTTGTTTCTGCTACTTTCTCATAACCATGCTTCTCTTTTTAAATTATTCTCAGTGTCTTATAATTTTATTGAGGAAAAGAAAATACTTTAATTTTACCTTTTTTTTTATTTTTATTACTACTTCATTATTATTTTACAACATTCCAATTCCAATACATCTAATATCTACTAACAAATTCTTTTCTATTCTGGGACAATCAAAATTATTTTTTTTATTAATACCCAAAAAATTTCTACCTACTGCTTTTTTTTAAACAATTTTAATTTTGAGTTTACACCAACCCCAATGACAAATCATTCCATCTGACACGAAATGTGAGTTAACTTGTCACAATAATTTTATTACTTCAAATGGCTTAAGCCCCATTCATATTATCAAAATTAATTTATATTTTTAATACCATCTACTAAAATTTCTTTCTCCACGACCATTACTGAATGTATGAATTCTGAAATCATTTTTAATAATAGAATGTAAAAATTCACCCTCTAGAGTCTGAATATTTATTCTATAATACTTGCCTCTTATGCATTTTGCATGTATTTTCATTCTTTATCAAGGTAAAGAATGGATTTTCTGTAATCGAAATAAACGATATGGGATTGCCCTGGATTTCAAAAGTGTCACTGTCAGATATAAAATGGCGACGGTAATAATTATTTTCAAACAAGTTTTAATTTAAACAAAATAATGAGTGAAAAATCAGGTGAAGTAGATATAGAATTTAATAATATCTGAAATTGCAAATTATGAAAAAACACCAATGCACCAGATTTTAATATCGGTAAGTGTACCACAGCACTATAAATATTAATACAATGTAATACAAATATGTCAACAAATAACTTGTGTTCAGATTTAATTTAATTTTGATTTATACTTTTTGATCGTGGAGAAAATATAGTCTGTTACTCGGTCAGAATGAAAAAATTCGACACTCGTGGTTCCTCACACTCGCTTTCGCTCGCGTTCGGAATTTTCCACTCTTGTCGAATTTTTCATTCTAACCTTGTTACAGAATCTACTATTTTAATTCACATTTTTATTTTTTATGTTACAAACAAGAAAAAAAACTGTTAATTTTATTTCCAATTCCTATCCATTTTCTTTTATTTAAACCAATCCCTATTTACTATAATATTTTATAACAAATATTATACAGGGTATAACAATTTTCATAACAATTAACCAAAATTACAGGGTATAACAAATTTTATAACAATAGATAACCTTTTGGATCTATAGAGTTAAAAGCTTGGAGTATAGCAAATTTTTCTCCAGTGTAAATACTGGAAAATAAAATATTTGAAAAGCAATGGTATACATTTCAAATAATTTTTGTATCAAATTTATTGAAACATGAAGTATAGTATTAATGTATTCATGAAAAAGCAGAGGATGGCATTTGAAAAAGTTAAGGGTGAGGGTGGATTTTAGAAGGCATGCATTAAGTATTCATATTTTTTTTTGAGAATTTTATGTCATCAGACAACGTCGATATCCACTGAGCAAAAAATCTATTATGCTTAGTTAATCTAATAACTTTTCTTTTATTTCAGATTAAATTAGGATTATTAGCAAATTTTTCGAGTATATCTCCAAGTATGAGCCTTGGATTTTCAGCAGTGGCCTTACCAATTCTTAAACATTCTTTTAATTCTAGTCAATTATCATGGTTTGGTAAGTACATATTTTAAGCAAAATTAATACTGATCGCACGTTATGTGTCATTAACTTTTATAACTGGATAGTAGCAAACAGATCGATTTAAAATAGTGCATGGGCCGTGCTGAAAAATTAATTATAATATTTTTCTCTTTTTTTTACATGAAATTAGAAAAAAAATTAGTAGTTGGATAAGAAATAATTTAATACTTATCTAATACGTAATTTATAATAAATTTATTAATTCTTAATTTCTGGGACTAAATTACTTACAGCTGTATCATATACCAAATATTACGAGATTTAATAAAAATATTGATAAATATCATCTTTAAAACCTTGAATTTGACTACCGTACTGATACTGTTATCATGTATTATGTGATAATAATATTTGCAATATTTTTGCAATTTGTTTGATGAGTTAAATTTGGTTATTGGTGGTCATAGGTCATTTACCCAAAAATAATTTCAAATTATTGATATTAAGAAAAATTTATTAATTATTGCAATATTTTTAGATAACAGTAATTTTATTACGCACTGATCTTAACAATTAAATAGTTTCAGAGTCACATATCGCTTAAGTGAAGGTATATGTTATCTTGGCTGAAATTGTATTTGGACGGACGCTCCCTTACTAATAATGATAGGAAGCTGCGATTTCCACCAATAGATTCTGTATTTAATCCTTAAAAGCGCGTCAGGGGCACTTTTTTCAAATTATTTTTAACCTCTTTTAATAAATATTTTAAACATTATGAAAAACCAGCATATTTTTAGTTGCTAGAATAGGCGAGATCTCATCCAAAACGAATAATTACGTTTTGTGGCGCTCGATCTTGTTCTTCGCGAAAATAATTGGACTAGAGAGTAGGATTACTTAACATGAACTGGAAAATACTAAAAAAAAGTCGGTTAGGTACGTGTCGGACTTCACACATTTAGGGTTCCGTACCAAATGTAGAATATAAGCCGACTGTACTGAGGCAAGATTATTCATATGCAGTAGATGAGTGAAAAGCGTGGTGTATACTCCAGTCGATAGTTGAATATTTGAGAAAATATTATCAATGTGTGTGAAGCCCACTGTTATTATTACGTGACGCAGCTGACTGTTCATACTAATAAAATTCAGGATCTTGTTATAACACAGTTGAAATCTCAGTACACTATAGTGCACAGATAATAGTATATTACGTAAAAAGTGTTGGTGCGTACTTTTCACTAGTGCCTAATGGACTTACAACTGGAGTTACGTACCGTACTTTTTCTACGCCGTTAAATAAAACTTGGAGTTAAGTATCTACTTACATTTTATTATTCGCGTAAAAACTATTGCCTACATTTAGGGGCAACATAATTTATTCAAATTAGATGTCGTAAAAAGTATTGCCTTTATTTAGGGGCAACATGCTTTCCACCTTTTTTTTTAATAATAATACATTGTTTTCCGTTTTTTAGTGAATTATAATTATGTAAATAGACTAGATAACATAATACATAAATAATAATTAGACTACAATTTGAATAAAGCATGAAATTTAAGTTGTCTTATCAAAACGCACATGTGATTGATAAATTATTGTATATCATAAAATTTTCTAAACTTGATAGTAATTTTCTAGTATGATCAAATAATCGACCATAACTAACCCAAAAAACGGCCACTAGCCGAAGGAACAGTTTTTAATTAACTCTAAATTTCTAATTGTTGTAAAAATTCTAACTTTGACTGTATTTCATCAAATTTATCGAATTCAGTTTCGATTTTTGATAGCCTTTTTTTTATCGTCGATTTTTGATAAATTCTCTGGTTTATTTAAAAATGTTTCTAAACACTTAATTTGACCTGATTATGCCTCAATTCACATCTTTGGTTTGATATGTTGATTTATAACTCAAAATAAAAAACTACCTAAGATTTAATGAAAAATATAACGCTCTGACCTTTGATCTTTACGTGACAAGGTATCTTCCCATGTATATCCGGCTCGAGAAGGACCAAATATATTTGTAGAATTCGTGAAGCTCGTTCTTTTAATAAATGATAATTGATAACTATAATAACGTATTTTAATATACGTAAACAAGTATACAAAAAAATCTGCATTGACGTGTTCGTGTCACTTGCATTATAATGATTTTTCAGTCATTTTGACATTACCGTTTCCATTAGAAGGACTACTTATAAATTGAAAAAATAATCTAATAACACGTGCCTTTTTTGTAGCCTCTTCGTAGTTCACTCTTTTGACTGTATTTTTGTTTCCGGAATTTAATGACTTATAGTAAGTAATAGGTGCTAAAAATCTGATATATTGCGCCAACAGTGTTGAAAATGTTAATTCGAACACGTTTTTGGCCCAAAATGATTAAACGCGATACACAACACCCAGGCAGCTTTCTCGTGATAAACATGCTCTTTGGACATATTTATTGCCTTTTCTATCTCTGTAATTTTAATTAGACAATTTTCTAGCTCCATTTGGTGAACTTGATCCATGTTATCGTTAGTGGTTGTAGTTTTTGTACATACCGAACGTTCATCTTCTCCCATGCTGGTATGGCCACGTTTAAATTCAGCTCCCAAAAATTTTACAATGGTAAATGATGGTGTCCAACTCCTGTTTGATTTACGTAGGTTTATTTGCTTTTAAATCAAATATTTAATGACAGCTCGATATTCAAAATATTTAAAATCAAACTAAATTTCTCTGAAAAGATGTACCAATACATTCCCTAGCTTTTGTTGACAAATGCTGCCATTTTCATGTTGAGGTCGCATTTTTTCTTCTCTGCATACTATCACCAGCTAATATATGGATCAAAAGTCCCCTTGTTCATTATTATCATCTTCTTTTGGTTGTTTAAATTCACTTTCCAGAGCATTAGCATTACCCTCATTATCTGACATATTTGAGTCTAAAATTTCAAGGATCCCAGAAACAGATTCATTTTCATCTTTGGATTAATTTGGTTACTAAAGCTGTTTTTCGATATCAAAACAGTTTACACCAAAACCTTTCTTGCAATTGCAGAAGATTGTACCCAATAGTTCCTTCTGGTACTGGCGGAAATAAAGTTGTTGTTTTATAAAAGTCAGATCTTTTCCCAACCAAGTTTGGATCTTAAATTGTAGGGGGCTGTTGTTGATAAAATGTATTTATGTATCCATATTACTTTAGATTATTGTAATATATTGCTGAAAAAAGTATTTCATTTTAAACAATGCATTTAAAGAGCAGAATGCTTGAACTGATTCGTACAAATTTTAGTGTAATATAATTTTTCCACATTTGCCTTGCTAATTTTTATAAAAAAATGTCATGCTAATGTGATTGGTTGCGACTTATTAAAAGAACCAGTACATCAATATCTTCTTTAATGTTGAAAATAGTACTTTGTTGATAAATTTTTTTAATGGCTCTTTTGATGATAAAAGACATTAGCATCACCTCCGGCTTTTTAACAGTTTTTAGTAGTTCAATTAACATTTTATGGAATTAGTTCGGTTTGATAAGATTTTTCCTGGTCCTATCCTTTTTCTCTATATTTAAAATAAATGTTTTGCATCAAAATATTGATTGTGTTGTGGTTCCTATATAAACGCGAAAAAATGTAAAGAATGAGACTTTTTAACCCAAATTTCTTATTTTTTTTCAGCAAGTGTAGCTTCCTTGGCGACCCCATTTGGTTGTTTTTTCGCTGGTCCTTTCGCCGATAAATATGGCCGCCGAAAAGCGTTGTGTTTTGTTAACACCACCTGTTTACTGGGATGGATTGCAATAGCAACATTCTTTTATTTACGCTCAACCCATTTCTGGATTCTAATTCTAGGAAGAATACTGACTGGACTCTCCACCGGATTGTGTAGTTCTCCAGCTACAGTTTATATGGCTGAAATTTCTACTCCAGAACTTAGAGGTATTTTTACAACCTGGGCCTCTGCATCTTTTTCATTAGGGGTGCTAATTATTTACTTTTTGGGATATCTCCTGACGGTAAGTAAATAAATTAGTTAAGAAAAAATATTACCATATTTTTCTTCTACAATATACAGAGTGTGCTTAAATACTTACGTCTTGTGGAAAATGAAAGAAGCTATATGCTCCTGTATATTTTTTCTTTAATTGTTACCTTGATTTTTACCCATAATTTATCTTGACAAATAAAATAATAATTAATCTTGTTTCAGACTAATCTTGCTACAATCTGTCTACTAACAGCAATTCTGCCATGTATAGGTCTATTGTTCACAATATTCCTAATACCAGAATCTCCATCGTGGCTAGTAGGAAAAAATAGAATAGAAGAGGCTAAAATTTGTTTATGTAAAATATCTGATACGAAGATTTGTACACCCCAAGTTGCAGCAGAATTAGACGATTTAGTTAAATGTAGAGGAGTTAAAAACGTTATTTCTAGAAAGAAATCTTTATATAGTAAATTTTGTAGAAAGATATCTTATTTATTAGAACCCCATTGTTTAAGACCTATTGGTTTAGTTTTAACTTATTTTATGTTTCAACAATTTAGTGGTATTTTTGTTATAATTTTTTACGCAATAGATATAGTTAATAATGCAGGTATAACATTTGATCCTTATATTACTATAGTAGTAATTGGTGTTGTAAGATTATTAAGCTCGATTCTCCCAAGTTTCTTAGCTAAAAGATTTGGTAGAAGAACTTTATCGATATTTTCTGGAACTGGGATGACTTTATGCCTCTTACCTTTAGCGCTTTACACATATCTTACTCAAACTGGCGCAGTTGGTAAGGATAATATGACATATTTGCCAGTATTACTTTTATTATTTTATTTTATAACCAGTTCCATAGGGTTTTTACCACTTCCGTTTGCTTTAGCAGCAGAGCTTTTTCCTACAAAAATTCGTGGCACAGCGGCGGGTCTCACATCTGGAATAGGTTATTTTTTTAACTTTGTTGTAGTAAAAGTTTACCCTGATATGATAACGTATTTTGGAAGATCAGGGACGTTTTGTTTTTATGGAGCAATGGCTCTTGTTGGGACCATTTTTGTTATTGTTTTGCTACCTGAAACGAAGGGAAAAAGTTTTCAAGAAATTGAAGATTATTTTGGGAAAAGAAAGCAACAAGAAGATAAAAAAATGTTAAGAGAAGTAATTTAGATAGAAAACAAAAAAGTTAATTTTTATATGATTTATGATCGAAATAGAAGTATTGATAACAAGGATTATTAAAAGTCATTTATTACTATACTGGTTCAGGTTCAGTCTGGGTACTTAACAAAATATAATACTTTGATAACTACATATTTAACACGTGTAGCTAATTATAAAAAGAATCTAGTCATTTTGTAGTGTTACTAGATATTAGGATTATAGTTAATCTACGTAATGATTATTGAATTATAGTAAAAAACTGTCTTGTCTGTGTCATATTAAAATAGGAAATATTTTTAAATTGAGCTACTGGCAACGTTGTACAAATAAAAACAAGAAGTATGAAATAGACATAACTTATAAACATAGTTTATATTTTTGCTGTTTTGTACAACGTTGCCACTAGCTTAATTGGAGGAATCCTTTTAAGTTTAATCTAATTCTGGCCATTCCTGAAGAAATTTGATGTATCATGAGGAAAGATTTAAAAAAAAATCGAGGTCCAAAATGAAATGAATAACTCCCATTGCGGATCTGTAACATTTTATTTGGACTTTTTGGAAAATGATTTGGTTGATGTTATAAATGATCTACCCACAGATAAAAAACAACAAATATGGTTCTAGCAGGATGGTGCTAGGGAATACCTGGAAAATATTTTTAATGGACGAATCATATATAGGTATTTTGTGATTTTTTGGTCTTCTCGATCTTCTGACTTTACCTCACTAGATATTTTCTTGTGACTTTAACAACAAGGACCGATTAGAAATGTACACGATTTAGAAACGATAATTAGGGAAACAGTTCAAGAAATCACTGACGAGATATCTAGGAATGTTTTAGAATTTTTTAATAGAACAATTACATCAATTGAATATGAAGATAGCAGTAGCGAACTGAAGGTAACCGTTAGTAATTATAATAACAATAATAATTGTATTTGTATGTTTAAACAATAAATGTTTTGTGTTAATTAGCTTGCTACATATTATTTATTAGCATGCATATGTAAAATTTTACAAATCAGCAATTAAACATTTGAAGCATAATTCGCTGTTTAACTAAGATAATAGATAACATATTTTAAGTAGGATTTTCAAAATTTAATTTAAAATTGAAGTAGTGTAATGACGTAACTTTAATGTCCGTAAGAATTAAAATATTTAACTTAAATCGCGCCGCTACTGAATTAGAATTAACTTAAAATTATAGGAAAAGCTTCGAATATAAGGTCAGATGGAGGCACTCTCGTCCATGCTTCTTAGAAGCCGATTTTTTTTCAATCCGTTATCAGCAGTTGGTGGGGCAGTTCCAAGTGGGGTAGCAGTGGCAGTCTGAGTACCAGTGGCAGTTCCCGACCTTTAGAGGTAGGTCAAGCTGAAGGGGGCGAAATGCATTCTTTGTTTCTAGTGCCATTCATCGAAGATGAGCTCTTCTCTCTCTTAAAAAATAAGTATTGTGCTGGTCAAGATGAAATACCAACTTTTTTAATTAAAAAAGTGCTTGCTAAATTAATTCGTCCTTTCGTTTTTTTAGTGAATCTGTCCTTTTCTACTACATTTTTTCCAACTTTTTTAAAAATTGGGAAAATTGTGCCAGTACACAAACAATGTGACACAACTTCTGTCGAAAACTACAGGCCTATAACAATTACCTTCAGTTTTTCAAAACTTTTTGGATATGCCTTTTTAGATACAAAAACATAATTTACTGACAAGCAATCAGCTTGGGTTCATTAATGGTAGATCTACAAACACTGTAGTTTGTGAATATTTCAACAAATTGGTTACAGTTATTAATACTGGCGAGTGTCCTGTTTCATTATTCTGTGATTTTAGCAGGGCATTCGATTGTGTCAATCACGAAACTTTGTTATATAAACTTTCCCAATACGGTATAAGAGGACATTCTTTTAATTGGATGTCTAGTTTTTTTAAACAACCCTAGCCACTACGTTTGCGGTAACAAGGGTATTTCTGATACTAGACAAACAAATGTAAGAGTGCCCCAAGGCTCTATTCTTGGGCCATCAATGATCTAGATCAAATTTCAAATAAAGTACACCTAACTATTTATGCAGTCGACACGTCAATTTTTATCTTCGAGAGTAATGAAAGCTTTTTGACGCAGCTATGCAAGGATACTTTTTCACAATTAAATAAATGGTTTAGCGCTAATTATTTATATTTAAACAACGAAAAAACTAAAACAATGCGTTTTCACAATAGACAAAAAGAATATAATATTTTGTCATTTGAAACTTTGGTAATTGATGATACGGTCTCAGATTTTTTGGGCGTTAAGGTGGATGAGTACTTAACTTGGGGTGAACTTTTGGGGTTATATCATGCACAAGTTGACTCTAGGTTACGTTACGGAATCTCCTTATGGGGTTGCTTTACAATGGTCTAGGATGTTATCATTAAGAAGAAACAAAATATCAGAATTGTTTTCGGGCTGGAAAACAGAGAAACTTGTATGTCTACTTTTAATAAATATAACATACTCACAGTACTTTTTGTATTTGAAATGTGTGTCTATGTGCGTCTGGCCGTTAAGGATCTTGTCAATGAAATACGACTCCTGGAGTTTTTTTTCACTGACGCTGCTCGTGTAAGTGGCCATCACACTATAAACGAAAGGTGGCACCCGAGGCAAAGAGCGTTACGGTAGTCAAAAAATTCGTATCGAACTTTTTCAATTTGTGTACATTAAGCTGAATATGTTTTCGAAAGCAGATGTTTTTATAAATAACTTTTTTTTTAATCCTCTAATAAGAAATTTTTTCATATTGCGCCAACTTAGGTAGACATACTGTATAATCAAAAAATCGAAAAATGAAAGCATCCGATAAAAACTGCCACTTTTGATAAATTCCTCTCATTAACAAACGTGACCTTTATTTTTGCCCTTTCGATTTTTGGGCAAAGTTTGAACTCAAACTATGCCTAATTGTAATGACAAAAAATTGAAACTACTGGTACTTTTACTACAGAGCTGGGGCGATACTTTACCGTTACTTTGCAAAAGTATTTCGTTACTTTGCAAAAGTAACGCCTTAATTTTAAAGTAATAACGCCTTACTTTTCTATATATTCTTTTTGTTTCATGTCTTCTCGTTCTTTTATTGTCCATCTCACCATTTATCAACGCTATAATTGCACATACAAACAAAATTTTCAAATAAAAGTTGTATGATTAATCTTAATTTTTTAAAAAGCTATCCAGAACACAGTGGCGCGCGAAATCGTCGGGGTACAAAAAACTAATAAAAACATTATTTTACATCAAACAGCAGAAACAAAAGAGAGAAAAACCTTAATTTTAAAGTTCGCCCATTTTAAAAAGTAACGAAATTACTAGTAACGCCTTACTGAAAAGTAACATTTTAGTTTCGTTACTCCCAGCTCTGCTTTACTACTAGTACATTGTGTGACTTTGACAAAAAAATAGTATTTATATTTTAAATGAAAGAACAATTTTTCAATTAGAGACACAATTAGTGAATCGTGAGAAGCGATACGCCCTCTAGTGTTGATATTAAAAATTAGCATAACGGTGCAAATAATTTATTATTCTTCATGACAAGCACATCAAAACTAACGGCTTTTATAAATATTTGTTTATGTTCAAAATTATCCCATTGAAATTTGCACAATTCATAACAACTCCAAATAAATTCCAATTATTTTTTTTTCTATCACCTCACATAAATTCCGGAAAGACCATTTTTCTTTATGTATTATTAAATGCTATTTTAACATATCATAATTTATTTTTTAGATGTTATTTTCAGGAGAAGGATTAATTTATTTTTGTAGTTTTTATATTATATAAACGATTGTTATTTTTACATGATTTTATTTAACTCACACTGTTTCTTTACGTCAACATTTGTAAACGATTGTTCGACAAGTTCCACAGGGGCAATTTTTGACCATTAGTAACTTTTTAAAGTATTCGTATCTTGTCCCAATTTTTTACTAATCGCAAAGAAACTTATACACGTTAATTTAAATCTGGAAATATTTCACTGTTCGCAATTAATAAACGTCATCGCTTCACGTCGTAGATTCATATGTAAACCAAATTTTACATATATTAAAAGCGGTTAGCGTTTTTTATACAAAAATGGAATACTTGATAAATATGATTGCACTTGAAAAACTCAATATTGTAAAAATGAAATATTTCTTTCAACTATAATTTTTCCCTTTTACAAGTCTTAAAAAGCTGATCAAGATACAGGAAATTATAAAAAAAAACATACAAACAAAAATTCTCAAATTCTATTTTACCAAAAGATCGGTAAAAGGAATACCTACATTTTAGGAGTAAACCTAATTATCCATTCTCAAATGTGGTAGATATTCATCAGAATAAAACGCAAGGTCAAACCAGAAATTTATAATAGTAAACTTATAATGTATAAAACGGCGACATGTTTCGGCCTCATATGGCCATCATCAGGCCTATAACAAAATTTGAATTGTAACGGAGAAAACAAAGTTATTAACTAGCTACTTACATTTTTATGTCAACAATAATCACTGATCACATATTGTGAATTGTAGATTAACGAATAACTTCAGCCTAATAACAATTATCTATTTCTTAATCTACGCTTTTAAACTTTTCCAATTTCTCTTTTTATTTATCATTGAATTTTCGCTTGGGCTGGCTTTAGAGGTTATTTCTCTTCTTCTTTTCCTTCTTCACTTCTTCTTTCTCAGTTTTAGCACAGTCTGGCAAACACTTCGGTGCTTGTGGCCTGCAGTCAATCGGTCTTAAGGTAATTTATTTTGTTTATTAAGTTTAACGTTTGCCTTTTGAATTTCATAATTGTCATTTGTCATTCTTGAATTCGTTTTCCGTCCAGTAATTTAATGGTTACCTGCCTCCGCAGAGATGCATTTTGATACGAACATCTTTTTCGGCTTTTATTCACCAACTATGATTATCACAGTTGGTGAAATTAAATTTGATTATTTTATTAAAAAATGTAATGTAATATAATTTTTTAAATTTTTTTTTTAATCTACAAATCACAATATGTGATCAGTGATTATTGTTGACAAAAACCTGTAAGTAGCTAGTTAATAACTTTGTTTTCTCCGTTACAATGCAAATTTTGTTATAGGCCTGATGATGGCCATATGAGGCCGAAACATGTCGCCGTTTTACGTATAAGTTTACTATTTTAAATTTGTGGTACGACCTTGCTTTTATTCTGTCAAATTTTAGGAGGTTAAAGAAATATACAGGGAAAGGTTGATTACAGAGCCGCAAAAAATAAATAAATATGTGTCTTAGAGAAATGAATTATAGTGAGCATCCCATGCATTTATTTGTAGTCAATAGTACATTGTATATCTAGTAGAAAAAGCAATACATTCCCGGACGACAATGTAAATTGTTGACTGAGGCTTTAAGCCGAGGCCAACAAGCATACACATACTATTTTTTCTGAAATCATAATAAACATTAGTATAATATACATAAAATCGTAACCTTCGAACAGAAAACTGTTATCAAATGACACATCAAAAAAAAATGGTGTCAAACTTAACACCGCAAAATTTGAAAATTAAATGGCTTCCGCAAAAACACTATGTGGTTGTGAATCAAATCAGACCACCTCATCAATAAATGTTGGGAGTTGGTTGTTTGCGTGTATTAATTTACTGTTTAAAATCTATATAAAAAACCAGTAAGGACCTATTTTGACCGACTAGAGTAGACCGGCAAAAAAAATTTCCGGACCCTTATCGGTCCGGGAAAGTTCATTGCTTAGCAACGGGCTAAAATACTAGATTTTGGGGTCTGAATTTGCTCCTAGAAAGTAGGCATTCTGGAGTGATTTCAGAAAAAATAATTTCTGCTTTTTAATATACTCTGTGAACTAATATAAAAGGGTGATTTTTTTATAAATATTACGATATTTTTATCTTAAACTCATTACGAATTTTTGTGGACCAATCTTAGAATTAAAATTAACACATTTCACGTCGTCCAATCGAATTTAAATTTTTGGCTATGATGACGATGCTTTCTTAGATTTTTAAAAATGTATTACGACGTTTTTAATTCTAAATGCTACACTCAACTTAAATTTTTTAAATATGAACCTTATCTCTATCCAAATTTAATTAGTGGGGATTCCATTTTTATATAAATCATTAACCAGTTGACGTAAAGTAATAATTTTCACATCAACTGCCAACATAATAATAAATCATATTTGATTTAAAATAAAGCAGTGAGGTAACAAACAACATGTATGTTATTAGTTTAAAAAAAGAGGCTGTTTTTGCCAATTTTTAATTATGATTATAGACAACAGCTGTTAAAATATACATAAATCTTCAGATTAATAACTATAAAACTTTTTACTTTAGAAATAGACATAAAATGATTAATATCTTCAAGACATCATAACATATTTTTCTTCTATACATTTTAGTCGATACCTACTCGAACCATTTCAAAAATTAATTTGCTTAACTACAGGGTATAAACTCATTTAGTACATTTTATTGTAAAATCGAAAATCGAAAAATTAGAAAAAATGAATATTTATGAGTTTTAAATGTTTTTGTTTATTAGTAACTTTAGTAAATAAATATTTGGATTATTACCTCTTCATTGATATTAGGTAGTACCTTCACTATTTATAAAATTATTATAAACTTATGTTCTTTTTACAGTTAAAATATACAATAATCATTTCAGAATACCTACATAAATATTCTTGAAACAGATTTAAACAATAAAAATCCCACAAATTAATAATTTATTCTTCAACATTTTTGGCATAGTCGTCTGGTGACATAACTTATTTACTACAACAAATAATATATTAAAATTTCCAAAAAAATCGGGTTTTTACATGTTATACCGGACTTTTTTTTAATCGTTATTAGACAAGCCTATTTTTATAGCGAATCGAGCTTATCAACTTTTAAAAGTAAAATATTTTTTAACCTTGGCATGTGACATAAATGTCCAAATATATGGAGAAATTAAATAATTTTCGGGATATATTTTAAAACTATTCCTTCATTAAAAATATTTTTTCTCCATTATCTTATAATTTCTATACAATAATTTACTTTTTTTTAACACTTAAATTTTTTCTTTAAAACAAAATTATTGGTTCCGGATCTGTTATTTTGGTTCTTTTTTATGGCACTTTTTTATGTTCACTTTCGTGACAACCATTGACACTATTAATTTTTTTTATTTGATAGTTATGATTTTTGTATATACAGGATGTCTAAAATTGGAAGGTATAACATTGCTATACTAGAAATCGTAAGAGATACTTAGACGGTTAAATGGGGAAAAAGTTAACTAGTTTGGCGAAAAAAATGTACAGGGACTTTTGTCTTTTCTAGGAAAAAACTAAAAATGCTATTTTTGGTTTTTGAAGCATATAATTTTATTTAAATAAATATGTAAAAAATAGAAAAGGAGACTTTTATTATATCTCAAATTTGCTACAAAATTGTACTTATTAATCTTTGATACAACGTTTCTTATGTCAACTGCCCCCATAAAGTTATTTTTTTTAATGCGGACCTATATTTTTTTATTACAAAAACTGATAGACCAATAAAATTCAAAGACGTTTTATATGAAATAACTCACATCATCACTGACAATAATTTTTAATTACGGTCCTGTCGTAGTTCTTTTATAAATTTGTTTTAATTTCGTCAAAACAAATATAACATTACCTAACAATTTCGATAACAAAGTTGTATTACTAATGAAACAAAAAAATGCCAAAATAGAAGAAAATAAACAAGCAGAAAAATAACTGACCTGCGTCGTGATTAAAAAATATTAATAGAGACAAATTCAGTGATATATGTATTACATTTTCTACGACGTTCTGTATGACAAATAAAAAACCAAAAATAGTATTTTTAGTTTTCCCTGTATAATTCAAGAAAGTCCCTGTAATTTTTTTTCGACCAAATTTGTTAACTTTTTCCCAATTAACCGGCTCTGTATCTTTTACAGTTTCTGATATAGCAATGTTATCCCTTCCAATTTTAGACATCCTGTATAAACGATTATGGGTTTTTACTTTCTCAAAGTATTTTCCACTGTATCCATATTAAATTATCGGATGACTTAAATTATTGATTATGAATTAATAAATTATAAAATGTTTTTTGATAAACGAAATAAATTTATTTTTTTAAATTACCAGGTAAGATTTTTGGACAGATTTGTCTGAAAAAAAGTGGAATGAATTTGGAATGCCCCAAACACAATTTCCAAACTAATAAACAATTTTATGAGTTCATTGTTTTTTTGGAATTTTGTCAATAAAATTATTTTTTATTAGCCTGTTTTATTTATACTTTGTAAACAGTTTTATTAAAGGGAGACTGTATAATATATTAAGCATAATTTATTTGTCTATTTATTCATGTAAATTTAATAAATATGTTTTCACCTACGATTTCTAATTTTATAACGTGTAGGTGCTTTATTGTTATATTCTCTAAAATTTATGAAATTTGCAACGCAGTGATTCTCAACTGCTTTTAGACCGCAATTTCATTTTTTACAAAACGGCAAAACAGAGTTTACCATAAATGATAAAATTGCAAAATTACCAATAAATACTTAAACAACTAGTATCATAGTGAGTAAGTAAAAATAGGTTTAATTAAAATCAGAAAGATTTTGTTTGAGAGCTAAATGATCTAAAATTTTCGCTTTATGACGAAATAGTAAATATTATGATAGTGGTAAGGTTGAGTTCAAATTGAAATATTAGCCCACCTTTTTTTACTTTATTTGAGAAAAAAATTATTTTATCTTTATGAAAAAATCGTTTTTTCTGTTTTTTCTTTAATATAACATGAAACAATTGATATTTAAAAATCACTGCATCTATGCAACTTGTAGTGCGCCTACGTAACTTATGTTAGGTGACGTTTGTTTAAAAGGCGTCGTTTGGTCAATGCGTTTTTAATTGTGTTTACTTTTACCTTTGTTTACGTATCTTCTGGTTCGTGTTGATGACATAAATTTGGTTGCTATAAGTTATGGATAAACGATATAAAAATTGTTTTGATATTGTTTAAATACAATAATTAAAACACCTAACAAAAATTTTGTGACGGTTCCAATTATGAAGACCACCGGATGCATTGGTTTCAAGCTGTAAGACGAACTAATTTTAATAAAAACATAACTTATTTCTGTTGCGAAGATCACTTTGAAGTAAGTATTTAAATTCATTGACATAAATTAATGTATGCTTTCTTACATAATTGAATATTGTGTTGATTTATAAACATTGTATTAGTTTCAGAATGATATAGAGAATTATATGAAATTCAAAATGATGCGATCCTCAAAAAAAATGTTGGAACCCCATATTTTCGATTGGCCAGAAGCATCTAATACAAAGAATGTAAATTCACAGTGGATTAGTCCAAGTTTTTATCTTTATCCAATTATCATATAATGGTTTTCTCCATCTTTGTCTCTATAAGCGAGATTTAACAGCTGTTTTTCATTCGTATTCTCTTCTGTACACGTTTACAGTTAACGGCTTGACGATAATTTCATTGCACATATATGACGTCACGATCGTAATAGGGACATATTCAAATAATTATAAATTTAAATTTATAAATTACGATAGATAATTAAACTGTTAATAAAAAAAACATAGGAAACATCCAGTAACTACCATGAAATTATTAATGTACGATATTACATAACAACTTTTTTTTTGATTTTTTTTGTAACAGAATAAAGGGATTTTTTTGTAAACGAATATAGGTGTACGATTCAAAAAAGGTTGTAAAAAGATAGCGATTTTTCTTGTTTTTTGATGTTGATGATCTTCCTTTTGCTTTCTTGCCTGTTTTTCTGACTTCTTGATTTTTTGTTTCATTTTACTAAAAGAATCATGACTCCGCTGAATGGACCACTCTGTATTCTGAAATCAATAAAAAAAACAGTGTCATTCTGCCAATTATCTTTGGCGAACGAATGACAAAACGAACGATCCTAAAAAGTCAATTTGATCAATTGTCAATCATCATTATCAAACGATATAACTAGGAACGTCAAAAAACAATATTACCAAAACAATAAGGTTCGCATGTAGTGAAATGCGCCAACGAAAAAAGCAGGCACTAGTTATATTTTTGTTGAAATCCCCATTGTGCCATCAATCATAAGTAAGTTGGACCGGAGCGCCACCGCAAATAAAAATAGCCCGTGCAAGCCCTGCTCATGAAGAGTGTGCTGTATCCATAAAAAAGCCGCCCCTTTCATGCACAAACCTTAACTTCTCGGGTGAATATTACTATTATTATTATTCTCCCTTAAGTCTAATATGTCTGTATCTATTAACGAGCGGTCTCTGTATACAGGGTAAAAAGGTCACTATCCTTGGTATACAGATACTTTTAGTAGGAGAGCTGGTAGATATTTTTGAAGCAAACTGAAAAATTGTCCTATACCCGGTGTTGCCACATCAGATCAGAAAAAAGTAGTAGATTGGAGATACCAAAGCGAAATAGTACTTAAAGTAGGTACAGACTAGTTTAGAGAGCACATTCAGTCAATTTCTTAGAGGTCCTTCTTCAAGGTAATTTCATAATAAGATAAAATAACTAAATTTCCTGAATTCCCACAGACAGATTCGAACAGAATCACTATACACTCGAATCAATTTAATGATTTTTGTTCATCGTTAAAGAGCGTAAGAGTTGTTTTCATTGGTCTTTCGTCGTTGTCTTTACCAAAACTACTCAAATAAATGCGAGTCCCTCATTTTGATTATTTTTGAGTAAATGGATTTATAAAATAAGGTGTTAAAGCTGAAAAACTATCAGATATTTATTTTAAATAAAATAGGGAATACTCAAAATGTTTGACTTGCACAAAAATTTTGATTTGTCGTTTTTGGATTCTGCAAATATGGAAGCAGCTTATTCTGCTGCGAATTGTATTACTCCATTGACATTGAGTTTATGTCAATGATTTACTCAAAGATAAAATGTCTAAAAAACCTGGTGTATATACTTATATCTGTAAAAGTTTGGGAGTAATAAATAAAGATTTATGGGAGTTTTACAGCACAAGCGGGTCAAACAAAATCTGTAATTTTAAAGAGCCCATAGTTAAAAGATGTGGCGAATTTAAGAATTTTACCTGTGCCTCCCGGTTTTGTGTCACATAACAATAGGCTACCCTTATTTTAATGCCTTTTAAGACTCTGATGAGCGCAGGGTTGGGTAAATTAGGAGCTATTTGTTAGCAGAGTGCGCAAGACAACATATGAAATTTATACGAGATCTAATCATCAATTTTATATGGAAGGTTTTATATGGTATTAACTAGTAAATTTATCAGACCCGGTACATGAGTCTTTTATTTAGCTGTTCGGATTGAGTTCATATAGACTTTACGAATTCATATATTCAGTACGCTCATACGGTTCAAGACATGAAAGAAAAATTCCAAAAACTGAAATCCGAATCCAAATAAAAATAAAACTTGAAAATAATAAAAAATAAATCATGACCATAAGTCTTAAAATAGTTTCTTTTTTCGGCCCATTTGTATTGCAAAGTTTATGGAATTGTAGGTATAGTCATATAAAACAATAATAGGCCTTTTCTATTTTTCAAGATGGTTTAAAATACGGATTTCATGATATCGTTCTTAATTTTTATATAATAAAATTTCACCACCAGTATTGGTAGATAATTTTTTGGTTTTATGTAAATGCGCTTTTAAGGCTTTGGAGCCGTCTTGTACCGCGCGACCACGCCCAAAACTCAAAAAAATGTCGAAAATGTTACTGTATACAATCCTCGTCAAACCAATGAAAATCTAGTGCATCAGTATTCCATTCATTTTTGTCCGGTGGACTGGGGAATGGCAAATAGTATAGGAATTACAATTTTTTTTATAATTTTTTTAAAGACTCATCTTCCGTATTAGGTTTGTAAGTAGTACATTTTTTTTGTAAATCGTGCTGCATGTATATTTGATACATTTTTGTAGCCATAAATTTCGCAAAAAATCTAGCATAGTTGAAGACCCGACTTAATAATCAATTTAAAGCTATAAAAATTTCAGATTACCTCAAGGATATTTAAAAAAAAAAATTCTAAATATGAGTTGATTTAGCCCCACTACTCCCCAGCCAGGTCTGCAGTTCTGTGTTAGGGTATTATAGGAGAGATATAGGACAATTTTTCAGCTAGCCTACCCAAAAATGTCTACCAGCTCTCAGACTATTTGGGTCAAGGGCAGCTGTATTTGTCTTTTTATTAAATTAGTTATGCGACTCATGCTAAACATCTACTCCTGCGAAATAAGTCACTTTCCACTCTAGTTTATTATCAAAAATATTAATTAGTTTTTAGTTTTAAACATCGCTTGGAAGGATAAAAAAAACTAATAAAACAGAGATGTCGGGAGTCTTTATTTGGCAAGAGTCATCTAACCTTCCCAAATTAGTTGAACAGAACAAAATATTTTCGAAATTAATTATATTGTCTGGGTATCGTACACAAAACAAATTATCATGTTTTAATCTCCTGAAGCGCTAAAAACAATTAATAAAGCAGACAGAACATTTCGATAAGAACACAATTTTGCTTTCTTATTTAAATTGGCCAATTATTCACTTCCAGACAATTGTTGGTATTTTGATAAGATTCGGTGACTTTTTTTAAACTTATTTGTTAGTAAATCAAATTAATTATAATTCTTTATTCATCCATCAACAAAATGATTCCCAGTTCTGCCGGTATCCAAAAAAAAAAAATAAAATTGGTTATTTAACAACTAAAGATATTTTTTTGTGATTACAATGAACTTGACATTGTACGGAGTTAATAAATCACAAAAAAATTAATTATTGACGCTAATTCGACATGGTGTTGATATTTATTAAAATATACATATATATTTCAAAAAACCTTCCAGTTCCAATTGACCTTTATTAAGTGAATAATACTTATTAATTAAATGGAAAGTTTTAAGAACGGAAAGTTGTTATTTTCCTACGCAAATAAAATTTTAATTTGTAATAAAAATAAATAGTATTAAAAAGAATTTTTGTTTTTTGTTACGATTACCCTCTTATTAGAAAATTAAAATAATTTTTATTTAATAATAACGTCTTTATTATTTCCATACAGATACAAGATCAAGTATATAAAATGTACCCGGTTCCCTGGTATTAGCTCAGAAGAAATTTAATATTGTATTTAAATTTATATTTGTATTTAAGTAAACTTGGTTTATTATATTTTTGCCGCCCTTTAGGCTTTAATTTTATTTCATTTGGTTAAATGTTTAAATATTAATTTACATTTAAAACAATTTAAAAGCGAGTCAAATGTTTTTGCTAATAATTTGTATCACAATTGTATCAAGACGACTCATGGTTGTCCGCCGCTTAACCTGGTACTTAATATTGTACCCCGAAATGGTACATTTTTGGTCAACTTACCCGTTGTGACCGAGCACCACACTAATCCTTCCTATATGTTTTGGGTTAGATCTTTTTAGATCACCTCTTAGTTCTCTGTGGTACCCATATATTGTTGGAACCTCTAGATTTGCCTATAAAATACTACATTAATGCGTTACCTATGTATAAATCTCTTCAATTATATCTATTACCATTTTTAAAAGTACCACTATGTTTTTTAAGTATTTGTTGCCTCGAACCACATACTAAGCACTTTCTCTTATTTTTAACAATTTTGTTAAATTTAGCCCATATGTTTCTTAAGTCTTCTTCTGCCACTATGTATTATATGCTTGATGATGGCAGTTATGCCGAAACTAGTTGCTGTTTCTCCCTTTTTGTCTTCTTAACTACGTTGTTTTAATATAATTGTGTGGTATATGATTTTAAATTTTATTACCTCATATAAAATGTAATATTAACATTCTCTGTAAATGTCATCTACAGAGCATGTTCTAAGACTTAACCCTCAACAAACTGTAAGTTGCAATCATTTTTGTGGGCATAATTGTACATTTTATTAACAACAAAAAAAAGAACAAAAAAAATAAAACGCATTGATACTGCTAGTAAAATTATTTAACCACTTTTTACATATTAAAAGTAGATCTAGGGAATTATCAAAAATCACTTGTTTTATATTTTGAAAATAAGGCAACAGCAATCTCACATTGCAATAACCTATTTTCAATGTTATTTGCCAAAACAATATGTTTGTTCAAGATTAATATTAAAATTAAATTAAAAATATTCCAAAAAAGTTTAACAGAAACTCAACGATCGGTCGAATAAATGATGATAATTCAACGGTAGAGAAGACAATCTGCTCACAATGCGCTAATTTAATTCCAGAAAATATCGTTTGTATATAATATAAAACAAAATATAACTAAGCAATATGTCATCATTTAACATATGAAACATTTTAACCAAGTATTTATTTTATCAACATCGTCCAGAGCGTAAAGTCTTGTAGTATTTGACTGGTTATTAAGTTTAATGAAAATTCTTCCGGAATTGGTCCATATCGTTCCCGCTGACCCAACTTTCTTTACTGCTTGACTAGCAATTTTTAGCATATATACAGTGTCATCCCTAAAGTACGCACCATATGGAAAACTTATTTATTAAGGGTTTTTCGACAAAAATTAATTCTTGGTAAAAGTTTGTACATCTCCTAAAACCAACCATGCACCAACAAAATATACTAAAACACACAAAGAGCCTTCAAAAAATACATCTAGATTTGTGAAGTTTTTTTTATTATGAATTATTTTGGACAAGAAAATCAATAAATGAATTTGTATAAAAATACTTATTTTATTTCGATGTTTTGTGATTTGATATTATTGAATATTAAGTTCTTGTTAGAATACTGTATAATTTTGAGCAATTAAAAATAACTGCACCAAAAACTTTGACAATTATTTTACTCTTCAAAAAAAATAATCGTGGTTAACTCAATAGTTGTGTAATTTGTAATATATCGTTTTAGCAATTTTTTTTTCGCAGTCCCCATTTAAAAAAAAAATGATAAAAAAATAAAACGCACTTAGATGACCATAAGTTTGAATTTAGATGTATTTTTTAATGCTGAACAACTTATCCAAATAACCTTTCCCGAGATTTTTCAAAATAATTTACTCTTGTCTCAAAATAAAATATTTTATTACTTGTATTTTACTGTATTTTGTTGGTGCATGTTTGGTTTTAGGGGATGCACGAACTTTTACCAAGAATAACTTTTTGTCGAAAAACCCTTAATAAATAAGTTTTCCTGCATATTTTGACTAGCGGTGAGAATTGTGCTATTTAGAAAATAAGAGATGAAACGATGTTTCTGTCAATCTCTATCTTTCTCAAAAATCTTTCTCGTATAGTTATAATGTTAGACCTAGCACTAGCCCGAATCTATACGCCAAATTCTTCAGTCTTTTCAGAAAAAAAATATTACAACGATATACGGGTTGGGCACGTGCATTAATGTCAATGCAAATTACAATATACAGGGTGGCGTTCGAAAATATTATCTGCAAACTACGGATAAAATACTGTTTTAAATATTGTTGTAAGAATTTGTCTGTGAATCAAGATTAGAGTAACAAACAGTAGACATTTCATAAGTTTTGTCTGTAATAACAATTTTGCAAACAGAATTAAAAATAAGCTGTACTAAATCTTTCTTAAAATAAAATAAATTACTACACATACATAGCGGGAAAGTGTTATATTGACCACAACCCATATTTGTATATAAAATTTTATTTCAATTTGGTAGATTATTGAAATAACAAACGTCACACTTGTTACAAATATGAATAAAAATAACATTTTAAATAGATTTGGTGAATGCTCGTTTATTTTAACGATCTAATTATTTTTATGTTATTTTAATTTTTATTTAAACTAAAACAACAACTCAGGAAATACCCAAAAAAATTATGTAAATATGGATGATTTGCTACAATATAAATTAAAAAAGAAATTTGCAACAATTGGCAACTGTTTTAACTTTACTGCACAATATTTATTTACTTTAAGAAGAAGATGATGTCAGAAAATGACAGATGGTGGTCCTTTTCTATGAGCCCGAATGTGGGGGATATTGCTCCTAATCAGTACTTAATCCCCCGCACCCTTTTTCACCATACCAGAGTTATCCCACCAACATACCGGCGATAGAGAGCATATTGGGAGGAGACTTTTAAGAGCCAAGTTCCCCGGTCTCTCTTACCTATATTTGGCCGTATTCCACCCCAAAGGGCATTGATGAATTCCTGGCCAGTCTTCTAAAACAGATTATTAGAAATAATTAGTATAAGTATATGGTTGAATTCTATTGTATGTTTGAAAGAGATAATTTTTTTGGTGGACCAACTTTTTGTGTATTTTTTTTGTGGAGTAGGTCCGTTTTGTGTTTTTTTTTAAACAACGTTCTATTTTGTGGGTTTTTCCTAAAACAAAAGAAATCTATTTTACAACATATTTGTTTGTCGTTGTTTATCAATAAACTAAGTTATTGCGCTTTTGCGAATTACCTCTTTGGGCGTGCATGTTTTTCATAATTCTCAGCTTCGTAGTCAATTAGAAAGAATGATAGTTGGGTTAAAGAAGTGATCCTTCGCCTTACCGGCGTTAATGACCTCGTTGCAGAAGAGGGCGTTTATCACAATGAAGCACATCTTCAAACCATATATGGGTCTCGTTTGATAGTTTCTGAAGGTTAAAACAGATTAGATATTCCAGTACTGTGTTTTATGGATACTGGCAAACAAATCCTACGTGATGCTTGGTATGAAGAAGAAAAGAATAAGGAAAGTGGCAAAAGACTGAGGATTGTGCAAAAATCCACCGAAATCATTTGGCATGATATTCAGTGTAAAGTTTGCAATCACAAGGAATGTCTCCCAACCGATGACTTCTTTAAAGAAAATCGCCCAGAATCCTTACTCACTTTTCTCGAAAACTTGATAATGAACAAAACGAAGAGAATTCGAGGAATCATGTAAGAGAATATGTGTTACGGTCGCCCATACTATAACCTCAGTAACCAGACCCCGTACTTTTACTTCTTCAGTATTAAGTGCCTTTCCCTTTTCCTCCACAGGAAATATGGCTTAAGGCGGATATCTCGAAAACTATACAAGATATCGAAAAACTTGTAGAAAATTTAATCAGCTTTCATGTTCTATAAAATGGTCATGGCGCTAGGATGCATATTTTCCGAGATATAAGCGAAAAACAGAAAAATGGGACCTTTAAAACTCTCCTCCCCCAGCTCAAGAGCTGCGGGACGGGACTATTGATATGTTCACCTCCTAACTAGTTCGAACAAAGTTACGTAGTGAAAAATTGTGCTCCCAACATTTTCAAAATTGTCGCCTCCTCTGGATTAAGCTCGTTAATCTATCGTTCCCAATTTTAGTATCGATGTTTCTTGAGAGCTGATAAGACTTGCTCGCGTAGTCGAGTGGCTGTTCTCTTATCAAAGATATTGCGTGTTTGTTTGGCCCTTCTTTAGGCTCTGTTCTTATTTTGAATTAGGATCTTCAGATCGCGTTGATATCCGAATAAATGCCCCGTCGCTCTTTGCACTTGGTTTAGGAGGTGCACGCTATCGTTCTTGTGATAGCGTTTTCGAACCTTTCAATTACTGCCTCAAGTTCATCTGTACTTTCTTTACATGAAAATAGACCTATTTCGTGTTCTATACCCCTCCTAAATGCCAGTCCGTTGCTTGCTTTATATGTGTATGTATAGGAAACATGGTTTCCTTCTTCTACCTCTATAAGGCAAGCATATATCCCCTCTACTGATTCATGAAGGGTAGAAATTTCGTAAGGGAAATTAGTGTCCAGTACGTGGGGTACGTCGGGTCTGTGGTTTAGAATTCCTGGGGTAGTGCGTGGGGGCTATTACGTGGCAACCAGGACTAATTTGGGAAATAATTCAGTGTTTTCCTGAAAACTATTCTACACGCGTGATTTAGCGTTCAGGTCGCCAATTAAAATAGTATTTTCGGCCTGTAAAAGCTCGTTGATTTCGTGAGTATTTAATTGTTCATTAGGTCTAACGTACACCGATGCGATTTTTGTATAGCCGTAACTGGTTTTGACTTGTATTACCGTCGTTTCTGGTGTATTCAATCCCAATGGGGTATTAATACTATGCTGTTCTATGCAATTTTTATTATAATTGCGATTCCTCTGAATTTGTTTCTTTAAATGTTATATCCCAAAAATTTGAATTTTTCATCCTGTAGAATATATTGAATTTTTCTTCCTCTCTTAAATAAGTTTCCTGAACAGTTTTTATTTGTTTTGATGCCTCCAGAATTCCAGGTGAATATCTGGAACTTTTTTAATTAGGTCCGTGAGTTTTTTGGTAATCTGGAAAATTTCTGTCGTACTAAGAATCAATTATTTTTTTACAATTTAGAATGCTAATCTGTGTGCGTAATGGACTGTAAGAGCCCCATGATGATTTTTGTCCGTCTGACTGAACGCAAATTGATGTGCTGATGGCTTATTTGTGTTTTGAGCTGAGGTTTTATTTTTTGCTGAATGTACTTGCCTAGTTAGCACTGGCGCTAAGGACCTTTGTGTAAATTGCTTTAGCTGCTCCGGGGCGCGGGCATTCTGCCGCTCTATGTCCCTCCTCGCACCTGACAGATTGCGGTGTTGCGAATAATTAAAATATTTCAAATTTTTTCAGGTTTTTTATATACTTTTCGATCCCAATATTCTTGTACTCAATCAGAAAATGTTAAAAAATCAAAATAAACACACAACTGAAATATGAAAATTACAGCTATCAGATAGTTATTTTTGGAAACACTGCACAAGGAAGACAACTTACTAATATAAAATTTTACTACTTCATCAATATTCGATGCATTTAACATTGGGAAATACAATTTTGTAATATTGGTATTAAAAAACTTCTAAAAATTATGTCTTTTTAACGTAAACGATCTTTATTACGAATATTTGAATTTTTATTGTTTGGGTTTTTGATATAATGTAGTAATGTGCCTCAGAATCGAAGAGATATTGCTGGTCCTGAAAAAATGAAGATTTAATGTTAGACTGTTATAGACAGTTCTAAATAATACTTTTTTCCTTATAAATGTTTTGATATTATTTGATATAAAGACGACAGACGGTTAAAATTAAAAAGAGGCTTTTTTTGTTTTCCTTGTATAACCTGAAAATGAAGATAGACAATATTATCCCTTTAAATTTCAGCCATCTTGTATAATTTTAATTATATTTTGACCAAATACATACATTTCGAGCTAAAAATATATATTTTTAGGATCGATTATTTATTTTATAATATTACATAATGTTTATCTTCATATTTTTATTTAAAAAAACAAGAACGTTAAGAGTTACAAAACTAGTAAAATTTGATAATATTTATGCATCTTCATTAGTTACAAAACCAGAAATGAAATCTAAATAACAAACTACTGATTTGCAATTTTAATGAACAAGATCATCGCAGTGACACTAGTTATATAAAAAGAAAAAAATATTTATTGGATGTTGATGATTTTAAAAAGTTAATATCACTAATTTGAAATCTACGCCTTAAAAAAATATGTAACAGTATACAGGGTGTCCGCGAAAATAGTGCATATAAGGAATAGACAGAAGGCATTAGCTGTTGTCAATCTGGATAGTGTAATAAGACTAAAGCCATATTTAAAAATTTCATAAATAGAAAATAAGGAAAAAAGAAACTAGATACACATATAATTTTTTTTAACATAAAACAACCAACCACCCGGTATAAATTATTTTCATACCATCAGTATACAAAAAAAATATTTTGTATGCAACTCTATAGTCTAGGCCAAGGAAAAATAACTATGGTATAAACACATTTTTGCAACCTAAAGATGTCGAAATTAATAACAATATAGAGATCCAGTTTTGGCACTATCACGTAATGCAAACCAATAAAAAAAATGCTGAATCAACAAAGGTATGAAAAAACACAGCGCATCCTTTTTTTAACACAAAAAAATCTGCAGTTCAATAAAAGAAATATTCTGAAAAATCTGCTCATCGTCTCGGCGTGTGGCAGTTTCTATTTTTTTTTTTGAAAAAGGGACTACGTTCGAGATTAAGTTTGTTGTCAAGTCCCTTTCTGATCAAATGCCTAAGTCAGTATCCTTGTATTTATATACTTTAGTAGGCGTCAAAATTTGAATATTAATCAGTTTTATTTTATTCCTAATTAGTCATAGTCAAATCCTTTAATCTCATTTTTTTTCTTGGATTGTTAATTTTTTCCTTCTAAAATTTTATTTTTCTAAATAAATCAGGCTTAAAATTTCATTAGCCTATTTTAATTTCTTCCACCCAAGGGGAAAACAGAAAGGGGGATGTAAAGGCTCTAAATCCAGCTAAAAGAATCAATAATATTTTTGAATAAATAACTAACTAATATTCACCTATGAAGAGAAAACCTTCCTCATCTCCTAATCTTTTCTTTAACACCAAAGACTCTCCAACACCGCGAGAGTACGAACTACCCTTTCGTCTGAGTGGCCCTTCCAGTCCAGAGAGTTCTGCAGGGGAGCGCGTCCATCTTTTCAGAGCCTTGGCTAATGTTCAGAAGAGGAGAGTTGTGACAGTAACGCTGCCGTTACATTTATTTGGGATAGTTTGGAATCGCCCGGTATATTTCTTTGTAAAAAACATTTACCGGTTATTACACTGGTAACATTTTTCCTTTAGTAGGTTATTACAATGTTGACTGCGGTGGGATTAGAACCCATGCCCTTTCGGACTAGAGCGTTTACTATTAAGTTTAACAACCCTTTTACTATTATCGCGAGTTTCACTATAAATTATCAACATATATAGGGTATTTCTATATTCGACCGGCAACGCACTAGTCCGGAGAGCTCTCATTAATTGTTGAATTTTAATACAGGGTGTTTAAAATTTTAAATCAAAATTAAAAATTTGCCATAAATCAGAAACACCTTTAAATTTTTTTCCTTTATTGTATTTCTTTTAATTTTTTGATTAATAGTATCTTTTCGGAACCAAATTTGTAATCTGTACAAATAATCTAAACGTGACAGTTAAAAATTTTTAATGAACTTTTATTGTTGCACTTCATATCCTTTTCTGTACGCTCCCTCCTAGTTTACCAAATGAAGAATCGCGTGTTTTAAAATACCCATGACTCGCATCTAAATCTAGACGGTCTATAATCATCAAAAGTGAATCATCGCTTAACATTATTTTTTTTCTTTATACTATATACATATAATTATTAATTGGTTGTTTGTTTTCTTGGTATTGAAAATTTAATTATATAATCTATGATTTTTTAATATATTTTTACTTCTTATTCAGACCCCCTTTTAATTAATATGTAATAAGGAAATACATATTTAGTCAATAACAACTATCTCCGGCCGATACAACCAAAATATGTAAGATTCTACAAATAAAGTTGATTAATATATGCGGATCATTAAACACATATTATACTAATATAAGATCCGGCTGCCTGATTATTTTATTGAAATGTTATTTTTTACCGTTTACGATAGTCCAATGTTTAGTAACTTTTAAATGAACCACCCCGTCTACTACAGTTACAAAAATTTCAAAACTTTGTATTAAAAAATTTCAGAAATTTAAAAAATTTTCATCAAGAATTTAAAGAATTTTCTCTAAATATGGGAAATTTTTTACGGCTAACAAAATCCTTAGAAGATTCTGAAATCGCGAAAAATATGTATGAAAAATACTGAAAATCGCTTTTATTAACATCACCACTCAAGTTTCATCCAAAATTTTTTCTGCGTTAGTAGATTTAAAAATATTCCATAAAGCCTTTATTAATTTTTATTTTATAATAGTAATATTAAAAGTACAATTGTCAGCATTATTAATTTGACGTCAAGAAGAACTTACTTTACTACTAGTATTTGAATTGGCAACATTTATGATTTTGAAGAAATAATATCATCTAAATTTGTACCACTTGTACTACCTATTGCTTTATTAGTAGGATTGTAAACTTTTAAAACATTGCTAGGCTGCCGCAATGCTAAAAAAATCAATCCCTATAGCCATATTCATCCCAAAAAGTTGCACTCACTCTTGCAAATGGCTTGCTTGACAAGATACGTACAATTTTCACTAACAATTATTATACAAGTATGGCTTTGGCACATACTTGATAGGAACACACACTTAGTGGGGACTCTCCAATCAAATCAAAAAATGAATCCAAAGCAAGTTGTAAATAAAAATCTCAAGAAAGGAGAGACTGAGGCAGCTGAAAGCAACTGAGGTGTATATGTCCAGAAGTGGAAGAACAAAAGAGAAGTTCTTACTGTATCCACAAAAAAACATTACTGACCATCAGGACTGGCCATGATAAAGAACTGCGAAAACCTGCTACTGTTGATGACTACAACAATCATAAAGCTTATATCGACTTTTCAGATTAAATAAAATCTTATACCACATCATAACAAAGAAGGATGAAGTGGTATCGCAAGCTGGTCATTGAGCTTGATATTGGCAGTGCATTTGTAACGGAGCGGCATTTTGAGGCATTAGTTCAGGTTTCGGATTGCTTCGCGCGCCACCTTCCGTTTATAGTGTGAAGGCTACTGCACGGGCAGCGTCAGTGGAGAAGAAATAATCCAGAGGTCGTATGGCATCGATAAGACCTTTAGCGACCAGAAGGGCGGTCAAGCCCTACTGGGTTGAGTTACCTGGGTATTTACTGCTGCTGGTATCACAAATAAAAAAAATTAAGTACAAAATAACTGTTTATTCAATTACCAAATCCGGAGAGGAAGGTGTATAACAAGGTCTTTACTCGGCGGTGTCACACGGTACGGTAGGCAGGTCTACCAGGTTGGCGGCGGTCGGATTGACAGCTCTGGACTTCGGTACAATTTAAATTGCTTCGCGCTCCCTTCAGCTTGGCTTGACCCATCTCTAAAGGTCGAGGGACTGCCACTGGCACTTGGACTTCTGGCTGCCACTGCAGCTATAGACAACGGATTGAATTGTCTTACTCGGCGTCTAAGAAGCACAGGCGAGAGTGTCTCCATCTATCGGGCGGAGGTTCAAGTGGTACGACTGGCCTTATACTCGAAGCATCTTGCATTACCATAATTTTAAGTTAATTCTACTCCTGTGAGCGATTTTATTTAAATATTTTAATTAACACGGTAACTTTGTTACACATTAATAAATGCACATATATTGCATCAAGAAGTAGCCAATGAAAAAAATGTCCATTATAAAGTTCCAGCAGGAAATCCTAACTAGTCTCTTGGGTTTAGATGCGCATCATAGGCAGAATGTGGGTGTTGAAGGACGTCAACATTCCTAGGAAGATATTGGTAGAAACAATAGACGTCGATGCGTTCTTTGTTATGATAGAGAATCTGTTCGAGTTCAAATCCAAAGTAAAGCTCCTCGAACAAAATTAAAGTTCGCTGCATGTGAGAAATATTTCTGTCTTGGGTGTTTTTTTTAGGTACATAACTGTTCCAAATAATTTTTTTTGTTGGATTTTCTTTTATTTGTCTGAGAAACATTTGTTGTTATTTTGTATTTCAGTCAATAAAGACGTTCGTTTGCTATATTTTTGGATTTTATGAATTTTGATTTATTTAGACTACGATATAACTTACACAGGACTGAGACGCCGACCCACGCACATGTCACGCGGCTGTTATCGAAAATGACCTGAAACGCCATGTTTATATAGTCTCACTGCAGCCAGAGTGTTAAAATGTTTACGGCTGAATCCATTTTATTTTGAAATGAGTTATCGAAAACTGTGCGGGATTTCCATTCACCATGTTTCTTTAGTCGATTTATATCGGAATATACCAATAGACATGCGCGTGAGCTTTTTGGGTTAGGTAAATTCAGATATGTTGCGATTAGTGAGGGAATATTTGAAAAGTTTAATACCTACAACCTGGGTTTTACATTCGCCATTTCTATCTGAAAAAAGACATGATTGGGTTTGAATTTAAGAGTCGTTGGGATTTATATTTTTTATAAATTTTTATTTTAAATTGATCTAGAGAATCTGTTATTTTTTATATTCGAGCTGTAATTAAAGCATGATTTTATATAACCCATTTCGGTCACCATGGTCATTTAAATGAACATCATTTTATTATACCATTAATATAACTTACACTGGATTTTCATGTAACTTTAAAATGGATAGCCAAGATTCGAATACGGAAAATACCCAAGATGATGACCATATTTCTACCGAATGTATTGAAAAAAAGGTCTTATTATTGATAAAATTATTCCTAAATGAAAGTAATTTATAGAACAGTAGAGCCAATTCAAATCGACATATTAAGATGCCTTTTTAGTGGAGCCCCTCCTTAACGCTCGTTGTATTTGTGTTTTATGCAAAAATTATGATGAGCACTTTTAATTTTTTTCATAGATGATTGAGAGGTTTTACATTTTATTTGCAATTAAAGAATAGTCGAGCAAAATAAGTGAGAATAATGGCATCCAAGAAGCCCTTTACATAGGAACAACTTTTGGAAATAATTGATCAACTATCAGATATTGAGAAAAACAGCAAAAACATGTCAAAGAAAAATACTGTCAGATATTGAGAAAAACTCAAAAACATGTCAAAGAAAAATATAATGAACCTAATTGCTCTCCGTATGATTATTAGTGAAAAATTCATCTATGCAAATAAAAGCCACAATAAAAAAAAATCAAGTCGACCATCATCCGCTTCTACCAATCAGTCACTGACGCCGCCAATTATACGAAAAAATGGTATACGCCAATAGATGATATTCACTTGGATAAAGTGGGCCATTTACCAGTCTTTCCAAGGATGATGCAAAATGTAAAACTAGGATCTTGTTTAAAAAATCTGTTTTTGGATATCGTGCTAAATAAACGTGTTTTTGCCTAAGCGAAGGTTTTTTAATTTCACGCCGATTTATGCCCCTGATCACCGTGGTCGTTAAAATCTTTAAAAAAATCAAAAAATATTATTTTCTATTTTCAAAATTTTATCTTTACTAGCAAAAAGTCGTGACCAAAATAGTTAACTGAAAGGTTAGGTATTTGCGTATTTAAATTGCCCATATTTTAACATAGTAATTTTTATTAGGATTCACATGTTTCATACTATGAGCGCTAGTACCCTAAATATTTGGTGCAATAGCATGCTTACATTGGGGCAATTTAGTTTGATAGGGGCAATATCATAGGGATACGTATCAGTACCGTTTTAAGCTATAAAATTTTTAAGACAAAAGAAAACTTTCCTAATAATTAAGACTTTTAACATTTCAGTAAGAAGTCTTTTAGTACTACCATGTAATTTTGGTTCCAGTAACCCCGTTCTGATATCATGTTTAGATGATACAACCGATATGTCTATGGTACAGGGGGAAGGTAAAATTTTTTACGTAGTTTTTTGGAAGAAAGAAATTTCGTATTCTCCATTCTCGTCGGTAATCACACGACCTACATAATACATTTTATTGGACTTGTTAAGCTAAAATTCCACTAAAACGTAATCTAGGATTTTAATTTCATCTAATTCTGAATTGACGTTAACTTCAAGAATTTCGATGTCTGTTTCGTCTTCTTTAAATGAGATGTCAGTATCAGACTCGTCGCAGTCAATTTGTTTCTCCACTTTTTTTTTCTTAACACATTTATCATTTTCTTTCGTTATCCCTTAATATGTTCTTTACGCTCTTTTCTTTTATAGCTAAATTTTTTTCAGCAATTGCTGCTTTTTTTCCTTTTGAATCTTTTTTTCTTTTTATTCCAATTCTTGTCGTAACCAAGTGGAAGTTAGTATTTCTGAGTGTTTCTTTCTAATATTACGATTATTTGCTAGTTGGATATTTTGTATATGAGGAGCAGAAAATAAATCGGTAAACAAGTTTTCTTTATCAGACTCAGAAACCAGAGAAATGTCTTGAACGATTTGAACTTTGTGTGGATTTTTTTAATTTTCTGTTTGAATTGCAGAAGTAGAAGCTATAGGGCCACACTGTGAGTAGTAGCTTTGTCACTGTCGTCAATTTGATGCATTTGTGGGCAATAAAATCTTCATCAGAAAACACGTTACCATCATATTAAATAGATACTAACACTTTTAAATCCATTAAAGCTTTTTCAACATTGTATACTTTTTGATACGACTTTCATAAATTGGTATGCGTTTTCTGGGATTAGTAGACTGATCGGCCGATAATCCATTATATTATTCTTATTGCCCTTCTTGAAAATTGGTGTTACAATTGATTCTTTTAGTTTATCTGGAAAGCACCCTTGCTTAAAAGAGAGGTTGAATATATACTTCAGAGGAGCAAGCAAAAAATTGGCACATCCTTTAAAGATGTATGAGGATATGTTGCCAAAGCTGGTCGCTTTTTTAGACTTCAAAATTTTTATGCTGGACAGTAACATCAGAAAAATTAAAACCACTCCCATGAAAAACAGGCATTTGACTCTCTGAACCCCTTTCAAAAACCGACTAGAAATAATGCGCAAAGGCATCCGCAATGCTTTGCTTAGTAGTTAAAGCCTCACCACAAAAATCCATCTCCCCTGGCACACCACTCCTATCTGATTTCATTCTTATAAACGATCAGAAGGTATTAGGATCACAATTTATGTTATTTTCAATGTTTTTCTTATAATTTAAATATTCTATTTTAGTTTGGGACTTGATCTCTCGCCTTAAGGTTTTGAACTCACTGAGAATGGCCAAACTTGCTTCACCCTGACACTTAAGAGCATGTAGGTGGTTTTTTTTTGTAATACTACGAACGAAACCGGGGGTAAACCAATGAGGATATCCAATCAATATTGTTGAAAAATAAAGGTTCCAAATACCCAATTAAAATTCCCCTATGTCATGACGTAGCAGGGCAATTAATACACCGTTCTTACGCCTTTCTATCACTAATTTTGTTTATGTTGTCTGAGATAAGTCACATTACAAAAGAAATTTTTTTTAGCTATTTTGTGTCTTTCTATGAATTTAAAAAAGAATTCTATGTAAATAAAAAAACACAGGAATTAATAATAAATAGCTTGATATAGGGATAGGGAAGTTTCAGTATTTAATTTGATTTTAAAATTTGTTATTACTTGAAAATTAAAATAGTTATAGATATACATATAAAGTTCAACTATAATTATTAACTGTTTAATTTATTTACTGTTTGTAAAATATGAGAAAACCCAGCTAGGATCGTTAAAAAGCAATTAATTGAATCCGATTTAAAAGAACACATTAATAACACTCCTCGCGCATCTTTGACTCCAAATCTTGTCAAAAATCCCAAGAATTTTAGGAATGTCGATATCCGACAATCTTAACATATTATTTACAAATGTTAAGCAAAACAACAACAAAAATGCTACACTTGATTTATACATCTATAACAAAAAAATGGAGACTTAAAACCTCATCTTTGGAATCTCCAGCCATCATCCGGTTCAAAATGACGTCACAAAACTTCTATAAAACAACTGCGCTGACCAGTTCCGAAACAAAACACGACCGCCGTTCGAAGTGTAAGCTTAGAATACTTGATTTAATCAAACATTGTTTAATTTTTATTATTATTACGTATTTCGCTATAAAGTGAAAATGTTCGGAAAAATGCACATGTACGCATTTGGACTTTTTTTGAGTGTATTTGTGCTATTTGGACAATTGAATGCATCTGCTATTCCAATGTGGGAATATTTGAGCAAACAGGAAAAAGTAAGTGAAACATTTTCTTATTTTTGTATTTATTATGAATATAACAAAAATATTTTATTACTTGTGAAAGTTGGTTAATAATAATATTCATGGAATACGAGAATGTTTTCTAAGAGTAAATATTACTTTCCTATACTGTAATTTTTTTATTTTTAATTAAAATTAAGAAAAAAAATCACTAAATAAAATATTTTTGTCTATGATTTTTTATGTTTTGGTTAATGATAAAAACGTAAATGATTTTATGTTTTGGATCATTTATTTATTCTCTTAAATGGTTGAGATACAAATGCAATTTTAATACAGGATTTTGTGTTTTTAAAACTAGTCAAACAGAAAGTAAAAAAAAATCTATAATGAAAATAGATAAAACATATTACACTCGAGATATAATGAGGCATAAACTATTACGTTTTTTTTTTTATAAACAGCAAAGCTAGTCAAATTAAAATGCGGCAACTGTAGCTGTCATAATTTAATTTGTGTGAGGTGAAATTTTCTAAAAGTTATTTTAATGCTAAATTAAACAAACATTACTTAATAAAGTCACTGTAGATAAAAAAGTTCTTTTTAAATTATTATTATGAACAGAACATAAAATTCTCCACAAGTTTTTTGCATTTCTTTCTACATCAAATTTTTAATATATTGTAAACTTGCCTGTATTTACTAAATATTATAAACAAAATCTAAAAATATGTTTTAGATATTTAACGATTTTAACAGTTATTTTTGAAAAGTATGTCAAATAAACAAGTACAGAGATATTTCAGGATTAATGTATACTTAAAAGATTTTTTGCAACGGTTAGTTATTTTTATCGAACTAATCTATTAAAGTTTGAAAAAAATTCTAAATTATCAATTTATATAAATTCAAATACAAATTAAATCCGAAAACGATATAATTTGTTTAAAATTGAAATTTAATTTAATATAAAAAATTTAATTATTTTTAATTAAATTTATAATATTCGTACTTTATTTTATTGACATTTCCTGTATGTAAAACTTACATTTCCTAGTTTATACTATGCAGAAGGTTAATTCACTTTATATAGTTCAGGGAAACCGGAACTAACATATTTTTAGCTCAAATTGAAAGGATAAACCCATTAGTTCGCTTAATAGAACTCGATTAGATCATTATATAAATTTATGGATACCATTACAAACTATTTTAAAATGTCAGATTACAAGGACATAACAATTTGTTATAAAAATTAGTTCATAGCATTCCAAATTCTAAATATAAATTTGCGAATATTAAATAAAAAAATATTTAATAAAATAATGGAATTTTCTATTAATTAAAATTATAAATTAATTTAAATACATATTAATGAATTAAAATCTAGCTAGTTACTTAATAACAACTTTTTGTAATGTCAAGAAAAATTTATAAAAATAAATGCAATGATCCCGTTAATGAACATAGCAACTGCATACAATTATTTAAATGGAGCATACCTACCCATTACATTCTTGTTTTTTCTGTACCAGTTTTTTTTCTTAATATTATATAATACCGTAACAAAATGATATAACTAAGAATTATTTAATCGCAAAAACTGTATTATTAATTCTTTGATAATTGCATATTCCATACCCGATCATTTTGAATCCTACTGGAATTAATTATTTGGTATCTAGTAAGAATAAATTATATTAATATAAGATTTTGTTTGAAAATAAATGGTATTAAAATAATTATTTTGTATCAATTCAAGGTTAATTTTAATGTAGATGTACTTTTGTGTCCTTAAATACTTATAACGTAAATATTAATTTTTTCTCTTTTTTACAGACGTCATTCCTCTACTCATTATTTGCTACCCAAGTTGAAAATTTCTGTGATGACTCGACCTTACCAAACTGTAATCAACAATTGTTAAGATATGGATTGAACAAACTCAAAACTTTACCCGAAGAATATTTGGACTCTATGGATCCTTATCAAAGAGGAGGCAGTCAATTAAGTAAGTATTAAACTATAAATAACTATTTAACTATTATTTAACTTTGAAAATGCTTTGTAATCTTATGTTGGCGAAATTCTAATTTTACGTTTTTTTGTTTCAGTATGGGATTCAATGATGGCTGGTCACCCCTTGGCTAACTCCATTCCCAAGCCACGTTCAACTACCACACCAAAACCCAATAGTTACGAAGACGAACCTTTCAACAACTTTGAATTTGGTTCTCATGGTTCTGCATCAGCAAGAATCGACAATATTGCAATAGTACCAGCACCTAATAACATTTTGACTCAGTATAAAATCCAACCACAGTACCGTTACCCACAAAATATTGTCGGTTACGTTAATACTGTAAGTGTGCAAAAAAAAGGACCTTACGGAAGATTTCAAGAACAATATCCTACTACTTCTACAACCACTGAAGCTCCTACAGATCCTATGGAAGAAGGATTTTACCAGGATGCTCCTTTAACGGGTCCAATGGTTGTAAGGGTATACCCAGATGGTACTCCAGTAAAGGACTCTAAGCCTCTTCCTCAAGATGATGATTTAAGGCAGTACCAGATGTCCCAAGTCAAAATCCCCAATTTTTAGCTTTACTTAACGGAAGCTTGTCTTGACTATTGTGATATTTCTTTGTAAATAATTTATTTTGTATGTGTGTATCTATTTATTGAATGTGTAATTGGTTTTATTTATTTATTCTTTGTAGTGTTTATGATTTGTACATAAACGTGAATCACATTGACTGTGATTATTGATGTAACCAGTTTGTTCTGGGACACTTTTAAGTTGTGATTTTTTTATGATTTGTAAATATTTGTGCAATAAATATGCAGTTTTGAAAATACTACTGGCTTTTTTTTACAAAGTTTATACAAAAGTTTATGTGGAGATAAGAAGCAAAAATTAAATTTTTGTAGGTAATAATTTGTGAGGAATTTATCTACCTAAAAAAAAATGACCGCTTTAAATATTTTTTCCAGATGTATGAGACAATCTGTATGTCTCAAAATAATTTTAAAATCTGGATCTCACGTCTCTTTAAATTTATTTTTTTGTACTTTGTTACCAACTTTTTTTTAGTTGTTGTATATCCTGAGTGTTCGTTGTTTCTACTTAATCTTCAAAATTCATGTCGTTATCTTTTCATCATAATTTAGTATGAATTCAGTTTCCATTTTCCTTTGAAAAACATCTGCCCATGCGCTAAATAAGTTTATTAAAAAAAAACATTACGTTACAAAATAATTTTTAAGTTCTACTTTAATGTGAATTAATAGAGTTAAAAAAACTAAGGAAAATTTTTTTATAAAAAAATAATGTAAAATGATGAAGCTCGAAATCTTTAGATGGTACGTCTAATTTTTTACATTAAAAATAATTACTTATATAATAAAATCTATTTATGGAAACTATTATTGAATAAATAATTCTCCCAGTTAAACTTACTTTTGTTATTTGTTGCATTGTTTATAAGTATCTGAAATATATATAAAATAGTCAATTTTCTTACATAAGCCGTATAAAATTATTTGAAATCTGCATCTCACGTCGCTTTAAACATTTTTTGTCCCTTGTAACTGGATCTTTAGAAATGTATTTTAATTTTTATACCAGATTTTTTCCTAGTGAATATCTAAGTTGTTTGATGACATAAAATTCTGAAAAAAAACCAGTAATGTATGCCTTGAAGCCTTTAAATGCGTACTACTAAAAGCCATCCTCGTCATTTCATCTCCTGCTAGGGATGACGCTTATTAACTCTTTTTTTCAAATGCCACCCTCAGTTTTTTCTTTATCATATTCATGGCTACCTGTTTACTTATATATTGATACCATATAGTTCATGTTTCAATACATTTTAATATTAAAAAACCAAAAATAAAAAATAGTTAAATAAAAATATTAATATACATTTTTTTTTTAATTTCCATGGCTACAAAAATTGTTCGAAGTCCCGCGTGCAATATGCTTTAATCATTTCTGCAGTAATGTTATTACAGGCCTAAACTATTTTCTAAATCTTCTAAATTCAGAGGCTGTGTTTCAAACACCACTGTTTTAAGATATCCCCATAAGAAAAAATCAAGAGGTGTTAAATCTGGAGACCGTGCAGGCCACCTGACAGTGCCTCTGTTTCCAATCCACTGATTTCCAAAACGTCCATTTAAGTATTTTGTTACTACATTACTTTTGTGGGCTCCACATAGCATATATTTCCTCTAGAGGAATTTATTAGAGAAGTTCGAGAAGATGATTTTCTAGAAAGTCTCGGTATCTATGATCAGTTAATGTGCCTTGAAAAAATAAGGACCTCTATAAGCCGTCCATTAAATAACCCACACCATACATTTATTCCCCGCAGAAGGTTTGGAAATTAGTTTCCCGAATCCAGTGAGGATTTTCACGAGACCAATAGTACATATTGTGACGATTAATAGTCGCATTATTGTAGAACCTTGATTCGTCTCTTCACATTATCTGGTTAAAAATATTACGATTTTGATCAATTAAAACTTGCAAATAAGCAATGAAGATAATTCTTCTTTCAAAATCACCAGCTCTCTGTTCCTGATGCAAATGAATTTTGAATGGTTGGAAATTATAAGATTTAGGGATTTTATGTACTGATGACTTACTGATGTCAACCTCGTTAGCTAAGCTTCGAGTCGAAATATGGGGATGTACGCAAGTAAGCTAACAGATTAATGCACATTTCTTTATTTCTTGTAGGAGCAGCATATGTTGACAACGTTTTTCTTTTCCTGGAAATAAACCTTCTCTCAACCTGTTTTCAACAGAAGAAAACGTTTTACGTGCCGGTTTTCGGCACTCACCAAAATATATAATTGCTATAAGACCAGGCCGCAGAGAGACGTGCCGGGTGTAGACAAAACATCACGGGCCTCCTAAATCAACCATCAACAATTACCTGTATTTAAAGGGAGTTAAGCGTTAAGCAGATTTACGAAGATATGCTTAATAACTTGGCGATCAATGTACGTCGAATGCGATCGTGAAAAATTGGATTGCAAGCTTCAAAAAGGGTAAATTTTCCATTGAAGATGAAGAGCGATCGGGAAGGCTAAAACAAATATCTGAGGCACTTAAAATTTTATATGAACGCGTCCATCGTATAGTTCCCGTCGATTTGCATATGAGAAAAATGTATGCAAAATGGATCCCTAAATGTCTGAATGTTGACCAAAAGCGCAAGGGTAGAAGCATCGCATTCAACCTATACTCGATTTGAAAAGATGCAACTTTTAAGCCGTGTTGTTACTATGGATGAAACCTGTGTACATTTCTACGACCAGAAATAAAGCAGCAATCGATGGAGAGGAGAAACCCTGGTTCTCTGAGGCCAAAGAAGTTTCGTGTTCAAAGATCTGCTGGAAAAAGAATAATAACTAGATTACTATTCGACCACTCTACGAGAAAATATTAAGGTTAAAAGACGTGGAAAATTGTCCAAAGGTGTTTTGTTTGTGCAGGACAATGCCTATGCACACAAATCGCTCCTTCCGACTATCATCCTTTGTTGAACTAAAAAAAGTATAAAAGGTCGTAAATTTTATTCCAACGAAGAGGTTATAGAAGCTGCAATTTTTAGAGCAAGATAAAACTTTTTTTGAAAGGCTCAGAAGCGTTATGTAGGTTCGGTGTAATAAATCTATTAAATTAAGAGGAGGATATGTTAAATAATAAAATATTTTGACTTGAAAACCACGTAGAAAACTAGTTTATCGTTAGGGGATTATAAGATAATGGTCATTTGAGTAAATTGTTACAAATTGAGGAATTTGTTAGATTTTTATAGAATTTTATTAACGGGAATTGCGAATTTTTTATTTGTATAAAAGAATAAGTTTCCCTGCTGTGTTAGGCTTCGGCCTCCATCCCGGACCCCGTTATTTTGTACCGCCTTCAATACCCTCTTGCACGTGACGCACTCGAAAAAATAATAATAAATTGAAAATTTGCACCAGAACATGGCACCCGACCCCCGGAGAGGGTCAACACTCCGAATTTGGTGCGATCGATCGGGGGAAGCTCGGTGGCCAAAAATGCGATTTGCTAAATCGTAATGTATGTTGTTTTAAACTGTATTTAATTGTATATTTATTATGACATTAGCTAATAGAAGCTAAATAAAGGAATTAATAATAATATAACTAAATTCAGCGTGATATTATTCAATTAAGAATTCATTTTTAACACCTTATGAAATAGAAACCTGGTCAAGCAGAAAATAATGCGCTGGAAATTGGGGTTAACAACCTTTTTGACAAATATGTTTGTCCGTTTATACATTTCATATATTTTATTCCTTCTTTTCGTGCAATTTTTTGGCACCCTCCTATATCTACGGCCTTGCTTTATTTCTCATGACCACCGAAAACCTCAACAACTTTGGACATATGTCAGTATTTTATAAAAGTAACCCTCAAGTCAAGGTTTGAATTTCAATAACTTTTTAGTAATATGGAATAATATTACTTTAAAAAAAAGGGTTTAAATGAGATATTTTTTTTACTTTTACATGTTTTTTAATTAGCAATTATAACATGTATATCATTGAAGGTTTTTAATAGTTTATTTCATTATTATACAAAAATGAACTATAAACTATTTTGTTTCCGAGTAAATCTTATTAAAATACAGTAGATCATTATTTTTATTGAACCAAAGTCCGGCCTTGAAACAATCTGAAATTTATACTCTTTTATTACTATTTACAATTCTTGTACTTGTTCAGATTCCACTCTTCCTTCAATCTCTTTTTGACCATGCGTTGTTTTAACATGTCTTCTTAAATGACTGCTTTGAGTATACTTTCTAGGACATAACTTGCATTCGTAAGGTTTTCTTCCACTATGGATAATCAGATGGCACTTTAAATGTTCGCTGCGTACAAATCCTTTTTGACAGATGACACATATATGCGGTTTTTCACCAGTATGCGATTTTTGATGAACCCTGAGATGGGAACTGGTTACAAAACTTTTGTCGCATTGAGTACATATATATGGACGTTCTTTCGTATGAAATCTATTGAAATAAATAAATCTAGTCAACTAGTAAAGCACCATACGAAGAAATGTTACCTGATATGAGTGTTCAAATTTCCTACATTTCTAAAGCCTTTTCCACAAACTTTACAGAAAAATGGAGTTTCTCCAGTATGGATTCTACTATGGTTAGCCAAGGTACCAGATTGACTAAAAGATTTACCACAAACTGTGCACATATGAGGTTTCTCTCCACTGTGAGTTCGAAGGTGATTTTTTAAAGCGGCATATTGAATAAAAGTTTTTTTGCAAATCAGGCATTTGTGTGGTCGCTCCCCTAAAATAAAAAAAATTTTGTTATCTCTTTCTACAACTATTTAAAAATTTGGTCTATAGAAAAAGTGTAAGGATGGGGAGTTAATTAAACACAAAAAATACAACAAACGTGACGAGATATGAGAAGGGGATGGGGGGTCTAATGATTTGTGACGATCGCAGTTCATCAATTTTATTTTAATTTTTTTCTTAACTTTACAATTCTCAAAATTTTTTCATTACGATAGAAAGTCATTCTCACATACTTAAAAAGTCCGTATATAAACACATGAATGGCCAAAAAATAATGTTCCAGATTGAATACAGTTATTTATTTACTTATGTGGTCACAATAGAGATTTATTTGAGTTTTATTTTGGAAATAAAAAATCTTTTTTATTATTCATCTGTCTGCTACTTTTAATCACTAGAAATCGTTTATAAAGGAGTGGGCTAGCTTTTATGACATAATATTTTTTAGTCAAGCTCTTTCCGTGGCATCCAATGACATCAGAATGCACAAAATATTAATTCATGGTCCAATGGTTATCGAAAAAGCGTTGCTTCTGATAGGTCAAAAATCGGAGGAAGCATCAGAAGCACGTACTAAACATTTCCGGATTTATCGCCAGAAAATCTTAATTTAGATGTGTTGAATACGTTATTGTTTAGTTCAGATCCTATTATAACGGGAATGAAACCAAGGCCTACAAAGAAGAGTAAAGCGTTTTCTAAACAAACATTAACTTTGGTACTTCCGGCTTCACCTAGAGTCCGAATCATCAACGGTCGATGAGGATGAAACAACTGATTCAGACAAAGAAGGATCGGATTCGTCGAGTTAATATTTTTTTTAAATCGAAGATTTTAGAATATGTTTATTTTTGTTGCTTAACATGTATGTTTGAATAATTATACATAATTAACTAAAACTGTTTAAAAACACTGAAATTAATCTAAAAAGAAGTACTAAATACTATTTTTATATAACACGTTGCTGTATAACTTATTAAATAACTTACCTGTATGTATTCTTTTATGAATTAAAACTTGTTCGGCTTTTGAAAACCTCTTGTCACATACATTACAAGAAAATGGCTTCTTTTTGCCATGTAGTTTTTTGTGTTGGATTAAATTACTTTTAGAGCTAAATGTTTCACTGCAGATATCACATTTGAAGCCAGTAGTAATATTAAAGTTGTCATCGTTATCATTCTCATCTAAAAATGTAATAGGTATTCTGTAATAAAAAATATAAGTAAACAAAATGTGTGTTGTGGTATAATGTAAATTCTACATAACTTCTTTCAGACAAGTTTCAACAAGTTCCTAAATAAGCTACTTGACACGGATCTGACTCTTGGCTTTGAAAGAAAGTTTAAGAGAGATAGCTGAAACTATTAGAGTAATTATAAAATATGGTGGGATCTGTAACTGCAAGATGATGGCAGTGGGTAGGAAGATTTAGTTCATTGATTTGGATAGTTCGGGATGAAATAAGGATTAGACCCATTTTATTTATTTATATTAAAAAATATGCCCACTTAGTTCGCACCATATAGATAACAAATTTTTTTAGTCATATACGAGATGTGTCAAAAAATGTAATTTATGTATTTTTAATGAACAAGTAAACTACACTTATTTTTGTCAATACAGAAAATTAGTTTAACGAAAAGTTGATCAGAATTGAAAACTACATTCATATCAATTTACATTAAAAAATAAGTATTTTTATACATTAACCAGAGGTGAAGTAAGTGAAGTTAAGGAAGTATAAGTAACTTTAAATGGGAAGAAATTTCTTATGGAAGTCGATTCAGGGGCTTCTAAGTCTGTCATACATGTCAATGATTATAATGAACTTTTGTCTTAGTTATCTTTGGAACATGTAGATTTTAAATTACAAGTAGTTACAGGAGAATCCGTAAAATTTTTGTCAATAATGTTGAATTTGTATCACCTTTAGTAGTCTTAGATAGGTCAAGTAGGTTTGTAGCTTTGCTAGGGAGAAACTGGTTAAATACATTTAATCCTTACTAGAAGTCAAAATAGTAATTTAAGTCAAATAAACTCACAGGCTTAGTCAAATACAAATGTTCTAGGCATCAGAAACTGGTTAAATACATTTAATCCTTACTAGAAGTCAAAATAGTAATTTAAGTCAAATAAACTCAGTCTTAGTCAAATACAAATGTTCTAGGGATCACTAAAAGTCAAAATAAAGTTTTAAATCAAGTAAAGCTACAGACTAACTGTCAGTAGATAGAACGTCCTTTAACTTTAAAGATTCAATAACTAAAGGCGATGACGTTTAGAATAAAATTTAACAAGTTGATTTCTTGTACAATTATCACAATCTAAACGTCATTGTCGTTAGTTACAGAACCGTTAAAGTTAAAGAACGTTCTATCTACTGACAATGAGTCACATAGTGACATTAGTAAAAGTGTGGTTTTAAGTCTGAACAATAATTGTCTGTCTAATTTAGAAAATCAATTTTCAACTGTTTTTAGGAATGAACCAAGTAGTAATATTAAATTGTTTAAAGTGGAGTTTAAACTAAGGAAGGCAGTAAAGCTATTTTTCAGATCATATGATATGCCAATTCAGTCTTAAACCCACAGTAGAAAAGGAGTTATTGAAAATGGTAGTCAGGTATACTTTCCAACGTTAATTTTAGTAAGTCCAATTGTTGGTGTTCCAAAAAAATAGATCTGAAATAAGAATTTGCATAGCCTTTAAGAAAATGTTAATTAAAGTGATTGTAGGTGATCATTGTGTGTTTCCTAAAACAAATGATATATTTGTGAGTCTAAATAGAGTAATAGACCTAAAAGGAGCCTATCAACAACTAGAACTTAGTGGAAGTTCAAAAGAAATGTGTACAATAAATACTCATCTAGGATTATTTAGGTATAATATTTTAACTTATGGATGGAATAAGTTCAGCATCAGGAATATTTCAGTTGATCATCGAAACCATACTAGCTGGTCTACTCAGTATAAATAATGCTCCTTTTCAACAAATGTAACGCAATTAAGGTCTTATCTAGGACTTTTGAATTATTTTGGGAAATTTATACACATGCTATCAGCAAAATTAAAACCCCTTAATGAACTGTGTAATAAAAATGAGTTCATCTATACTGAGAGTTCTAAGGAAATTCTTCAGAGTAGCAAAAAGTTATTTCTTTCTAATACTGTTCTTACACACTACGATCCAGGTCTAACTATAATTATTTCTTGTGATATTAGTGGTTATGGTGTAGGGGCAGTCCTAAGCCATATATATTCTTGATAGAGAAGAACGATCTATATTATTTGCCTCAAGTGCACTCTCCGCAGCAGAAACAAAATAATCTAATCTTGTGTTATATTTGTGTTAAAAAAAATCACAAATAGATATATAACAGAAAATTTACATTGTATTCTGACCATGAACCCACACAATTTATATTTGGGAACGGCCTTTCTACATTATGTGTGGTAAGTGAGACATAGATACCTCAGTCTCTTAATTCTTTTAATTTAACTACTGAAGTATCATTACATTTTTTAGATATATTTTCAGCAACAAAAAAAGATCAAAATAGTGGAAGTTTATCAGCTACAGTCAATGTACCTGTACATATAAGTGAAAATACATATGAATTTCTGCCTACACATTCAAATATAGTAGTAGAATCACATCAAAATGTGGATAAAAGTGCCGATTTTCAGTTAGATAAGAGAGCTTTGGAAGTTGAACCCCAAGTAAGTTGTAGTAATGATAATCAACATTTATCCTTAGCTAAAAATAATCAAGTGTCAACCCCCAAGGCTGCTTTATCAACAAGATCTGGTAGAATGATTAAACATCCCCAAAAATTAGATTTGTAGCTAGTGTCATTTTTTGTTAAAAAAGGGAAGAAATGTTAAGTATTATGTCTTAAGTAAAATAGAAGATTGTAGGCTAGGCTTAATATTGTCAAGTTTAAGGAATATTTTTGACAGTTTTTAAGATAAGGTTATGTTGTAAATGACTTGCATGAGTTTAACAATAAAAAATAGTATTTCTATAAATTATTACTTATTAAATACATAACAATCACAATTTTGTAAGGGTCTCTTACTAAAATACTCGATTCATGAACTAAACTTTATTTCAATAATATTCAACACGTATGCCAAGTCAGGCAGATTCTCTCTCTGAATGTCTCTAGTATCTACCTGCTTCCCTCTTGCCTCTTCAAGAGTGTCTTATATAAACATTCAATATCTATAACGATTTATGATACTATTAAGTGGCCGGTCCAACTGCCCTTGGTTTATCATAATAATTCCTTACATTTTATATGTTTTTGTTAAATAGCCATGTTTCTAGATAAACTTGAAAAACGTTTTCTAAACAAATAATGCAAAAGCTATGAATGGAAATACAGAATTTATTAGGAAGTGCTATGCTTATGTCGACATAACAGTCTTTATTCCATGATTTTTTACAAACTACATACTTCTGAACCATTTTTTAAGCCTTCAAAAACAAATAAAGTGTAAAACATATCAAATAACAAAAAATAATTTAATTTACAACCTGACAATTTACTGACAATGACAAAATAGACCCCATTGCCAAAATATTTATAATCACTCTGAAAATTCTAGCAACCTGGAAATATTAAAAACTTGTCTTGGGTAAATAATGTTGGGCACAACTGAAATATATGCAAAGCGTGTCTACGTAGTATTTATGGTCGAAGCATATTACATACCTGGATCATGTTCCACTTTATCTTTATCTAAACTCTCTGATTCTGAAGAGTCAGAATCAGTAACAAATATTAAATCATCTGCACTGACAATGTTATTGGATTCAGGTTTCTTTTGAGGTTCAGGGTTATTATCAATTATTACTGCTGACACTATTTGAAAAGTTTGACCTTCTAACTGTACATTTTCACTGACTACTGGTTCTAAATTTTCATCTATAATTTTCACATTCTGAATAGACTGAATTGTAAAAATTGTAGTTTGGTTCTGTTCACGTTCTTTTTGCTTTTTTTCATCTACAGCTTTTCTTAATTTAAAATCATTTTCCATAGTAAATATTCTGAATCTGTGGAAGCTTAGAAGGAGTTTTAAGCATTTTGAACATATATTTTTGGGCAAACCATCTTCTTTACTGACCTAAAAAGTTTAAAAAAGCAATTTTTCGGAAAACATCGAAACTGACTTGCTCACTTTTAGGAGAAACCCTAGGATATGCTTTTAGCATACATTGTGTGAACTAAGGTATTAAAGTACTTACTTGTACTGAAGTACAGGAACTTAAAATCGAGGCATACTCTAAAGATGAAGGTTGATGTATATCAAATATTCCCTTTTCTGCTTCTTCTTTAAGACATGATCTACACATCTGTTCAGAAAAAGGAAAAGTTTGTGGATCCATTTAAAGTTTCTTGATTTCGTATAAAAAAATATATGTCAATTGTTATAGAAACATTATCAAAATTTTAATAGTTTTTTTTTTGTACAGATGCCTTTGTAATTGGAATTACTTATTGTTTAAAGGTAGCCATAAACCTTTTTATTTATTTTGATTAATGTGTGTTTAAATTAAAGTTAGGTTAAGGTTATATTTCTATTGACTTTTGACAGTAAATTCATGACAGCTGACCAATGGTCTAGGCTATGTTCCGTAATATACTCTACGAGTAGAGTTTGTGAATCGAGGTAAAAATCACGTACCGCGAGATGGCACTGCAAAATGACAAAATGTCGGATTGAGATGTGAACAACAAATATTCTAGTCTGAAATAAATGAGTATTAGAAAAAATGTCGCGAAAACCAAACACCAATTGTGAATATTTTTAGTAATATTTTAAGTATTTTGAAAAAATTGATAATGATAAATAAATATTAATTCAAATATCATAAACATATCGTGTAATTATTCTTGGAAAATTAATTCAATTTACATATCAATGCTTAGAAAACGAGTTTTCTAATGGACGAGTTCTAAAATTTTTTAAATTTTATTCTACTTTATTTTATATATTCTTTCCTATATTCAATTTATAGGTAGTTTTTATTGGATTTAATCCTATATTTTTTTAAACAATAATATACAGTCAAATTATTTATATGTTTTAAAAGTGTTTTATTAGAGTTCTTGGTGGTCGCGAATAATTTACTGTAAAAAGTGTTTAGTGCTTGTAATTGTAAAGCATTTTTATTAAGAGCTTAGAATTCGCGAGCACTTTTTGTCAATGCTCGTTACAGCTCTGGTTTCATATATTGAGAGTACCTAATTTCTTGAATAAATAGTTAATTATTTCTTTTAAAATTAATTCATCAACCTTATAAATAATGATCGATAAATATTTAAAAGATGACAAATAACGTATCACTCTCACCCTGTACCCCATGAGATTTAAATATGAGGGTAGTTAGACTTGATGGTCTGTAAAGGAGAGGGTTGAATTTTATGTTAGTAAATAGATAAAAAAGTGTTGGCCCCGAAACAAAATTCCATTTCTATGTGAATTCGCATTTTTAAAATATTCAGCGTGTATTATTTTTAAATAAACAGAGTGTATACTTTTGGAATAAACGTATACATTTTATTAATAATTAAGTAATTGAAGTAATATCACTTTTTCACAAATTTGTTTTTTGGGCAACCTTAATTATATTTTAAGTACATAATAAGGCAACGTGTAGGTTGAATTTAAATTACAATAAAATTTAAATTACAGGATGTTAATGACTCCTTAAAACTTAAATTTATAAAGTATACAATAAAAAAAAGGAAATGAAATAGCCGGTAAATATATAATTTTTAAGTAAAAATTTAATTTATTTCCACTTGAAATACATTTTAAATAATTAATTTTTCTTAAAACAAAACGCTGATAATAATAATAATAATAACTGGATATCTTACCCTTTTTCTTAGGTAGTCTCCTCTCCTTTGATCTAATTATTGGTCCCCCTTGACCACCTCTTGTTTTTCAGATCCTCAGTGGCTTTTATGGTACCCGAGGGTACGAGGGACCTTTTTATTCTTCTCTCCATGTGGATGGAACCTACCTGGTGCGCCTAGACCAAACTGTGAAACATGTAGAGGTCGACTAATGGTCTAACACCTCTTATCTAGCCCAATGTATGATCTTCCTAATCCAATAACGTCCAGTCCCATACTAACATTCCTCTCTCTGTTCTTCCCTAACATCAATAACACTTACCCATGCTAACAAGACGAATCCTTTCCTCCCTACTCCTATCACAGGAGTAAACCTTCGAGAATAAATCCAGAATATTAAGGATTGTGCGAAACATTATCGGAAGTTTACAGATTCGTTGGGTAATTTTCTGCAAATAGGGTTGAAGAAAGACGCTGCACTTTGTTTTACTTTTATTTACACTATTTACACTTTTATACATTATTTACAAATTTGCAATGGGGGTGAAAGATATGGCAAGATGCCAGACTTTTAGATCAAGATTCCCAAAGGCAGAACTTAGTTAATAAAAATAATATTATTTTAATGAAACCGATTCACGTTACAAAAAGAAGTGTTATAATAGAGCGAGTTCTCAATTTAGACTGCCTTTACTTTGATAAGTTGGCGGGAACTTCGTGTTCAGCTATTACCAACTTAAAATAGTAAAATAGAATAATTACAAAGAATAGTGGTGGAGATTGTCTCCAACAAGGATGAATAGCCACCCGGAGTTGGTTTTAAACGATTCCCTGTGAGTACCAGACACCCCTTACTTGTAGATAGCCTCTTTTTTCTTTCAAACTCGTTGGATTGAGTAGGAATGAAATTTCACAACAAAACTCTACTATACGGTTGCAGATTGTGAAGCTGAATCTGTAACTCTTATCCCGCAGCTTCAAATAAACATGAATCAGAAGACGATGGTATTCGCTATGTGCAACTTGCAATGTCGCGACACCTGTAGGCTGACATGTAAAACTTTGTCCCGTACAATCAAAATCAAATGCAGGTATTTTGATATTTAAGAGATGATTATAATATTAAGAACTGGTTTTGAGGAAATAACGCATGATATAAAATTCAAACAAAATACGCTAAAGAACTGTGCAAACCTGGCATTTCGTCATATATTCTTATATATATATGTTTATATGTATGAATTTATTATTGATATATAATTATATTTTGTTTTTATTGCTTAGTTACCAACTATATAAAGGTGTACTTTATGCCCGTACGGGCATATACTAAATTTTATGGCCCACGCGAGCAAAAAGTGCACATTATGGCTCGCATAGTGCATTTTATGACCCGCTCGGGCATAAAGACAAAAAATAGTTTTTGTTTAACTTATTAATAATTATTATTAATAAAATTACAAATTATGAAATTATTATGTAAAAATAGAAAATGATTGTAAAATATTTAATATTTGATGGCATTATACGGATTTCAAAAAAATTAAATAAAAACAATTCCTCAAAAAGGACTATGGGACATAAAAGTTTGTATGCACCGCAGGTATAAACAGATGATTATGCCCTCGGACGACTTACAAACCCTCGGGACAGAGGCCCTCGAGTTTGTAAGATGGTCGCCCTCAGGGCATAAAGATCTATTTATAATCTTAGTACAGAAATAACTATTAATGCTTCCATGGGATATGGATTTGAAAACTAAGGGTCGTCGGTTCGAATACTAACAATTTTGTTAATTTTTTTTTTCAATAAATAACTTTTTTATTTTTTTCGTTATAATTTTGGATAATTTATCCAGTTCTATCTTTTCTCTAATTTCCAACTAGCTATTGAAAATGTGTAAAATTTGCTTTTGCTATTTCTCCCTGTATTTTTGTAATTAACAATATAACAATAATTTTGAAGTGTTTATTTATGACAAGAGCATGATGTCACGAAATTTTGACCACTACGAGCGCTGGGATCATTTCAGTTGTCCTCACCATGCACTCTACACCCAGCGAATAGACGTTTCACGTAAATGGCACAAGGCCAACTTGCTTTCGTGTTTTGGGACCATAGCCCTAGATGTCTCTGTCAGTATGAATAATTAAATTTAGGTTGACTACAATAATAAAATTTCAATTTTTATTAGATAAAAGTTTTCTGTTATTACTGACTTTTTGGTTTAGTTTATGTGATTGTGACAGTGATTTTCTTATAAAACTTTTGTGATTATCTTTCTATTTAACGTTTATTGCTTTTTTAATTTTCGATTGCCTTATAAAGAAAAATGTTGTGTTCCAAATTGTTGAAATACGTCATTTATTTCCAAATTCGCAAATAAGGATATTGAACGATTAAACAAATAGCTACTTGCTTTAAACAAGGACAGATATTTTGAACCAAAATATGTGTCATTAACAGATTACTTTTAAATGCTGTTCCAACTTTACATTAACCTGGTAAGCCAAAAATTATTCTGTTTAAATACATATCAGAATTATATTAGATTTTATTTTAGAGACTTTTAATGTTTTAGCAAATACATATTTATTTATATAGCCATCGAGATCATCATGCACTATGTATTAATTATTTAGAAAGAAGATTTTCTCATATCTACTATTCATTTTCATATATTAGATTTTATCCTTTTTATACCTCTAATAATGTAATTTGTGTTTCATAATATACAGAGTTAGGGATACGTTTGGGACCACACAAGTTAGGAGAAAAAAATTTTAAATGGTGCAGAACTTATGCGCAACTCTGTATATTTTAAAATTCCATTGATTTATTTATTTTATCATTATTTTATTGTAACTCATTTTAGTATTAGATTGCATGCATTGTGTAACCATTAAAATAAATAAAACTTTCATTGTAGTTTGTCTGGGTGATTATTATAACATTTTAAATTTCCCGGTATTTTGGACAGATGAATAATTTGGGAATAGAGCACCAGATGGAGTCAACTGTAGTACCAATATCTAATAAAATTTGAAATTATATCATTGCAGCCAACCTAAATTTAATTTTTCGTACTTACAGAGCCATCTGGGGCTCTGGTCCCTAAATACAAAAGCATTTATCGTAAGTCATTTACGTGGAAGATCTATAGTAGATGATTTTTGAGTGAATGTTTGTATTTGGAAGAAGTGACTATTATCCAGCGCTATTTACTGATAATGGATGGCAATATTTGACTATATGTGTAGAATAATTAAATAATTTGTAATAAGATTTTAGTTTAAATTATTACTTAAAAAATGTTATTTTTTAAGTTCAACTTGGAGAAGCGACATGAATATGAGAAAACAGTATTAGTGTATTAAATAGTGTACTTCTAGATGACGATAAAGTGGCGCCTAAAAATAGGGTGGTTTTTATTTACACTTGAAAGAGTTCGCTTTTGTCTGAGATCAAGTGCGGTATTTTTATACATTTAGTTTATTAACTGTTTTGTTCTATACGGGAATAACGATTTATCTCGAAAGTTTGAACCAACAAATACATTTATATAATGTTAAAATTAATATTTAGTTTTATCGCAGAGTGCGTAAAACCAAAATTTAATTAGGTAGTTAAAAAAAATTGTGTAGAAGAATGAACAATGTCGCGATTAATGTAATGAAGATAATTTATTAGCCTTTAACATGATGGAAAGTACCAGTGGCGGGATTTCAACAATATTATTGGGAGTGCAATCTTTATTTCAACCAATATTTGTTATAAGGTACAACAATTTTACAAATATATTTTATTTATTCCTATTTATTCACGCAGGCCTTTTAGGGCCATAGCTTCCACTCTTTCCTGTCTCTTTCCTTCGCATTCCAATCTGGAACTTTTCCCTCTCTTAGGACTTCTGTCGCTTCAGTGTACCACCTTTCTTCGTCTTCCTTTTTTCTTTATTCCTATATGATTTATATTATTATAATTTGCCTTTTATCATTATAAAATTTTGATACTTTATCTAAATTTGGAGTAGCTTGTTAATAGATTTTTTCCACCCTTTCCTGTCTGTTTCCTTCGCATGCCAATCTGGAACTTCTCTCTCTCTTACGACTTCTGTCGCTTCAGTATTCCACCTTTTTGTTGTATTCCTTTTTTTTCTTCTTTGTTCCTGTATGATCTACATTATTAGAATTTGCATTTTATCATTATAAAATGTTAATACTTTATCTCAATTTGGGTTCATAATTTTTAAAAAAAATGTCCTTTTTAGGATAAACAGTAAATTGTAAGTTTTAACGAAAAATCGCAAAAAGGGTAAAAAATAAAACATTTTACAAGAAACAAAAATCTCAAATATTGATTAAAAATTATATTATCTCGGTATATTTTTCACGATTTCTAACTATAAGTACAGATATGTCAGATCTACAATTTTTCAGTACATTTACTGGTTTTTATAGAAAAACGAAAACAATTGAAATTTCATGTAAAATCATCATTTAGGAAAACAAAAGTCTAAAAAAATATCCTCAAATTTCTAAACAGATCTACTCATTTTTATAGAAAAAAAAAATATTTGTGAAAAAATTAACACTTTTTGAATAAACAAATAAATTCCTATGAATTTTGGATAAAATGCAAAAATTCAGAGAAAATATTTTACAGAAGCGAAAATAACTTTTTGCTATTGGACAGTTTCATTTCTTATTTTAAGAATATTTTTTTCTAACACTTTTTATTTAAATCTATTAAAATTTGATTTAAATTTGCTTCTTGTGAACTCCTTAAATATTTATTTTTCATGAAAATAACGCACAAAGTCAGGTACCACAAATTTAATAACAAAAAGTACTAGCAGTCAACTAGTTTCAGTCACTAACCATCATCAGACTAAGTATTAAACGAAGAAAAGAATAGGGTATTTTGCACCATGTAAGAAAAAATCTAAAAATAGGTATTTAGGATAGATTTTGTAGAAAGGAACCGAGAAATGTTGACTTCTATTCATAAAAATGCAATATAAATTTTATAATTCAATTTTAAAAATCATTTTTTAAAGCTATTTTTGAAATGTCAAAAACGCTATCCGCCATATTGTGACGTCATCTTCATAGTAAACACAAAGATTTTTGTTGTGCTGTGTGTGTTAATTTTAATTTTTTTCGAGTTATCAGACGTTATCATCCCGTATTTTATTGAAATATCATCATGGATGACGGTTTCATAAAAGCAGAAAGTACTAATCTGCTGGTGGCGAATTTGTTTGCATGCAATCCCGATTTCTGTTTTGCCAAGTTGAGGAATCTTATAACATCAGTATAAGTACCTATTGTACAACAGAACCCATTATCTTATATTCTGTATACATTCTTCATGTCATTTTTCATCTAAAACATGCAATAATCTTTACAAAATCTATCACTATCGTAACATAACCTGTAAATACATTTGTTTAAACTCCCACTTACATCAAAGTGATCTTCACAGAAATAAAACTTAGTATTTACGGACAATAACTTCGAATCTCTTTTTCCCAGTTTTTACCAAGTATTTACTCATGTTTATATCAGTTGGCACTTGAATCCACAACTTTCCCGGCGTTTTTACGCTAGTTTTTTTTTTGAATTCGGACACAAAACACCAAGGATCATAACTCATTATTAACCTGAAAATATTTTTATTATTTTGCTTTGCATTGCAAACACGCGCTATTTACTACGAAGATGACGTCACGAACCTAGTCGGCAATGGCGGCTGGCGTTTTCGCTCGAAAATGTAAAATGATAAAAGTCATTTTTATAGCACTATTCGGTTTTAAAAAATTAATATAAAAATTACAGTGCTTCATTATCAGTATAAGATTCATTTAAGGTACTTTTCAAAAGAGGGTGTAATAACCTATTGATCACAGAATGTGAAACAACCCATTAAGGCTCTGCATGTCGCATTGAGAAATATAAACGAATATTCCACGCGGTCCTTGCGAGGCAGTACTGAACGGACATGAATAAATACGAAATTTTGGTTTGTATACCTTCGGCTCGTGCACGATTACTCGGTTATCTGTTAAAAAAATACAATTTTGTTTTTTTTAGATTAAAGATAAAGGTTAACTTTAGGATTGTATGCATGTAAAATGTTATTATAATTTTTCAGAATCCGTAAAAGTTACCAGGAAATTGTAGTATTTTTATAGTTTTTAAATTGTCGTAGTTTTTTCGTTTTTATTTTTTTTTTAAATTTGACTTGTATACAATCCTAGCTTTATGTTTTGTAATGCAAAGAATATTTAGAAATAAAGTAGAAAATTAAATATGTTACTATAATCCAGCATGGGCTGGACCCCTAAATCAGTCCAACAAATCAGCGGACGGTAGAGCCTTAAGAGTAAATTAAATTAAACATGAGATACTTGAAAAATAATAAGGGGGGGGGGGGTGGCAGTGATTAACCGCACCTAAGGACAGCCCCTACAGTTGGCCAACATCCCGAATAAAGTAAAAAATAAAACGAAAATATCACCAACCTACAACAGACCACCAGGTGGTCATTACAGTTGAAAACTGTGAAAAAACACAGTATGTAACTAGAAACTTTAATTAAAATTTTCTTTCTAAACTACAAAATACTAATTATGTGTAACACTACACAATATTAACGTAATACCATTGAAAAGAGAATGAAACATACTAAACGTGAGAATTTTTTAAAAAATTTTAAGAAAGAATTGCTAACTTCAGAAAAGGGAGAGACAAAATTGAGGAAAATTGAAAAAAATGCTTTCAGTTATATAGTCTGTCCCTATTTTCACAATAATTTTTTATGTAGAAGTTTGAAAATATTCGCATATATAGTATATTTGTTTCTCTTTCTACTTACTGTCAGCACTTTTAAAGAATGTCGACAGTTTTTATTACACGGGTTAAACAACATGTATCTAGAAATTTTAATTTAATTTTTTTTTATAGCTACAAAATAACGATTTATCCATACAATTACAATATTAATTTAATACCATTTGAAGTTAAGAAAAACGAGTGACCAAAATGAGGAAATTTAAAAAATCCTTATATAGTCGTTGCAATAAAATTTTAATTCCACGTGATAATTGTCAAAAATAGGTTACCTAGTAGCTCTGTCAAATAATAATAATAATTATTATTATTAGCTGTTGCCATATTAACGAATAATATAAACCTTATATTTTGGAAATTTATAACAAAATGGCAATATGTACTTTCATCAGTTGATCACGTGGGATTGACATTTTATTGAAACGACTATAGTTGTGGTCTCTCCCTATTCTCACAATTATAATTTTTTATCTAAAATTTTTAAAATATTCACTAGTAATCTCCCTAGAGCTTGAATTATTACCGGAAATTTTTTTCGAGTACACGATTTTTTGAAAATTATCCCGATAATTGTTTAATTTTGATTTGCACAAAAAGTAAACAAAAAGTCTTATATGAATCAAGCGTCATTATTTTGACATAAAAATTTCCACTTATTAATTTCGTCCAGGGTACCCTGGAGGATGAAAATTTCCGGAAATTTTTTGGGTTACCATGGTAACCAAACAAAAAATAGACTCTGATTGGCTTAAAAATGGCGGTGTGAAATTTTCGTTTATATAGTTTATTTTTTTCTCATTCTATTTACAGCCAGAACATTTTAATAACGTCGACAGTTTTCTTGTTACAGGGACTAAACAATATGTAACTAGAAATTTTAATTTAAATTTTCTTTGTACAGCTATAAAATACGAATTATTCATAACATTACTTAATATTCACTTAATAGCATTGAAAAGAGAATGAAACATACTAAAAGAGGGAATTCAAAATTTTTAAGAAAGAATTGTGAACGTTGAGAAAAGGCGGAGATCAAATTGAGGAAAATTAAAAAATCCTTATAGTTATGGCCTCTTTCCATTCTCACAATCATAATTTTTGATTTAAAATTTTGAAAATATTGACATATATAGTATATTTCTTTCTCTTTCTATCGGCAGTCATTACAAGTTAAGAACGTCGGTAGTTTTTTTGTTACAGGGGCTAAACAAGTATTCGTTTTCCAATATTATTTATGGAAAAATGCATTCTTGCTTGTACAAATTTTTATATAAATCAATGCATTGCTGCATTATTTCTCAATTTTCTTTGTGGAAAAATGCACTTTTGCTTTGAATTTCAAATTTTTATTTGAAAAAATGTTTTTTGTTTTGTTTTCAGTTTCCTATGAGGAAAAATTTGTGTGTGAAAAAGGCATTTTTGCCATTTTTTTCCATTTTTGTGTAGGGAAAAATGCATTTTTGCTGTTTTTTTCCCATTTTTTGTTTTCTCTCCAATTCATATTCGAAAACTGCATTTTTACTATTTTTCTGTGAAATGGACTATAGCAACTCAACATTTTACCGAATAATTAGTAATTCTAAATTTTAATCAGTGAAATTTAACTATGAAAAATGTATTCTTGCTTCTTTTTTCAAATTTAACTAAGAAAAAATGTATTCTTGCTTCTTTTTTCAAATTTAACTAAGAAAAAATGTATTCTTGCTTCTTTTTTTCAAAATTAACAGTGAAATAACGCATGTCTGTTTCTTTTTTTCAAATTCGAGCGTGGATACTTGAAATGTGGATAGCGTGGAGCGTGGATACTTGAAAAATGCATACTTGCTCATTTTTTCAAATTTAACTATTGAAAATGCATTCTTGCTTCTTTTTTTCAAATTCAATTGCATAAATATGCGTCCTTGCTCATTTTTTCCAAATTAACAATGGAAAAATGCATTCTTGCTCATTTTTTTAAATTTTAACAAAGCTCATGGTTGGTTCCCCTCTACGAGTAGGGGGGATCCGCCTTCCTACCTTACGGCATGAGGCGAATGGTACTATCCGCTATCTAGAAAAGCCAGTGTCAAGGGAACCCCTAACCATCTCCATACTCCAAAAATCAGCGGGGGGACCATCTTCATTTCCCAGAGACATGATAGGTAAGCTGAAGTGCTATCTGAAATGAAGATTTATTAATAGTGTAGGGGTGCAAAATAGGGTGCGATTTTCTTTTCTTAGGAGGGGAAGGAAGTCGATTGGAGGGAAGGTTTTTTTATGTTATCCTGCATCCATATCTAGGTCTATCTCATTATCATCGTCTTCGATGATAGTATCAGCCCATTTATGTATAGTTTCTACTATTTGGCTGTCTGTTATATCTAAGTTGTGTCTTTCCTCAATTCTAATTTTTGTATTAATCAACTCTCTTGCTCGTATTCTATTTATCTTTGTGCAAATTTCGGCAACATGAGTTTGATCCTCGTTTCCCAAACCGCATTCACACAAGGGATCTATTTCTCTTAACTTAAACCTATGGTAATAATGTCTGAGGTTTCCGTGTCCGGTCAGCATCTGCATTGCTTTCTAGTTTATAGGTTTTGTTTTGGTTCCGACTGTCTTAATATATTTCCGGCCATTTTTGCCGTTATCCCAAATATTTTGCCATCTTGTGTTAATGTATTGCGTCTTGTGTTGAATCAGGTTTTATCATCGTAGCTATAATCATAATTAGGGTTATTTCTTGCCATCTTTGCCGTGTTATGGGCTATTTTAATTCCTCTATCATTCCTGTTTCTTTTCTCTGGTTTAATGTATCAGTTGTTATTTTCCATTTCATCTATATCTGTTGGTATACGGATAGCCGTTGGGTTTTTTGTGTAATAATTACCAGCCATTTTAAGAGCGTATTCCGAATCGGTGCTGATCAGCACCCCGCCATTTTGTAGTGGTTGGTCTTGATTTCGGACATGTTAGACAGCTTTGCTTATGTCCAGCAGTTCTAGGTTATTTATGTCTACTGTCGTGTTTATTTTTTGGCCTATAGTAGTTCTGCTATCTATTGATCCTATAACTATGCCTATGGTGGCTGTTTATTCGGTTTTACTTGCATCTGTGTATATATGAGTTAATCCTAGTTTGTTGTTCTCGTTAAGGTTTTGTATGTCAGGCAGTTTGGCTGGATGTAGCCTTTCTCTTGTTTTTGTGCTGTATAATGTCGGGTTTTGTTTTTTAATTTGATATTCTCTCTGGTTTATTTCTGCCTCCACTTGAAGAGGTATGGACCCTGTTAGCACATGTAAGGCTAGGGTTGGCACTGTTCTATATGCCTTGCTCAATGCCAATAAGAAGGGCCTCTCGGCAGCCTGCAGATGTTGAATTACTCTTCTATCTAAAGTTCTATATCCCCAAACTTCCGATCCGTATAGTATCGTTGGTTTGATTGCATTTTCATATACCAACTTCAAATGGCCTGCACTATACCCCCAGTTTCGTCCTACTACCGCACACAATTTATTTGCAACGTCTGAAACCTTTTGTCTCCTTTTCTTTAGATGGTCTATTAAAAGGAGCCCTGTGTCTATTGTTATGCCAAGGTACAGTATATTTTGTTTGTATTGTAGGTGTTTGTCTCCTATTTTTATCCTTGGTGCTCGAGTTGTCTTGGCAGAGATAAACATTGTTTTTCCTCATTCCCTAATAACACAGCATCATTACATAAACGTTATAGAAACTTACCCTTAAAACATTAAAAACATTCCAGCTATATTTCTATTTGCTCTCAAACGTCCCTGAGACGTTTCTAGCAACGACCATGTCATCATTTCTAACATTCTAGAGACGTTCCACAAAGATGACATCCTAGTATGTTGCACAAACGTTTATAAACATTTTCTTTTCTAAAATAAAACAATCGGTTTTTTTATATTTATTGATTGAATACATAAAAAAAAATTATTTCAAATATAAAAATATATTTTTTAAACATTATTTTATGACAAGACATTTTTTAGTTCCATTCTCTTTTTCCTTACTGGAGCTCTCCGCAGCCAATCACACAACGTTTATTTTAATTTAAAACTTATGATTTTTATTGTTTATGAGGAACAAATTACCATAGAGTAAGTATAAATAACAAAATAACTAAATAAAATTCTTACCAGCACGGCGAAGCCAACAAGTCAACTGTCAATACTCATACTGGCGGCATCCGTCATAATTATGACAGAGGCGCTTTCTATTGTTAGATCTGGGGCGGCACGAATATATTTGCATCTCTTTTTAACAGTATACAAATAAAAAAAGAATGATTTAATCAAATGGGGATCGAAAAATTACAAAAATAAATAAATATAAAATTATATTATATATATAATATTCTTTGAATAAGAACGAAATCTCATATCCAAAATTTTTGTTAAAATAAATTGTTAAATATGACTGTTTTATCAATTGATAGGTACATAATAATTATTATCTATCAAGAATATAAATGTTTTTAAAACGTTTTGAGCAATCATTCTAGAAATGGTATTTAAATGGTACGTTTCTGGCAGATCAGTGTTATTAGATTTATAACAGAATTTGTTTCTTTTAGCCCAATTTTGGCATGCCTTCCATACTTTTGTCCATTTATTTAGTGAAGTGCCTCCCAAGACTAATTTTAACTGTGGAAAAATGCATTCTTGCTTTTTTTATTCAAATTGAACTATGGAAAAATGTATTTTTCCCAATTCATGTGCGATTTTTTCTAGGCCTTTTTAGAGTTTTCTCCTAGCTTTCGTCAAAAAATTTATTTATTTTTGTAAAAATTTGCACTTTATGTGTTTTTCCCATACTTTCGTTTTCATTGGAAGAATTTTAGGAAAAAACTTCCCTATTGGAAATTATGGAAATTTCTATATCATTTTTCTCTGGTTTCCTGCGGAAAAATGTTTTTCGGCGTTTATTTCTTTGATTTTCTGGATTTTTTCTTCACTTTTTCCGAATATATTCCAACAGAGATTCTATAATTATTGTACCTAAACTTTCATTTGCGAAAGTAATTATCTGATTGATTATTTTCTCCTAACCCTCGCAATGAAACCTTCTTGTAAAACACGCTGTATACAAGGGCGTAGATAACTTTTTTCCTGGTCAAATTTTTAAACAAATATATGTTTGTCCGTTTCTACATTTCATATATTTTATTTCTTCTTTTCGTGCTATTTTTTGGTACCCCTGTGGAGGGTCCATGATATTACATATGAATAAGTTTTAATTTTTTTTTTTCGTGCTGATATAGTCAGTTCTACTAATTTTTTAGTAGATCAACTGATTTATGTATAAAATCAGTCAAAAAAAAAATATTTTTTTCAGTAACGTTTTTGATCATGCAACTTTCAATTTAAAAAAAGATTTTTTTTTAATTTCAAGGACGACAAAGTACAACAATACTCTATATTTAACGAAGTAAACAAGTTGGTTACGCCGTCAGAGGCTTGCCTGCCTGCCCATCCATCTCTACGAAGATCGTTAGTGGTTATTTGAGTCAAAGCACAAGCCAAAGCAAAGGCGGTTCATACCCGTACTAAACGAAACCAGTCCTTAGAAAAAGAACAAATACAATACACCGCAAGCTTTAACCGCTACCGATACATAGTACCATTTCAGTAGGTACCTAACTTAAAAAATTGCGCGAAATGCAATCTCGTCAATTCACCGGCCGCCGAGAATCTTAAGAGTTTATATAGACACCCTTGTTAGTTACTCTCGGTTAGTTTTTTTAAATTTTTTAGTTTGTGGTTACGTGAAATTAGTGAAATTATCATTAGTTGATAGTTAAGGTAAATATTGTTTTTGAATATTATTTAATAAGCAAAAATTTTTAACATTTCATTTTTTAATTTATTGTATGAATTTTATTAGAGATATTTTCAAAATTAACCCTCAATATATCCAAAAATTTTATGCTTATTTTTAAAGAGCGCTTGAAATTTAAAAATTTAACGTTTATGCTAAATATTAGATTTCGTGTTTTTTTAACTTACATTTGAATGAACTTAAAAAAAAATAATTATTGAAAGTTTATATAAAATTTATATATATATATTATCAAATCCCCAAATACCATTATATATGGTGTAGGGGGTATATAAAATTTATTAACATAAAAATTTCTTCACTTGGCGAAATGATACGGGGTGAATTAGAAACATACCAACCCCGAACCCATACTCTATAAATCTCAGTACAGTTGTAAAATTAGTACTTGGTGCTCCCTTTACTAAAAAATAAATTATTTTAATTCACATTTGGCCGATCCCATGGACGTCCATTTATTTCAAATTAATTTTATATAAAAAAAAATAATTTTTTCGCTTCACTTTACGAGAATTTATTTGTTTTTGTATTTTGTGGTCAATTGCTATATTTCAATTTTTTAAATTATTCTTTTACTATATACTTAGAATGGGATTGTTTTATTTTAATAATTTTAATTTGCACTACTGCAATGTGATTTTAATATTAGTTTAATTTTCATCTATAAGTAAAATTTTTAACTATGATAGATAATTTAATTATCTACAATTTTGGTTATGCAAAAATCAAAAGTTTCGAAGTTTTCGCGTTTTCCGAAATTCGGATTGATCATATTAAAAAATCTTCCCTGGTGTATTTCATATAAAAAAAAAATCTAATTTTACTAGACAAAAGATTTTATAGCTTATTTATTTTCACTCGTATAAGCATACTATTTAAAATATCGTAAAGAGAATGATTTTGCAACTTAATTGTATATTAATTTTTTGGTTGCAATTGGAAAACAATAAGCGGAAGTCTAGACAAATACTGATTATTCATTTAACCTAAAAAACAATAATTTTTTAATGGATTTTCCTAAAAGACTTTACACTGTTGCATTCAAATGAGTTTTATAGTTTCTTTAAAACAAAAAATCAGAATATGTAAACTTTATTTATATTTTAATATTAAGAAAACCAATTGGACGGATAATCGATTTTCCGATACCAGTCCGACCCTGTCTACAGTTTTTGTCCTCTTTTCTCCATAGTAAAAATTTTTTGTTTAATTACAATAATTATATATACCTACCCGTATTATAACCCAATTATGCAACTTAGATTTTAATTATACATTTAAGTATTGCATTCAAGGTATAGAAATAGCTGGGATTTACACATAGGTAAGCACACGCTTCTGGAAATTTTTAATCTACTATTCCAAGTTTCAAAAATAAAAAAAAAAACATATTTTCAACGTAAATCTACGCCAAGAAAATATGGAGGCGTGTAGTTGATGAATATTTTATAATTAGTTACGTTGAGTGCAAGTTAATGAATGCCAAGTATTTAAAAAAACAACTTAATTTTTTTTAAATTATATTTTCAGTTATGTAATGCTGAGTAGAAAAGGTTGAGGTTTCTTTGAAATAATATTATTTGTTCTTCAAAGTATTGTTGAGGGAAATTATAGATGCAGAATTTTTGTTATCACTTTCTAGGAATATAAAAAATAAAGTGATGTCGGTTATTTTACTATTACAATTTATTTTTAATTATTTTATGTGGTTTTTTCATAATAAAAAAAAAATGCATGAGACATTTTTGTTTAAAATAATGTCTTAATTAGAGTACTATCTTCAAGGACATTCTAGTCCATGTATTAGAACTTGGATAATCAATTGGTTTTAAAAATTTTTTTAATAGATACTTTTTTACTTTCTATATAATGTTATAGAACAGGTAATTTCTATTTAGCGGTGGTTTCTACTATTAAAAAATGGACATTACAATTTGAATACAATTCAAGAAAATATAAAAATTTAGTTATTAGAATTTCTCCAGTCTTCTCTTCTGATTCTGACACGGTTAGTTGAATTTTTATCTTGAAATTTAGCTTCCTATTTGATCTCTTCTTTATTTTTCTATTCTAGTTTCATTATTTTTTTTATTTTCTATAAATTGCCTATTTTGTGTGTTTAACCCACCTCAATCTACTCTCACTTTTTTTTCTTCAAATTTCATAAAAATTAATCAAAGGTAATACAACGAGCCCTTCAAATTTTATCGATATTTTTTTATTTTCCACGAAAACTAGTTTATTTGGCAAAAATATGATAAAAAACGAATTGATAAAATCACGAGTCCGTTGGGACGAGTGATTTTATCTAAATTCGGTTTTTTGAATGATTTTGCCTCAAATAAACAAGTTTGAGTGATGGAAAATAAAAAATTATCTGACAAAAATTTGAAGAACGAGTTTTTTCATCAATTTGAAATAACAAGAACTCATTTCGTCAAGATTTTATTAAATTCAATAAATCAAACAACGATAAAGTCAAAATCTGACATTTTGTTGATTTATAATTTAAAATTTTTGACAGTTCAATGTAAAAAACGAGAAAACTGATATGGAAAAATCGCGAGAACGAAAGCCGGGCGAATGTCAGTTTTTCGAGCAAAATTACAGATGAAAAAATTTTGATACAATTAAATTACTTCATTATTACTATTTTTTACTAATTCTTATTATTTTATTATTAATCTTGCATATTTCAATATCTACAAAACAAATAATTTTAACTCACAGACGCACCTTTTTTATAGCTGTCAAACTGACAAAACTGTCATCATTAAATGACACATTTTATATAGGAGTTAATTTATCAGTATAAAACCGAATAATTGGTTAGAATCGCCCATTGCTATTGGTTGAAAACAGTAAAATGTGAGATTTTGACGGAAGAAAAAAATAAATCTTCCTTTTATTGGCTATAAATTTTATTAATTCCATCTTTATCTATATTATAATACTTTCAATAATCCTTTTTTTATAATATTCTGTCATGACAATTCAAAAATGTCTATCTTTTTTTTAATCCCCAAACAAATTTCTTGATTAATTTCAAATACCATTTTTTTTTTAAATTTCCAAAATTGTATTATAATAATAATAACAATGAGATAAGATTTCTTAATATTCCACAATTGTTGATTTAGCATCCTTTCATATTTTTATATACCAATAAATATCAATTTTTATTAACAATTAAATTATTCAAAATCTCATAAAAAGTATTTCATTACAATAAATACAAATATTATTGCGACAAAATATCTCTTGTTATGCCGAGCGAACCTAGACGCGCGTGAGTTAAAGCAAAATAATAATTATTGACATAATTAATTATAGAAGTCTATGTTATCAATAGTGATTGAAGTTTAAGTGATTATTAATTAATCTAGTTGATTAGTTATTTAATTAAAAATTTGTTTGATTTTTTATATTAAATTTTATAATCTGACCGGTTCAATTTTTCATACCAATATCAAGTATAAGTTCTACGTTTTTGCTGTAAGTAACTATTAAGAAATTTGTTATATTAAATTCCAATTTTATATTTGTATTGTATGCCTGATGCTGGCCATCGTTGTGGCCGAAACATATCGCCACCAATTAAATCTGGTTTATAACTGAATATTAAATTTATGTGGTATGACTTAGAGTTTTTTTTATTATTCGTTGATTATTATTATGGTTGTAAATAAACTCGTTACTTTTTCTAACTAATTAATTCGCTAGTTGGTTTATAAAGGTAAAAATAACATGAATACAAAAGTTACTACAAATAAAATAAATAATTATTATTAAAGAATAAAAACGAAGCTTCGTACATTTAAGTGTGTAATAAAGAATAAGAAAAATCTATATCTATATCTTTCTAGTCATATTAAAATATAATGTTGAGCAATTTCGACCAGAAACTGGCCATCTTCAGAACAACTAAAATTAATAATATAATAACAATGAAAATTATAGAGGTTAAATACTTACAAGTCAAACTTAAAACAAGTGCGAAAAAGTAGTAAATTAATCAAAATTTAACACATACAAATAGACTCAAAGTTATCTTAATAATGGATAACATTGAGGATATTATGATATGTATTCTTAAAAAAATTAAAAAGGCAAAAATTCGTAGTTATACAATGTCGCTAGAAAAAAAAGTGAGGTTATTTTTTAATAAAAAACAAAAGAAAATCAAATAAGGTTTACAAAAAAGAAGAAAAAAGAAAAAGAGGAAACTGACAGATGAATGTTCATCCTGAAGGTGTTAATTTGAGAGAAAAAAGAAGAAGAGTTAAAAATATACAAGTGGTTAGACAAACTATGGAAATGAACTTGAGATTCTGGCTAATTGGTCTTTGCCAAAGCCATAAACCAATTAAAAAAAAAAAAACTTGAGATTGAAGTGACAAATCATCACATGTCCCCGAGGCTCTTAAATAAAGGTTTAAGTTTATGATTGTTTAAATTAATTTGGGTGTTAACATAAGTTAAAGAAGGATTATCTAGCTCACGAAAAATCTCAAGATCTTCTAAATATTCTGCAAAATTTTAACATTATCAGAAGGGGTAAATTTATGATTATTGAATTTTAAATGATGTCCAAATGTGGATTTATCAGGATATCTAATATGTTCCTTGATACGAGTGTCGAGTTTTCTAGTAGTTTTCCCAATATAAAAGGAGCTGCACCCATTTCCATCATTCCCCATGTTAAACCCCATAAGAAATCGCTAAGGTTAAAAATTACAAAAATTGGCCAAATCAAGGTCATTCGTTACTTCAATGCGTCTTGTCTGACACCTTCACCAGACGGGCCTGACTGACCTGAAGTACTACGCAAAGGGTCTTCAGCTCCCTCAGATGCATCAGGTCTGATAGGCCCTTCTGCTCCGGCAGCGCCCTCTGCTGAAGCTGTCAGACCTGACGTATCTGAAAGACTTGAAGTAACGAATGACTTTGATTTGGCCAATTTTTGCTATTTTTAACCTTAGCGATTTCTTATGGGATTTAAAATGGGGAATGGTAAGGAATGGGTGCAGCTCCATTACTTACAATCAATAGAAGACAATTTGTAAATGCCACTTTTTTTAAGTATAGGTAACTGATCTTTAATATGTCTAAGGAGGAATTTGATCGAAAAATCATTTTTGAAAGAAATTAATTTTTCTGTTACCTTTGATAAATTATTACTCAAATGAACACAAAATATAAAAACGATTGATTAATTCTTCGAAACATTCGCCTGTCCGACAGAAAATCAAAGATGGCTGAACACAGGTCTTTACCTAACGAAACACGAAAATTATCTGACTATTCCGGGCTTTCTAACCATAACCAAACTGGCCATTTCTCTGTGACAAGTGATATGTTTAAAATCCTCTTGAAAAAACGCGACTCGTCATATGATTTCAGGAGAGGTATCGATGATTATGACAGAAAACTTGCCCAAAAACTGTCAAGCTTCGCTGGGAACCATCTTGTATCGCCAAGGGAACTTATGGGCGTCCTACTGTAACTATGTTCACAATTCTTCCCTTAAATAATTTTATATTCAAATTTAATTTTTAATAAGTGTTTTTTAGCCACCTGGGTTCATTTTTTATTTTTCTTGTACCCCATTCTCTCCTCATTATTTTTCCTACTTAGTAGCGGCACATTTTTTAAAATATGCTAAAATTATTTAACGTTTAATTCCTTCTATTATCTTATCCTGAAGATGGTTATTTAATCGAAACTAGTTGCATTAGAAAAAAAAATTTAATAAATTTTATTGTGGTACATGATTTTGGGTTTTCATTTATGATTAATATTTGACCACATTTGAGATATGGATAACTTATTGGATTTGAAAAATAATTTCGTTAATAATATTGACTGATGAAATAAGAAACATATTTTAATCATCGAAAAACTAAGGCCGTTGATGCCGTTGACTTAACAGCATAAAGAATGTCTCGAGGTTCAGTCACACGAAAGTGAAATTAATTATACGATGAACCAGTTATTTTGATATGTCAAAAACGAATCACACAATTTGTTAAAATTAATAATAAATTGTTAAAATCGATTTTTTAACCTTCATAATAGGGGAGAGGAGGGGAACGATACGCATCTAAGCAATATTTGTTCTAATTATTAAAGACTACACCTTTGCTATAGTTGTTCACTTATATTATTAAGTCCAAAAAGTTATTCATGTTCTTTAATGTGGTCAACCGATCAATGTACCACAAATAATTTATTTAAGTTGAAAGTTGAAAAGGACGACTACTTTCGGCGAAATTTCGCCATCATCAGTCGTATCCAGACGGCACAATCATATTATATGAATATCTTATGCATATCCCGCCGGAAGATTGGCATATGCCAGTGATATCCCATATCCTCCAAAACATGTGATATGCATATTCCATAAATATCCAAAGTCACCATGAAATATACCCTAGGAATATGTTTTAATATCCTGAAACATATTCATGTCATATGTTACACATATGTTTTAAGGCATGAAAAAGTATGCCAGGAATTTATATTTTAAGTAAGAATAAAAAACTATATATAAAAAAATACATATTTATTGAAAAAAACCATTAGGTATTCTGTGACAAATATTATTATTGCACTTGGTCCTACAAACACCATTATTTGAAGAAAAAATTCCTTATCATACAATAATATACTAATAGTCTTCTATTGTACCTTTCAGTTACTTTTGTTAGGAAAATTTCCTCCACTTGCTTAGTAAATGGATTTTTCTTACATACCCATAAAAAGAGTACCTTATATATTACAGATGAATGATATTTCTTCTGATAATTAATGATGATTAGAAGTCGTGTTTTACAAGATAAAGAGACTTGAAAATAATTCAGGTAAATACACAATAAAATTGACATTCAATTGTAAAAATCCTATGGTGAAAGCTTAGTCTGTTTTATATATATACAATGTGTTCTGCATAAGAATGCAGAATATGGAAATTCAGAAGAGCAATTAAATGTTCGAAAACAATAGACAAAATTGGGAAAAAGTTTATTGAATAGGTATGTGATAAAACACACAGTATTAAAAATGAGTAAAGGTATTTTTACCTTTGATTAAAGTAGCCATGTCTAGGGTTGAAACATTTTTCTTTCCCTTTCTCCAACCCAGCTAAACTGTCTCAAACATCATCATCAACTAACTGTGACATACATCTTATGATGATATCTTTTATATAAAAACCGGCTGTGTCACCCCAGGACTTTCCCGGCTCGACCGTAGAGAATATGTTATTTATTATTATTATTTTAATTACAAAATACTAAGCATTACATTGATTTATGGAACACAATTAAAAATAGCGAGCTGATGGTGAATTAATATTTCAATGTTGGTAATGACATAAGCTGCGCATGCGCACGTTATATATCATACTGCTACAATTATGATCTCCTAAAATGATGTGTGAAAACTATTGGGAATTCGGGAAAAATTTTCATACAATAGTTGTAGGGAATTTTAATTGTGTATTTTTCTCGCCATCTAGCGGCGAAACTATGAGGAATTCGATAAAAGTTAAACATGAAAGTTAAAGAAAATTTGATGCTTTACAACTTTGCACAAGAAAATTTTGCACTAAATACATTGTTTGTCCTCAAAATCAAGAAAAACTAGAGAAAACATACATGCACATTTTTTACGCGCCCTCTAGTGGCGCAACTATTGGAGATTTTAGAAAAAGTTTGAGACAAAAGTTATAGAGAATTTCATTCTCTAAACCTTTGTACTACAACATTTTGCACTAAAACGTATTGTTGGTCCTCAAAATCAAGAAAAACTATAGAAAACATACATGCACATTTTTTACGCGCCCTCTAGTGGCGCAACTATTGGAAATTTTGAAAAAGGCTTAAGACAAAAATTGTGGGTAATTTTATGTTCTAAAACTTTGTACAACATTTTGCACTAAAATGTATTGTTTGTCCTTAAAATTTAAATAAAGCAAAAAATTGTTACATGTATATTTAACCAATGTCGATCTTGAGGACCCTCCACTGTACCAATTTAAACCAAAATCTAATGGTCGCATTCTAGGCACACACCGACCCTCCAGACCAAATTTCAGCTTGATTAGTCAAACGGTTCGGCAGTTATCGTGTTAGATTACACACAGACACACAGACACACAGACACACAGACACACAGACACACAGACACACAGACACACAGACACACAGACACACAGACACACAGACACACAGACAGACCATACGCTGGAAATGGTCTCAATCTTCTTGGGGACCTCAAAATGGATATTTCCATCGATATCTCAAATTTTTTTTTTTGCTCGTTCACCTTACTTTCCCTTTGATGGGTCCGGGAAAGTAAAAGGAAATAGAAGTAATATTATGTCCTAACTTGGACATCATGTAAAAATAAAAGAACTGAACAAAATATTTCATAAAAAATTATAAAAAGCAGAGGAAATTGATGCTATGAGCGACCCTGGTCATTGAGGCACAATACGGTGTCGTCGTTTATGTGAGAATTGATTTTAAACATTTCCAGAAGGTTCAATTTATTCCCTTTGGGACAATCATGTACCAGTTCCGAATTAGATAACAAAAATGAATGGTGACTAGATAGAATATGGTTGGCAAATGAAAAAGGTGTGTTATCGATGTCAGAGATTTTATAATTGTACTTACGTCCTTTTTACCAACCTGCTCTTGGTTTAGACTTTTCATTAAAAATTTTGCTGATGTTAGCAAACCTTTTAAAAGTCTTCTTAAAAATTAAAGAGTTGCCACAAGAACGAGAGCATTTTAGAAAATACCAAGGATGTATTCAACCAAACAACTAAAAAGAAAAAAAATACCCCAAAGACATTTTTGGGAAATATTGCCAAGCAATATCGTATTGATATTAAGAAAACATATTTAGTTTGTATTAATAATTATTGTGGTTCAAAAAGGGCTGTATGCAGTGTTGCCAGAGTGGTACTAGAGTACCACATGTGGTACTCTTGGTCGTCGAAAAGTACGGTGGTACTTCTTTGATAAATGTGGTACCCAAATTAGTTTCTCGGTACAATTTTTTATCGATTATTTCAAATAGGAAATCAAAATATCCATAGCGGATGACTACAAAAAGAAGAAGAATCATGCTTTCAAAAATTTGTACTAGATGTTTCGCTCCACTTTTAGTTTCTCTATGGTGAAGACGAATGAAATCAAGCACCACGCGACCCTCTAGCAGTTGATCTTAAAATTTAATGAACAGAAAGTTCTCTGTCTCTGTCAGGTTATTTGACTTTTGCTGCGAACCCACCCATTCAGCCAAAGAACTAAAAATGGTACGGTGAGTCAAAATTTAATACATTTTCATCCAGTTTGTGGTATTGAAACATTTTTCCACCTGGCAACACTGGCTGTATGTAAGATGCGCCACGTGCTCCGGGTGAACCGAAAAGGACATGTAAAATGCCCCACCTATTTTGAATTTGAGGATTAAGAGATTACCATAAAAATAATTACCATACGTGATTTTATCTACATTTCAGCAAAAATAAAACAATTATTAATTTACCCTTTATTTTTATTTAAAAAATTATGGTACATAATTAATATGAAAATATAAACTCGAATAAATTTAATGTTAAATATTTACAAATTTGAAGGGATAAATTTTAGTATTTAATAAAAGAAAAATTCTTCAGTTTTAGTTTATTAACTATTTTTTGTTTAATTTTTTCCTGAATTTTAATTGTTTCATTATTGCAGCTTTTAACATCAATTTGATGCACATTTAACAGAATATTAACGAACTGAAAAATATTCGGATGTTTGTAGAATTAATATGGAACAAAGCTGTAATTTTTCATCATTGTTGTGTTTTTCTTTTTCTAATTTTTTTTGTTTTTTAATTTTTTTCTTATTTTTTCTTTTCTACTGATTTTATGCAATTATTTGCGACTTTTTTGGGATTTCCTTGCTAGTTTTTGCATTTTATTTCAATTTTTTTGAATTTTTTCATTTTTTTATGGTTACAGTTGTTTCCGGTTTTTTGACTGTTCTTTGGTTTTTGCGATGTTTTTCCATTTTTCCTGATTTTTTCTTACTTTTCTGAGTTTTTTTTCTGATTTTTTTCAATTCCTTCTAATTTTTACTCATTTTTTTCACAGTGTTCTGTTTTTCTTCTATTTGTTTTGTTTTCTAATTTTTTCTCATTTTTCTTAGTCCTTTGATTTTTGTGATATTTTTCGATTTCTTGCGTTTTTCCATACTTTACATTTTCTATTTTCTCATTTCTTTTTCAATTTTGTTGTTTTTTTTTAAATATGTTTTCCGATTTTTCTGATTTTTTTAGTTTCTTTTAATTCTTTCATTTTTATGATTTTTTGGTTTTTTTTTCTGTTCTATTTAATTTTTTTTTCAATTTTTTCTAATCTTTTGCCATTGTTCTGTTTTTCTATTGTTTTTTTCGTTTTCTAATATTTTCTCATTTTGTTTTATTTCATTGATTTTTTTGTGATAATTGCGATTTTTTCATCATTTTTTTTGTGATTTTTGTTGCGGTTTTTTTGCGATTGTGTTACGACTATTATCCCTAGTATTTTGTTTACAGCTTTAAAATACTTTTAAGGAGCTTTAAATTAATAATTTTCTTTTATCTACTGGCGCTCTTTACCGGTTAGTTTAATCCCTAAAATAATATTTTACCCGACTTTTAAGCAAATAGCAAAATACTATAAAATCAAAGTTAATTGAAATATTTAAATAAGGTTTGGCTCAATTCCATAAGTACTGAATAAAAGCACTGTATCTAATTTTGACGTAATTTTTTTTATAAAATAAATTTCCAGCATTCTCGCCATGTTGTATATTGGCCAAGACCTGATTTAAGATTAAAATCTTTGAATTTAATCACTCATACAAGATCAATGGGTCAATGACTTATACGATGAACTTGCATTAAAAAAAAATGTTTATAGGTAGATAACACAATAAGAGATTATAATAAACCGGACGTCACGATTATAAATTAGATTGAAATATACGCTCAAATAAATTAATTTCTGTAGTATTTCTTTTATTATTATAGTACTAAATCTATGCAAGTTTATATTTAGAATAATAACATGAAAAACTCATCAATGAATTTATTATTGCATCAAAAACTTAATATTTTTACAAATTATCACTTATAATCTCCCTAGGGCATGAATTATTGCCGGAAATTTTTTGAGTATATGAATTTTCTTTTAAAATTCATGTACGAGACAAATTTCCCGAAATTAATTCAAGCATGTAAATTTTTGTCGATTTTTGTGTATTTTTATCGAATTTTGCCAATTTATTTTGTCGATATTTTGTCTTTTTTGTCAAATTTTGTAGATGTTTGTCGATTTTTAACGGTTTTTTGTCGATTTTTGCGAAAATTTTTGTTGATCTTTTATTTTTTTTTGTCCATTTTTGTGTATGTTTATCGGTTTTGCCCATTTTTTGTCGGTTTTTGTCGATTTTTGTCGATTTTTGTCGATTTTTGTCCATTTTTGTCGGTTTTTGTCGATTTTTGTAGATTTTTGTAGATTTTTGTAGATTTTTGTGTATGTTTATCGATTTTTGCCCATTTTTTGTCAATATTTTGTCTTTTTTGTTAATTTTTGTCAATGTTTGTCGATTTTTAACGTTTTTTGTCGGTTTTTGTCCGTTTTTGTCGATATTTTGTTTTTTTTTTGTAAATTTTTGTTGATTTTTGTCGATGTTTGTGTATTTTAAGCGATTTTTGTCAATTTTTGTTATCGTGTTTTATCGGATTTGGTCTATTTTTTGCAATTTTTTGCCTATTTTTCCTTATATTTCCCTTTTTTTTCTTGTTTTTTTCCTATTTTTTCCTATGGTTCCTATGTTTCCCTAGTTGTGTACGTTTTCATATTTTTCTCTATTTTTACTAATTTTCTCTATTTGTTCTATTTTTTCTATTATTTCCTATTTTCTCCAATTTCCCATTGATTCCTATTTTATCCCGGTTTTTCAATTATTTTTTCCTATTTTTTTCCCACTTTTTCCTATTTTCCCCATTTTCTATTGTTTCCCATTTCCTATTTTTTCCCATTTTTTCCTGTTTTTCAATTATTTTTTCCTATTTTAGTCTTATTTTTTTCTGCTTTTGAGTATTTTTACCCATTTTCCTATTTTTCTCTATTTGTTCTATTTTTTTTCTCTATTTTTTGTATTATTTCCCATTTTTTCCCATTTCTTATTGTTTCCCATTTTTTTTCTATTTTTCAACCATTTTTTTAATTTTTTTCCTATTTTTCCAAATTCCTGTTGTTTCCCACTTTATCCTATTTTTCAACAAATTTTACTTTCCAAACCCAACAATATTGTATAGAAGCAAAGTATTGAAATCATGATTTTTTGGCCATCCCAAATTTTAACGGATCTTAACGTTTTAGCATGATGCCTGTCTATGTCTGTCTGTGTGTCTGTCTGTCTGTGTGTGTGAATACGATAGTGGCTAAACAGCTGAACCGATTTATATGAAATTTTATATACATATTTAGGATAGCAAGGAGACAATCTATAGATATTTTGGTGTTAGTCGGATAACCAGAAGTGACAGTTGCTAGAACTGATGACGTCATTACTAAATAAGATGGAAATACATTTTTGCACATTTATTTTGTAGGCATTATAGTTTAATTTCGCATAATTCAAATTTTCAAAACTTTTGCCATTGCTGCCAGATTTATCAATAAGTTGATTTTTCCATATTTTTTTTTTAAAGCCAAGATTATGTATTTTTATGAAAAATTACAAAATATCAAAGTTGTAGAAAACAAAATTTTCTACACATTATTTCTGTATTTATTTCTTCGGATATCGCACAGTTTTTTTTTAAGATTTTTTTGCCAAAAATATCCGTTTTTATGAAAAATTATAGGATGTCATTGTAGACCATAAAATATCCTACAAATTCTATCGGTACTTTTTTTTCGAATTCCGCATAGTATCGCCGCTGGAGGGCGTCAAAGAAATATACATAGACCGCTCCTATTTTTTAGAGAAAATAAAAAATACCATTTTAAAAAAGAAATAATAGACTGTATTAAAAAAGTTCAGATAAATAATTGATTAAACAATTATTTTACTAGGAGTGTTCGGAAAGTTGGGTCGGATTACCCCCTATTTATTTCTATTTTTTCCTATTTTTTTCTACTCTTGCCTACTTTTATCCATTTTTACTATTTGTCTCTATTTGTTCGGTTTTTTCCTTTTTTCCCATTTTTTTTCATTTCCTATTGTTTCACATTTTTTCCTGTTCTTCAATCATTTTTTCTCTTTTCCTATTTTTTCTATTTTTGCCTATTTTTACCCATTTTTCTATTTTTCTATATTTGCTCTATTTTTTCTATTATTTCCTATTTTTACCCATTCCCAAATTGTTTTGTATTTTTTTACCTATTCAAAAATCGTCCACCGCGCCCAAGGAAGTTTTCACTTAAAAAATAAAATTACAGTAAAGAAAACTTGTTTCTAAAAAGAAATAAAAAAAGTTAATATTGTTAGGACTTTAACCCACGCCTTCAGGAGTCTGGTATTTTAAAATCGGGCCTTTAGCCCCCTCGGCTGTCCTACCTATTGTAAAAAATAGTGTCTACTGTATGAGATAAACAATAAATGTTATATTATATTAAACTTATTTTATTTTGAATTTATTTGTAACACATATTATATATTAATTTTAGCTTTCTACACTTCTCCTGTATATAAACTTTAACTATGCAAAATCTCATACTCCTTCGTTCCCATAGTACTCTTGATAAGGGATCTCAAATTTTCTTTTTGCGTATTAATATACGGATAATTAATATTTAAGTAATATACTAATTAATACATTTGTGTAATTTATTAATTCAATAAAAAATTATAGACCTCAAAATAATTGATGATCGGATTAAGAAGTATTTTAGAGAATAGTGTGGATTAAAGTCCTTTCCTAATATTTTAACAATTTACTACTGATTGTCGATTACTAATTTATGATTTGTAATATTCATTTATGGTATTTTCAGTTTCTCACCAAATTTGAACTTCACTATAACTATCAATTACAAAATAAACCTACTGAGTAAATATACAGAGTGTCCCACAAATTGTGTAAAAAAATTCAAGGGGTGATAGTACTCCTAAAACTAATAAAAAAAGTTCCTATAAGCATAGGTCGTTAAATGCATATTAATCGAGTTAGGGGCTTTAAAAGAGTGAATTTTAAAAATGTTTTTTTTTAATTATAAGTTTAAAAAACAAGATAAATTTTCGAAAAAAAAACTAGGAGACATAAAATTTAACCCTAAATCCAACGGTGATATCGAAAAAATATTTTTATTATCGAAAAGGGTGGTTATTGCAACGATAGAGGGTTAATTTATACATAACTTTTTTGGGGTTGTTTTTTTTACAACGCGGGTATAGGTTTTAAAATCTACATGCTTTTATCTTTCAGAAAGGTATTCTTGTTGCAAGTCGCTTAGAGTTACACTATTTGAGGGACACCCTGTATACTGATGATAATTGAGAGTCACGTTTATTGTTAATAACTAAATTTATATTTTTTCTGATGTAATCGCATTGTATGTTAATATGGCAGAAAGAAAAAATTATATTTATATTATTGCAAATTTTTAAAATTTTGATGGATTCGCAATTTACATTCACCAAAATATGAAAGGTTTTCAGTGTCAAGGTTTTTTTAAGAAATAAAAACGTATCAAGGTCTTGGAAATAAAATATATGTATAAATATTTACATAACACTTCGTCAAATATTTTATATTTTAGAACAAAATTAAGATCCAAAACTAGTAAAAGGAATAAATAATCTCTGCGCGATTTTTCCGTCCGATTCCAAAAAATGGGAATTTTTCCAATAATTTTTTTTTCAAGTTTTTCAATTTTTTTTCAACGAGCTAATGCGGTATCAATCGACGCGTCTTGACTTGCACAACGCCTTAAAAGAAATCAGTATCGACAAATGTGCTTTCCTTATCGAGATACCTCGAATAGAAGTTTCGGACCTGAAATAGCTCATATTATGATACAGCCTTCCTTTTTTGAATAAAAACCGATGGCCGAAAGAATTTAGAGTAGCTGACAACTCCCGGAATTTTTCGCGACTCAACACTCCATAGCCACGTAGCAGAATTGTGCTCATCAAAATGAGAAAAGATTCCTTGTCACAACGGCAAACCTGTACATGCGCATTCGAAATACTGTATTATGTTTACATTTATTTTTTAATAATACCAGTTTTTTTATAACAGTGAATTAGTGTTTATCATAAAATTTTAGTAGATGAACTAATAGGAACATTTTTTGTTTTGTGTATTATGAAATGGTTCAGCTCAGGACGCTTTCTTGATTTTTATTATATTTTTTTCGAAGAACATTGATTTAATTGCTCTGAACCTCGCTGCGCTCGGCTCGGAGTGAATGGCAGGAGAAAGTGGGATTCTCTTACTTTCCTCTCCTTTTTTCTCTCTACTTTCTTCCTATTTTTTCTCTTCTTTTTTACTGTTGGAATTATTATTTTCCCGACTATCCACTCCGAGCCGAGCGTAGCGAGGTTCGGAGCAATTAAATCAAAGTCTCCAACTCTCTTCTTTTTTTTACCATTTTTTACTACTTTTTACATTTATTTTTTAATATTACCAGTTTTTATAATAGTGAATTAGTGTTTATCATAAAATTTTAGTACATGGGGAAATTTTTTGTTTTGAGTTTTATGAAATGCTTCAGCTCATGACGCTTTTTTGCTTGTCATTATTTTTTTTTCGAAGTACTTTGATTTGATTGCTTTGAACCTCGCTGCGCTCGGCTCGGAGTGGATGGTGAGGGAAAGTTGGAATTATTATTTTCTCGAAGATTCACTTCGAGCCGAACGTAGCGAGGTTCGAAGCAATTAAATCAATCAAGCTCTCCGAAATATTAAATAATCGACAAAAATTGCTTGAGAATGTAAATAATATTTGCAAAATACATACCAAAAAAGTTTGTTTCTAAAACTTACTGCAGATCTGTTGTATTATTTATATTTCACTTACCTGAAAAAAAAAGAAAAAAATTGTTATTATTTTTTATTTATTTTGTTATTAAAAATATATATTATGGGGGAGCCTGTATATTAAATATAAATATTTAAAATTAAATTAAAATAATTTTGAAGTTAATAGTATTTCATTAAATATTCAAAATGTAAAAACATTTTTTTTTGATTAAAATGTATTTTTTTTATTTAATCTTTTTTGGTGAGCTCCGACTGCATTATTAAAGTTAAAAAAAATAATTTTTCTTTAAAATTCAAAATTTTGAAATTTGTTTCATTTTTAAATATACCCTACCTTAAAATGTACTGAAGTCTTGTTCTAATCCTCTCCATTATCCAGTACCATTACCATAACCATTACCATTTCCACTTATAGATCCTCTAACTTGATGTTTCCTAACACAGACAATCCAGTAACATACTGCATCTATACGAGCCTGTAACGCACTGCTTTAGAGGTCGCCACAGTGAGCAAGTACTTTGACCATCGCTTGTCCGATTTTAAATTATCTATACATAATATTTAATCCCCGTCCCCTATTCCCATGAATTATAAATCGTAAGGATAATTTATAATCGTCTTTACCTGGTCAGATGCCGTCAATATACCTGGAGGACGTTTAAATTCAACATTAGACACACGCCGGATGTTTAAGAACCGCCGTACGTCCAATATTCAATCTAAACAAACTCCACTACAACTCAATATCCATCATCTAATACAAACACACATACCTACTACGATCACTCTTAGTAACATACGCATCTCATACTAACTTGTGACGTACTAAAGTCGCTACAAGTCAAGTACTTAAATCACTAAAGTACGATTAAAAAGCAGGCTAGGTACTGTATATATACAGTAAGGCCTATTAATAATCGTTCTATGTGTCACAGGATGCTTAACATATACCAGTGAATACCAAATTATTAATTATTTTTTATAAAAATATAAAAATATTGAAATACTGCTGCAATCCAGATGTTTATGATGATCTTGTAGATGTTGATCTTGATGGTAATACGGGAGGGTGTAAAACGTTATTTAAATTAAGACAAATTAAAAAATAATAGAAATTAAATATTAATATTTACTTGAAAAGTTGTCAAAAGTTATTTTTTTTAAACTATTCTTCTATTTTACTTGATTATCATTTCAAAATTTATATTCAAAACCGCGCGCCGCCCCTCCCCATTATTGAAGAATGCTCATGCTTCTCTTAGAAATATTTGCTATGGGAAAAATATAAATATAAATATCAGGACATGCGCATACGCAACGGCAAATCTGATGTATAATTTTAAATAAAATTATTCTCGAGCACACACAACCGCGACGAACGAAAACCGTGGCCACCCAAACCGACGATTTTGGCAGCCAACCCGGCAACGAGGATAATAGATTATAATAGAATTGATTAAAATCCATATATCAAATATGGTCTAATGAGTTGAAATGTAAAACACCGAATAGTTTCGGTTACTATCCATCTTCAGACCATATACTAAATAATATATAAAATACCATATTAATTAAAATATAATAAACAGAACACTTAAAAATGCTAGTAAAAGTTAAAAATTAACTTAAATAATTTTTAACTTTTATATAATTTTTCATATACCATTCACGCATTCTTGTATTTCCTCCCTCCCTTCCCATATATGCTCACTTTTAAGCTTTCTGTTTTTTATATTTTAATTACTATATACTTCAAGTATAATTAATTAGTATATGTCCTGAAGATGATGAGTAACCGAAACTAGTCGCCATAGCCCCCATTTAATATTTATAAATATATTGTGGTACATAATTTTTGAGTTTTATTTTTGCTTTTTTTATTACGAAAAATATATATTATTTAAATTATTATTTTATTTTTAACAATTTTTATCATAATTAAAGGTTTTTTTTAATTAATTAATTTTAATGTTTATAAATTTTATTCCAATTAAAATTTAGTATGATAATAATCAATACCATTAATTATCTGTCATCCTTTCCCGCAGCCGCCCGCGAACGTAACCGTGGCAGCTATGAACGAACGCCCGGTATGAGTTTTTAAGAACCGTCGCTAAACGGTCGGTCGCGTCTAGGACGGGTCTTATTTATCGTAGCACTAACACTCCTGTTAATTTGACGTACTGCACTGAGTTCACAGACCATTTACCGATATGTGTGCGAGTAGTAAATATGAATTATTTGCCGTCGTGTTTGCGCAAGATAAAAATTCTTCTTTTCGCTATCATAACCTAAATAAAGTAAATATATCTAACCAATTAATTAATAATTTGGTAACACTCTGTATCATTACTATTTACCTGTTTTTATTTTAACTCCCACCACCTGAAACAAAATTATACATACAGTGTGAAAGTTAAATAGTTAATAGTGTTCAATTAAATTTGCGCTGCCATTTATGAATAATAAGGAACGAAACTAAATTATTAAATATGTTTTTATTAAATGAAATATTAAATTTATTGATTTTAAAATTATTCAAAAAAAATTGTAATGTTACATATTAATATTAAAAATTTAAAAAAAATTCTATAAAATTTGTAAAAAAACTCTATAATGGTGATTTTTTCAAATTTTTTTTACAAAAATTGTGAAATTTGTCGTATAATATCAAACAACAAAAAATTAAATTTGTTAAAAAATATTAAAAACCAACAAAAATTTTGAAAAAAATACAATTACAATCAAGATAATGGTGATAAAAAAATTTAAATTCTTACCTAAAAATCTACTGAAGTCTTGCTCTAATCCACTTGATTTTTCCATAAATTCCACCTAAAACAAATAAAACTATATTAAAACAACTTATATATACAAATATATAATGTGGTTCATAAAAAAAAGAAATAATAAAAATGTATAAATGGCCCTCGATTTTAATTATAAATAATCATAATCATCTATTTATTTTTACATCTTTAGTTGACAATAATGATCTACCCTGTATAATAATATTATTATAAAATGGATAAATCACTCTGTATATTGGTTATAGATAATCATAGCTATCTATTTATTCTTATATATTCATTTAATAATAATGAACTACCCTGTATATGATAATGTTGTTGGAAACTTGATAAATCACCCTGTATCTTGGTTATAAATAATCAGAATTATCTATTTATATGCAATCACACTGTATAAATTAAATATATTTGTTTTTATAAATAAAACACTCTGTATTGTAATATTATCAAATTTTTAATAAAAATAATTATTATGTATAATTTAAATTATTAAAATAAATAAATAATCACACTATATAAATAAAAAATATTTGTTTTTATAAATTAATTATTATAATATAAAATATTTAATAATAATAATTATTATTTATTCTTGAAATTTTTAAAATAAATAAATAAATAATCACACTGTATAAATAAAAAATATTATAAAATATTTAATAAAAATAATAATTATTTAGACTTGAAAATATTAAAATAAATAAATAAACACACTGTATAAATGAAAAATATTTGATTTTATAATTTAATCACCCTGTATTGTAATATTATAAAATATTTATTAAAAATAATAATTATTTATGCTTGAACTTATTAAAATAAATAAATAAACACACTGTATAAATGAAAAATAGATGTTTTTATAAATTAGTATTGTAATATTATAAAGTATTTAATAATAGGATATTATGCAACGATAATGTAATGATAGCCATTAATACATGACATACCGTATATAACATGTGAGTGTATTCATGGCCATTACATGAGAGTTGCATACGCTATTTTTTCTACTCCCATTAATAAACGAAATACATATTTATTTTAAGACTTTCTTATGTTAATTATCTTAAGCGAAAAGGAACATTTTTATAACAATGAAAAGAAATACTTTTTACTTACTTGATCCATATTGCCCATCTACCATTACGGGTTTAAGGCTAAACACTTTTTTTCGCAACATATATTAATTAGTAACCTTTTTAGAATGTATTAATATGTTAACCTTTTTTCTTATCGATTTTAAACAATTTAAAATATTTTGACAGCTGTAAAAATAATTGTCAACTTCGCTAAAAAATAACTAGATACTATTCGCTGAAAAATTTGTACTATCAAAATAACCGCCTACCTTGGTAAAAATAATTCGATTCTATTGGCTGAAAGAGCTGTATCATAATGAAAACCAGTTTCATAATGAATCTTATTATGAAACTCTTATTAGTCTTTTAATTAGCGTATTATAAAATAGGAGTAGAAAAAAATAATAATTATTTATGCTTGAACTTATTAAAATAAATAAATAAACACACTGTATAAATGAAAACTAGATGTTTTTATAAATTAATCATGATGAAATAAAACAATTTAAGTTGTTTAAATCTTCATTCGAATGAAGATTTAAACAAATTAAATTATTTTATTTCATCGTGTAGTATGGATCTTCATCAAGTAAAAGCCTCATCTATTTAATTTTTTAAATTAATCATCCTGTATTGTAATAAAATAAAATATTTAATAAAAATAATAATTATTTATACTTCAAATTATTAAAATAAATAAATAAACACACTGTATAAATGAAAAATAGATGTTTTTATAAATTAATCATCCTGTATTTTAATATTGTAAAATATTTAATGGAAATAATTATTATTTATACTTGAAATTATTAAAATCAATAACTAATCATTTAATTTATTGTTATAATTAATGTTAAACTAAAAAATTAAATAATTTACATACCTTTTACAATAATGTATTAAACAACTTTCTACCACTGATAATTTTTGCACTTAAAATGGTACTAAATAATTCAAAATTCTGTTAAAGTACAGGCGAAGATCCTACATGACACATCACGAAAACCGACGACGACGCCGCCCGATCTCCTATTATGTTTGTTTACGTTCCACTAATTTTTTTTATAACATACAACCTTCTTAATTTTTAACACATTGACTGTCACTTCATTACTTGTCATATTTGTACAGCTACAAGGAAAGTCGTGGTATAATATGAAGATGGTCTCAGGAAAGAGAAGAAAAAATTAGGTTTGGCTTAAATGAAGAGAAAATATTATACAAATACAAAAGTCTCTTAATTCTTGGATATTTGATCGTTTATTAATACTAAATAAAAAAAAATTACCGAACGACTTGATTGAATGAAATAAAATTTGGAGTAAAAAGGAAAACATTAATTGCGTGAATATTTTAAATATCCATTAAGAATCTTTTATTTATTAATTTGTAATTTATAAGTACATAATGTTTTTTTTTAATAATTATTTATCAATAAATAATTATTTAGTTAAAATAAATCTAACCTTAAATATTTGTTACATTTGATAAATAAATATATTATATTATAAATATTTGATTGATTATTGATTATTACTTATAGATAAGCTTAAAAAAATCAATAATAAATCGTATAGACAACAGGGAAGATTAAAATATCCCTTTTAGGGTTAAATGGGTGTTTTTATTTTATTTTTGTACAAAACAAAGTTGTATAAAAGAAAATTGTAGTATTGTAGAATGTAAAATTTCTTACAACTTTTGTCTTTATTTTTCTTTTAGAATTCTGCATAGTTTCGCCGCTAGAGGGCGTAAAAAAATCCATATGGAGTTTTGGGCATTTATTTAGATTTTGAGTCAAAATCATGCATTTGTATAAAAAATTATAAAAAATCGAAATTGTAGAACATAAAATTTTCTACAAATTTTTGCTTCACTTTTTTTTAGAATTCTGTATAATATCACCGCTAGAGGGCGTAAAAGAAATCTATATGGAGTTGTACGCCTTTATTTGTATTTTGAGTCAGAATTATGCATTTGTAAAAAAAATTATAAGGAATCAAAATTGTATAACATAAAATTTCCTACAAATTTTGTCATTACTTTTTTTTAGAATTCTGAATAGTTTTGCCGCTAGAGGGCGTAAAAGAAATCCAAATGAAGTTTTGCGCCTTTATTTAGATTTTGAGTCAAAATTATGCATTTGTATAAAAAATGTCAGAAAATAAAAATTGTAGAATATAAAATTTTCTACAAATTTTGTATTTACTTTTTTTTTAAATTCCGCTTGGTTTCGCCGCTAGAGGGCGTGAAAAAATATACATAGAGTTTCGCGCATGTTTTTTAGATTTTGAGCCAAAATTATGGATTTTTATGAAAAATTACAGAAAAAAAAATTGTAGATCATAAAATTTTATACAAATTTTGTTCGTACTTTTTTTATAATTCCGCGTAGTTTCGCCGCCAGAGGGCTTGAAAAAATATATATAGACTTTTGCGCCTGTTTTTCTTTTAGAGAAAATTGAAAATATCATAATAAAGTCAATTTAAAAACATAAAAAAAATCAAATTTTTGGTCGAAAAATTAGGGGGACCCTTTGAATTTTTTTATTTTTTCGTATTTTCGGCTACAACTTTTACACATATTATTTTAAAATCATGAGAAAGTTCATAATTATAGTACTTTTGATACCTTTCGAATGGTGTATTCACTTTTTTCATTTATTTTATAATTTTAGAAAAAACAAATTTTAAAAAATTTCTTTATTTTACCTGTAACAATTTCAAAAATAAAATCGAAGAAACCAAAATATATCATAAATGTAGAGTTTTTTATTCTCTTTCAAATGGCGTAAATGCCATTAAAATAACTCTAATAGTTTAACAGTTATTTAATTTATTTTAAATCAATATTAAATTTTAAACATTTTAGGACCATTTTTATTATAAATTTAATAATAATTTTTATAAATTTTTAATATCAATATTAACTCTAAAAAAAAATCGATTTTAAAACCAATAAATAACTAGTAAAAGGAATAATTTCTGCGCCATTTTTCGAGACTACGGCCCGTTTCCGTCAGCGGAAGAAAATCTGATTCGAAAAAATCGGAATTTTTGAAATAATTTTTTTTTTCAAATTTTTCAATTTTTTTTCAATAAGCCTCATGCGATATGGATATCAATCGATGCATCTTGACTTGCACACACCTTAAAAGAAATTAGTATCGACAAATGTGCTTTCCTTATCGAGATATCTCGAATAGAAGTTTCACTTAGTAGGAAGGACCAGGATCCTCTCACCCGAAATTGCTCATCTTCTGATAGAGCCTTTCTTTTTGGAATAAAAACCGATAGTCGAAAGAATTTTCCGGATCGGCTGTACCGTTCTCGAGTTATCGTGCGCACAGACATCCACACATCCACACAGACAGACTTTTTTCGCCGAAAATCAATTTTTTCCACGTTTCATGATATTTTAAGTCATTTGTAGCAAAAAAACTTTTTAAGATTTTGCACGATTTCAATACCACGGTTTGCCCTACTTCACAAAAGGTGAAGTATGGGCGGGCTGTAGTAACTAGATCAGAAAATTCAAGTTTAACGACAGTATTTCCTCAAACTTTAACTTGGATTTTTGTTTAATTAAAGATACCGGGTGGATCAGGATTTCGGGCCAAGTTCATATCTTCAGAACGAATAGACGGAGTATTTTAAAATTTGGGGTGGTCATTCTAGACCTAATTTTGAATTAAGTGACCTAAAAATCCATAATAGGGGGACTTTCGGTTTCTTTGAAATTGGCGTAAAAACTGAATTTTCAAACGGAACACCTATAGTATATTTTTACATATTTTGATTATACAGGTCAAATTACGTATAATTTATATGTCAAAAAAGATCTTGGCTGTCAAAATAAAAATTATTTTTTTTTATTTCACAATGTTTTTTAAAAACCATTCCGACATTATGCATATCAATTACCAAATGGGCCACCATGCTTTCCATTTAAAAAAATTGAGTTTCTCATAAAAAACCGCTGTGGATTAATTAACATACTGAGCTTTGTCGTTACTTGGATTGAAAACTTTATCCCCGAAATTAAACTCCTTCCAGTGATTCTATGTCAATGAAAATTTTACTGCAGTTAGCTAACCACATAATCCGGGTTGTGACGAAGCTAAAATTTTTAAATTTGACTTAGTTTAACAGCTAATAATTTAAATTATTATTAAGATATAGGTACGTAAGTTATATTAAATTAAAGACTACATTTTATTCGTTGGTTCGATGGTTATGCAGTTTAAGACACGGATATGAAAGCAAAGTGTCGTTGGTTCGAATCCCAATGTTTATTTTTTTTCAACAAGTAACTTTTTTATTTTTTTATTATAATTGTGGATAATTTTTATTCAAATAATCCGCGAAATTAAATTAGAATCACTCGAAGCAGTTTTTAATCCGAGTCACGACAAACAAAGTTTTTATCTACGGTTCGCTTTGATTAATATTTTATTCAAAATGAAAAACAGATTATTTCTTTAGATTTTCTGAATGAAAATTATCGAAAATTATGATTCGAACCGATGACCCTTCGCTTTCAAATCCGTATCTTTAACAGCATAACCATTGCACCATTTAAAAAATATAATCTTTAATTTAATATAACTGACCTACATATTTATAAATAATAATTTTAATTTTTAGCGATTAAACTATATAAGCAAAATTTTAAAATTTCGACTTTGTCACAATCCGGTTCAATCTGAGTTAGGGCAAGCATTTCGCAGTTATTATTTTTATTTTCTGTTAAATTTCCTCCTCCGCCGACCATATGTGACGAAATGCACTGTTCTTTAGGACATTTTGTTTGAATTTTATTACATGCGTTATTTCCTCAAAACCAGTTCTTAATATTATATTCATCTTTTAAATATCAAAATGCCTGTATTTGATTTTGATTGTACGGGACACAGTTTTACATTTCAGCCTACAGGTGTCGCCACACGTCAAGTTGCACATAGTGAATAGAATAACAAATCAGTCGTTATTTCGTTACTATGGTAATGATCAACTGCATTCATCAAAATTATATCTACCAAGATTTTCATATTTACAATGACAACAACGATGTGATTCTTCCCGGCCTAGTCCGGAAAGAACGTACTTTCCGGATTAAGCCGGAAAAATGCTACTTTCTCAAAGAAAAATCATCCGGGAAGTGGGTTTTTCTCAAAAATAAATATAAAATTATTGTTATTTTTGTACTTAGGAGCGGAAAAATATTGAATGATATTAAACCGGTTTTATAATATTTGGGTTATTTTTTGTAATGAAAGTAATGACAGTGATATTTTTATTTCCACAAATTGATAATACCACTGGAAAATTGGGATTACCCTTGCCGTGTATAGGGATTAAAAAACAATTATTATATTATTATTAAAATATAATATATAATAATTTTACTTTTGTAGTTTTTTTTGCCTTTGTTTTGAAACAAGTGTTACACCACTGAAACAAATTGCAACATATACGACCGAAGACATAACGAAAACGAATCAACAAATCGTCCATCATTATAATACATTGGCGGTAAAAATCATCCAAGATCAGGTGATCTTTTAGCATCTTCGACTCGTAAAATGTTAATTTATGTAATTATCAAGAAGTTGATGTCCTTGAAAGACCTTCGAACCCTCTATGCCTTTTTTTGCATTTATTTCATCTTAGGTCGGATTGTCTAACCAACATAACAATGAAAAATAAATTATATATTGTAAAGAAATACTCTGTATGAATTTTTTGATAACATAAATAATTTTTATGAGTTTTGAATTTTATAAACAGAGTTTATTATTAAAGATAGTAATTGGTATATAAGATGTTCTAAATCAATAATTGTGGAATATAAAGAGTCTTAAGGTAAATTTCCACTCCGCGATTTGCCATCGCAGGATTTGGCGATTTTAATCTGCGCATGCGCGAAGGTTGCAATATCGCAAAACCCGTTTCCATAAAATCGCGGAAATTTGCGATAATGTTACTAAATATAACTAGGGATTTTGGTATTTTTTAGTGCGTTCTTCAGCTCTTCTGTTTTTGACAACTTTCAAACTTCTTTTCGTGTTTTCATCAATTTGATTACTCTACGCGTATTTTATAATAATATTTATATTACTGGCATTCTTTGTGACGATGGCTCCTGAGGAATATGTTCTATACATGAACAGGCAGAAGGATGTTGTATTTTGAATATTTCGAAACCAAATGAAGAAAAGTGCTAAAAGGAAATGTACACTTTGAGTAAGGGACATATTCCAACGAAGAAGCCAATATGGTGCTTATAACACCTTAATAAAGGAAATGAGGTTGAATGACCAGAGCAAGTATTATAATTACTTAAGGATGTCCCAACAACCTTTGACAACTTGTTGGTTAAAGTTCCGTGAAGACTTTGCAGGTCATTTTCAAATTTATAACCTCAAAATGCTCGCGATATCGCGAATAATTTGGATCAACGTCAAATTTTCTGCGATGTCGCAGCTTTCTACTGAATTACTATACGTCCAAAAAACATTAATTCGGCGCGCATGCGTAGATTAAAATCGCCAAATCCTGCGATGGCAAACCGCGGAGTGGAAATTCACCTTTATATTTATTTTTTAGGCACATCATTATTTTATTATTAATATGAAAATAAAAAAAATGGAAATGATATAAAAAAAAAATTAAGTAATAATGTTAAGGGCAAGATTTAAATTTTTTTTAAATAATCTAGTAAGAAAATTTTAATTTTGGAGAAAAACAGATGAAAAAATAATAAACAGGAATGTCAGAAAAAATCTTTTTTAAAAAATAGAATGTCACAAGAATTTATTCAAAGTTGTTAATAAAGCATTATAAAAATCTGATGTGGTCAGCACATGACCTCTCGGCATTTTTGAATCAAAAATTTACACGTTGGCACAAAAAAGTATAAAAAAAATTTACTTTTTTGTAAATCTGGCAACAGTGGCAAAAGTTCTGAAAATTTTAATGATATGAAAATAAACTATAGTGTATACAAAATATATGTGTAAAACCATAAGCCATTTTATTCAATAATAGCGTCATCACTTATAGCAACTGCCACTTCCGGTTGTCCGATTGACACCAAAATCTAATCATATCTAATCTAGGGTATCATAATCTTGTATACAAAATTTTAAATTTTTTTATTTAATAGTTTTTGAGTTATCGTTACTACAACATCCATCCTAACACACTAACACACACACTCACACACACACAGACATCATCGCGAAAATAATAAAATCGTATTCTAGGGACCCTAAAACGTGTTCATTCATTGAAAACTGACTACCCAATTTTTAGCATAACTTAGTATCATTAATGATCTTGCCATCGTCCAAAATGGTTTGCAAATTTTATTCTACAAATCATACATACAAAATTAATCTGTTTTATCTGATAAAACCCTCATAAACTGTATTTATTGAAATATTTAAAAATGATCAATTAGAAATTTATAAATTGGTTAATCTTCAGTCTTATAACTTAATTGCCCTTTCCATTTAGCTTAAGCGATTTGGTTCTACCATTATTACAAAAGATGTCTTCCTAGGAAACTTCTTTTACGTCGATCATCATTTTCTCAAATCCCAAATCAATTCCGCAGTAATTTAATCTTTGGTCTTCACAGGATTTGTTTTTATTCCATCAGATGTGACCGAGGAATGGCTATAAAATTTATATTTTGAAAATAGTAAATTGATTTCAATAATTATGTCATCCCTGTATACAAAACAAAATTTAAATAGGAAGGGTCGTAAAATGTTATCCATTAATTTTTGAAATATTGAGGGGGCGTTCTAGAGACCAAACAATATTCGAAATGACTATCAAGTAATTTTACTTGTTAAAGAGTGCATTTTAATTTGGTGCTAAATAAAACATTACCTAAATTATCTAAAATTTCGTCAATTTTTGGTAGATATTTATTTTCACTAGTCAATTACCATGCGAAATTTCTTTTTTCCTGATGCGTCCATTTTTTGATAACAATCGAAACAGGGGCTGAATAAGGGAACATTGGAGATCGGATAATTTTATTTAGCAAAGTTTTAAATTATTTTCTTTTTTTTGAAATCCAAGTGTACATATAATGTTAGGATCAAAATTTGAAGGTTAATCATGGAATAAGTTATAGTCATTGAATGATTCCACATATATTGAGTATAATTGATGCGGAAAAAATTATATTGTTAATTTTTATTTCTTCGTTTGGAATGTCAACTTTTTTATAAAATAGTATAATAATTTGTAACTTCTAGGTTTACCCAATAGTACCATGAAAAAAATATTCACAGGGAAAATACGTGCGAATTACACAATAAGCAATTGTGAGTTGTGAGTTAAAATAAAAGTTATAATTTTCTAATATTTATAATAAATAGAAATTTCTCTAATGAAAAAAGGCACTTGTGTTTTACATAAAAAAGTTAAATAAAAGGAGAAATAATCTTGCTAACTTTCAATTCAAATTAAAATAAACCTTTCCAATTTATCTTTAGTAATTTATAGTTACATTAAGAATAAGAAAAATAAAAGTACATACTCGTATATAATTTAGAATGTAAATTAATTCAAGAATTTTTTTTTGTTACAGGTCTAAATAACGATTAATAAAACACTAGTTACTGGTGACTCCCGTCCGACGGTTATTGTGCTTTCCTAAGAAATCCTGTGTTTACAAATATCGGACTAATAGTGCCCAAAATGTATTAAATTTCGGAGAGATTAGTGATGGCTTGGTAGCTTCGTGGAAGCTTTTGGAACTTTGTGAAACATAAGGTAAGACTAATAATACAGTTAATTAATGAAAAAAAATATTGATAAAGACCATAATACTTATTTTTTAGTTTTAAGTTTATCACCTAGACTATATAATATTAAATCTAAAAGGGTATCCATTGTCTCAAATTTGAGTGAAAAGGTAACATGGGTGGTACTAGGATTATGTGAAACATTATGAAAAATTTGAAATTGTTAAAATATTAATATTTTCACTTGTTGAATATATTAATGTTTTACCAATTTCCACTTTTTCCTAATATTTTACACACCATCCTAGTACCATGTTGCCTTTTCATCTTTTTTATTAATATAACATTTTTCCTTCTTATTCCTGTGTGCGCACAATTTTTTTATGGTTTTATGTATATGTACCAACCAGGTAATAAGCACCTGGTCCTTAAATTTAATTAGTTTCGTCTGATGATGGCAGTTATGCCGAAACTAGTTGCCGTGCCATCATTATCTTTTTAACTACGTATTTAAATATAATTTGTGTGGTGCTTGAAAAATATTTACAAGTAGTGCATAATAATTAGGCTTTAAGATATAAGTATTTATTGACATGATATTTCTCATACAAAATTAAAACAGGGTTATTTTAATTTTACACTTATGGTGGAACTAATACACAAATTAAAAAAAAATTACATGTGGGTTTTAAATTTTTAATTAATATGTATAAAGAAAAAGAAAATACTAAGCCGTGTATCACTAGTTTCGTCTGAAAAGCCATCATCAAGAAATAGTGAAAATGGGAGAGTTGACAAATGACCATTATGATTCAGTAGATTTGAAACAATTAGAACCTAATAAAAAAGATTTTAATTAAAATTGACAAAAATACAATATCAAAATATAATTCAAAATAATTATAAATATTTTTCAAAAAAATCACCAATAAGATACTTTACTCCTACTCGCCCTAGCGCCGACTTATTAAGTTGGTAGTATCGCTCGCACCATATTTTAAGGTTGACCTCAGATCATACAGAGGGCGTAGCATATAGATTACTTTGTTTGGTAATGAAGGGGGAAGAAGGTGCCCGACGATCTCTTATTGGTTGATTTAAATACACGAAAAGCATTTGACTGAATTGGCAGTTCTCTTTTCACATATAAATTCCTAACAGTTTATACGAACTGTTTATTGCTAAAGATCTACTATAATGAATAAATAGATAGAAAAACCAAAAGAAAGGTAAGGATACATTATATTCTAACAGCTGGGCTACATAAAAAATGTAACCATAAGCTACACGCTTAATATGTATTGAAAAAAAACATAAATTTGCTTGTCTTACGAAAAACCATTTTTTTATATTCAAGAAACGTGGATAGATATTGGCAGACAGTTTGCTAGGGGCTAACATGCTGGTAGAGCGCTCTAAAGAAGCTTAAAAGGTAATAAAAAATATATCACGAGGTACATGGACTATTATTATTTTGTTTTAATATTTAAACATAAAAAAAATAATTTAAGCTATGGCAGACAAAAAAGTGGGGGCTAAAGTCGTGACAGACGTCAGATATCTTATCTATATTATATACCACTTTCCACGAGATCTCCGAAATTATCGGCTCGATTGACTTTGAAATTTGGCATATTTATTATTTCCCTGACGTAGAAGGCCAATTTTTCGAAATTGGAACTCTAAGGTTGGGAAAAAGGCGGGAAAACTTTTTTATTAGAAAACCTGTATCTCACACAACGAGGATGTTAAAACAACCTTGAAAATTGGTATTAAGGTTATTTTTGAAAAATAAATAAATACGTGTTTTATCATTTTTCAAAACTCCGGTTACGGGGGTGAAAAGGGTGGGGTGCCTTTTTAGGAAAAAAGCAAATAAATACGTTTTTACCATTACCGAAACTACAGTTATGGGGGGAAGCGGGAGGCTTTTTTCTAATGATACATATATCAGTAAACATGAGTAAGATGTAAGTGCAAAGTTGCGGTATGTTTCAACAAGACAAAAAATTGTTTCGTGACTTATCATACTAATTGAAATCATACTAATTGATATTATACTAATCATACTTATCATACTTGTTTTTATTGAAGAACCTATGTTTATTTGGAGTGATGCCAACTGGCATAATTATGCGATAGCTTTTTTCCTCGCATTAGTGCCATTTGGCATCACTCCCTCATATTGTTTAGGGTTGCATTTTAAAATATATGTACTGCTAATAACACATGTAAAATGAAATAAACATAACATTTTTTTTTCTAATTTAAAAAAAGTCATGCTGTAGAGAGTTAATTTTAACGGACGTGAGTCGTTTGATATTTTATTTCATCCCGTTTTAATAATATATTGATTGAAATAAAAAAAAAATAGGTCGTAATTTGATTTCACAATTTGACATTGCAATTGAGCCATTTTGGTCCAAATAACCTGTCCTTAGTATATGTCTCAATGATGATTACTCACCCTGTATAAAAAGTGGAAAAAGAAAATTAATATAAAAAAGTGACAGTAATATTTTCTACGGACTTACCAATAAATAGATTTTTATTGAGGGCCAAAAGCATCAGTATTAGTTTCGTGATGGCGAAAAAAATTTCTTACCCCCACTTTCTATCACTTTTCTCGACGTTTCCAAGTTCCCTGAGTCCGAAAATGCAAAAAATCCTGTCCGGGCTACTGGATGTCTGTCTGTTTGTCTGTCTGGATGTAAACACTGTAACTTTTGAAGTTAGTTTTGTCCAAGGAAGAACCCATAATACAAATTAAAGTGGTTTGCATAGGAAAACTTTTTCCAATTCAAATTTTTAGAACAAAATGTCCAACGGAGTTTTCTCATTGTTCTGTTTTTTATTTCTTTTTCTTTCGTTTTCTAATTTTTATAATTTTATAATTGTTTTATAGAAAGAGACTTTTTCTGATTTTTCTCATTTTTCAGATTTTTTGTTTTTTTTGTTTTCTTTCTGATTTTTTCCGATGTTTTCTAATTTTTCCTCTTTTTTGTCATTGTTTTGTCTTTTGTTCCATTTCTTTTTTTTTCAATTTTTTCTTTCTTTCTTTTTTGTTTTTTCTCATTTTTTCTTATTCTTTTGATTTTTTTACGATTTTTTGTGATTTTGTTGGTTAGATTGGTTACAATTTTATTCTTCATTTGTTTCCAATATTTTCCAATAATTTTTGTTTCTTTTTCGATTATTTCCGATTTATTCTTATTTCTTCGATACTTCTAATTTTTTCTCGTTTTTTCAGAAAATTTTTTGATTCTATATTTTATTCTGATTTTTTCAATATTTTCTTATTATTTTGATTTTTTCCTCATTGTTATATTTTTTCTTTTTCTTTCTTTTCTTTTCTAATTGTTTCCTATCCTCCGATATTTTTTGATTTTCCGGTTTTTTCGTATTTTTTTCTCATTTTTCTGTTGTTTTTGAATTTTTTCTATTATTTTTTGAGTTTTTTCAAATTCCTTCAGTTTTTTTCTAACTCTTTCTTATTTTTCTGATTTTTGTCGATTTCTTTCGATTTTTTTCGATTTCTTTCGATCTCGTTAGATTTTTTTCTATCTCTTTCGATTTTGTCGATTTCTTTTGATTTTTGTAGATTTCGTTTTTTTTTATTATTTTTTATTTGTATTGATTTTTTCGATCTCTTTCGGTTTTTATCGGTTTTTATTCGATTTCTTTCGACTTTTGTAGATGTTTTTTTATTTTTTTTTCGATTACTTTACATATCATTAGATTTCTTTTAATTATTTTCGATTTTTGTCAGTTTATTTTCGATTTTTTCGTTTTCTTTTGATTTCTTTCCATTTCTTTTACATATTTTTCGATTTCTTTTGAGTCTTTTCCATCTCTTTCGATTTGATTTTTTTTTCCATTTTTTTAAATATTTTTTTCGATTTCTTTTGAAAGTTTTCAGATTTTTGTTTTCTTCTTTTAAAAATTTAAAAGTAAGAAAACTATTTCCTAACGGGGATCCCCCGAACGCACAATTTTGAATAGATTTACGGTATTTTTAATAATTATTTTTTTAATAGTTTTTGTTGTTCCCCATTTTTATATATGTGTTTTAATTTTAACATATAATCATATTTTTTTTTCTATTTGTAACGAATTACTGAGTCCCAAAAGCCTCAATATTAGTTTCGTGATGGAAAAAAAAATTTCATACCCTCACTTTTTATTACTTTTCTCTACGTTTCCAGGCTCCCTGAATCCAAAAATGCAAAAAAATCCTGTCCGGACGTCTGGATGTCTGTCTGTATGTAAACACTGTAACTTTTGAGCGAAAACTTCGATCGAGTTCCGGTTTTTACTTTTCCAAGTTAGTTTTGTCCAAGGAAGAACCCTATTGAATTTGAGCAGAGTCGGAGCAGCCCTTTCGGTACACACCATACAAATTAAAGTTTCTTGCATGGGAAAACTTTTTTCCAATTCAAATTTTTAGAACTTTTTCCACTTCACATCATGTACAATATTTCCCTACATGTACGTGAAAAGTTTGGCCAGTATTGCACAAGCCATTTCGGTACCGCCCCATAACGATCCATAAAAATCAAGTTCTCAAGGTATCAACTTTATTACACTGCAAATTAAAAAAAATTACGTCAGATCAAATATAATAGTATGTATTTGAGAAGGTTGGTCAGGGTCGTACAAGTAGCCTAAGTAGCGCTAATGCTTCACAGCATTAAAGTGTTAGCTCGAAGGGCCGAAGTACCGAAAAGTTGCACCACTGTTTTAGCGTTTCTAGAATTTTAAGATGATTTTATTATCTATAAAATATTTTCTTATGCCATGTTACCTTAAATAATCCATTTTGTCAGCTGTTAAAATAATTGTAAGTTACAAATAAACATTTGTGAGTAACCTTTAATTAAAAAAGCATCAAGTTAACCCATGCAATTGATTCCAAGATAATTATAGTTATTTACCCAAAAACAGGGTATAAATATATAAACCCAAACAATTTTAGTTCATATTTGTCATATTCTGTTAAAAAAATCAAATATGATATATAAATTAGTAGTTTTGTGTTTAGTTTTTATAAAAATTAACGGCGCTATATTGGAATCGGTAGGCGAAGAAAAAAATGATATTTTGAAACAAAATTTATTCAAATACGTTAATGATTATCAAAAGAAAACTAAAAATTTTTTTCCAATGTGTTCAGTTCATATTTTTAATAATTCATCTACGGTTAAAGAAATTTCCAACTACTTTTTAAAAATCAATTACTGCTCCAATTATATATTGAAATTTGTGGTTAAAAATGATGCATTCCCGGAATTCGAATACGCTAATAATGATTTTATTTTCTTAGAATCTGATTCTGAAATACCCACTTATTTCAAATATGTGGTAGACACAAATTTATGGAACCCACATGGTGTTATAACTATATTTATCTTTAAGTACAAAGAAAGGAAGAATCAACTTCGTAACTATTTTAAACTGATGTGGAAAAAAGGGTTGCACAATTATGTAGTAGTTATCCTTTCTAAGAAATTAAAAATAATAAAGTACAACCCTTTTATTGATCAAGTTATTATTTTATCCAAAAACAGTGACTACTATTTTACTGATATTATAACAAACATGCATGGTTACCCGTTAAGAATTAATATGTTTGAACGAGGACCAGTTGTTAGAAAAATTAACAATATATGGAAAGGTGAAGATATAGCTGTTATTACAGATATTAGTAGAATGTTAAATGCTACACCTACATTTATTGAAGAAAATGGATCATTTTATCGAGTTATGCATAATTTAAATGCATCGAAAAGCGATATTTGTTTAATTCCAATATTTTTATTAAAGGTAGATATAAAAAATCAAACACGTATGGTTGATTACATTTACAGTAAAGCTAATAAATTAGTTATAGTAATACCCTCTCCAGACAGACCAATACTAAGCATGGCGCAAATGTTGCTAATTTTCGATTCAACTACATGGTTAATTTTAACCTTTCTACTTTTTTTGTATTCTTTTTGCTTTAAACTATTATCAAATTTCTATGAACAAAATGATACATTTGTCTATTGGATCTTTAAAACTTTTAAAATATTTCTGCAAAGTACAGTTGTAAGACTTCATGATAGACCAAGGTATTTAAAACTGTGTATTTTATCTTGGATCTTGTTTACATTGATTACTAACATTGTCTTTCAGACAAATCTCTTCGACGCTTTTTTAAATAAAAAAATAATACACGGATTAGATACAATAGAGGAAGTTAAAGAAAAAGGATTTAACCTTGTCGGTGAAATACAGATTATAAAACAAATGTCTTCAAACTTTCTTATTACCAATAAAGTAATTCAAGTCCCAACAAATTCGATATATGAAATGTTACTCAACCACAGTACCAATGTGGGTTACTTAATGCAGAAAGATCTTGCTTTAGAATTTACTAAAGATATTAAAAATGATGATCATTCTCATGTTTTTCATATTATACAAGAAAGTATAGAGCAAGGAATGAATGTCTATTTGGTACAAAAACGCTCTCCATATTTTCGTTCAATCGAAATCGTCATTAGCACAAGAAAACAGTTTGTTGGCAAAACTGTAAGAAAAGAATTAAAAAAATTTAGCGCTCGGAAAGAAGTTATTGGTTTAAATCATTTATTCGGTATTATTCTACTTTATCTATTTGGAAATATAATATCTTTTATAATTTTTTTATTTGAACTCTTTTTAAATAGTAAAATGTTAAGCAAATACTTAGAAATTATTAAAAAGAAATTTTTAATCAAGAAAAAAAAGTCCCATCAATTACCTTTTATAAATTAAATGTAAGATACAACAATGTATACGTTATGGTGCACACAAAGTTTGTTCTATCTATTCTATGTCTGTCTCTTCTTTCAAAATGTTTTACGTTCCTTCCTATAAATTCTTCATTATTTCGTACACCTCGTACTATATTTCTTCATAGACTTTCTTCATCATTTCTTTTGTTTTGATTATTAGTTTGTTCTATTATTATAATTGTGATAATAAATGTTATTGTAGTAATTGTTATTGTTTTTATTATCTTGATTTATATTATTAATATTATTATTATTCTACTGTCTATTGCTGTAAAAATTACTATTATATTTTGGTAGGAGTTTTTCAAGACTTAAAAGGGATTTTTGATAACACTCCACGTGAAGCTGTCAGAAGAGCAGTCGATTATAGAGGGGTAGACACCACGACGTCCAAATGAATGTCGTAATTGCTTTCCAGTAGAATAGCAGAGACAAAATTAGAGCAAAACACTGCCCTACCAAAGGATGTCCAAAAGTTGGAGTGGACTAGTCTAATAGTCATAATTGCCATAGGCAAGTTTGCAAACACTCTTTGCGACATAATTCAAAGGGGACTTAACCTAATAAAAGAATGGTGCCAATCCATGAAACTAAATATCAACCCCACAAAAAACCACTATTGTAGCCTTCACCTGAGACTCACCCTAGACAATAAACTGCTCTGGAATGAGCACGAAAAAGAATTATAGACACAGGTCACGAAACCATTAATGCTGGTGGAAAAACTGGGGATTCAACCCAATAATCCATCAGTAGATGTACACAGTTATTGTGAGACCAATCATCACTTACTGCTCTGTTGCTTAGAGTAGAAGAACTTACCTTGCAACCTCGAGGAACAATCTCTTGAAAATCCAGAGGCTAGCCTGTATAGGCATAACTGGAGCAATGAGAACGTGTCCGACGACTTCAATGGAGGTAATCCTAAACCTCACATCTCTGCACATACAAGTAGAGAATATGGCAAAAAGGAGAACATACAGGATGGTCCAGAGTAAATTACCAGACGTAAACTCGGTTTCCGTATCAGAAACGGACACATCTGGGACATGCCTCAGGACGAGATACCAAAAAAGTATATCTTTGTGAAAGATTTCAGCATAAAACTGGGTGGCAAAAATGAATGGGACGAAGACACCATTTCTGACCTCAATAGAAATGCCATTAAATGGTATACTGATGGATCCAGAACAGCTAAGGGTACTGGTATAGGATTGTATGAGTCTGGTACCATTATTAAGTATCTTTCAAGAATTTGTCATTATGTCGGATAGTCCAGCCATTAAAATGCTAAAACTAAATGAATTAAACAAGAATAACTCAGTAACCCTCCTGTGGGTTCCTAAACATACTGGGTAGAGGAAAACGAAACAGCAGATAAATTCGTCAAAAAGGGACTGAAACACCATTTCTGGGGGCCTGAGCCCTTCTTTAATGTCAGTAACAGCATGATACTGGAAGAATTGAAAAGAGAAGAAATAAAAGAAGAAGTTAGTTCTTCTGGGAAACTATAACTAGAAAAGGTCTACAGAATGTATCAACCTAAGTAAAAACAAGCTTAGCATATTAACAGGAGTCCTAACAGGGAATTGCCGGCTTAGAGGAGATCTAAAGAAGATTGGATTAGCCGTGGGACTTAAAGGTTAAAAACTCAATCCACATACTCTCAAAATGCATTGCTTTAAAAAACTTAAGGGCCCAATCCCTAGGAGCACATCAGATAGAAGAGATATTCTTAAACCATCATGCAGACATCCTAAATCTCTTGAGGAGAATAGAACTAGCCCTATTTACTGAAATATCCTCAACGACTAGGTACTAGAAGGGGACACAATAGGTCTTATAGGTCGCGGTGTAATTACTCCCATATCTACATACATACTATTATATTTTTTTTTTTAGAAGTTTAAAAATTGATGTATTTTACTCATTTTACCCTATTTTTACCTTAGCAAATTAAATTCGGTTGAGAAAAATTTTATTTGTAGTAGTTTAAAAACTGATGTATTTTCGTTCTTTTACCCTTTTTTTAAATTTAATTTTCTATGATACATTTGGATAAGAAAAAGCTGAAAAAAAATCATATTTACACAAATTTTTATCTTCTTTCAAATGACAAAAGTATAATTTTAATATTTGCGATAGTTTAAAAATTAATGGATTTTCGTCATTTTGCCTTTTTTTAACTTTGAACGCATATTTTTATGATAAATTTTGATGGGAAAAATCTGATAAAAATCAGTTTTTTACAACTTTTATTTTCTTTTAAGTGACATGAGTATAATTTTAATATTTGCAATAGTTTAAAAATTAATGGATTTTCGTCATTTTGCCTTTTTTTTAACTTTGAACGCATATTTTTATGATAAATTTTGATGGGAAAAATCTGATAAAAATCACTTTTTTACAACTTTGATTTTCTTTTAAGTGACATGAGTATAATTTTAATATTTGCATTAGTTGACTTGATGTATATTCGTCATTTTCTAACTATGCTAATACAATTTTTTATTATAATTCTATAAAAAAATCTAAAAAAATACGCTTATACACCTTTTTATTTTATTTCAAATGGCGTAAGTCTAATTTTAATATTTGTACTAAAATTTACCTATTTCTGTCATATTACTATTTATATTTCTTTCTTTTTTCCTACTCTACTGTTATCTCCTAAACTACTTCTTTCATTACTTTGGTACGTTTTGGAAATCAGCTCATTTCTCTTTTTTTCCAAAATATTCAACGTTTCTTCTTTCTGAATTTCTTTTCATACCTTCACCATAATTTATTATTTTGATTACCTCCACTGAAGTAATTGTTGTTATTATATTATTATTGTAATTATTGTATCGTCTATTGCTGTTAAAATTACTATTATGTTGTTATTATGATTCACTTTATTAGATAATATAGCATTATTAAAATAGTTTATGTTAAAATTTATTCTATTTTATAACAATTATTATTGTTTCAAGTATAAAAATTTAAAAATATTACCATTGTATTTATATTCTGAACTGCAATGTTTTCTGCAATTTCAAGCCTTAATAATATATGACCCTATATGAAGGTTTGTCCACTACATGTAAAAACCTCTTAAAAATCTTAATTCAAAATTTAAGTTTTTCTATAAAACTATTTTCTATTGCTTAAATTTATTTGATTTTGTCACCTGGCAAACTTAAGTGCGAAATAAGTATGGATTTTTTAGTTTACTGCATTTCTCTTGTTTTTGTTACTAAATATTACTAAGTAGTTACAAAAATTATATTTTGTTAATCTCTATTTAAATCCCTATAATGAACTAGGTACCTGCTTAACCCTCCTCAGTGATTAAAATTCGATTGTGGGTCTTTTTTGAGTGGTCTTCTTGTGATTGCTCTTCGGTTCTTATCAACTGTACATTTGGTCCCGAGTGTTTCGATGGCGTGGGTGTTGGAGCTGTCTATTCGTGTCCAGACGTGTCTTCCATGTAGGTTCTTAAATTTGTAAATTATTGCTGTCATATAAATGTGTTCATATATTTCGTTTCAGGGGAAAAGCGCCAGGGTGGTATGTGGATTTTTTTATAATCCTCCTCTCGGTTACGGTGACGGCGTGCAAAAGAGGAGGAGGAAGGGAGGACAAGTTTAGAACCATGATTGGACGAATGTAGGTTTTGTATATATGTAATAGTGTTGGAGAGTTACATATCCCAAATTGTCCACCCACCCAATGCTCTGATAAGAGAGGCTCGTCTCCTAACTCTTTTAAGAATTCTCTTTTGTATTAGGTAATTTTGTCCAAGAGGTTGAGTGTCTCTACCCATTGCTTAAGGTTGATTTCATTGAGAGATTGATTGGCTTTTAGTGTGTGGTTTGGATGTTTAAAGATGGGTCTTTGGGGATTTGGAGTAACCCTCCATTTACTACACCATAGGAAAAAGTGATTTAGAAGCTGTTGGGTTTTGGTGTTTAGAGTTACAGAGATCACAGTATCATCAGCGTAAAGTTGAATATCTTGGTTAGGTAAGGGAGGTGCGGGATGTCGTGCGTGTATATGAGGTATAGCACGGGGTCTAACACAGACCCTTGCAGGACTCCGGCTTGCGAAGTGAAGGGTTCAGCGATGGAATTTAGGGAAATAAGAAGATCGATGTTCCGGTATGCTGGACTTTATCAAATGCTTTTTGAACATCAAAAAGGATGGCCGATATATAGTGACCAAGATAGAGCTTAGGTGGATATGGGATCTATGTGGGGTTTAGGGATCAGAATTGTATGAGAAGTTTTCCAGCAATAGGAATGCTAAAGGCAGGCGTTCATAGGAATGGCGGGGATAGGAAGAATGGTAGCGGAAAGTTCTTTCAAAGCTTGAAGTTCGATATGGTCAGAACCTGGGGCAGAATTTTTTCCTTTTTAACAAGCCAAGACTATGTCAACAGGATTTGGGGAATTGGGGGTTATTAGGATGTTTTTTAGGATAATATTCGTGCCATTTTGGAAACAGGGATTTAAGTTTCGATCGTAGAGATTCCTGAAGGTGTTTTGGAACCAGTCTTTGAAAGCAGTGTGTGGAGTATTTGTCCGTTAACTGGAAGGTGTGAGTGGGACTTAGTCGAGATAAGAAGTAACCTCGATCCACTTTTCTTGTTTGTAGGTATTGATCTGGAGTCTGATCAGGACGTTTAACCGATTCCACCCGATTTTAAGGACGGGATATCTAGTTCTTATGAACTGGCGTTTCCGCCGAATATTGAAGAGGATGTGGGGGAGGGGTTTTTCTGTGTTTATTATAACTGATTGACAAAAATAAATGGAGAGGGGTTAGTAGGAACCCACCTCGTACATCTGCTCTCCACGAGCAGACACAGCAATAAAAGGAATGTAAGGAAAAGGTGGACAATTTTGGACAATCGGTAGTAAAGGCGAGGAGGTGTTTATTTAGGGAATAGCAAACATAGTAAAAATGAAATACATATACATTCTGCTTCTGATCCTCTTGCTGAACTTGTTCGTGGGTGCAGATGTACGGGCCGTACCCAGCTATCAAGATACCTTTTTAATTAAACCTCTATGCAAGAAAAATTATTAGGCAATATATAAATTAGGCAATGTATGTCTCTGGTCAACAGAAGTACTATATCTGTTAAACTACGGCTAATAATAAGAAATCCAAGTAATGAAGTCCTAATAGAAAATACTAAATTAAAGAATTAATTCTGTAACATTAGAAGATAAATAAAAGAAGACTGTATTATTTCCAAATGAAATAAAAATATATTCAAACTTTTTAGTAGAAAGATTACTAGCTGAAGGGACTGAATTCTTTACGGACTAAAATCTAACAACACGCCTAATATGAGATCCCCAAATTTCAATGCCGTAAGATAAGATCGGAATAATCGCTCTATGGTAAATTTTTTGAAGAGCTGGAAGGTGGAGGTCAATTCGCCCCCAATTCCTTCGTAAGGAGCGTCTTAGCAATTGGAAGACTTTTTTGCATTTGTCAACTATATACGAAACATGGTCTGAGAACGACAACTTATGGTCCAAGATATTACCTAAACATTGAAGGGACAGCAACATCAAGGACATGGGAGATGTTGCATATTGAGTATGCCAGGTTATCGATGTCCATGTTGAAACAGATAACAGGATCAGCTGACAAGTTTTCGACAATAGTTCGCTGAAATAGTGGCCAATCTGCTTTTTTATAACTTCTGAGTTGATATTTGGTTTTTATTAGAGGAATGGAGTTAAAGAGTGTGGTTTCTTCCATGAGGGTTTGGTAATCAGAAGTTACAGAGCCACCAATGAAGCATTTAGCCACAACCTGACTTCTGCATCTATCTGTGAGCAGAATGTGGTCGGTGATAGAGCTTTGTGTCCTACAAACATAGGGGAAGTATTAGTTATCCGAACTATGGGGATATCAAGCAGATTGGATAAAAGAATTCCGTTCGCATGGAAGACATGATCTCAAAACTGAGTATGTTACTAAAACAGTATTACTTTTAATATTCTGTAAAGGCTAAACCAATCATAGCATAAAATTTAAATTTTACCATTTTTTTACTTTTTGTAACACAAACAACATATAAAATTTTCACCGATTTTGTTTATGGTAAAAATATATACTTTGAACAAAACGAGTCCCTAAAATCATGATTCATCCTGTAAATATAAATATTTTAATTTTAATAATTAAGTATGTACTGTGGTTAACTTCCTGTATGTCGATATCTTGCCATAGAGTAGAGCATTTATAATCAGAACATCAAGTGCTATAATTAGTAAGAAATTGAAACAATTTGACTATTTTTTTGTTTGTGTAAAAAAAGTTTGAAAACTTCGAGAAGGTTTTAAATTACTTTTAATATTATTTCAATTAGGTTTTGATTCATGGTTTATATTCATCATCAATTATGAAAACAAATGATAAAACATGTGTTTACCATTAATTTATTATGTTATCGAGATGTACACCTAACAACTAAGATTTCGCTAATCGAAATTAATTTGTTGTTGTTTATTTGCGCCGTAATTTAATTATATCTATTGCAAGCGAAGTAATTTTTAATCTTTTTTTCTACAAATTTTAATAAAGAACAAAGTTGAGATAAATAATTAATTATGCGATAAAATGGGAAAAAACAAATTTTACTACTTTGCTATTACTTGCACATACAGTGATCGAACCCCGGATTTCGAGGTCTAGCACATTTGGCCGCCGCCGATTGAGTCTGTGGGACTTGCGAAAGTGGGGTTTACGAACAGAATCGTTTTCGTGGGCTTTGCGAACACGCATACCTGGAATTGATCTAAGCGCTGACCATCGGTGGGATTTGCGAAATATAAAACTATTACTATAAAGCGAACGTTACCAAACAATTTGCTTGTGAAACGTCCAACTGGTGCAACATTTAGCGGTTCATTTGTGTTTGTGAAGGTTTCAGTTTTGTCCTGCGAGTTTTAATACATTTTCGTATGATCATGGACGACGAATCTGTTGCTATTGCTTGGTGCAAAGAAATAACATAATAAATTTCGTAAATAGTGACATTTGTAATATAACTAAAAATATACAGAGTTTACAATTATTATTCTAATAAAATTTAATGAGTATTGATACAAGTGAAGTGTTAGTGTAAATTAAAATAAAATGGATCTAAGAGGTGGACAGAAAGTGAGGAAGTTGGAAGAAGAAGAAGATTTAGCACAAGGTGATATTATAGAAATGCAGAACCAAATTGTGGAAGAATGTGATGGAAAAAGTTTAGGTGAACAGAAAGAGGAGCAGGTACAGGAAAAACAAAAGAAACAGGAAGAACAAGAAAACATAATGGTTGTATTAAGACAAATGATGATTCAGATGAATGAAATGGGAAAACAAAATAGTAAAAAATTGGATGAAAATAGCAAGAAATTGAAGTACGAAATTGAGAAAGTAATGCAAGATAATAGAAAGGAAGATAAAGAAGAACTATTAGAAGAAAGGTAAGAAATGGGAAAACAAATCAGTAAGAAAATGGATAACATGGATAAGAAAATTGGAGAAATGGGAAAATATATAAAAAAGGATATTAAACAAGAAATTAAAGCGAATAAAATTGAAATGAAAAGAAAAAGAAAGAAAATCTAAAGAAGAAATAAAAGTAGATATTGAAAAACTAAAATTGGAAGTACAAGATTCAAGTGAATGAATGTCAAATTTAGAAGAAAAATGGAACAATACAATTACAAATATAAGTGCAAATCTTGATTAAAGTATGAAGGCAATAGAAGCAAGAATGATAGAAGAGCAAAGGAATGGAACATATGGATTGGAGATTAAAGTGGAAAAAAGTCAAGAAAGAAATAGAAATAATTAATGGTAAAATAAATAAAACTAATGTTCAAATTAATGAAAATAATAAACAATTAGAAAAACAAGAGGTTTACAGAAATGGAACAAAATATAAAGGAATTAGATGCAAAGGTTATGGAAAATATTAAACAAAAAATAGGGGAAAATTTAGAAAAATTTAAAAATCAAATAAAATGAAGTGAAGATATAAATAAAATTAAAACACAAGTAAATATAAATAATGGGAAAATTATAAATAATAAGAATAGTTATAGAAATTAAAGAAGATTAAAAGTAATTGCAACAAAAGTAAAAGGAAAGACACTAACAAGTTATAAAAGAAATAAAAAAGGAACTACTAGACATGTTTTTTCTCCTAACTTTACTACTACCGTCTTTATATGCAAATCCTACGTTTTTTTGGCTCCCTCCGGTTATTTGTATCTATTCGTAGATCTTGTATAACTACATTATTTTTTATTTTCCAATATTTCCAGTCTATTGTCCATGTCTTTTATTCTTTCCTTCATTTTGATATCGTCCTCGACGAGTTTTTGATTTTCTTTTCTCAGATCGTTTATTTCTTCTTTGTACTCTCTTCGCTTTTGTCATCTTTTCTTAACTTTCCTATCGATTTCGGTCGTTTTGTTCCCCATATATTTCATCATCTTTATCATTTTCTCTAGGTTTTCTTCTAACTTTGGTGGATCCTTTGACAGTGACCTTAATGTTTTTGTACTTATTGTTAGATATAGATCATAAAGAAAAAAGTAAAATCAAAAGAAAGGTGGTACACTGAAGCGACAGAAGACCTGAGAGAGGGAGGAGTTCAGGATTGGAAATCGTAGCCAAGAAACAGGAAATAGTGGAAATCACCATCACCAAGCTATGGGCCTATTTAATAAGTAAAAATCCTAATAACTCTTAGATAAATCCTTATTCAATTCTATTAAACTTACAAGAAATATTTTTTGGTGGCAAATTGGCCAGTTTGTAATCGGCGAATTGTCCCAATCTGGGATTTCGTGGGTATCTTATGCACTAGATGTAGTTCACCTAAGTCAAAATGAGTTACATATGTTGTCTGAAAAATTAATTTATACTTATTTCCTGTACTATTTTTCTACTTAATTACTTAAATCAAAACTATAATAAAACGTCACAATCTTCGAAGTTATCTATTCGATCAAATAAGTGGGCCGGTATGTGACGTTAACTACTCATATGCGTCAAGATTGAGTTAATATTATGAAATGACAATAATAAATCATACTAACCTCGCATTAATGAATTTGTCTTACAATGTTTGTTTTGAAGAGCATTTATCGATTCTATCATTGTAATTTTTCGGAAAAATTTAAAACAATAAATAGGAACATGACGCTGCGCATCTTGTGTTCGGTTCATTGCAAAGGTTAATTTAAAATTACAATGTTTGTTATTAAGTATGCAAAAGCTTGTTTTTACGATTAATAATCCAGGATTACTTTCTTTATTTTTCTTTAGATATGTAAGTGGCAATTTTGTAAAGATTATGTTAAAATATAACGTACATTAAATTTTCTTATTTGAACCTAAATGAAAATTCCGTATTGTTACCTATTAAGGGTATAATAGCACCTCCGTTAAATTTGAAATCGAAAATCCGTTTGTAAAATGGCTGAAATTTTAAATGTATATATTGGAGGAAGTTATCGATTACTTCCGATTTTTTTTTTCTTAAAAGTACTTTTTGTTAAAGAGAAAAAAATTCGGTTTATTCAAAAAATTGGAATTTTGAAAAATAGATATGACCTGACCTAGATAATGTCACAATGAATATGCTGTAAAAATTTTGTTTCTTATTATCAAACCGTTGTCCTTCTCCCGAGTGTACAGAGTGAAGTTTCTGCTAGGATATAATCTATATAAATAAGAAATTTTGAAAAATGTTATTTCGACAACGGTTTGATATTAAGAAACTAAATTTTTACAGCATATTTATTGTGACGTTATCTAGGTCAGGTCATATTTAATTGTCAAAATTCCAATTTTATGAGGTCGGCGAATTTTTTTCTCTTTAACAAAAAGTACTTTTAAGAAAAAAAAAATCGGAAGCAATCGATAACTGCCTCCAATATCTACATTTAAAATTTCAGCTATTTTAGAAAAGGATTTTCGATTTCAAATTTTACTGAGGTGCTATTATACCCTTAAGGCACTGTTGAAATTCGTTTATTTTAGCGGATATGCTAAAAAGTAGTTCAAATTAATTGTTTTTTAAGAAGAAGATTAAGTAGGGGGCTGAATTTTGGTTTACTGGAAATCTGATACTTGTACGTCACGATTCTGGGACCCTGAATCCGCATTTCATCAGAGCTCTTTGCGTCGTAAATCGGTTTTTTGACGCCTTAGTCCAGGTTTCAGATTACCTCGGATGCAACCTTCCATTTATAGCGCGAAGGCTACTAGCACAGGCAGCTTCAGAGGATACACGGTTCTTACTGTATCGTGTTGGTCGGGCGTTAAAGACACGTCATCCAGGCTGGCGTTGACAATTTGACTGAAGGATCGGTGACCAATGGAACTTGGCTTCGCTCTCTTCAGCTTGACCTGTCTCTAAAGGTCGAGGGACTGCCACTGCGACTCCAATTAATTTATATATTTTAATTTTTACGGTAACTTCGTTACACTATTGTCCAATTTATAATAAGGTCCCATTCTTTCTTTCCCTACAGCATGACGTATTATTAAATTTTCCCTCTATCTCTCTATCTCTGGTCTCCCCTCTCTTCACGTTTCACACTGGTTTAGAGTGCGTTCCGCTGTATAAATCTGCTGGCATTGTTCACATTCGTTTTCCTCTGTTATCCTCATACTACAGAGATACTCCTTAAATAACCGTGTCCTGTAAGAACCTGGATCAAATAGAAATTAAAGTTGACATGTTCCCTTTCTGTCCATCGTTCTATTATAGGAATTAGCGTTCGCCTCCAAGCATCATTTTCACAACTGTTCCATCGATCCTACTAACAGGTCAATAGGGACTAATTTTGATGGTACCAAACTAGCTTCTGTAGAGACTGTTTTATATGTCCTGCATTACCTAATCGCGACTATTCTTTGAACTCTCTTTAATAAGGTTTTATTGTGTTCCCTTTCCAGATTACATCCTCATATTATTGCCGCGTGAGAATAAAGGACTTTATGACACCGCTTAATAGCTTTCGTTTATATTCCGAGCCTCCACCTATTGTTGTCATTAGTCTCAATAATTAATTAGCTGCACTAGTAGTTTTAGGGGCAGTTCTCAAAAGATATTCCCTAAAATTCATACCTCGATCCAGAGTGGTGCCTAAATAATCTAAGGTTATTTTTGGTTATTCTATTACCTTCTATCCTGAAACTTATTTCCATTTGGGTCCTTTGAGGAGAACCGTTTCCATTTTTTCAAATGCAAGACTCAGGTCGGTGGTCCCTTATTCATCTCTCCACTCTTTCCAGCGCCTGAATTATTTCGTGCATTAATATTTCTTCATTTTTTTCCGATTCTAATGGTACCGTTTTTATTTTGCGGAAATGCGCTGTTGTCAAGTTGGTCACTCAGATATTTTATAATGTGAATCTTGCACTGATATTTCAACTTTGCGAAAATGCGCTGTGGCCAAGTTATGGGCGTTTTAGATCATTGAAAGAAGATTTATGAAATTTAGTTTAGAGAATATTAATACAAAATTGCATCTTATTCAACTGATATGATCTTTTATATTTTTTGAAAATGCCTTGTTGACAACATGTATAAATTTAACAAAATGGTGGACAAGATATTTAAATGACTGCGAGCATCCGGATGAACGTACTAGCTTCGCTAGCGTGTCTTGTGTTTTTGGTTTTGCAGTGAATGAATCATATAATCGAATCATAAATGAATACATTTCTAAAAAAGCCAATAGAGCGGTTCGATCGATAATTAGAACCTGAATGGTCACTGGTCAGTAAGAAAACACCTCAAGAACATTGGGCTGTCAGTCTCCGCACTTTACAGGGTGTGTAAAAAAGAAGACGAGACGTCCTCTCTAGCCCGTTAAAGTTAGTAAACAACCTAACGCTATTTTGGCAAAACGAACACTAAGCTGTTTTTTTTCATCATTAAAGAACCATGGAAGAAGTCTAAAACCGTCGTAATCTACCAAAATTTCCTCGTGTAACGTAGGGCCATCTTGGAAAACGCGTTTTCCTCTCTATCTACGGTCCTATTGGTCAGATTTCTTTAGAATTGTGGGGAAAATGAATTTCCATCATATTGATTAAGAAACATTTTGTGTAGCTGTAATAGGAAAAAAGTTATACCGGGTCAATGTACGCCACCAAAATTTTGCTTGTTTTTGAATTTAAAAATAAGGTTTTTGGCACACATAAATTAGACAATAATGGGCTACTTTTAGACTAACAGGAATGAAAATATCACTTCCGGTTGAACCGGAAGTGACATCAACTTTTTTTTCTCAAATGGAGTGACTATATTTTTTTGTTGGTTTCTTATAAAGCAACAGTTATTTCAGATTCCAAAATACCAAAAAATAAGTAAGATATGAACAATTTTGGAATTTATTCAAAATGGCCGCGTCAGATGAATGCTGTGTAAGAAAATTACTAAGTAGGCTATAGAAATTATTAATAATGTTAAGGTTGTAGACTTGTCCGTAGAGAAGAAAATAGTTGTTTGAATTACTGATAGGTACCAGTATTTTTAATCTATAGTATTTTTTACAAATTTATCTAGGAAAAAAGTTAATAGTCGTATCAGTTTTACTAAATATAAATAAATAAAAATAATCGACTGTAAATGCTGCAGCTTCCTATCTATAATATTAACGGAGCGCCCGTCAAAAAGCCATATCAGAATATCAGACAAGGTAACAAATGATATTGGCGTTTTTTAAAGCAAAAATATCACTATCACTAATATGTTTTCAAAATTTCAATTTCTTGAAAACGGAATATTGGAAAGTCTAAAAAAATATATTTTTTAATAAAAAAAAACTAATTCACCTGAAATTAATAAAATGTCTGTACCTGTAAACAAATTAATTTGTGGAAAATCTAAATTGAGTATTTATATTATTATAAACTGTTAAATTATAAAGTAATTAAAATATTAGAGTAAATATTAAAACAAATACCTGATATCCATTTATTTGTAATAATGATAAAAGTCTACCATATTCTAAGTTGTTAAATTTAATGACCACAGTGTGTAATATTTTCTAATGCAATTTTTAAAAAAAAAATTATTTTGATAGAAATTGTTGCAGCCAAGTAACATTTAATGTATAAAATGAAAAACTTTTTGAAAATAAAACTTTTAACAATTTTGAATACTTTTAAGATTTATCGAATTTTGAGTATTTACTTCCTTCTTTTAAATACATCAAAGATATATAATTTAATTAATCGCTTATTTAATAATAGTATTTTTTATATGTTTTAATAGATAATTTTAGGGATTTTACAACAATATTTCAAGAAATTTAATGGTTGATTGTTTGGTTTAGTATATAACGATAATTTCAATTTTATAAATTATAATTTGTAATTGTTAGTTTATTAAGTTTGCTTTCGCTATTGCTATTTTGTTGTATTTAAAGTGGGAGAAACTCATTGTATATTTCAAAAACCGGAAGCAAAGAAAGTATTTTCACCCTCGTTAAAGATCGGCTGGTTAAAAAATAATAAAATTAAATGCCTTAGTTTTTCATAAAACTGCATACTTTTAAAGAATTTTATTCGAATAATCTAAAACCTTTGGTAACAAAAGATAACAAAACTTTGTGCATATATTTGGTAAATAAATGTATCTTATTTTATTTTATTTTTGTTTATTAATATCACAGCTATTTTTTATTTACTTAATACTATTAAACTATAATTAATAGTTGATTGGGTCCACTTTAGTGTTTATTATCAAGATGCATTTTTTTATTATTGAAAATAAAAAAAACTGTTATAGTGAATTCTGTGAACCTAACCATTTAGTTACTAACTGATTTCAAAATAAGAAAATAGAAGAAAACTAAAAGCTAAACCCCTATTTACATAGAAAATACTCGTTTTTGTAGCTGTGTCAAGTACAATTTTAAATATAAAGCTATGTCAAGTACAATTTTGGACGTGTTAGTTTTTTTATTGTAGTTTCAAGTGTTTTAGTTTTTTTCAGAGTATCTGGAAGTGGTTCAAGGTCACTAGAATTTGACCCCACTGCATTAAAGGTCGATCATTTGTTCTATGGTATAACTGCAGATTTGGGCAATGATCTGTATTCAATACCCAGAATATAAATACACTCTGTGTGATATGCTTTTACAGTTTATTATGAGCGATGTATGCGCCATCTGAAATTTCTAATCTGAAACTCAAGTAATCTCTCAAATTTAGTCAAAATCAAGTAGGTAGAAATCTCCTAGTTTGGCCCAGACTTTTACAGGTATAAGTAGAAACACCAGGATTTTTAGACATATTATTTGTAAAGCCTGGTGTAAATTTTGCTGTGAAAGGAGTGTATATTCTCAAGTTTAAGGTAAGAAAATGTAATTTTTTTATTACCCATATACTTTCTATTATGCAGAGACTCGGGTAAATAGTAGAAACGTAATTAATTTTTTTCTTATTGTTTATTTAGTTGTTAATCCTAATCTATCCTCAAACTATAACAAACGCTTATTTTCCGACAGTGGTATAGCATTTAATTTTTTTTGTTTCATTTAGGGCGACTTGAAAATGGTGCGAAAGTACAAACGGAAAGTCGGGAGCAGAACGTACCAAGATTAAGGATGGCTAACTGATACTGGAACTGATCCTTTGGAACAGGTTCGGTAACTTGGACTAGTGGAACTGATCCCAAACGATATTTGAAACCGATACGAGTTCTAGTCCAAAACCGAACCGAGAACTAAAAAAATATTTTGTGAGACTGCGATACGGTGAAGACTGAGGTGAATCCCAGTTCCCACTCCAGTCCGCCAGCGCCAATGAGTTAAGAAATTGAATATCTGGTTATATAATCGAGTTCGAGTATCGCTGGACCCTAACAGCGACATGGACTAGGAACTGGAACTGATCGTTTGGACCAAGTATTACGCTAGACCGGACTAGTTTGGAATTGATCCATGAAAAATGTTCGATCAGCCATCCCTAACCAAGATTATACCCAAGAAATAGTGGAACTGAAAGTGACGGAGTATGTGCCAGGTAATTTAGTAGCCATTAGCGTCAAATATAGCATACCAAACCCTGCATTAGATCGAAAAATAAAAGGCCTCCATACCAAACCAACTGGTTGTCAGACAGCTCTTAGAAGTAATAGGGAAGAAATTCTAGTTAGATGTATTTCCGTTGCTGCTGAATGGGGGTTTCCTTGTAATAGCGAGGAAATTAAAGATTTAGTGCAAAAATATTTAGAAAGAAGTGGTAAAAAACAGTTCACAGAAAATAGACTTGGATGCAAAAATTCTTGGAAAGACATAAAAAATTCTGTCTGTAAGATTATCACAATCAATAAAACAAACCACGGTTAAAGTAATTTATGACATTATCAACAATATTTTGACAACCCCCGGAAGCTGTTATGAACTATGATGAAACGAATTTTACTGATGATTCGGGGCGAATTAGAGTAATCATTCGAATATCATGTAACACGGGCTGAAAAAATCATGGATACCTCGAAAGCAGCCACATCTGTGATGTTTGCATGTTCAGCGTTATCATAATTGCTTCCAGTTTATATAGAATATAAAGCCAATCATTTATGGTCCATTTGGACTGATAATCTAACTGGTTTGACTCTAATATTTTTACAGGGTGGTTCACACATATAATCCTTCCTTATTTTAGAAGCTTACCACCAAGTCCAACGGTTCTGGTAGTAGATTTTTCAGCAAGCCATATATCGCTGAATATAATAGACAAGTGCCAAGAAAATAATATCCATTTCATTCTCCTCCCAGCCAATAACACAAATATGACACAAATGTTAGATGTCAGCGTTTTTCGCCCCATCAAGAACGCATGGGGACAGATTTCAAGAGAGTGGAAAAAGCATAATTCAAGGATTGTTAGAAAATATGTGTATTAAAAGTGTGTACAGTAAAAAAAAGTTTTTATATCATGTTTGTAAACATTATTGTCTTGAAATACAATATACCCGTTATTATAAAATATATGTAACGAACTTCATTTTTTATTTTTTACTTATTTGTATAGAGTGTATTTTGTTTTATTATTAGATAATAAAATAATTATCATTTCCTAATTACTGTTTTATTTCAACAAAATTAGGAAATACCATTCCAAATATTTCTTCAAGATATAAGATCGATTTGGCAACAACGTTTAGATTTTAATGTATTATAAGTAATTATGCTAATTACGGATTAAAATCATCTGGGAGACAATTCGACTGTCACCATTTTGAGAGTCAGGTAATATTTTTATTTTGGGAGATAATTCGACTCCACCTCCAAAGGGCTTATATGTTTCCCGCAGCAGAAGATAAATGAATTGTGCATAGGTCAGAAATAAATAAAAAACTGATAAAACCAATTTTTTTAAGGCAAGGGCAGTTACAGTTTAAAAATTTGTAGGTGTAGTTTTATAAATTTATATTTATTTACTATGTTTTTTTCATTTCTTTTTTCGTTTTTTAATGAAATAAGTTGTTCTTATAAAACCAGCATGTTTTATTCAAAATAATCTCTGCTTCGAGGTTATCGCATTTAATTTTTACTTTTTTATTATCAAGATGCTTCTAATGTGCGTCTTACTTGAATACAACTGGAAATACAAACAGTTTTCAAGTCTTCTCGGACTGGGGCGCCTTGAAAATAACCCTAGTAAAAATTTTTTACCTCTATAGAAATAATCTATATACGGGTGTCCCAATTTTTTTCATACAAGCCCATATCTCGGTTAGGTTGTTTAAAAAAATTGTACTTATTTCAAACTTGTGTCTTTGAAGGTGTTCTGTCAAATTTAACTTCTGTCAAACTACCCCTGAGAAACCATTCCCAATTTCAATTATTCAAATGGCACCCTATACATTTTTCTTTTGACTTGTGAAGTGCGATCAATTTTAATTTCAACGATGGCTGTGTTCGTTTTTTACATCTGAGATTAGAGCGATTTTTGGTCACGTGACTCTAGATCAGTCAGATTAAATTTAAAATAAAAAACACTTCAAATTTTTTCGGCGATTTACATTGACACTTGACAGCCAAATTTTAATTAGGTTTTGTTTTGCTTCACACTAAAAGAATTTCACACTAAAAGAGGCGATACTGACTGTGATTCAAGGATATGAATTAATGTTCGATGATGGTGATGAGGAAGAAAAAGTGCACATTCTAAAAACTGCAAATTTTTCGGAATTTATTGTCCCCAATTTCACGGATAATCAGTTTAGGCAGCATTTTCGAATGTACCCAGAAACATTCGAATTTTTTTTTCAGAATTTGCAGAGTACGAATGAGAAACCTGTTTCATGTGGGCATCCCGAAATATCCTCTTCAACCACTCTCTTAAAATCATCATCAGTTACTTTAAAAGAGTATTGTTTGTCATCTTGATCAATGAGTTCTAGCAAAGGCATTTTGTTAAAAAAAACTAAACACAAATCAGCATAAAGTTTATAAACAAATATAACGTATAAATCTTAACCTCAAACACTTAGATTAATCGCTTACATCTAACAAAACGAAACGAGCAAACAGATTTGCCTCTGACTAGTCCGATTTTAATAAAAAACGCTCCAGATTTACGACCTCTAAATCTAGACTGAATTAACGAACGATCGCGAGCAGATAGATTAGTCAGACGTAATAAACGAATACAGCCGATGTACCACACTTGATATTTTGACAGATGTCAAACTCACAAAATTAGAACCTTCGAAGTAAACAGCTTTGGTCTACTTTATTCGTATCGAGTGATAAAAATTGTCAATGTGTTAGCTGGTATCTTTCTTGAACGGGTCTTTCAATCGGTTTGTACCTTTAATCAAGAAAATGCTTTTTACCAAATGAGTATGTTGATATATTGTTAATTTTTGACGAGTACCAGAAACATTTTCGTACTGCCGGATTATACCAGCAGCGTTTTCCCGTTGAGAACAAAATGAGAACAGGAATAATTCAAGGGAAGTATAAGCACGTCCAACATGCTGCACCAGCACGAGCTGAGGAAATTAGTATTATTGTACTGGCCTACATAGAGGCTGACCCGCTCATTTCTAATCGAGCACTAGCTGACGAAGTTGAAATAAGTAAGTCGTCTGTGAACAGAATTTTAAAAACACATAGTTGTCATCCTTTCAAAATACACATGCACTAAGGGATTCTACCAAATGATTTTGAAAGGAGACAAAACTTTATTGCAACTATGCAATTGTTGATTAAACATAATCAAAATGTATTGGATCGGATCATGTAGAGTGACGAATCAAGGTTTTACAATAATGGGACAGTGAATTTCTACAACATGCATTATTTGTCATGTGAGAATCCTCATTGGGTGAGAGAAACCAATTTCCAAACCATATGGGGTGTCAATGTTTGGTGTGTGTTGTTCAATGGACGTTTAATGGGTCCTTATTTTTAGCAAAACACACTGACTACATGATATTCTTTAACAAGAAAGACAATTCATGTGTTAGCAACAAGATGGTACTCCACCTCATAATTACCACATTATAACCGAATACCTGGATCAACATTTTCTAGTTCGATGGATAGGAAATGGAGGTCCTATTCGGTGGCCTGCACGTTCGCCAGATCTGATACCATTAGATTTTGTCTTGTGGGGTTATTTACAAAGAAACTAGACCAATCGACTTGAACGACTTACGAGAGAAGATTATACATGCCTGCAACACAGTAACGAAGGAAATGATACCGAGATATTGGCTGTATGAAAAAATATGGTACACCAAGTATATACCAGGTGGCAAAGATGTTAGGGTACACTCAATAAATTCGTTAATTTTAAAGATAAAGTATTGAAATTTGGGATAATTATATTAGATCTAATTATCGACATTTCTATCATCTTAAATCGAAAATATCACTTCCGGTTTTATTAATAAAAAGTACTTTTAGTGACGGCATTGGTGTATGTTATTTATGGCGATTATAAAACAGACTTTTTTAAAAAAGTTTTTTTCCTGTTACATTATTATATGGATTGCAATTTACTAATTGAAATTTAAAACTTAAGATATGTCCAATTAATGGACGAAAATAAAAAATGGGTAGTTCCATTGAGAAAAAATCAAAGAAGCCTTCATGAATTATGTTAAAAATTATAAAAATTTTAAATCGTTTAGATTTTAAATGAAACTTAAAATTTAATAAATATTTTGTGATTAAGGTATATACGCCCTAACTGCATTTAATCCAAGGCCTATTTTATTTTTTTTCATTAATAATGTCATTTCAAGGTCATTATAGGAAAATCAATTTTAATTTTCATTTCAGCGCTATTTTTCAACAAATATGGTCGTGTGATACATCGTTGAAACGAGATTGACAAGCAGAATGCGATAGTTGACAAAATTATACAGGGTACTATTGAACAGTAGAAAGTTGGTACCACTTCCGGAAAAATCGGAAGTGATATTTTCAATCTAAAATGGTAGAAATATCGATAATTAGATCTAATATAATTATCCCAAACTTTACGTTTAAATTAACGAAGTTATTGAGTGTCATTCGGTATAATTCAATTTCGCTCACCTCAAAGTAATCTAAAAAAATATAGTTATATCCAAAAACCTTTCATGCGTCTAGCAACTGTTCATCAAGTTTACGGTACTTTTTGATTTAACGATTTTTGAGTATATATTCAATTTTCAAATTTTAAGGTCTTAGAAACAAACTTTTTTCAAATTCTGCAAGATTAAGTACAAAAAGTTGAAAATTAGTTTAAAATGAACTTTGCCACCAATTACTCTAAAATTATAAACATTTCTGCTATTTATAATTAATATGTTGTAATTTTATTGGATATACCAAATATATAAAAAGAATGGATAAATATTTCATAATAATTTTTCCGATTCGTCCAAAATTATGACCTACAAATAAAAAGTACGATAAGTATTTTTAGATTTCGTAATACTATGAGATTAAAAATTTTAAAATGCATGCGTAAATTATAAGTTACCTCAAGTACAACTCTGTTGTCTCACGGCAATTAAAAATTTTAACAAGTTATAATTAAATCTGTAAGAGAAAATTCATCTTCGACATAATTTTCTCATTGACCCCCGGACCTCGACTAATTCCAAATAAGAACAAAAATAAACAATTGATAAGCCCCACAATGATCAATCTGTGATCGACCCGGTCAAGTTTCGATATAAGCGCGAGTACCATATCGAGTACCACCAATCTACAAGTGACAATGCGCATGGTAATACTATACGAGAAGGAAATTCGAAAATTTGCTTTAGCCGAGAACCAACTCCTTAACACAATTTTTCAGAGTTACAGAAAAAACAGTTCTTGAAACAAAAGTGTAAAATTAGAAAAGTGCGATTTTTTGTGAAATTAAAAAATTTTTATTTATTTGTGTTTCCATTAAGTGAAGTGATTTAAACAAGTAGGTAGTTTTTTAATATTTTAATAATTATATTTTTGAAAAATTTATTTTTTTGTTCCAAAAAATGTATGTGTGACATAATCTTTACTAAAAATAATGCATTAAATTCTGATGAAATTGACTTTAACGAAACATTCATGACATTGTGTTTATCATAAAGCGAATGAACTCATTGGTAATAAAAATTTAATTAGTTTTAAAACACTGATTTAATTCCCAATTGATAATTTATAATTTCTCTGATTTCTCGAGTTATATTGTTTCTTTAAATATAACAAAAATCAATTTGCAATTTGGTAGCTTATTTGCATATTTATCTTTAGTCAGAAACAATTAAACTGAAATCAAAGTGAAACGTACGAAAATCAAAGTGAAACGCTTTATTAATGATTAATTTTTTACTTACAATCAGTATAAAAATATAGTAAAAGGATAATAAAGGTTTTATATTAGATGGGCAAGTTTAAGGGTTAAGGAATCCAAATATTAAAAAAAATTAAAATTAATATGAAGGGCTAACTATTATTAATGGAATAAACAGTCCAACTATTTTTAAGAGGTAAATGTGTTTTCAAAAATTTTAAAAAATTTATAAAATTTTTAAAAAGATAACCTTAATTATTTATGTTTTTTTCCATGATAATGAATTATTTTGTGTACGCATTATTTCGGTTATATTTATATTAAAATAATATAATAAATATAATAATAAGTTAACCATAAGTTAAAAATAAATAATAATAATAATAAAAAAACGATCAAATACGGCCGATAATACAAACAACGGACTAGATTGATTATAATCCTCGGCTATCGCCTCGGTTTACAAACTTTAACCCTACGCAGTTATTTGTTATTTATCGACCTAATGACGCTAATAACTATAACGTAAGGCATTGTGACGTATTTTATCGCAATCTATTTATTTATAGTTTCTTTGTGGCTAATATTTTGTTTAATGAATTCTACACATAGAGTAATATCAAAATATAATTAAAAAGTGACTCCTCCATTTCTGTTTTAATAATATATAGGGTGATTTATAATTTTTAACAGTTATTCACTTTCATCAACGGGGTTTCGTAATCCTACCGGTCCCTTGGTCTCAAGCTTTATAATTAGGTGGGCCTCTTGGGAACATTGGTTATCAACAATAAAGTAACTAATCCGATTGATTCAAATATTTTTAACAAAAAAATAATAGGAATAATTTCAGTAGAACTTGTGCACGATGCCCATATATGGAGGTGGGAAATCAGATTTTCGTCAATCGGCATTATTGGAATTAAATCTCGAGAAAAAAAACCCTGCAACTTCATTACTTTAAAAAAATAAAATGATGAAAGTTTAATCTAAGTAAATTGTTAATAACAAAGTGAAAATAACAACTTATTAATTTTTTAAACGGGAGTCCTCTTCTCAGACCTTTCAAAAATAGGTCCAAAAAACGAAAAAAATTTCAGATTTGTTATCTAACAATTATCGCACTTACAATGTTCATGTTCAAGTAGGAAAAAATTGTTAATTAACTAATGCATAATTAATAGAAAAATCGACATAAAATTTTTTTGACATCAGATTATTGTTGATAAATCAATCCAGTAGGTTCCAGAATATTTTCAATTCTTCATTTCATATTTAATAATACTTATTCATTAAAGGTCCAAAGTGGGTGGCTCTTACGCAAGTCAGAGTCCCCGTTTTCGGCCGTATTTTCAACTCTCTGAGAAAATTATAAATATAAGTCTAACAGTTCCTGGAGGTACCATTGATTTTTGGGAATTTTCCTCCTCTTTTTGAATCTTTTTTTAAATTTGAAAAACATCAAACAGTTTTTAAAAAACATCAAACAGTTTTTAAAAATATTTACAAAAACCCAAACCCCAATTGTTTAACTTTTGCAATTTTTTAAGCGACTCTTGAATTTTTTCAAAAATCATCTACACGGTATTTTGAATCGAATAAAACCTCGTTCATATTTTTCGGAGACGGAGAAAAAAGTTTGACCCAAAAAGCACTTGCTGACCAGACTACTAGTTTAGTTTCGTTTTAAAGGTTTATTACTCTTTCGTGACTTCCGTATTCGGGACTTTTTTCTTAACCTCAAACTTAGATATAATTTTTCTGCATTCGGGACTCGATTACCTGAAGTCCTACCAAGTTGAAATAATTATCAGCAAATTCAATAAAACTAATTGTGAAGGTGATGCGGGTTTGGAATTTGTAACAGAATTACCAACATTTAAGAATAAAAAAACTGCTTTTTAATTCTGAGTTTTGAAGTTTAAAAATCGTCGAGATATTTTACTACCAGAATAAAAAATCACAAAAGATTTTTTGTTATTTGACGATGAGGCCAAAGATAAAATTCTAGCATTATATACACCGACTGCCCGAAATACCTTAGTAGCCTGCAAGATTTTTTTTGGAGATGGTACGTTTAAAAGTTACTGCCCCCAATTTGAGTTATTGTATACAATTCAAGCTAATATAGGAAGCAGTGAAATGTATACTAAAATAATAGCATTTATATATGGCTCTACTCCCCAACAAGAATGAAGAAACTTACATTAGGCTTTTTTCTCTAATAAAATCGCATCTTCCCAAGTGGGAACCCCAGAATTTTAAAATAGACTTCGAAAATGCTACAATAAAATCCCTTAGGAAAACTTTTCCTCTAGTAATTTTAATAGTGTGCAACTTCCACTTTAACCAGTGCTTGTGGCGGAAAGTGCAACAAATTGGTTTAACCAACCTTTATAAAGAAAACACTGAAGTTCGTATCCACATTAAAATGTGTGCGGCACTGGCACACCTTCCAACAAAATGTATTGATGAGGGGTGGATGGACATCATGTCAAGTTTTCCGGATAATGTATTAGTACACACATTTAATGATTATTTTGTTGATCAATGGTTGGAAAATAATATAGCAATACTTGTGGGTATGTTTCAACGAACGACACAGAACTACAAATTCACTGGAAGGTTGGCACAATCGTTTAAATAGAAAAGTAAACAAAATAAATCCGAATATATTTGAATTGTTATCCATTATTAAGAAAGAATCAAACCACTACGACTATATAGATTTAGATTCTAGGATACAATATACTGTAACAGATTACATTCAAAATAACATAACTATAGGTCACTGTTTAAAAAATTTGTCCTTCAAAATATAGTATATAATGCAATGTTGTAAATAGTGATTTGTAAATATTTGATAAATAAATTATAATTTAAAATTGAAGGGTTTTTATTTGGTTAATATTTAACTGCTTTCTTCTGCACAGATTAAGAAGTCCCGAATGCGGAAAGGTTATGTCTAATTTTCAGGTATATCAACTTGGAGTCGCGAAAACGGAATAAAAAGGTACAACAACAGGTATAAAGTGAAAAGTCCCGAATACGGAAGTCTCGAATGCGGAAGATACGGTTTTAAAGACCTTTCCTTGGTACATGGCGCATTTTTCGAACTTGTGTGTCCTGGGATAACTGTGGAAGTCAGAATTTGTTCTAAAATTATTTAAGTTCTCTTTGACAAATAAGATGGTTTTATAAATAAAAATACAGGGGAAAGTAAACAACTGATATGATCTGAAATAAGGCCTATAAGATTGCATTTGAGGAATGTTGAATATACATCGCAAGATACGCTTTTGAGAAACTAATAGTCGATCAATACCAGTAGCATTTCCAAACAGTACAACATTGTAAGAAAGATGACTATAAATCAAACTGTAATAGACATTTAATAATGCATTTAAAGACATGAACATTTTTAGGCGAGAGAAGGCATAATAGAACTTATTTAATTTTGTACATAGGGCATCAATATGGTGGTCCCATTTAAGAAAATAATTAACGTACCCCCAAGGAATCTAGTACAATTTGTAGAAACGATGGTGACTGTTTCACAATGTAGCTCAAGGATATTGACAATTGAACTATTAAAAGGTCGAAAATATAAAGGAATGATGTTCATAATTAAGGCATTGGGGTAAAGCTGGATATGGCCTTGGTTGACAAAGTCTCAAGTTCTTCAAATGAACGTGCTGAAACGACAAAGGATGTATCGTCAGCATACAGAGAGTTATGACATGATCAGGTAGATCATTAATATAGAGCAAAAAAGTAGAGATCCCAACACTGATCCTTGGGAGACACCTATATTCAGTTCATGTAGGCCAGATTTAGCATCATTGACTTATACAAACGTTTTCCTATTTTTGAGGGAGTTTATCAGCCAGTTCAAAAAAACACTTCTGAAACCGGGATGATATAATTTTTTTTCGACAAAATTAAAGTTCAAAGAGTGGAAAGCGCAAGACAAGTCAAAAAATATACCTGCTGTAAACTGTCCTAATTCTAGAAAAGTATAGACGTGCTCTTAAAGGCTACAGGCAGCTGATTGGGTAGATCGCCCTTAGCGAAAACCGTACTGAGTCAGTTATATTGTTGAAATAATTTAGAAAGTCAACCATTCTAGTGTATGCAATTCTTTCAAATAGTTTAGAAAAAACACTCATAACTGATATGGGACGATAATGTACAACATCATGAGGATCATTATTTTTAATATGGGTAAGATAGCAGCAGTTTTTAGACTAAATGGAAAAACACCTTCGGTAATGGAGCAATTTAATATATGTACAAGATGCACTGTAATAGATTCTGCAATGGCCTTTAAGATTTTTACAGAGACATGGTCCACGCCACAGTTTTTAGTATTTTTGAAAGAAGTAATAGTGGTCAATATTTCTTCTTTTGTATATAATATTATTGTTATTGCTAAAATTTTGAAAGATTTCGTTATTTCTTTTTACGTTGATTTTTAATAGTATATGCAAAAAGTTTCAAATTTCAAAAATGTTAATTGTCCATTTAATCCTTTGTCGCTTCTAAAAAAAGTATATAGAAAAAATCTAATTGTTTTAACAAATTCGTTATTAAATAAACAATGAAAATTAAATTTTTTTTTGTTATCGAAGAGCAAGATCAATTATGATTAATAAAAATGGTTCCTTAATAATAATTACAAGTGATAGAAAAAAATTGTTAATTCAAAAATACGTTTTTAAGCAATAAAAAATATTTTAAGGAACGATTTAAAAAAAAATCATAATTTGCATCAAAGATTAGGTTTCCAAAAAAAAATTTTAAACGTATTTGTTTGAAACAATTTTTGAATTTTTAACCTAAGTAAATTATTAATAACAAAGTGAAAAATAACAATTTTTTAATTTTTCCAACGGGAATGTCGTCTGAGACCTTTCCAAAATTGCTTCAAAAAAGAAAAAAAAACTTCAGATTTCTTATTTAACAAGTTCATGTTAGGTTACGTTAGAAAAATAGCGATAAAAATTTTTGACCGCGGATTATTGTTCATAAATCTATCCAGTAGATGCTTGAATTTTTTCAATTCTTAATTTTCATATTTAATAAGTTTTAATAATATTTATTCATTCAGGTCCAAAGTGGGCGGTGTTTGAGCAAGCCAGAAAGTACACGTTTTCGGCCGTATTTTCAACTCTCTGGGAAAATTATAAATATTGGTCTTACAGTTCCGGGAAGTACAATTTATTTTTTGGGAAATTTCCTCCTGATTTTGAATCTTTTTCAAGTTTGAAAAATGTCAAATAGTTTTTGAGATATTTGCAAAAAACCAAACCCCATTTTTTTCAGTTAATTGATTATAACTTTTGCAATTTTTGCAAGCGTCTCTTGAATTTTTTCAAAAATTATCTACACGCTATTTCGAATCGAATGACACCTCGTTCATATTTTTCGGAGGTGGAGAAAAAAGTTTGGCCCAAAAAGCACTTGTTGACTAGACTATGGTAAACAAAGCCTACTATAGAAGTTAATGATTATTTTCATGACTCCTTAAGTTAGACACTAATATTTCTATGTAATTTACTTTCCCGACCCACCTCCGAGAAGGGAAAGTATTGTGAACGAGCTAAAAGAAAATTTCGAGATAAAGATGGAAATATCTATTTTGAGGTCACCTGAGATCATTCAGACTATTTCCAGATGGAAGTCTGTCTGTCTGTGTGTATTTTTCCACGATAGAGGCCACACGTTTAATCCGATTCAGCTGAAATTTGGTATATTATATGGGTTTGGCTTACCCGTCGAAAGAACCCATTAGTTTTTGTCAAACGTAAGTAATATCTCATTTGAAAGTCCTGAAAGTCTCTATTCAGAACAGTCAAAATTATTTCTCCAACTGTCACTTGTCAAAAATAAAAAAATGTCCAAAATTGAAACTTTTACATTAAATATCTGAAAAAGTATTCGTAGATACTTGTCGGGAAAATTTTGGGGCGACACAACCGATTTTTTCTATATTTATTTGTCTATTTAGGCATGTTTGTTTTATGCTGTAACACTGACTTGTCCTATACATTTTATAAATGGCTAAAATTATTTGTGTTATTATTTTTTTATTATTATTATTATTATTATTATGATACTCTAGTAAACAGTAATGCAATTTATATTTTTAATACAATACTGGAAATCATACATTATTTAATACATGTAACAACGTTACAAAAAAGGAGATAAGAGAGATTGCAATAACTGTCGGTGCATGACACTATTTAGTACAGAATTAAAACTTTATAAATAACAAATTGAAAGATCGTGTAGAATATACATTATCAGAAATAGAAGCGAATTTTACAAATGTAAAAGTATCTAAAAATACTAAAACAAAAAGATTTTTTTTTAAATTTTTAATCATTACCATGTGATATTCTCATTGGTGAACTGAAAAGTAAGCTATTGTAATAAAAATGTTACCGTAAAATTTTAACCATTTCTTATCTATATACAGGTTGTTCCTTTTACCATGTGCTAACATTGCTATATATTAAATAGTCTAGACAGCAAGTGCTTTTTGGGTCGAACTTTTTGTCGGCCTCCGAAAAATATGAACGAAGTGTCATTCGATTCGGAATAGCGTGTAGATGATTTTTGAAAAAAATCAAGACTTTCGTATGCTTTACATAAATTTCTTTGCTTATATCTTAAAAATTTTACGTTTTCATCACTTTTGCTTGATGGATCGAATACGTAAAGATAACCGTTTGTCGAAAACTTCTCTTTTCCTCTTTCGCTCAAAATTGTGAACTCCATTATAATTTTTTTGTAACGATCAGAATAATCTTGATGAATATAAATTTTCTAGAGCAATGTAAATATTTATTAATAAGACTCTTAGATTGTGTACGTACCTGGTTTAATTTGAATCAGAAGATTTTCATAGAAAATCTAATACAAAGAAGATCAAAAATAATACCTACTAACGGGCGATTCGAAACTGGGCCCAGATTCAGGTATCAAATAATAAAGTATAGGAAAGTGGGCCCAGACCCAATATTTGCCCTTCAGTGCATATAGGAAGCTGGGCCCAACTAATTATACAGATAGATAATTAAGGAAAAAGTAGTGTACAAAATAGTTTACTTAAAAAAATATTAATATATGAAAATTACAACAAAAATACATCTTATAGAAATATTATATACAGTATGTCTCAGTAAGTTGGAACCAATGGGAAATTCTTTTATTATTAATTTTAGGAAAAAACATATCTTTCATAAAAAGTTCTGCATGTTTTAAAATCTAAAACACAATCATCAGATCTCAATTTTTTCCAATAGTATACGAGGTTTGTAAAAAATATGAACTTTACTCAAGAGTAAAGTATGTAAAGTACATATAAATTTGACAACATCGAAAAATGTTATTTAAATAAGTTGATCAGAACTAACAACTAAGTTCAAATATGTAATTACATCCATTTACATTGAAAAATTAGGTTTTGTGCTTGTTTAATATTGTTTCTATTTTGAATGAAATTTTAGCTCTTGTGGAAATACATTTAAAAAACTAATACATTTTGTTAATGTAAACGGATTTAATTATATATTTGAACTTTTTAAGTTAACTTTTTAAGTTTTTAGTTCTGATAAACTTTTTTAAATAACATTTTTCGATGTTGTCCGGACAAACCTGACCATTTAATAGTCTGCCTATTAGCCTACCTGCATCGGTGTCTGGCCCACTTTCCTAATAGTATTAATTTTAACGTTGTTACGACCCTTCGGATTAAAAGATGTTGGATCCAGATTCGTACTGCTCCTACTAACATCAATATTTAAATAATACGGACGGACGCCAATTGAGCACTTTATTACCCTCAGGTAAAATTGATACCGTAGCCGGACACGCCAATTGAGCACCAAGGACCAAACAGAGACCGGCCAATTGAGCACTTTATGACTAGCCAATTGCGCACTTTATTACTAGTTTGTTCATTAACGAATTATCAGGTACCTACTGAATTAATGCAAACAGTTATTTTTCTCGGTTAAATAAAGATCAGAATATGGTAGTTGGCATTTATTTATTAAAAAAAAAATCATGGGGTCAAATCAATTTTTAAGAAGTATTTTTTAAAAACTCTCAAAAAATCGTTAAATTGAAAAATTTTTGAAAAATTTTTGAAAAATTTTTGAAAAATTTTTGAAAAATCCTTGAAAAATCATTGAAAAAATGCTGAAAAATCCTTGAATAATCCTCATCTTTGATTTTTAGGGATTTTTCAAGGATTATTCAAGGATTTTTTATTGTTTTTTTCGAGGAATTTTGGAGTATTTTTCAAAAATTGTTCAATGATTCTTGTGGTATTTTTCAAGAACTTTTCATGCATTTTTCAACAATTTTTCAAAGATTATTTAACGGGGTTTCAAAGATTTTTTTAATTCTTTTTTAGTAGGTAGGTACAAGTATTTGTTTAAGATTTTTTAAAAACGTTTTTTAATGATTTTTCATGGATTTTTAAATATGTTTCATGGATTTTTCAAGGATTGAAAAAACGTTAAAAGATCATTGAAAAATCCTTGAAAAAATCTCGAAAAATCCTTGAGAAGTACTTGAAAAATCCTGTAAAAATCTTTGAATAATTCTAAAAAATGTCTTAAAAACACTTAAGAAATTGTTAAATTGAAAACAATTTTTTAAGGAGTTTTGGAGTATTTTTCAAAACATTATTGTAAGAGGTTTAAGGATTTTTCCAAAATTTTTTAATGATTTTCAAGGATTGTTTAAGGATTTTTCAAGGATTTTTCAATTTAATGTTTTTTTTTTTAAGGAATTTGGAGTATTTTCAAAAATTCTTGTAGGATTTTTCACGTACTTTTCAAGGGCTTTTCGAGAATTTTTTAAGGATTGTTCAAGGATTTTTCAATTTATCGATTTTTTAAAGAATTTTGCACTATTTTTCAAAGATTCTTGTAGGATTATTTAATGATTTTTCAATGACTTTTTAAGGATTGTTTAAGGATTTTTCAATTTAATGTTGTTTTTTTTTTAAGGAATTTCTAGTATTTTTCAAAAATTCTTGTAGGATTTTTCACGTACTTTTCAAGGGCTTTTAGAGAATTTTTAATGCTTTTTTAAGGATTGTTCAAGGATTTTTCAACAATTTTTCAAGGATTTTTCAATTTATCGGTTTTTTAAAGAATTTTGGACTATTTTCCAAAGATTCTTGTAGGATTTTTCACGTACTTTTAAAGGGCTTTTCGAGAATTTTTAATGATTTTTTAAGGATTGTTCAAGGATTTTTCAACAATTTTTCAAGGATTTTTCAATTTATCGATTTTTTAAAGAATTTTGGACTATTTTTCAAAGATTCTTGTAGGATTTTTCAAGTACTTTTGAAGGATTTTTCCAGGATATTTTAATGTTTTTTCAATGACTTTTCAAGGATTGTTTAAGGATTTTTCAATTTAATGTTGTTTTTTTTTAAGGAATTTTTAGTATTTTTCAAAAATTCTTGTAGGATTTTTCACGTACTTTTCAAGGGCTTTTCGAGAATTTTTAATGGTTTTTTAAGGATTGTTCAAGGATTTTTCAACAATTTTTCAAGGATTTTTCAATTTATCGATTTTTTAAAGAATTTTGGACTATTTTTCAAAGATTCTTGTATCATTTTGGGAAATTTTGATTTTAAGGGGTAGAAAAGGGTGAAAAACAGTGGCTTACATAGAATAAGTATATCTATATCTTGACGCACTTTCTCGAGCGGGTAATGGCAGTAGGGAAAAATAGATAAGAATAGGGTAAAATAGGGAAAATGGGTAAAATTAAGGAAAAGATTTTTTGTTTTTGATTTTTTCGTTGTTTTCTAATTTTTAATCTTTTATTGTCATTGTTTTGTCTTTTTTCTATTTTCTTTTTTTTCAATTACTTTCTTTCTATTGCCTTTTTGTTGACTACTTTTTTTCTCATTTTTTTCTTGTTTCTTCGATATTTTCCGATTTTATTACGATTTTTTTGTGATTTTGTTGCGATTTATTTAAATTCTATCAATTATTTTCATTTATTTTTTTATTTCTTTCTTTTGTTCACAATTGTTCCGGTTTTTGGTTGTTCTTTAACTTTTCCGTTTTTTTGCCATTTTTTTGATTTTCTAATTTTTTTTTCATTATTTAACAGTTTTATTCTTCATTTGTTTCCAATATTTTCCAATAATTTTTGTTTCTTTTTCGATTATTTTCGATTTTCTCGTTACTTCTAATTTTTTCTCGTTTTTACTAAATTTTTGGATTTTTTTTCATGTTTTATTCTGATTTTTTCAATTTCTTCAATTTTTTTTGATTTTTTCTCATTGTTCTATTTCTTTTCTAATTTTTTCCTATCCTCCGATAAATTTTTGTTTTTTCGGTTTTTTCGTATTTTTTTTCTCATTTTTCTGTTGTTTTTGAATTTTTTCCATTGTTTTTTGTTTTTTTTTCAAATTATTCAGTTCTTTTCTAAATTTTTCTGATTTTTTCGATTTTTGTCCATTTTTTTCGATTTCTTTCGATCTCGTTTGGATGTCTGTCTGGGTATCTGTCTGTCTGTCTGTATGTAAACACTGTAACTTTTGAGCGAAAACTTCGATCGAGTTCCGGTTTTCACTTTACCGAGTTAGTTTTGTCCAAGGAAAACCCTATTTAATTTGAACAGGATCAGACCGGCCCATCCGGTATCTGCCGCACAAATTAAAGTTTCAGAGTCTGCAGAATTCTAAATTATTATCACTGATGATGTTAGTTACTATAAATAAAATGTAAATTGAATTTTAACTGTTTATCAATGTTTGTAATAAAAAGGAAAGGTCCGTATTAAAAAAATTCATCGTGCAGTATTCGTAGCAAATTTGAGATACAATAAAACTTCCCTTTTCTATTTTTTGATTGTTTTTTAATTCCATTTAACGGGGTGGATCAGTCCCCATGTTCGATTCCGGACAAACGTAAATTGGACATCATATTTACCGTGTTCGTAGTTAGGCGAAAGAAAAATAAATGTGATTAAAATTAAACATCAATTTCTTAGATATTTATATTTAGATTAATAAAGAAACTATGCCAGAATCATTAATCAAAATTAATTTTAATAAATTTATTTATTAAGTTGTTTATAAATCAATTTTTATTAACTATAAAAATTTTGTGCAAAGGTAAAACCAATAAAAATTTTAAAATAATATTTGGTGACTAGTTTCAATACTAATATACCATCTTCAAGCATATTTTTTATGTAAAATTATAGTTATGTAATTTTTAAAAATTACATATTCTTATATATAAATAATTTTTGAATATTAGCTATTAATTCCTATAAATATATTGTTTTTTACCTTATCCTATAAGTGGGGATTAACCTGTTGGATATTGTAAATAAAATAATTGTAGTAAGTACGCTTAAGATTTACTTTCTTTAGTAACGATCAAAAAATAAAGAAATTTAGTTTACCTCGTTACTCCTTAAAATAATAACTTGTTTCTTAGCAACTTTTTATTTAATCTTATGTAGGTTAAATTTCATCGGCAGGTGCATCAGTCCGCAATAATTAGTATAATTTTTAGCAATTATCTTTCATCCTTAAACATTTTTTGGGTGTATAAAATCGCCAATTTCCCTACTAGTAGCCTGAGGCGACTTTCCTTATGAACTTTCTTTGATATTTATTTAATGTTGTTCATTTTATTTTTTTAATTTAGAAAATTCATGCAAAAATATTATTTTGTGCTAAAAATTGAAGATAAATCATTATAAATAAATTTTTATAATTTTTTTAAATTAATAAACGTAATATTTAGAATCCAATTTTTTAAATTTAAAATCTTAAAATTTGTTTATAGGAAACTTTGTATATTTGTTTTTTTACTGTTTATCCTTGGTAGGTGCTCTTATTATATTGAATGATAAAACAAATAGTGTCTTTTTTATACTTCAAATAAGTATTTGTTTAAAAAAATATTTTATGCCTAATATGTTACGGATTTTTATATTTATTCAGCTTCATACCATTAAAAAATTTTCATCCAGTTTCATAATTTGTTGTGACATAAATATTTGTAAGTAATCATATTTGAAGGTGTTTTTTTATTGTATTCTAACTAGTGTCAATTTGTATTATAGGCCTGAGGATGGCCAATGATTGGCCGAAACATGCCGTCCCTTATTAAAATTTATGTTCTTCATTAAATTATGGTGGTATGACCTAGTCTTTCATTATTCGTTGAATAATTTTTACCACTTTTGAGTAAGGATAATCTTCTGTCCATTCCTTTTTACTTTTTTCGCTCAATAACCATCTTGTGGCCCTTTTCGGTGAGCCTCTATATAGGGTAGCTTTTTTCCTGTTTCCAAATTTTTCGGGATGATCATCCCCGCACTTGGTGTTGTCCTTAGTTGCTGATAACTACTGCCAGCCCTAGGGAGTAACCTACTTTTAGTCTTTAATTATTACCCAATTAATGTTTTTACTCTTTTTCAAGTACCATTTATAATTTTTTAAATTAACTTTTTCCTAATATGTCTGTCTGTGTGTATTCTAAATTATTAAGTCAAAATTTGAAACTTTAACCTTAAATATCTGAAAAAATATACGTGGATACTCTTCAGGAAAGTTTTTAGGCGACACAACCGGTTTTATTTTTAATTTTTATAGATTTTTTATTGAAACTTTCGAAATTTTTAAAAATCTTTATATTTTTAAAATTTATGAAATATTTACACTTTTTTCATTGAAATTTTTTAATTTTTATCAAAATTCTTAAAATTTTTGATTAAAGTTCTTGAAATTTTTGAAATATTTAGAGATTTTTGATTCAAAGTTTTTAAATTCTTATTAAATTTCCTGAAATTTTCGATCACAATTCTTGAAATTTTCTTTACAAAATCTGGAAAATTTTACGTTTTTAAAATTTTTGTTTTTTTTTTTTAGAAAATCTTGATATTTTTACACATTTTTGAAATATTTGGATTTTGGATTGAAATTTTTTAAATTTTTATCATAATTCCTGAAATTTTTTATGAAATTTCTTAAAATTTTTGAAATCTAAATTTTTTTATTGAACTTTTTGAAACATTTAGAGATTTTTTTTTGATTTTTTTTAATTTTTATCAAATTTCCTGAAATTTTTGATCTCAGTTCTTGAAATTTTTGATATCTTTACAAAATCTTTTTACACTTTTTTAAAATCTTTATAGAATGTTTATTGAAACTGTTTACATTTATACAAAATTATGAAATGTTTACACATTTTTAAAATGTTTGAAAAATTTACACAATTTTGATTGTTTTTTAAATTTTTGTCAAAATTCCTGAAATTTTTATCAAAGTTCTTGAATTTTTTGAAATCTAGATTTTCTTATTTAAATTTTTTAAAACATTTAGAGAGTTTTGATTGACTTTTTTTAAATTTTTGTTAAAATTTCTGAAATTTTTATCAAAGTTCTTGAATTTTTTGAAATGTAGATTTTTTTATTGAAATTTTTTAAATTTTTATCAAATTTTCTGAAATTTTTGATCACAGTTCTTGAAATTTTTGAAATCTTCACAAAATCTAGAACTTTTTGGAAAGTATTGTGAACGAGCTAAAAAATATTTTCGAGATAAAGATGGAAATATCCTTTTTGAATTAACCTGAGATGATTAAGACCATTTCCAGATGGAAGTCTGTCTGTCTGTCCGCCTGTGTGTATTGTTCCACGATAGAGGCCACACGTTTAGTCCGATTGAGCTGAAATTAGGTATATGGGTTTGGGTTACCCGTCGGAAGAACCTATTAGTTTTGTACGACCATCTGTTAAACGAAATGACAGATGAAATATGACATGGAATTTGACTTCCAATATGTCATTTGAAAGCCCTTGAAAAACTCTATTCGGAACAGTCAATTATTTCTCCAACTGTCACATGTCGAAAATAAAAAAATGTCAAAATTTGAAACTTTAACATTAAATATCTGAAAAGGTATATGTGGATACTCGTCCAGAAAATTTTGGGGAGACACAACCGATTTTTTTCCCTTGCGGAAATACTTAATAATGGTAAGTTTATACTTTTGAATTTTTATTGAACTAACTCTGAACGTTTGTATCTATAGGCCTGATGATGGTCAGTGACCGAAACCGTTATATTTTCATTAAATTCTGTGGTACCTGACTTTGTGCTTTATTTCCATTTGAGATGTGGATAACCTTTGGGATTTAATATTTAATTTAACAGGATTAGATAAATTTTCTTAATCTACCTTATTTTTTTTCAATTTTTCTCACGGTTTATGCAATAAATTTGGTTTTAGTTGAAACAAAATGATTATAGGAGAAAAAAATGTGAATAACGAGCAAAAGGTAATATAGTTTCATATTTCGCAGTAATTAATTCTCGTGTAACGATGTATCACTTTTCGCTCTTTATACATAAATAACTATTAAATTATTTCATCATTTTAAAAATAAACAAATGAGTTTACTAAGACGGAAAATTTGAATTAATTCAAATAATTTATTTAAAGCTATGTTTAAAATTTATTCATTGTTAATTAAAGGATACGGATCACATTTTTAATTTTTTTAATACAAAGATGTGTTAAAATTTAAGAAATTTTAAAAACATATTTGTTAATCTAAATATGAAAATATTTACATGACATATAAAATTCCTAGATTTGTTGATATACTTAGTATAATTAACATCAACATAAAAAATATTTTTACGATTATGAATAATTTTCATACTGGAATGTGATCACGAGTCAATAATTTGTTTTGGTCAAATAGTAAATTTACAATTATTAGAAAAACTATTCTGTCCTTTTAGTGAACAAAAAAAAATTCTTTTACAGTCAATTTAATTAATTTACCACAAAAAACCAAAATAAACAATTTTCACTTACAAATAATTCACGTTTACTTATTCCAAGCTATGACCTTACCTTAATTTAATGCCTGAAATCGTTTTTGGACAGGCGTTCCGTTAATATTAAAGATATGAAGCTGCGGTTTTCACCAATCGATTCTGTATTTAATTTTTGAATGCGCGTCTGTGGCACTTTTTCAAAATTATTTTTAGAAAAAGTGAGATGACTATCAACTTTTTTTTCTAGATAAATTTGAAAAAAGTAGCACAGGCGTGCTCTTGTAATAAATAGGCGAGATCTCGTCCAAAAACGAATAATTATATTTTGTGGCGTTCTGCGTAGAAAAAAATTGGACTAAAGGGTAGGATTACTTAATGTTAACTGGAAAACACTAGAAAAACAATTTGTATAACCAATTTATTAGAATACGAACACATTTTCCTTAGATTAATTCTCTATGGGGTACGAGTACCTTTTACGCTCACTGTATATAATAGCAGCGTCGCGCCGCCGCGATGCTCTGAGAGTCCGACTGAGCCGTTATAATGAAATACTCTGTATGAGTTTGTTTTTGAAGATTTAATATAATTTTGGAAATGTAAAAGAAAATTTAAGTTAAGGCATATAAGTAAATGATAAGAGAGAGACAAAAGTAATAAAAATTTTTTTTAATAATCAAGTAAGAAAAATTTTATTTTGGGAAAAACAAGTAAAATATTTTTTGTCAGAAAAAGGAATTAAAAAAAAATTCAAATAAGATATGTTAAGATATTTTGAATTAAGAAATGTATGAGAAGATTTGTTAAAGCAAATGTAACAATAAAAATAAATAACAATAAATCAACAGCAGCAGGTGAAGATTTTATTTTACTAATATTAAAAAAATAGGACTAGATGCCGACAGGAATTGGAAGAGACCAGAAGCAAAACAAAATAAAGACATTATAAAAAGTAAGACAAGACAGGAGCGTAGCAGAGATAAAATAACACAGTGTAATAGAGAAGAGAAAGTTGTGCAGTTAAAATTGTGCAGGATGCTGAAGAGGTAAATTGAATACAGGACAATACAAAATTTGTTATTATGTACATTTTCTTTAATGTTTCTAAAATCCAACCAAAAATATGAGATTATTACAATATATAAGTACGGCCGCGCGGCTTCGAAATCGACATTTTGCACGGACGGAGCAAACTTTACGGAGCGCTAAAAGCCGCAATTTTTGTCCGATCGGAAAAATAAAAAAACTAAATTGTAGGTATGAGTGTGCTATACGAGTTTTGTAATAGGTTTTTTTTTAGACGAGAGTCATCTAGAAAGAGATAAGCGGAAATATAATTCAATATATATATTTTTTACTATTTCTTTCGATATCTCGAAAATGGTCAATGATAGTTAAAAATTTCATAGGATCTTATTTATAGCGCTTGAAAAAAGCAACGAAATATGACAACAAACCATATTCGTAAAATGCCGGAGAGCAGAGTTATTGAACAAAAACCAAATTTTTTCCCTTTATCAAGATGGCGGATTTTCCGAAAGACAATTCAGTCGAGAATCTCAAGTTAAGTTCTTATAGGCCCCTGCTACAACATGTCCAAGTTGCGTCGTGTCACCTTCACTTGCATTTTCAAATGTATATAATGACTGGACAATTTGACTGGTCCGTATCTACAAAAATACCGAGAAAGAAAGACGTTTCATTTGCGTTTTGCGAAGAAAGAAGAGGGGATTATTACACGTACAATCGTCGTTACAGGAACCAAAGAGAGGTTACGTGCAGTTATTTTATGAAATGGATGAAATACCTCTAAACTTTGATAGACCGAAAGCAGTAAAACAACCTTAAGTCTTTTTTTCTCAGGTATCTTCGCGTTTTGTAATCTGATTTAGTTAAAACATGAGTACTGGATCTCATAATTTTTCAATGTCGTATTATAAGTTTTTTTATATCAGACATCACACTTTCGCACTATCTTTTTCTTTCTTCTTTCATCATTCTTTCTTTGTTTAATCTTTCTATGTATCTCAACCACCTTAACCTTAATGCTTTTATTCTTGATGCTATGTGGGATTCTCGTTATAACATGTATTTTTCTTCATTTGTTCACCTTCTCCATCCTTCAGGTGTTTTTATTCCGCTGAAGATTGCTTTCAGCATTTTACGTTCCCAGCGCTCCACATTTTCTTCCTGTTTTTTTGTATATTTTTTATATTCTTATCTTCATCTTCCTTGAACAGTATCTCGAGTTCATCAGTGACTGGAGCATTCCAATTTTTCTGTTGTCAAATAAATAAATACATTTAAAATGTTCTATAGCCAGTACCATCGGTTCGTAGGTTTCTGGAAGTAACTGAAGCATCATGGCCCCGATAAGTTCGCCGTCAAAAGGCTTCTTGATGGAACTGAGTTTCTGCGAAATGTTCATAATCTTCCATCTTTTGGAAGTTTTCTAATTTCAATAAACATAACTTTCTAAGTCAATGACCCTACTTATGACAAGTGGAACAAGTCGAGTTTCTAGCAGGACACTTATTTCTACTATGTCATTTGTTTCTACAGAAGTAACATTTTTGATTTGCTTTGAAATTCGGATGCAATGTGCTTAGCTGAGAAACTTCATTATGTTGAGAATATAAAGAGAGTAAATTCACAGAAGATGAAAAAGTGATGGGGACTTCGTAAGCCCTAGCTTGAACCCCAGCAGCTTCTAGTGATTTAGCTTGATCATATGCTGGCTGAAGAGTTTGTTTTATTTTCTAGTAATCTTTGTCTAATTGATGATGATAATAGTCCTCTAATAAACGAATGTCTGACATACTCATTCCTGTATTCTTCAGTCGTAACAGATTTAAACTGATAATTCTTATGCAGGCAGCGTAATTCACAGAGGTACTGATCTATATTTTCACCAGATCATTGCATTCTAGTGGAAAGAATATGTCTAGCATATATTTCTTCTTTCACATTATTTTGCAACGTGCTTACGGCTGATTAGTACCTAGAGCATTCACCAATTTGTTCATATATAGATGAAGATGTAAAATTAACGAAGAGATTTAACTTCAATTTACTTGCCTTTGCTTTCTCTAGTTGTGAATTTCCTGTAGGAAGTTCCGTGTAATCAAGAAAATTCTGAAATGTTTGAACCAATATTTCCATTCTTGAGCTGCCGTTGGAGAACTAGGATCTGAATTGCACTTTTCTGGACGAAGATTTATAATATTTTCGTTCATTAAATTGTAGAATAATTAAAATACCTTTAACAAGGCTTTAATGAACGAAATGATAACAATATATCTTCGACAATGACAAACTTAGATAGCTAAATAAACGAGTACCAAGCTAGATCAAAAGTTCGAGGCAAGTATTATTCATCACAAGTGGCATTCATTTCTTCAAATTTTTTTTTTTTTTTTGGACAGAAGAAACACAATTTCTAGAATCTTAATATGGGTTCATCCTATACATGCGGCCCGTAACTTATTAGAAATGGTTTGGATTTACAGTGGCAAACACCTGATCTTATTCTTCTCGTTTCCTGATAAAAAAAATCGGTTGTGTCACCCCAAAACGAGTATCCACGAATACTTTATCAGATATTTAATGTTAAAGTTTCAACTTTTAACATTTTTTAATGTTTGACAGGTGACAGTTGGAGAAATAATTTTAATTCTTCTGAATAGAGTTTTTCAAGGGCTTCCAAACGACATATTGCATGTCCAATTCCGTGACATATTGCATCTCTCATTTTTTGATAGTGATACTTTCGTTTGACAGATCTAGTACAAAAACTAACTGATTCTTCCGACAGATATCCCAAACCCATATACCGAATTTCAGCTCAATCGGATTAATAGTTCTTCAGATATTTAATGCTGAAGTTTCAAATTTTGACATTTTTTTATTTTTGACAGGTGACAGTTGGAGAAATAATTGTAACTGTTCTGAATAGAGTTTTTCTGGAGCTTTCAAATGACATATAGCATGTCCAATTCCGTGATATATTGCATCTGTCATTTTTTGATAGTGGTATTTCCGTTTGACAGATGTCGTACAAAAACTAATGGGTTCTTCCCACGGGTAATTGAAACCCCTATACCAAATTTCAGCTTAATCGGATTAAACGTGTGGCCTCTATCGTGGAAGAATACACACACACAAACATACACACACACAGACCGACAGACAGACTTCCATATGGAAATGGTCTTAATCGTCTCAGGGGACCCGAAAATGGATATTTCTGTTTTTATCTCGATTTTTTTTTAGCTCGTTCACAATACTTTCCCTTCTAGGAGGTGGGTCGGGAAAGTAAAATTTAAACTTCCTATTTTCTTCTACATTTTTGAGTTTATTCTCCACCTTTCCTTTCGTCTGCAGATTGCTTCTAGATCTTTTTTCAATTTTTGGTACTTGTTCTTCTTATCTTATCCCATTTTTGCCCTGATTCTGTTGGTTGCAATATATCTGTGAGTCCTTTATTGATCTCTATTTCGTATTTTCTTCTTATAATTTCATTTTCCAAACAGTTTAGGTCATACTTGTTGTTTTCTTTGTATTATTTTTCATAGTTTCTGTAACATCCATTTTAGCAAGAAATGATCAGTATTCGCATCTGTCCATCTCAAACTTCTTATAGTAGATATAAATTTCATATGTCGTTTTTCTATTAAAACATGATCTATTTGCTGGTAACGACCATTTGTAAATTTTTTTATGTTGACACAACACATATCTATTATATAAGATTTTTTGTATCATGATATCAAATAACTGAATAGATTTTTTTTCCTTTAAAGGTAACATAATAGTTCAGCATTCTTTTTCTCCATTACATAATTTTCAAGTATTTTTATAGTTATTTCAATCTGAACAGTTCCTGTAACAAAAAGAAATATTTATATTTATAGCACGATAAAAAAATACCATTAATTATTCAACACTAATAACAATAATATAAAAATTTATGTTTCTTTGTTGTTTTTAAAGATTTATTTTTTATTAACAATAAATGATAATTTGACAATACTTTTATTTTCCATTTAAAGTTAAAAATTTGAATATTTAAATAAGAGTGTAACAAAGCCCAAGAGGCTGAGTTGCCGCTGGTAAAACGAGCAGCATCCCGAAAATCCGAGGGCAAAGTTTGTGGTACGAGCCGCAATTTAATTAATGATATTTAATCCAAGAAATGATAACTAAGATATCTACAGTGTGCTCGTAAAGTATGGAAAAATGAAGATATCTTTGACTCAAAGTAAGATACAATAATAGAAAAATTTTTTTATATATTAGATGGACCAGCGATTTCAAATTTTATATTTTTTCTTTATGTATTGTTTTTTCCTAATTTCTTAAAATTAATGGTCAATATTGGCCATTAATAGTTTGTATGCTACATCGGCAACAAAAAAATTGTAACAAAAAATTATAAAATATATGGGTTGTCCCATTTAAAAATAAACGTATTATTTATATACCTCAGAAATATAAATTTTTACAGGGTGTCACAGATATCTTCATATTTCCGTATTTTAGCGCACATTGTATATTTTTTTACTGATCAAATTTTTCGTAAAATTGATTCAATGTTTTATTAAAATAAATAAATTAAGAGGCCTTGGTTTGACAAATTTACACCGTGTTATAAAATATATTAATCAGTCATAGCACACTACCTTGTTAATACCGACCGAGTACCGATGTCAATGATAAATTTAAAAAATTTTCAACCTTGCTATTGAGGGCAGAAAATGACATTGTAACTTTTAACTTAATTTTACTAGATGCATAAGGAATACAGATTAATATTTTTTTTAATGAAATAATTTGTATACAATAAAAGAATAGATAAATTTTAAATCGTTTCCTGAACTAACCTTAATAGTATCAAGGTAATTATAATTCAGTAACTGTGTTCAATGAACCACATTGTAATTTATTCGATTAATAATGTTTACTATATAAAATACTTATTTATAGTACAAGAAACTGGACAAAAAATTATTTAACTTATGTTTTTTATTTTTTTTTAATCTACATTCGGCCCAAAATTCAAAATGAAGAAGGGGTAATTCCAAATTCGAAGAAACTAAAAAACAATTTAAATTTTAAGTTTTATATTATTCAAAATATTTAATTCAGTTTAAAATTTTTTTTCACCCTTTTTTTTAACAATTTTTGTAATAAATTTTTAATAGAATCACAGCCATAAAGTTTGTTATTACAAATGTATTAGTATTTTTTGTAAATTTTTAAAATAAAAAATATAAAAAATTACATAAAAAAATTTCCTTAATAAGATAAAAATTATTTAAAAATTAAAATAAAAACTAGCGGCGAAACTATGCGGAACCCAAAAAAAAGTAGAGACAAAATTTGTAGAAAATTTTCTGTTCTACAATTTTGATTTCTTGTCATTTTTCATAAATAATTTTGACTCAAATCCTAAAAAGAAGGCGCAAAAGTCTATAAATTTTTTTCACGCCATTTATCGGCGAAAATATGCGAAATTCGAAAAAACCGTAACAACAAAAAAAAAACAAAATAAAATCGACAAAAATGGATGAAGTTTGAAAAAAACGAAAAAAGTTGAAAAATATCGAAAAAAGTTGAAAAAACTCGAAAAAAGTTGAAAATAATCAGAACAAATTGACAAAAAAAAATGGGATAAAATTAATAACATCGATAAAATCCAAAATAAATCGATAAAAATAAACAAAAAACAAATACGAAGAAAAAAAACCGAAAGAAAAACTGGAAAAATATAATAAAAAATTCTGAACAAATTGAGTAATATAATCGAAAACAATCGAATAAAATTAACAATAATTTAAAAAACCCAAATATGGAGACAAAATCGATAAAAATCGAATAAAGTCAAATACAATGGACAAAAATCGTAAAAAAAAAACAAATAAAATCGTTAAAAATCTAAAAAATCGACAAAAAATAAATATGAGAAAAACCGAAAAAAAAAATTAAAAAGTCAAATACAATACAAAACAATTGAATAAAATTGACAACAATCTTAAAAACTCAAACAAAAGCGACAAAATTGATAAAAATCGAAAAAATCATATAAAATCGAAAAAAATTCGAAAAAAAAATTGAAAAAAATCGAAAAAAAGTCTAAACAAAATCGATAAAATCGAAAAAATCAAATACAATCGACCAAAATCGTAAAAAACCAAAGAAAATTGACAAAAACGATAAAAATAAAAAAAAACAAATAAAATCAAGAAAAAGTGAAAAAATCAAATATAATTAATTCAGTGAGATCGAATAAGCATAAAAACCCAAATAAATTCTGATAAAATCGATCCCCTGCTATTAGATGCACGAGCGAGCGTAGGGAAGCGGGGGCAAATAGTACCTAAGGGCTGCTCAAGCGTTTTCTGCATGTGTGTAAATTTATATGTTAACAATTTATATTTTAATGCGTATTAAAAAATAACGAAATCAATGCATGTCAACTAATAAAAGTCATAAGATTATTGTTGTCTAATGTACATTGTATGTAATTTATAATAAAAAAGATTTATTATATTTTACGTTTTATCTATTCTTAGATATAGGGAGTCCCAAAAAATAAATTTTGGCAAATCTATAATCAAAAAATTGAAATTTAACTATTTTTGTTCGCTTTTTATATTTGTTTGAAACAGAAAACACTAAAAAAGTAGGGAAAAAATAGTGGGGTAAAAATTAGTAAAAAAAAAAGAAAGAAAACAGTCAAAAGGTAGAAAAAATCGGCTGTGTCACCCCAGAACTTTCCGGCTTGGCTGTAGAGAATAGGATCATTTGAATTACAAAATACTAAGCATTACAGTAATTTATGGTACACATTTAAAATAGGAAGCCGATGATACCTCAACTGGATTAATATTTTATGTTTATAATGACATAAGCGAGCGCATGCGCGCGTTGCTTTTGCTTAAATTAGGATCTCCTAAAATCATGGGTGAAAGTTATTTGGGAATTCGATACAAAAGTTGTATGGAATTTTAGCTCTATAACTTTGCAAAAGAACATTTTGCACAAAAGTGCATTGTTTGTCCTCAATAAAAAAGACAAAATGTGTATTTTTTACTCCCTCTAGCGGCGAAACTACTTAAAATTCGAAAAAAGTTAAGTATAAAAGGTGTAGGAAATTTTATGCTCTACAACCACAACTATAGGGAATTCAACATGTTAGAGAGAGGTATAGGAAATTCAGCATATCAGAAAGAGACGCAGATAAAAATGGCGGCACGTGACATACTTTTAATAGTAGGATAAAAAATGGCTGCGGACTAAAAATGGGGATTATAGTAAAGTACTCTACATAACTCTAACATTTAGTACTCCAGCTAATAAACAGAGGGCGCTAAATTTGAAATGTAGCGTGAAATAAATACGTATAGAAAAATCATGCGCAGAACAAAAGACAAAGAGGTGCTAACGTATATCTCAGTTACTATTGGTTCAATTTTTATGGAAAAAATGGCGCTATATTTAAAATGTGAAGCGACATAATTACGTAAAGAAAAAACAGTAGAATGAAAGACAAAATGACATTAGGATCTATCTCCATTACTATTGGTCAGATTTAAAAGCGGGAAACGACGCTATATTTAAAATGTGATGTATAACAATTACGTAAAGAAAAATCATGGACAGAAGCAACGCCAGAGGGCAGTAGTGAATATCTTTATAGTTGCGGTTGGAACCCTGTAGACTGTCTACTTTATTTATGCTCAAAATCTGGAAAAACTATGGAAAATCTACATGCACATTTGTTTCGCATCCTCTGGTTACGCAACTACTTGAAAAGTTTCAGACAAAATTATAGGGAATTTAATGCACGATAACTTTGCAATAATATAATTTCTACTAAATTGTCTCGTTTGTCCTTAAAATTTAAAAAAGACAAAAATCTTACATGTGCATTCAATCAGTGCCGTATTTCAGGACCTTCTACTATACCAATTTATTACAGGCACACACCAACTCTGCATACCAAATTTCAGCTTGATTGGTCAAACGGTTGTGAAGTTATCGTGGAAGATTACACACAGACACACAGATACATAAACACACAGACAGACCTCACTCTGGAGATGATCTCAATTTTTTCGAGAGACCTCAAAATATATCATTTTGCTCGTTCATTATACTTTCCCTTCGATCTGGCCGGGAAAGTAAGTGGACAAAAATGAGAAAAGGGTAGCTTAGGTAGAGTTAGGGGAAAAAAGTGGAAGCAAAAAACAAGAAAACAGTAGTAGTTCAGATAAAAGTTTGAAACATTAAGAAAACAGTAAAAAGTAGAGAAAAAATAGAAAAAAATCTGATGTGGCCACCACATGACCTCTCGCCATGTTTGAATCAAAAATTTACACGGTGGCACAAAAAAGTATGAAAAAAATTTACTTTTTTGTAAATCTGGCAGCAATGGCAAAAGTTTCTAAAATTTTAATGGGATGAAAATAAACTATATGGTATACAAAATATATGTGTAAAACTTTATTGCCGTTTTGTATAATAATGGCGTCATCACCCATAGCAAGTGCCTCTTCCGGTTGTCCGATTGACACCAAAATCTAATCAGATCTAATCTAGGGTATAAGAATCGTGTATGCAAAATTTCAAATTTTTTCATTCAGTAGTTTTTGAGTTATCGTTACTACAACATCCATCCAAACACACACACACACTAACACACTAACACACACACACACTAACACACACACACACTAACACACACACACACAGACATCATCGCGAAAATATTCAAATCGTATTCTAGGGACCCTAAAACGTGTTTATCCATTGAAAACTCACTACCCAATTTTTAGCATGATTCCTATACCTCTCTTATCTGAAGGGCGAGAGGTAAAAATATGAGAGAAAATGGTGAAAATTATGGTAGAAAAATGAGGGAAAAGTAAAAATAATTAAAAAAAAAAATATTTGAAAAATACAGAAAACATTTGCTGATTATTTTCAAAAGTAAACATATTTGTGTGAGAAAAATAATCCGGGAATAACCACAAAACTTTTGAATAAAATTTATACAAAGTTTTTAATTAAAATCACTGGAATGAAAATTTTATATCTCATTTTTTTTTCTGTCACAATTGACATTATTTGTTTATTTATTACCAACTTAAATTACAAAAAATACTATAAAGTTAGCCGGTAGAATTAACAATCTATTATTTTCCAACAATTTTATTTTATTAACTGTCAGTAACTAGAACGTTCATTAAGTCTAATGATGCAGTAGGTAAAGGCAATTACGGTTCCAATATATTTGTATTTTTTTTTAACAAGTCATATATCTTGGCATAATTGATACATTTGAAGTAAAAGTTGATAAATATTTATTCCATATATAATTATATTGTCTGGAATGGAATATATATGTGATAAAAAAGTTAAAAAACATGTTTAAGGTACATGTTTGAAAGATTGGCGTTCATAGGTTTTGTGGAAAGGAGGCAAAAAAAATTAAAAAACAAAAATTTTCAAATTTGGATAAAACTTACTGAGTTAAAACTTTAACATAGAAAATTTTTGTAGATAAACGATTTTTTTAATAGAAATTTATGGAATAATAAAAGTAATTTGTAGCTCTAAAAGTGCAATTATAGACCTTATCCATTTAAAGGATTTTTAACCGTCACTTAATCGTTTGTATCATCTAATATTTTTTATTATTTATAATTAAAATGAATCTTAAAATTATAAGCTGAAGGTCGTAATTTTCATATTTCCAATTTTACAAATTTGTCTCACGTTATAGAATTCATTTTTATTAAACAACAATTGATTTACGTACACCTTTTAAAAGCAATGTTATCTTATTAGGTCATCAAAAATAAAGTTTTGCTCCTTTTAAACAAGACTGCATTTTCTAATAGTAACAGCATAAGAAATATTGTGTATGTAATTTAATTTTTTTTTAACACTAATCAATTATTATATAAAAATTTATTCTAATATAATTTTTTTTTCAGTGCAAATCATCGAGAATTTAAAAATCAAAGCAGCCATGTTGCTGCAAGCCGTCAAAATCTATTGGAAAACGCTTTTCATTGTGATGTACCCATTAGTATTACTACCAGTTTTTTTAACCAATAACACCTCCGCCTTTAGATGTCTCTACGTAGTATTACTTATGGCAGGTAAATAAATAATAATTAATTAATTTATTTATATATTTTCGAATTTATTTTGTTTATTAATAATAAATCCAAGTAGAACAAAATCATAAAATTTACATAATGACTTCTTAAACCGTCGCCAATATCATAATCTTGCCTGAAATGGTTTTCTTACGAGCTCTCCATTAATATTACAGGTAGGAAGCTGCAGTTTTCATCAATCGATTCTGTATTTAATTTTTAAGAGTGCTTATGTGCCACATTTTTTTAAATTATTTTTAATAAAAGTGATACGAATATCAACGTTTTTCTCTAGATAAATTTAAAAAAGTAGCACAGATGCGCTCTTATAATAATTTTTTTTAATATCATGAAAAAAAACGCATATTTTTAGTAGCTATATTAGGCGAGATCTCGCCCAAAAACGAATTATGTTTTATGGCGCTCTATCGGGTTCTGCGCAGAAAAAATTGGACTGGAGGGTAGGATTACTTAACATTATTCGGAAAATAGTAGAAAATAATTTTTGTACCCAATTTATTAGAATACAAGCACATTTTCCTTGGGTAATTCTCTAACTGGCAACCACGACAGTCACATGGTGTTCGGGCCTCTTAAAGACCACGTGTTTGCTATATTTGCCAGCCAAAAAGCTTATGTGCGTCTTACAACGTTTAGGATTTGCTATGATGTCTTACCAAAATGGATTCTGACAACATCTCATTGTGTGTGCTGTTTTCAGATTTATAAAGAGAAGGGAAAGGATCAGTTGATAGGGTAGAGACAAGTCGACTACTGTCATCAGCCAGCTCCAGCTCTGCTTCAAATAGCAGAGTTGGTATTTTATGTTTTAATATTGACCTTTCTCTCATTGCAGATTTTTTTGATTTGGTGATCTACATACTCACTAAAAATTTTGAATTAGTCTCTTTCTGCGAGTTGCTTCTCTTCTAATCTTCGCATGGGATCAAAAGCCTTTTGAACGACAGGATTCAGCTACCTCTTTCTTTCGGGGGGGGGGGGGGGGGTATTGTTGATAGGGGCGGAGTAGCTGGAAGAAGACCGTAATGTAGCAGGTGTAGCCGGAAGTTCATTTTTTCATAATTCATTTTTATCAAATTTCCTGAAATTTTTGATCTCAATTCCTGAAAATTTTGATCAAAGTTCTTGAAATTTTTGAAATATTTAGAAATTTTTGATTCAAACTTTTTAAATTCTTATTAAATTTCCTGAAATTTTTGATCACAGTTCATGAAATTTTTGAAATCTTTACAAAACCTAGAAATTTTTACACGTTTTTAAAATTTTTATAGTTTTTTTATTGAAACTTTTGAAATTATTACAAAATCTTGATATTCTTACACATTTTTAAAATATTTGGATTTTTGATTGAAATTTTTTAAATTTGTATGATAATTCCTGAAATTCTTTATCAAAGTTCTTGAAATTTTTGAAATCTAAATTTTTTTATTGAAATTTTTGAAAAGATTTTTTATTGAAATTTTTTTAATTTTTATCAAATTTCCTGAAATTTTGAAATCTTTACATAATCTGGAACTTTTTACACGTTTTTAAAATCTTTATAGATTGTTTATTGAAACTTTTGATATTTTTACAAAATTATGAAATTTTTAGACATTTCAGAATTTTTGAATAATTTACACATTTTTGGTTGAAATTTTTTAAATTTTTGTCAAAATTCCTGAAATTTTTGTCAAAATTCCTGAAATTTTTGGCAAAATTCTTGAAATTTTTTATGATAGTTCTTGAATTTTTTAAAATCTAGATTTTTTTATTGAAATTTTTAAAACATTTAGAGAGTTTTGATTGAATTTTTTTAAATTTATCAAATTTCCTGAAATTTTTGATCACAGTTCTTGAAATTTTTGAAATCTTTACAAAATCTGGAAATTTTTAGAAAGTATTGTGGACGAGCTAAAAAAATTTTTGAGGTAAAGATGGAAATATTCCATTTGAATTTGCCTGAGATGATTAAGACCATTTCCAGATGAAAGTCTGTTTGTCTGTTTGTGTGTATTCTTCCACGATATATTTGGTATATGGGTTTCGGTTACCCCTCGGAAGAACCCATTAGTTTTTGGACGACATCTGTCAAACGAAAGTGTTACTATTAAAAAATGACAGAGGCAAAGACATCATTCTTCTTTTTCTTTCCCTCTCTTCAGAAACATGTAATTAAGTTCTTCGCCTTGTTCTGAACTTCAAATTTATCAAATTAAAACTGGTCTGCAATTTCCCCCAGACGTAGTTTTTGAAGTCTTTAAATGTAGGGAATTTTGGGTTCTCTCTGTTCCGGTAAAGTTCAATTAGTCACTGGTTTTTGTCCTACAGCCTTCCATTTTACTGAATGAAAACACACACACACGTAATCACCGAAAACACCTGCAGCTGAAGTACACATCTATACTGACGGGGTATGCTAGCGACCGACGTCACGTCCGGGAGCATGGAGGGGGAACATTTCTGCACTAGTTTCCTACAAGTTGCGTGCGCAAACCGCACAGCAACAAATCTTCCACTTTTAGTTGTTAACTTTCTTTAATATTTACCGACACTTCGCGAGAAACCAAAATTTGGTAGAAGATTTGTCTCTCCATAAGTGGAAGAAAGAAAAAGTTGCTGCATTTTGTAGAAAAAGCAACAAATTGCCGCAACTTGTGGAAAACTTAGTGAAATACTTTGGTGTAAACGCGCCTTTGGCGTATAAGTTATACGAGCACAATTAACAATTCTCGAGATAATGTTTGCATGTAAATGAATTATATATGTCGTTGAGTTGTATAAAAAACAATCGCTGTGAGTTTATTATGAAAAGGAACGTGAATGGTTTTAATCTATAGATTTATAAAACGGTTTAACGACTACATATCGTACTCATTCAATGTAGTTTTGTCAAAAGGTTAGCTAATGACTACATTACGTACCTACAGTTTAATTATTTTTGAAGAAATAAAATTCAAAGTATAGTACCACAAAAATCTTTAATAATATAGTTGCGCCTTTGCAAATATATTGCAGTTTTGCGAGAAGACGATTCAGTCGAGAATCTCAAGTTAAGCTCTCTTAGGACCCTGCTACAATATGTCCAATTTTCGTCGTGTCACCTTCACTTGAATTTCCAAATTTACATATGACTGGACTAATTGTAATACATTAGATTTTCATCTTCTGACCTTCATGGATATAATGATTAACTATATGATCATATAACGACATAGTAATAAAATTCAATCCAACCCTTCTGCGACTGATTTATATAAATCTGTATTAACTAGTCAATACGACTACATTATAACGTCCATGTAACTTTACAAAAATGTGTCTTTTTATCATATTTGTTAGCGTTTGAGTATAATATAAGACATAAGTCAGGGTCATTTGAGCATGGTCTTATAGACGTCTTTAAAACCGATTTATAACCTATGTGTGCTACTTGGGAAGACATTGACTAAGTTTAAGTTTGTCCGACTATAATAATTTTCTAAACATGATAAATAATTACTAAAATAAGTGTCAATTTTAATATAATATTATCTATGGTATTTTTTATTATTTTATTTTAGGTTATTGGGTGTTCGAGGTACTTCCTCTTCCTGTCACCTCCCTCATTCCAATGGTTCTTTTTCCTCTGATGGGGATCTTGGATTCGGATAAAACCTCCCTATGTTACCTAAAAGAAACAAACATGATGTTTGTTGGAGGTCTCATAATTGCCATAGCTGTGGAACATTGTAATCTACATAAAAGGGTAGCATTATATGTGATAAAACTCGTTGGATGCAGTCCGAGGAGGTTAAATATCGGATTGTGTTCGGTAACAATGTTGATTTCTATGTGGATTTCTAATACGGCTGCAGCAGCTATGATGATACCCATTATAGGTAAGAATTTATAAGTGATAGCTTTTATTATATCAGTATGTCCTTAGTGCACTTGGACAGCACTTACAGTTGCACTAAGATCTAAATGCCCCTATTCTTTGATTTGCACTAACATTTATATCGAGTGGCAGATTTAATATAATTTCCATAACCGCAGTTATTATATAGGTATGTCAAAATTATTATAAATCAGGTTCATTGTGCATTTTAATGGACATTTAGTATCCATTCTGTAAGTAAGGCCCAACTTTAAGCTCCTTAGGCTGAAAAAATTTCCCCGCCTACCCGCAATCATCCTCCCCCCCTCAAAATTCAGATCGCCATCATTAACGCATCAACCCATCCGGTTGTGGTGGCACTTTGCATAAGTAAGGCCATTTTCCATATTGATGGCAAATGCCTTACATTTATTTTCTTCAACTATCCTAATTTTGTTTGCTTTCACCAATTGTTTATAGGTTAATTGAGTGACGAAAATGAAAGTTTATAGTTTAATACATTAATTTACTAAAACCTCAAAAAAATAAATTATGAATTATAATACTATTGAATTATTGAAATCATAATAAATTCAATAATTAGAAAAGTTTCCATTCGCATTGTTCAGTTGTTCGTCAAATTTTTTTTCTTGATTTATCATTGGCAAACTTATGAATGATGTCTTCAAAAGATATATTCTGGAGAAAGTCGCTTTCAATAAACAATATAGCTAATTTTTCTTGTCCTAAAGTTGCCATACTTAGAAAGATATGGATCTTGGAATTAAAAGTTAAAATGTTTTCTTTCCAATCCGGAGGAATTTTATTTCCCAACCCTTTTTTTCCATTGCTAAGAACTTTGGTATTTTTGATCCTACTACTTTTTTCTTTATGTTTTGTTAAATTTTTCTTTAATCTTATTCTTTTTTATTTTAAAATAGAAAATAAGACAATAAACTTTTTTACAATGTAATTGTTATGTTTTTAGAAGCAACGTTGGGAGCATTAGAAGAACAAGGAATAGGTGAAGTATTTGAAAGTAACGATCTAGAAGGTGATATAGCTGTAGAAAATGACGAAAGAGAAGAAAACAAAAGGCCTACAAGAACCACGATGTGTTATTTTATTTCAACTGCCTACGCAGCCAGTATTGGAGGAATGGGGTGTATAATTGGATCTGGAACCAATCTTACTTTTAAAGGATTATACGAAACATTGTTTCCGGAGAGTCCAGGTTAGTCGGTATAAACAACCTTTCCTCTCCTTCTCTTACTCTCTGTCTCTTTCTACAATTTGATTTTTATATCATTTATAATTATTTTATAGAGGGAAAGAGAGGTTTTTTTGCGATTTTTTCTTATTTTTTTGATGTTTTGTTTCTTTTATTTTTTTCAGATTTTTTGTTCTAAAATTTCTTCATTTTTTCTCATTGCTGTGTTTTTGTTTTCTATTTATTTCGTATTTCTCTAATTTTTGCGATTATTTTTCCAACTTTTATGGGATTTTTTTCGTTTTTTTACGTTTTTTGCGATTTATTTCAATTCTTTCGAAATTTGTCATTTTTTGTTGGTTACAAATATTGTTGTCGGTTTTTTTTGGCTGTTCTTTGTTCTTTTTTGCTATTTTGTGCGATTTTTTTGGGTTTTTTGCGTTTTATTTGGGATTTAATTCAATTCTTTCGAAATTTTTAATTTTTTTTTGTTATAATTATTGTTGTAAGGTTTTTTTGGTTGTTTATTGTTTTTTTTATGGTTTTTTTACGAATTTTTCGTTTTTTTACTTTTTTTGCGATTTATTTTTAGCGATAGTTTTCGATTTTTTGTGTTTTTTTACGACTTCTTTTTTATCTGTTTTGTGATTTTTAGCGTCTTTTTCTTTTCTTCGGTTTTTTTTTATTTTTTCGTTTTTTTCCCCAATATTTTCCGAATTTTTTATCTTTCTGATTTTTTCTGGTTTTTTTCGATTTTCTCTAATCTTTCCTCATTTTTTTCTTAATGATCTGTTTTTTTCCTAATTCCTTCTTTTGTTTTCTAATTTTTTCTCATTTCTCTGATTTTCTCGATTTTTCTTTTTTTTCTCATTTTTTTGATTTTCTCGATTTTTCGTTTTTTTTTTTTAATTTTTCCTCATTTTTTTTATTGCTCTTTTTTTTCGATTTATTTCTTTTGTTTTCTATTTTTTCTTATTCCTCTGATTTTTGCAATTATTTTTTTTGGGATGTTTTGCAATTTTTTATCGGTTTTTTAGCTTTTTTTTTTGTAAGTTGAAATTCTTTCGAAATTTTTCATTTTTTTGGTAGTTACAATTATTGTTGTCAGTTTTTTTGGTTGTTCATTGTTTTTTTGCGATTTTTTCCAATTTTTTTGGTTTATTTTGCGTTTTTTGCGATTGATTTTATTTCTTTCGAAATTTTTCATTTTTTTGGTTACAGTTATTTTGGATGTTCATTGTTTTTTTGCGATAGTTTTTGATTTCATGCGTTTTTTGCTACTTCTTTTTTTTTATCTTTTTTTTGTCATTTTTAGCGCCTTTTTCTTTTTCGGTTTTTATACAATTTTTTTGATTTCTTCGTTTTTTCCCTATTTTGCAATTTTATTTTTAATTTTGTTCCTAATATTTTCTGAATTTTTTGTTTTTCCGACTTTTTCTGATTTTTTCGATTTTTATAATTTCTTCTCGTTGTTTTCTTATTTTTCTGATTTTTTGTTTTTTTTTCTGTTTTTTGTTTTTTTTTTTCGATTTTCTCCAACCTTTCCTTGTATCAAATTTTTTATTTTCTTTCTTGATTTTTTCGGTTTTATAATTTTTTTCATTTTTTTATTTTTTCATTTCTTTCAGGTTTTTTTGGTTTCTCTCGATTTAGTTCGATATCATTCGATTTTTTTCGATTTCTTTCAGTTTCTTTAGTTTTTTTAGGTTTCTTCCGATTTCCTTTGATTTATTTCGATTTCTCATGGTTATCCGTTTTTTTATAATTTTAAAATTTTAAAAAGTTAAAAAAATAACATAAGGAACACAAACAACAGCACAATATTTTTTTAATTTAAATTTCTTTAAGGTGTCGAATTTACCAAATGGATGATCCTTAACGTACCCCTCATGCTAATTATGATGTACCTAGGAATAATTTGGCTGCAATTTTGGTTTATGGGACTATTTAGGCCAAATTCTGTAGATGCTAAAAAGATACGAGTAGGTCAGCAGGGTGAGGCTGTTGCCAAAAAATTAATTAATCATCAATTGGAACAACTTGGACCAATGTCGTTTCATGAAGGAGCTATAGCAATCTGTTTTTTGTTTTCCATCCTTTTGTGGTTTTTCAGAAAACCGCAGTTTGTAACTGGATGGGCCGAACTCATCACTAATCATAAGGTAAGTTCATAAATAAATTATCATTTGTTTCATAAAACGTTTGATAATTGCATTTTTTAGTACCTATGCTTTAAAGTGTAAAAACAACTAATTAGTTAATTTAATTATACATTGTAATATAAGTATAGATAAGCATTAATTACAAATTACATAATATTTAGTAGCCAGCTTACTTGATCTTTATTAAGACGATTTTCCTGTTAATTTTCATTAGTGCAGTTAAATGCCCTTATAGCAATAATTCAAAACGGCGGCTAGATATAGTATGTGAAAAAATTGGATGATAGTAGAGTGGGTCGTAACATATATTTTCCTGATAGAAGGAAATCGAATTTGTGCATGTAGCAAACACAAACCCAGAAATTTGTACAACTCTTCGGATATGGTCGATTTAAATTTTGAAGCTCTTTGTCATATTTGTTCGTGCTTTTAAACAAATAGGTCCATAATTTCATTTGTCCATAATTCCGTCAATGGGAGATGGTATGTTAGCAAAGTGATTGAACAAGATGTTTCATCAAAACGAAAATCAGATATATCTGTTGTGTTATCTACCAATTCGTCATCACTATCTTCAGCACTAAAATTTATCGTTATTTATGAAAGGTTCATCTTCCGGTTGATCCTCGGGTTCGTCCTCGGGTACGTTTCTAACTAACAGCGAATCATCCCTTTCTGAGTGAAGTACAGTTTCCGATGGTTGAAAATCTGGATCTCGGTCATCATCTGCACTAATTAGTTCTTCTTCTGACTCACTATCAAAATTACTTTCTAATATATATTGATCTGATTCTTGAACCTTTTATATTTATAAAAAAATCGGTCAAGTGCGTGTCGGACTTCGCACATTTTGGGTTCCGTACCAAATGTAGAATATAAACCAAAAATACTTGGTAAAAAGATTTAAAGAACTGAAAAGAAAAATAACCCGGCTGTAACAAAGTCATTTTTTACACCATTAAAAAACATGGTACCTAAATTAAAAAATCGAATATTGTCTACCAAATCCCATGCGGAGAATGTGATAAAAAATACTTAGGAATTACTACTCAGCTACTAAATAATCGATTAAATGGTCACAAGTATTAAAAACAAGCCTCCACCGCGTTACATCAACACCAGATTAATACAAACCATAAATTTAACTTTCCAGAAACAACTATTCTTTGCCAAGAAAAAAATTATGAAAAACTAAACATAAAAGAAATGATACACATAAAGAAAGAAAAAATTCAATAAACCAAAAAACTGATACAAAAGGCCTTAGTCATACATACAATAGTCTAATTTAAACCCCAGTAAAATTTTCACAAAATTCTATAATTAAAAAAAAATTAAGACACCCACTATATTTCATAAAAATAACATATTTACTATCTCCAACGACAGAAAAAAACAAGTAGACTGAAACACCGTCGTGTACCTCTGTGATATTTAAAATGTATTTGAATTCGAAAAAGCGACCAAACAATAACGCTATAAAAATAATAAATAATACGCCTAAGTACTTCCAAAAAATTTTTTATGGGTAAGATATAATAATTAAAAAAAAATTTTGTCTTTTACAAACACTAAATAATTGTAATTAAATAATTTCTAGATCTGTAAACGAAGAAAAATAAACATTTTTGAAAAAGCCCTCCATGTAAGGCGAAACGTTAAATAAATACTAGTATTTTATTAAAAGATGGACCCTATACCCAACAAAATGGAACAAAAAATTTTTTTATGAACTAATATATTTATATAAATTTTTGAATCAAATAGAAAAATTAGAATCAGCAGAATAATACACAAAGTCGTACCACAAAATAGAACATTAAAATTTCAAAAAGTTAAAGCGACGACATGTCTCGGCCTCATCGGGCCATCATCAGGGCTAGAAATAAAAATTACAATGTAGGATAAAGTAACAATACTTAAGTATATTAACTTACAAATTTGTAGTAACTGATCACTAATCACAAAGAGTTGTAAAAATATATAATTACAAAACATGTGGTAACGAAAACGAAAAACTAAATAATAAAGTAAAAGTAAATTACACCAACTATAAACAATCATGGTTGGTTAAATTATAATGACCTTAGCCGAATTCCTTTTCTAATTTTCAACCTGCATCCGTGATGATGCATTTTGATATTGACTTTGGTCATTATAATTCACCAACCATGATTGTTTACAGTTGGTGTAATTTACTTTTACTTTAATATTTAGATTTTCGTTTTCGTTACCACTTGTTCTGTAATTTAATTACATATTTTTACAACTTTTTGTGATGAGTGATCACTTACTACAAATTTGTAAGTTATTAGTTACCGATGAGGCCGAAACATGTTGCTGCTTTAACTTTTTGAAATGTTAAAATTATATTTTGTGGTATGACTTTGTGTATTATTCTGCTGATTACCCACTACCACATTTGAGTATCGATAATTTGGTTTACCAAAAAAATTAGAGTGACCTCATATTTTACATTTTTTCGAGACGTCAATCTGTTATAAAATTATCAAAAGTTGATCAGTTTTTTGGGAAACATCGAACTCTGCCAAGGATTAAATAGGGGATTATTTATGGGTGAATTCTGCCACAAATTGCAGGTAGGTAAAAAATGGTTATATCAAATATAAGTACCTAATAATTGATCCTGATAAAGTCATTACTATACAATTTATAAACAAAATTCTTTAAAATAATAACTTAAGTATTGTAATATTTTTGTACTTTGGGTTCGTTTGAATTTAAACACTCTGTTGAATTATAACTATGTTATTTAAGTCACACAACTTCTAATTTATATGAAACACACTAATAAAATATATTATTTTAAATAAAACATACAAAATTCAACTGGCTCTAGTGCGTCCTTTCGGATTATTTATATTCATTTTGTTTGATCCGCGAACGCTTGTGTTGAGTGTTAAAAATTAACAAAAATGACCCTTGAAGTCCAAAAACAATCATAAAATAAATCCTAACTGTTAAAAATAATCAGAATTAACAAGAAAAATCAGAAAAAAAATTGTTGAGTCATAAAAATAATTGGAATTAACAAAAAATGATCCTGAAAAATTAACAAAAAATGATCCTTGAAGTACAAAAACGATAAGAAAAAAATTATTGACTGTCAAAAATAATCAGAATTAACAAAAAATGATGCCGAAATAATTAGAATTAACAAAAAATGATCCTGAAGATTCAAAAAGTATCAGAATAATTCTTGAGTGTTAAAAATTAACAAAAATTGATCGTTGAAGTAAAAAAAAGGATCCTAAAATAATTCTTGACTGTTAAAAATAATCAGAATTAACAAAAAATGATCCCGAAGATTCAAAAAATGATCATAAAATAATTGTTGACTCTTAAAAATAAATATAATGAACAAAAAATGATCTTTGAAGTCCAAAAAATCAGAATTAACAAAAAATGATCCTGAAGATTCAAAAATGATTAGAATAATTCTTGAGTTGTAAAAATTAACAAAAAATGATCCTGTTGTTCCAAAAATGATTAGAAAATAATTATCGGCTGTTAAAATTTATCAAAATTAATAAAAAATGATCCCGAAAATCCTAAATTCATCAGGAAATAATTTTTGACTCTTAAAAATAATTAGAATTAACAGAAAATGATCAGAAAAAAATTGTTGACCCTTATAAATAATTATGATTTATTTTACCAACATCATCCAGGTATTTTTAATTTCATAAATATTTTATTAGATTTCCAAAAAGAAATATGTGTAAAATTAAACACCGCAAATAAATTTATAAAAGTTTTTAGAAAAGATGTACAAAGAAGGCAATGTTTTATTGAAAATAATATTAATATATATCATAATAAAGAAACTAGTAAAAGGAATAATCTCTGCGCAATTTTTCAAGACTACGGCCCATTTCCGTCAGCGGAAGAAAGTCTGATTCAAAAAAATTGGGAATTTTTCCAATAATTTTTTTTTTCAAATTTTTCAATTTTTTTTCAACGAGCCCCGTGCGATATTGAAATCAATCGACGCGTCTTGGCTTGCACAACACCTTAAAAGAAATCAGTATCGACAAATTTGCTTTCCTTATCGAGATATCTCGAATAGAAGTTTCCCTTAGTAGGTGGGACCAGGATCCTCTGACCCGAATGGCCGAAAGAATTTTCAGAATCGGTCGTACCGTTCTCAAGTTATCGTGCGCACAGACATCCACACAGACAGACTTTTTTTTTTCGCCGAAAATCAATTTTTTCCACGTTTCATGACACTTTAAGTCATTTGGAGCAAAAAAATGTTTGAGATTTTTGCACGATTTCAATACTACGGTTTGCCCTACTTCACCAAATGTGATAATTATATGGACACTAGTTAAGAACTTTGAATTTACGAATAATATGTTAATAAAAACTGTAATGTTTAAAAAAATTTCTTTAAAATTTATCTTATATTTTTTCCTACTACAATATTTGTAATTTTATTATATATAAAAGGTACTGCCGCAATTAGGATTATTAAGACAGGCAGTACTAATCCCCAACCCTTGTGTAAATCGGATTAAATCGATTTTGTGGCAGAGTTCGTATACGTCCGATTTTTTGGTAGCTTTATAGTAATTTATTTTTGTATTAAGCCTCTATATGAATACAAATTGTTAGTTACATCTACATAAACAAGCTGATTATTTAAAATAAGATTCTAAATCCAGAATAAATAGTTTATTGCACTGTAATAAATATAATTATATCCATAAGTGTCTCATAATACTTTTTAAATGAGATCTAATCATCTTTACATCTTTAAAAAGTAAATAATAAACAATTGTACAATGATTTCGACTTCGAACTTCCTGCTAGTCAACAAAAGAAAATCAGACATATGAAATGTGAACCAAGAAAGAGGTCTTCTAAGAAAACAGTATTTACCATTTGAATTAAAGTCCAGTTTATATCAAAGTGTACTTTTGAAATCTAGATATCTCGAGACAAAGTAAATAAGTTGGATAAGAAAATAAATTTATGTTTATTTTCGATTATAAAAAGTCTTAATTGTATAATTAATTAAATTATTTAAACACAATTTATAAACAAATTTTGAAATATATCTTAGGTATCGGTATTTAAAGCACTATTATTTAATAATTCACAATTTATTATTATAACTCCCATTTAGAATATTATATTTTACTTAATATTTAGATTATGATCTTTCACATACAAAAGCTAAAAATCCCTTATCCCATGTCAATTGTCTTTTAGACCACTATTTTTAAGAATGCCAGCCAGATACAGGGTGTGTGCTAACATATACTAACAATGAGAGACACGTAAATAGTTTTTTTGGGTTAGATATGTGCTTTAAAAATTTCTTCCAAAAACCTAAAATAATTAAAACTTTATATTTTTATTTTTTGTATGGATTAGATCATCTGAAATTATCGCACGCCACACACTTAAATAAACAAGTCAATATATTTGAGGTAATTTTTCGAGTTTTCATAAATTTTTTAAAGTCACGAATACAAATATCTGTATAGTGTTAAAGTCTATACGAAGTCAATCGGAACAGCAAAAAAAAAGACTCATATACCGAGTCTAATAATTTTACTAGTTGTCACTCACTGAAAGTCGGCCCGTTGTATCTACTCGAAAAAATATTATTTTGTGGGGACATCCAAGCAAAATATGAAAGTCAAAGAATATTGGGTCCACTGTGAACAAATGCGTTTGCATTTTAGACTGAACTGTCAATGGTGCGGCTTGGGGGCTTGGCTTAGGATTTATACAATTAGTTTATTCTGCGTTATTGTGAATTTTAGAGAGTGGCTTGCATTATTTCCGTGTTTTTCTAAATTGTTTGAATCGGAAAATGTTGAAGGCTCGGTTGAAGACAATTCTATGGCGGAGCAATCGGAATTTTTAAATAAAGACTTACATCCTGAAACCCAAAGACTTATTTTAAATATTTATACTTGCTTGAAGATGGATTATTAAAACAAAAAAGAAAAATCAAAAATATAGAAAATGACCTTATAATTTTATTTAAAAAAAACCGCAAAATAAAATAGACTCAAGTCGCTTTACATGTTTTATTTCATAATTAATGTACTTATCACATATCTGTTTCCATTAAAAAAGATTATGGTATTATTTTTTTTTCATATACGCGATAGCAAAATTAGAAGTTGTAGCAATTTGATAAGGTTACAGTTTCGCGATTCAACATTGTCATGAGTTGCAACATGTACACCCCGCTCATTCGGCCCACCTTGAAAGAATAATTACACAAAAATAAAAGGACCGACACTGTACTGAACGAATTTACGAATTTTAACGGTGGAAGTAAATAATTACATATTTAATGATAAATAGTAAAACTCAAAGTTGCTCTTTTGTTATGTTATTAATTAACTTTCAAAATTTCAATTGTCATTCTTGCTTATTTTAGAGTCGGCCATTAGCGGATGGTACGATATACGCGTTGGTTATTTTTTTTTAACTTCTTTATCTAACTTAATAGTGCATAGTTATGCACCTTGTTGTGCTTCATATTAAATTTAAATAACTCTTTAATTATATTTTAAATAACTCTTTAATTATATTTAATTTTTGATGTTAGTTTTTATTTTTTTAATAACTAAATCTATTAATTTACTGTTTGGATCCAATTTTATTTTGGAACTAATTTATAATTTTGTTTATAGGTATAATGATGGTCTTGTAAACCGAAATATGTCGCCGCTTTGACCAAATGTCTTTATATTAAATTTTTATAGTAATTACTTGGAGTTTCACTATTCATCATTGAATTGTAAAGAGTAGCCCAAATAATAATTGATAAAGACAATTAAGAAATTGAAATTATAAACATTTTATTTTAACAACTTAATAACTATGAACACATATATTTTTTTATCTTTATTTATTTATTTTTCTTTTGAAAATATGAGATCCGAGATGACACACCTGAAAATAAATAAAAGAAACATATGAGCAATTATTATCATATTCATTCAGATCGTAATCAAATATAATTTAAACGTGCGTAGATATCGGTTTCTTCTTTTAATTTTACTTTATTAAATCAATAAGAACATAATAAGTATTAATTATTTAAATACCAATTCAATTAAACAATATTAATCAGTTTACACTGAGGGGCAGACTCACGCACCATGTTTTTCATTATTTCAATTCATTAATATTAATCAATATATACTAAGGGGCAGAATCACACAACAGTGTTTTCCATTATTTCATTACCAAGGATATTAGGGGCAGAATTTCGCAAAATATCCTTCTACCAGCACTAGGGGCAGAATCACACAAAGTGCTTAACAAATGGAACATCTACTGAGTACTAAGGGCAGAATCACGCAGAGTACTCCGTACCAACAATATTTAAACAATAAATATTAATCTATCCACACTGAGGGGCAGAATCACGCAACAGTGCTTCAGTAAACAATTAAATATTAAATAATTCACATAACTCTATCAATAGCATAAGTACGAGAATATTAACATAATTTTTATCGTTATGTCGAAGTTAAGATCTCTCATTTCTTTAAATCAGTAATAATAAAATTACCATAAATAAAAAGTAATAAAATTGACATAAATACAAAATAATAATATTACCTAGTGAAAACTCACCAAAATTCAATTCGTGAACACACACAAAACGATACAATCTTGTTTATTAAACGCCATCGATATACCGAGAAACTGATTTTTATCTATTCAGGACATTCAGGTGAGACCCAAGGGTCTGCCGTCCACTTGTAACTTAAAACCGCCATGGTTGCATATTTGGGAATTCGTGGGCGTGTTTCGGGTATTCAATATTCGAGATAAAATATAAACATTTATAGTAATAAGAAAAATGCTTTCTTACAGAATATTATGCCACATTTGAGTATGGATAATATGTTGTCTGTGAGAAAGATATTTTGCTGCTCTGTCACATATTTTCTTATCTACGCGGGATGAAAAAAACGCTAACCATTGAGAGTAGCGTATTTCATTTTTGACCGTCCATAAGTATATCTTTTATTAGAAATAAATTAGTTAATAGAGTTGTTTTTTTGAACATTTTGTTAATATTTGTACCGAGTAATGTGCAAATCAGTAATTATAATGCCTATGATTCATACAAGTAAAAATCAACCAGTTTCAATCTGATTATCTGATTTAGAATGTACGAAAATTGACAATTAAAGCAAAATAAAATCCCGAAGAAATCAAATTCCCTTATTTTTTTCTTCTTCAGTGCCTAAGAACATAAATACATAATTTAATATTCCATACTAATGACATTAACAATTATTACTTTGGTATGTACTTTACCATGTTTTGAGTTTGTTATTATCTAATTTTGTTTTAATTTTTCAGGTTAAAGATGCTACAGCAGCTTTAATAGTAGTACTGATAATGTTTATCTGTCCTTCAAAACCAGACTTCATTTACATATTCAGTAAAAACGACCAAATCAGGCCGAAGACTCCCTCTCCGGCGCTAATTTCTTGGAAAATAGTGCAACACAAAATGCCCTGGGGTCTCCTCTTTTTACTCGGTGGAGGTTTCGCTATGGCCGAAGGATCCAAGGCCAGTGGCATGAGTCATATGATAGCTCAACATCTTCGTGGATTCACATCATTGAATAAGTATTATGTAATGCTTATTTCTGGAAGTATGGGGGCTTTTTTGACGCAGTTTTCCAGTAATGTGGCGTGTGCTAATGTGCTTCTTCCCGTTTTAGCGGAAATGTCGGTGGTGAGTAAATTTTTAAAACAAACCGAAATCGTTTATCGTCATTTTTCAATTAAAATAGTAAATAAATGTTTGGTCAAGGTATAAAAAAATTATATTAATCATTTTTTACTTTTTTATAAAGAAAGTAAAAGATCTGAAAAATTACTATTTTTGTTCTTCATCTAATTTTAAGTTTCCTTCTAGAGCTTCTTTTAAAATTTCTTTATTTCTTACCTAATATCTTTTCATTCATCCCTCTATTTTCCTTTTACTCTGCTTAAAAAATTAATATTAATTAAACTTTGTATATTGTGTCTATTTTCAGTTATAATCACCATATCCCATCCTAAATGATTTTTTTTATATACTCATTAGAAAATTTCCCTAATATTAAAAATATAAAATATTGATTACGAATAGCCCTAAAAATTAAGTACAAGAGAAGGGAGGCAATTATATTGAAATAAATCCAAGCACAAAAAATAGACTCTCTAGTTCTCAAAAATAAAACCAAAATTGCTCTATATTTGTATGATTGTTAGTCAATCAGAATTAAACTGTTAAAATAGCTTATTAGTAGATTGATGATTTCCGCTTTATTTTTATTAAGTTTATGTTCCGGATAACTTAATTTTAATCACTGAGTAGATTTAGAATACTATTTGTCAGTAGATAGAACGTTCGTTAACTTTAACGGTTCTGTAACTAATGACAATGACGTTTAGATTGTGACAATTGTACAAGAAATCAACTTGTAAAGTTTTATTCTAAACGTCATCGCCTTTACGTATTGAACCTTTAAAGTTAATGGACGTTCTATCTACTGACAGTATTTATGCCTGAACAGGAAATGAGTTAAACGAGCATGTACTTGACATGGAACGACATTCAGAATTTTGCCTATCAAAATGCTGACAGAAATAATGTTACGCACACTTTCTCCCAAGAAAAACAATTAGCAGGAAGAGACTGGGTTTAAAAATTTATGCAAAATGACAAAATTTATCTCTTCTAACACCGGAGGCAAAATCTGGAGCCCGAGCATCTGCATTTAATAAAGTAAATGTCAAAAAGTTCTTTTGATCTTTTAAAACGATCTTATGGACACTTACAAATTCTTTCCTAACAGAATTTATAACTCTGACGAAACCGGAATTATTACAGTTCCAAATAGACAACCCAATTAAAGGAAAAACAGATCGGTAGCCTCTCATTTGCAGAGCGAGGTACAAATTTGTTTTATGCTGATATTCCCTCGTGTAAAAAACAATCCCAACTTCTTAAGAGGTCTACCACCTGAAAGTATAGTAGTTCCTCATGCTTCAGATTGGATGTAAAGTAATATTTTTGCACCAACTTGGTTCACACATTTTGAAAAATATGCTAAGCCAACAGAAGAAGACCCAGTGTTACTTATTTGTGACGGCTCTTCAACAGATGTTAAAAATTTAGATTTGATTTTATGTCAAGAGAAAGTAACGTTCACATTATTACAATTTCCCCACACTCGTCTTATCGTTTGCAGCCTTTTGCTGATTTCATATTATAGCCGGGGTGTCCAGAATTGGCTAAGAAATAATCCCGGGCGAGTCGTGACGATACATGATGTTGGTAAATATTTGGTCAAGCATATATGAGAGCAATAACACTTGAAAATGCTTTATCCGGTTTCAAAAAAACGAGAATTTGTCCTTATGATAACAAAATTTTCCCAGATATTACATTTTCGGTTGCAAAGGTTACTGCGACCTTTCTCTTTTAATTAAAAATAATGACAATGACGGTGTAGAAAATATCACGCATGATACTGCAGATCTTGACGACCGCTGTAATACACCCAAAAATAGTAAAAAAAGCAGAATCAATGAAAATATACCGCCACTATCAACTAATAAATTTCATGTACATACTTCGCAAATCAAACAAATGAAGTTCAAGGCGCTGTCAAAAATTCAAACATTTTATACAACTTGGTGCCATCAAGAGATGTATCGCCTATCCATGAACCCTTTAGCTCATCACACCATCAAATACAAAATATTTCTATAGCTAAAGAACTCCACAATTGTACCATAAGCTCAAACAATTTTAGCCAAGCAATATCCACAAAAGATATAATGTCTATCCCTCTCCTAAAACTGCTATCAGAAAGGAAAGAAAAAAAGGATCTACAACGGTGATAACAGCTTCCCCGTACCTTGCTGACCTGAAGGCAGAAAAAAACAGCAGAAGGTAAAAATAGTGAAAAAAGAAAATAGTTGCGGTAAAACGAAAAATTGCTGTTCCAAAATTTTCTGACTCCGAAAGCTTTAGCTTACTGCAGAGCCAACGAAAAATGTGTTTACCGAAAATTTTATATTAGTTCAACTAAGCAATGATAAAACAAAAAAAGAATTTGTTGCCCAAGTTAAAGATCCATTAAAAAATGGGTATGAAGTAAAATTTATGACACAATACACAGGAAACTGGAACATCTTTGTCTTTCCCGAGGTAGATGATATCTCAGTGATAACTGCATCTGAAATCATGGGAAAGCTTCACCACAAAAGACTCAGATATGGAAAAATCCTGTTTATATAGAATCTTTTATGTTTTAAGTTTGTTTAGTTGTATTTCCTGATTAAAGATTTAAATGATTTGGTTTGTTTCACTTTGCCCCACAGAGAATATTTAATTTGCCCCGCCTGTGGGGTAAAGTGAACTTTTTGCGACTTTTGGGAAATATGTTTACAGCACATTACATACAACTGCTTTTTGGTTGTTAAATATTGGAACTTGTAGCCAATAGGTTCTGTTATCGTATGAACAAAAAGAATTCGTAATCAGTATTTTTGTATAAGTCATATTATTTGACAAACCTTAACTGGTTCACTTTGCTCCGAATTCCAGTAAGTTAAACATTATATTTGTCTTTTAATACCACTTTGCTTTATTCTAGGATGCTAAAATTCATCCGATGTACCTCATGATGCCAGCTGCGTTGTGCTGTTCCTTTTCTTACTGCCTCCCAGTATCTACTCCACCTAACGCCATAGCTGCCGCCCCGTGTAACATGCCATCTAGTGAAATGTCAAAAGTAGGAGTTGGAATGACTATAATTTCACTTTTAGTACTTTTTATTATTTTTCCATTTTACGGAAGGCTTATCTGGGATCTCGATACTTTCCCAACATGGGCCGTTGATAATTAGATAAAACTGGTAAATGATTTTATTTAAAGCAGTAAAATTGAAAAAGAAAACGTATTACTATAGGTTAGTATGCAGGTCCACATAATTTTTGTTGTTATTGAAGATAATTGATTTATTAATAAATCTGTACTCAAAAAAATGAAAACTGAAGTAAATCGAACTAATTTTAACTGTTATTTGCAATTTGATTACAATTTTTTGATAAAATATTGTTTGCAGAAAATCAGTAAACAAGTATAAATTTATTATACGTTACATTTTTTCTACAACCGAAAATAGAAATTTATTAACTACGGACAAATATTTTTTTTTATAAATAAATGCAATTTATTTATTATTAATTAATAATAGAACATTCTCGTAATTACTGAAATTAATTTTTAATTAAACAAAAAAAAATAAAACACTATATATTACCGGTGTAAATATGGCTTTACCGAAATTATTACAGTTGGGAATACCAGTCACAATTTGTTTATAATAGAATATAAATAATCGTTTTTAAATTTTTAATAATTTGAGCATAATCCCAAATACTAAATAATTTAAGCACCATAATAAAAAAAAAGTTTTGTTTTATGGACTTTTTTTGAATTAATATATTAAATTCATAATAAAAAAGGAATTGTAATTCATAGACTGTCTGTTAATAAGTAAAACTTATCAAACAATAAAATGTCAAAAAGAATACAACTCCCTAAAATTTTTATAAAAATAAATATTTTTAGCTTATAAAGTAGTAAAATATTGTTTATATTTTCATTGACAGAAACTATGATTAGATTTATGTGCTAGATTTTTGTTATATTTTAAAATTTTATTAATACAAAGCAAAATTTTTAATTTCAAATTCGAAAAAAAAATATAAAAAATTTATCAATTTAAAAAATTGATAATAATGAGAATGTTTTATTTTATACGTATACGTATTTTTCCCTCATTGTGTAATATTATATTTTATACATAACGAACTTTTTCTTATCAGAAGCAATAATACATGTCTGTAATTCAACCTATTTTAATTATAAAATGTAAGTAGTTATGAGCGTTGGATATTACATAGAATTACCATTTATAAATATTTTATTTAAATGGGGATTTGAGGATTATCCCAAGTAACTACAGAACTGACTAACTCAATTTTATAGTAAAATCTATATTTCTTCTATTTGTATTTAGATATTAAATAATTAAATTATATAACAAATGATGGGCGGCCCACCATATAAGGAGTAAAATTAAAATTGGTATTTTTTAATTAAATTAATAATACTATTTTTTAGGTAATAATTTAGTATAAAATTTTATGTAATATTTATTGCGAATTGTGAATGTCTAGTTTTAAGTAAAATGTATGTTTTGTGAAAAAATAAACGGACACATCAAAACAGTTCATTTATTTCATTAATGTTCATATCCAACAACCAATTCAATCCAAAAGGTTATCCATATCTCAAAATTTGAGATATGGATAACCTCCGTGTTTTCCTCTATCGTCTTTGATGACTGCTTCTGATCTCATTTTCCTCTATCCAACTGTCACTTTTTGAGGATTTATTTGCCAAGTATTGATATTTCTCTGCGTACTCTGATGTCCAAAAAATTCACGCTGGTTTGTATTTTTACGATTTTCCGTTGTCACGTAAAAACGTCTTACATAAAAGTAGTTTGAGCAGTGAATGATCCGGTTATTAAACTTAGCCTCCTGTGTTTGCAGCGGTACCATAGCAGGGTTATTCTACTAAGAAACTATAAAACAGGCTATACGTTTAGTATACTAAACATATAGACCGTAAATTATAGTCCAGAAAGATTCCACTATTCTAAGAAAGAGTCCGACTATAAATTTAATCGGCTTCAAGGAGAGTACTAGAAAAGCAGTCTGTGGGATTTGGCAACGTTGTTTTCTATGAACAAAAATAAGAAGAAGAGTTTACTTATCATTTTTAGGCTCACTTCTTTACTAGATTTTTGTGGTTTGTTTCTGATTTATTTACTAAATTTTAGTAGTTTGTTTATTTAATTTACTTTATTTGTTCAATAATGGTGTAGTTTGTGTAGCGAAAATAATAAATAATGTGACAGTAGTAGAACTCTCTTAATCTAATATTATAAAACAAATTTATTTACTGTTAATATTAAAAAGAAAAGGTTAGCAAGGGTGGGAGAATTCTAACTTTTGTGCTACTGTCGCTATTATTTGGCTACACAAACTACAAGATTATCCAGATTTGGTGCATAATATTTTTATATTGTCACAGGGAATATTTTCCCAAAATATTTCCATAAAGAATTATTATAATTTAATATTTGAATATCGCCTTGTGCAGTACATTAGTTTATTGGTTCACTGAAAGCGGTTGTTTTTATTAAAGTTGAAATGTGATAGAACTGCACAAGGCTAAGACATGAACCGCAGAATAATAATATTAGATATAAATATGAAGAAGGTATTTTTTGAAAAAAAATCAGTCAAGAAAGCTTTTAGACTTTACTCTGAATAACTTTGAATAACTAACCCTACTGACAGGTCTCCTTAAAGTCTTCGTTATGTTGTGTAAGTTAAGAATATTTATTTATATAAATTAGGCATTTATTTGAGCATTTGATATGTTATTTTATTGTTACCTATTTTATTATTAATTATATATATTTATTGCTCTACCATCTATTTAATATATCCACCCCCACATGCAGATCGTGACAAGGGGTGCTAGAAGCTTAACAGAATTCGAAAAAGCTACAACTTTGCTTTGAAGTTAGCAACACATCAAGTTCAAGTCCAAAATCCAACTTGTAGTCGGGCTTTAAATTTAGTAGAATAACCCTGCATATTATGATACTTTCTACTACATTTACATATATATCTAGTAAACACCCTCGGATGCACCTTTTTGTTTTGTTAGTAATATATGGTTGCATGATTGCTAAACTTCTTTTTCTTTCGTTCAGTACGATTTTCCATACCATATTTTATATTTTGCCCTTTTTTGGGACGTCCAGTACAAACTGATGTAATAGGCGAAGGGCCTATTTTGTGAAGAGCTTGAAGTTGCTCAATTCCTGTAATGTTTAGGCTACTAATCTCTTGAGTGCTACCAATACTACTTTTAGAATAAGAATGGTTAAAATTGGGATCCCGTATGCTATCGTCTGAATCAAAGTGATTCATTGGAGGAGAAACATGTTGAGCAGACTCATTTCGGAACTCAACAAATTCTATGTTGTTTTCCTGAACACTGGAAACAGTAAATAATCCAGGTTTATAATTTATTTCTTCTCCATTGCCAGCATTGTTTTGGACATCATTGCCACGGTTATTACTATCAAGTATCAGCGGTACGGGTTAAGGTAACACAGTCATTTGCACCTTCATTTTCATTCATTAATAATTCCTATACTATAAGATAAGTATTTGTGCTTATTTAAGCAGTATCCATAAAACATGAAACTTATATCTACAAGGACCAAAATGCACTTCGTTAATAAAAACAAATGAACTACAGCAAAATTTTCTAATAATTAGAAGCAATGATGAGATCTGAATACACGGTGAGATTCATTTCACCTAGCTTAGTTCAAATATCACATATATTTCCCAATTTATTTGTATAAGTAAAATAGGTATAGCGAATTGTTACGCCACTGATAGCTCATCCCTAATAATATTAATATAACAATGGTATATTTTACTTACCGCATTCGTCTAAAGAGTATTGTGCCATTTGCGCATTTTAAATCACAGCTTCATATATAGTGATTAATCAGATTTACTATGTATACTATTGTATAATGCTGTGGTATGTTCGTGTAACAATGCCCATTTAACTGAGCTGGAGATTTGCAATAGTTTCTAAAGCTTCACCTACAATGTAGGTAATGAAAACTTTGAATGTTTGAAATTTTCGAATTATTTATCGTGAAATTGAAGCCATTCACGAGATTCCTCTGAAAATGTGGGGAGATTGTTCAGTGGTAGTTTAATGCCTGAAAGGTCAATATTAGGCTCGTCATTGCAACAATATAAAGTTGAAGGTTTTGGGGCGACACAACCAATTTTCTATTTTCTGATTTTGCGTTATTATAATCATTGGTTCATCGATGGAACCTTTTCTTGTACTATTTCAACAAGTTTACAGGCCACATATGATATAATAAAAATTTAAATTGAAAAAATCAAATGAAGTGGTTTTATTTTATTAAAATTGATACGATGTATATTGAAAGATTATTTCGCGCCAAAACAGGTTCGCGCCGAATCGGCTGCACGTCGAAACAGCTCGAAACCTAACCGCGCCAAAGCGGTCGCGCCGAAATGTACTATATCCAGAGTCGGACTGGACAGGGCGGCAGTTGCCGCCTGGGAACACCTTAGAAAATGTTAGTGGCCAAATACAAAAAAAATGTGGGGCTAAATACAAAATGACATAAACACAATCAAATAGCATATATGCTGATCGACGACGACACAACAGAAAAAGGGAATTTTTTAGAGCTTGTATTACTACTAGCAAAATACGACGATATTTTAAAAAATTACATTGAAAAAGCAGCTGAAGAGTCTAAACGAAGAAAGCAAAGGAATCCTAAAAGTATTGGTAGGAGAAATTTGGTCACGTTTTTAAGTAAGACCACTATAAATAAACTAATAGTATTATAGGTAATAGAATAAAAGCTTAATTGAATCCGATGTTAAAAATGCACAATATTACAGTATTCAGGTGGATTCAGCTCAGGATATTAGTGTTCTAAAAAATGTACTATTGTGGTAAGATATATCAATAATAATGCAGAGGTTTATGAAGTTTAGATATTGAAGAAGTACCAATTACTACAGGCATTGCTTTGAAAAGCAAACTCCAAGAAATTCTACGTAGCGTAGGACTTAATGAAGAAAACATAATAGAATGTAGTTTCGATGGTGCTGCCAATATGTCAGGTCAATATAAAGGACTTCAAGCTCATATTAAAAACCTATCTCCGAAGTCAATATATACATAGGGCTATGCCCACATTTTAAATATTGTGGTAGAAGATAGCATGCAAAGCAGCGTTAGATTTAAATCATATTTTGGGCTTCTTAATTGGGTTGCATGATTCATACCAGAGTGCCACAAAAGAATGAATATTTGGGAAAAAATGTCAAAAAAAGAAAACAGAATGAAAAGATTGGTCAAAATTGGCGAAACTTGACGGTGGAGCAAAAGTAAGGCTATTTCTAACATCTTTGGATCCTTTGACGATCAATCAAAAGAAGCATTTGCGACTCTTTTAAATGTTTTATTCGATATCGGTAACAGTGCCGATTTTGATGCGAAAACCTGTTCTGAAGCTCAATCGCTTCTTGACAATTTTTATAAGTATGAAACAATTCTTATTTCCTTTATGATGATGAGGCTATTTCAATATCTAACGCCTGCTTCCAACTATTTGCAGACAGAGGGAATCGATTTTATTCAAGCTTATGACATTGTTAATAATGCTTAAGAAAAAATTAATTGCATGTTTGTAGAATCATAAATATCAATGATGACGTTCAGGAGTTAATACATATTGAAGAAGAGCTGCCATTGGTAAGAATTAGAATAAAAAAAAGAATGATAGATGAAACTGCTGAGGATTAGACTATTCATGACAATATGAAAAAATTTGAAACAGAATAAGTCTCTAAAGTAATAATAAATCAAACAGTGCGTAGTATACAAGATAGATTTGAACCAAATAGAAAAATATATGAAGAGTTTTTCTTATTGGATCCCCGAAATTTTGAAAAACTCCCAAATATTTTAGATCGTGATCAGTCCGAAAAATTAACAGAGCTTTGCTCGAAACTTAATAATAAACTGTCAAAATTGCTTATTTCTTCTAGCCCTCGTTTCTTCCTCGGAACCACCCTGTATATTTAATTCATATTTATCAAGCTTGTTGGAGTCTATTAGTACATTAAACTGACATAGTAAGCAAAATAAAAATACAGGTCCGGCTTCAAAAAAGAATTTACCAAAATTATTTTCACGATGAACAACACTCTATATATCAGAACTTTAAAAATTAGATGGTATATTCGAAAAGAGCGGAAAAATTTAAGTAGGAATTCATGTTTTTTGATAATGCACCTTTCATTTTGCCACTAAAACTTTTAACTTAAACTAAAAAATTGTTCATTTTCGTCGAATTCGTGAGATTTTGCTTAATAAGGGAAATTGGTTTAGTGATGGTGCTCCTAGTTTTGAGGAGAAATTAATAATATTTTATTGATATTTTTCGAAGGCAAATACATACAGTAAGTAAAGTTCGCACCATATGGAAAAAAATATTAATTTTTTTCATTAAATTATTATTATGACTTAACACTACTTAGTGGCTACATCTTTTATATTTTGCTTGTTATTTTACTTTTTAATTAAAAAATGTATTTTTGTAATTTAGTAGTTTTATTAATAAAAGTTGGAAAATGTTGGAGGTCCAAAACTTATTATAAATAACATTAATTTAATGGGGAAGTGGTGGGCCAAATCAGGTACACTGCCACGTGGGCCAAACGGTTCCAGTCCGACTCTGCCTATACCATGTCTAACAGACCATCTTATTGTAGTGAAAAGGTTTTAATAAAACCCAAAGAGTAGCTCCTAAAAATTCTTATATTGGTATTGTTATTGCTTATCTCATATTAGTATCTTTCTTATGAAACATTCTTTGAATGCTCTACTTTTTGGTACAAACGTTAGTCGCATCGTATAGCGGCTGCTTTACGAATGTTCTTAATGGACATTTAAAATAAAAAAATATTTAGAAAAACAACTATATTTATTTTAATTAATTTATTAAAAGATAAAAGTAGTCACGGTAAAAATAAGAGTCATAAAACCAAAATCATAAACAAACATACGATTTGCTTTACTCTTGGGAATGAATTCTTGTATATGAGCCAATAAATCCTTATTAATGATTTCATTAACATCATTAGCAAATATAAAATCTAAATGATTAAACAGTTTATTTTCAATAAGTCGTTTTTTCACTACATTTGGCAATTCGTCAGCCAATTTCTCTACATCCTAAAAATATGGTGTAATAAGTACAGGCTAAAAATGTTTTCAATATATACCTCAACCGCTGCAAAGAAATCATTTTGAGAATAGTATAAAGCAACTGGTGCTGTAATTGCAGAAACATCAAACAATGGAGGGGTTAGAGATTTATAATATTTGATATTTAATAAAGTTCCATAATCGTATCTTCTGAAGAAACCTTAAAAATATAAAAATTTAACTAGCAAACTAACCAAAGTGAATACTTACCTGAATTAATTTCTTGTCCAAAGTGGATCAACATCCTCAAAGATATTCCTGCTGGAGCATTGGACAATGCAACTGGAATAAACGACTAAAAATAATAAACAATTTAAAATATTAAGATTTTAAGGCAATAAAGGAATTGTGTACTTATATAGACTCAATCAAAAAAGACGGACATTTTTTGATGTGTTGAAATAAAACAATCAGTAGGAAAACAGAAGTTTTTTAGGTTTAAAAATATTGTATAAGTATTACATAAATATATAAACATACCAGGTTTAGTTGAGGTGCATCAAATCCACTAAAGATAAATATAATAGTACCACATAATAGTTGAGTTTTTGAATTATCTGAGCAAGCTATTTTAGCTAGATCTGATACAAAAGTAGAGTGTCTTGCAAGCTCATGCCATCCAAGTAGTTCTGCTAAAGTCTTAAAATTTATATTTGCTATTAAATTCGGATAAAATCGAAAAATAAATATTTTGCTTTAAAAAAATTACGGTTTATTTAAAACACAAAAAAGAACGTTTTCACCAAGTTTCATAAAAAAGAAATTATTTTTACAGGAGATAAGAATTAAAAATGAAAAAAAATGGTTTTTAGCGTTTTTCTCGATAATTTTGAGGTTATGTTAAAAAATAATTAATACAAAAGTTTTAGATTTTTCAATTATATACAACTTTTATATTAATCTTTTTTTCGATAGGAGGCATATTTCAGTCACAAATCGTAAAAACCAGCATCCAACCCTTAAAATGTATATTTACCTACCCTCACCGCCCAACCGAAACTTTTACTGGGTTTTCTTAATTTTTCTTAATTGACTTATTATTTACCCTAAATTTTCCAACCATGCACAAATGCTAGAGTTCGTGAACTAGATTAAAGAAAAATAAATTGTGTTAGATAAGAAATTTTGGATTTGTATTCAATTTTTGACACTTCCAATAGGTTATTAGAGACTGTATATAATCAACATTGTAATGTTGATAATATGATAGAATATATAACAAATAACTTCTAAAAAATATTTTTAATGCTTCATAAAGGTGGAGGATTTAATGAACGAAAATTTAAATGCACATATTCAGTCGCCTGATTAGGAGCCATTAAACAGACTTATGATTGATGTGACGTCACTTCGCTGGGTCTTTTATTGTCTGTTTCGCTCCGAACAACGGCAATAAGGATAAATGAATATATTCTGTCAAAAAATACAAAATCTATCAAAAAATTAGGTTGTCAGTTATATTTTCAATTTCATTGTCAAAATTGGTTTCCACTTGGCGGAAAATCATCAGGCGGATTTTTTGTTTTTTTAATTGATTGATGTGATTTGGAATTAATTTTTCGCCAATATAATCTGGCGTTTGTTCATCTTTTTCTGGATTCCACTAGATTCATAACTTATAATAAAATAATAGGAAGTTCAACAAACATATAACCTCACATTTTTTCTTTATTAACAGTTAGAATTAATCAAATAAAGCCCATTGAGTTTAATTATCTACCGTAATTTGATCTAGATTTTTGAATAAATTAATTTAAAAATTCAAATTTCTATTTATTTGAATATGCCGCCATTATGATCGTAACGTCACTTATGTGCAATGAAGTTACCGTCAAGCCATTAACTGCAAATGTGTAAAGAAGAGAATACGAATCAAAAACAGCTGTTAAATCTCATTTATACAGACAAAGATGGAGAAAACCATTATATGATAATTGGATAAAGATGAAAACTTGGACCTATCCACTGTGAATTCGCATTCAAAATCGAGAGAGATAAATAGATATTAGATTGCGCTGTTAGATAAAGAAAATGACTAATGATTAATGAGATCAGGTAATAATTTGCTGTTTGGTACATAAGTGCTGAGCACAAGCGTTCCTGATTAAGTGAAAGGTCGCGTCCGCATCTGCTTACTGCATAGTTCACTGTCACTGTTGTAGTTTGTACTCTGTAGAGCTGGTTGATGTTGATAATTTTCTGTATTTATTTGTATTTGTAAAGATACGTAAATAAAGGTAAAAGTAAACACAATTAAAAACATATTGACCAAACGACACTTTATAAGCAAACGTCATCTATATTTAAAAGCGTCAATTTAATTTAGAGAAACTGGCCCACGTTAATATTATGCTGCAGCTATTGCACATAAGTGACGTAGATGCACTACAAGTTGCATAGATGCAGTAATTTTTAAATATCAATTTTTTCATGTTAAATTAAAGAAACAAACAGAAAAAACGATTTTTTCATAAAAAGAAATTCATTTTTTTTCTCAAATAATGCAAAAAAAGGTGGCCTAATATTTCAAGTTGAACACCCCCATTGTGTTCATTTATGAAATGTAGTGTATTTTTCCATTTTTCTTTATCTTTTCCATTTTTTTGCCTTTATTAGGTAAGCTTTTTTTTCTTTTTGCCTTTTTTCCTTCTTTTACCATTTTTGCTTTCTTTAACCATGTTCTTGCCTTTATTTTGCCTCTATTTTGCTCTTTTTTACTTTTTTTCTTTTTTTTTCCTTTTACACCTTTTTGCTCTTTTACTCTTTTTTTCTTTAATTTTTTTTTCGACTTTTTTGGAATTTTTTGACCATTTTTTGCCTTTATTATGTCTCTATTTTGCCTTTTTTTCGCTATTTTTAACTTTTTTTTGGCGTTTTGGCATTTTTTTTAGTTTATCGTATTTGACTCCTTTTTTTCTTAATTTTTTTACCCGTTTTCTGTCCATTTGTTTTTACCTTTATTAAGTATTTTATCTTTTTTTGCTTTATATTGCTTTTTCGTTTTTTCCCTTTACTACCTTATTTGCCTTTTTGCCATTTTTTACAAATTGTGTTATTCTTTTCTTATCGTTATTTTGGTTTTTGCCAATTTTCACCCTTTTTTTATTATAGTTTTATTTTTTGCTAAAATTTGTAGCAATTCATCTTTATCATTATTAACAATTTTTTTGCCTTTTTTTTTAATAATTCGTTACCTTGTTGCTGTTTATAATAATTTATTGTCATATTTAGTAACTTTTGTCGTTTTTCATTTTAATTAATTTTTACATATTTTTACAATGTTTATCCATTCTTTTTCAACAATTTACTTCATTTTTACAGTATTTTACTTTCCCAGTTAGAAATTTTGAATATAGTAATTAAAATAATCCTATTCTTCACAGCCGAGACTGGGAAAGTTCTGAGGTGACAGAATCGATTTTTTTTCCAACTTTTTCCCATTTTGTTTCCTGCTTTTTACCATTTTACCTATTATTCTTACTTTTTTTGTTTTTCCTATTTATATTTTTCAATTTCTTCTTAATTTTTTTCCTACTTTTCCTTATTTTTCGATTTTTTTTATTTTCCCCGTTTTTTTCTATTTTTCCCTATCAAAAAATCGTTCAATATGCCTAGATAAGTTTTCACTTCAAAAATAAATATACAATAAAGAAAAGTAAAAACTTGTTTCTAAAAAAAAATTAAAAAAAAGTTGACAGTGTTAGGATTCGAAGCATTAGAATCTTAATATCAGCTTCTTAGCCCATTCGGCTATACAACCGATAATTAAAAATATTCCAATGTTTCATATAAACAATGAATGTTATATTATATTTAATTTAATTTATTTAATATTACATATTAATTTTAGCTTTCTGAGCTGCTTCTGTATATCAACTTTAACTATGCAAAATCTCACACTCCGTCCGCTCATTACGTATAAAAAGGTATCCGCCGGTTTTATCTTTGCGTATTAACATTTAGATATCAAAAATTATGTTATGTATCAGAAGTGAAATAAATATTATAATGGACCTGGAGAACTATAACAGTAGTTATTATAATTACCTTCTTCAATATAATCATTGGAAAAAATCGATCATTTTGAATTTATTTGTTCTACATAGGAGAAGAAGAAGAAAAAGATAGCAAAGTTTGGCTTTCTAATAGTTATTCATACACGATTTCAACGAAACCAGGGAAATATTAATATCTAAATTATTTTCATACCTTTTCTTCTTGCATAATTGGTAAAAAAATTCAACTTCACTTAGGTACTAAACTTTTAGAATTCCCTCGAAATGGTAGGTTATTATATGATATTAACATTATTTACCTTTAAGGAATCTAAATATTTGGCCCCTATTCTTGGAATTGGTGAACTCATATGCGACATATAAGCGATTGGAGCCAAAGCTGACATCAGCGCTATTTTCTCATTATATTCTGGTTTTAAAGCCGCCATTGCAAAAAACTGAGCTGTACCTTGTGAGTGACCCACGTAGAAAATTTTTTGCTGGCCAGTTTTTTCAATAATGTAATCTATTTTTGCTGGTAAGTCATAATAACCACATGTTTCAAAGCTAACAAAATATAAATATTTTTAACTTTAGTAAAACATTAAAATTTTATTTTCAAAGCAATATTTATTGCCCAAAACTAAAGGAGAGAAATAAATTAAATTTAAGGCTTACCTGAAATCCCAAAATTTTGCATCAATATCGGGATCTAAAGTAACGTGTTGCCTGGACCAAGTATTTCCTCTATTATTTCCTAACCAAACATCATAACCGGCATCTGCTAATACCAATCCCAGAGCTTTATTTGGTCCCATATTCACGTAATCCATGGCGCTACTAATGAGCCCATGCATTAAAAGTATGGCGGGTTTATTTTTATTTTCTGTAAAAGTTCCATATCTTTTTGTTATCCGATGCATACGTAAAATATATCCGTCTTCAGTTTGAATCCAGTGGGTTTGTACAGGGTACTCGTATTTATGCAAGAATTTATACTAAAATTTAAAAAAATATAAACCAAACAAATATCAAAATAATAATAAATGAAATTAAACTCCAAGTCATATTAAAAGGGGGGAACCGGCATCTAGTTTCGGCTCAACAACCATCTTCAGGCCTAGAAATACATTAATCGATGAAGGTAGAAGGGTTATTTTCACAAAAGTGAAACAAAAGAAACTTACCATATATTTATTTATTTATTTATTTATTTATTTATTTATTTATTTATTTATTTATTTATTTATTTATTTATTTATTTATTTATTTATTTATTTATTTATTTAATAAATATTTATACAGGTTCTACAGAACCTAATTAAATGGATAGTACTTTTTACACATCAAATCATTTGGCTTAGTGTTACCTCAGGACAACATAAATACAAGAAATGCAAGATGAATTTGATCAAAAATAGCAGAATGTTATTTTAATTTTATACGCCCAAATTCATAGTGAAATTAGAAAGCATTTTTATGAATTTTTCATAGGAATTTTCCAAAAATGAATAACTCCAATTTACACTGTGTGTTGCAAGTTATTTCCTAACCGTAGTATTTAGCATAAAGGCGAATTTAGGTTGTATCTTATCGGAAAAAACATAAGGGGTGTTCTTTTGCACTTCGGTTGAAGCATCAAAGGGTATCAGTAATAGTAGATCGTTGAAGGTAATTGTATTATTTAGTATTTTATATAGGAAGATCATCATAGCCTGGTCACGTCTGGTCTTTAAAGAAGGCAGCACAAATCCTTCCCTCAACATTGTTGATCTAATTACTTTGTAATCAGGTCAACGATGGTACTACTTGAAATAGAGATGTCTAAGAAATTTATTCTGCAGCTTATCTAAAGACTGCAGGAAACTTGTGGTTCCTATCCACATATAAGCGAGACATACTCTATTTTAGATCTTACTATAGTTCTATAAAAAACTAATAATGTATTAATATTAAAAAATATGGAACTTTGTCTCATAACAAATCGTAGTAATTTATTTGCACTTTGAACAACATTATTAATATGTATATAATGCCGAGTCCCTTACATTGACTTCATCTATTGGATCGTTTTTTCAAGTGATCAACATTACACAGCATTTTTTTATATTACGATTTAATTTGTTTACTTCACACCATAAAAAAATGTTAAGATCTTTCTGGATTGCCACTCAGTCTCTCACTGTTTGTACTGTATTGAATATTTTAAAATCGTAATGGTAGTTTGTACAACAAGTGCTCAAAGCGTCACTTTTCCCACGATGCAGAAGTTTGAGGCACGAGCCATAGACGAGTGCCACAAATCTAGCGAGTGGGAACAGTGCTTTGCGTACAAGTTGTACACAATATTTTTTCTACAACCACATTTATTAATAAAAAAAAAACAGTAACTTATATAGGTATTTTACTTAAACTTTGAAAAGAAATAATTAAAAAATGACTATTGAATACAGAAAAATTAATTTGTTTATAATTTATAAATTAAAATAAATAATCAAATAAATAGTTTACTTACTTTTAGTTTCAATTTCAAATTTGAACTTCCAGAAATTCACTATAATGTTAAACTGTCAAAAAAAGTTGACAGGTCATAGCTGTCTGTGTTTGACATTTCCGTGGGGAAAAGAAATTAAGAAAAGGCCTGCTTTGTGTATAAAATTTTTGTAGAAAAGCGTGTTTTTCATAGTGGTTGTAGAAAAAAGTAAGTAATTGCAGTGTATAATACAACGCAACAAATCATTAATAAGTATTAAAACCAACAACGGACCAAGATTGAAGCCTTGTAGCACTCCAGAATTTGCATGGTATTTCCCTGATGTATTTCCATTATATTTCACAATAAAAAACCTATTTTATAAATAACTTGCAAATATTTGTAACGAATTAACTGAAACCCCATACTTGTTGAATTTTTTTAATAGAATATCATGATATTTTTTTAATAGAATATCATGATTCACTCCGTCGAATGCTTTTTATCATATCCGTGTAAATAGTGTCTAACTGCAGTTTTTCATGAATGGAGTAACAGTGTTACTCTTCCACTAGATTACCATGATTGTGACTAAACAGATTTTTGTAAACAATTTGTTCAAACAGCTTCGAAGGAGCGCACATGATTAAAACCCCCTTGTAATTTTCAACATATATTTTGTTCCCGGACTTATGTATCAGAGTATAAGTTGACAACTTCCATTTTGTTGGAAATATAGAGGTACTAATTGGCTCCGTGAAGTTAGCCCCCAATGGTCAATTTTTTTCCGGAAATTTCCCATTTGTTAGTGCTTTATTAGTGCTTCTTAGTGCTTTAACTATTTTCGTTAGTGCTTTTCCCGTTTTCTGCATATTAAGGATTTTTTAATTTCAAGGTCATCCCTGAAAATCTACCAAAATGGACAAAATATAGTACTTTGATTTAGTGCTTCGTTAATGCTTTAAGTAGTTTCGAAAGTGCTTGTCTATTTTTTTAGACATTTTAGATTTTATTTTCAACGTCAACCCCAAAACCTTTTTTTTATTTTTAGTCAATTTTGTTATCAGTTTTTAGTGCTTCGTTACTGCTTCTTGGTGCTTCAAAAAGATGCAATCACGATTCTTTGCTTTTCGAGATATTTAACTTTTAATCTTTTAATTTTCAAGGTCAGCCCTCAAATCATATGGGATTGACTTAAAATCTAGAGTCGTTTCTTGACGCATCGTTAGTGCTTTTTAGTGCTTTAGATAGTTTTCTTAATGCCTTTTACGTTTCCTGATTGTTCAGTATTTTTTGCACATAAATTCTTTTCAAATGTACTAAAAATAAAGGGAAACAGAGAAGTGTTACACAAAAAAACATTCAGAAGTACGAGAAGAATCCAAAAATTGAAAAATATTCGGGATGTTTCATTAAAAATAAAAAAGACCAGTGGCCATGGCAATATGACTCACATTGTACACTTAAAAAAATATAGCAGGTCAATAGCTTTTGCTTCTTATAGTATCTGGTATAAGGTAGTGTCCCTTATAAACGGGCCACCCTACTCAGAGTGTCCAAAATAAGATGCCACTTCGCCTTATAATATAACAACAACAACAACAACAACAAAAGAATTTGGGTGCAAACTTGGAAACAAAAATACTGAGTAATCAGGAAACTGAAAAAGCATTAAGAAAACTACCTAAAGCAATAAAAACCAATAACGATTCGTCGAGAAACGACTCTAGATTTAAGTCAATCCCATATGATTTGAAGGCTGACGTTGAAAATTAAATATCTCGAAAAGGAATTAATCCTGATCGAAACTTTTTGAAACACCAAGAAGCACTAACGAAGCACTAAAAACTGGTACCAAAGTTAAGTCAATAAGAAAATGTTTTGGGGTTGACGTTTAAATTAAAATCTAAAATATCTAAAAAAAATAGACAAGCATTTTCGAAACTATTTAAAGCACTAAGAAGCATTAACGAAGCACTAAATCAAAGTACCAAATTTCGTCCATTTTGGTAGATTTTCAGGGATGACCTTGAAATTAAAAAATCCTTAATATGCAGAAAACGGAAAAAGCACTAACGAAAATAGTTAAAGCACTAACAAATGGGAAAGCAGAGGTTTTTCTATCCATTCTTCACACCCTTTAAGTATGTAAGGGAGAATGCCTTCAACACCAGCTGTTTTCTTAGGCTTTAAAATTTTTAATGCGCTTCTGAAATCAGCTCTATCCATAGAATTTAAATTAAATACATTGTGGCAATTACTATAATCATTGCAGTTAACGTTATAATCACATTCCTTAGTAGAATATACTGAGACGAAAAATTATGCCAAGTTAATAGTCCAGTGCCATGCGCAATTTTATTTAAATATTTTATTTAGTACGGAAATTAAAGTTACTTCGTTACACTGTCTAGTGAAAATTCTTTGCTTTTGTGGCACTTCTTGAGCTAGATTTTCAACACTTCTTCTTTTTTAGTTGAACACGTGTTATATTAAATAATTGGTATTTTTGGAGTGTTAAAAAATAGAATCCACCTTTCTAGCAAAACTAAAGTAGATAATATTTATAATAATTAACGTTGATTTTACATCCTGTGACTTCACTTTTTCAGTTTTTTTTGCTATATTAAAACTTTTAAACTTGTCATTAATATCATGTGAAAAATTTTATCTCAATTGGAGGATAAAAAATGTTGCTATGTCTTTAAATATTTGTTGCAAACTGTGTTTTCCTTTAAATATATACATAATCCTGCAGCATATCCGCCTATCTCGAGGTTGCCGTTTCTACTTCTCTCATTTTTTTTGTAATAACGTTTCGCTACTCTTTTTCACTTATTCGCTTTCGAAGTACAAATTGTATTGTATCAAAATAAAAATAAAATTCCACTAAAGACACTACACTACACTCCATCACATAAAGCGATAGTGGGATAAATATTTATATAAGAAAAATTTTATACTATTAAAATACTCAGGAGCCAAGAAGATTTGGTAATTATTAAAAAATGCGCAAAGTGTAACTCTTGAAGTTCAAATTAAAAAGGAATAATAATCTTCGTGTACAATGGGTTCTTCATTTTCATTAAAAATGTCTTCAAATTCATTGGATTTCTCTAGAGCTGATAGTAACAAAAGTATTATAACTTGTTTGAAAGTCATTGTTCTATTAGAAATCTATTTTTATTTTAAAGTAAATTAATATGTATCATTTTATATATTAAGTAGTTTTAAGATATTTCTAAGATTTGGTTGAAATTTGTATAAACATCATCGAAGGTGCCTGATAATAAACTATTAAATAGTAAATAAATAAAAAATCTTGAGAACGTAGGAAAATAAATAAAAATTTGGATAAAAGACAATGTTATTCAGAATTGAAAAACTATATTTTTAATGATTAATTTTATAGTATAGTACATATCATTAAATTATAATGTAGTAATACATATATTTGTAAAACTTGTTTAAGCTTGATCTGGAATTGATGCTGCTACAATTGCTTCTACATCGTCTGGTTGAGTATCTTCAAAATTTTCTAAAAGAGAAAATCCAAAATCAAAGTATGGGAACAAGTTAAGAACCATCAAATGTCAAATAAACACTAAACAGCTATGTGATTCATATCCGAAGTTTACAAAAAACTAGATTGGCTTCTCTTTTAGAAATAAAACTTAAAAAACCTGCCAGAAGCTCCTAATATCAACTAAAATGTGGACATTAATAATCTGGCAACCTCCCTCTGCAACGTCACTTCCCCCACCTCAGAATTTGTAGTCCTACGGATCATGTATTTAATGTATTTGAGTTAAGGGGACTCGCAAAACATTCCGTTATTTCGGAAAATTTACCGTATAAATACGGATTCCCACTAGGCGGAAAATCTGCATGCGGATTTTCTATATTCAATTCTATTGGTCGATTTCGAATTAATTTTCGTCTTAATGCTATATTTATTTTTACGTGAGCATGCGCATTCTGCTCGAAAAGATGATTAGCTTCAGCGTTAACGTTAGCTAGGTGCTAAAACTGTCTAATCTCGCCTAAATCAGGCGAAAGCGCCAAATTTACATATAGTTCCAAAAACCTAAATACTTACAAACAGGAAATGTGGGACCACACCCCAGAACAGAAAGCCACTTGAATAGATAATTCAAACACGAAATTGAAAACTTACTTAAAAATAGCTAATCCTTTTGACCAAAACTATTCCTAAATTCGTTCACCCCGGATGATATAGCAAGCTTATCAACTAGAAAAAAAATTCGCCCCCGATCAAGTGACAACCCGTTTGCAGTACCAACGTGGAACAAAATTGCTTCAGTGTACACGTCGGTCCAACAGGCCCGAATATTGATATCTTTATAATACGTTTGAGGTATATCAAAATTTAAATTTTAAGACTGGCAATGATTTATTGAACTCAACTTGTTATTGAAAATAACAATAACAAAAAAATTAACTTGTAAAAAAATAACAATTATTGCTAAATAATAGTAGATTACATACCGAGGCGGGAAATGCCGAGGGCAAATATAGATCACTGATCTAACCTAACATAGACACAGTTTAGTTCCCGCTCCAACCAAAACACACCATTTTTTTCATTTATACTATACAAACAAGAGGAATTCCAGTATGTAAATGTTTTTTCTAATATATATTTTATAAGACATGGAACCTCCTATACATTGCCCTGAGGATGAATTTATAAAAGTCGAAACGTCGGCATCAGATCTATAATGAATTCAGTTATTTTTACCCTTTCCCAACCAATTCCAACTTACAATACTAATTTTAGTCTGACAATGAACAGATTTGGCGCATTCGTATAGTAAGCGCATTTTGAGTCTTCTATTACTTAAACTGGACGTTTTGGTTGCATACTCAAAACATCTTCTTTAGGTACTCGAGGACGTACTAGGGATATACGAATCTGCGGCAATTGGTTGTTACCTAATGTGGACATCCCCAGTCGTCTTGGTCGGATGTTCTTTATACGCTGTATGGGTACCTGTGTCTAACAGAGCGAGCAGGAGAGAGTCCGGTACCATTACACGCGTATGGATTGTCTTTAAAAGATTTCCGCTTCCACAGTTCAGGATAACAATTCATGGAAAACAATTTATAATAAAACTAAAAAAAATGTACTATCTCAAAAGCTAAAGTAGAAACTGTCATAGAAAACGTACCATAGAAAAATCTAGCGATTACAATGGATTACAAATTACCCTAATAAATGATAGTTGAAAGATATTTTTCCTTCGATTCCGTAACGCATATTTGGATAACCCTGGCCTTTGGACACGGATTTTTTTTTTAATACATGAAGAGGAGTTTCGTCTTTTTCCTCACATTTCCTACATAGGGAATCTTCTGATACACCTATGAGGTTCAGGTGTCTTCTAATCCCGCAGTGTTCTGTAAGGACACCTAGTGCGGTTTTGAGTTCCCGTCTTTTTAGGCATATTAGCAGATTGTCTCTGCTCTTGGGTGGACCTTCGATAAGTGCTTTGCACTGTCTTAGTCCCGGAACTTCCAACCACTATTCCCTGTGTTTGTCCCTTAATTATTATTCCAGCATACCCTTTATATGTTGGTAGGAAATACCACATGTGGGTTGCGGTCCAATTAAAGGTTTTTGGGCTCCTTTACTAGCCAGGCGATCTGCCTCTTCATTTCCTTTTATGCCCTCATGCCCAGGCACCCATTCAAGAGTTATCTTGTTGTGTTCTGCCAGGGCAGTTAGGTTTTTATGGCAGTCCAATACTAGTTTGGACCGTATTTTCACCCAACATCACGTTTAAACAAGCATTTATCGCAGTCATTTCCGCTTGAAAGAGCGTTGCCATAGATCCCAGGTTTAGAATGCAAGTACTCCGTGAGTTCATATGATAAAATCCAGCACCTGTGCTGTCTTCTGTTTTAGACCCGTCCGTATACCAGACAGAGTCCTGACCTCACTCTTTCTGTCCCTCTCATGTAATATGAAAGGTTTCACAAAGTTGTGACTGACAGGCATTCTGTCCGATGGCATAGTTAGCATCGGATTTTCTCTTAGTTTTTCTGCGATAATGGAATAACGCCTTGTTTACAATTTTGTATATAATATTTTGAAGTCGATACGTGTTGTTTTTTTCTCATGACATTTCTCATGGTGCTATCCGGTGTGTGCGGGGAAGTATTTACAAACAACAACGCCATCAATAGAAGTGGCGCATACCCATGGAACTTATCACAAGTATCCTTTACAATTTAATAAAACTTTAAAAAAATGGTTCAACCATTTAAGAACACACTCGAAAATTTACTAGCGATACTGTTTGTTTACAGTGTTTATATATAACTTCCTATTGACTTCAAGAGAATAATCTAAAATTGATGTCTAATAGTAAATGGTTTAAGAATTTAGTCATCCTGTAAATACTGGTGAAAAACTTGTGTGTTGGCCTGATATAATTGTTTCTCTAGCTCTTTTCCCAGTGGATGTACGGGTAGATCTCTGCTTTCACCTTCATCGCATTATTCTTATTTTCCAATATAAATAATGTCAATTCTCTATTCTTAATTGTTGATCTATGATAAATATAAGTAAAAAACTAAATGGAAAATTACTAACCATAATTTATAAAAGCTAAAGTGCACGGAGATGGCTTTTCATTTTCAAAATTTGGAAGTGAACGTCCTACTCTGGGAAATATAGACATTCGTCTGTACCCTAAAACAATAATTCATTTAAATATAATCATTATTAAGCCTTTAACTAACCTCTAGTTTGAGCAGGAATGGCCTTCCCAACCCTCATAAAACGAGACATTCTCGGAGGAGATCTAAAAGCTATAAATAAAAACAGGTGTTAATGTGTATTTTTTTATTATTAAAACATTATAAACTGTATTTTATTCTTTTAGATATAGGTAAATTATGTGGTAAAAAAGTAGTTATCTAGAAAATTTGTCCTACAAAGAAAAATAATAAAGAAATGTGTCTTATTGATTTGTTATTCTACATGGTTTCCGAAAAAATAGTATGCGCAACACGTCCGAAAACAGTTTTTTTTTCGACCAGCAGACTAAGAGTATTTTCTCTACTAGTAAAAAAAACAGTATTTTCCGAACTTGTTAACTAAATTACTACCTATTTTAGCTTTCGAGTAGATTACCTTTTCCGGATAAGAGTCACTTTTTGAAAACTATTTGATTTTTTAACCTCTAAGGATGTTTAGCAGTTCTCAAGTAAAATAATTTATTCTATTAATAATAAATATTTGTATTTTTTATAATTTTCACTCTTTAAGTAATAAATGTTTATGTTTTTATTCTAATTCACTTTGTAAATATTTTGCCTCGCTAATTAATTAATTGTACAAATTTTATCAAAACTATTTATTTTTACTGAGAAATATTATTAAAAATTTTGAAGGTTTTGGATCACTAAAATAAAATATCTCTAATATTTGACGACAAATATGTTGTGAGAAAAAAATTCAATATCAGTTCTAAATAATTTCTTTAATTATTTCATTAGTACGAACCAAAGTGCAAATAAAGCATAATAAATTATATTTAATTGTTTTATAAAAACATATCAATAAAAATTACACTGATTAAAAAATTCGGTGACTAACACGAATAAAATTTATTGATAATTCATGTAGTACCAAAAGTCGTAAAAAAATAAATAAATGTATCCAGACTTACCGAAATTTTGTAACTGTGTAGTTTCCTTATCCATCTGATCAGATTCTAGATAACAATAAAAAATATTGAACATTTCACACCAACATTTTTTAACTAATAAAATGTCGTACAGTCAAAACCCAAAAACTTGTCCAAAACTCAAAAATGTTATTAATTGATTTGAAACTTGGTTCTCGGGATTTTTAGGGTAGCTCATAACAAATCCGGCATCAGAATTAGAAAATTTCAAAATGTGCAAGAGCATAGAAAATGTAAGACGCATAGAAAATTAATTGAAAAATTGAGTAATTGTGCTGAAATTAGTTACTCGGCGATTTTAGGGTCGCTGATTACAAATCTGGTACCAAAATTGAAAATACCACGATAACGAGTTGAATTCAAGCCAATGTGCATAGAAAAATGTTAGTAAAATTGACTACTCATTTGCTATTTAAGAACATTCATTTGTAACGGAGTTACTTTCAGTGATAAATAAAATATTTAAATTAAATTGCGCACGGTAATGCATTGAGAATTACTTTAAATTATGTGAGAGGCTAGCCATATCAGTTGTAACCCCCGCCGAAAGATGGAATCAGTCGCGTACTTGTTTCGCAACCTTATGGTACACGATAGCCGGAGTCGATCAGTCAGCTGCAGTAGCAAGCCGAAGTCCGAGTTACTGTGGTAGACCCTAAACCTTTAGAGACAGGGAGCGAAACTAAGTTCCATTGTACCTGTACCGTACCGTAACCGGAACTATCAATCCCACCACAAAAGCCCAGAAGACGTGTGAATGTACCGTCCTACCCACCACCGATATTGAACCGTCTTCCTGGCCGGATTTGGTTTGGTATCATTTTTTTTGTAATAAAAGTTTTTTATTGAATCTTATTTTTGTTTTTACTTTATCCTAGCTAATACCCAGGTACTCAACCCAGTAGAACAAGTAAAGCCCGCCCTTCTGGTCGCCAAGACATTGGTCGACACCATAACGACCCCTGGAGTTATTTTTCTTTACTGACGCTGCCCGGTTCAAGTTGCTTTCACACTATAAACGAAAGGTTGTGCTTGAGGCAATACGAAACCTGAACTAAGGCGCCAAAAAACTGCTTGACGATGCAAAGAGCGTTTATTAATATGCAAACAACCTGTATATAATATTGTTTTTATATGAGTAAAACGTTTACAAAAAAATCTCCACCATCATTATTGATGATAAATCGTCTATTCCTTGCACACTTGAAACTGATGAATCGGTTTCGTTTTCTTCTTCAATAATAACGTATTCTCTTGTTTCTATGTATAGCGATAATATATAGTAAGAGAATGACGTCTTTTGACAATGATTTGAGTGACTTAGCACGCAACTTACGACAAATTGAAATAACTGGATCTGAAGCTATTAAAATTCTCCGGAAAACATCTTTCATGGTTTTTTTTTTGTTCACTTTTCCGGGAAAATCTCGTGATATTTTTTAAAATTTTTATTGCATGCCCCTTGTGCCTTCTCCGACATTTGTCCAATGGGTAACAATGAATGTCAATAATTTCTGGCACATGAATTAAAATCTTGTGGATTGCTGTAGGTATGTAATATCCTAAAAGGGGTAGTTTTTCCACGTTTCGGTGGTTGCGCGCATTTTAGGGGTTACATATTTTGCGAGACCCGAACCTCATGTTTTAAGAAAATGGACTATATAAATGGTATATACAGCCGCGTGCGCTTCTGTATCTTCTCTCTCTTCTCATCTTTATTTCTATTATCACGTGTGTTCTTAAATTTTTTTTATTTAATTCGAACTTTTGAACATTGATCACATAGCATAACTAAAATTCAATAGTTCCTTCCAAAAAACATGAGAAAAACGCAGAGGGGCAGCTGAAATAAGTTTTGCTCATTTGGTTATAGTTGGATTTATAATTTCGAAGGTTTTATGGTGGGGTCGCTGACTTATCCCACAAAATCGTAAAATTTTTCTAGGTCCATCGTGTAAAAAATACATTTTGTGATTCTACTTTAATAATTCATCTACTGGATAATGAAAAAGGATGTAGTAAATTATTATCTTCTCGCCTTTCATAAGTTTAATTCATTAGGGGGGGGAGGCTTGGCGCGAAACGGTTGACATATGACGGTGCGCGAAACGGTTGACAGGTCCGCATATGTCAACCGTTATGCGGACCTGTCAACCGTTTCGCGCACCGTCATATGTCAACCGTTTCGCGCCAAGCCTCCCCCACTCCAAAGGATCTGTATCGCTATTGGGCTGAAGGAGATCTCATCTACTGTCGTTTTCTTATGATTCTGCAGCTATTTAAACACTACGTATTGTTTTCGTTTCACCTACACAATGCAAGTGGCTTCGGTAAAATCAAGTTTTTGCTTCCGCTGGAATATATACAAGCAACTGTGATCTACTAGCAATCAATACATAAACGTCTAGGGTTCCTAATGCCAACCCAGCAATAAAAAATTCCAAAGTAGTAACTTTTTTTTGGTAGTTTTGGTCAAGTTTTTGAAATTTAGTAATTCCGGTATTTTTTTAAATGAATAGAAACTATGAAATTTTTTTCACATAATCATGAAACAATTTTTGAACAAAAATTGATTAAACTTAATTTTCTACCAATTTTAATAAGATATATTGAATATATTCTGAAATAATCTCAATATCAAAATCAAACATATAAAATATGAAATAATTTATTTAAATACAATATTGTATTAATTTTTTTTACCGAATACAACATGTACTTAAATTATTCCTGCAAACTCTTCTCGGTCAGGAAAAATTTTAAAATTTTCGTGACTTTAACAAAAATTTCAAATATAATATTAAACTGATATTTTTATTATTCGTTGATATTTTTAGGTTCACCACAAGTTATATTTTAATTTTAACAGTTGCGATTTCTAAATTTTCTAGAAAACAAATTTTTCTTACCTATGACACAAACTACCGTAAGAAAAATAAACAATAATTGGAAAAATATCGATATCGAAAATTTCATTATTTCAAACGTTTAAATGAAAATTCTCAGAGAAACTGTATTCTTTAGGAAAGTGTGAGAGTTTATAAAGTCCAATATCAGTGTCTAATTTTAGTTAATCTACCAATTTCCTTTTCGTAAAAGTCTGAGTATATATTAGGTTAACACTAATAATAATTAAGATCGAGGTAAATCTAAATTAAATTGTTTTATAAGGAACAAAAGTTAATTATATTAAAGGAATCGTGTGTATACAGGCTGTTTCTTTTATACTTGCCATTTTAACGATGTTTTATCTGAAATAACAAACATCATCAGTGACAATATTTTTTAATTACGGTCCTGTCATAGTTCATTTGTAAATTCATTTTTATTTTATTGAAACAAGCATTACAACTTCGATAAAAAAGAGTCAATAAAAAAAATCATAGTAGTAGAAATTAAGCAAGCAAAAAAAATTATGACAATATTCTAACATGGTGGAATGCTATTTCCCTAATAGCATAGAGACGTTTAAAAAACGTCTTAAAAACGTACACGACCGACCGTCGGGACGTTTTAAAAACGTTCGTTAAGTACCCAAGAACGTTTATAAGACGTTTTGCTCTAATGTCACAATTTCTAACTTCATATAGATATCGAAAAAAGACGTTTTAAAAACGTTTCATAACGGAATAATTAAATGGCTCTACCAAAAAAGTTTTTTGGGCCTATTTTAGTACTTCCACTTATACTTTTGCGGATTCAAAAACACAACGTCTGTTGAACGTTTTTTACAGTGGTTATAAAAACGTTTAAAAAAACGTATCTTTCTGACTCTTTTTGAAAACATACTTTTCAAACCTTAAACAACGAACGTAATTCATTATTAATTTTAGATCATGAAAAAATGAACAAGAATCGTTTAATTTGTGTAATGTATGTTGCATAATATACGTTAAAGCACAGAAACTTATATCGTAGCAACATCTTAAAAGAATACCCGAAATCATGTGTAATGTATGTTGCATAATGATAAATAGATCTTGTTAAATTGTATCCCCACATATAAGGCGATAATGTCAAATTTGGCAACATGAGTTATGATTTTTTACGGTTTTGATGCTTTACTATTCTGTCTCTTTCTGGTTCTGACTCTTTAAATTCTGCTTCATTAATTTCTGACGTTGTACGGGTTTGATCGATTGGCGCTTCGATAAATTGGGATTACGATAATATAGAGTTCTGTTTTAATACTATTCCGAGTGTTCGATCTATTGGTATTTTGATAAATTAGTGTTATTATATTTTACGTTTTTGATGTATTACCTATTTGAAGTTTTAACGTTCTGGTCTTTTAGTCTTTTGATATTTTACTAATTTGATAAAATATCTATCTGATTCTTTAATATTTGTTTTAATACGATTCGATTTTTTACGGTTTTGATAAAATATCATTTTGCTATAATATATGTTTGATTTTTTATCAATTTGATATAATAACCTTTTGAAAAAGTATCTGTTTGATCTTTTAAATTCTGCTAAATCGTGTCCTCCCAATCGGACCTTGCTATTATTGTTAATTGTTCCAAATGAAACAAATCGTTTTTTGAACAAAATTAATATTTACTACCCTTAGGATTTTAGAATTATAAAAACAAATTTTATTAAAAATTGATTCAGATAATATCAGATTTGAAATCTTAAATCTTCGTTATGTTTTATTAACTTTTTTAATTGTCTTATTCGTTTTGAAATTGTGACAAAATTAAACCAAATTTACAAAAGAACTACGACAGGACCGTAATTAAAAATTATTATCACTGATGATGTTAGATATTTCAAATAAAACGTCTTTAAAATGACAAGTGTGATATTTTACTGAATTTGGAATTTAACGGTTTATAAATATTTGTAATAAAAAAGACAGGACCGTATTTAATAAAAATAACTTGATGGTGGCCGATAAGATACGAAACGTCGAATCAAAGATTTATTAGTGCACTTTTCTTGAAAATTTCAGACACAATAAAACTTGCCTTTTCCATTTTTTGATATTTTTTTAAATCAAAATTCTTTGCGCAGAAAACCAAATATCTCATTTTTAGTTTTCCCTGTATAACGCCACAAGGATGAGACTCCCTGTATATTTTTTTCGGCCAATGTAATGTTCTCTAAAATGGTTAACTTTTTCCTATTTAATCATCTTCGTATCTTTTATGGTTTAGAATATAGCAATGTTAGCATATGATAAAGGAAACGACCTGTAGATACATTACAATGGGCTCTTCTCGGCTGACTACCAGTAGACCGCAAACCATGAAACGGAGGGAATGACATAAACAAATATGACAAAATATGAATATTAAAGCCAACTAAAAATTCATTGCAAGATACAAAGGCAGTTTTCTAATTCGTTTGTATCTTCTTAATACTGTCGTTTCATCAGGATTAGAATTTGAATCGTTAACTGAGATCCTAGAACTCTCCGGTACTGTTAATTGATGACATTTAGACTTTTCCGAAATTCCTTCCTAAACTTCATCTATATTTTGTTGAATCATGGTAGCAAGATGTCGATTTGACAATGAAAACCCATTCCATGTTTTCTTTGGTTTGTTCCTTGTTCTTTTATGGTCTCTGATCTACCATCCTTACAATGTGCACACTTTCAACTTGTCTTTTGTAACTTTATTTTTCTCTGTACAGTTATTTGCTCTTCCATTAGGGAGTCGAACGAGAGATTAATGTAGATTGATATTTATCAGTTCAACCTCATCCATTAATGGTTGATTTTAACTAGAATGCACTAATCGCTTAAGTAAGACTTAGCCAGAATTAACCAAGTAGGAATAGTTTTTCCAGTTGAAGATAATCTTGGACGAATAAACATTCTATCGTGCGGCGTACGGATTATGGCTGTACACATGATATCGATACAACACCCATCGCAGCAAGACTGCACAAAGTCATGGCGAAAAGCAGTCGATACAGTAATGGCCGTAAAAAAGCCGAATGAGAGCTTCACAGAAAGTGAATTGAAAAGAGCCATGCTCCTACTCGAAACTCACTTTCCTGGAAGCATACTTATTCCTACAGGAAATACACTGGAGGGATGCAGCAGACCTAATAGGGAAGCCACAAAAATCCCAAGACACATATGTAGTAGCAGACGGATAAGATGGACCATGAACAATTTTCAACCATTTAAATCCCCAAGGGTCGATGGAATCTTATCAGCTCTGCTTCAGCGAGAGCAGGAAGATATCTTGCCTAAGTGACCTTCATTCCAAAAGCAGGCAAAAAGAATATCACATAGCTTAAATCCCTACGACCTATCAGCCTTACATCTTTTGTCCTTAACACGATGGAAAAAGCTGTAGATAATTATGTCAGAACAGAGATCCTGGAGCGAGTGCCGCTGCACCCCAGCTGGCATGTATGTGGAGCAGGTAAAGCTAACTTCAAATTCATAAAAACCCATTAGACCGACCCTGTCCCAATGGACTGAATTCCAATAAACCTAAGGCACTCTCCCAATAGACCGAACTGTTAAATCAATAGTTTTATCTATTTAAAAAAAATGTCTTGACTGGCCCAATCTAACCTGTATATTAAAAAAAAAAGATAACTTGCATTTATACAGGGTGATTCATTGGGAAATGCGCATATTGTAAGGGTAGATGAGGCACACCGAGGTGATTCAAAATAACCTATATTTAATGGACCTGTCTTTATTTATAACCTAGATACAGAGTGATTTAATAATTTTGCCCCTTTCTTTAATTAATCATAACAGAACCACCCTATATATTTTCTAATATTTGGTACGTATATTTTTTGTCCAATGTGGTGTCGATTACCATAATAATTCAAAATCTTATTCCAGGCCCCGCCTTAAAAAAATTAATAAGTAGGTTTCGACTCCAAACATATTAACATATTTGGAAAGAGAAGAAAAAGTTAAGTAACACTGAATGTGTTTGGTGTTTCCGCATCCAATTTTGTTACTTATTAACTTGAGTCAATTCTTGATCTTTCGATAAAAATGTGGCACAAATTTAAAAAAAATAAATGTTCGTTCCTAAATGATCATTTTTCATCTTTAATCAAGAAAATCATCAACTATTTCATTTTCTCTTATTTTCTGAATCTTAACCATAATGTAAAACTTTAGGACAGGTCCGTATTTGAGACAAAATATTATTATCAATTACTAACTTTCAAACGCCCTGTATAATTATGCTTTTATCGGAATAGACATTTTTTTATTTTTTTATGCAGCGCAATGAGCAAATGTTATTATCAGAGTTTCCTTTTCTTGATTTTCTTAACTTTTTCAATGTATTTTTAACTGTTTGCCTTTTTTGCTTCTTTACCCTTTTTTTCCTTTTTTATTTTCAATGGCGTTTTTTGCTTTATTCCCTTTACTATGTCGTATTTGGCTTTTTTTGACTTTCTATTGATTTTTTTTACCATTTTTTCTTTTTTTTTGCTTTATTTTACATTTTTTTCTTTTTTGCTATTTACGTTTTTTTTCGCTTAAATTTAACAATTCTTTATCATTTTTAAATTTTTTTCCCATTTGATTTTTTGAAACTTTTTATTGTTTTTTTTTTTATTTTTTATGCTTCTATTTTGCTTTTTTTTGCTACTTTTTACCCTTTTTTGCTTTATTTTTCCTTTTTTCTCTTTTTATTAGTTTTAATTTTTGCTCAATTTTATCATTTTTTAACATTTTTTTCCTTTTTTTGCGTTTTTTTTACCTTTTTAATTTCTTTTTTTAACCTTTTTGCCCTTTTTTTAACTTTTTTTTTTACTTTTTATTGATTTTTTATCATTTCCCTTTTTTACCTTATTCCTCTTTTTTTTGCTTTATTTGACCTTTTTTTCGTATTTGTGCCTATTTTTGCAAATTTTCACTCTTTTTTTATTAATTTTAATTTCTGCTCTTTAACAATTTTTAAGTTTAAAACGTCATTTATAATATTTTGTCCGAAATACGGACCTGTCCTAAAGTTTTACATTAAGGTTAAGATTCAGAAATTAATAGAATATGAAATATTTGATGATTTTATTGATTAAAGCTGGAAAATTATCATTTAGGAACGAACATTTATTTTTTTTAAAATTTGTGCCACCTTTTTATCGAAAGATCAAGAATTGACTCAAGTTAATAAGTAACAAAATTGGATGCGGAAACACCAAACACATTCAGTGTTACTTAATTTTTTTTGCTCTTTCCAAATATGTTAATAGAATTTTAAAATATTGATATACAGGGTGTTGTTTTTAGTCGAAACCTACTTATTAATTTTTTTAAGGCTTGGCCTGGAATAAGATTTTTAATTATTATTTTAATCGACACCATATTGGACAAAAAATGTACGTACGAAATATTATAAAAATATATAGGGTGGTTCTTAAATTATGATTAATTAAAAAAAGGGACAAAATTATTAAATCACTCTGTATTTAGGTTATAAAGAAAGACAGGAATTGCGTATTTCCCAATGAATCACCCTGTATTACTTAACTACTTTAAGCGAAGATGACAACATTGGACAGCTGTTAATATCCATCGATCGTTGATTATTTGGTCTATTGGTTGGTAGATGTGTCTATTGGAAAAATTCAGCGCATGAAACAATCGGTTTATTGGTTTTCGGTCTACTGAAAAAGCACTCTCTTCACTGCGTTTGTTTGAAAAAAAATTATTATTTTAATATTTTATAGTATTAAATTTTACACGTATGAAAATTCTATTACGTTTTTTTAGGATAAATTAAAAAAAAATAAATATTTATTCTTTCGTTTATAAAATAATAACTAACAAATCTTTTATATTGTATTAGTAAAACCTTGAACTTGATGTTCCTTTTTGATATATATGATTTATATTATTTATTGTCTGAATCGAGATTTATGGGACAAAAAAGTAGTTGAACATTAAATGGTCAAAACATATTTGTTTACTATTCGGACTTGGCATTAAAAATTTTATTTCATTATTATAATAGATATTTTTTATACAAATTTCGTTAGTTAATTAGTAACTAATAATATGTTTGTATCTCTAAAAAGCAATAAATCTAATGGTTATATTTTTTTAACTTTAATTAGTAAAATATCGGAATTTAACTGATAAACTAATAAAATATGGAAATTTTCTTCAAAATAAAGTCATAACGAATTTTTGCTTTTTTTACCAATATCAATGTTTTAACAGGTTTTTTCCCAACAAACAGAATGTTTTTAATATTAATGTACCCAAAAATTTACACATTTATTATTTAAAAAATGTTACAAACAGTAAAAAAGTCTAAAAATTATTCTTTTGACAAAATAAATAATAATTTATAATCTTGGGAATTCCTTTCGATTTCTTGCATTTTTTCCATTGTTTCAGTCTATCCACTTCCTGTAAAGTAAAATATTTTGCCATTACGTTTTATTTTATTCTACTCCTTGTACTTTTTTTCTTTAATTTTTTTGCCATCCTTACAATCCTTTAAATCTTCTCTTATAACTTTTTTCTCTGTCTGTCTTTGGTCTGTTCCTTGTTCTTTTGTGGTCTCTGATCTACTGTCCTTACAATGTGCCCATCTTCAACTTGTCTTTTATAACTTCATTTTTCTGTTTTCTGTTCCATGTTTTTTTATCTGTTCTGATTTTTTCTGTTGCGATTTTGTATGCTATATTCGTTTCTCCCTTTGAATCTTCTCTTATAACTTTTTTTTATCCTTTGTTTTTGGTATGTTTCTTCTTCTTTTCTGCTGTGATTTTTATTTACCAAATTCGTTTTGGTTGTCTCCGCTCTATTATAATTACAATCATGTTAAAATCTTGTTTTATAACTGTTTTTTTTTGTTCTATATATTTTTTTGTCTGTTCCTTGATCTTTTCTGATGTGATTTTTTTTACCATATTCGTTTTAGTTGTTTCTAGTATACCATCCTTAAAATGTGTCCACTTTAAATCTATTACAAATTAATTTTTTTTTATCCATGTTCCATGTTCTTTTTTGCAGTGATTTTTTTGCTATATCCGTTTTGGTTGTTCTGCAATGTTTCTACTTTTAACTTTTCTCAAATATTAAAAATAAAAATTATTTTTAAGATGAGGTATTATTTTTTTCGTGCTTTTCGGCTCTCCCTAACATAGATGTAAGGAAAACATTATTTAAAGTACATTTTTTTCCTTGCACAAACTGTGTAAAATTTTGAGCATAAGAAAAATGTATTAAATACATAAATAAAATAAATTATATTTTTATTTTTACCAAAAATTTATCATAATTAAAATTAGCACGTGACTTTCGTGGTTGCCGGTTAGAAAATTACCCAAGGAAAATGTGCTTGTATTCTAATAAATTGGGTGAAAATTTTTTTTTAGTATTTTCCGGTTGTTAAGTAATCCTACCATCTAGTCCAATTTTTGCAGCGCAGAACGCTACAAAATATAATTATCCGTTTTTGGACGACATCTCGCCTAATATAGCATCTAAAAATATGCGGTTTCTTTCACGATATTTAAATATTTATTAAAACAGCGTGCTTGTGGTACTTTTTTTAAACTTATCTAGAGAAAAAGTTGATAGTTGTATCACTTTTACTAAAAATAATTTAAAAAAAGTGTTACTTAAGAATTAAATACAGACTGGATTTGTGAAAACCGCAGCTTGCTATCCTTAATATTAACGGAGCGCCCGTCCAAAAACCATTTCATGTAAATTACATTTTTTTTGTAAAATTAAGAAATATTCTTTACATGTACTATTTTTTCATATTTATAATATAAATAAATATTTGATAAAATTGTTTTAAATCTCGTTCAAAACCAAAAATTGACCAAATAAAAAATATTTTCTTCCTATAAATGTACAAAAATATTTGCCGATTAAATATAGTTAAAAAACAAAATTATTATTTGTAAATAAAAACATGCGTATATTTATCGATTGTAATACATGTATTCAGATCATAATAAATATTTTAATTAGCGTGAACAAAAATACGAAAACAAAATACAAACTGGAGAAATTTCCGAAAAAATAAATTCATTACTAAAAACATATTTTTTCACAGATATACTTTCACATAAAAAATGATAATTACAAAACATGTTTACTTCAAAAATTTTATTTATCAAGTTATTTCACTCTTGCAACTATCACTTTTTAACATCTACAGTTTTTTAAATATTTAAAAAAGGTTTAACCAAAAGTTATTGTAAATTTTGTTTTGAATAGTTTTTTAAAAAATTATTTTTTACGTAAAACCATTATTTACCATTATTTACCAAGAAATATTCTGTGTTTTGACAGATATCGGTTTTATCTCAATTATATTTGGTGATTCAAAGATAATTAAAAAACAAGTTTTTCAAAATAATTTAGCGATTTAATTATTTTATAATCAGTTTTTATAGTCGTCGTTATTAAAAAAAAATTTATATGTTTAGAACTAATAATGGTAAAATCACAAATCATTATGTTTATTATATGATAATTATTTCTTAATTATTAATATTGCAGGTAAAATACTTCGACGTAATGAAAATTTTTCCAATTATAATTCGTCAATATGAAACTTTTCCATTTTATTTATTTTATTTTACAATAAAAATGTTAATTAATTTTAAATAAAAAAAAACAGTCATAGTAAATTATAAGAAAAAAAGAACTTCTAATAATAGTGTATTTTTTTCTTGTGTATTTTTTATATCCACTAATATCTTTCTCATGCAATTTATATGATATAAATATTAATTTATAAGAAGCTTTAAGTGCGCATTTTATTTATTTTATAGACTAATGCAAATTTATGATAAAATTCGGGTTATAATATGTATTATAAAATATGTGTTATGTAATTTAGTTTAAATGTTTTAAATATTTTTAAATTTGCATACATTCTGGTTTTCACTGCACCAAAATATTCTTATTTTTTTATTAAATTTTAGACTTCTTGTCTATCAGTTTTTAATAATTTGGAACTACTAAGGTAGGTCTATACTATAGTCTAGTCTTTACCCTTTTTGGGTAAAACTTTTTTCTAAGCCTCCGAAAAATATGAACGAGGTGTCAATCGATTGGAAATTGCGTGTAGATGATTTTTGAAAAAGTAGGAAAAAATTGTAAATTAACTAATGCATAATTATTAGAAAAATAGCGATAAAATTTTTTTGACCACGGATTATTGTTCATAAATCTATCCAGTTGATGACTGAATTTTTCCAATTTTTAATTTTTATATTTAATAATATTTATTCATTAAAGGTCCGAAGTGGGCAGGGCTTACGCATGCCGGAGTCCCCGGTTTCGGTTGTATTTTAAACAATCCGGGAATAAATATTGGTCCTACAGTTCCGGGAATTACAGTTTATTTTGGGAAATTTCCTCCTCCTTTTGAATCTTTTTTCAATTTTGAAAAATGTCAAACAGATTTTGAGATATTTGCAAAAACACAAACCCCATTTTTATTTTTCAGTTAATTTTTTATGACTTTTGCAATTTTTGCAAGCGGCTCTTGATTTTTTTCAAAAATCATCTACACGCTATTGCGAATCGAATGACACCTAGTTCATATTTTTCGGTGGCGCAGAAATAGTTTGACCCAAAAAGCACTTGTTGATTCGACTAGTAGGTAATAAAGTCAAGTTGGTAATAACGCCAATTTAGATTTTCTAGAAAACTATAGCCTGTAACTAATACGTGGCGGTGAGAGTATAAAGGGGTTATTCTACAAATAAGCCTTAAAATTAAAAATTTTAACGCTCTTTGCGTCTTCAAGCGGTATTTTGGCGCCTTAGTCCAGATTTCGGATTTCCTCGGACGCCAACTTCCGTTTATAGTGCGAATGCACCGAGCAGCTTCAGTGAAGAAAAATAACTTCATGGGTCGTTATGGTATCGACCTTGGGATAGAGGCTCCGGTCGTCCCGTAAAAACAAAATGAAGATCAGCCAAGAATCCGCCAATGCCCATTGGGGCGGAATACGACCATACGATAGTAAAGCGAGGATCGTGAGGCCCAGCGGAATTCGGTCAGAAAAACTAAACCTCGATATGTCCACAGTGGAGGGCATTTCGGGAGAAAACCCTGGAGGAGGTGGCAGGGGACTTGGGGATCAAGTGCTGATTAGGTACAATGTCCCTTGGCTCGGGCTCACGAAGTGGATGGATGATGGTATCGACCAATGTCTTGGCAGCCAGAAGGGCGGGCTTTACTTGCCCGGTTGGGTTAAGTACCTGGATATTCGCTGATAGGATAAAGGAAAAACAAAAAAATTAGATTCATAAATAAGTTCTATTTATACCAAATCCGGCGAGAAGGAAAGGGGGGAGCAACACGGTTCTATATCTGTGATGCGTCGGACAGTACATGCACGTGGTCGGATTGACGGTTCCGGTACGGTAAAGGTACAATGGACCTTGGCTTATGGTTTCGCTCCCTTCAGCCTTGACTTGTCTCTTAAGATCGAGGGACTACCACTGCTACTTTAATTGGGTCTGCCACAGCAACTACTGACAACTAATTGAATCGTCCTACTCCGTAAGAACTTCGGTATCTAAGAAGCACGGAGGCGAGTATCTCCATCTGTCGTAAGGAGGTTCAATTGGTACTCTATATTCGAAACTTTTAGCATTTCCCATAATTTTAAGTTAATTCTAATCCAGTGCCGAGTGGGATTTAATTTAAATATTTTAATTATTATGGAAATTAAAGTAACTTCGTTACAAAGTATAGTTTTGATTCTATTATAGTCCTTTTCATACTTTTTGTATACTAAATTAATTGTTTTTAAAAATCGCTGCGGAGTACTCTGCAAGGATTGAATCAGGTACGTGAATTTTTTAAAAATTGTTGTTGGAATCATGATTGTCAAGTAACGCATCTGAAAATTTGCGAATTTTTAATTTAGGAAACTTGATGTAAACCTAAAATTTTGATTAGTACCAGTGAATATTTTATTTAACAGTACCAGGAATATTCATTTTATTGAATTACACATCACAGTCTTAACAAGATTTTTTGTAAATAAATAATATGTTCCAGAAAAATTAGACATAAAAAGACAAGATAACCCAACTTTTTTACTCTGAGATTTTTTATACAAAAGTGTAAATTTTGAGGTCAGGAAATATACGTCACTCACGCAACCATCAGCTACATAAATAGCGTTTCTTTACCAAAAAATTCTAATTTCTCAAAGAAGAAACATTTGCTAGAAAAAAAAAATTAAATAAAAGTTGTTCAAAGTTAAATTTTGTACAAAATTTTTTCCATGAAAAATTTTGATTTTTCCATTAGTTTTTCCAAAAAATGGCATGTATTGTATATGTATATAATCTTTTTTAAATAGATTGTTAAAATTAATATTTTGGAGCCAAAATAATGGCCTTGGTTTTCTCTCTAGTCAAATGTAGGGAAGACCGTAGCTGATTGGCAACACTTTATTTTTTTTTAACGATATAACTGTAATAGCAGTTCTATATGAAAGTATGGACATTCCTTGTTCCATTCATAACCTTAAGGTATATATTTGTATACAAGTGTCATAGGGTTGATTTAATAGACCTAAGACACACCATGCCAACTAACCTCGGAGGTGGGGTAGGTTTGGAATGTCACTTGGGGTAAGTTGGCACAAATATTTCTCATTTTTGGGTATTTTTGAACATCATTAGGTAATTATTGGAGGACACGTTTATTAAACAGCTGTATACCGTTTTTACTTTCCCACTAAAGAAGATTAAAATAAGTATTATTACTTATTTTGTACTTAATACCTGCGCGAGCATTATGGCTGTCTAGTTCCTTATAACATTTTGTCCAATTTTACGAGAGGTCTCTATACATAAACGTTGTAAGCGTAATTTAGAAACATCCTGTATAAAGTTGAATACTACTCACTTACCCATTTGCTTTAAATTTTAAGTAGCCAAATAAAACTAATTGAATTTTTCTATTTTTTAAGATGGTTTAAAATACGGGTTTCATGATATCGTTTCTAATTTTTACATAATAAAATTTCAGCGCCGGTATTGGTAGTTAATTTTTTGGTTTTATACAAATGCGCTTTAAGGCCTTGGCTCCCATATGGAGCTCTTAATATTATAATTTCTATAACTTTTATATAACTTTTATTGGATACGGCCAGCTTGCGCCCGACCAGCTTGCGCCCTCTCATTAATTCAGCCAGTTTGCGCCCAAAATTCTAAAGGTACCTGACGGTCGACCGATTTGCGCCCGTAATAAATGATCAATCCGTATCGCATAGCCCGTCGAATTATAAGAAAAAAATGAGAAAATAGAAAAATGAGAAAACAAAAAAAAATGGATAAAAACAGAACAATGAAAAAAAATTGAATAAATTAAAAAAAACCGAAAAAAAAAACAAAAAATCATAAGAATAAAATCTGAAAAAATCAGAAAAAATAATAAGGAAAAAGAAAAAAAATTGAAAAAAAAAATTGAGAAAATAGAAATTATTGGGAAAAAATGAAAAATACATATGTAAACTACGGCAAAAACGAGAAATAATAAAAATTGTAAAAAAGACGAATAAAAAAACGCGAAAAGTCACAAAAAAAAAACGAAAATAAAGTCTCGAAAAACGCAAGAAAACGAAAAATATCACCAAAAATCGCAAAAAAAAACGCAAAAATCACAAAAAAATGACAAAAAAATCGCAAATTATCACAAAAAATCAATGGAATAAGAAAAAATTAGAAAACAAAATAGAATAGAAAACCAGAACAATGAGAAAAAAATGAGGAAAGATTATAAAAAATTGAAAAAACGAAAAAAACAAAAAATCATAAAAATGAATAAAAAAACGTTAAAAAATAAGAAGAACCGAAAAAATCAGAAAAAATCGAAAATAATAATAAAAAAAAACAAAAAACTTTGAAAAAAGAAAAAAATTAGAAAAGAAATTAGGAAATATTGAGAAAAAAATGAAAAATAAAATTGTAAAATACAAAAAAAAACGAAGAAATCAAAAAACCAAAAAAAAAGGCTAAAAAACGCAAGAAATCGAAAAATACCACAAAAAATCGCAAAAAAAACCGCAACAAAATCACAAAAAATTACAAAAAAATCGCAAATTGTCACAAAAAAATCAAATGAACGAGAAAAAATTAGAAAACGAAAAAATATAAAAAACAGAACAATGAGAAAACAAGAGGAAAAATTAGAAAAAACAGAAGAAAAAAACAAATTTTATTTATTGGATCTCTATATTTTAACACTTTTTGTAGATTACTACTGAAATAATTATTTCCTGATAAAAGAAATTGTAACTGACAAATAATTTCCACAAAAGTAAAGAATGGTACTGAAAAAAATCATTATAATATAAATCAAACCGAGGTTATATATTTGGGGAAAAAAAATTGTTTGCTGTCCTCCAATCCTATCAAACATTTAGTTAATTAATAATTTTGGTTATGAAAATCATGGGGTGCTAATTCCGTCTTATTTAATAGTTTTTGGATACCTTTACTTCTCGAGATTTTTCTATTAATTATAATTTTAAATACAAAATAAACTCTTCTAATTATTATTACTGTGAGCGCAAACAGGCCATCAAGCCGGTCGGGCGCAAGTTGGCCGACACACTTTTATTGCTGAAGATGGCTTGTATAAGCCGAAACTAGTTGCCGTTTCCTAAAATTATTTAATTATATTTATATGGTACATGATCTAGTTTTATTGCATTTATTATTTTTTTAAATATGGACCTGTACTTTTTATTCCATTTTTGAAATCCCTATTTTTTCTCTATCCAACCATGTAGAACAGTTTATTAGGTACTTTGGGAATTTTTCAAAGTACGGTCCTGTTCATTTTTGTCCTAAAAATATGAGTACAAGAATTATAAAATATCTTTAACAAGGGTAGGACAATTTGAACAATTTTTACAGAATTAAAATAATTCATAATGATTAAAAAATTGGATACGCTGTGTTAAGCAATATTTGGCCTTTAATAATTTTTTTTATAATTTTATTTTTTATCTTTAAAAATTATGGTGTTAATTTAATTATGTTTAAAAATGAAGGTGATAATTAAATAAAATCATCATTTCGGTTTTCCCGAAATATCTAGGACACCGATCTTGATATTTCATTAAAAAAAACCAATTAATTCGTCCTGAAAATACGCAACTTTTCCCATGAATAAAAAATGTCCAATACCTAATTAGTGTTTTTATTTTTCTTCTATTTTTTTTTCTACTTAAAAGATTATAAAAAAAATTGAATAACTCCATTAATAAATATTAAAATTATTATTATTAAATAAAAGTTATCTATAATATAAATTAACATGATAATCTGTATTATATTTAATTGATTTAATTATTTTCCAATAAATCAATAGAACTTAATCAATTCGTTTTATCTTGTGATAGAACATTTCATTTTCACCTCGTAGCTACTTTCACAACCCACGTCGTATACTCTTGATGCCCCCACGTGCACCATTTTCACACGATCGATTTTATTTACGTTTATGTCAGTTGAACTTCAACTATAGTTGGTGTCTGCCGAAATAAAACATTCGGCATTTATTAAAGCAGCAGGGACAATTTTTATATTGTTCACTTAATTTATATAGTAAAGTGGATTAGTGGATTTTTAATTATTTTTTTAAAAATGGACCCCGTCCAACAAGTCGAAGGGTTTTACTCCGGACAGCGGCCCTTAAAGCAATTAAATAGAATTGCTAAAAAACCGCCTATTAATGTGGAATTCACTGATTTAACATATTCCATCACCGATTCAAAAATTAAGGGAGGTGAGTAAAAAATTTAATTACCTATAGTTTAAAAAAAAGGTACATTTTTACAACAATTTAATTGATATCCAAACACCTGTAGTGGGAAATGATAAAAGGGGTCACAAGGAACATTCAAACAAAAAACGGCGTTTTGGGGGTTGGTCTAATTTATTTAGGGGTAGTTAAAGGGGTGAAAACGGTTTTTTGCAGCTTTTCATCATATCTAGCGAAACTTGATGTCTTATCAAAAAACATTAAACAACAAAGTTTTACATTATGAAAAAACCTACAACTTTTGTAAAGATCACTCTCGACCTTTATCTCAAAATTTCTGAGAAAAATTAGAAAGTTCAAAGTAATTTTTTTTTGGTTTTTTATTTTTAATTTTTGCAAAAATCATTAAATTTTGATGAAACTTTGTGAAAGCATTTGCTTTTACGTCTTTAATAACACAGCAAAAAATTTTAATTTTTACAACTTTTGTATTGACAACTTTTTTGATTCTGTTTAAAAAATGCTTACTTTAAATTTTTGTCTGACACTTCAAACATTCAAGTTTATAACAATACTGTATAAACATGAAATTTCCTATCAAAGAATATAACATAATTCCTTTTGTATTTTTTTCCGTACGATTTAATGGTGTAATCAGTTTTTCAATTTTCTAAAAAATTAATCAAATTATTTAAAAAAATCATTGTTGAAACATTCATGTTTTCAGTTTTTTCAATTTTTGAGCATTTAATAAGAATTGTAGTTGTTTATCATTGTATCAAAAAGAGCGTGTAAAAACGAACAGAACTGCGTGTGATGAAATTTCGGAATTCAAATTTTAATTTGAAAAAAAGTGTTTTTGACCGAAGAAAATGAATACCTCAAAAAAAATTAATTTTTTTATCTCAAAATTTATTTGGTTATCATATGTTATCTTTCTTACAGATAGGAAGCTGCGTTTTGAACAGTCGATTCTATATTTAATTCTTAAGAGCGCATCTGTGGCACTTTTTTTAAATTATTTTTAGTAAAAGTGATGACCATCAACTTTTTTTTCTAGAAAAATTTGAAGAAAGTAGTACAGGCGCGCTCTTCTAATAAATATTTTAAATATTAAGAAAAAACCGCATATTTTTAGTTGATATATAAGGCGAGATCTCGCCCAAAGCGAATAATTATGTTTTGTGGTGCTCTACCTTGTTTTGCGCAGACAAAATTAGACTAGAGGTTAGGATTACTTATCATTATCCGAAAAATACTAAAAAAAAAATTTTTGTACCCAAATTATTAGAATACAAGCACATTTTCCTTGGGTAATTCTCTAACCTAAAAGTAAATACTTTCAGAAAGTTTCATAAAAAAAAAATGATTTTTGGGAAAGTGAAAAATGAAAAACGAAAAAAAAAAACATTAACTACAAATTATCTCAGTTGTCTCGAAAATTTTCAGGTTAGGACAGACATTGTATATGAACTTCCTAGTAGGATACCATAATTATTGTTGGAGCCACTTGGGAGTGACATCTATCATAAATTTTGTTAACTTGACACTATTTTTGCATGTACAGGAGGAAATTCTAACTCATGAGTATATGGCAGTATAAAGTGCCAGAAACGTATTAATGGGTCGATTCTTACATTTACATTAATAAAAAATGCAATAAACAGCCTCAGTAAAATAAACTAGTAAGGTGTGATAATGTATATGTTGATTATCAATAAAACATCAATTAGTATTGTATTAAGAGATTTATTTTATTCTTTTGTCGTAAATTTATCTTGTTACCTTGAGTCATCTAGCGCCATGTCAACTGTCGTTAGTCAACATTTGACATTGGCAGTGTTGCCAATTTAGCTTAAACCTATTATGACATCTCCCTTTTACAAACAAGCTTAATCTAATACATGATCCTTAAATTTACTGGGCATTTTCCTTTCACGGCCCACTCTACCATTACCATTATTTATATCTTGAACTGGTCCGTTTTCCTTCACTGGTTCTTGCACTTCCTCACTTTGATCGCCATATGTCTCATCACTACTTATATCTAGATTACAATGGTCCTTTAGCAATATTTTCAACAGTAGATTCTCATATATGATAAATATTTCTTCTTAAAGTTTGACCCACTCAGGCCGCCACTCTGATTTGTCTCTATATAATACTCTGTCCCCTTCATTAAAGTCGTCTTTTTCCCTAACATTTCTATCATAGTACTTTTTATATCTCTGCCTCTTTTGTCCAAGGTTCTTAGCATATTCTTTCATTTGATCGTCTTTTATGTCAAATAAAAGAAATTTTAATTTTAATTTTCACTTCAGTAACAATTCAGCAGTGTAATACGATATTCTAATAAAGCTAACTGTAATTCCTACTGACTGCGTCATGTGAAAATGTATATGTTGATTATCAATAAAACATCAATCGACGCGTCTTGACTTGCACAACGCCTTAAAAGAAATCAGTATCGACAAATGTGCTTTCCTTATCGAGATATCTCGAGTAGAAGTTTCACTTTGTAGGCGGGCCCAGGATCCTCGGACCCGAAATAGCTCATCTTCTGGTACAGCCTTCATTTTTTAAATAAAAACCGATGGCCGAAAGAATTTTCCGGATCGGACGTACCATACCCGAGTTATAGTGCGCACTGACATCCACACAGACAGATATTTTTTTCTCGAGGAAAATCAATTTTCTCCACGTTTCATGACATTTTAAGTCATTTGGAGCAAAACAAAAATTTTGAGATTTTTTCACGATTTCAATGCTACGGTTTGCCCAACTTCAATCAAAGGTGAAGTTTGGGCGGGCAGTAGTAATAATATACTTTTTCGACTTCTTTTGCAGTCACAAAATATTAAATATTTAACAGTTCGATGGTAGGAAGACAAAACCTTTTATTTATAAAATACTATGATCAACTAATCAACACAACTGAACACAAAATAAAAATATAATATAATGCGGATCTGACCTGGTAAGGTAAAACTAGGTATTAAAATAATTGTTCAGGCAGCGGGATGGATCCAACCCTCGATGGCAAACTAGCCTCCAAATATAAGTGCTGCCACCTAGACTCAGCCTCCAACTCGGTCCAACGTAGTCTCTGTAATAATATCCTACTAGGGGGTATAGTCAGTCTCGAGGGTTCCTTTGGCCCTATTTTCCAGTTTGTATGAATAATCATTTAAGTCCAATGGAGAGTATAAAGAAAGGAATTCAATATCTTCTCTTTCATTGGGCTCAGGTCTTCTCCTCTTTTGGTTTACAGTAGTTACATATATACATCTTAAGTCCTACTGGTCCTTAGTAGTATCCCCAAACTTCTTGCATCTGTGAGTCCTTTAATTTTGGACTCTTTAAGGGCTCTGCCTATACTTGGAGTAGTTAGGATATCACCAATATGTAACTGGTTTTCCTCACTGTTGGGATCCTGGTTAGGATCCGGTTGCGACATGTTTTCCGAGATTTTTTATATGTCTCCTAATCTCCTGTCAAATGAACACAGTTCTGCATACATACTGCAGAGTCCTGCATAAGCACTTCATACGTACTGCACGTCCTGCACAAGTACTGCAGAGTCCTGTACAAGTACTGCAGAGTCCTGCAAAAGTACTGCAGGGTCCTGCACAGGTACTGCAGATTCCTGCAAAGGTACTGCAGAGTGCTGCATTGGTACTATATATGTCCTGCAGAAAATTTGTACACCTAATGCAGAAGGTTGCACGCCCCTCGGTAATTCTCTAACCGGTAACCACCGGCCTGACGTGTGGTCGTTTCTTTAAAGTCATTTTTCCTTGACAAATTTAAATTCATCTCTATCCAATCTAATGGATATCTGAAATCATCCTCTTGGATGCCAAATTTCCAAATTCATTGGTCACTTTACTCCCTTAGTTTTGGGAGACTACCTTCATTACTCTCAAAGGATATCCTCATACCTATTCTAATAAAAAATTTTAAATTTCCAACCCTTTTGCTATAAATTTTATACCACTTAATTAAGTACCATACATTCGTTTTAATTTAAATTTAATTTTAACAATTTGTGATTGATTACAAATTCTAATTACATAATTAAATTTCGTCTCATGAATGCTTTGTTAAGTTCATAACTTTACTATATTAATTGTAGTATTTATAGGCCTGATGATGGCGATAGTTCGCCGAAACTAGTTGCCGCTTCTTCCCATTTCATCATTTTATGATTAAATTACTGTGATACTTGACATAGAGTTTTATTACATCACCTATAAGAGTTGTAGGTTTTTTTATAAGCTACAATTTTGCTGTTGAATGTTTTTTGACACGACAAGTTTCGCTGGAAATCCTGAAAAATCACAAAAAAAATTTTACTCCCCAACACCCATTAACCCTCTAAACTACATTATTCCGTGCTATTTTCTTTTTAATCTAATAATATTATTATTATTTATTAAAGTACAGCAATACTTAAATGAATCATCAGAGTTCAACAAACGCAATTTAGTCAAGTAACTAATTAATAATTTTAATATTTTTTAATCCACTAAATATAAACATTCCTGTCATTCAATAAATATAATTTCATAATAAATAAAAATAAAAAATCAAGTTTGCTTACTTGCTGTTTTTTTTAATCATTAATATTAATTTTTATTTATTAAGTTACAACATTATTTAAACAATCATCAGAGTTCAACCAATAAACTTTGTAAATAAATATTTTAAGTGATTAATCCATATAAATAAATATACAAGATAATGCATAATTAATGGAAACATAATTAGACTACAAGGTAGATTAAATGAGAAAAAAAACAAATCTTCATATCAACTTCATTTTTATAAATACGGACCTGGAATTTTCGATATATTTTATAAAGAATCCGATAACTAAGAAATGTATTTTCCTATTTACACCAAGGATTTTCTATGTAACTCAATAATTTGTACTAATATTTAAAGTCAATGTGAAGTACTTACACAATATCTAAAATACGTGCCGGTTAATACCTAAAATATATGCCGGTTTGCTATAAGTTTATATTTTTGTTTATTATTAACTTTTTAATTGAACAATATGTATAGCCACTTATTCCTGCCAAAACCCAGACTTATGGGTTTTATTTTGGGAATATAAAATTTTGAATTGAGATTATTTCGCTCAGTATAATCTAGATTTCTTTTGTTTTATTCGTTACCATAGACCTCTCTGTATGTATATTGTATGACAGTCATAATAATTTCTACCGTATCGCTAGTGCATTCTAATTTTTTTGTTTATAATTTATTCTAATTGTATTGTTGTTGTTTTCATTGCGATTCATAAATATTTAAAATGCGTAGCTCGGCGTAAATATTTACATGAAAAATTGGTAGTTACGCGGTTTTTAAGAAAAATGAAGTTTGTTTAAAATTAATTTGCATATTTCTACGGAATATTTTTTACTCAGCGATATTTATAGAGTTGGACGCCATTCACTTTAATCGTGACATGTATATGTAATTTGAGAGAAAGAAATAAAAATAAATATATTTTTTAGCATCGTAATTTTTTGTTGTTACTATCCATTTTTCTTCTAATTCACAGGAGATCTTGTCATTATCTAGGAATTATCTTAGACAAAAAATTGATTTGAAAAAAAACGCCTTGAATATATTATAAAAAAAAACTGAAAGAGGCATAAATATCCTCAAATATATGGGCCAGAAGTAATTGGGGCACCGACCTCTCAATCTCCCTTATATTCTACAGATCGTACATGCTGAATAAGGTATAGACAGATATTCGGTCGCTCCTACCAAACTTGCATACAAATATAGGTTTATTCCTACAAGCATCACAGACAGTCCTTCACAATCCGATTCGGCGCAATAGACTCGGAAACGATCCTACAAAGAATTCTGATTGATTGGAAACTCGAGGTACCATATGTTCCCACACGTTTTATGGATAGTGTGCAAATTGTCAAAACAGTTTGCGGATCTTTTACCAGCAATATGTCACTCACAATTTTTTAAAAAGGGCGATAAACGACGTTCTTGTTCTCATTCCCTTATTACCATTCATAACCAAATTTTTATTGTGTTGTAATATTTTCTCCACTTTCATTATATAAGGTAAAATAACAAATTTAATTTAAAACAATAAGTAATTGTGAATCATCTGACGATACAGACCCTTCGACGCTCTTTGAAGTGAATTCAGATTCAGACTTTGAAGATATTCTGGAAGAAAAGTTTAGGCCCAAAAAACGAAACTTTTTTATAAGTCCGCAGTTAGAGAAGAATTTATTGAAAATTTCAGAGTAAGTCCCTCCGTAGCAAATCTAATTGCTGAAAGATTTGCGACCAGTGAATATTATGCAGCACAAACAGGACCTTGCCACACACCTATATTTTAATATAATATAAAGACCAAAGTTAGAAACATAAACAAAATCTGTTTTGAAATAAATGATATGATATGATAAGGTCAGTGTTACCAGGTAGGAAAACTTTTCAGTACTACTAAACTCGATAAAAATGTACTAAATTTTACCCCAGCATACCACTTTTTAATATTACATTCCATATGAAAGAAAAAACACATTATTTCGATATACCTATATATTTGACATGTGCCGAAGAAGTTGCCCAAGGTGCCGAAGAATGATTGGTTGCTAAGCGAGAACTCTCAGTCACCAGCCAATTAGAAAAAAATTGTCGAATCTCAAATATAATAACTTTCAGTTCTTTGGCCAAATGCGTCGAAAATCAACTGCTATAGGCAACGTGACGCGTGATTTACCTCATCGACACTATAGAGAATCTAAACATAGAATCACACTTCCAGTATAAATTTTTTTATAGATAGTCATCTGCTATGGACATTTTGATTGCTTGTTTGAAAAAATCGATAAAAAAGTTGATATTTCTCATAGTACCCAAAAACTAATTTACGTACCACATTTATCCAAGGAGTATTTGCGTACTCTTTGATGATCAAGAGTACCACATGTGGTATTATAGTACCACTCTGGCAACACTGGATATGGTCGGTAGTGGCAGTGTCAACTGTTCCTATAAATTGTTTCGGATCGGTCAGAAACAGACATGCGCCTAACATTGGTTTGAAACTTGTTTGACAATTATCGATAACTTGCCAGTGATTCTCTGTGGGAACAAACTTTATGATACTCATTTTAAGAACTCTCTGCGCATTGCGTATGGTGGCCAAATACTCAACTACAAAAACTGTTGGAATAGGGTAATGTCAGCTTACGTCACAGCATGGTGGTTATTAGCTGATTGGTGAGGAAACAGAGCATTTTCTATAAGATTGTTGATGTTTTACAAAATCCTATGCATTAGACAATATTTATTAATTACGTTGTGATTGTTGTTTCATTCCGAATAAGGTGAATTAAGTGCAAAAGTCCGTTAATCTCTTGATAAGCATCATTTTCCAGTCTGAGGACACGATGTCGCGCGTTTCACATTTATATGAACAATTTGTGCGGTTGTTGGTTGTAGTAAACGGGACACAAACTTTTGAATTTGTTCGATTCTCATCCATCAGGACAAAATAGAGCCTGCTAGAAAATAAAGAAGAGAGACGTGCTAGGTTGGTAGCTGACATGAATGTATGTTATTTTTTTCAATGTAGTTTTAATAAACAATGTGAAACGTGTGTAAAATGGACGATGAGTTGCGAGACAAAAGGGGTGAGAACGAAAATTTAGAGCCATAGACCACATACTCTATATTTGTCTTCAGAATCATATATTTTTATAATAAATTGTAAAAAATTATTATATTATTTACTTTTAACAGTCTTTGACGCTTCATTTTCTGAATGGCTAGTCTCAGTGGGTAGTCAAAGTTTGCACTATTATTTGCATGGTCTACTGGAATGTCATCTGAAAATTCGTATTGAATTATTTTCTACTTAAACCTTATTTATATTTCTTAGTTTACCATGCAACTTTAATGTTGATATAGCAGTTGGGTGTAGTCTGCTACATCAAGCAAAAACATATTTGTCTTCAAAATGAATGTGACAAACAGTTTTGAGTAAAAACTGCAAATGGTTCAATTTTTTTATCTCGCTTATATTTAGAACATCTATCTATTTTCTGAATCGCTCTATGTCTTTAATTGTATTTGGAAATGAATGTATTTTTTTTGGATGCATGGCAAAATGGGACACGTGATTTATATTCAAATACAATATTTAATATCGGTACTATACTTAAACAGCATTAAATCGTATAAACGTTTATAAATTAACTAATTCTTAACTATAGACACAAATACACAAACTTAACTTTACAAAAAGAAAAGAACAACTAGTCCAGAGCATTTAGAACAGAATCAAGGGAATTGCGGGAATTTTTAGGGAGAGCAGATATCGAGATGCGGTTTTCTGCACTGTGTTCAGGAACTTCTCAAGAAAAAAGTCTATATCGTCTGATTTAGCCATTTTTTAAAAAATGCCTTCTGGGCAAGAAAATGCATTTTCCAATTGCATCATTACTTAAACCATTATAGGAACGACTGGAAACTCGGAGAAATCGCTCGGAAATCGTTGCTCGGGGGGTTTTTGGGGCTGCCGAACTCGATTCTGACATTAGAATTACCCGGGGGTGCACGGGGTGGCTCTGTGGCCACCAATTCTAAAAAAGTCGATCTTGCACGCATAATCCCGACTGCGAATGCGTTAACCGATCATATCAAGCCTGTCTATTCCAAGTATTCCAAGTACAGGCTTGGTATGGTTCACAAGGTCAAGGCGAGACCTTAGATCCGTTGGAATGGGGTGGGAATGGGTGGATGGAGAGCTCAGTCCTGTCACCATGACCCAAGAAGCCGGTCCCGAGTAAATTTTAAACAAAATTTCTTGTTCTTGTGAAACCGACTGTGGCACGAGGTGCGCGTGCCGCCGAAGCGGGGTTGCATGCAAGCATTACGATGGCAATTGCTCAAACCAAAAAGGCACTTCGAACGGGGCTGAGAATAGTGACGAGGAAGACGATGAAGAAGGGGAAGAAGATGAAAAAGGGGAAGAAGAAGAAGAGTTTTAACAAGATGTTTACTATTTAAAAATTTAAGTAGATAATGAATAATTCAACATTAATAAAAACTAATATTTGTTATTTGAATAAAGTATTATTTTCATAATTTGTGATGTTTCACTTTGCTCCTTTACCATTTCCCACAGAGCCACCCCCGAGCGCCCCCGGGGAAGTCTAATGCCAGAATTGAATTCGGCATCCCCGAAAACCCCCCGAGTAACGAGTTTGGAGCGATTTTCATGCACGCTGCCATTTCTACCCCAATTCACCCCCCGCTCTCACCCATAGAGCCACCCCCGGGTAATTCTAATGCTAGAATCGAGTTCGGCAGCCCCGAAAACCCCCCCAATAACGATTTCCGAGCGTTTACAGCCGTTCCTATAATGGTGCAACTGATGCAATTGGAAAATGCATTTTCCGGCCCAGAAGGCATTTTTCAAAAAATGGCTAAACCAGACGATATAGACTTTTTTCATTGGACCTTCCTGAACACAATGCAGAAAACCGTATCTCGATATCTGCTGTCCCAAAAAATTTCAGCTGTTTTTCCTAACTTACCTTGACTAAACGCAGAAAACAATAATCACTGAGAACAAGATAATGAAATAAATGAAAAATGAAACACGCCGCCATATATGAAATATGATTGACATTTTGAAAATCTTTAGCGACACCTATAGATTTGTATCGGTACTATAAAACAAGTAAAAAACTGCAATATTTTTGCTGTAATTTCTATATAGGTATATACCTTGTAATAGGAAAGAAGTACTTTCTCGATATCATCTATTTGTGAAGTTTAAAAAGAAATCGAACAAAAGAGTAATACTATTGTAAATTCCCGGGCTATAAGTATTTGTGTGCGAAGTGTCCTCTATCTAAGACACAGGAACTCAAACACTTCGGATACGTAAATACAGATGCCACTATAGTTTAGTCAACGGACTGTTGGACGTTGCCGGTTCGATGTTATTACTTTATTACTTGGACTTTCATAAAAAAATTTAACCTCCAATTAACAATTTGTTTACACGAAATATAAATTGAAACAACCGGAAATGCTATTCTAGCATGTACTGCACCAACACCAAAATAATAAAAAGTCCATTGAATTTTAAAGAATTAGTTTTACATTTTCAAAATCCTTAAAAATATTTATTATTTCCGTCCTTTTTCTAACAATAAAATTTAAGGGGACTTTTATTATAACAACATTTTATCTTATCCTCTAGTAATATGCAATAAGCTTTTTGATGATTTTTTATTATTTTTTTAGTAAATTTTGGAAATATCGCCTTAATTTCGTAAAACCCAGTTTTATCATATTCTAGGTGAAACATCATAATTATTATTTTAAACCTGAATATGTATATGAAATGCAATAAAGGTGAAGAATGTGGACATCTTTAGCTGTATAATATTTTTTTTATATTGAGCCATAAATTTAACTATTAGATTTTATAATATCTTGTCAGTGTTTATAAAAAAATTTAACTTACGTATTATTTAACTATTTTTAGTAAACAATAGATTTATTATAATCAATTAAATTTGACCTAACCTTCAACTAGCGTATTAAATATTAATAATTTGATTTATCTCAATTATATGCATTGACATACTAACACCAATCAATCGGGTCAGCATAATAAAAATTAATAAACATTATGTTATTCTAATATTTAGGAAAAATCTACATTTCTTATAAAATAACTTAATTGGTTTTCTATCTCCGGCGATAACTAAAATATTTATTTTCCGTTATTCCGCTTAAACTAAAAAATTAATCTAATTTTATCTAAACAGGTTTTTTTTTTAAGTATTTCCTAAACAACTAATTATAATATTTTGTCATTTGTTTTAAAATTTTGATTAATTGCAAACATAAGTAAGTCATGGCGTTATTGCGCTTTTTTATTTTGATATTTATTTTTTACTTTCGTGTGATATTATTAAATAAATTATATTAGGTAAGTTTTAGTTAATATGATTTTTATGTAACTTCAACCTCATATTTTATTTAATATTTCTTAATTCTTGCAGAATTAATCAACTTTGCTGTCGTGGTGTTTTTATATTATGAATAGTATTGTATGTAATAGCAATGCAATACAGTCACTACTTTTAGTTATAAAAAAAGTATTTGACTGTCTTCGTAGAATTATGAATAGGAACATCCTACGGAAATTTTTGTAGTAGAGAATAATTGTGGCTAATGTAAGGGTCTCTTACTAAAAATACTCGATTCATGAACTAAACTTTATTTCAATAATATTCAACACGTGTGCCAAGTCAGGCAGATTCTCTCTGAATGTCTCTAGTCTCTACCTGCTTCCCGCTTGCCTCTTCAAGAGTGTCTTATATATAAACATTCAATATCTATAACGATTTATGATACTATTAAGTGGCCCGGTCCAACGGCCCTTGGCTTATCATAATAATTCCTTACACTAAATTGGCTTAGGAAAGGATTGTTTTTTGTAAGAATTGCCTTGGGAAGGATTGTCGTTGGAAAGAATTGTCACAGGGAAGGTTGGTCGTCTGAAAGGATTGTTTAAGGAAGAAATGTCGTAGAAAAGGAGTCGTGGGAAAGAATTGTCACAGGGAAGGTTGGTCGTGGAAAATGATTGTCGTGTCCTGCTTTTTATTCTAATATTTTTCTTGAAGGAGTCATATTTCTTACAACGGTTTCTTAAAATCCTTATATTAAAAGCTGAAAATTTAGTTAGTTAGCTGAATTTAAGAAATTCAAGAAATTTCATTGGTGTATATTAATCCTGTAAATTTTATTTTTTTTTACAGGATGGAGACAACTACTGAAATCTGTAAATGGAAAATTTCGGTCTGGAGAATTAACCGCAATAATGGGACCATCTGGAGCTGGAAAATCTACTTTACTTAATATTTTAGCAGGATACGTGTAAGTAAAAATATTCCTAATCAAAATCATCATTCGTATTAAATAGATATTCAAAAAGAATATCAATAAAACATTCTTAAGGATACTATCCTTAACACTATAAGAATAATGAGTGAAAATTTCAAAAAAGAAAAACTGGTCTGATTTATAAAAATTTCCATGAAACTGAATTTAAATAAAGCAATAAAAGACTCTGTAAGAGTTCGACAGCTTCAAGTTACAAATCAATGTATGTGACAAAATATATCAAATAAAACCGTGCTTTGAATTTAGTAATTTACCTCGAAAAGTAGAAAATAATCCTGACGGAAAATTTCAGCTTCTACTTTTGAGTCCAATCGTAAATTTTATAAACGATGCAATCATTTTCAGTGCTGCTAATTTCATTTATACGATGTTGTTTAGCGAGATTTTGGTGGGTCATTCGATTAACAAATATGTTAGATAATGCATTTAGCACATAAAAAGTCAATAAAGTGTGAATTATGTAGATAGAAATCTGAAATTTCCCATAAATTATTATCGAACATATTCTGAACTCAAATATTAAAATATCCACTTATGTAAAATTTTATTGTTATTTTGTTTTAGTTAAATTGGCAAATTATAAAATTTTATTTTTAATTCAGTTTAAGCAATAACGTCACTGTTAAGGGTATAATAGCACCTCAGTTAAATTTGAAATCGAAAATCCTTTTGTAAAATGGCTGAAATTTTAAATGTATATATTGGAGGAAGTTATCGATTACTTCCGATTTTTTTTTTCTTAAAAGTACTTTTTGTTAAAGAGAAAAAAAATCGGTTTCCTCAAAAAATTGGAATTTTGAAAAATAGATATGACCTGACCTAGATAATGTCACAATGAATATGCTGTAAAAATTTTGTTTCTTATTATCAAACCGTTGTCCTTCTCCCGAGTGTACAGAGTGAAGTTGCTCCTGGGATATAATCTATATAAATAAAAAATTTTGAAAAATGTTATTTAGACAACGGTTTGATATTAAGAAACTAAATTTTTACAGCATATTTATTGTGACGTTATCTAGGTCAGGTCATATCTGTTTTTCAAAATTCCAATTTTATGAGGTCGGCGAATTTTTTTCTCTTTAACAAAAAGTACTTTTAAGAAAAAAAAATCGGAAGCAATCGATAACTTCCTCCAATATATACATTTAAAATTTCACCTATTTTAGAAAAGGATTTTCGATTTCAAATTTTACAATACAAAAATTAGCAATGAATGATTTTGAATAATGTATTCAATAGTTTTGTATTTAAAACACTGATTGGTATTTAAGGTCAAAATAAAATTAAGTTTTACTATTTATCTTGCTTTTTACTATTAGTTTTCATATTAAATAGTCTCAGAGAAAGACAAATAAAAAATTATAAAACTTTTTTGTCTCAATGGGCACAAACTATTCACAATACAATTGTTTACTTCCATGGAATTCAGACACACGCACACACTTATAAAATTCATAAAAAGGTCTTTGACTGCGGAAAAACCTGATTTTTTAGGAAGTGTCATGAAAGCTGGAAATGTTTTTTAACGTCATTCGAGTGTTTGTCGTTTTCTCATTTTACCTTGTTTTGTTTTTTATTTTTATTTTTAAACTTGTACTCATTTAATAATTATACAGAATGGGTTAAGAGGCCCACACCCCACGTGATTTGCGTTGTTGACGTTTAGAGAATTACCCAATAAAAATGTGTTTGTATTGTAATAAATTGGGTTAAATATTATTTTTTTTACTATTTTCTAGTTAATGTTAAGTAATCCAATCATCTAGTAATTTTTTCTGCGCATTAGAAGGTCGAGCGCCACAGAACATATGTATTTATTTTTGAACCAGATAGCAACTTAAAATATGCGATTTTTTCATGATATTTAAAGTATTTATTAGAAGAGCGTCTCTGCTACTTTTTTCAAATTTATCTCTAGAAAAAAGTTGATAGTCGTATCACTTTTAGTAAAAATTTAATATAATGCAAGATAACTTATGGTATTGGTGCCTCTTAATGGAAAAATTAATATTCAGTAAAAATAATAAAAATAATGTTTTGCTTAGAAGTAAATGCTTATAAGTAAAAGGTTTTGCTTATTAGCAAAAGGTATAAGTAAAAGTAATTCCTTACTTATAAATTAGTAGATAGAACAGGAAGATAGTGAATTGAAATTTATTATGAATTTTGTTAAACAAACTAAAATAATACTGAGTAAAAGCCCAATTCCTAATGTAAAAACCAGAAAAACTGAAGCAATCAATAAATTAATTGAAGAAGTGAGGAAGAGATTTGGAAAATTATTAGATACAAAAACAAACGTTAAGACGAAAGCAACAAAAAAATTAAATTAAGTGAACCAGAAAACATTTTATACCTTATTATGCAGCAGAGTGAAAATCGTGACATTCCCGCATTAAGTAAAATTACCCGGAGCACTTGAAGTTGCTATACAGCAAAAACCAGTAACAGTGCAACCTTCCACATTTTTACCGAAAACTACTTCTACTACAACTAGTTCTAGTTACAAATCGTTCTTACACAGCAGTTTACAAACCGCAGAAACAAAGAAGTTAGCAACTTCACAGTTACACAGGTTAGTTCTATTAGGATATGGACACAACGGAGCGCCGATCATCGCTCCGACCATAGCATCGCACCATAGCTCCGCTCACCAAAAAAAATAAACAAACAATAATAGATTCCTCTATACAGGAATCACTTTTTGGTACTTGAATTCAAAATAAAATCTTCTTCACCTGAAGATGAGGATGCCGAAAAATCCATGTTTATGAAATGATCGTTCTCGCTTAACTAGTGAAAAAGTGAAGTGCTCCGAGCCACGATGTGACCACTATTGCGCGTGGATCGGAGCGAAGGTTAGGGCAAGGGTCCAGGGTACTATGCTATGGTCGAGGGTCGATGGTCCCTGTTGTGTCCATACACTTAGAGCAACTTCGAGTGCTGCGATTGAAAAAAGAAAAACTTCAAAAAGATTTATCAATTACGACGTTGCCACCTTTCGACATAGAAAAAGTTGAGGGAAATCAGTATCTCAATTTATGAAATAATTGGTTAATATCGTAAGGATTAATTTTTTTAATATGGGTATTTATTCAATTGTAAATAGAATTTCTAAAATTTATTTCTAAATAATTGGTACATAAAAAATCTTAATTATATATTGCTGCAGCTAATAGATTTCTTTTATTTTGACCAGCGATCCTAATAGCATACGTCATTATTGTTGTTTTCCAATGCATAATCTCCATTATCATCTTCGATATTACAATATTCATTGAGGATTAAATAAGTATTTTTGATATCTTGTGCAATGTGAAACAAGCAACTAACTTTGAAACTTTCACTAGGGATAACCATACAGTGTTTAACAAAATGGGGAAGCGTTGCTTCACTTGTCCAAAACATCTTTCTACTATAACTCTTTTCCGTTTTAGAACATTATTAAAGGCCATTTCTTTTCCGTAACTTGAATCTGATAGTATAACCATGTTATTGAAAGATCTTAGTATCCGACATGCGTCACTGTTCTTCCAAATTCTGCTCTCGTGCACTAAGCCAGGCCATGAGGCAACAAACATATTACATGTGGCCTGAACATTGATAGTTGGATAATTTTCTGTAATATATTAAGAATGTGGAGTTGGTCGCCTTCTACTTGTACTAGATCTTTTGTATGAGAAGTTGGCAATATTACTCTCCCGATATCCAAGTGAGAAAAAAATGTCAATTGAGAAGAGTTTTACATATTGTTATGTTTGTTAATATTTATTTCTTTCGGAAATAAACATTTGAAGTTCGAATAATCTTTATTATATCCTGAATATCAAGTTATTACATTTTCCTTCCAATATATTCATCTTCATGGTTTCTTTTTATTTTTACATGGGTACAGTCTAAGACCAGAATAGCAGTAGGAAATGTAACCATTTTTCTTTCGCAAGATTTATTGTTTGAAGAGAAGAAGGAAATTTTATCCACAAGTATGACTTTTCATTTATTTTTTGAGAAAATTTCACTACGTTAACTCACTGTAGCTTGACATACTCCCATATCGTCTGCAACACCAGTCTGAAACCCATATTGTTATATATTTGATTAGAGAACATGAGCATACCTATTTAATTATGGCAAATAACATAGTTATAAATATTTACCTGGATCAAATATGTAGGTATCTTAAAAAAATCTTCATTTTGATATTTGTATTTAACGCTCCGCCACGTGTTTCTTTAACTTCTTCCAAAAAATGGTTTGTCATCCAACGAACACTATTATTAAAAAGAAGTTCAAAATCGTGTATGTGAAGTTAGCCCCCATTTTTCGAATTTTAATATTTTAAAAGTTGTTCCAAATTGTTCTAGGTTTGTACCAAATTGTTCCTGAAAATTAGTCCTTTAACTTTTAGAGCTAGCCCCCCATTATTTTTATTTCTATTTTTTTCTGTTGCACCAGATTGTTCTAGTTGTTCTGAAAATTGTTCCAAATTTTCATGCCTTAAAAAAAATTATTTCAAGCCCAAAACCATTTGGGTAAAGCCCCCCCTTATTTTTTTGTCGAAGTTTTTGTTGTTGAACTATATTGTTCTAGTTATTCTTAGCATTGTTTCAAATTTGCATGTCTTAAAAAAAAAGTATTTCAAGCTCAAAATCAATTAAAACCATTTACAGCTAGCCCCCCATTATTTCTTTTTCGATTTTTTTTTTCGTTCTACTAAATTGTTCTAGTTGGTCTTAGCATTTTTCCAAATTTTCATGTCTTAAAAAAAATTATTTCAAGCTCAAAATCAATTAAAACCATTTACAGCTAGCCCCCCATTATTTCTTTTTCGATTTTTTTTTCGTTCTACTAAATTGTTCTAGTTGGTCTTATTATTGTTCCAAATTTTCATGTCTTAAAAAAATTATTTCAAGCTCAAAATCAGTTAAAACCATTTATAGCCAGCCACCCATTATTTTTTTCGATTTTTTTGTTGTACTAGATTGTTCTAGTTGGTCTTAGCATTTTTCCAAATTTTCATGTCTTAAAAAAAATATTTCAAGCCCAAAATCAATTAAAACCTTTTAGAGCTAGCCCCCCATTATTTTTTTTTTCGATTTTTTTCTGTCCTACTAGATTGTTCTAGTCGTTCTGAACATTGTTCCAAATTTATATGTCTTAAAAAAAGTGATTCAAGCCCAAAATCAATAAAAACCATTTAGGTCCAGCCCCCATTATTTTTTTTAGAAGTTTTTTTGTTGTACTAGCTTGCTCTAGTTGTTCCAAATTTTCATGTGTTAAAAAAATAGCGTCAGGATAAATTAAGCAAAAACAATAGAAGTCTAACTTCAGTACATATTATTTAATTCTTTTTTTTAGTGTTTACATTAATCTTTCGAAATACTTTTTTATTTTTAGTGGCAAAAGCTGTTTTTATTTAATTATTTACAAAAAATTGAAACCTTTGATATTAGTTAGTTTTGTAAAGCGTTTTAATTTATAAACAAAGCATAAATTGTTGTAAATATTTTTATTCGGTTTTGTTTGTTTGCATTCTAAAATTGTCTATAAGTAATTTTGTTTTTGTATGACCTTTTAGAGGAAATATTTTAAATTACAGGTCCTAATTTAAAATATAATCGCTTCAAACCTTTAAATAATATTTGTAAGACATTAAAATTTGGAACAATGCTAAGAACAACTAGAACAATCTGGTACAATAAAAACAATTTCGAATAAAAAATAATGGGAGGCTAGCTACAAATGATTTTTATTGATTTTGAGCTTGAAATATTTTTTTTTTCAACATGAAAATTTGAAACAATCTAAGAATAACTAGAACAATCTAGTACAACAAAAACAATGGTTGGCTGGACCAAAATGGTTTTTATTGATTTTGGGCTTGAAATATTTTTTTTTGAGATATGAACAATGTTCAGAACAACTAGAGCAATCTGGTGCAATAGAAAAAAGAACGAAATAAAAATATTGGGGGCTAGCTCTAAAAATGGTTTTTTGAGTTTTCCGGTCTTTTTATTTAAGTTTAAGGAATACATTTCTTTAACAATTTGGTACAAACCTAGAACAATTTGAAACAACTTTCAAAACTTTAAAATTCGAAAAATGAGGGGCTAACTTCACACACACTTCAAAATCTCTTTCTGATTGCTTTTCTCTTTCATTGTAAATTTTTGGAGCTCGTACAATAACAAACATCTTGATGCAAATGGCATAAGAAACTAAATAGCAGATTTACAATTATAAATCCTTACTTTTAGAAGCAAATACATTTCTTTAATATAAAATCAAGGAAATGCTTATACTAATAAAATAAGTAAATCTCAATTTGTAATAATTTGCTTATACAAGGTGGACCAAAATTGTCGAGCAATACTTCTAGGGGTGATAGAACACCTAAAAATAAGTAGTGTTTGTCTTATGAACCTATGTCGAAAACCGCTTATTAAGGGTGCGACAACCCCTAGAATGGGCTTAACCATTAATGGTTTTTGATGAATATCTTTCGAGAGAGGTGCCATACAATATTCAAATTTTAGGTTGATCATAAGGGTACTAAGATACGCTATTTACGTATTTTGTCTTGATTTTTCGAATTCACTAAGGGTAGTTTTCAAGGGGCGAGTTACCCTTTTTTACACATACTTTTTTTGTTATAAACTATTTTGGAAAATGCATATCAAAATAATGTTTCAGGAAGTTTTATTTTGAATAAAGATACTCTTGATATATCATCCAAAAATCAATCGTTTTCGTGTAATTTGAGTTCAAAGATATGCGTGTTCATCTTTCGAGACTGTAACACCAGTAATAAAATAATTACGGTTTCCTTAGATGCAAAACAAAAAATACATACAAAATATTTTTCATGTAACTCTTTTAATTGACAATAAAAACAGTTAAATTGTAATTTTACTGTTTGTTACCGCAGGTCGATATTTGTCTCTAGCATGTTCACAAGCCAAGCACGCCTATTATTGAACTCAAATTACCCGAAAACGATTAATATTTGGACGATACATCTAGAGTAGCTTTTTCCAAGAAAAACTTCTGAAACTATTGTTTCAATATGGATTTTCCAAAATAGTTGATAACAAAAAAAATATGCCTAAAAAAGGTAACTCACCCCTTGAAAACTACCCTTAGTGAATTCGAAGAATCAAGACAAAAATACATAAATAGCGTATCTTAGTATCCTTAGGTACTACCTAAAATTTGAATATTGTATGGTACCCCTCTCTAAAGATATTCATGAAAAACCAATTATCGTTAAGCCCTTTATAGTGGTTGTTGCACCCTTAATAAGCATTTTTGGACATAGGTTCATTAGACAAACATTACTTATTTTTAGGTGTTCCATCACCCCTAGAAGTATTGCTCGACAATTTTGGTCCACCTTGTATATTTTATTAATATATTCCAAAATAAATCCTTTTAAAATCCTTAAATTAAGCAAATCCTGATTTTTATTAATTTCACTCATTGTTTTATTCTTGCTATCAAAAGTATCTGTTTCGTTTTAGTTCATTTATTTTCACTTATAATTACACGAGAGCTTTATTTTTGTCGAAGTAAACTTGACATGTATCAATAAGAATTTTGTTGCCTGGCAATTTAACGAAAAAAACCGCCTCTGAAAAAATTACGAGTCCGCAGGACGAGTACTTTTTTCTGGCAGTTTTTTGAGTTGAATTACCTAATGGTAACAAAATTCGAATTATAAATGTCAAGTTTACTTCGACTCAAAAATAGAAGCTGGAGTGTAATTCGGTAAGACAATAATTTAATGAATATATAAATCAATAAATTAAAAAATAAGATGTAAATTAGTTTATTTAATTTAACGGAAAAGAACAATTGTTAAAAATAGCTTGAGTCGGAAAATGAAAACTTTTCTGACAAGTTTGAGAAAAATTGATATAACGTCATCAAAAATTTGTATACAATGCTGGTTGTTATGCTTTGAAAAGTTAGGTTCCATTATTGTCGCTGGAAAAGTTAGGGCAAACTATTTTCGCTGTCATAATGACAAAATCACGCGGCTTATGGGATTTTTTATACATGAATTAAATTGTCACTTTAGCATATAAATTCGTTTTCTGGGCCATGAGATCAAATAAATCTGCAGTAAAGTAATTTTGAAAGAAATAATGTGGACTTTGTAGTTCTACTGTAATATCTGCAACTGTTTCTTTATGCCAATTTATCTCAGGAGTTATGTAAGTTGCATGCTTTATCCAACAAATGTCCTTTTTGAGTGCCAGATTGTACTATTTTCAACTCGTTTATCTTTTTCTGTTTGATGTTTGCGTTTCCTACCTTTTTTTTCAGTTGTTTTTCTGTCTGATGACTTGGTTCCTCCTTCGGATTATCAATTTCGTCAATTGATTGCTTGGACTCTGACTCAACAATCTGGAGCTCTGGATTTTCAAATTCTTCTTCTAATTCTTCTAATCCACAAGACTCCTGGTCTTCACATTGATTGCCATCCCCTAAATCACTACCCCAATCCCCCAAGTCATCATCTTCGTCACTCATACATTCGATGTCCGAAAGTCCCGATTCCATCCCGATTTCTAAGATGGTATTCAAATGAATACAAACTTAACAAATTGTCAAAACGGGCCTCAGATTATCATAAAAAATTACAACATTTGTGTATTCAATTGAATACAAGGTGAGCGAAAGGGTTAATTATTCATTTATTTGTGTAAGATATTTTCCTTACCTCGTATTTATACACAGGAAATTTGTTTGGAATGCAACAACTATAACTAACATTGAAAGAAAGTGTTTTACTTGCAAGTTTCAATTTTTACGTAACATGTTTTGTAAGAATAATACTAATAAGAGCGTAGTAAGGTAAATATGCAATACCTGTTATTATTGATTTACTATTGTTGATTTTATATTGACCTATAATTTTCACTTCAATATTACTCTTCTATGCGTAATAACGAATAATCTAAATGGATTTATAATAATTTAATTTGCACGTTGGGTATTATCGTCTTGCAAAACACTTGCACGTCATAAAACTTTCTCATTTAATTCACTGGATTTATGTCATTAACCAGCAGACTTGAACAGCGCCCCTTACTTTTTACTAAGGTTATTGTATTTATAGGATTTCTCTAAATACAATGGTAAAGTTCAGTGAACTATAATATACAGCGCGTTCATAAAATAATACACAAATTCAATGTTCGTGTTCCTTAATGCAATTAAGAAATGGAGAATAAATAAGACAGGGAGAACAATGGATAATTAGAAAGTAACTACAGAAGAAATAAAATAGGGAGGTAAATTATAATCAAAATGATGAATACACTTTAAAAGATGATTAAGAAGAAATGGAAAATAATTTAAAATAAGATAAGCAGGAATAATCAGAAGATGGTAAATAAATAAATAAATAAATAAATAAATAGAGAAAAATAACTCGCATGAAGAGGGTAAAATAGGGAAAAAGATATTATATGGAAAATGGTAAGATTGTGTATGTACAATTTTAAATTATTTTGATTTATACAGGTTGCCTCAATAAAAAGATCTGCACCTTAGTTGTATTATTTTAATTGCAACACTCTTTATTTTTTATAATTTTGATGTTCGTCCTCAAAAGCTTAAGTGAATGCTTCGGCCAAACGACATAAAATCAAGAGAAATCGAAAGAAATTAACAAAAATCAGAATAAATAAGAGGAATGAGAAAAATGCCAAGAAGCCTGAAAGAATTTAAAAAAATCAAAAACTAAAAAAAAATCAAAAACCCATAGAAAAAAATCAGAAAAATGGGAAAAACGAAAAAAAGGCATAAGACAAATGAGAAAAAAGTAGAAAACAAAAGAAAGAATTAGAAAAAACCCAGAACAATGAGAAAAGATTAGAAAAAATTAAAAAATAAGAAAAAATAGAAAAAATCGATAAAACTAAAAACCAAAGCTACAAAACACTTTGGAAAAAATTGAGAGAAAAATAAGAAAAAAATGGGAAAAGAGTAAAAAATAAAATTGTAAAATACGGAACAAACAAAAAATTGTAAGAAGCCGGAAAAAACGCTAAAAATGCGGTAAAATTCGCAAAAAAAAACGAGTCGTATGAAAATGCAAGAAATATACGGAAAAAACAAAAAAATCGAAAAAATTGTAAAAAAGCCGAAAAAAAAACGCTAAAATACGTTAAAAATCGCAAAAAAAAACGAAAAGAAGACGCATAAAAATGCAAGAAATCGAAAAATATAGCAAAAAATTGCAAAAAAACCGCAACAAAATGATGGGAAAAAAATAAAAAATAAAATTGTAAGATACGGAAAAAACAAAAAAAGACAAAAAATATCGCAAAACAATCGGAAAAAATAGCAAATAAAATCCTAAAAAAATGGCAAAATAATCGCAAAATGCATATGAATACGCAAAAATGAGAAAAACTTAGAAAGAAATACAATGAGGAAAAAAACGCAAAAAAAAACAAAAAACAACCAAAAAAATGGAAACAACTGTAACCATAAAAAAATGGAAGAATACAAAAAAAAATTAAAGAAATGAAGTCCTTAAATAATGGCAAATAGTCGCAAAATATCAGAGGATAAGAAAAAATGGGAAAAAAATTAGAAAACAAAAGAATAAAAAAAGCAAAACAATGACAAAAAAGAGAAAAGAATAGGAAACATTGGAAAAAATAAGAAGAAATCGGAAAAAATCAGAATAAAACGAAGAATTAAAAAGTAAAAATACAAAAAGGAAAAATATAATAAACTTTTAAAAAAATTGAGAGAAAAATCAGAAAAAAAATTAAAATAAAATTGTAAAAAAACGCTAAAAATACGGCAAAAATCGCAAAAAAAAACGAAAAAAAAGTCGCAAAATTGCGAGAAAAATCGCAAAAACATTGAAAAAAAAACCGCTACAAAATCCCAAACAAAATGGCAAAATAATTGAAAAATTCAGATGAATACGCAAAATTGAGAAAAAATTAGAAAACGAAAGAAATAAAAATGTGGAAAAATTGGAAAAAATCGAAAAATCAAAGAACAACTAAAAAAGCGGAAACAACTGTGACCATAAAAAAGGAACAAAATTCTAAAAAATTTAAATAAATGGCAAAAAATCGCAAAAAAATCAGAATAATAAGAATAAGAAAAAACCTGAAAAAAATCAAAAAACAATAAAAAGGGAATCAAAAAACCACAGAAAAAATAAAAAAAAAACGAAAAAAACCGAAAAATTGAAAAAATCGAAAAAACTAGACAACAGAAGAAATAATTAGAAAAAATCAGCAAAAAACAGAAAAAATAAACAAAAAAATCAAAAAAAATCAGAAAAAATTGGAAAAAATAAAAAAAAACTTTGGAAAAATCAGAAAATGTAAAACATGAAAAATAAAATTGTAATATACGGAAACAACAAAAAATTCAAGAAAATTGTAAAAAAGTCGAAAAAAGAAACGCTAAAAATACGGCAAATATCGCAAAAAATCGCAAAACAACCGCACAAAAAAACCGCAACACAATCCCAAAAAAAACGGCAAAATAATCGCAAAATTCAGATGAATACGCAAAAATGAGAAAAACTTAAAAAACAAATGAAATAAAAATGAGGAAAAACTAGAAAAAACCGCAAAAACACAAAGAACAACCAAAAAACCGGAAACAACTGTAACCATAAAAAAATTCAAAAAAATTTAAATAAATTACAAAAAATCGCAACTAAAAAATGGAAAATAATGGCAAAAAATCAGAGGATAATGAATGAAAAAAAAAGAAAACAAAAGAAAGACACAGAAAAATAAAACCAGAACAATGAGTAAAAATTAGAAAAAATCGAATAAATCAATAAAAAACAAAAATCCGAAAAATTAGAAAACAATGGGGAAAAATCCGAAAAAAAAATCTCTATAATTTAATTACAAATGATATATAAGAAAATTCCATATAAGAAAAAATTCATATTGTAGAGACAGAGAGTAAGAGAAAGAAAAGAAAGTTCGCCTGAAGCTGGAATAACGTTTTTTTTATTACGTAACGATTTTTGCCCATTTACTATCGCAAGCCGCATTAAGGAACTTCGTTCGAATAAAAAAATGCAGTGTTCCGTTTAAAATAATATAACTATGGTGCAGATCTTTTTATTGAGGCAGCCATATATAAATAAAAATAATTTTAAATTGTATTCATATAGACCGAGTATGTAAGTATGTACCTGCAGGAAATATTTTTCACACAATCCTACCGTTTTCCATATAATGACCAACGCGACGGGTATATGATAGGCCACCTTGTATATCTCATTATACGATTTTAAATGGAGATTAACAAAATATAATTATTTTTAAAAAAATTTTTAACTTTACGGTTGGTGCATTTTTATCGATATTTGACGCTCAAAAGTAATCTATTCTTTCCATATAAATGAGACATCCTGTATAATAGTACTAATGTTTTTATTAGTTACACATTTTCTAGATTGGGTTTATTCATTTCTCTTATTTCTTTTTTGTTGTGAAGTGCAATAATCACATGAGTGAAAAAAGGCACTTTACACACTACTTGCATACAATATTTTTTCTACTACTAAATAATATGTAGGTATTAAGCAAAAAATAATCAATTTACTTTACGCACTAGTGCGCAAAATAACTTTACGCACTATAAACTGTATATAGTTAATAATTTAAACACGGTAGTAGAAAAAAATCTTTATCTCCTCTTCATTTATTACACCTAACTTTATTTACTATAAAATTTTTCATATTTCTATTTTTTCTTTTATTGCAGAACAGCAGGTGTAAAAGGCAGCATAAAAGTCAATGGAAAACCACGAGATATGAAGCTTTTCACCAAATTATCGTCATATATCATGCAAGAAGATTTAGTTCAACCAAGATTGACCGTTAGGGAATCAATGATGGTAGCAGCAAATTTAAAACTAGGATCCACGATTGGTCATAAAGAAAAAATCTATGTGGTAAGCTTTTTTTCTAAAATTATTAATACCAATAAATTAATTTATGCGAAGCATCGAGGGATAATAAATTGCGAGGCTGAGAAAAATCTTCTCTACCGTGGTTTATATACTATTTTTTCCACTACTAGAACATTTAATCATTTTTACACTGATATTTTTTGGATTTTTTTGGGTATATATTTGAAAATAATTTAATGGCAGAGAAGCAGTTTGTGAAAACAATTGAATGAGAATATTCAAGAAATTAAATTGACATTTCATTATGTTAATTGCACTGTGGATTTTAAAACTTTCAAGTCGCGATGAAAACATGAAGAATTCGTTTCATTTGACACTTAGATTTGAAAAACTATTAAATTTATTTTTAGGTTAATTTATGAACAGGTATTGCATAAACTAATATCAAAATATTTATTACATAACCTTACACTATTTCAAACGAAAATATATCTGATAAAAAAAAACTTACCCCTATTTTATTTGATTATGTCGAAAATTTACTTTAAAAATATAGGAATTCAATAGAAAGAGCTTATTTGCTATCGAATGTTTTATTATAATTCAATAAAAAACGCTTTTGACAAACGCAATAACAGTTGCGTATAATTAATTTGAAAGATTTCCTAAGATCGTGGGCAGATATCAACCGGGCACTAAGCAGGTAGTAGCAAATAATACGATAGTTGAACCGGGCACCAGAATTTTTAATCCTTAAAAGGAACATCATCAACCGGGCACCACACACGGATGGACTGATTACCTGCTTGTAAAAATAATTTTCAATTTTTAGAAAAAATAATTCTATTTTCACAACCACAATTTTTTATCTAAAATTTTGAAAAAAATCACTTATATAGAATATATTTTTCTCTTTCTATCAACATTTAACACGTTTTAATAATATCGATAGTTTTCTTGTTACAGGGGTTAAACAAAAAAATATTTATTAAAATCTACAATTATCTAAGTTATTTTGTTTAATTAAAAATTATATTAAAATCTATTTAATACCATTAAAAAAAGAATAAAAAATTCTATAAATGGGAATTTTTTCAAAATTTTTAAGCAAAAATTGTGACCTTGAGAAAAGGGAGAGACCAAAATGAGAAAAAATATAGTTATGGTCTCTCCCTATTTTCACAACCACAATTTTTTATCTAAAATTTTGAAAAAATTCACTTATATAGAATATTTTTTTCTCTTTCTATCAACATTTAACACGTTTTAATAATACCGATAGTTTTCTTGTTACAGGGGTTAAACAAAAAATTATTTATTAAAATCTACAATTGTCTGAGTTATTTTGTTTAATTAAAAAATATATTAAAATCTATTTAATACCATTAAAAACAGAATAAAAAATTCTATAAATGGGAATTTTTTCAAAATTTTTAAGCAAAAATTGTGACCTTAAGAAAAGGGAGAAACCAAAATGAGAAAAAATATAGTTATGGTCTCCCTATTTTCACAACCACAATTTTTTATGTAAAATTTTGATTAAATTCACTTATATAGAATATTTTTTTCTCCTTCTATCAACATTTAACACGTTTTAATAATATGGCCGATTGAACAAACAAATCTTAAAATCAGTAACTGTTAAGAAATACTTAAATATAAGTATTACTTTAAATAGAAATACGTTGCACAGTACAATTTATCATTCAAGTTTGACATGTCTACCAACTGTAGTTGATAATAGAGTTCATTTTACGTTTAGCGAGCGGCACATTGTTTTAACTGGTAATAGCATTTTTAGTCAGTACTTCGGATATGTTCCGCTTCCTATCAATTATTCTTTTATGTTTTGAACCGTGAACCTAGAGCCTAATCTATTCGTCAGTAACGCAAAGAGAAAGAGATTCTTTTTTAACTGAGCGTTATTTCTTCAAAGGCCGAATACGTGAGTTTTTGTTGTAAGTAAAACTACATTACTCCAATTAGTAGAAATGCATACATGTTTAATCTGTTTAGTAATAGTGGCAAGTCAACCAAAAAGAAATAGGAGCGCAAACTATTCATTGGAAGAAATGATTATAAACACGTGATTGAAAATAAAAAGACCGATGCTGTAAGCAATGCCGAAAAAGAAAAAGTTTGGTCCAAAGTAGCAAATGAATTTAATGCTATTTCAACAGCAGGAGTATTAAGAGATCACCATCCATAATGAATAAAAAACGTTTTTGTTCTCGTTAATCAACGCTACTTTTTGAAGCAAAATATTTGGCACAGGTTCTTTGATATTTAAAGGTTAAGTTACTCTTTAAGACACCAAGATTGACCACTTAAATTTAAGCAGTTCTTAAAGGATTAAGCATTACTTAAAATCATGGTGCTTACTTAGGCTTTTAAGTCAAACTTAAATTTTAAGTCGTGTCGGTGCAATCGGCCATAAGTGCCTTAAAGTAACATTTTTAATGTTAGTAGACAGTGTTAAAAGTTCCATTTTTAACACGTTTGTAAAAAAACATTTTTAAATTAAAAATATGTTTTCTTATTTTTCAGGTCGACGAAGTAATACAGCTACTGGGATTAGAAAAATGTTATGATACAAAAACAGAATATTTATCAGGAGGTCAAAGAAGACGACTAACAGTAGCTTTAGAACTAGTTAATAATCCTCCTGTCATATTTTTAGATGAACCTACAACGTAAGTATAAGTTATTGTTAATTTTTACTATAATAAAATATACTAATTATCCTCCAAAAAAAAGTAGGAAACAGAAAAATAGTAATAGGTATATTTGTGTCAATGATAGTTAATTACATATACATATTATAAAAACGTAACTCTGTTGCTATTGAAAATAGTATTCAAATTTGCATAAAAGAAATAAAACAGTCTCAAGTTTTATTTTACATTTACTTATGTTAATATAAAAATGAAGATCATTAGATTAGATAATTTTAACATTCGTACTTAAAAATTGAATAAAAAAATATAATTTCAATAACTTGCGATAAACATATGCCATATCGCTCTGGGACCACTTACTGATAATTAATTGTTGCATTTGGCTATAGCTGTAGGTAAACTAAGAAAATTTTACCACTATTTATTTATTAATTAAAAAAAAATATCAATCAAATCATTTGTTTTAATAAATCTAATATATCGATTAGTTAATAATTTTTTTTACAAAACAAATTTAATAATTATTGAGATGAGGTTTTTAGTATCATTGAAATTGTATTTCTTAGAATAACTGGAACCACTATTGATCAGGGATAAAAAAATTCCTGAAATCGTTCATGTGACCCGAAATATACTATCAATATCGTGAAAACCGAGTATAGACTATAAGTTGTTATTTATTAATTTCAGTTCCTGAAAAATATGATAAATTATTGTGAATTCAATTTTATAATTTTGTTGTTTTATTATATAAAAAATAGAATTAGTCATTCAAATAACAACACATGGTGTTTAAAAAAATACAGGAAATTGAAGCAAACCTTGTTAATTAACATAAAAACGAGTTACTTCTTTTCAAAAAAATCAGACACGGATATTAAAATTAGTTTAATTAAACATATTTTAATATAAGGAAATGTATACAATTTTAAACTAACAACAAAATATACGACTAAAGTTAAATATTTTGATCAAAAAGTTTTTAAAAGTATTTTAAAATTTAAATAATCATTAATAACACATATTGTAAAATATTGAAGGCTATAGCTATTTTTCTCGTAATTTTTTTTCTCTGATTTAAATGAACGTTAGGGTAAGACAATTTGAATTTAGGGGTGCCATCTGTTTCTTTATTTATTAAATTTTTTTGTTTTGCAATTTAGTACTGCTCTCCTTGATTTGTTGAAAAAAATTTAATTTTAAAATTATATAGAGCTGAAGAAGAATTAATAAATTTATCGTTTTCATTTGTTGTGGTTTACTATTTAATAAACTAAACATCTGTTTTTTTTTAATAATATAGATAAAAGTAATAGCATGTGAAAACTATATGTTTACATATATAAAAAATGTATTAAAATGCAAAATAATTGTTTTCCATTTATTGTTAAATTTCAATAAATTTTTTATACAATACTTAAAAAAATAATGATAACCGATAAGCAATAAAATATAACTTTAATTTTGTTGAATCATGCTCTCGTTAAATAATTTTTTTAAATGAAATAATATTTTTCCATTTAATCAGTTAGATTACAACGGTAAAAAATATGACTTTGTTGTCAACAAAAATTAGTTCTTCAAATATTCCAAATAAATACGAGGTTGTTTATAAAAATAAACTGAGATTATTTTATTTAGTATTAATTAGTAATAGAATTGAGGCACTAAAACCGAAAAAAAAACATGTCGTTGTTTATAAAATCAAGAATAAAAATTCTGCATTAAATTACGACTCAAAAACTAAAATATCCTAATAATTTGGCGACTAATAATTTATGTAATATTTTGACAAATTCTTGTAAAATTCCAATAATCATACAACTAAAAGACATTTCATCCTCTAGAGCTTAATTTGACTGCATTTTTTCTAAAACAAAGTAAAATTAATATTTAATCCCAATATTCTTCTCATAAACGTTAATTCCTTAAATTCCTTAAGTTATCTGTGATTGTCAAGTCTTTAAAGGGTTGGACCAATGGTGTGATGTATTTTGGGCCACACAAATTAACCTTAAATAATAAAATATCGTAGTTCATTAAACTAGTTATAATTTAAACAATATAAAGATTGAGACGTGAGTTATACGTAACATATAGCAAGGTAATGCCGACAGGTTGAATTCCGACTGTTGCCCAGGCCAGGAAATGTTTATTGTTGGATTTGCATATATAGAGAGGTCATTCTTGATTCGTAATTCATTCTCGATTCTTGATTCATTATCGATGACTTATCGATTTATTACATGATAGTAAACATGTACCAGTGAATAAATTTGTTGTTGAAAGTATCTAATGTTTATCTTCCCGATAATGTTTATCTTCCCTACATGGCTACCTCACTACCCCACATCACAATGGTTTTCATGTTCCGACATTGCGCATATTTCTGTAATTTTACATTTTAAAGTCTGTAATTTTACTAAACAATAGGAGTCATCATCAGGGTCAGAAATACACTAACTAAATAAATCTTGAATTCAATTTTCCCTGTATATATTTAGGATCATTTTACAATTTTTCTGTTCTAAATTTAAACACACAAAACTGAAAAATATATAAAAATAATCTGTTTTTTTTATTTTAGTGGTTTGGATAATGTATCTATAAAACAATGTATAGAATTACTTAAGAAAATTACAAAATTAGATAGAACTGTGATATGTACGATCCACCAACCTCCAGCATCTCTGTTTCATCATTTTGATCAGGTAAATGTTTATGACAATTTTCACAAATTATTAATAACAAAATAATCATAAATAAAAGTTAAGCATTTCATATATACTTTGGTAAAAATTTAAGTTTACATAATACATATCATTTGCAAGGTTTTGTTGGTACAATAAAAATTTAAAAATTAGTTACTGTTATGAATCTCGAAACGTCCTTAAAACGTTATTAGGACAATCATTTTTTTTTAAATATGGATTAAGATATTGTTAGAATATCATCTTACTAATATTTTTTTTCAGGTTTACGTAATGGCGAACGGCTATTGCGTTTTTAATGGTTCACCTGGTCAATTAGTTCCATTCATGTCTTCTGCTAATTGTATTTGTCCTGCTACTTCCACACCCGCCGATTATAGTAAGTAAATCAACACATAAAAATTTTGGTTACTTAAAATAACCAACATTTGACAAGATTTTAATTAAGGCAAATCGTTTTAAAGAGATTTGAGTACCCACATCCGGAATATTAGCAAACAGTATTATTTCAACCTTTTGGGAATCAATTATTTTTTAGTGTGTAATTGGGAGAGAGATGGACTACCTTATGAAAAATATTTTGAAAACGTTTTAATTAGGGAATTTGTGAAATAAGAAACTCTCATTACCTAATAAGGAAGCAGAAGTAAATATACTACAACAAAATAACAAGCGATAAATTTAAAAAATTGGGTCATGGTTCATCTATAATCCACCATGTATGTTAGACGGAACCACCGAGATTTCGATTTTGTCTTGCACAGTAATTGTTTTCCGTATATCTGACATGAGTTTTTGAAACTGGTGCAGCCTTCATGCAACCACCTGTTGCATATTATGTACTTATATCCATCTCTTCGTTGCATCCTACACACTCATTCACAAAATTTCTAATGTGTTCTACATCTGAGGAGGTATGGGTTAAAATTAAAATCTCTGATTCTGATGAAGAAACTATTTTTGTAGCTTAGTTTCTGATTTTATTTTCACTAAAACTTTAAGTTTTTTATTTTCTTCCAAAACTTTTTTCTTTAAAGCTATTTCTGTTCGGTATCAAATGTATTGTGGTGATATTACGAGCCTCGTCAAATTTTTCTTTGCTGCTTAAGGGCATATTCTGGAGTAACTTTGGGACTTCTGGCCCCTCGAGTTTTATCTGCATATTAGATGTTCCTGGTGGTGGACTAAGATAACGCTGGCATTGGATACCTGATGGTCCTGCAGGCGCAGTAGGTAATTATTGGCGTTGATTACTTGATGATTCTGCAGGCGGTGTGAGCTGTCGTTGGTGTTAGACTACGGGTGTTGACTGTGAACTATTCAGATCTGGAGCTAGACTTTCGGCAGTGGTATAAGTATTATTGATCTCATCACTGGTGAAAAATAATAATAATTCCCCAAATGGTAATCTGTTTATTCAACGTAATGGATTGTCTTGCATAAATTGTCTACAACCTTCATTACCGATGTAAATAATGACTCGTATGAGGGAACAAGCAAAACAAAATTACATCATTCTGATCAGTAAATTCAAGTAATTCAATATCAAGTACGTGAGATGTATGCCCATCCAAAAGCAGAATGATTTTTCCTAGGGAATAAATGATTATTTAAGCAATGAAAACAAAAAAATTGAATTGACATAAGGTGACTTGTCAGACATTTTTATTTGCGATCCAGATGACATACCAACTTGCTATTCTTCCTTCTTATTCTTAACCTTAAAAATTTAGGAAGGTGGTAAGTAATATCTTTTTCCATTGATGCAGAAAAGAATATTGTCTCTCCCTTGTCGGCGGAACTAATAGCCGCAACAGATTTAGAACTCTTTACAGCTATCACCTCAAATGCTCTAGTGTTCAATTGAAGACCTGTTTTGTCTCTTCAAATTTCGTGGAAGGGTACCTGACAAAGCCTTTTGAAAATTGGAATAATCCGACAAATTTTTGTGGTTTTTTCCAGTTCATTTTTCAAAAAATTTATAAAAAACCGATATCTATGAAACCGTGAAAGATAATCGAAAAACTAACAAAAATGAAAATGTGGGGATTTCAATGTTTTTGCTTCAATAAAGTATAATCCTTAAACCAACATTGGGTTGAATAATTAAAAGAAAACCGTTATTCAAATCGACATTTTTATTAGCAAAATATACAATGGAAGGTAGAAATTACCTCGGAAAATTATATTCCGCAAAACTACTATTAATTCTATGTCACAAGTTTGTCATGGTACCAGAGATCCGACAACAGTGTCAAAAAATACCGCCGGAACTGCTAATTCTTGAACTAACTTAATTAAAGTATTTTACACAAAAACCTAATAGACAAAACCTTATAAAAATATTATTACAGCATGATTCTTTATTGAACATATAGATAAACGTAATGGTAAGAAAAATAAGATCTTCTATAACCTGTGCCTCTAAAAAGCATTATGTTCGGAGACTAAAAATAGAGAGAGAATTTTACAAACAATTTATACTAGCTTGCCTTTTACTAACTTTTTGAGCCGTGTACACCGTGTCGAGATTACTTCTTCTAACTGACTGAGCTCGGCACGCGGCTCGCGATTCGTTTCGGTTGCACGCGGGAAAAAGCGTGGTTCGTTACGGTCTTCTTACACTGGAGGAATCCTTGAAAGAAGTTCCGACAGGATTAAATAGGTCAATAATAACTATTTTCCAGTTTGAGAAAGTTGAATAAAAAAATAAATTCTGAAAAATTGAAGTTTTTCGAAATTACCTTTTGAAAATGTAAGAAACGAGGGCAAATATACAAAAATGTCGCTCCGGTATTTGCTGTACTTGTAAAGATCTATGGAAAGTTCTTACCCACATTAACTACATTAAATCGTTCGTTCGATACAACTTGTAAAATCCACAAATAACGGATCCCAATTTTTGCGAAGGCAATTCGCATTACAAAGACTTGCTTTTTTAGAACCACTTTAATAATTTTTTTTATTTTAGTTATTGAAATAGTTCAAATGAATCCTGAAAATATTAACGCCCTTCAAACCCATATCCAAAATGGTAAAATAAATATGAAAGATAAACAGGAGAGTCAAAACCCGCAAATGGAACTCTTTGGTATATCTGAAATATACCAGGATACCACTCAGTCAGGTTAGTATTTAATAAAGCTACCAATTTATTGGACTAATAATATTTTTTTTAGGTATTTCGTACCAAGATGTAGATTATCCAACATCATTTTGGACACAATTTATCATTCTTTTATCTAGAATGGCCTTACAGACACGAAGAAACAAGTCTATGTTGTATATACAATTTTTCCATCATTTAATATCGGGTCTTTTAATAGGCGGTATATTTTACGGAAGTGGAAAGGAAGCCAGTCAAATGATTGCAGTTTTTAAGTATTGCATCAGCATTAACGTATTTTTTATGTATACTTATGTCATGTCGCCAGTATTACTATGTAAGTTAGAATTTGAAGTATTTAATTTGGTTTCTAGAATTACAGCCCAAAATATTTTTTCTCCGGTCTAACATATTAACGAAAATAAGTATAGGGGTGTCCCCATTTAATAAAATAAAATTACTATTGAAATTTGTTTCGGGCTGATTATTCAATTGGAAAATCAATAATAAAATTATCCTTACTTTACCTAATAACTATTAACACTATTTTACATTTTAGTTCCACTAGAAGTAAAATTACTACAACGAGAATATTTCAACAGATGGTTTAGTTTAAAACCATATTTTCTTGCCGTTACGGTTATTAATATTCCCATATTGGTAAGTTATATTTATTTTAAAATTTTACAAATTTTTATTACGATTGTTTAGGGCAACTCATGAAAATGAGGATATACTGGACAAAACAGTTAATTGTTCAATAATATGTGATTGGTACATTTTTTAGTAAATAAATATTTCAATTGCATTCTAAATTCTTCCATATTTTGAGATCTGATATCAGTAAGCTGTATCTATAAGGTGGGGAAGGTGGGTTCCTCCTTAGGCGTTATTTAGACCTATTGTGCATCCTTTTAGTAAGTGGGAACTTACTTAGCTCGTCAATCTACAGTTTGTATGTAGTTGACAACGTTGCCAAGAGGTGCCTCTCTTATGTTGGCGGGGTGTTAGCTAATACTCGACGAACACAATTTTCCTAATTGACGAGATTGTCGGACAATGTGTTTATGTGTTTCTTTAATTTTTGACTTCGGCAAAAGCCCGCGGGTTATGCCGGCGGCACATGCCGCTGTGCTAGCCCAGTTTGGTGGAGCCCCGCCTTTAAATTATCCAAGTGTTGAACATCAAAGTTCAGTTACGAATTAAGTTTAAAATGGATCGTATGTGTGACTTTATTCATAGTTTTAATGGTTATTTATGTACCAAGGGTATAAATAGATCTTTATGCCCTGAGGGCGACGATCTTACAAACTCGAGAGCCTCTGACCCGAGGGTTTGTATGTCGCCCGAGGTCATACTCATCTGTTTATACACGTGGTGAATACAAACTTTTATGTCATATAAGTTCGTTATTGCATCCACAATATAAATATAAAAAAAAAACTATTTTTTGTCTTTATGCCCGCGCGGGCCATAAAGTTCACTTTGCGGCGCATTCACTTTATGCATGCACGGGCATAAAATAAACCTAATTTAGTTGGTAACTAAGCAATAAAAACACAATAATGAACTAATATGACATAAATTAATAATTGTGGAATTTATATGAAAGACTTTCCAAATTTCAAGTGATTTTTTGAGGAATATTTTGATAATTTTATATTTTTTTAAATTATTCTTATTAATATATTTTGATTACTGGCTTAAAAATGATTTAAATTTTTTTTTAACATGTGCAGTGCTAGTTTGAATAGTAAGATAACCCCAAACGAGCAAAAAAAAAGATTTTTTTTAATTGCGATTTTTATGGTATTTGTAATAAAGATAAATAGAAAAATCAAATTATTATGAAACAAATTTTTAAATTATTATTTCAAAGTTCAACGTACTTGAAACAAAATAACCGTTAAAGGGAGCTGTGGTTCCGAAACCACAGACCCCAATGACATAAACCTTTACCTGGTTCCCAAACCACATGTGCCTTGAATGTGTTAAATCAGTTTTTTTATGTAAAATATTAAAGATATGAAATTTAAATAAATATTATTAAATTTGCAATAAAAAATACTATAATAGTGATTTTTTTCAAAATTTTAATCAACAATAAGTTGTGAAATTAACAAAAAATATGGAAATTTTGAATTAATTTGTAAATTATTGAGGATACTGAAATGAAACTTGTACCATTCGAAATATAATATATAGTTGTAAATTTATGATTTATTATAAATTTTTTGTATGTAAAATAAAAAAAAAATATGAAATTAAAATAAATATTAAATCGGCAATAAAAATATACAATTATGATTTATTTAAAATTTTTAATAACAAAATTGTGAAAGAAATGGCTGAAAAAGTTTTAAAATTAATTAAACTTTTGAATGAATTTCTATAACTTTTAAACTATTGAAGATGTTGAATAAAACTTTTCAAAGGCTGTAAATTTGAGATTTATTTTTGATTCTAACAATGTAAATTGTAATTTTGATAGCCATAATAAAATATTTTTAATGATTTTTTTTTTAAATAAAAGTTTACATTTATTTTTTCCGAATACTTTTTTTGTCATACATAGAACTATACTTTCTCCATGTCTCTCGTGAGCTTTAGTCTGATACATTTTAAAATTAAAATTGCTGCTACAAAATCAAAAATGGTCGACGGAGAAGTTGGTTTCTATTAAAAATTAAAAACTCTATAACTAAGAAAAAATTTAATTGCTGCCCTACATACATAAACTTTAATGATAATAAGAATTTTTTGATCTTAGTTATTCTGTGGAGCCCTGTTTGTTTGTATTGTTTATACACTTTCTGGACAGCCTTTGGAATTGGACCGATTTTTATGGTTTGCTTTACTAACTTTAAATGTAGGATTGGCTTCCCAAGGCTTGGGATATGCAATAGGAGCTACATTTGATATTTTAGTAAGTTAATTAATAATTATTATATATAAAACGTAAAAAGTAAATATAACATACATCAAGAAAACTAAATTATTTTTACTAATTGAAATATAAATTCTCCATTAATTTTAAATTTATGGTTATAAAAAAGAAATAAAGAAAGAAAGAAAGAAAGAAAGAAAGAAAGAAAGAAAGAAAGAAAGAAAGAAATATAAAAAAATCAATATATTTTTTTCTGTATTAAACTTTATTTATTTATTTGTAAAGTTGATAATATATTAATTCTTTTAATTTTTGAGATATCTATAAAAATCTAATCCTTGTATTTGTTTATAAATTTTGAAATTATTTACATGCGCTTTTGAAACTTTCCAATATTTTTCTAAATCCATCTTTTAATTAGCTTTAAATGACTCCGCACGGAACATACCTAAAATGGCACTTGGTTAAAATGTTTGATACAATACGATATTATTAAAATATCGATGCTGATAAAAAGTCTCCACGAGCACGATGTCCGAAAACGCGACCCCCATGAGTTATAAAGTTTGTTCCAACACGAATTTCTGCATGGTTTCGCAACCGTTTTAAGATCGTTCCCCTTCCATTTTGAAAGCATGCGCTGACTTCGGATATTTTCGTGACGGTACAAATATATGTATAGATTGTCCAACTACTAAACCGACACCTACATCGTCCCCACCAAAATTTCTCCTTCCGGTTTCCTACAGTCGGTTATCGCCGAAAAATGAACAGTGGCCGCATCAACTATGAACTGCTTCCCGTACTTAACTAAATTTGATAAAAAAATATAAAAAAATAAAACAATCGAATTTAGTTAAGCATAGGGTCGGTTAGTTTTGAAAAGTTATTGTCTCGCAAATAATATGTTTGATGTTAGGCTTTATTATCGCCTCCTGATTGTGGACAAGCACGTAATAGGTCAACCGATTGGTGGTGTATTAGGTGCAAAAAGAGGGCCTGTGTGGATCATCTAAAAGATAGTTGTATTCCATGTTTAGAGAACTAGTTTTATCCAATATTGTTTTCCTGTATATTGTTTATCTTTTTTTGATTTTATAATAAAAGTATCTTTATAAGGCTTATATTTGATTATTTTTTGACCAGCAGCTAAAAAACTTTTATTTAACAAAAATATAAGCACGTCAGTCCGATAATCGCGCCTAACCGAGGTTTAAAAAAATGTTTAGGTTTTGCTCTATAGACCGAGGCGTTAGCGGTGGCCCGCCCTGTAGATATGATATATATGATATGGACATACTTATAATGGATTATTGCAAGTGGAGGTTATGACAATTCGTATATATGTTAATTCTTCTGCTATCGGTCAAAGTAACTCAGAATAGGGTCGCGTTTTCGGACTTCGCACCCGTGGAGACTTTTTATCAGCATCGATATTTGGTTAATATCTCCGAATATTAAACATTTTAACGGAGGGTAAGCTTCCGTATGTTCCGTACGGGATCTCTTAATTAACATGTTTTTGATGTTTATTTTTTTTTAGAGTGGCTCAGTTGTGGCTCCTCATATCTTGGCTGTAATGCTGGCACTTGGGATTTATGGAATGGGCTATAAAGAAGGCATAGAGTCGTTTATGAAAGTGATAATTTCTTTCAGTTATATGCGATTTGGGTTGGTTGGTGTGGCAGGATCACTTTTTAATCAAAGATCTAATATACCTTGTAACGACTTCTATTGTCATTATAGGTAAGATAAAAAAATTAAAATATATTTAAATTGTATATAAATAACGATTTTTTTTAGGAATCCTGAAGTATTACTTCAAGATATGGGTATGGATGGGACAAAACCATTGTATCAATTCGGCTACATGATGATTTTTACAATAGTATTTAGGATAATAGCATATCTGGCTTTAAAATACAGGATGACTTCAGAGCTAAGAAATAAATTAGTGTATTATGCCACAAAAATTGTTAAACAAAAAGAAACATAATATAAGTTATTTATTTTTATTATTCCGTATTTTTTTAACTCAGTGTGATATAATTTTAGTGTTGTTAATGTTATATTTTTTAATTTAATTAAATTAGTTATTTTCTAGATTATTGTTTCATATAATAAGTTTTTGTACTTTTGGTGCCGTTACCAAAAATAAATGGTTTTGATACAGTTTATATGAATTTTATTATAGAATATCCAAAAACATTTTATAAAAATGGTTATAAACAATATTTTCATCATTAGAAGCTTAATTAAAATAATATAATTATTGTTCAATCGTACATAAATTACATGAACAAGGAGAGCGAAACGGGACTGATTGTTTACACACAATAAAACAGAAAATAACATACAATAAATAATAATAGGTACCTAATTAAAAATAATGCTGTACAAAACATACAATATATATAAATATATACACACAAAGAAAGGTTGAATGGTTACACAGGACAAATATTATTCATTAACTATGAATGATTTTGATTGCTCCGCTCATGAATTGATACAATTTGGTAAGTACGAGGTAATCTGTTGATGATAATATTGAGTTTGTCATCCAACCAAGTGGCTTTGAGGTTTAATTAAGTTGTCTCTTAGCAGGCGGACCCAGGATCCTCGGACCTGAAATAGCTCATCTTCTAAATAAAAGCCGAAAGAATTTAGAGTAGCTGACAACTCCCGGAAGTTTTCACGACTCCAAACTCCATAGCCACGTAGCAGAATTGTGCTCATCAAACTGAGAAGAGATTCCTTGTCACAACGGCAAACCTGTACATGCGCATTTGAAATGCTGTATTATGTTTACATTTATTTTTTAATAATACCAGTTTTTTTATAAGAGTGAATCATAAAATTTTAGTACATGAACTAATAGGCTAATTTTTTGTGTTAAGTTGGATTTTCTTACTTTCCTCTCTCTTTTTCTCTCTACTTTCTCTCTACTTTTTTTACTGTTGGAATTATTATTTTCTCGACCATCCACTCAGAGCGGAGCACAGCGAGGTTCGGAGCAAGCAATTAAATCAATCAAAGTCTCCAACTCTCTTCTTATTTTTTTCTTTACCTTATACCATTTTTTACTACTTTCTACATTTATTTTTTAATAATACCAGTTTTTTATAATAGTGAATTAGTAAATTTTAGTACATGAACTAATAGGGAAATTTTTTGTTTTGAGTTTTATGAAATGCTTCAGCTCAGGACGCTTTCTTGCTTTTTATTTTTTTTTTCGGTGTACTTTGATTTGATTGCTCTGAACCTTGCTGCGCTCGGCTCGGAGTGGATGGTGAAGGAAAGTTGGAATTATTATTTTCTCGACCATCCACTTCGAGCCGAACGTAGTGAGGTTCGAAGCAATTAAATGAATCAAACTCTCCGAAATATTAAACAATCGACAAATATAGCTTGAGAATGTAAATAATATTTGCAAAATACATACCAAAAAAGTTTGTTTCTAAAACTTACAGCTGATCTGTTGTATGATTTATATTTCACTTACCTGAAAAAAAAGAAAAAAATTGTTATTATTTTTTATTAATTTTGTTATTAAAAATATATATATTATGGGGGAGCTTGTATATTAAATATAAATATTTAAAATAAAATTAAAATAATTTTGAAGTTAATAGTATTTCATTAAATATTCAAAATGTAAATAATTTTTTTTTGACTAAAATGTATTTTATTATTTATTTTTTTTTGTGAGCTTCGACTGCATTATTAAAGTTAATAAAAATAATTTTTCTTAAAAATTCAAAATTTTAAAACTTGTTTCGTTTTTAAATATACCGTACCTTAAAATGTACTGAAGTCTTGTTCTAATCCTCTCCATTATCCAGTAAGATTACCATGACCATTACCATTTCCATTTATAGATCCTCTAACTTGATGTTTCCTAATACAGACAATCTAGTAACATACTGCATCATACGAGCCTGTAACGCACTGCTTTAGAGGTCGCCACAGTGAGCAAGTACTTTGACCATCGCTTGTCCGATTTTAAATTATCTATACATAATATTTAATCCCCGTCCCATATTCCCATGAATTTTAAATCGCAATGATAATTTATAATCGTCTTTACCTGGTCAGATGCCGTCAATATACCTGGAGGACGTTTAAATTCAACATTAGACACACGCCGGATGTTTAAGAACCGCCGTACGTCCAATATTCAATCTAAACAAACTCCACTACAACTCAATATCCATCATCTAATACAAACACACATACCTACTACGATCACTCTTAGTAACATACGCATCTCATACTAACTTGTGACGTACTAAAGTCGCTACAAGTCAAGTACTTAAATCACTTAAGTACGATTAAAAAACAGGCTAGGTACTGTTTATATATATACAGTAAGGCCTATTAATAATCGTTCTATGTGTCACAGGATGCTTAACATATACCAGTGAATACCAAATTATTAATTATTTTTTATAAGAATATAAAAATATTGAAATACTGCTGCAATCCAGATGTTTATGATGATCTTGTAGATGTTGATCTTGATGGTAATATGGGAGGGTGTAAAACGGTATTTTAATTAAGACAAATTAAAAATTAATAGAAATTAAATATTAATATTTATTTTAGAAGCTGTCAATTTTTTTTTTGAAACTATTCTTATATTTTACTTGATTATCATTTAAAAACTTATATTCAAAACCGCGCGCCGCCCCTCCCCATTCTTGAAGAATGCTCATGCTTCTCTTAGGAAATATTTGCTATTGGAAAAATAATAAATATAAATATCAGGACATGCGCATACGCAACGGCAAATCTGATGTATAATTTTAAATAAAATTAATCTCGAGCACACACAACCGCGACGAACGGAAACCGTGGCCACCCAAACCGACGATTTTGGCAGCCAACCCTGCAACGAGGTTAATAGAATATAATAGAATTGATTAAAATCTATATATCAAATATGGTCTAATGAGTTACAATGTAAAACACCGAATAGTTTCGGTTACTATCCATCTTCATCAAATAATATATAAAATACCATATTAATTAAAATATGATAAACATAACGCTTAAAGATGCTAGTAAAAGTTAAAAATTAACTTAAATAATTTTTAACTTTTATATAATTTTTCATATACCATTCACCCCTTCTTGTATTTCCTCCCTCCCTCCCGTTCTGCTTTTTATATTTTAATTACTATAGTATAATTATTTAGTATTTGTCCTGAAGATATTGAGTAACCGAAACGAGTCGCCATAGCCCCTATTTAATATTTATAAATATATTGTGTTAAATGATTTTTGACTTTTATTTTTACATTTTTTATTACGAAAAATATATATTATTTAAATTAATATTGTATTTTTAACAATTTTTATCATAATTAACGATTTTTTTTAATTAATTAATTTTAATGTTTATAAATTTTATTCCAATCAAAATTTAGTATGATAATAATTAATCAATACCATTAATTATCTGTCATTTTTTTTTAAGGACCGTCGGTAAACGGTCGGTCGCGTCTAGGACGGGTTTTATTTATCGTAGCACTAACACTCCTGATATTTGACGTTCTGCACTGAGTTCACAGACCATTTACCGATATGTGTGCGAGTAGTAAACATGAATTATTTGCCGTCGTGTTTGTGCAAGATAAAAATTCTTCTTTTCGCCATCATAACCTAAATAAAGTAAATATATCTAACCAATTAATTAATAATTTGGTAACACTCTGTATCATTACTATTTACCTGTTTTTATTTTAACTCCCACCACCTGAAACAAAATTATACATACAGTGTGAAAGTGAAATAGTTAATAGTGTTCAATTAAATTTGCGCTGCCCTGTATGAATAATAGGGAACGAAACTAAATTTTTAAATATATTTTTATTAAATGAAATATTAAATTTATTGATTTTAAAATTATTCAAAAAAATTTAGTTATGTTACATATTGATATTAAATATTTAAAAAAAATACAATAAAATTTGTAAAAAAACTATAATGGTGATTTTTTCAAATTTTTTTCACAAAAATTGTAAAATTTGTCGTATAATATCAAAAAACCAAAAAATTAAATTTGCTAAAAAATATTAAAAACCAACAAAAATTTTGAAAAAAATGCAATTAGAATCAAGATAATGGTGATGAAAAATTTAAATTCTTACCTAAAAACCTACTGACGTTTTGCTCTAATCCACTTGATTTTTCCATAAAGTCCACCTAAAACAAATAAAACTATATTAAAACAACTTTGTTATACAAATATATAATGTGATTCATAAAAAAAAGAAATAATAAAAATGTATAAATAACCATGTATCTTAATTATAAAAAATCATAATCCTATTTATTTTTACATCCTCAGTTGACAATAATGAACTACCCTGTATAATAATATTATTAGAAAAGAGATAAGTCACTCTGTAGATTGGGTATAGATAATCATAGCCATCTATTTATTCTTATATACTCATTTAACAATAATGAACTACCCTGTATATGATGTTGTTGGAAAGTTGATAAATCACCCTATATCTTAGTTATAAATAATCAGAATTATCTATTTATATGCAATCACACTGTATAAATTAAATATATTTGTTTTTATAAAAAATGCACTCTGTATTGTAATATTATAAAATTTTTAATAAAAATAATTATTATTTATAATTGAAATTATTAAAATAAATAAATAATCACACTATATAAATGAAAAATATTTGTTTTTATAATTTAATCAGCCTGTATTGTAATATAAAATATTTAATAAAAATAATAATTATTTATGCTTGAACTTATTAAAATAAATAAATAAACACACTATATAAATGAAAAATAGATGTTTTTATAAATTAGTCACCCTGTATTGTAATATTATAAAGTATTTAATAGTAGTATATTATGCAACGATAATGTAATCGGCAACCATTAATACACGAGCATGTTGTAGGATACGAAACGAGCTGCAAGCGAGTTTCTTATAGAACATGCGAGTGTATTCATGGCTATTACATGAGAGTTGCATACGCTATTTTTTCTACTCCCATTAATAAACGAAATACATATTTATTTTAAGACTTTCTTATGTTAATTATCTTAAACGAAAAGGAACATTTTTATAACATTGAAAAGAATAGTAGATTCTGTATCAAGGTTAGAATGAAAAATTCGTCACGAGTGGAAAATTCCGAACGCGAGCGTGAGGAACCACGAGTGTGGAATTTTTTCATTCTAACCGAGTAACAAAAGATCAAAAAGTATGAATCAAAATTAAATTTGAACACAAATTATTTGTTGACATATTTGTATTACATTGTATTAATATTCATCATAGTGTTATGGTACACTTACCAAAATTAAAAACTGGTGCATTGGTGTTTTTTCATAATTTGCAATTTCAGGTATTACTAAATTCTATAACTACTTCACATTTTTCACTCATTATTTTGTTTAAATTAAAACTTGTTTGAAAATAATTATTAACGTCGCCATTTTGTATCTGACAGTGACACTTTTGAAATCCATGGCAATCCATATCGTTTATTTCGATTTTAGAATATCCATTCTTTGCCTTAATAAAGAATGAAAATACATGCAAAATACATAAGGTTTGTCTGCGTTAAACAATCCAAAACTATTTAGAATATGTGCAGAACTAGATGCGCAATAAATAAAATCCAGGACTGTTCAAGATGATTTATAACAGCGTTTAAAACGCAAACAGAATTTTATTCAATTCTTCTTTTTTATTATACATCTTTTTCATAATTAACAACTGTCACTCACAGTGAGTTGGCGTGTAGTTTTAAAAAGAAAAATGGAAAATTCACAAAATGAAGCAGGTAAACTATTTTTTAATCAGATAAATTCACAGGACAATAATAAATATTTCGTTACAGAATTATACGAATTTTTGTGTTTCCAAGAAAAAAACCATTTTAATTATTTTAATAGCGAACGAACAACTTTATTTAAATTAAATAAACCATATTCAGCATCTGTAAGCAGAGTTACAGTATTCTCTACAAAATTTTCATTATTAGATTTTTGTATCTGAACTTCCGGTAAAATTACATTTAGGAATATTTCTTCCCCTCCAGAAGATGAAGAACTGCTAGAACTTGAACTAGACTCCATTCTTATACAGTTAAAAATGTACCACTATAATAAGGCCACAAATGAAAATTATCTGAAAAAACTTATTTAAAAACAATACGCAAGAAACATAAATCGACCAAACACGCATGCGCGAATAAAATAATCCTGGCTGGTTCTTTAGTAGGGAAGAAACTAAATAAAACTGTTTCAAACTATTCGTGACAGTAACAACTTTTAACACAAACACCAGACTGGGATAGTTCGAAACAATTTTATTCAAACACAAACGCTTTATTAGAAATACGCATGCGCAGAACAGTTCGAAGTTGTAATAAGCAAGTGTTTTAGAATAAATATTCAGACTCTAGAGGGTGAATGTTTACATTCCATTATTAAAAATGATTTCGGAATTCATACATTCAGTGATGGTCGCGGAGAAATAATTTTTACTTGCCCATCTACCATAACGGGTGTAAGGCTAAACACTTTTTTTCGCAACATATATTAATTAGTAACCTTTTTAGAATATATTAATAAGTTAACCTTTTTTCTTATCGATTTTAAACAATTTTAAATATTTTGACAGCTGTAAAAATAATTGTCAACTTCGCTAAAAAATAATTCGATTCTATTGGCTGAAAGAGCTGTATCTTAATGAAAACCAGTTTCATAATGAATCTTATTATGAAACTTTTAATTAGCGTATTATTAAATAGGAGTAGAAAAAAATAATAATTATTTATGCTTGAACTTATTAAAATAAATAAATAAACACACTGTATAAATGAAAAAAAGAGAAAACTAATTAGTTTTTTACTATTCAAAAATTTTTTGGCTTGTAAGTATTTGTTACAAATTTTTAATTATTGTTTGTTAACTTTTACTTCTCTGAAGATGGCTGGTTAACCGGCCGAAAGCGCTTAACAAAAATATTTTTTTTGAATTTAATTCCATTACGCACTTAAAGAGTACAAATCTGCATTTCTTTTCTTCATTACCAAGTGTGTACACACCTTACCTAACGAGTAACCTTCTGTTACCTTCATTAAGAATTATTTATACTCCAAATTATTAAAATAAATAAATAAACACACTGTATAAATGAAAAATAGATGTTTTTATAAATTAATCATCCTGTATTGTAATATTATGAAATATTTAATAAAAATAATAACTACTTATACTTGATATTATTAAAATGAATAAATAATCACACTGTATAAATGAAAAATGGATGTTTTTATGATTTAATCACCCCGTATTGTAATATTTAATGGAAATAATTATTATTTATACTTGAAATTATTAAAATCAATAAATAATGATTTAATTTATGTTAAACTAAAAAAATTTACATACCTTTTACAATAATGTATTAAACAACTTTCTACCACTGATAATTTTTGCACTCAAAATGGTACTAAATAATTCAAAATTCTGTTAAAAGTGCAGGCGAAGATCCTACATGACACATCACGAAAACCGACGACGACGCCGCCCGATCTCCTAACTCTATTATGTTTGTTTACGTTCCACTAATTTTTTTTATAAAAAAAAAATTCTTACCGAACGACTTGATTGAATGAAATAAAATTTGGAGAAAAATGAAAACAATTAATTGCATGAATATTTTAAATATCCATTAAGAAACATTTATTTATTTATTTATTATTTATAAGTACATAATGTTTTTTTTTAATAATTATTTATCAATAAATAATTGTTTGGTTAAAATAAATCTAACCTAAAATATTTGTTACATGGAAGATTAAAATATCCCTTTTAGGGTAAAATGGATGTTTTTATTTTATTTCTGTACAAAACAAAGTTGTATAAAAGAAAATTGCAGTATTGTAGAATATAAAATTTCTTACAACTTTTGTCTTTATTTGTTTTTAGAATTCTGCACGGCGTAAAAGAAATCCATATGGAGTTTTGGGCATTTATTTAACTTTTGAGTCTATGTATTTGTATAAAAAATTATAAAAATCGAACTTGTAGAACATAAAATTTTCTGCAAATTTTGGCTTCACTTTTTTTTTAAATTCTGCATAATAGCGCCGCTAGAGTGCGTAAAAGAAATCTATATGGAGTTTTACGCCTTTATTTGTATTTTGAGTCAGAATTATGCATTTGTATAAAAAATTATAAGGAATCAAAACTGTAGAACATAAAATTTTCTACAAATTTTGTCGTTACTTTTTTTTTAAATTCCGCTTGGTTTCGCCGCTAGCGGGCGTGAAAAAATATATATAGAGTTTTGCGCATGTTTTTTAGATTTTGAGCCAAAATTATGGATTTTTATGATAAATTACAGTAAAAAAAAATTGTAGATCATAAAATTTCCTACAAATTTTGTTTGTACTTTTTTCCGAGTTTCGCCGCTTGAAAAAATATATATAGACTTTTGCGCCTGTTTTTTTTTTAGAGAAAATTGAAAATATCATAACTATTATGAATGTAAAAAGTTTTTTTGTTAAAATGCATTAATCAAGTTAATTTAAAAACAAAAAAAAAACCAAATTTTTGGTCAAAAAAATTAGGGAGACCCTTTGAATTTTTTTATTTTTTCGTATTTTCGGCTACAACTTTTACACATATTATTTTAAAATTATGAAAAAAATCACACTTAATAGTACTTTTGATACCTTTCGAAAGGTGTATTCACTTTTTGCATTTATTATATAATTTTAGAAAAAACAAATTTACAAAAATTTTAAAATATTTCTTTATTTTACCTGTAACAATTTCAAAAATAAAATCAAAGAAACCAAAATAGATTGTAAATTTAGAGTTTTTTATTCTCTTTCAAATGGCGTAAATCCCATTTTGATAACTCTAATAGTTCAACAGTTATTTAATTTATTTTAAATCAATATTAAATTTTAAATATTTTAGGACCATTTTTGAAAGAAATCTACAATTTTTATAATAAAATTTTGAAAAAAATCGCAATCAAAGATTATTTTACTATAAATTTAATAGTAAAATCGATTTTAAAACCAATAAATAACTAGTAAAAGGAATAATTTCTGCGCGATTTTTCAAGACTCCGGCCCGTTTCCGTCAGGGGAAGAAAGTCTGATAATTTTTTTTTCAAATTTTTCAAATTTTTTTTTTCAACAAGCCCCATGCGATATGGATATCAATCGACGCATTTTGACTTGCACACACCTTAAAAGAAATTAGTATCGACAAATGTGCTTTCGTTATCGAGATATCTCGAATAAAAGTTTCACTTAGTAGGAAGGACCAGGATCCTTTTATTCGAAATAGCTCACCTTCTGATAGAGCCTTTCTTTTTTGAATAAAAATCGATGGCCGAAAGAATTTTCCTGATCGGCCGTACCGTTCTAGAGTTATCGTGCGCACAGACATCCACACATCCACACAGACAGACTTTTTTTTTTCGCCGAAAATCAATTTTTTCTACTTTTCATGACGTTTTAAGTCATTTAGAGCAAAAAAATTTTTTGTTTTTTGCACGATTTCAATACTACGGTAGTGAAGTATGGGCGAGCCGTAGTAATAAAGAAAATAGTGTTGCCAAGTCTAGTAAAAATACTAAAGAAGACATTTTTTGCAAAATATTTGTAGAAAGTTAGGACATTGTATTTATTTGCTTTTATGCGATTTTTGTGGGATTTTATGAAAATATGCAATTTATTTTACAATGCGAAAATTATTATCAAGTAATACGCGAATTATCAATAGTGAGTCATAGTTATCTATTCAAAATTGCCACCTCCTTCGTTTTTCGAAACATTGGTTTTAGAGTGAATACGTATGTCCTTCTTGTTCTTTGTTCAATATCAAATTCCGATTAGGCAACACTTTATACACACGTGTACGTTTGGTTGTGCACAAGTAGGATTAGTTCTTCGAACGGGATATAATTGTACTATTTAATATACTTTCGGGGCAGTGGCTCTACAAAAAAACGAATATTGTTATTTTATTATTATACAGTGTGGTTCATAACGAATGGTCAATATTTTAATCAGGACCTTCAAATATTAATATTTTACTAAATAACTCTGGATCAAATGGTTTCTACTACTAAGATACAGGGTGTTGAAGTTAAAATTTATTTTTTAATTTTTTTTTACAATAATTTATTTATTATTTAACGTATTGACTTGAAATTTGTTATGGTTATATTTTTAAGTTAGTAAATCCTAAGCGTGTTATTAATTTTGAGATTAGACAAAGAGGGTACCATCTACACTGTACTAGATGAAGAAAATTATGCATTTTTTTTAATATTTGCCTTTTATTATTTTTTTTCAAGTCTTTATGAACAAAAAGGGTTTACTTGTTTTAATAGCATAAATTCAACCCATTTCGAGATATCACCTTTTAAAATATTCTAGACACATTATTTATTTAGTTTACAATATTACTCATAGAAGGTTTAAAAACTAAAATGAAAATATACAGCTGTCAAATAATTAATTGTTAGATTTAAGCAGTGTTAATTTTGGTCATCAAATTATATCTAAAGTAGATTACTTCAACACCCTGTATCTTAGTAGTAGGTAACATTTAAACCAGAGTTATTTAGTATTTAGAGGTCCTAAACCTATGATTATAATCTTGATCATTCCTTATGAAACACCCTGTATAAATACATATAACTGAAAATAATCAATAAATTTTCTAAAATAAAGAGGGGGTAATTCCACCCAACTTTCCGAACATTCATAGTAAAAATTGTTTAATCAATTATTTTTCTAAATTTTTTTAATACGGCCCATTATTTCTTTTTTAAAATTATATTTTTAATTTTTTCTAAAAAATAGGTTTGAGTCTATATATTTTTTCGCGCCCTCTAGCGGCGATACTATGCGGAATTCGAAAAAAGGGGACACAATTTGTAGGAAATTTTATGTTCTACATAGAATTTTGATTTCTTTTAATTTTTCATAAAAATCCATAATTTTGACTCAAAATCTAAAAAAAAGGGGCAAAGTCTATATATATATATATTTTTATTGTTATGAAATTTGTTATACCCTGATTTGTTATAAAATATTATAGTAAGTAGGGGTTGGGTGAGTTAAAAAAAATGGATAGTAATTGGAAGTAAAATTCACAGTGTTCCTTTATTTTTAACATTAAAAAGAAAAATGTAAATTAAAAAGAAATTTTAGTAACTGATATTAAAAGTATAAACTAATTTTGAAAATATGAATAGGGCTTAACTGCCGACTTTTATTATTTTTCCATATTTTTCATTATTTTTTTCCATATTTTTCATTAATTTTTTCCATATTTTTTATTATTTTTTTCCATTTTTTTCATTATTTTTATCCATATTTTTCATTATTTATTTCTATATTTTTCATTATTTTTTTCCATATTTTTTATTAGTTTTATCCATATTTTTCATTACTTTTTTGCCATATTTTTCATTATTTTCTCCCTACTTTTTAATACTTTTTTCATTATTTTCCATTATTTTTTTCACTGTTTTTCATTAGTTTTTTCCCTATTTAGACAGTTTTTCCGATTTTTCATGACTTTTCCCTGTTTTCCAATATTTTTACTCCATTTTCCAATATTTTTTTCCCTGTTTTTCATTATTTTTTTTCTAATTTTTTCACAATTTTTTACTATTTTTCATTATTTGTTTCCCTATTTTTCATTATTTGTTTCTCTATTTTTTCATAATTTTTTTCCATATTTTTCATTATTTTTTTCCATTTTGTTCATTATATTTATCCATATTTTTCATAATTTTTTCCATCTTCTTTATTATTTTTATCCATTTTTCATTTTTTTTTTAATATTTTTCATTATTTATTTCCATATTTTTCATTATTTTTTTTCCATATTTTTCCTTATTTTTATTCATATTACTAATTATTTTTTCCATATTTTTCATGATTTTTCATTATTTTTCATGATTTTTCATTTTTTTCCCCATTTTTTATTACTTTTTTTCCTATTTTTCACTATTCTTTTCACTATTTTTCATTATTTTTTCCATATTTTTCCTTATTTTTCTCCATATTTTTCATTATTTATTTCCACGTTTTTCATTATTTTTTCAATATTTTTTCTTGTTTTTCTCCATATTTTTGATTATTTTTATCCTTATTTTTCATTATTTTTTCCATATTTTTCATTACTTTCTTCAAATATTTTTCATTATTGATTTCCATATTTTTCATTATTTTTTTTTATTTTCCAATATTTTTCCCTATGTTTCCTTACTTTTTTTCCATAATTTCAAAGGACCTCTCCAAGTACAACAAAAATGTACTCTTGACATTTTTCGATACTCCCCCTCATTTCCGAGATTTTCGGAATTTAATTTCTAAAAATTTCTTTTTCTTTTCTATTTTTTTTCTCAACTTGCTCAACAAATTTCGGAAAAATAGTTCAAATAATACTTGTTGGGCTATTTCAGTCCTACATTTACGTATTTTTGTTTTTCGAATATCTTTTAGGGTTTCAGAGATATCGACTTTTTAAAATGATGACATTTTCGGAAAAACAATCCGGGAAAACCTACAATAAATTTTCTGATTATTTTGATTTTCAATAGGCTTTATAACAATACTTCAAGGTATCTTTTTCCTAAATTTGAAGCGATTTGCTCAAAAATTACGACCTGCAGCGTGTTTCCTGTGAAACTAGAAAAAAGTGGGAAAAAATTGGGAAAACTCCGTTTATTCATTATCCGATTTCACTCATTTTCTACTAAAATATAGTACTCGTAGGTCTTAAAAAATGGTGAAAATTTCAAGTCGATATGTTAAAGCATTCAAAAGTTATGGCATTTTTAAGCTTTGCGGACAGCAACCAGACATACAGACAGACATACAGACCACAGAAAAAAATAGCGATTTTATATGCGTCGTAGTAAGCAACTTCCTATGGGGTGGTTGCTAATAAGTATTAATAAAATATAAAATACCCAATTGTAATTTTCTATTTTTTGCTAAAATAAGTAAAAAGTTATAATTATTCGCTGCGTCGCCACTGTCTAATACCGTTTGTTTACATTACGTCAATTTTTATTGTTTTTTTTTTTCGGACTCTGTGCGAGATTTTTCTGCTCGTCTTACGTCCCCCGCCTACAAATTTTGAAAAGAGAGATGGTTAGTTGGCTCAAATTTTTTAAATGACAGTAGATATGCAGAGAATATCTAGTAGTTCCTTTATCTAAGCGCTGTAGTAATAATCCTAATTTTCTTGATGCGTAGGTGTTTTTTTAATACTTTTCTTTTTTTTAATAATTTAGTGATTTTAAAAGACAGACAATCGAAACGGTAACGCGGTTGATATCTTAATAAAAATTTTCGTTTTAACAAATTTGTGGATTTGCTGAACAATTTGTGGACTTCTGAAATATAATTAGTGGACTAATGAAAGCTGAATTGAGTACCATGAAGGTCAAAGGTAGGTCAGCATGTTTTTAAAATTTTATATCAGTACAAGCTAAAACTTGTTTTAATATAAATCAGAATCTAGTCGGAACTAATCGTATTTCTACGAAGTAATTCGAGATTTGATAAGTTATTTATACTGAAATTATTTCATTGGTACTGAATAATAATTTACCATAGGAAAAAAGCTGTAATATAAATAAGGTTTGTAGTAGGGCATATACAGTATAGTCAAATCTGAGTACCAGAAAAAAGCCAATTTAAATTAATGGTACAGGGAATACAAACAATAAAGTTATTTTATTATCATATTTTACATATTCTTGATATCCATCCTGTATATTTTTTAATTTAATTAAATTTAGAAACTTTTATCAAGAGTGAATTTTTCTGTAAAATTAATATTACAAGATGTGAAAACAAAAAAATCTATAATATAAGCGGCAAGGTCCTGACTGATTGACAGAAATTTTAAGAATATATTCTATTCAGAAAAAATCTAGTTTATGGCAACTTTTATAGACTAATTTGGGGTCAAGGAACACGAACACTAAAAAAAACTTGGCGGTCTCTTACCAACAGAAAGTTACGAATTTTTGATAACATCATCAGAATATTTTTTTTTATAACATTATCTGTTTTTAATACCTGTGTTTTACGATTTTCTTTTCATACACAAATCTTGACCTAATAAGTTACATGGAAATGGACAAAATCTTCTTGAAATAATATCAAAATAAAGTATAATTTATTAAAAATCTTTAAAGAAGATATTTTTCAGACGCCATTTTATTTATTACGTCATTTTACTCATATAGAAACCATAGAATATACATTATTACAGTGCGGAAACCAAAATATAGTGGAAACGTGAATGGGTGACCTTGAACTTAATTAACAACGTTCCATTTAGACCAGGACCAGTTTCTGTATGATTTTACTTTTATTTTCTTCCAAAATAGTTATTTTCCTAACAAGTGCGGAAAGTTATACTTTTCCGCACGCAACTGCAGTTGCCCGAACGACGCGAAGCGGAATTCGGGCATGCAATTAAGTGGGGAAAAGATACTTTACGCAAGTGTTAGGAACAATATTTTTTCTACAAGCGCCTAGAATTAAAAAAAAATTTAGCAAAAAGTATTTTTTCTACAAGCGTGCGGAAAGTTGTAACTTTCCGCACGCTTGTAGAAAAAATTATAATTAAGTAAAAGGAGAAAAATTATGCAAAAAAATTTGCAATGACGTAAAACTTCCTGATTTTGACAAAAAGTGGAAAATAGTGGAAAAGTAACGCTAAAAAAGTGTGGAATAATGGAAAAAATTGGGAAAAGGCGGAAAAAAGAGACAAAAAACTTAGAGGAAAAAGTGTCGCATAAATAATAGTTATTAAAAAAATGGAGAAGAAAAAAGTAGGGCTAAAAACAATGTTTAAAAAAAGGGGGATCTGAGGCAAAAATAACAGTAAAAAAAGGGGAAGAAAAAATGGGACTTAAATAATAATTGTAAAAAATAATGGAGAGAAATTTTTTTCCAAAACATTAGTTATAGGGGGAAAAATGGGACAAAAAAAATTGGCAATTTGGAAAAAGTGGAAAATAGTGGGAAAAATGTTATTGCTAAAAGAGTGAAGAAGAAAAAAGTGGGGCTCAAAATAGTGGTTAAAAAAAGGGAGGGGGGAGGAATATGATGAAAAAAATAATAGTAAACAAAGAGGAAGAAAAAATAGGGCTAAAATAATAATTGTAAAAAAATAGAAAAAAAATTGCAGTCATAGGGGAAAAAATGGGACAAGAAAATTGGCAATGATGTAAAACTCCTTAATTTTGGAAAATTCGAAAAATAGTAGGAAAAGTGTTAAAAAAGTGGGAAAATATGGAAAAAAACTGGGGAAAAGTGCGGAGAGACATAAAAAATTTGGAAAATGTAAGATAAACAATAGTTACTATAAAATGGAGAAGAAAAAAGTGGGGCCAAAAAACAATAGTTTAAAAACCCGCCTTTTTTTTCTTCCCCCCGAATATTGGACAAAATAACAGAGAAAAAATTGCCCAAAAAATTATAGTTATGGGGGAAAATGGGGCAAAAAAATTGGCATCTCCTAGAAATTAATAGAAACACAAGATGATCCTAAAATATTTTTAACATAAATAATAAGTATTGAATTTTATAAACCAAGTTTATTTTTAAAAAAAGCTTAATTTTAAAGAATTTATTTAGAGTAATTGGGTGTATAAAAATATTTAAATTCAACAATTGTGGAGTATAAAAAAAATTAATTTGTATTATTATTATATCATTATTATAATATGAATGATTATTATTTGTATAATAATTTAATAGAAAAAGTTAAATTTTGGGAATAATATTAAAATAAATCTTGTGTAATTAAAAAATAAATGGCAAGTCGATAGTGTTAAAAAAAAATATTCTTTAATCAACTAACAGAAAATTTTAATTTTGGTGAAGGAACCGTTGAAGAATAATAATAAAATCAATTTTGGACAATTTTTTTTTAAAAAGATTTGTCGAAAAATTTATATAAAAAAAAACTTATAAAATGGTACTTTTGTAAACAAATATAGGAAAATACATCAAGTTATCCTATTTGGTACTATTTTTCTCAATTTTTCACGATTTTTTCCCATTTTTTCTATTTTTTCCATTTTTTTTGTTTTTTAAAAATTTTTCAATTTTTGCTATTTTGCCATTTATTCCTTTTTGCCCATATTTTCCGCTATTTTTTCTATTTTTCTAAATATTTCCTATTTTTTTATATTTTTCCCATGTTTTCTGTTTTCCAATATTTTTTCCAGTTTTCTTAATTTTTCCTTATTTGTACTTGTTTTTCCATATTTTGTCTTATTTTTCTCATTTTTCGCCATTTTTCCTATTTTACCTTCTATTTCCCTATTTTTAACTATGTTCTCCATTTTTTCCTATTTTTCTCCATTTTTTCATATTTTTTTCAATTTCATCATATTTTCTTTCTTTTACTACAAACCAATAAAGAATATTTGGCACTTTTATTTTTAACCTCAATTAATCTTCTCATTTTCTCCATTTTTATGAAAAATTGCAGGATATGAAAGTTGTAGAACATAAAATTACCTACACACTTTGTCATTATCGTTTTTTTGAATTCCTAACAGTTTCGCCGCTAGAGGGCGTGAAAAAAATTTATATAGACATTTGCGACTTTCTTAGATTTTGAGACAAAATTTTTATGAAAAATTACATAAAATCATAATTGTAGAACACAAAATTTTCTACAAATTTTGTCTTTACTTTTTTTTCCAGTTCAGCATAGTTTCGCCGCTAGTTTTTAGTTTAATTTTTAAGCAAATTTTATCTTTATTAAATTATTATTTTTTAGTTCATATTAATATTAAAATTTTTAAAAAAATATCTTTAAATCTATAATAATTAATTTTATAATTACAATTTTTTTCAAAATTTTATTACAAAAATTGTGGAATTTTTTAAAAATTGGGTAAGAAACATTTAAAATTATATTACGATTTTAAACTAAATTGAATAACTTCTAAAACAATAAAGTTATTGAAATGGGATTTTCACCATTTGAAAGATAATGTAAAATTCTAAAAGAATTTTTTTTATTTTTTTTGTAATTTTGCTTTATCAATAAGTATAAAATAAATGAAAAAAGTAAATAGCATATCCGAAAATGATCCAAAAATACTATATGTTTAAATTATTTCCTAATTTTAACATAGTATTTATAAGAGTTATAGAAAAAAATGAAAAAAGTTAAAACAATTCAATGGACGCATGAATTTTTGACAAAAAATTTCATTTTTTTTCGTTTTTTAAACTAATTTTATTAATGCATTTTTATTCAGAAAACCTAAAAAAAGGTCTGTTTCCCATTTTGAATATAATGGAATGAGATATTAATTATTTATTGATTTTAAAATTATTCAAAAATAGGTTTCTTTTTGTTGAAGGTTAATAATAATATTCAAAATTTAAAAAAACGTATCCTTAAATTTGTAGTAAAAAACTCTATAGTGGTGATTATTTTCAAAATTTTATTCGAAAAATTGTAGAATTCATAATTTTTTTTTGAAATTTAATATAAGTTTAAAAATAATTGCATAACTTTAAAAATATTAATGATATTGAAATGGAATTTTATACCATCCGATAAGTAATATACAACTATAAATTTAGAAAATATTTAAGTCTCTCCGAATTTAACATCGTTATTGTTATAAACAAAATAAAAACTTAAATAATTTTTTTGTACTTTTGTTTTATCGAAAATGGTAAAATAACTGAAAAAAGTAAATAGCATATCCGAAAGGGACTAAAAAGTACATTGTGTGTGAAATATTTCATAATTTTAAAATAATACTTGTAGAAATTATACCAACTTATAAAAAGTAAAAAAAAATTAGAAAAAAATTAAGTTTTTTTAAATTTTTGTAAACTAATTTTATTAATGTATTTTGATGCAGAAAAACTAAAATAATCGATTAATCAATTACTTTACTAGGAGTGTTCGGAAAGTTGGGTTCAAATCAAAAATGAAGTCAAATTAAAATTTTTCACCCTTTATGTGTAATTTTTTTTTGGTTAAAAAAATAATTCATGTAGTTTATTTTCCATTTAAAAATAGAAGTGTGAACCCATTAATTAACCAAATATTGATTTCTTTGTTGGATGGTATACATTTAGCCCATGCTATGATTTAACAATTCAGTATTAGTGACAGCCTCACATAGGTTTGCTTTTAATGCTATTGTATTATTTATAAACGATTCGTATAGGGGTGAATGTCAATATGTCATTGCTAATTTTAGTAAGGGATTAGTAATTTTTGAAGCAAATTGAATAACAAAATTAATAAATATATAATGTTTGAAATAAATTAAATATTTAACACACATTTGAGGTGTTAAATAATAATATATAATTTATTCATGTTAAATAGTCTGTTTAGATTAGGTTAAAAATTGTAAATTTTAATACGGTATTTTGTATAAGTTCGTTTTTTGTTTACATTTCGGGACTTAATTAAATGCAAGAATACAATGGCGCCCAACTAATCTATAATTTATAAAAATACTATTTTAAGGTCTGAAACTTACTATAAAGAGTCTCAAATTAAGTATAGGAAACCATTAGTGATCATTTTTTTATTTAGAGCACTGCACTAGCTACTAGGGTTATTACAATAAGTTAACAACAGGTCACTATACTATTATATACTGAGATGATTTTTTTTTATTAGACCAGAACGAAATGGTGTGTGTAAAGTTAGCCCCACATTTTTCGAATTTTAATATTATGAAAGTTGTTCCAAATTGTTCTAGGTTTGTTCCAAATTATTGCTTAACTGAAATACAAAGGCGGGAAAACTCAAAAAACCATTTTTAGAGCTAGCCCCCCATTATTATTATTATTTCGATTTTTTTCTGTTGCTCCAGATTGTTCTAGTTGTTCTTAACTTTTTTCCAAATTTTCATGTCTAAAAAAAAATATTTTAAGCTCAAAATCAATTAAAACCATTTATAGCCAGCCCCCCATTATTTTTTAATTGAAATTTTTTTATTGAAATAGATTGTTCTAGTTGTTATTAACATTGTTCCAAATTTTCAAGTCTTAAAAAAAATTATTTCGAGCTCAAAATCAATTAACACCATTTATAGCTAGGCCCCATTATTTTTTTTCGAATTTTTTTTTATTGTACCAGATTGTTCTAGTTGTTCTTAGCATTGTTACAAATTTTCATGCCTTAAAAAAATTATTTTAAACCCAAAATCAAATAAAACCCTTTAGGGCTATTTTTTTCGATTATTGATGTTGTACTATATTGTTCTATGTGGTATTTGCATTGTTCCAAATTTTAATGTCTTAAAAAAATTTTTTCAAGCTCAAAATCAATTAAAACCATTTATATCTAGCCACCCATTATTAATTTTCAAATTTTTTTTATTTTACTAGATTTTTCTAGTTGTTCTTAGAATTGTTCCAAATTTTCATGTCTTAAAAAATATTATTTCAAGTCCAAAATCAAATAACACCTTTTAGGGCTAGGCCCCCATTATTTGTTTTTCGATTTTTTTTTGTTGTACCAGATTGTTCTAGTTGTTCTTAAATAATATTTTTAAATTTGGAACTATACTAAGAACAACTAGAACAATCTGGTACAATAAAAAAAAATTGAAAAAAAAAATAATGGGGGCTAGTCTAAAGGGTTTTAATTGATTTTGGGCTTGAAATAATTTTTTTTTAAGACATAAAAATTTGGAACAATGTTAAGAACAACTAGAAAAATTTGGTACAAAAAAAAAATTTGAATAAAAAATAATGGGGGCTAGCTATAAATGGTTTTAATTGATTTTGAGCTTGAAATAATTTTTTTTAAGACATGAAAATTTGAAACAATGCTAAGAATAACTAGAAAAATCTAGTAGGTACAATAAAAACAACTTCGAAAAAAAAATAATGGGGACTGGATCCAAATAGTTTTTATTGATTTTGGGCTTGAAAAAATTTTTTTAGGACATGAAAATTTGGAACAATGTTCAGAACAAAATTAATTAATAACTAATGCAATAAATGAATCAAGATATATTAAATATTGAATGAAACCTATAGCATATTATTAAGAAAGATATTTTAATTAAAGTTTAATAATATAATATGTTACATTACCGGATCTGAAATTATAAAAAAAGTCGTCGAAATTTTTCTTTTCCAAATATAAATATCCATGAAGTTGACGGATCATCGCAATTGGATTTGAAAACCTTGGTCACCTAAAATAGAATAATGTTAGTAAGGAAATGAACAAGAAACGACTCCATTTTGAAAATTGAAAGCAAAAAGGTACTGAAATTTTATAAAAAATAAGCAATAGAAATTATAATAAATTTAAATGAATACAGTGTAATACAAAAATTAATATAGTGAAAATAAGAATCATATTTACCTTAGTGGGAGGAATATTATCAGGCATAAGAGAAAAAAAATGTGGTACGAAGAATCTAGAACCAGAAAATTTTAACAAAGTTTAGTTTAAGTTCACAACTTCTGGAATTGTGTCGACAAGCTTTAATGCGGAATTACTGTTAAAGGAATATTATCTATCACGATACATTTTGGAGAAATTTCAAACAGGGATGTAGGGATGTATATTGAATCCCAATTTAGGTAAACAAAAAAATATTTTATATGAACCTAAAAAACAAAAATAAAGAAATTAGTATACTAAAAGAATAAAAAGAATATGATCATGTACTAAAAGAAAAAAAAATCATCATAATAGTTAATATAAACCAGGTGAGTTAAATGAATTTCTTCCGAGCCAATAAAATTTACGGCTTCATACGGGACGAGATAAGACGAGAATTTCAAAAATTTGGTCTCAGTCTCGTTAGTTGAGGAAAAAATAAATCTCGTTTCAGTCTCGGTCTCGGCTCGTAACAGTTTGTCTCGTCTCGTCTTGTCAAATCTCGTTATTTCTAGAACTTATTTCTAAGATACTAGTTCCATGATATTTAAATACCTTTTTACCATCGAACCTAACAATAAAAACATCAGTTAAAACATTGTTTCTAACGCATCAAAGCAACTAATCATTCCATTTGACAATAAAATGAACCTTCAGTTTACTAATATTAATAATTATAATTTTATTTTGATTGAAAAAATAATCATGCATATATACAGGGTGTCCCGGGTCTAATAGGAAAAAAGTCGGGAGGGTATAGCTTGAGCTAAAATAATATTAGTACTTCATATAAACTTTTTTAACACGGGCGCTCGTTTTCGAATTATGGGCCTTCAAAATTAGATTTTTATTTTTTATTTTCGCACTATTTATTCGATCTTTATTTTATTAATGCAGTACATACCAATTTGGGCATTCGCCATTTTTTGTAAGGATAATCCCAGATGAAGTAAAACTAATTTAATAATACAATGCCTAAGATTCTCCTAATGTAGTAGAACTAAACAATTTAGCGATTTACACGTCTAAAATAAGCATACCCGTACATTATAACTATACAGAAAATTTTATGAAGACCGAATAAACAGTACGAAAATAAAAAATAAAAAACCAATTTAAAAATCCAATTTTGGAGGCCCATAATTCGAAAACGTTTATATGAAGTACTAACATTATTTTAGCTCAAGCTATACCCTCCCGACTTTTTTCCCATTAGAATTTTATCCCATTAGTCCCGGGACAGCCTGTATAGTTTATAATCATTAGTGATTTAAAGAAAACTTTAATTCGCTAGTGAATAAAACTTTATTTGTTACTGTTGTTATGGAGTTATTAATAATGGCGTTTTAATATGTCAAAATTGGATAAAATAAATAATCAGTACTAAAAAAGAGAGGTTAAAAAAATATGAATAAATTCTATCAGTTATAAAATATAAACATTGTAATAAACAATAAAAAAGAAAATAGTTACTTATAATATAATGAGTTATTATATTGTTTGTGGTTGTGAAATATAGATCATGGGTGAAGTGAAAAATAAATTTATTTATTTATTTATTTTTTATTTATTCTTTGAAATTAGGTTAATTCCAACTTTAATTTTAATTATTGGTTGGGGTTATCAGCCTGAGGGATTAGAAGCTGGGATTTATTTATTATTTTATACTTTATTCCTATCTTTACCGATAATCATTTAAATTTTTTATGTGTGTATTAATAGCGGGTCTATATTTTTTATATTATTGAATGATTTAGAGCATATTTTTATATATTTTTGTATAAATTTGGTTTTTTTGTCAAAATTCCTATATTTTTTATAAATTTATGACTTCCTTAGGCATATTTATATTTCGCATACATTGTATGTGAAATTATGTATAACGGGGTGCATATAGCTAAAGACTGAAATTAGAAAAAAGGTTTTAATAATAAAATATAAAAAAATGATTAATAATAAATAGAAGAACCCAGAATTTTGATCCCACCCTGAGAAAAAGAGTTGAAATTAAAAAATCAAAATTGTTATCAAAATCAAATTAATAAATCAATTAAATAATTGATAAAAATCAATTCAATATTTATTGTTTTTGTAAAATGTTAATATTTTTTAGGAATTTTACCAACCGCTGTACATCAGCACTATCATTCAGAATATCTTTTACGGGGTCTCCAGAAATTCGGGTATCCAGAAATTAGGTATCCAAGCGTGGATCATGTGTGTCCAATTCTTAAACGGGACAATATAACCTATACTTTTCTTCTATAAGATACTGCTTTTTAGAGATAGATAGACTTTTCACTTCTGCTAACTTTGTATTAGACAGATTCCATTGGTCTGGCAACGAACTAAGCACACACTATGAATTGAGGTTGGCACAACCATTGCCTGAGGGTCCGATATTGCCGTCTTCGCTAAGCTGTCTGTCTTTTCGTTTTCTGTTATCATCACGTGTGAAGGTACTCACATTAGGAAGATGCTTTTTTCTTCAAATTTTTTTTAGCACATTTTTTATTAGAATAATTACTGGATGAGTAGGAGATATGTAATTGGTTTGGTGCTGATATTGCGCTTAAGGAGTCCGTTATAATAGGATTAGGATGTATAGTATTTGCGTTAACAAAGTTAAGTGCTTTTAAGATAAAAGTTAGTTCTGCAGAATATACGGATATCGTGTTAGTAAGTTTGTAAATACAGTGCACTTACGGGTTGTAAAATCTGCTCCTACTCCTAATTCAGATTTTGAGGAATCTGTATAAATATGGAAATTGTTTTCATAGGGTTGGATGTAGTGTTGGAATAGTAGTTTGTACAACAAGTGCGCAAAGCGTCACTTTTCCCACGAGTGCAGAAGTTTGTGGCACGAGCCATATTTATTAATAAAAGAAAAACAGCAACTTATATAGGTATTTTAGTTAAACTTTGAAAAGAAATAATTAAAAAATGACTATTGAATACAGAAAAATTAATTTGTTTATAATTTATAAATTAAAATAAATAATCATATAAATAGTTTACTTACTTTTAGTTTCAATTTCAAATTTGAACTCCCAGAAATTCACTATAATGTTAAACTGTCAAAAAAAATTGACATGTCATAGCTGCCTGTGTTTGACGTTTCCGTGCCATAGCGCGTACTTTTCGCACGCTGAATTATTACTTTTCCCACGGATATCAAAGAAATTAAGAAAAGGCCTGCTTTGCGTATAAAAACTTGTGTAGAAAAGCGTGTTTTGCATAGTGGTTGTAGAAAAAAGTTATTTCAGGTTTTGTTGTTTATGTCGTTTTTTTTGTACTTCATCAAAATTTGGTCACTAGTGGATAGGGGGATAATCAAAGGAGGGGATCTTATAATTTTGTTATTCGTATAGGTTAGGTTAGGTTTGGGAAAGACAAGTGGATATTACTGGTAGATTTATTTTGAAAATGTCCTGGAATCTCTTTCTGAACACATAGTTGTGCAAAGACTTATTATTATTAAACAAGATAGATGAAATATATGCCAATGTCAGGTATTCTCTTGGTATTTATTCGGATTCACAGTATAAGCTATCGCTGGTAAAAAGGCTCGTAGAGCTATTCGGATGGATTTGTTGTGTATTTTGTCAAGCTGCTTGAGTTTTTTTTTATCTTTTTCAGAGTTTTAGATGCATCCATAATCAAGTTTGAAAGGTATTAAGGATTTATAACGTATTAAGGATTTACATAGGTTCATTAGAGTTAGATAGTCAGCACACCATGATTTATATCAGAAAGCCTTCATATGGTTTATTCAAGATTGGAAAACTAAAAGTAGATGTTGAATATGTGTATTTCACAATCGTTTTTTTGTTAGGTATATTTTTAAAAACTAATGTTATCTACAAATTCAATGGGTCAGAGAGAAATTTTTCAACTACTAACTGCACTAGAGGTGGTGGGGTACTTATTGGAGTTACTAAAAAGTATACATCAACCAATGTAGATTTGAATAGTCCTCATTTTAAAAATTTACTATCGAACATAGATATTGTTGCCGTAAAGGGTACCATGAATCAAGGTTCTTTATATATAGTAAATATTTACATACCTCCAAGAACATCACTTGAACATTTTGTTATTATCTTTGATATTTTAGAAACTCTCGATTGGTTTTTCAATAATCTTTTATTTATTGGTGATTTTAATATCTCTCAATATGCTTCGTATCTTAGAAATAATCAAGGAAATAGGCAGATCACTATAACTTCATTTATAATCATAATAACAACATTCTTGATCTCCTGCTATATATAGCAACAATTGTCTCGTCGAACGTGCTGATGATTATCTTGTCCAGGAGGATAATCATCATCCTTCTTTATTTATTTCATTAATAGTGCATAATACTGCGTCTCTTTCAAAAAGGAACTTAAATAAAATACAGACCTAATGGCTTTAATTAGCTTATATTATGCATTTGTTCATTCCAAGCTGGAGTATGCGTCTATCATATGGATCCCCAAATATCAAACGCATATTGATAGTATTGAGGGCTTTACAAAGACGTTTCCTAAAATTATTAAGTTTTAAAATTGATAGGGTATATCCAGCCATCGGTTCATCTCATTATCATCTATTAGCGAGGCATTCATTCAATAGCCTTGTAGTTAAAATGAACGCAGCTTTTAATATTTTGAAAGTTGTTCCAAATTGTTCTAGGTTTGTACCAAATTGTTCCAGAAAATTATTTCTTAAATTTTAATACAAAGGCCGGAAAACTCAAAAAACCATTTTTAGAGCTAGCCCCCCTATTATTTTTATTTCGATTTTTTTCTGTTGTACCAGATTGTTCTAGTTGTTCTGAACATTGTTCCAAATTTTTATGTATTAAAAAAATATTTCAAGCCCAAAGCTTGTTCATTTACGTCAAGTTTTGACTACTACTGTAAATTGTCAATATCTTCTAGAAAAATTAAAATTCTTGGTTCCTAGGCTTTCGTCACGAGGAAATCAAACCTTTTATATTAAAAATACTTTTAGAAATTTACCAGTATCTAATATGTGCGAAAAATACAATAATAATAGTAATCTTTTTTATATTTTCCTGGATAAATTAAGTCTATTCATTTAAGAACTTATACCTAGATGAACCAGTTGTGACAATTCTGCTTTTATATATTATTTTTGTTTTTGTGTTTACGTACTATCATTTTTTTATTTTTTTATTTATTTTTTCTGATTTGTGTGATAATTTAATTTTTGTGTTTATGCTCTATATACTTACATATGTCTCTAATTTGTTACTGGGAAACTGTAAATTAGAGTAAATAAATAAATAAATAAATAAATAATTGTAAGGAAAGTAGATGTTGTATTTATTTCTGCCTTGAGCAAAACATTGCCTTTGTTTTAATTGTGGAGAATTTTAGTCCTGAATAGTTAGACCAGGTTTCTATTGTAGCTAAAGTTCTGTGTAAATATCTGCGTATGGATATAACATTCTTTCTTCTGATAATGATAACTAAATCATTGGCGTAGATTCTAGCTTTACATAAAGTTAGATCCCTGAGGCATTCCAGTTTATTAACCCTTAGTGTTGGAAAGAATACTATCTACTACTCGTATTTGGAAGAATCTGTGTTTTAGTTACTTAGAGATAAATCTATGTATATTTCCTCTTATCGACTAGCTTTTTAATGTTTTTAATATATTAATTTTTATAATTTTTCAAATTTAACAAACAGGTGTTTTTGTTGTCAATAAATATTAATAAAATTTTAAAATTTTCTCTTTAATATTTAATCAAAAGGTTATTTTTAGTGTCACAAAATTTAACTGACAGTTATAATGAGTCCCATTTTTTAGGCTTAAAAAATACGAGGCATTGGTGAAAACTTCATTTTACATTTTGATGAAACAGCTTTACCTGAATAAAGACTTTAAATCTTTTTGACAAAGTACAAATTAATCCAGCAATAAATACACCTTGTAAGGGAACAAACATAAAATGAAGACAGGGTAAACCTACCTTATTTTTCGAACAATTTTGGTTTAGAAATTGTTTAATAAATAATTTTAATTAAAGCCATAATTTACCAGAAAATTTTGAGCTATATCAAATTCATTAGTATTATAAATAACAGCGTTCATCAAGATCATAAAATGTTTAAAAGAACCACGGGTTTGAATTATATTTTAATTTAATTAATTTTTATTCAAATCAGTCTAATCAACGTTGTTCATTTCATTAGGTGCTTTTATACAGAAGGCCCATAAAATTTTTTGGTTCAAACCAATTATATTATATTCTAATCTGTAATATAAGTCCTAACTGATTGACTGACTGACTGACAGAATCAACGCCCATAAAAATCTACTTAATTCAGAGACATGAAATTTTGAGAATATATTCTGTTCATAATCTAAGAAAGGATTTTGCGAAATTTTGATTTTAAGGGCAAAAAACAGTGACTTACATAGAATAACTATATCTATATATATATAAAATAGCGGATATGAATTTTTCAATTTCAACCCCCTCCACTTCCATCACCATAGGTCGAATGGAAAATGTTTCAGACAAATTTATTTTATAATAATCAGAACATAAAAAATCTTAGACCTGTTTCAATATTTTTGAAAAAGGCGGATATAAATTTTTTGAAAATTCAACCCCCTCCAGTTTCACTCCCGTGGGTCGCATGAAAAGAGTTTCAGACAAATTAATTTTAAGCATAAAAAAGTCCAATGACCTTTTTTAATATTTTAAAAAATGGCGGAGATCTAATTTTTTTGAGATTTCAACCCCCTCCAATTCCCACCCCCTTAGAGATAGAATACCCATTTGCAATACGCAACGAATTACTCCTCCAACAAATTTTTCTACCATACTTGGTGTCGATTGGACAAAAATTACGACCTCTACCGTGCAGGAACGGAATGTCTACACATACAAACATACATACATACAGGGTGTTTTTTTAAAAAGTTTCCACCCCCGATTTAGGCTTACCCACTAATTTTTGGCAAAAATGGCGAGACACGTCGATTTTTGATTTGAGGGGGACAAAATTTTTGATAACAAACATCACTCTAACGTCAACCCCCTTCACCACTCGCCCCTCAACTATAAAATTTAAATAGGAACATACCATGTGTGGCACATCAGGGAAAAGGTAATTCAATGCAGAATTCAAATCACTAAGTTTAATTTTTTTACTACCCCCTGAACAGAAATACAGGGTATTTTTTCCTACCCACACAAAAATAGTGAGACACGTCGACTTTTGATTTAAAGGAAACAAAATTTGTCGCTCTACCTTAACCCCCTTCACCCCCACCCCGTAACATGAAAATTTGAATGGGCAATACACCATGTGTGGCACATCAGAGGAAAGGTAATTCAATGCAGAATTCAAATCATACCCTTAGTCCACTGCTAGGACAAAAAAACATGGCATAATTTGTATCAATAATGTTATTAGTTTATTGTTTGGTATTTAAAAGAAGGTAAAAATAAAAAAAAATTACAGCAATTGCTCAAAATGTTGTCCATCGTGTGCTACACAAAAGTCAAGTCTGTCTTGGAATTCTTGTCTAACATTTTGAAAAATTTCCCTATGAATTTTCATTGAGAGTCTCTTACAATTCTGAATGTGTGGATTTTCAAATTTTTTGCTAGTCGGTACTATTAGGGTACTTTTTAGGAACTTGTTCGTTTATTTTTCTGAATTATCAGCAATTCACTTTCTGTTTCTACAAAAAATAAGAGTACCTTTAGCAAAAACCAACCTATAAACTCACTTGTTTAAAATTATTTATCAAATAAACATTGAAATGATCTTCACTAGAGCACAGAGAATTGAAATGATTTTCATTTACTTCTTCGCGAACAGATGTTCGAGAAGAGCTGCTATTCTTTTTAATGAAGAACATCCTGGTTTGCAAGTAAGTCATACTTACATTAGAAAATTTGTTATGAAGTTTGAGGAAACTGGATCTGTAGTAAATAAAAAAAGGACGACAGTTTGGGTATTGGACGAAGTAACAGAACTCGAAGTTCTCGGAAATTTTGCAATAGAACCAGCATCTTCTCTTTGCAAAGTAGCCTTTAATACTGAACTTTCAGTTTCATCAGTTCGACAAGTATTAAAAAATAATAAATATCGATCTTACAAGATGCAAATCCATCAGCAACTTCATGAAGATGATCCGAATAGAAGAGTTCAATTTTGTGAGGAAATGCTCGCATTGATTGATAACACACCCTGTATAGTTCAAAATATTTGTTTTTCGGATGAGTGCACATTTTTTCTTGACCGGTTTGTGAATAAACATAATTGTCGTTACTGGAGTGACAACAACCCTTGTTGAAGGGCATACTCAACATTTTCAAAAACTTAATGTTTTTGCTGGCATACTAGGTGATAAAATTATTGGGCCATTATTCGTAGATGGGAATTTAACTGGTCAAAAATACCCAGAAATGCTAGAAATGACCATTGACCCGCTAATTACTCAGGAGCTTGAAAATCAAGTAGATGAAGTAAGAAATCCTACTCTAGATGAAAATTCATTATGATTTACCAGTCAGACAATGGCTAGATGACCATTTCCCACAACGTTGGATCGGTAGAAGAGGAGCAATAGAATGACCTTTGAGATCTCCAGATTTGACTCCTTGCGATTTCTGGCTTTGGGGTCACCTAAAGTCAGTAATTTACAAAACTAAACCTACATCTATTGATGACCTTCGGGTACGAATTGTAAGAGAATGTCAATCCATTACTAGGGAAATTTTTCAAAATGTTAGACAAGAATTCCAAGACAGACTTGACTTTTGTTTAGCACACGATGGATAACATTTTGAGCAATTGCTGTAATTTTTTTTATTTTTACCTTCTTTTAAATACCTAACAATAAACTGATAACATTATTGATACAAATTATGTAATGTTTTTTTGTCCTAGCAGGGGACAAAGGGTTTGATTTGAATTCTGCATTGAATTACCTTTCCTCTGATGTGCCACACATGGTGTATTGCCCATTCAAATTTTCATGGTATGAAGGGGGTTAAGGTAGAGCGACAAATTTTGTCAAAAATTTCGTTTTCTTTAAATCAATAGTCGACGTGTCTCACTATTTTTCTCAAAAATTATTGTACGAGAGTAAAGTGAGGGTATGAAAAAAGACCCTGTATTTCTGTTCAGGGGAGTAGTAAAAAAATTAAACTTAGTTATTTGAATTCTGCATTGAATTACCTTTTCCCTGATGTGCCACACATGGTAGAGTTTGTTTAACCATCCTTTGCCGTTGCGTCATACATTATCCATATCGGTCTCTCCATCATGAAATGGATGAGACGGAATTATGACGTCATTAACGTATTTCTTAACTAATGTAGATTATTTATTACTGTTGACAGTTAAGTTGTCAAATTTTGATTTGTTGAGAATTTTTGATTATTTTCGCCTTTTTCAATTAATTTTTCATTGTCAAAATGCCTTCCCGGTATAATAAGAAAGAGCAAACTTTAATTTTGAAGTTGATTAATTACTTTTCAAGAGAAAGATATGCTGGAAAACCGCTTTTACCATTAAATGCAGTCTACAACGTAAGTATCTACCTATATTATTGCAAAATGTAAGTATTTATTGATTTGATTTTATTAAATTTTATAGCGTGTTGCTGATGCTCTAGACATATCTATTAGAACCGTTCAAAAAATAGTTACTAGTGGAATAGAAACAGATAAAGACTACAAAATCAAAGTTCATGCTGGACATGTTTCTGCTCGAGGATCTTTCATTTTTACCATACATCAATATGCAATAAGAACACGAGTATATGCGATGTATTCTGCAGATAGGCGCATATTCACTTTTTATTTTGCAATTTTCAAGCTTCAACCCATTTATTTTGTTTCAACAGGAGAACACGTCAAAATTAGATCCCTACAAAAAACTTAAAGATATTAACGGAGTTGAGATATCCTTAAGCTCCTTGGCTGGTGCTTTGGCCAAACTGAAATTTAAGTGGAGGAAATGCGCAATATCAAATCGAAAATATCTAATGGAGCAATCTGCAGTTAGCCAAAAAAGAATACAATTTTTGCCGGAGTATACAAAAAATGAAAATGACCATTTTTCATTGAAACCAGTAGTCTTAGATGAAACCTGGATTTTCAGTAAAGGAGCATTTAGAAAAAGCTGACAAGAGTCTTTAAAAACTACAAGAAAAAAAACTGGAGAATGTGTTCGATATATTTTCCTAGATGCAGGTTCCGGGGAAGGTTTTGTGGAAAATACCAGTCTTGTTTTCAAGTTGGGTGATTATCATGATTCAATGAATTGCACAAATTTTGAAAAATGGTTTACTGAACAACTATTGCCATACTTGTCTGAGCCTTCATTGATAATCATGGACAATGCATCGTATCATTGCGGCCTTGTCGAGAAAATTCGAAATCAAAGTTGGACGAAGCAATCAGTGGTGGAGTTGCTCGAGGACAAGCAAATTCACTATCCAAAATTTGCTATGAAAGATCAACTGTGGGATGTAATAAAAATGCACCTACCAGAAAAAAAGATATAGATGGGATATTTTCGGAACATGTTTTTAAAATATTTCATATGTTTGCCAATTTTAATGATTCTTTATTTTATTCAGAATGTATGAACTAGCCCTAAAACATGGTCATGGGTTTTACGTCTTAAACCCTATGACTGCCAGTATAATGCGATAGAGATGGTACAGTCAGAGTGCAAAAGATAGAGTTTGTTTAACAATCCTTTGCCGTTGCGTCATACATTATCCATCTTTATCTCTCCATCATGAAACGGATGAGATGGAATTCTGACGTCATTAACGTATTTCTTAACTAATGTCGATTATTTATTACTTTTGACAGTTAAGTTGAAGTTGTCATATTTTGATTTGTTTAGTATTTTTGATTATTTTCAATTAATTTTTCACTGTTAAAATGCCTTCCCGGTATAATGAGAAAGAGCAAACTTTAATTTTGAAGTTTATTAATTATTTTTCAAGAAAAAGAAATGCTGGAAGCAATCACTGGTGGAGTGGCTCGAGGAGAAACAAATTCACTATAAAAAATTTGCTACGAAAGATCAACAACTGTGCGGGATGTAATAAAAAGGCACTTACCAGAAAAAAGATATAGGTGGGATATATACCCTGTACGTATTTCAAATATGATAAAACCTCTGGCTATAGTTATAGATTGCGTGAAGTTTTGGCTATAATTTTAAAATATCTAAGTAAGGCCGAAATAAGGTATTCTGGAAAAAGAAAAATGCATTGATGCATCTCATTTTCTTCCTGTTATCATAGATATAAATGAATCGGACTCCCAGAGTGATGATGAAGATGATTTTGTCAGTGATGAAGCTTAGACTTTTCATTTTATTTCATTACATGCTATTTTAGTTCGTTTCTTATCCGTTTTTTCGTTTCTGTTTCCTATTTGTATTGTGAATTTTTTCAGAAATAAATTTATTTATTGCCTGTTTCCTCCCATACATGTGTTTTTTTTTTCATTTTTTAGGAATACTTACGAAAGTATTTCTCACAGTATGACACGGACAATAATTACTGTACAATTTTAAAAAATATGAGTAGATATTCTATCTAATTTTAAATAAACTTCGGGTTCACCCCAAAAATATAATTATATGTATAATACATTTTTATTATATATTATATGTATAATTCGCCATTTAATCACGCTCAGGGACGTTAAACATCCCCAAACTATAAATTTGAAACAAATCAGTTAAAAAAAACGGAGGTTTTAAGTTAAAAAAAATACTAAAGTATGTAAAAAGCATAAGGCAAAATACAATTTTCGGCATTACCAATTTATTAATACAAACACACCTTAACATGGGTCATTAAAACAATCCTTAACATATGTCATTAGTTATATTTTAATTTTAAGGTTATGTGTAAAATGACATTCAAATAATATACGACAAACGTAAAACAGCAGAATACGTCACCGATTATGACGTAACGGCAAAGGATGGTTAAACAAACTCTACTATTTTTTCCTATTTGTATTGGAAGTTTTTCAGAAATAAATTTATTTATTGCCTGTTTTTCCAATACATGATTTTTTTTTCAATTTTTAGGAATACTTACGAAAGTATTTCTCACAATGACACAGACAATAATTACTATACAATTTTTACAAATATGAGTAGTTATTCAATCTAATTTTAAATAAACTTTGGGTTCACCCCAAAAATATAATCGTATAATACCTTTTTAATATATATTATTTAATTCGCCATTCAATCAAGATTCGATCATCCGTATTTTTTTTTAATTTAGTCAAAAATTATGCTAAGGGACCTTAAATATCCTAAAACTAGAAATTTGAAACAAATCGGTTAAAAAAACGGAGGTTTCAAGTTAAAAAAAATTAAAATTATGTAAAAAGGTACGCAACCCATAAAGCAAAATACAATTTTCGGCATTACCAATTTATTAATACAAACACACCTTAACATGGGTCACTGAAAACAATCCTTAACATATGTCATTAGTTATATTTTAATTTTGAGGTTAAGTGTAAAATAACATTCAAATAATATGTCACCGATTATGACGTAACGGCAAAGGATGGTTAAACAAACTCTATGTTAGCTATTTAAATTTTAAAGTTGAGGGGCGTGGGGTGAAGGGGGTTGACGTTAATGTGATGTTTGTTATCAAAAATTTTGTCCCCCTCAAATCAAAAATCGACGTGTGTCGCCATTTTTGTCAAAAATTATTGGGTAAGCCTAAATCGGCGGTGGAAACTTTTTAAAAAACACTCTGTATATCTCTAGAACATTTATTAAAAATACAAAATAGTTAATAAATATCTAGAAAAACCGTATTTTCTATCTCTTACTGATTTTTTTAATTAGCGCATACTTCCTCCCAGAATATTGCAATGTTGACACAACGTTCGTACATGTGACGGCGTCCGTGTTCCCAAACATACAGTAGCCCATCATAACAATTCGTTATCCTTTCCAGGACAAAGTCCTAACTTAGCTGGTCGATCAGAGTGGATTCCCTCGTTCAGTTTGAATATCTGAACCTACCTCCTCGTTCCCCGCTGCGCGCTATATCAAAGTGTGAAGACGGGAAGGTCAGGTTCTCCTTGGTATTTTCATTTTTATACGTGTTTTCGCGAACTGTTAAGTTCCTAGTTATGTAAATATTATCTACCTTAGTGAGACAATTGGTAAGTAAATGATTTTTCACAATATTTATTTTCTATAGAGTTTTATTTGTAATTGTATACACAATCGTAGTATCCATGCCGTCATATGTCGGGGGCGAAAGTGAACGACCCTAATCGGGTTTCATCGATCGTTCTCATTTTGGAGAAACATTTTGATTTATTAGATTTAACAGCAATATTTCAAGCCTGTTTATTATTTTATTCATCGTTTTATACTTTTTTATATCTAAATCTTTATATTTTACCTTTCGGTAATTTATTTAAACTAAACATTTGGAGGTTATCTCGAGTGGAGTAATCAATGTTTTGGTGGAGAGAGTGGAAAGAGAAAGAAGGAGTTTATAGTAGATTGTAGGCCATCTGATACAAAATCAATTTCATTTGGACATTTTAAAATTTTCAAATATATATTTAATTACATTCTAGTTGGATTAATGATTTTTTTGTTATTGGATTTAATTTTTTTACGGATCTGATAAAATTGTTATTATTATAATATCTTGAATTAAAATGTTTAAATATTATCGCTAGGGTCAATATTATATTCTAATTAAACATTTATAAATAAATATATTTATTTAATAATTACAAATACATATCAATACATAATAATAATTATGAAAAACAGGCAAAAATAGGAAAAAATATGAAAAAATGTACAAAAATTAAGAAAAAACAGTGAAAATAGAAAAATATAGGAAAATACGGAAAAATAAGAGAAAATAGTAATAACTAATAAAACGAGACGAAAATAAAGTGAATTAGGAAAAAAATAATGAAAAATAGGAACAAATTTGGAAAACCATGAAAAAGAGCTAAAAATAATGAAAAATAGGAAAGAATCAAAAAAAAAAATTGTGTAAAATTGGAAAAAATTGGGAAACATACAAAAAAAATCAGCTGTGTCACCCCAGGACTTTCCCGGCTCGACCGTAGAGAAAATGTTATTTATTATTATTATTTTAATTACAAAATACTGAGCATTACATTGATTTATGGAACACATTAAAAATAGCGAGCTGATGGTGAATTAATATTTCAATGTTGGTAATGACATAAGCTGCGCATGCGCATGTTATATATCATACTGCTACAATTAGGATCTCCTAAAATCATGTGTGAAACTATTGGGAATTCGGGAAAAATTTTCATACAATAGTTGTAGGGAATTTTAAATGTGTCTTTTTCTCGCCATCTAGCGGCGAAACTATGAGGAATTCGATAAAAGTTAAACATAAAAGTTAAAGAAAATTTGATGCTTTACAACTTTGCACCAGAAAATTTTGTACTAAATACATTGTTTGTCCTCAAAATCAAGAAAAACTAGAGAAAACATACATGCACATTTTTTACGCGCCCTCTAGTGGCGCAACTATTGGAGATTTTAGAAAAAGTTTGAGTCAAAAGTTATAGAGAATTTTATGCTCTAAAACTTTGTACTACAAAATTTTGCACTAAAGTATATTGTTTGTCCTCGAAATGAAGAAAAACTAGAGAAAACATACATGCACATTTTTTACGCGCCCTCTAGTGGCGAAACTATTGGAAATTATCGAAAAAGTTTGAAACAAAAGTTATAGAGAATTTTATTCTCTAAAACTTTGTACTACAACATTTTGCACCAAAATGTATTGTTTGTCCTCAAAATCAAGAAAAACCATAGAAAACATACATGCACATTTTTTACGCGCCCTCTAGTGGCGCAGCTACTGGAAATTTTGGAAAAGGCTTAAGACAAAAGTTGTAGGTAATTTTATGCTCTAAAACTATGTACTACAACATTTTGCACTAAAATGTATTGTTTGTCCTTAAAATTTAAATAAAGCAAAAAATTGGAGGACCTTCTACTGTACCAATTTAAACCAAAATCTGATGGTAGCATTCCAAGCATACACCGACCCTCCATACTAAATTTCAGCTTGATTGGTCTAACGGTTCGGCAGTTATCGTGGAAGATTACAAACAGACACACAGACACAGACACACAGACAGACCATGCGCTGGAAATGGTTTCAATCTACTTCGGGGACCTCAAAATGGATATTTCCATCGATATCTCGATTTTTTTTTTGCTCGTTCACCTTACTTTCCCTTTGATGGGTCCGGGAAAGTAATAGGGAAAAATTGGTTAAAATACATATCAATAAGGACAAAAAATAAAAAATATGAAAACAGGAAAAAGTAGTAAAAAATATTGAAAAAAGAAAAATAAAAAAAAATAGTGAAAAACTAGAAAAATATAATGAAAAATATGAAGCAATCAGAAAAAAATTTGGGAAAAATAGGAAAAAATTGGGAAACACAAAAATAGGGAAAAATTGCGAAAAATACATACAAATATGGAAAAATAGAGGGAAATATGTAAAGATAATGAAAATTACTGAATAAGAGGAAAAAATAGGATAACTTGAGAAAATTGGCAAAAATAGGGAAACATGCGAAAATTTAGGGAAAAATATAGGAAAAATAGGGAATAATAGAAGAAAGTAGGGCAAGACATTAAAAATGGTTAAAAATAGATACAAATAATGAAAAATATCAAATAATAAGAAAATATAGAAAAAAAACTAAAACATATGGGATAATAGGAAAAATATGGAAAACTAAAAAAAATATGGAAAAAGAGTCAAAAAATTGAAAAACTAGAAAATATATTAAAAAAGGGAAAAAAACCAGATTACATTAAAAATTTTTTTTTTTTTAAAATATAGCAAAAATAGTGATCAATAGGAAAAAATAAGAAAAAACGGAACAGAATAAAGGAAAAAATAGAGAAAACTGGGAAAACGAGAAGAAAATAAAGTAAAAGAGGACCAAACAATGAAAAATAGGAATAAAATTGGGAAATAAGGAAAAATAGCAAAAAATATGGGAAAATATTCAAAAACAGAAAAATAGTGAAAAACTAGGAAAAAAAATGACAAATAGGAAAAAATAAAAAAAATTGGGTAAAATCGGAAAAAATTGGGACAGAAAATATGTAAAAATGGGGAAAATGTTTACATATAATTAAAAAAATGGGACATAATATGAAAAAATGAGAAAAATAGTTAAAGCTAAAAAAAAAACAGTAATAATTAAGAAAATATAGTAAAAATAGGGAAAAATAAGAAAAAATTGTGAAAAACATGGAAAATAAAGAAAAATAAAAATAAAGAAAGATGGTGAAAAATTGGTGAAACTAGAGCAAATAATAAAAATTAGGAAAAAAAATCATAAAAAAATTGAGAAAAATAGGAAATAACAATGAAAATAATAACAAATAGGAAAAAACGGAAAAAAGTAATAGTAGGGAAAATACGAAAAAGTGCGAAAACAAGAGGAAAGTAAAGTAAAAACAATGAAAAATAGCTAAAAATATAGACCAAAACAGTGAGAAATAGGGAAAAATAGAAAAATATTGAGAAACTAGGAAAAAACAATGAAAAATAGAAACAATCAGAAAAACTCTGGGTAAAATAGAAAATAGGAAAAAGTAGTGAAAGAAGCCAAAAATAAAGAAAAATAGGAAAAATAGGATCAAATAAGGAATAATACAAAAATAGAAATAAATAGGAGAGAGTAGTTAAAAATAGGGACAACTAAGGAATAAAAAAATAGAAACAACAGTGAAAAATAGATACAAATAGGGAAAAATAATGAAAAATAAGGAAAATAAGAAAAAATAATAAAAGAAACCAAAAATAAAGAAAAGTATTGAAAAAAAAGGAAAATAGGGTCAAATAAGGAATAATAGACAAATAGAAAAAAATAGGAGAAAGTAGGTAAAAATAGGGACAACTAAGGAATAAAAAAAAGAAACAACAGTGAAAAATAGATAGAAATAGGGAAAATAATGAAAAATAGGGAAAATAGGAAAAAATAATGAAAGAAACCAAAAATAGAGAAAATAGGGAATAATAGGAAAATACGGTCAAATAAAGGAATAATAAAAAAATAGAAATAAATAATAGTAAGTAGGTAAAAATAGGGACAACTAAGGAATAATAGACAAATAGAAAAAAATAGGAGAGAGTAGGTAAAAAGAGGGACAACTAAGGAATAATAAAAATAGAAACAACAGTGAAAAATAGATACAAATAGGGAAAAATAATGAAAAATAGGGAAAACGGAAAAAAATAATGAAAGAAACCAAAGACAGAAAAAAATATTGAATAATAGGAAAATAGGGTCAAATAAGAAATAATAAAAAAATAGAAATAAATAATAGTAAGTAGGTAAAAATAGGGACAACTAAAGAATAATAAAAAAATAGAAAAAATTAGGAAAAACTAGTGACAAATAGGAAACAATGAATAATTATGAAAAATATAAAAAACAGAAAAAAACAGTAAAAAAGCAAAGGAAAGTTAGAGAGAGTGAAATATATTAAAACACATTTAGAGTCCCAACCGCACAATTTGTTTTTATTTATTTATTTTGTATTACGTAATTATTTAATAATTTGAATTTATAATAAAATACAACGGATTTAGAAACAGATTTTGGTAGCCATTTTGAGGCTTAAATATTTATAAAATTAATTTAAAATTTAATATGCTTGTTTTCATTTCAACAATACTAAATTTAAATATCGTCTGGAACAAAACATAACGTTGAAAAAAAAATTAATTTTTTTTATTTTTAAATGATGCAATGTATTTTTTTTTAAACAATTAAGTTATATTAATTTTCTAAATTGTTAACAAAAATTTATCTTCATAGTAATTTTTAATAATGCGTTTTATTTATCTTACAAGATTATTTTTTAGTAATTTAAATAATAGAAAATATATAGCGAATTATTTTTGGTTTCTCCATTATATAGTAACATTAAATATTTATTTTGGGATACAAATTTTAGCGTCGACCTTAGTGAAATCAATTCGTAAATAGTCGTTTTTAATGAAGTGTGGAAAATAAATAGCCCAGAGGTGTCTAGCGGAATAATGGTATAGTTTACTGATTCAGGTCACTTATGAATAATTCGTATTAACTAAAAGCAATTCTGTGTGAATGTATCAAATCCTTTCCCGATTTGAATCTAGTAATCTGGCAACTGAGTAGTGAACGTATAATCAATTTTCTACAGTATATAAAGTTATAATAAAATTATTTGTTTCTCGGTAAACTAGAGCGACGAATAAATAATATATTACTATATAATATTTTAAGATATTACAAAAAAAACTATTATTTTTTTATGAATTTTTTACAATACTATACTTTCCTTTAGCGTGTCTATATTGCCGATAAAAAATAGTCCAAAATAGTCAAAAATAGGGAAAAATAGAGAAAAATAAAGAAAATTTAAGAAAATAAAGAAAAATATAGGAAAAAACTGAAAAAAATGGGGAGAAATAGAACAGATAGGGATAAATAGAAAAAACTAGGAAAAAATGATGAATCAGAACAAAATTGGGAAAAATTGGAACAAATTGGGAAATGTACCGAAAAAAGGGAAAAACAAATAAATAAGGACGAATAAGAAAAAATAGTAAATAGAAACAAATTCGGAAAAAAAAAATAAAGAAAAATGGAGAAAGATATTAAAAAATAACGAAACAATAGGAGAAACTGAAAAAAATAGAAGAATATAGGAATAATAGGGAAAATTGGGGAAAATAAAATAAAAGAGGAAAAACCAAAACAAAAAATTGGGAAAACAAGGAATAATAGGAACAAAATATGGGAAAATAGGAAAACATAGTGAAAAAACTAGGAAAAAATAATTAAAAACAGAAAAAAATTGTGAAAAATAGGAAGAAATTAGGATTACATAAAAAAAAATAGGAAAAAATCGGACCTGTCTTTTTATTACAAAAATTGATAAACCTTTAATTTTAAAATTCAGTGGTATATTATAATTGTCACTTTAATGACGTTTTATCTGAAATAACTAACATCATCAGTGATAATAATTTTTAATTACGATCCTGTCGTAGTACTTTTGTAAATTCGTTTTAATTTCATCAAAACAAATATACCATTACATAAAAATTTGGTTAAAAAATTGTATTATCAGTAAAACAAAAAAAATGACAAAATAGTAGAAATTAAATAAGCAGAAAAATAATTGACCTGAGTCGTGATTAAAAAATATTTAAAATATGTTTAGTTATGAATCATACATTACATTTTCTACGACGATTTGTGTGATAAATAATCATCATTATCAACAATCTGTTAATACGGACCTGGATCTTATTTTATGCAAAAAAAGTGAAAATAATTACAACGAATATTTTAATTTAGAAAATAGCTACAAGTATTCAATTAAATAATTTAAAGATTACTTAAATTAGTTTTGCAACTGATTTTGTCTTTAAATTTTCTATTAAAAATTAATGATACTTAAATTAATAATACTTAAATTAATTGTACTTCAACAAATTTTGCAGCTGATTTTGTCTATTAAAATTAATTATACTTAAATTAATTATACCTAAATTAATTATACTTAAATGAGTTTTGCAGCTGATTTTATCTTTAAATTTTCTATTAAAAATTAATTATACTTAAATTAATTATACTTAACATAATTGTACTTAAATTAGTTTTGCAACTGATTTTGTCTTTAAATTCTGTATTAAAAATTAATTATAGTTAAATTAATTATACTTAAAGTAATTATACTTAAATTAATTATACTTAAATTAGTTTTGCAACTGATTTTGTCTTTAAATTCTCTATTGAAAATTATTTGTTTGTACTTAAATTAATTATACTTAAATTAATTGTACTTAAATTACTTTTGCAACTGATTTTGTCTTTAAATTCTCTATTAAAATTAATTATGCTTAAATTAAATATACTTAAATTAATTATACTTAAATTAGTTTTGCACCGGATTTTGTCTTTAAATTCTCTATTAAAAATTATTTATACTTAAATACAAGAATTAATTATACTTAAATTAGTTTAGCAGCTGATTTTGTCTTTAAATTCTCTATTAAAAATTATTTGTTTGTACTTAAATTAATTATACTTAAATTAATTGTACTTAAATTACTTTTTCAACTGATTTTGTCTTTAAATTCTCTATTAAAATTAATTATACTTAAATTAAATATACTTAAATTAATTATACTTAAATTAGTTTTGCAACGGATTTTGTCTTTAAATTCTCTATTAAAAATTATTTATACTTAAATTAATTATACCTAAGTTAATTATACTTAAATGAGTTTTGCAGCTGATTTTGTCTTTAAATTTTCTATTAAAAATTAATTATACTTAAATTAATTATACTTAAAATAATTGTACTTAAATTAGTTTTGCAACTGATTTTGTCTTTAAATTCTCTATTAAAAATTAATTATAGTTAAATTAATTATACTTAAAGTAATTATACTTAAATTAAATATACTTAAATTAGTTTAGCAGCTGATTTTGTCTTTAAATTCTCTATTAAAAATTATTTATACTTAAATTAATTATGCTTAAATTAATTATACTTAAATTAGTTTTGCAACTTATTTTGTCTTTAAATTCTCCATTAAAAATTAATTATACTTAAATTAATTATACTTAAATTAGTTTTGTAACTGATTTTGTCTTTAAATTCTCTATCAATATTTTTTAATCACGACGCAGGTCGATTATTTTCTGCTTGTTTAATTTCTACTATTTTGATATTTTTTTATATTTCACTAATAACGCATCTTTTTTATGGAAATTGTTAGTTAATTTCACATTCATTTTAACAAAATTAAAACAAATTTACAAAAGAACTACTACAGCACCGTAATTAAAAATTATTGTCACTGACGATGTTCGTTATTTTAGATAAAATGTCGTTAAAATAACAAGTATGATATACAGGGTGTTAAAAATTTCAATGTACACTATTCGTTATAGATACGAAGTTGGTTAAATGAGAAAACATTGCATATTATCAAGACAAATTTACTGGATTTTAAAAAATTCAATGACAGGTCCGGTTCCAGAGATATTTGCTTGGTAGTCAGTTTTTCGGTAAGACGTTTCGTCTTTAAGGAGCATTCCTCAACTTTTTTTTAAAATTCGGAGTTGTACTTTTTATTTTATTTTTGAAATCTCCATTTTGTTTCCTATTCAACCATGTAACACACTTAATTTTTTTTAATTAAATTTTGACAATGAACTTTACTTTAGGAAATTTTGTAAGTACTGTCCTGTTTATTTTATTTAAGAATATTTTTAAAACGTCTTAAATAACTTAGTTTTTTAACATGTTTTCGAATTTTTTTTTAAAAAAAGTTAACACTTAGGAAAAAGCACAATTTAATCACAAAAATGCATAAACAAATCTAAAATTACAACAAATAAATACAAGGTCGTTTAAATGAGACAAAAGTTTTTATTTTACATTTATTTTTTATTTTATTATGTAACTTAAATATTTAATAGTGCCCAATAACTTAATGTTTAATTAATTTTAATCAAAAAGATTTATAAATATTCAAGCTGAAAATAATCAGGACCGTACTTACAAAATTTCTTAAAGTACAGTTTATTTTCGAAATTTAATAAACAAAAATTAAGTGAGATACATGGTTGGATAGAGAACAAAGTGTATATTTCAAAAATAAAATAAAAAGTACAGGTCCATATTTAAAAAAAAATGAGGAATGCTCTTTAAAGACGAAACGTCGTATAGAATAACTGACTACACTATATTAAACGGCATTTCGTCTTCAACAAAAAAGATTAAAAAAGTTTTCTTCTATCTCTAAAAATAAAGGTGATAATTAAATAAAACGAAAATCGGCAATTTTGGTTTTAAGCCAATATCTTTGAAACCGGACCTGATATTAAAATTTTTCAAAATCCGGTAAATTTGTCTTGATAAATTATTTCCGATTTAACCAACTTTGTATCTATAACGGTTAACGAAATCCCAATTGAAAATTTGAAATTTGGATGGTTGAATTATTATTATTAGGCGAATTCACCATTTCATAGAAACGTACCTATATTATTAATTTTGGTGAAGGAGCATCAGCTTTAATCAACATAACTAACCACCTAATTATTAAAAAAAATAACAATTTTAATGACAAAAATTATACATTTACAACGTTCAGCTTAATCGTATTAAGCATGTAGCTTCTATCGTGGAAAAACTTCTATCGTGGAAGAGTAGTCACAGACACACACACATAGACACGTAGACAGACAGACTTCCATCTGGAAATGGTCCTAATCGTCTCAGGCACCTCAAAGTGGATATTTCCGTTTTTATCTCGTAATTTTTTTTAGTTGATTCACAATACTTCCCCTTCTCGTTAGATGGTGGGTCGGGAAAGTAAAATAGATGTGTTAGATTCAATTTTAATAATAATAACCTTTACTATATAAAATAAATGATTACTTTTGGTCTTTTTCAAAATTTTCGAAAAAAAAATATTATTTAATTTTACATTGTTAATGAAAAAAATCTGAAAATATTTGATATTTACAACTTTTATCATTTTTTTTTAACTATTATTTCGGGTAATTTTTGTCATTTTATTTTTTTTTCTCTTCCATGCACAATTTTTATTGAAAAATTTTGGAAAAAATGTTACTTGTAGTATTTTTTATTGTCATTTAAATGGTATTAGGTTCCTTTTATATCTTTCATAATTTCCTTGTTATGTCAGTTAAAAAAATAATTATAAAACGTTATTTTATCAATTATTACTCTGTGCAACAAATCAGTTTTTTAAATAAAAAATAACGAAATCGAAAAGCTTTTTAATTTTATTTTGTTCACATTTTTAATGGTAAAAATCTTAAAAAATACAAATCAACATATGTTTTTGTTTTAACATTTGCAGTATTAGATTAACGATCTGAAAATTGTTTTTCGACGATTTAACCACATCTTGTTATTCTTTTTTATTGTTCATATACAATTTTTTATAACTAATAACAGCTGTTCGCCATCTTTTTTTTTCTAGTTTTTAACTTTTTTTTATTATTTGATATTCATCTTACTGTTATCTTATTTCATATAACAAATAAGAAAGATATGTAAAATTATGAAAAACAGTTTAAAAATTAAAAAAAAAGCTTAATATTTGCAAAACCTTCTCAGAAATAGTCAATTTTTTTTACAAACTATTAGAAACTGTTGAAAATTACATAAAAGGACGAATGCGTAAAATTGCTTAAAATTATGGAAAATAATTAAAAAATAAAAAAAAACCATTTATAAGCTAAAAAAATTAAAAAACGGCCAAACATTTAAAAAAAACTATCAAAAATTAGTAAAAACTGCCAAAAATTACAACAAAAAAAAATTGTAAAAAATTGTTAAAAACTTTTTAAATTACCTAAAAAAAAAACATTAATATTTGCTAAAAATTAATAGAAACGGGAAAACATTTTTACAAACTATAAAAAATTAATTAACACTGTCAAAAAAAAGAAAAACTGTTTAAAATTATTAAAAACTGTTAAAAGTTAATTAAAAACTAAAAATAGTAGTTTACCTAACAAGTGCGAAAAGTCACTTTACGCACGTGTTAGGTACACTATTTTTTCTACTAGCGTGCGGAGAAAACACAAAAGCTAACATCAAGAAACATCAGCATACTTTTCCGCACGCATTTGAGTGCGGAAAGTTGTACTTTTCCGCACTCAAATACGTGCGGAAAAGTATACTTTTCCGCACGCTTGTAGAAAAAATTAATTAATATTTTCTAAAAAATTTTAGAAAGAGTCAAAAAAATTTTATATACAAACTATCAAAAATTATTAAAAACTGTTAAAAATTGCGAAAAAAATGAAAAAAAAAACTTTAACAATTGCTAAAGATTGTTAGAAACAGTCAAAAATTTTTTACAAACTATCAAAAATTATTAAAATCTGTTAAAAATTACAAAAAAAAAAGAAAAGCCGCAAAAATTGTTTAAAATTATTGAAACCTGTTAAAAATTGCTAAATTATTAAAAACTGTTAAAAATTACGAAAAAAAGAAAAACTGCGAAAATTCTTTAAAATAATTAAAAACTGTTTAAAATTGCGAAAAAAATAAAAAAAAAACTTTAATATTTGCTAAAAATTGTTAGAAACAGTCAAAAAATTTTTACGAACTATCAAAAATTATTAAAAACTGTTAAAAATTACAAAAAAAAGAAAAACCGCGAAAATTATTTAAAATTATTAAAACCTGTTAAAAATTGCTAAAAAAAACTTTGATATTTGCTAAAAATTGTTAGAAACAGTCAAAAAAAATTTACAAACTGTCGAAAATTATTAAAAACTTAAAAATTACAAAAAAAAGAAAAAATGCGACAATTGTTTAAAATTATTAAAACCTGTTAAAAATTGCTAAAAAAAAAACTTCGATATTTGTTAAAAATTGTTAGAAACAGTCGAAAAAAAATTTACAAACTATAAAAAATTATTAAAAACTTAAAAATTACAAAAAAAAGAAAAATTGCGAAAATTGTTTAAAATTATTAAAAACTTTAATATTTGATAAATAAATATAAAAAACTTCAATATTTGCTAAAAATTTTTAGAAACAGTCAAAAAAATTTTACAAACTCAAAAATTATTAAAAACTTAAAAATTACAAAAAAAAAAGAAAAAATGCGAAAATTGTTTAAAATTATTAAAATCTGTTAAAAAATACTACAAAATAAAAGCAACTTTAATATTTACTACAAATTGTTAGAATAGTCAAAAAAATTTTACAAACCATAAAAAATTATTAAAAACTTAAAAATTACAAAAAAAAGATAAATTGCGAAAATTGTTTAAAATTATTAAAAACTTTAATATTTGCTAAAAATTGTTACAAACAGTCAAAAAAATTTTACAAACTGTCAAAAATTATTAAAAACTGTTAAAAATTACAAAAAAAAGGACTTAAATATTTGCTAAAAATTGTTGGAAACAGTCAAAAAATTTTTACAAACTATCAAAAATTATTAAAAACTGTTAAAAATTGCTAAAAACTTTAAAGCTTTAAAATTTGCTAAAAATTTTTAGAAACAGTCAAAAAAATTTTACGAACTATCAAAAATTATAAAAAACTTAAAAATTATAAAAAAAAAGAAAATTTGCGAAAATTATTAAAAACCGTTAAAAAGATTATAATGACCATTTTATTTATATCCCTCGTATAATTTGACAAGATATTATAAAACTTTGCTCTCATAAAGGGACCATTCAGAAATTACGTCACACGAATTTCATGATCTTCCCACTTCCCCTCCTTGTCATTTTGTCATTTATATGACCACCCGCCTGGTGTGACGTATATTATGAAATTTAGACGGTGCAGTTTACAGGTTTACCAAACTGGTAATGCCAAAAATCATCCCAGTTCTTTTACGTTACTCAATTTCTCATCTTCGTCGTCGTCAGACTATCACTGTCTTTTCCAATATTTTGAAACTTCGCTAATCTCTTATATACTAGATGGCGCTACCAGCATTAAAACATGAATTTCTAATCGTGACGTCAGAAGTGGACGAAGGTTAGAAAATCTTTTCAATGTTGCCTATTCATTGAATTTATCATAAAAGTTTCCTTTACTATTTATTATAATAAATTCTACAACAAAAGCACTTTCTATTAGATTTCTATCATTTCAAGTAAGTTTTTGACTTACTGTAAAGTGTAAATAATAAAAACAACACCATTAGGCAGTAACGCAGAAAAAAACAAGATGGTTGGTTTACTAAAACATGTTTCACATTTAAGAACATATATTTTATTGCCAGCCAAGGTTAAAATTTTATTGATTATTTAAAGATATTGATGAGAGATTGGAGTTTAAGATTCTAGATTTTTTGTTACCTGTGAATAGTCAAAAAATGATACCCAACAATGTCATCTATCGTAGGATAATGGAAACCACGGACACAGTTAAAGGGAACTATATAGAGTGAAAGGCCAGTACAACTGAGTGCCGTTAGATGGTTCTAGTTTGTGATTAAAATATTGCTTAGATTGAAAGTTGATGATGGTTAAAATCGTATCAGAGAGTTTTATTGATTAAATCTGATACAGGAGATGTGTTTGGTCTTCTGGGAAATTGTCTTAAGTTTATTTTATTAAAGTAAAATGTCAAAGTTTATCAGATTCTTTAAAAAAGATATAGATTTTAACCAATAGTAACTTATTGGTGATTGTTGGGATTGAATTAACCAAATTTTGGATTAGGGTACAAAATTTGTTCCAAAACTGATAATTTTGAAAACAGTGCCTTTGGTATAGAGAAATTGTCTGTAAAGGTGACATTTTTTTGATATTTGCATTTTGGTAGCATCTGGTACTCATATTGCTAAGAGGTTTTAACTAATCTCTATTTATTCATCATAATCATTTTAAACGTAAAATAAAGATGAACTCGACATTTTTCCTTGTAGCAAAAAATAAACAAATATTTTAATTAAAGATAGCGTGCAAAAATTCCATTAAAAATTCTCATGGATTACGAGCTTCATGATGGTCTGCAGATACAATCATATCATCAGAAGTTTTAATAACTCCTTAGCTTCGAATCCAAGGAAGATACAATCGAAAACTAATTAAGTTTAGTCTAATTAGAGGCTACTGGAGATGTTAATCTGCATATCTGCATGTAAAGAAACACTCTGAATTCATCCTCAGTGTCAGCGTTTCGGGTTCATCTAGTGCTCGTTGCGCGCTGCCGTTTTGTTCGGCGCTCTTGTCCAGGCACACGGGATTTTGTAGAGTTAGTAGTAGCCGCGCTATTGCACGTTAAGGGAGCACGCACCGCGGAAAAGAGGCTATGTAGGGCACGTGTGTTTGTTTCTTCTTCTTTTCAACGTAGTTGAATTAGTGGTTCGGGGTTGTTTTTGGTAAAAACCGTGTGACGAGAGGTGTTGCGTTGTGTTGTGGTTTTTTTGTGAGTGTTGAGTGGATGAAAGTGATATAGGAGCATCAAGTGGTTTGTGATTGTTTGTGGTTAGTGTTTGAGCGGTGTATGGAGATTTTTTGTCGAATTTTTGTATGGATTATTTATTTATTTATTTATGTAAAAAAAATACTGTGAGTTTTTTTTTTAAACATTTTTTTTGCACCATTAATACTTCAAGAATAATTATTTTTTATTTTTGCTATTATTTGTTGACATCATCAAAGTAAAAAAATGTTTTTTGTATTTTTAAAAAAATATAAACAATACAAAATTATTTTTTTGCTTTAGTACAAAATTTCGTTAAAGTCACACAATTTTTTTTATTTAAGCTCATAAAAATTATACATCGTTATATTCTATAATGTCGATAAAGAAATTTCAGATATACTGGAAAAACATTTTTGTAGACCATATTAAATAAAACGTTTCAAAGAAAGATAAAAAAAGGGAAATGTTGCGATGACATTTTTTAACATTTTTAAGTTATAGGGATGAAAAATTAAAATAATAAAAACAAAAAGGTACAAAAAATATTTTATTTCTGTTAAAAAATGGTATTTTAAATTACGTAAACAAAAAAATACATAACGTTGAATATTTGTAAATTTGTAAATTTTTAAGTTTCTTGAGAAAAGAAAAATAAAAGCTTTTTAAAATGCATTTTTAAAATATTGTCAAATAATGAAATCTTCTATTAAATATAATTAAAAAGTAACCAAGAAAGCGACTAGTTTCGGTTAAAAACCATCTTCAGACCATATACCAAAATTTAAATCTTTGTATTTGACCTGAAGATGATTCATAGACGAAACTAGTCGCACTATTTTGTTAATTTTTGATTATATGTATATTGAACAAAATGTATTTTTTGTTAATTTTAGTAAAAGATATTTTGTTGAAGTGTGTATTTAATATAACTAAAGTTTCGCTACGTTTATTTGAAAAAATAACAAAAAAGAGATATTTTATAAAAAATTCTTAAGTCTGAGTTGATAAAGAAAAATTGAAGTAAATTAAAACTATATATTTTTTTTATGGATACAGTAAACGTACAATAGGAAATCCATTAAACCGCTATAAGATCAAATTTTCAGTTAATTTTGGAAGATACTGGTGAAATAAATTTAATAAAAATAGTGTAAAGTCGCCTGCTTATTTAATAAATTGAGAACAATATTATATTTATCATGCCTCATTTTTTTTATAAATGTCAATTTTTTCTGTAGTTTTAAATGAATTTTTATTAAAAAATTTTGGTTTTAGTTTAAATTTTTCATAGTTTAGATATTTCGATAATATGAATTTGAATTTTTTTAAAAATGCTTAAATTTTTTTAACATTTATATTTTTAAACAGGATTTTTCAAAATTTAGTTTTTATTACTTCTAAAATTTTTTCAAGGATTTAGAAATTTTTTTAAAATTATTGTTATATTTTGTGTTTTTGACAGTTTAATTCTTTTTTAATCTTTTAATTTTTACTTAAAAATTAATATTTTCCAAAAATTCGATTATTTTTTATAAACGTCAAAAGTTTTTCTGTAATTTTACATGGACTTTTCTTAAAAAGAATTGGTTTTATATTCAAATTTTTCATAAATTAGATATGTTAAAATAGCCATAAAATTTACATTTTTAAACAGGATTTTTCAAAATTTATTTTTTATTACATTTTTCAAGGGTTTAGGATTTTATGAAAATTATTGTTTAATTTTTTCGGTTTTAACAGAAATTTCGTTTTTTTTTTATATATTTTGATTTTTACCCAAAAATTAATGTTTTCCAAAAATTCAATCATTTTACAAAACGTTTATTGGTGATTTAATAAAATAAAATTTGTTTGTCTTGCTTTATTTTTTTATAAACGTCAAGTTTTTCTGTATATTAAAAAAAATTGGTTGTAGATTAAAATTTTTCATAATTTAGATATGAATTTTGATTTAAAAAAAAATGTTAAAATATTCATAATTTTTATATTTTTTAACAGGGTTTGTCAAAATTTATTTTTTATTACTTCTAAAAGTTTTTTCAATGATTTAGGATTTTTTTGAAAATTTCTGTTTAATTTTTTGAGTTTTTGACAGCAATTTTATCCTTTTCTAATTTTTTTTTATATATTTTGATTTTTACTTAAAAATTAATATTTTCCAAAAATTCGATCATTTTACAAATCGTTTATTAGTAATTTAATAAAATAAAATTTTTTGTCTTGCCTTATTTTTTTATAAACGTCAAGTTTTTCTGTAGTTTTACATTAAATTTTCTTAAAAAAAATTGTTTTTAGATTAAAATTTTTCATAATTTAGATGTGAATTTGGATTTTTAAAAAAATATTAAAATATTCATAACATTTATATTTTTAAACAGGGTTTTTCAAAGTTTTTAAAAATGTTAAAAAAACACTAAACAACAGAAAATAAAAAAAAAATAAAAAAATAGAAATATAGAGAATAGGAAGAAATTGAAAGAATAGAAAAAAATATGGAAAAATAGGAAAAAATTACAAAATACATGAAAAAATACGGAAAATTAATCAAAATGGAAAAAATAGGCAGAAGTAGAAAAAAACAGGAAAAAAAACGAGAACTTCTAGAGAAAACTAGGAAAAATGGGACAAAATAGGAAAACGTACAAAAATAGGTAAAAATAGAGAAAAATGGGAAGAAGTAGGTAAAAACAGGAAAAAATAAAGAAATATAAAACAAAATTAGAAAAACAAGAAAAAATAGTTAAAACATTAAAAAATAGGAAAAAAATGGAAAACTTGGAAAATAACGAAATATGGGCAAAAAAATAAGAAAAATAGACAAGACATAAGAAAATAGGAAACAACGAAAAAAAAATAATAGGGAAAAAATAGAAAAACAGAGAAAAATGAGAAAATAGGAAAAATAGTGAAAAATGAAATAATTATAAAAAATAGGCAATAATACGGAAAATATTTAAGGAAAAAGAAAGTAATTATAAAAAAGAATATAAGAAGAAATATAGGAAAAAATAAAGAAAAATAGAGAAAGATAGAGCAAATTGGGGAAAAAATAGGTGGGGACCGGAAGTTGGGGTTATTTGTTTTTTTTTCTGAATTTGCCATTAGACACTATGACTTATTCCAGTTTTTATACCAGGTTTGGAAAAAGCTACTAGTGGGCCATATAGTAATAACCATTTTAGGCTACTCGCATTAGGGAGGTAGCCATAATCTTTTTTTAAAACAATTTCCCAAATATCCTTAAGGTTAGGTTGGGAAACCAGCTTATTCTTGACTGAAATCAAATAAAACTGTTCAATGGGATAATTGGGAAACTAAAAATAAATTAAAAAAAAAAAAATAAAAATCGTATAATTTTGATTTCCCCAATGACAGTAGGTACACTTCTCAGAAAAACAAAAAATTATTCAAACATGAACAAAGCAAAATAAACAGTTAAACTCATAGTAATAAACAGGTTTTTCTCTTAACTAATCAAAATTAAAATTTAAAAAAAATTCTATTTGGGAATTATAAAATGGCCGCCTTTCTGACCTAAGCATGATTTGAAATTAGGCTTTGTTTTCTTTTTCAACCTTAAAATAAATAACCTTATTTTTTTAATTTGATATTTACAAACGTTAAACCAATATTATACCAATAATATAATTATTCAAAAAAAAAATTATAATACATAAATATAATTTAATATTTGTATACCAATAATACGCAAATATTAATGAGTAATTCATTGGGATTTTAATACAAATATTAGCTCCTAAACGTTATCCAAATATAACTGCTAATTAACGTTAATCAGGTGAAAGATAATAAGGTTACTCGAATATATCTATTGACTTTTTATCAATACCATTTCGTAAATAAATTGTTTTGGAAGTTCAACCAGCAACATTTTTCTCAAAAGAATGTCAATTTTCCATAAAATTATTTTTTCTATTACCTGAATTAAATTCCAGGATACAGTGTATAATATATTGACTGGAAATTTGTTATAACTCAATAAAGTTTATAAACAAATCATGTAATGTGGAAAATTATAATTTTAAAAAATGTATTGAGAATTAATGTCTTTAAATGTTAAAGGACTTAGATCTTGGCAATAATAAGTATACAGTTTAGTCTGTGCTGATTGCTCAAAGCAAGCGTTTTATTTAACAAAGATGCATCCTAGCTAATAATTCAAAGGAATCATAGTTCAATTCTTACAACACCCTATATACAGGGTGATTCCTTTAGAGAGCTAATTAGAGGTTTCTGGAGAAGTAGGCACTGTTGAAGAAACAGTTTATCATCGACTCCTGATGATGCTAACGTAGTTAGCGAAACGTACGTAGAGTGGTTTAAAAGTGTAGTTTTTGTTAGTGGTGACAATTTTCTTGAAAACCAAAGGTTCCAAATTCTCAAATCAAGACTAAATTTTCAGATTTTAATTCCGCCTACTTCTTCTGAAACCTCTAATTAGCCCTCTAAAAGAATCACCATGTAGTTAGTTAGTCATTAAATATATTCCAGAGACTGTAAGTTAATAATAAATTTTTTAAATATTTTCAACAATACTTTGATCTTATTTATTCATACAAGGACGTTTATTGGCTCAGAGTAATTGCCGAAAATATTTGGCGACCGTGACAAGACATAAGTGACAGCAGGCCTTTCTTTGATAATATTTTCTTACGTTCTGTGAAGGTCATCTTAAATACTTCACTGAAGGCTTCGGAGAAGTTATTACCTTTGCAGAGTCCGCATTTCCTGGTTACTTAGTTCAGGCGCTGTAGGAATAAGCATCTTTTGCTTCTTCCCAACTCCTTCAACTTCATAAGTCAACCTCTCCGACCAACCTTTCCGACCATCCTATAGTGGAGGATTAAACTTCCAATTTATTCTTTCAACGTTAGAGTATGTATTTATCTTGCCCCAATCTAGTTATGTGACGGAATTATCAGCTCCATTTGAATTTCATCCGTTGTCATTATACAAAGTGGTTGGTAGACCTCTTCAAGCTATAAATCGTCTTAGATCTTGCAGATAAATATGTGTTGACTGAGACGTGACGAGCTCCAGATATACAGCTCTGTAAATATATATATTCATACTTATCATTCCGGATGAACAATGGATTGGCCATATCTACTCCGGTTACTTAAAAAACAGCAGCATCCTTCACTCTCTCATTCGGAATTGGTATTAAAGACGATTCTCAATTCTTCAAAATACATCTGCGACATATCATACAAATTGAAATAGCAGACTTAATAGTATTTCGGCCTCCTAATACACAAAAATTTTCTCTGCGAATTTACTGTAATATAACACACAAAAGTTATTCTTTTTACTGCAAGATATTTGGAAGGTAGAATTACAGTAAATCGGAAATGATTCAATTCTTGTCTTTCAGATATCTTGAATTAAACTGATAAACATTCTTTCACCTTCTTCAATCTCTTGTACTCTTACATTTCCTTGTCTTCTATCTGTTGTTAATGAATCTCGTTATCTAAGCAATCAAATTTAAGATGCTTTAGTATCTATATAAGTATCGATAATACCAAGAATAATCTACTGTATTTACCAATGATAAAGAAGTGATGACACCATTAATTCGCTCATTGATTCTTCATCAAGTTCATATTGTGGGATTGGTCATTTACTAATATCCATCTTGGACCTTCCCATCATTTTGTTTGAAGAAGTTGTTTTGGGAGAGCAGCCTCTATATGGTAGATTTGCGAGATTCAATTCCACCATTCTCTTTTCGTCAGCCTTCATATTTCATCTACTCGGTTCCATATAAAAGTTTTCCAACTATATTATATTCTGATCCAAGATAAAACGGTTATGAAATCAGTACAACAGTGTATTTCAACATCTTCAAGTTTGAAGTTTTTTCTAGTACTATAAAAAACAATCTCGCACCAATACTTCGCTTCGCTTCTAAGGAAAATTAATGTGGCATAAGCATGTATACAAGCATCACAAAAAACATGCAAACTGTTACTGGCAGAATTTCCATCAGATGCTTACGATATTCTACGAGGAATTTTTATGTTACTTAAAATGTTGAGTTTTCCAATCCACGATAGGAATTAAAATCGTAGTTCTTCTGGTACTTGTATTCCAACCAATTTTTGTTATCCATGATAAATCACATTGGATTAAAAATACGGATAGCAGCAGAGAAAATTTTTCTCTTCGTTATTTTGGTTAAATCCTTATTCCTCCAAGCATCCAGGCAAAATTCTAAAGCGTCTATTATTTGATTCCAATTCAATCCAAGTATAGGGGATACGATATTTTTCGCTTCTGGAGTATTATCGTTCACCATGGAATGCTCCCACCCTCTTAATTCAAATTTGCCTTCAGCCACCAGTTCTTGAGATTGTTGAATGGAGTCTAGTAGTTCTTAATAATCATCTACACTTGTGACGCAATTGTCAACTTTCCACTAATTTGTGTGATAGTCAAGCCAAATTTAATGGACTGCGGGTAACAGAAATTCATTCACAATAATAGAAATAAAGAAGATAAAAGACAAGGATCGATGAAGCCAAAAGTATGCTTATCAATTTAATTTAAAAGGAAACATTTATGAGCATCGAAGATAGCAGAATTATATGCTTATCACCGTTTCGAGATAAATATGAGATCGTGAATGATGCTTCGGTTTTCGAATTAACCGGAGTAGATTTGGCCGGTCCATTGTTGATCCGGAATAATGACAAAGTGTATATATGTAGAGCAAGACATCTGGAACTGGTAACGTCTCAGTCAAGCAATAGTTACCTGCAAGGTCTTGGAAAATTTATATCCTGAAGATGTCGACCAACCACGTTGTATAGTGATAACGGATAAAATTTTGTCGGAACTAATAATGCCTTCGCAGAGTAAGATTGGGGCAAGGTAAATACATACTCTAACGTTAAGAAAATAAAGTGTAAATTCAATCATCCACTATCCGTCTGGTGGTGAGGATGATGGGAGACGTTGATAAAGCTAATCAAACAACTGCTACGAATAATACTAATGAAAGCTTGTTTGACTCATGAAGTGTTACTATCCGTTCTATGTGATTGCGAATGAATCGTTAATTCAAGACATACCGAAGATAAATCAGATCAGATCGCTTTAACTCCGGCAATGTTTTTGAAAATTATAAATGAATGTGGTGTAACTGAAGTAAAAAAAGTTGAAGCTGAAGACTTGAGGAAGAAGTCTACTGAGTTCAATTCAGAGAATTTTTCCCATGGAAGTAGATGATCAGGATACTGGATACATACTTAAAAGGGAATATGAAGACTTTCCAACTACTTCTGAAATTGATAACGTTTTATAGTCTATTCAAAACAAAAAACCGTTGCACGTCATCGATGTGCAAATAATAAGACGATAGTGCTACCACCAAATAGAGCAAGCAAAAATTCCTTTTATGTACGAACGTCTAGGAATATCGTTTCTAAGTATAACGTCCGACAAGGATGTTTTTTCTTCTTGCAAATTATCAAATCATCGATGACGTGCAAGAGTTTTTGTTTTCAATTAGGTATACACTCTGTAGAACCATTTACGGTTAAGAGATATGAAAAGACAATAAAAACTCTGGCAAGATATTTACCATGATTGCCCCAAGGTGGGAGAATGAAAGGAATCATAGTTCAATTCTTACAACACGCTATATAGTTAAATATCATTATATACTTTTCAAACACTGACTATTAATAATATATTTTTTCGATGTTTTCAACAAGACTTTAATCTTATTTATTCATAAAAGGACATATTTTAGCTCTGGATAATTGCCAAAAACGCAATAATATTTTTATTATTAAATATTGCAATTTTTTCCTAAGCTCAAAAGAATCTTAATTTTATCGTATAATAAAAAAATTTAAATTTTGCAACATGATTTTGAAACCAGATTTATGCTATTTAACAAAATCTCATTAACTTGTAAAATCGGCTACTGTATTGTCTTGAATCCTTGTTGTCGAGATTAAAACTATCGACCTATTCTATGAAAACGAATATTCACGATATAGGAGTATTAACAATCACCTACAGGCAACTACAAAGATAATTAAGCTCTAACATGAGCGTATGTGTACTTACGTAGGAGTATGTCTTGTACTTTCCTAGTTGTCTGGTTACTGCAGTATCTACTGCAGACTGATTAGATACGAAGCATTGAAATACCGTAGGTGTGTGTAGGAGAAAAGGGCAAAAATTATAAAAATAAAGTAGGAGCCATAAATTAAATCAAAACAAAATAAAAAATTTCAATAAAAATTAAAAATTCAATAAAAAATTTTAATGATAAAATTTTATCAAAAATTTCAAGAATTTGATCAAAACCTTTTCTCAACCTTAACACTGATGTCTAGTGGGCTTTTCATCTAAATATGAAAATTATTAATGTTTTAGTACGCCTGGTATTTATATAATTTTTTATTAAAAATTAGTAACTGATCTTTTTATCTTGAAAAATACTTTACTTTAAGTTATTAAATATTCACTTTGTATGGAAACAAAAAAAACAACACGTTAATTGACTGCATAACATTTTTTTTCTTTAAAGAATCGTATATGACTCGAATAAAAGAAAAAACGGAAGACTTCTCCCTAATGTTACTTAAAAAAAAAACGAAAGAGAAATTCATTTCAGAAAGTGAATGACATAAAAGAAGAAAACATTTTTCCAATTTCCTGTATTAGGTACTTGTTATAAAAGCGTATTTTTATTTTCTTGTCCTCGAAGTTTTAAGACGTCATAAAGTGATTGATATGGGTTGTATGACAATAAAGCTAGTCACTGGAAAGACTATAATAAATAATATGTGTAATTAGTACACGGAATGCTGAAATTAATCAATCATTTTATTTGATTATATTGCACTTTTAATTAAAAAAATATTCTGATATATAATCTCAGATTTTATAAAATACTTCTTATCATTTTTTTATTTGTTAATAAAGAGATTTTTGTGAATTGGTCCTTGATAAAAATTTGTTTTTTATAAATTTTCTCATAAATTCGGATGGAGGTTCAATGGGTTTATGTGAAATGAAAGGTGACTTAACGTATCTTAGAAAGATTTTTATTTTTCTGAAAATCTATTTATTGAAAATCTGCTGATTCGTAAAAATGACTGCCATTATATAAAGTTAGGAGGACAAAATTTATTTCCATTTCAAAATATTTTTAATAAAATTCGAGAAAATATTCAAAACGGAGAAATACTATTTCAGGAAACAAAAATAAATAACATTATTTTACCTGAATCTATTCACAACGTAACCGACGGATACATAGACGAATCACTTCAAATAGAACCAATACAAGTAGAAGCCCTGATTAATTATGATATAAATAATAACTTACCTTCAAATTTCGACCCTATAATCATAAAAACCCAATATTTGACCCTGAAGAGAAAGACAAAATTTTATAAAAGTATGTTACAATTTTAATGACGTCTTTTACGATGAAAAAACAGACTTAACATTTACCTCAGTTATCAAACATGACATTAGAACTAGAGACGAAAACCTTATATATGATCGTAGTTTCCGACATCCTAAGAGTATACAAGAGGAAATTACAAAACAAATCAATAATTATTAGAAACTACAATTATTCAGCCATCTATATCGCCACATAGCGCACCTGCCTCGATAGTACCAAAAAAACAGGATGCTTCCGGTAAGAAGAAGTTCCGTATGGTTATAGACTATAGAAAACAATGAAAGCACTGTCGAAGATAAATATCCTCTCCCAAAAATTGATGAAATTTTAGATAACTTCGAAAAAGCAACTTATTTTACCTTTCTCGATTTAGCACAAGGTTTTCATCAAATCGAAGTAGACCCAAAATCAAAAATCTGCCATTACTATTCCTCACGGTCATATTGGATTCGTCAGAATGCCCTTTGGCTTAAAAACTGCCTCTGCCACATTCGAGAAATTAATGGACATATTCTACGGCCATTACTTTATAATTTTTTCTTCGTTTATATGGATGACGTAATAATCTTTTCAATATCTCTTCATGAAAATTTAGCACACATGTCTACTATTTTAGAAACTTTCGAAAATGCAAATCTTAAAGTTCAATTAGACAAATCCGAATTTCTGACTAATGAAGTCGCATTCTTAGGTCACATTGTTACCACAGAAGGAATAAAACCAAACCCAATAGAACTTGAAGCTATTCAAAAATACTCTTCCCAAAACGATAAAAGAAATAAAATCGCAATTTTTCACTTTCAAATTCTATCAATAATAACGGAAATAGGCGCTAATGTCTTTTTGTCGATGCTGTTTCACATGAGTTTTGTTTACCTGTTTATTCTACGTCTCATTTTAAATACAGTAGTGTTTTTTTCTTTAAAATTGTAATAACTGATATAGACGTTAGTGCCCTTTAGCAATAGTTACTGCGCATGATTTTCTTTAAATTCTTGCTCTAATTTCCACATTCCCACTAACGTTTATTGTAGTTACGTCGACGTCATGAGAGGTCGGTAGCAAAAATTCCACAGCTCGGTACCTTCCTAACATATAATCTTCAACGAATCAAATCCCTCTTGAAGCTGCTTAAAAGATTTCATATTGTGCTTGTCCATATAATAAAACGTCGGCTTTGGGGATGAGTAAAATTGTATTCTAATCATAATTGTCATTATTTACTGAATCATTCAAAAAACATTGAAAAATATAATCTGAAAAAGACTTAAAAAACCAGAGTTAATAGACGTTCTATTAATTGGTAGTTAAAATGTTATTGCAGTTTTATTATTATTTTTATATAAAGTATTCCTATAAATGTACAATTCTATTAAAATTACTGATTGGAAAAGTGAGTTACGTGTGAAAAAACTATTATTCAACACGTTAGCTGACTAAACGATTCTATTATTAGTATCATTCAACATTTCTTAGGGTGATACGTAAATTTTTAAAAACTAATAAATAATAAAAAAAAATACATATGTCGGAATTTTTTTAATTATCATATAAGAATTTTTATCATATTGCACGTACGCCATGACATATATTAGATTTAGTATAAAACTAGGATTTGTATTTGTCTACTTAAAATGTACATTATAAAAAGCGATGAAAAAAATAAATGCTTCAATTATTTCCAGTGGTCCGCAATTTTTTAACAACCAATTACTGTAACTGCTCGCTATTTTTGTACAAAATTTAAAGAATGTAAATTGAAACTAGTTAAATATATTATGACAATTGTTTAATGTCAGTGACAGTGTCAACGTGAATGTATTGTTGATAAATTTCCATAAAAACAGAAAAGTAAGTTTTTAATAAAAATATTTTATTTTTAAATATAAATAAAATTAAACCAAACACTATAATGAAATAAAATATAAAAATTAAATACCGGTGTGAAGTTAGCAAATTAAATAAGAATAAAAAATAATTATCATTAAATTTAAATTTTAGAAATCTCGCAATTTAATTTGTCAAACTTTGCTTTTTATAAAAAAAAACGTAATGTTTTATGCCTCCTTATGTCCCGGGTATGACATATTTTTATCTATTACCATTATAGATTTTTTTTTAATTTTTTTTTTACTTTCGGACTACCAGAGTTTACTTAGTACTAAAATAAATTTAACTTCACATAAATTAAATTATGACAGCTATATTTTTTTCTATACCTGCCGCAATTTAATTTGTCAAACTTTACTTTTTGTAAAAAAAAAATGTAATGTTTTATGCCTCCTTATGTACCGATTGTGACATATTTTTATCTATTACCATTATAGATTTTTTTTTACTTTCCGACTACCAGATACTAGAATACCTAGTATTAAAATAAATTTAACTTCACGCAAATTAAATTATGTCAGCTAATTTTTTAATTTGAAAATAAAATCCATATTAATCCAAAATTTTTGTAATAGAACAAATTTTTTTCGGTGTAGTATTAGTAAGAAATATTTTCTAGTTAAAGCGTTATTGTGAAATTTCGTAAACTTTTTGCTAACAAATTCCACATGTCAAAACAATATTTCAGAGGAGATCAAAGCCAACGTTAGGCATTGTTCGAATGTTAGGCTTTTACTTTATAGCTCATTGTCACGCAAACTTGAATTTCAGTACATCGAACTCCTTTAAAATTGTAATTTTATTATTTTAAAACAAACTTTATAACCTTAACTTTATATGTTCACACTATCGAGCGAATTTTCGGCTGTTAAGAAATCTTAGAAAACAAAATTCAGTAGTAAAAACATATTTTTTTAAGTATTATTAAACTACAAACACTCACATTTTTTTAGAGTCTCAAATATTGATCTAAAGCAATCAAAAATTTATAATATTCTAACAAATTAAATAAAAAGTGCCAAATTCAGCAAAAGTGTTCCAAGATATTTACTCTAAAATATAAAAACACCAATAAGAATAGAGATAAAAGAGAATCCGAAATATACATAATGAATAAATTTATTTACAAAGAAAAGATCTTTATCTTTCGACATAAAAATATGCCTAATACAATTTCTAAACGATTACATTGTCATTTAAATATAAAGTTCGCTTCTAAGAGCAACAGGTTCAAGTGTTTACTTTTCTCCAGAAACTCTGAAGTCAAATAGTTAAGTCTTTAATTGAATATTCATTAGCGGTTATAGCAATGTCGATCGAATATTGCTCGTTAATTAATTGCTCGTTTCTAATAGAATTATTATAAATTTCTCCTGTCATTAGATATGTAAACACTAATCACAGATAACCAGTTTTTCTCTAAATTCCATAATTATAATTTAAAAATTTTGAATAAATTCCCACTTATAGTATTTTTTATTGTCGTTTATATGGGGTTCGAATAGATTTAATATATTTATAGATTTATTGTTATAAAAGATAAAAAAATGTCTAAAATGATGGCATTTTTGATCATTCTGGATTAGAGTATTTTTTGGTATCCCTATTAAAATAATTTTTAAATACATGTAAAGATAATTTTAATAGTTACATCGTATAAATTTTAAAAAATCTGGAGATATTTTCGATACCAGTAAATTTACCCAAAATTAGTTTATAATCTCCAAAAATCTTCTACGTTTGCAGATCTTTGAATAATTTCCTGTCGATATTTTAACATCGTTAAAAATTTCCTTGATTTAAGGAAACTTTCAAAAATTTGGCAACGCCGCTTTAAAAATTTACAAATAGTCCGAAAGAAAAAAATATGGTAAAATTAAAAAGACTTTATGATCTGTCAAATTCAGAAATTCAAAAATAGAAATTATAATTTTCAAAAATATTCTACATTTCATATTTTTTTTAAACATCCTGTTTTTTTAAGTCATAGAAAATTGTCCAGATTTAGGGAAACTTTTGGAAATTTGGCAACTCTGCTTTCAAAATAAGAAAATATAGTAAGTACCGTGTGATTTTTCCAAATTCCGAAAATTTCAAAAAGTCTCAAAATTTTTTCAATGTTGATAAATTTACACAAAAATAGTCTCGAATCTCCAAAAATCTTCTATATTTGCTAAAATTTGGCAAAAATTTCCTGTTGGAGATTTTTTCAATTCGTAAAAAAATCGCAAGATTTAGGGAAACTTTCGGAAATTTGGCAACGCAGCTTTAATAATATCATAATTGTTCAAAATAGGAAAATATTCTACAATTAGAAAAATATCAAAGAATTTAGTACCGTGTGATATTTCCAAATTCTGAAAATTTCAAAAAATCCAAAATTTTTTTGATGTTGATAAATTTACCCAAAAATAGAGTCTCGAATCTCCAAAAATGTTCTACATTTGCTACAATTTGGAAAAATTTGTAGTCGAGATTTTTTCGAGTCGTAAAAAAATCGCAAGATTTAGGGAAACTTACGGAAATTCGGCAACGCTGCTTTAAAAATATTGAAACTGTCCAAAATAGCAAAAATTGATAAATTTAGAAAAATAATTAAAGAATTTCGTGCTATTCCCAATTTCCGAAAATTTCAAAATATTTGAAAATTTTTTCGATGTTGTTAAATGAACCCAAAATAAAGTTTCTAATATCCAAAAATAATCGACATTTTCAAAAATTTCCGATAGAGATATTTTCAAGTCGTAAAAAATTCATCAGATTTAGGGAAACTTATGAAAATTAGGCAACGCTGCTTTAAAAATTATCAAAATTGTCCAAAACAAAGAAATCTACTAAAAATACCAAGATATCAAATAATTTAGAATCTTATGACGTTTTCAAATTCCGGGAATTTCAAAAAAATCTGAAAATTTTAAGAAGTCAAGTGAATTTTTTAAAAATTAAAGTTCCTTATCACCAAAAATAATCTACGTCTACAGGACTTTTGCAAGAATTCCTGTAGATATTTTTTCAAGCGGTAAAGATTAAGGGAAACTTTCGGAAATTTGGCAACGCTGCTTTAAAAATATCAAAATTGTTTAAAATAAAAAAAATTGCCATAGTTAGCAAAATATTTAATGAATTTCTTACCGTGTGATATTTCCAAATTTCGAAAATTCAAAAAATCTGAGAATATTTCCGATGTTGTTAAATTTACCAAAAAATTGTGAAATTTTCAAATTCCGAAAATTTAAAAAATTTGGAAATTTCCTGTAGAGATTTTTTCAAATCTTATAAAAATCATCAGATTTAGGAAAACTTTCGGAAATTTGGCAACTCTGTTTTAAAAATATTAAAATTGTTCAAATAAAAAAATATACTAAAATTAGCAAAATATTAACGAATTTAGGACCTTATGAAATTTCCAAATTCTGAAAATTTCAAATATTCTGGAAATTTTTCCTTGTTAAGAAATTTATTGAAAATTAGTTTCTCATCTCCAAAAATATTATACATTTGCAGAGCTTTTATAAAAATTTTCTGTCGAGATTTTTTCAAGTCGTAAAAAAATTCACCACATCTAGGGAAAGTTTCAGAAATTTGGCAACGGATCATAAAAAATGTTAAAATTGACCCAAATAATAATAATATATGATAAAATTTGAACAATATCAACCAGGTGACATTAAAATTCCGTAGATTTTAAAAAATCTGGAAATTTTTCGTTATAAGTAAGTTTATTGACAATTGGAGTTTCGAATCTTCAAAAATATTCTACATTTGTAGAGCTTTGGTAAAAATTTTCTGCCGAGATTGTTTCAAGTCTTAAAAATTCCTCAGGTTTAGGAAAACTTTCTGAAATTTGGCAACGCTGCTTTATAAACATTAAAATTATTTAAAATAAAAAAAATATACAAAAATTAGCAAAATATCAAAGAATTTAGAACTTTGTGACATTTCCACATTCCGTAAATTTTAAAAAATCTGGAATTTTTCGTTATTAAGTAAATTTATTGAAAATTAGTTTCTAATCTAGAAAAATATTCTTCATTTTCAAATCTTATGCAAAAATTTCCTGTCGAGATTCTTTCAAGTCGTAAAAAATTCTCCACATCTAGAAAAACTTTCGGAAATTTGTTAACGACGCCTAGGAAATATCAAAATTTCCCCAAATAAAAATATATGCTAAAATTTGCAAAATATCAAAGAATTTAGAATCCAAATTCCGAAAATTTAAAATAATCAGTAAAATTTTTTGGTGTCAGTAAAATTAGTTTCTAATCTCTAAAACTATTCTAAATTTGCAAAACTTGGGAAAAATTTCCTGTCGATATTTTTCAAAGTCGTAAAAAGTTCCCCAGATTTGAAGAAAGTTTCGGAAATTTGGCAAAATTTCAAAGAACTTAGGGCCAAATTTCGAAAATCTGAAATAGTTTTCGATGTTGGTTAATTTACCCAATATTAAATTTTCTAATCCCTAAAAATTTTCGACATTTGCAGAACTTTTAAAAAATTTCCTTTCCTGTTTTTTTTTAAGTCGTAAAAATTCCCAAAAATCTGAAGTTTAAATTTAGATTTTTAAAAATTAACAAAAAAAACATATTTTGTTTAATATAAAAACGCAGGAACATTTCAGAAAAAAAAATATTTTTTTGTTTTTTGAACACGGCAAGTTAAAATTTGGTATAAAATATTTTTTTTTGTTGTAATTAAAATGTAGAATATATATTTAAAAATTACATATAAATTAAATTTTTGTGATACCATTAAAATATAAAAAAATACGAAATTTTAAAAAATCACGCTCTAAAATTTTTTTAAAACGTTAAACATTTAAGATACATAAACAAAATTTAAAAAAAAAACGTATATAACTAAGATATAAAATAAAATTAAAAAACAAACCCAATAAAATATTAAAATTATTTTTCACACAATAAAAAAATACGAAAAGTCCAAAAAATAGTTGCGGACACATCATAAAATTTTCCCGCCATTTATGTTCTGTACCTATGAGAAAAAAGTAAATGGTGAAAGTGGCATAAGTGAAAGTTTTCTTTTAATAATTTTTTTTATCGAAACGATTAATAGTAGTTTGTACAAAGCGTCACTTTTCTCACGAGCTCAGAAAGTTGTGCCACGAGCCGTACGGCGGGTGTCGCAAATCTAGCGATTCTAAAAAAAACGTGTTTTGCATAGTGGTTGTAGAAAAAATATATTTATATTTTTATTCTTGAAGTATTGATTCATTGATTTACTTGACACAAATGAATCCTAAGATTATTCGACTTTAAATCTCCAATTCAAGTTTTAATGCTTACACGATGTTTCAAATTCGATATTTTTCACTAATATTCAAGAAAATAAATTCATTAAAAAGGACAAACTGTTGTCGTCATAATATTTTTTAAATCCATTTTTTTAATAAAATTCGCACAATTATTTGCTTCACCCTATACGAAAATTTCGTAAACTTACTAAAATAAAGAATTAATTAAATGGGACAAAAATTTACGTACTTTAAGAAAAAGTTAATTCGAAAAATTATATTCCGCTATTTAAATTATTTATTATGTAAAATACATAAGAAGTTTGATTTTAGGTCCGTATTAAGTGGATAAAAAATAAATAATCATATTAGTGGAAAAACAATTTAAAAACGTACGTTTGTACATACAGGGTGAGTCACGAGGAACTATACATACATACATACATACAACAAAATGTCTTCGTCTTTATTAATATAGTGGGTGGATTATGAATCTTTACCAAAACAAATAAATAAAGAGGCCACAGAAGTACTTGTACCTCAATTGCAGCAGTGTCCTCTATATATGTATATAGATGTATTCGTATTTTTTACAACATTATCGATCATTGTATCGGTAAAAAGACAATTCCTTATTCCTAGAATATTTTTGGCTGGTCCGATAATTCCTGGAAGTCTTCGGCAGATTCTATAGCATTTTGTTCAAATTCAGAATCTTCTTCACGTTCGTTGATGACTTCCTCTTCATCGGTGTCACTGTCGTCTATTTGATATTTTCTTCAACACTCGAGTCGTTATTTAGCATCGTTTGGATTATCCAGATTAAAACGTTTTTTTTTGCTAGCCATATTGCCTGAAAAAGAACAATGTACCATGAACGGTCGCGCGTATGTAATATATAAAGTTATCATTTTCAGAGAAAATTTTTGAAATAATTGCATGAGATATATACAATAAAAGGTAATTTTACAATATTACAACAAAATATCTACATTTGGTTTAAAATGATAGCTAGATATGATTAAGATTATAACTATGTTAATCTTCTCAGTTCTAATAGTCTAAGTACATATATAAAAATGAAAGGTATAAGGTATAATATAGATAGGTTTCATTAGCTCTCCCGAAATTTGAGTAGCCAATCTGCCAGCGCGCTCAGGAAGATTAAAGCAAGGGCGGGCGATCAAAAATGCCTCGATGTTGTCTTCCGTTTTTTGTTTGTCATTTAGCTTACAGTTTAGTTAAAAACTCAGTAATTATTCCAAAAATTTTTATTCATCCTTTTTTTGTCACATACATTAAGGCCATTTTGTTGCAGTCTGTCGGCCCTTTCTCTTACAGGAAATCGTCTGCCAATAATTTTCCCGCTTTTTACAATAACAATTACATAACAATTACATGATATTTAAATACATTTTATCCGTGAGGATTATCATTTTTTGCTTTAATCTTCTTGAGCGCGATGGCAGATTGGCCACTTAATGTTCTGGAGAGCTAATAAAACCTCTCTAGCTATAAATATTGCATATCCCTTATACCTTGTATTTTTATGCTCTCCGTCTATAACTAATGAAGTAGACTATCGGTTAGTGTCGCTAAAACCGGCAAATAAGTGGAAGCAGGACCACGCACGATCAAACTTCCGTATACAAAGGTCCAACTGTTAGGATTCGTATGTATTGCATACGCGCACCTATCGGAAGTTTAAGTCGATTTGTCTCATTTTTTTGGTAAAAGTATGTATTGGTGTCTAGCAAATAACTGACATATTCAAAATAAAAATATTCTAGTGCCGCCTTTGTTGCTTTACTGTATAATATTGTACAGTAATTATAAAAAAAAATTTTAAATGACTAATAAGGACACACACTATGCTCCAGTATAGTAAATACTAGAATTTCAATAAAATAACAGGGTCACATTTAAAAATCTGACATATCTGGTTCATGTCAAAAATTCACACTGTATGTAACTTATTCCACCTGAAATGGACTGAAATCAGATAAGAAATTGTTATTGGTTAGCTCTATACGAAAATCGTAGATTTAATAATTTCTTCTAAATCCACGAATGTCTTAGTATTATGGAAGTATTCTAATGTCGAAAATTTTAATTTTGAATATTTGTTTAGTAGTAGGTACAATCTAACATATTTTTTTGTAAAACAATAAAATCCGGTTAATAGAATTATTCACTGTTGCAATATTATCAGAAATGACCAATTGATAATCAGAAAGTCCATTATACATTTAAACATTCGACAAGAAAAGTGTAATGAGCCAGATTCATTTAATCTTGAACATTTTTTAAAATCGTAATGTTTATTACACTTAAAATTTTACACACTGACGTACTCTTTCCACTTTACACTTACTGTGTACACCAACCTCAGTCTCTTATTTATTTATTAAATTGTTTTTTACTTTGCTCGGTAGTGTTAAACCTGTTTTGTTTTTTGGTTATTGTTATTTATTTTATTTCTTAATTTATGAACAAACATTTCTTGGACTTGTTTATTTCATTCTGATTAAAATATTTACACATAATTTTTCCCCGACCAAATGAGAAAAATAGGTTAATACAATCGAGAGAGAGAGAGTAAAATAATGGATATGAAATATTCTTACAAATGTTCGCGAAGCCGGCACTAGAATTTTTTATTCATAATATATCACTGAGTTGCTGGATATCAATACACACTTTTACCAAAAAATGAGACAAATCAAATTAATCATTGAAAATATATGACCCAACATTGTTTTGGTCAAAATCCATAATCCATATTTACTAATATATATTAGTAAAGAAAAGAAAAAGACATTTTTTAATGGTCATTTGATAATCCTCTACATATTGCCTCTGTTTCTCGTGACTCACACTGTATAAAAATTTACCTGAAAGTAGCATTATACAAACACAAAATGCTAAAATAAAAATCTAATTATAAAAAATAAAAAATATTTTTTTTCTCTTTTAATTAACTCTTAACTCTGTTTTTTTAGTATTTAACGAAATCTTTGTATAGGTAAATTAAATACTATAATCAAAATATATCTTGTTAGTGGTTTTCATGTAAAATATCTAATTTGTAACATCAAGTAAATAAATGAAATTCGAAACCATCTAGGTCAACCAAAACATGACGTTGCTTCCATTTACCACCGAAAAAGACTATATTTAGCCATGGTGGTTATATCAAATAATGACTGTGACATGGACTTAATAATGTAAACGTACATCGCATCTAATAATTTAACCAAACCGATTGTGTATACACTCTAATGGATCTAATATTGGAACATCAGCCAAAAGGGTTTGCTCACTTAAATATGAATCTAAATATTTAATTTTTTATCCCCTGTAGGTATAATTGAAGATGTTGGCACCTGGAGTTTTTACTTCTGTCATGGTGCTAGTCGTTACAGGGCAAGTCTTCTCTAATGGTAAGTGTTTTATTTCAATATTTATTAAACATGATTTGTTCACTGAAACAATAATAAAGTAATGTGTTAATTATAAAAATATTCGTATCATATATTGTCAGTCAGTTACTGTTTATTGTTTTTAATAAAACAATAACTATTTTAATTATGATTCAATTATCAATATTTAAATAACATAATCAGCATTAATTGTTGGATAATTTTTAGATAACACGACATTGATAAATTTTACAATAAATTATTACCTATTCTTACAACTTATCAGTTTATTAATTATTACGGTTTACATTTTTTTAGTACTTTATTTTTCTATTATTAATTATACAGGGTGTTTTATAGATTACTGTTTTTTATATTAAAGTTGTTTCGTGTTCCCCCTCACTGAGGTATATAATCTACTTAAAATTATTCTTAAAAATAGGCTTGGTTAACTTTGAAACACTACGATTACTAAGAAATAAATACCCAACTCATTCGCCCCAATAATAAAAACGCCCAAGTCATTCGCTTCAATATTAAAAAATTCCCAAGTCATTAGCCTCAATTAAAAAAATACCCAAGTCATTCACCTCAATATTAAAAAAATACACAAGTCATTCACCTCAATTTTAAAAAATAGCCAACTCATTCGCTCCAATAATAAAAACACCCAAGTCATTCGCCTCAATATTAAAAAAATTCCCAAGTCATTCGCCTCAATTTAAAAAATACCCAAGTCATTCGCCTCAATTTAAAAAATACCCAACTCATTCGCCCTAATAATAAAAACACCCAAGTCATTCGCCTCAATATTAAAAAAATTCCAAAGTCATTCGCCTCAATTTTAAAATACCCAAATCATTCATCTCAATACTATAAAAATACCCAACTCATTTGCCTTAATTTAAAAAAATACCCAAGTCATTCACCTCAATATTAAAAATATACCCAAGTCATTCACCTCAATACTACAAAAATACCCAACTCATTCGCCTCAATTTAAAAAATACCCAAGTCATTCACCTCAATACTACAAAAATACCCAACTCATTTGCCTTAATTTAAAAAAATACCCAAGCCATTCGCCTCAATACTAAAAAAATATCCAAGTCATTCGCTTCAATATTAAAAAAATACACAAGTCATTCGCCTCAATTTTAAAAAATACCTAACTCATTCGCTCCAATAATAAAAACACCCAAGTCATTCGCCTCAATATTAAAAAAATACACAAGTCATTTGCCTCAATTTTAAAATACCCAACTCATTCGCCCCAATAATAAAAACACCCAAGTCATTCGCCTCGATATTAAAAAAATTCCCAAGTCATTCGCCTCAATTTAAAAAATACCCAAGTCATTCACCTCAATACTACAAAAATACCCAACTCATATGCCTTAATTTAAAAAAATACCCAGCCATGCGCCTCAATGCTAAAAAATACCCAAGTCATTTACCTTAATATTAAAAATATACCCAAGTCATTCGCCTCAATTTATAAAAAAACCCAAATCATTCGCTTTAATATTAAAAACAACCAAGTCATTTGCATCAATTATAAGAAAATACCGAAATCATTCACCTCAGTATTAAAAAAAATACCCAAGTCATTCGCCTCAATTTTAAAAAATACCCAAGTCATTCGCCCCAATAAAAAAAACACCCAAGTTATGCGCCTCAATATTAAAAAAAAAAACCCAAGTCATTCGCTTCAATATTAAAAAAAATCCCAAGCCATTCGCCTCCGGGAGGTAGAATAATTTCTTTAGAAGTTTCCGCCTCTTTTTGAATCTTTTATCAAATTTGAAAAATGTCAAATATTTTTTGAGATATTTGCAAAAACCCAAAATTTCTAAAAAAAAGTTCTAACTCCCGGAATTCGAGCTCTCATATTTATCATTTTAATTTGTTGCTGACCGTTTTGGGATGAGTACGCCGTCTCTATAGTAACTACCACATCTAAAATATTTTTTTAAAGCACTAAATATTGATATAAAAATTTAAAAAAAGAAATGGTAACATTTCAACACTTAAAGAAAGAAATTTCTGTTGGAAAAAAATTTTTAAATGCATTTTTCAAAAAGCTAGCCTATTGTTAATTAACTATTTTCTTTCATACCGCTATTTTCATTGAAAGCTGGATAATTGTTTAAATAACCATCCTAAAAATTTTTTGCCCCTTGGAGTATTTTCTAAGATGACGGTATAAAATTATTTAAAATTTGTTTATATTGTTTTTAACGAGTTTTCTAAATTAACAAAAAATTAAATATCATAAAATTGTTATTAAATTTTTTCTCTTATATACTACGGTATAGCTGTTTTTATATTAGAAATAAAGATTAAATTATTGTGGGTAAGATTTTTTAACGCTATTTGTTTATAAATTGTTAAAAAACAAATAGTTTACTTTAATATTTTTGAAAAAATTTTTTACTATTCTATTGTTTAGGGTCATCGATGATATTAAAAATTTTTTTTTTTCTTAAAAAAAATTCCTTATTGTATACATATAATCGTTTTTTTCATATTTGCATTATTTAAATAATTAATTAAGAAATAATTTTGTCTTTAAAAATTAGTATATTAATAGTTCAAAATAAAATAAAAAAAAAATTTCTTATTAATAATTGCATTGTTTATGTAATTATAATCAAAATTTGAGTGTCACAACAATTTTTTTCTAATATCACTAAAAACAACCATATGCAACAAAGTTGAGAAAAAAAAATTTCTGTATTTTTAATTAGATCTACTAAAAAAATACAGAAAAATTTTTTTCGCCACATTGTTGCATATGGTTGTTTTTGTATTTTTTAGTAGTATTAGAAAAAAATTACTGTGACACTCAAATATTATTTATAACAAATTGTGAACTAAATAAACAATGAAATTATTAATGAAAAAAAAAATTTTAAATTGTATTACGAGCCATCAATACTGATTTTTAAAGACAAAATTATTCCTTAACTAATTATTTAAATAATGCAAATATGAAAAAAAAAACGATTATATGCAATAAGAAATTTTTTTCAAGTAATCTTAACCACAATAATTTAACTCTTATTTCTATACCAAAGTACATGAGAAAAAAAAATTTAACAACAATTTTACGATTTTTCATTTTTTGTTAACGTAGAAAGCTCGTTATAAACAATATAAACAAATTTTAAATATTTTTATAGTGTCATATTATTGAGTACACTCATAGAAAATACTCCAAGAGGCGAAAAATTTTTAGTGTGAATATTTAAACAATTATCTAACTTCCAATCAAGACAGTATGAAAGAAAATAGTTAATTAACAATAGGCTAGCTTCTTTGAAAAATGCATTTAAAATTTTTTTCCAACGGAACTTTCTTTCTTCAAGTGTTGAAATGACACCATAATTTTTTTAAATTTTTAAATCAATATTTAGTGCTTTAATAAAATATTTTAGATGCGGTAGACACTATAGAGGCGGCGTACTAATCCAGAAACAGTCGCGCGGAGACCTATTTTCAGCAACAAATTAAAATGTTAAATAAATGAGCTAGAGGTCCGGTAGTTTGATGTTTTTGTTTGGAAATTTCCTCCTCTTTAAGGATCTAATTTGGAATTCCCGCTATCTTGTATAGTTTTTGAGTTATCATCAAAAAATAAAATGGCTTTTATTTTCGGAACAATTACAATTTTTATCGCTCATATTTTTCACTACCCTTCTAACTATTTTTCGCAGAAAACTCACTTGACCATACTACACAATGTGATTAAGTATCATATTTTTCTTATCTTAACAGCTATATTATTTACCTTTCCCCCCATTAAAACACCCTATATACATCAATATACGCATTGTCCATTTATTAAAAAGATAAATATAATTCTTCAGACATTTTTCTGCAATAATATTTTGATAGAGTTCTTCCTTATTTCTACATAATCAAATATTTCATATCTGATTACATTACAATATAATGAATTCTAAAAAGCACTTTGTAACTAAAAGTAACTTCGAACTTTAGGTCGGAGGAAAAGCTTGACTGCATAACATGATATATCGACTTCCGCATCATACACGAGATTGAAAAGTGTCATGGCACCGTTGTGAAGCGATATCACACGTGCTATTGACATTGTTGACAGTGAAAAAATTAATATTGAAAGTAGATGTTCGACCAACATGCACGGGGACAAAATTTATATACAGGATAATTCAAATATAAAACTAAATAATATAAAGTTAATTTTTTGAAATGCATTATTTTAATTAAACATTTTCATTAAAGCAACATTAAAATTAAATGAAAATATTTCAGTAAATTTTCACCACAAATTTATTTCCTCAGTGGACATTTATAATACGCCACCGTCTGCTTTAAAATTCTACGTCTTGAAATGTTAATTAGCGGAAGCGCTAGTTTAATTTCTAAGAAAAATTAATTTGAAAGTTTCTAAAAGTATTCGGTCAGGTTATTCATATTTAACTAGTGCATATAATTATTCTGAGCTTCTTCTACTGATGTTAAAATTGAAAATTCTGATAGTTTGTCTGCGCGTATTAAAGGGATTTATGATTTATTTATAGCCATCTTTAAATAAAGTTCTAATGGCAAATTAATATCAATTACAACAAAAATAATGGACATAAGATTATGTTTTTTTTTCACAAAAGCAAAAATGCATTTTTTCATTTTGATTTTAAAAATAGAAGTAAGAATGCATTTTGCCACAATCGATTAAAAAAAAAGTAATAATGCATTTTTCCTCAATTGAATTTGAAAAAAAAGAAGCAAGAATGCATTTTGCCACACTCGAATTTGAATAAAAAAAGCAATTTTCCGCACATAATTTTAATGAATAAAAGCAAGGAAGCATTTCTTTACATTTGAATTAACAAAAAAAAAAACAAAAAGATATTTTTTCACACTTGAAATACAAAAAAAGCATAATGCATTTTTCCAAACTCGATTTTAACAACAATAAAGTAACAATGCATTTCGCAATACTCGAATTTGAATAAAAATAGGTAATAATGCATTTTGCCACACTCGAATTTGAATAAAAAGAAGCAAGAATGTATTTTACTAAACTCAAATTTGAATAAAAGAAGGAAGAATGCATTTCTCAACATCCGATTCTAAAAAAAGTAAGAATACATTTTTCCACACCCGATTTTGAACAAAAAATAAACAAAAATGCATTTTTTCATATTTAATTTTAAAAAATAAGAAGCAAAAAAGTATTTTTCACTTGAATTAAAAAAAAAGGAAAAAGTAATTTTTTCGCTTTTGAAATGAAAAAAAATCAATAATGTATTTATTCAAATTCGATATTAAAAAAGAAAAAATAATGCATTTTGCCACACTCGAATTTAAATAAAAAGAAACAAAAATGTATTTTCAATATTCGGATTCTAAAAAAAAGAAGCAAAAATGCATTTTAACACACTTGATTTTGAATAAAAAAAAGGAAGATGCATTTTTCAAAATCCGATTCTACAAAAAAAAAGAAGCAAGAATGCATTTTACACACTCGATTTTGATCAAAAAATAAAAAAAAATAAACAAAAACACATTTTTCCAAATTCGATATTAAAATAACAAGCGAGAATGCTTTTTTGCCACACTCTAATGTGAATAAAAAGAAACAAAAATGCATTTTCAATATTTGGATTCTAAAAAAAAGAAGCAAAAATGCATTTTAATATACTCCATTTTGAATAAAAAGAAGGAAGATTCATTTTTCAACATCTGATTCTAAAAGAAGAAGAAGCAAGAATGCATGTTCCATACTCGATTTTGAACAAAAATACATTTTTCCGAATTCGGTATTAAAAAAAAGCGAGAGTGCATTTTGCCACACTAACTTGAAAAAAAAGAAACAAAAATGCATTATCAATATTCGGATTATAAAAAATGAACCAAAAATGCATTTTACCACACACGATTTTGAATAAAAAGAAGGAAGATGCATGCATTTTCCAACATCTGATTTAAAAAAAAGAGAATCAAGAATTCATTTTCCATAGTCAATTTTGAACAAAAATACATTTTTCCAAATTCGATATAAAAAAAAAGTGAGAATGCATTTTGCCGCACTCGAATTTGAATAAATAGAAACAAAAATGCATTTTCAATATTCGGATCAAAAATGCATTTTAACCACACTCGATTTTGAATAAAAAGAAGGAAGATACATTTTTCAACATCCGATTCTAAAAAAAAAAATAGAAGCAAGAATGCATTTTCCAGACTCTATTTTGAACCAAAAAATAAACAAAAATACATTTTTCCAAATTCGATATTAAAAAAAGAAGCTAATTTTGAATAAAAAGAAGGAAAAAGGAAGATGCATTTTTCAACATCCGATTATAAAAAAGAAGAAGCCAGAATGCATTTTTCCACACTCGATTTTGATCAAAAAATTGATAAAAATGCATTTTTAAAAACATGATTTTAAAAAGAGAAACAAGAATGCATTTTCCACACTCGATTTTGAACAAAAAATAAACAAAATAAACAAAAATACATTTTTCCAAATTCGATATTAAGAAAAGAAGCGAGAATGCATTTTGAAACACTCAAATTTGAATAAAAAGAAACAAAAATGCATTTTCAGTATTCGGATTCTAAAAAAAAGAATCAAAAATGCATTTTACACACTCGATTTTGAACTAAAAAATAAACAAAAATGCGTTTTTGAAACTGGATTTTAAAAAAAGAAGCAAGAATGCATTTTTCCTAAGTGTAGTGGAAAAAATATATTATTGCTCATTTTTGGTTTGTTTTTCAATTTCTTGTTTGAAAAATTCATGAGTGCATTGTTTTTTTAATTTTTGGGTGGATAAATGCACTCTTGCTTTGAATCTAAAAATGCATATTTACTCTGTTTTCAATGTTCTTTTTGGAAAAATGCATTGTTGCTTTATTTTTTAAATTCATGTATAAAGAAATGTATTGTTGCTTTGTTTTTTAAATTCGTGTGTGAAGAAATGCATTATTGCTTTGTTTTTCAAAAGTGGGTACAAAGAAATGTCATGTTGCATAGTTTTTTAAATTTATATGTGTAAAAATGTATTTTTACTTTGTTTTTCAAATTTGTGTGGATAAAATGGTGTACAAAATAATTAAAATGTTTAATATACAAAATAATCACCCTGCATATATTAAATATTAATTAATTTCTTCCAGTAAAGGTGTAATTATAACAAAGTTTTTTTATTGCTTCCTACAGGAAATAATCGTTATTTATAAGTTGGGTAATAGTCTGAAATACTAACTTTTTGTCAAATACACTTGCTGGACTATATAAAAATAAAAATTTGCAGTAAATAAATTTGTCATATCATATTTTCGCTTACATAAGGTACGTATATGTAGTAAAAACTAACAAATGAGTTCATATCGTCTACATTGAAGACAATAAAGTTAGCGGAATTAACACATTACTTTTGAAAATTGTTTCAGTGAACGGTTTCAGCACGTGTTTGAACAATCCAATGTTCAATATACCCAGGATGTTAGGAAGATTTTTATTTTATTACGAGATTTTACGCCGAGGACCGGGATAAGATTAATTTCGAATTGTATGACCACTGAAATTTTTTTATTATGCAAAATTATTTCTTATTCTCCAAAGAAACTATAATGAATTATATGAAAATTTGAGACAAGAGTTTTTTGGTTTAGCTCACTTGATCTTAATTATAGCGGTACAAAGCTACCAATTGTTAAAATGTTATTAATATGTGGTGTGTCCATTTGTTTCATTTAACTATTACATTTTGAATTAAATAATGCATTATTTCAATTAAACATTGCTTCATTTAAATTAAACAATGTATTGTTTGGTAAAACGATGCATTTGTTTAAATTAAACATGCATCTCTTGAATGAACAATTTATTTTTTTAATTAAAATACTGTATTGTTTGAATTAAACAATAAATTATTTGAGTTAAACAATGAATTGTTTGAATTAATAATGAATTTTTTGAATTAAACAATGAATTGTTTTAATTAAACCATGAATTGTGTTAATTAAACAATAAATTGGTCAACTGTGGACGCAGTTGAAAAGGTCATTCAAATCGCGAACTCTGAGCGGTGGATTTGGGGAGCGGTCGTGTTTATCGACGTGAAAAAGCCTTTAACACGGCCAAGTGGAGCCATATTTTTCAAACTTTGGACGGGATCGGCATTAGTAAATACCTCCTTGATATAGCGAAAAATTACATTCAAGATAGACGCATCTTAGTCGGAAAGAAAGAGCTGGAGGTGTCACAGGGCGTCCCACAAGGCTCAGTGCTTGGGCCACTATTCTGGAACATTTTATACAACGGAGTACTTGATCTGAAGCTGTCCAGAAACTGCAGCATGGTGTCTTATGCGGATGACCTAGCTCTGATAATTAACGCGGACAACAAGGGGGAGCTCATGTTCGAGATGGATATGGAACTGTGGCAGACCGAGAATTGGATGGAAAACAGATGATAAACTAATATTCAATGAACACATTAAGAATGTCTGCGAGAAAGCCAATAGACAAGTTGCGGCATTAACAAGAATTCTGCCTAACATGAGAGGTCCGGGGTACTACAGCAGAAGGATGCTGTATGGATTTGTAGCTTCTATCCTCCTATTTGCAGCGCCAATATGTGCGGAAGTATCCAAATTAAGGAAATATTGGAGCATGCTCATAACGACGCAGAGAATGATGACAGTCAGATTAGCGAGCGCATACAGAACCGTGTCTGCTGAAGCAGCAGCTGTGATAGCAGGTATCCCTCAGATAGACCTCATGATAGAAGAGAGGCCCAGGCTGGCTATACGAGGAACAAACAGCAACGCCGATAAAAAGGAGGAGAGAAGAATAACCATAAAAAAGTGGTAGAATAGATCGAATGATCTGACCACCGTGGCACACTGGACAAAAATCGTGATTCCAGACATAAACCAATGGCTAAACTGCAAGCACAGAAGAACCTGTTATAATGTGACTCAGGTACTATCAGGACATGGTAGATTTAAGACCTTTCTGCATAGAATTATTAAAGCTAAGACCGAGGATTGTCTATACTGCAGCCAGTGAGACAATCCAGAACATACGCTTGCGATTTGCGCAAGGTGGAAAGTGCAGAGGCTGGCAGTGGAGCTAAGGACGGGGGAAGTTATGAGCACCAAAAAACTGGTCATATTGATGATGGCCAACAACAAAAATTGGGTAGTTGGTGAAAAATTTATAAAGGAGATCATGGAGAAAAAAACAGAGGAAGAATAGACTGAGCAATGGCAATCCTATGGTCTGATGTAATGTCTGGGAGGACGGTCCTAGGCCATAAGAAATGGAAGAGGTGATTTTAGTAAGTGAAGAAGGGGAGAACCTGTTTCCGGTGCGCGTTTCCACCTTAAATAAAGGTATTCAAATTAAGAATTTTATTTGTTTGAAATAACAAAATCTGATGAAATGGGGTATTGTAAATATTTGTAAAGAAATTATTAGTTTGATTTAAATGAAGGAAATGTTTCAACAAATTTTAAAGTTATTGCATACTAAATTTAAAAGAATTATTTGTTTTTAGCAACAATTTTAATTCTTCATTCAAACAAAACAAAATTTAATGCAACCGGTATTAAATTTTTTCTGTCAAACAAAAGATTTGTTTAATGTTAATAAATTTCTTCATATTTATGCTTAAATGGAACGAATATAAACACTAATTTAAAACAATTTGTAATTTATATTCAAAGAAACCGAAATTCTTCACAGAAGAATGAGTTTCTTGAATTAAAGAAAATTTGTTTTTTAAAAACAAGCAAATTTCAAACGAATGCATTTGTTTGATTCAAGAAACCCTTTTTCAGAGTGTAAGGCCGGTGACAGACTGGAGAAAGAAGTTTCACGAAAATCGTTGCAGGAAACAGGAGATTTGTTTCATTATCACACAACTCACACATTCATATGAGACGGAATACACTGGCGTTTCTGTAATTATAATTGTTTCGTATACAAATTTTCTAAAACAGAACGTGCAGTATTTCGCGATATTTGTTGCTTTTCTTTCAATCAAAAGTTTCATCAATTCCAATAAGTGGTAAAAGTTTTACATGCTCATCCTGTAAAATTCCTTAAATTTCTCTGGATGTTGCCGCAGTTCTCTACCAACAATACTAGCACTGTACTGCAAGTTATTGATGTTAGCAGGATGCATCCAAAATCGCCTTTTTTCTTTGCTTTCAATTCCTTTTTGTGGTTTACCCACCATAACAAAATTACGTCTTCATTAGGGCTTCCCATGAGACGAGATAAGGCGAGAATTTCGTCTCGTTGAGAAAAATATAAGTCTCGTTTCAGTCTCGGTCTCGACTCGTAACCGTTTGTCTCGTCTCGTGATGCCACCGAAGTATTTTTATTAAACACAGTTTATTAACTGCATCAATTTTACTTAATGTATCATCACTTTCATCTAACCTCGGCCTTTTATTAGGGTTAACATTACTAGCAACTGAAGCTCAAAATTATAAAATAAAATATTTCACAGATGGTTTCCAGATTTTATATTTCGTAAATGTATCGTAACCTATGCAGACCTTTTTTTTAGTATAAACAAATTTAAAAGTTTATTCTACTTGTTAGTTTATTTTTCTCGGAAATTCAGAAATAAATTGTAAAGAAATATAAACGAGACTAAAAACGACACTCTCGGGTCTCGCCGTATGTGGTCTCGGTTTCAAAAAGGTCTCGCTCTCGTCTCGGTTTTACGAGACGAGAAAAGTATCGGTTTCCGTGAAGCCCTATATTCTTCACCTGACAAAAGAAAACGAAACTAGTAAGTTAAAGAAAGTTTTAATAGTGTGCGTTAACTTGAAACAAAGTTTCACGTAATGTGCTTCAGTCACAAGGTTCATGAAACTTATTTCTCCAGTCTATCACCGGCCTAATGAGAATTGTATACATGATGATATCGGCAACTTTTAATTCATTTTCTAGTAGTTACGCTTGCATACAGTTAATGTATATTATAATGGACACCGCAGGTCTGAAAGGGTTATTATTTCATGTACCAAATTTAATACAAATCTGCTAATCCCTGTTTTTAATATGGCGGATTGAATTTTTGTCTAAATTCACAAATCACTCTGTATATCAGTAACGAAAGAGTATCGGACATTTGTGTATTACACTATTTAAATATTTTTTTTAATGAATTTTAATATATTTTTTTATTTCGATGATAAAATTAATATTTACGAATTAATCATGTTTTAAATTTATCACCCTGTATTTTGCAACATAATTGTTACAATATTTTGTAGAGTGTTTATTTAAAATAAGGTTAACTTGAAGTAGTTCGGTATATCATATATTTTATATCATATTGACTAACAATTTGTTTCCTCTTTCCTCCGTATTCATACAACAATCATCCTGTTATCATGTTTAAAATTAAACCATACAAACATAAACTTTCATTCAACCAATTAGCCGTATTTGCTCAAATTTTATTGATGTGTTTTATTAGAGACATAAATGGAAATTAAAAACCCGGATTACAATATGAGATTTTAATCAAATTATTTAATTATAACGAGTGATTGGATTATGGTGACAGCGTTAATATTTAAAATTGTTTTCCCTTAATTAATCTTATGGAATAAACTTTAAAGACCACCAAATCGTTGCCGCTTCAGATTCGTATCGAAAATTTTCAGCAGTTTTAACCAACATATTTAGCGCAACATCAGCAACCGCGTTATTATTATTACCATATTCTACACAATATTTCTTAAAGTTAAAACGTACATGAACACCTTTATTGTCACAACCTCCGTGCCTCTAAGTCCATGAACAAACCAAAATGAATATAAAGCAGTATTTCAGCTAATTCTGTAAGTAACAAAATTGTTATGGCAGAGATAAGGATTTCAGGGAAAGCATTTTCAAGCTAGGTGAGTTTCATCCTCTTTTATGGGCTCTACTGGATCCATCTTGTCAGGTAGAGCTGTTTGAGAGAAATTTATGCGAGGACTATTTATATTCCTGAATTTAATTATTATTTAAAAAATTTGTTTGATCACATATAAAAAAATTTGATTTCCAAAGTTTCACCGCTTCTAAAATACGAAATAATAACTTTATAGTCTATACCTATTTAATTTCTCATAAATATGTAAACGAAAAATTATCTTTTCTCAGCATCTTAACAAGCTCCTGTTTTAGTAGTTATCCTTTAAAAAGTATCAGCGACTTTCTTACTACCAACCTTCCATGTTAACTAGCAACCTACTTATATTGCCAATACATAACTTAGTTTTAGAAACAATAAAGATTCAATCCGAAAATACCATGATTCTTATACAGAGTGATTCACTGGTAAAGGTAAATACGTTAACTGTGGATAGGGCGTTTGAATATTTACCATTTGTTTTTATATTTGCCATACATGTTCCTCAATATTGATAATCTAGGTCAGACTTTAAGAAAAATTCACAATTCTTACATCCTTCAAATAACACCCTGTATAGTTGATTTTTTTAATTTAATCGCCATATTTGAGAAGAGCGCAAAAAACTGAATTTAATCGTGTGGTTATATCCTATCTAAATTTACACAGTGCACAAAATTTAAAAATAAATTATCTACAGAGTGTTGTACGAAGGATTTTCAAATAAGTATATCTTTCGTAAAGCCGGACCTGCATTATCATCTTTTTACTGATTCGATATGTCCCACTTAAAAAATTATTATACAGGGTGGTTCCCTAGTTATAAATAAAAAACTCAATAAATTTCATTTTTTCACTGAAAAATCCTAAAAAAACTATGAAATTAAAATTTTTATAGTAAAGTCGTCTGCCCAAAAAATACAACCACACGATTAAATTCAGTTTTTTGCGCTCTATTTAAATATGGCGATTAAATTAAAAAAAATTAATGATACAGGGTGTTATTTGGAGGAATTGTGAATTTTTCGTAAAGTCGGACATGGATTATCAATAATTTTGATACATCGTTATATCCCACGGGATATGAAGAACATGTATACCAAAAAAAAAAAATCTACAGGGTGCTTCGTAAGTTATGAGTAAGAAAAGAAATGGTCAAAATTCACGCCCTGTAACTCAGATACAAAAGGCGTAAGACCCATAATATGGAGGTCAGTGAAGTTGGCACCCACTTTTGCGAATTTTCCAAAGATTTTGTGTGCATTCGTTTGTCCATCGATTGTCCATTATTGTCCTTTAATTATTTTCGTTTGTCCGCCATTCGTTTCAAAATGGTGGCCCATAAACTTTTTTTTTGCAAATTTTACTCCCGGAACACACAAATTGCAAAAAAAATTTTCACCGTACTGGTCGTTTGTTCTTTGTTTGTCCACCAATTAGTTTTATTTGTCCACCCACCGGTTAATTATATACATTTTAAAAAATTGTGATAATGTGAAGTTGGCACACCCTTTTTTGAATTTTGAAATTTTTTTTCGTGCATTCGTTTGTTCATCGTTAGTCCAAGATTGTCCACTTAAAATTTTTGTTTGTCCAAACACCATTTCAAAATCGACGATTTTGGTTTTATTTAATAAACACCTTAATTTTTAGAGATAGAAAAAACCTTTATGAGGTTTTTTTATTGAAGGTCAAATAGCGCCTAATATAGCTTATCCAATTTTTTAAAACAACGTTTCGTCTTTGAAGGGCCAACATCAACTATTTTTTTTAATACGGACCTGTACATTTTATTTTCGTTTTGAAATCCTCATTTTTTTCCATTATCCAACCATGTAAAATATTTAATTTTTGTACGTAATTTGGGAATTTTTCTTGTTTCTCTTTCTATCTACACTTAGTACGTTTTAATAGCATTAATAGTTTTATGTTACAGGGGTTAAACAAAAAATTATTTATTAAAATCTACAATTACCTAGGTCATGTTCTTTATTAAAATCATTTTAACATCAGTGAAAAGAAAATAATAAATTCTATAAGTGGGAGTTTTTTCAAAATTTTTGAGCTAGAATTGTGACCTTGAGAAAGGGGAGAGACCAAAAATGAAGAAAATTAAAAAAATCCTTATAGTGTGGTCTTTCCCTTTTTTCACAACTACAATTTTTCATCAACATTTTGATATTTTTTTTAAAATTTTGCTTTATCTGAGGTTTTTTTAATTAAAATCACAAAAAAATTATAAAAAATGGAATTAAAATATCAAAATTTGATTAAAAACAAAATAGAAATTTTGAATAAAATAATGAAACACTAAAACGAAAAGGAGTACCTAACAATTCTTTGATATCTTTGTCAATTTTTTTTTATTCTAATATTTTTGCAGTGCCATTGTAAAAAATCCGAAAATATTGGTCAATCTGGGAAAATACATAGTAATATGCTAAAAATGGCATTTATAAATATCACAAAACAAATTTAATATTTTCGTTCCATATGAGCGAACTTTTAAAAAAATTTTACAGTTTTTTATCATTTTTTGGTTTTAACAATCCTAATTTTTGCCAAATTTCCGAAAATTTTCCTAAATCTGGGGAAAATACTAGAAATGGCTTTTATGAAAATCACCAAAAAAAAATTTAATCAATATAAGTGATTTTTCGACAAATTTTACCGTTTTTTAGCATTTTTTAGTTATTAACATTTTAAGTGAGGAAATTGTGGTGATTTTTAATAATTATTACTAGTTAATAATTTTTGAAACGCCGTTGTCAAATTTCCCTAAATCTGGGGGAAATGATTAAAACCACCAAAAATAATTAAAATTCAACAAAACAAAATAAAGGAACACAATATTTATATATAATTTTTTAAACAAAATTAAAATTAAGAAATGTCAATAATTTTTATGAATCGTTATGAATGGATTATGAGATCCTGGTCAAACGTTTCACATATATGTGAAGTAATATTATATATGATGTAACGTGGAAAAAGGTCCTACATTTTGAACTGGAAATTATTGTTTCTATGAAAAACACTTTTTGTTTTTTTTTTTGGTAGTTAAATGGCTTTGGCAGAAAAAAACACTTTAGTGTGGCGAGTATCGGAAGAGCCGGTCCGATCCTGCTTAAATTCAATAAGGTTCTTCCTCCATCCGAGTTAATAGTGTTTTTATCCAGACAGACAGACAGACGACCGGACAGGATTTTTATGCATCCGGGCAGGATGTTTGTGCATCCGGACAGAATTTTTTTAAATTTTTAAAATCTGGCAGTTTAGAACGGTTAACAGTATTGTTAAAAAATGGGGGTAAAAACTTTTTTTCGCGATCACGAAATTAATAGTAATGATTATTATCTATTGACCAAAAGGTGTGTAGAATTAGGTTATCTTTTTTTTTTAAGAAACACAGATCAATCGTTCTTTTACTTTTTTTCTGTAGCTCGGGTCAGAATCGAATATTGCATGTGATCTAGAGAAATCTAAGGGATGAAATTGGAGAAAAAGAAAATAAGTTTTTTGAGCCGTTCCTGTGCATGCCTTTGGGTAACAAGCGAGCAAATAAAAATCACAATGCTTGTTTCCACGTTATTTCCCACAAATGGAGCACACTATCAGATGCAAAACAGGCGTTATTAGTATCACAGAGATTCCTGAACACAAAAGAAATCGAAAAAAAATAACAAGTAATTTCGACGTGTTGTACTGAATTTAATTAAAAAAAAGAAAGGGGATATTGTCTGTTATATTTTATTTTCTACTTACATTGTTTGTAAAATTAATTCATTCAAATATAGTGCTCTGTAAAGAATTATGCTATAGACATTATGCCTAGAACTTTTCCGAATCAGGTGTGAAGAATGAGATTATTTTAATTACAAAATACAAAATTGCTGACTGGAAAAGTAAAATGTTTTAAGAATAAATAAATTAACATTGAAAAAAATACACAAAAATTAATTAAAATGAAAAACGACAAAAATTACTTAAAATGGCATTTTGTTATTATAAATACCAACAAGATAATTAATTATTTCAAAAAACGGCAAAAAAATTGTTAAAAATGATAAAGAATTGCTAAATTTCAGCATAAATTAAAACTATAATAAAAAAAAGAAAAGAAAAAAGCAAAAAATGCAAAAAAAATGGACAAAAAAAAGGAAAAATAACAAAAAGTCCAAAAAAAAATGTCAAATAAGACAAAGTAAAGAGAAAAAATGCAAAATACGCCAAAAAAGTTAAAAGAAAAAGAAAAAAAAGCAAGACAAATTTTTAAAAAGCAAAAGAGTGGCAACAAGATGTAAAAAACGCAACAAAAAAAAAATAAAAAAGCAACAACAAAAAGGCAAAATAGAAGCAAATTAAAGCAAAAGAAGGTTAAAAAAGCTCAAAAATTAAAAACAAAATACACCAAAAAAGTTTAAAAAAAATAAAAAAAATCAAAATAGAGGAAAAATAAAGGCAAAAATGGCAAAAAAAGGGAAAAGGGAAAAAATCAGCAAAAAGCCAAAAAAAAAGGCCAAATAAGACAGAGTAAAGGAAAAAGGAAAATACGCCAAAAAAGAAAAAAAAAACTTACAAAAAAGTTAAAAAAAAGCAGATTAGAGGAAAAATAAAGGCAAAAAAAAGTTTTAAAAAGTCCAATAAATATACCAAATTAAGGGAAATAATCAAAATACGCCAAAAAAAGTAAAAAATAGAATGAAAATAAAGGCAAAAAGGCAAAAAAAGACAAAAAAAGGCAAAAAGGGGTAAAAAAGCAACAAAAAGGCAAATATTTCAAAAAGTTAATCAAAAATTTTTTTAAAAAGGGCAATAAGTCAATGAACAGAAAAAAGGGTAAAAACAAAATTAAAAGTGTTCAAAAAGTCAAAATAGGGGTAAAAAGGCAAAAAACGTCAAAATAGTAAAAAAAATGAAAAATAATATGAAAATAAAAGCCAAATGGCAAAAATAAGCAAAAAAAGGGGTAAAAAAGCTACAAAAAAGGTAGAAAAAGCAACTAAAAAGGCAAAAAGGACAAAAAAGTAAAAAAAATAATTTTAAAACCGGTCGAAAAGGCGTAAAAATGCAAAAAAAATGGAAAAACAGGCAAAAAAAACCAAAAAACAAAATAAAGCTAAAATAAAGCCAAAATAAAAAGAGACAAAAAAAGCAAAAATGGTAAAAAAGGCAAAAAAAAGTTTTAAAAAAGCAGAAGAAATGTGTAAAAAAGCAACAAAAAAAGGCAAAAAAGGTTAAAAAAAAGCAAATCAAAAATTTTTTAAAAAGGGCAAAAAGGTGAAAGAACGGAAAAAGGGTTAAAAACAAAATTAAATATGTCCAAAAAAGTCAAAATAGTGGTAAAAGGGCAAAAAACGTCAAAATGGTAAAAAAAAGCAAAATAATATAAAAATAAAAGCCAAAAGGCAAAAAAAAAATCAAAAATAGGGAAAAAGGGAGTGCAAAAATATTTTTTATTATTTGTCTTGAAGTAATTTAATTAGAAAAAGGAGTATTTTATATATGCATTTTTACTCATTCCAATTACATACAAATTTGTTACAATAGATTTGGGCAACAAGAAGACAGAAGGTACATATTAAAATATAATCTTTATAGGGTTTCGGTAAGTCGAGTTTTTGGCTGAACGAAGACATAAAAAAAAATGCTTTCAAAGGGTGGAAATACTACTTAGAATAATTTAAAATTTGATAACTTCTAACCCGCAACGGAAAGCCAACTTTATATTTGGACAGGAAATGCATATTGTAACGTACTACTTACCGTTTTAAACAATTTTGCTTCCTAACGGGAAGAGGGGTTAAAATGCTACCCCAAGTAATTTAAAATCTTATAACTTCTAATCTGAACGCACAGCTATCTTCATATTTTGACAGGAGATGCATATTGTAATGTACTACATACAATTTTAACCACATTTGCTTTCGAACAGGAAGAGTGGTTGAAATGATATTTCTAATAATTTAAAATTTTATAACTTCTAACCGCAACGTAAAGCGAACTTCATATTGCATGCATCTTGTAACTTACTACATACAGTTTTAAACAAATTTGCTTCCGTCACTGTTGCGTTGTTTTGGTGGGACGAGGGCCTTAGTTATTTTCACACATTCCGAAATCGAACTCGAAAAAAAATTAAGACTTCTTGAGCAGTATACTACAGCAAATAATAGTTAACATAGAAAAAATAAAAACCATGTAATTTTCCAGTGGTGGATTACAAAATAGGAATCTGAAATTGTATTTGAATAGAATAACTAATAAATGTAACTATCTAGGTGTAACATTTAATTCCTTTGGCTTCTTTTCATTAACAGCTAATAAAGGAAAGCAAGGAAATTAAACTCAAATGAAACGTTATATTTCTTTATTTAACGATAAATCAGAGATTTTTCTTTTTTTCTTCAATAAAAAAAATTAGCTTCTTCAAGGTAGGTTAAGGGTCTTGTGGCTTTAGATGCAAACTGTTCCGTCCTCAGTTACCCAGGAAAAACTTCTTGTTGGACCCTGCAAACTTGACCGTCCAGAAGGAAAACAACCCTCTCTGACGTTAGAATAGCAGGAAAAGACCACAAACCTACCAAAAAACCCCTATAATTAAAGGGGAGACAAGAAAGAAATCTTCAGTAGAAACACTGGCAATATATAGATATACAAGCCTATCTCTGATATTAAAGAGATAAAAATAAGGTTCTTAACACGGGAAGGTAATTTATATAAAAATCCGAGAGAAGGGGGCATGACGCGGATAAATGGGAAAGGGAAAATCAAGCGAACATGAAACTATAAAATATACAGAGTAGAGGAAGAATGAAAATACAGGGTGGCACAAGAAAACGTAACAAAGTGTTCAGGTAAATTTCTTATAATGACTGCATCTATTGCCTCTTAACACGTCTGATGCCATAGTTCATTTGGAATCTGGTAGAGTTAAGCTATCTTATAATATTTTCCAAAAATCCTTGAATTGACTGCTGTTGTGGATTTACTAATAACACACTGACTTTAATAACTTAAAAAAACCCAGATTTATTACAAACTGTATTCGTCTGACACATGTGCCATGACCTGGCTAACTAGACAACTGACACTGTGGTATTGCCAAAGCAAAGAATACATATTATCAAGAAGCGAAGGCCGGCGAAATTTCTTCGATATTGGAAGGGCAAAAAATTTTGTGAAAAGTGACAGATAACTAATATAAAATATTTATAAAAATATGTATAATAAAACGAACTGTCAAAGGTGTGTTAGCCTAAGCCTACTTGATAATTTAATGAGTTTTGAAGATATTGGCAAAAAATTCACAAATTCGATGAAAAGTAATAATTTTTGAGTTTGAGTTCAAAAGTTTTAGAAGCAGGATGAAATGTTCAGTATCAGAAAACATAATTTCTAACTAACTAATAAATTTTTATGAAATTAACTTACTTAAAGTTGATTTACTAAATACCGTACCAGACTTAAAGGCCACACTAAAAAATCTTAAAATATACACTTGTGTAGGTAAGAACCTACATATTTTTTTGTTATTAATTATTTAATTTTCCCTTTGTTTTAGCCGTAAATATTAATAAGTATGTAGCCATTAAGTAGTGTTAAGCTATAATAATAATTTATTGAAAAAGAAAAATAAATATTTTTTTCCATATCGTGCGGACTTTACTTACTGTGTGTATTTGCCATCGAAAAATACCAATAATTTTATAATATTACTATTATTGAAAAAATCTGTTCTTCTTTGAGTAAAACCATAAACGTTACATCCAAAAATATTAATTATTTCTCTTCAAAACTAGGAGCACCATTACTAAAACCAATTTCCCATATTAAGCAAAATCGCACGAATTCGACGAAAATGAACAATTTTTTAGTTTGAGTTAAAAGTTTTAGTAGCAAAATGAAAGGTGCATTATCAAAAAACATGAATTCCAACTTAACTGTTTCCGCTCTTTGCGAATATACTATCCAATTTTTAAAATCCTAATATACTGAGTGTTGTTCATCGTGAAAATAATTTTGGTAATTTTTTTTGAATCCGGACCTTGATTTTTATTTTGCTTACTATGTCAGTTTAATGTACTAATACACTCAAACAAACTTGCTAAATATGAAATAAATATACACAGTGGTTCCGAATAAACGAGGGTTGACAAAACACCCTGTAACTCACTTATGAGGCGGGTTAGACCCATCAAATATTAGTTTTTATAATCACCCTCTATTTGCAGTTGACGTATGTCGGTTTACCTATGAAACCCCCTTATAACTACATTTTTTGCCAAGAGTCATATGTAATATATCTTTGTATATAGATGATAATCCTTTTTGGACAACATTTAACTCTGTTTCATTGTTTAAACATGCCAATAATGTGCTCATTTGTGTTTATAGCTATCTGTCTACACACTACTTGTAATTTTCAAAAATTAATAAATTTTGTTTTTTTTTTTAAATTATGAATAATCCTGTAACGTGAGTAAGGACTGTTTTACCTTATCCTGATCCTTGTTAACTTTACTAGGGATATTGACTAGGCTGGCTCGTGTACATTTAACTGGCGCCCTTAATTTTATTTTTCAACTATTGAATAGTTTTGGATTCACTTCCATCCCCACTGTAGTGAAACCGGAGCCTATAAGGTTGTCCATCAGACTTCCGAACTCATGTGACCTTTGTTTTTGATTTAAATTTTTAAATTTAAGCACCTTTAAGTTATAAGGTATTTTAGAATTTGATAGCCAAGGTTACAATTTCCATATGGAAGTCTGTGTGTATTCTTCCACGATAGAGGCCGCACGTTCAATCCGATTGAGCTGAAATTTGGTACATGGGTTTTGGTTATCAGTCGAAAGAACCAGTTAGTATTTGAACGATATCTGTCAAACGGAAGTGTCACTATCGAAAAATGACAGATGCAATATGTCACAAAATTTGACTTATAATATGTAATTTGAAAACCGTTAAAAAACACAAAGGTCAAAATTATTTCTCCATCTCCCACCTGTCAAAAATAAAAAAATGCCAAAATTTGAAAATTTAACATTAAATATCTAAAAAAGTATTCGTAGATACTCGTCGGGAAAATTTTGAGGCGACATAACCGATTTTTATTTTTATGACTAATATTTGGCACTTTTTTCCACAAATGTTGTGCATTACCTCAAATTTGCAGTCGAAACGTTTGAAAGTAATACCCAAAGAAGATCACGCCATAACAGCCCGGAATATAAACAATTGCATTGACGCCATCTTTTTAAATGTTTACAAAAACAGATTTTTATTACAATTAAAAAATGTTTTATTTTTGTAATTTTTAGTAATATTATAGTTACTATAAAGTAGAACATAATTTGCTAATAATGTAATAAAGCAGTTGAGCAAAAAAAAAGTTCGTGCTATTAAATGAATATACTCTTTATTCTATTCACATTCGTTAGAAAAAGGTCCACACATCAGTTATTGTAACTCGAATGTATCTTTTTGAATTTTTTTATTACAAAAGACATTTTTAGTAAATGCCTGAAAGGTCAGATTCCATTAGAAAATTCAAAAGAAAACAGCCAACCACTAAGGTAAGACGGTTCTTACATAAACAACAAAGCCCGTCGACAAGGAAAAACTAACGTACATCAAGCTTCCCTTTACGTAACCTGATGACATCTCCAGATATATTTTTCAAAATCAACTCGAATAACAAATGATTGTGTATGTGTTAAAACGTCAGAATGTCTTTTGTCAGGGTCGGGTTTGATGAAACTTGTACAACACATTTCTTTATTAAACTTTGCTCAAGTTATTTAAAAGTTTGATACTCATAAAGTTTTTTACGTATACATAAACATTTGTAAATTTGGTGACATGTAAAAAATAAATTGCGGCAGAAATAAAATACACCCAGTACACAATTAAATAATTATTATTTTGTAATTAAGAAAAAATCATTTCACATTTAGAAAAATATTTAATTTACAAAATTATGAAGTAATACACGATAGAAAAATTAGAGTAGATAAAATAATGTAGCAGAAACCGAGTCGGGGTCAATTTGGAAAAAAGACCAAATATCAAAAATAGTTTAGCTGGCGCAAGGCTGAACAAAATTATTTATTAATAAACGAAAAATAATGAACCACTAATACTAATAATAATAATAATATAGTAATAATACTCTTTCTACATTTTATCCCCTTACTAGTAAACTCCAGAAGGCATAGGCTTGGGTGGGGATAAGGTACAAGCGCTTTTGGGGAATAATACAAATTTTCGACAAAGGTTAAGTCGACATACTTATTCGTTTAACAAGAGGCATGAAATGGGAAAATGGAAATAAAAAAATTAAGTTAAGACACAAGAATAAAGAAAATTATTAATTATTCCTAATAAAGAGTAATAATTGAATAAAATAACAGGTCGAACGAACAAAGATCGTGAGGGTATAATTAAGATAAAATAATTGTTTTTCTGAGGTGCAATTTTTTTTATCGTAGTAATGTCAAATATTACATCAAAAAAAATAATTTCAGAATTATAATTGCTTGTTTGTTGAAGTAATTTTTTTATTCAAGAAATATTGTACTGAATTCAAAATAATTAAATATTTTTTTGACAATAAAATCTCGATCTTTCGTATTGCAAGTAAAGGAGCTACATGAGTTCGAGCCCGACTCTCATGTTAAATCCCATAAGAAATCACTAAGGTCCATTCTGGCAGAATTGGCTCTAAAACTGCTGGGGGTAAAAAAAGCTGTTCGAGACTTGTTCGAAAGCTGTCAGAGACTTGTTCGAAAGCTATCCCAGATCTGTTCGAAATCTGTTTGAGACCTGTTCGAGAGCTGTTCAAAACCTATTTGAGACCTGATCGAGACCTGCTGTTGTTGTTGTTTATGAGATCGAGGACAATATCATAGAGAAAATTAATAAAGACTTGAAAAAGATACTTTTTCTAAAACGTCAAAATATAAAAAATAAATTAAGGCTACTCAAACAAGGTGAAGTCTAAAGAGGATCTTTTTCAAGTGTTTATTAATTTTCTCCATGATGTTGTCATCGATATTACAAACGACAACAACAACAGGTTTCGAACAACTTTCGATCGGGTCTCGAATAGATCTTGAACAGCTTTAAACAGCTCTCGAACAGCTTTTTTTTTACCCCCAACACTTTTGGCGCTAATTTTGGCAGAATTGACCTTGGCGTTTTCTTATGGGATTTAAGATGGGAGCTCGAACTCTTGTAGCTCCTTTACTATTGCTTATATTTAAAATACTCAAAAATTTAATTTTTCTCCTAGTAAATTTGTAGTGAAAATTTTAACTCTTGGTGATATAGGAGTAAAATTGAGTTTTAGATTAGCTGACGACATTTTTAATAAGAAAAACTAAGATGTGTAACAAAAACTATAGTCGCAAATAGTAGAGTAGTTATCTGTTGTGTAATTTTTTTAACGGAACAAATATTTTCTTGACTTTTTGTACTTTAACATCTTTTATTTGATTCTTTTTCTTATCTGCTTTTACTTCTCGTTCCTCCTTCATTGGTGTTGCTGTTAATACTGCAGAATACTGTTTTTTTCTGTATGACGTTTTTTGTTGTAATTTTGGTGTTGGGCATATATCTTGAAATGACACATTTAGGGGTTATTCTATTAAAGTAATAGCTTTATCTTTATTATCAATTATATCATTCTCGCAATTTTTTTCTAAACTGAAGCTGGAGTTCGAAGATTCAGAATTCAAGGAAAGAATAGACTTACTAATTTTTTTGGTATCTATTCCACTTGGACCTGGTTGGGATGACGTTTCTATCTGTTGATGAAGGGAACTGCTCTTAAGTTTTTTAGCTGGTGGTTCATTTAATTTTATTGTAGGAGTCGGTGTTTGATGTCGAGGCTTCTACTCAAGTACAACCTGTAGTTCCATGTTATTCTTAATTGGGTTTTCTAATTCTTCTTCTTTGAATATATTCTTATCAATGGCAAATATTCTAGTTGTTTTAAAACCATTTATACCTTTTTCGATAGTATCTGCCCTGTTATAGACTTTGGCAAAAATTACGGACAAGTCCGTTTTTTCATACTGTTTTGTTCATATGTATTTGTCACATACTTGGTTATAAGCAATTTTCAATGGTTTGTAAAATGTTACATCTCATGGTTGAATCCGATATGATGTGTGAGGTGGAATTGAGAGAACGTGTATGCCGAAATCTTTACAAATTCTATAACACAAACTAGAGTATGTAGAATGATTATCTTGAATAAGCAGAACGGGATCTTCTGTAGTAAGATTATTAAATCTACCAAAATATTGCAACCACTCTGTAAAAAGTCCTTCTATAATCCACCCACTCCCTGAACATTTGTAGACTGCTACAACTGGACCATTTCGATCTAAACCTTCCTCTTGAAAATAAACATAGGCGGAATGTTTTGACCCGAAGCACTGATACAACATACCACAGTGGTGTTTTGGCTCCTTTCTCCACTCGTAATAACTCCAACTTGTTTTCACATTTCTTCGCAACTATGCGCCCTGGGTTATGGATCTTAGTAATTATATATTCTGTGGCTTTCAAGTTTAAATTTCTCGCAAAGTGATTCTAAGTTATTGAAAAAGATGTTTATTTCTCTTTGTACTGGAATACCATCATACGTATTGATTCAGCAGTGAGTCCGAAAAATAATTTAGACATAAACAGAAGAAAATCCATTCTCAAATGTGGTAAAATTATTCAAAGAATAATAGAAAAACTCGAAGTCATACTACATGAAATATAATTAATTAATCAAACATGTCGCCCTCGCCAGTTTAATCTTTTCATTAATTAATTTTATTTCATGTGGTATGACTTCGAGTTTTTCTATTACGCTTTGAATTAATAGACAAGAGTTAAAATTGTAGAAGTAATTTCAGCTTCTTGTGCTTCTGAAAAACGGGTTTTCTGTCCATTATATTTTTTTTTACCTCAAACCTTCCTCTCAGCCTGTCTTGTAATGTACCATAGGGTACTTGGTACATGACAGGTGCGCCTCTAATTGAAATTTGGTTTTCTTTTATCTGCTTGATTGCTCTTTTCATAGTTTCTTGACTTCACGAAGAACTCTCGGTCTTTCTTAGAACAAGAGTCTAGAGAACCAGCTTCCACTTCGTCTCCCAAGCTTCCGCATGCGCCGCGTTTGCAAAAATTTTCTGAATTTGATAAATAACAGAGGTTATAAACTGAAATTGTGTATTTTAATTTATTCTATTAAAAGAAGTATTGACTATCTAAATCTAGCCTTTGTATTAAAAAAAAAGAAATAACATCCATTTATTTCGGTAAAAAATGAATAAGAAAAAGATACCCTCAGGGATCGAACCCGGATCTTCTATATGTAATGCAAATACGTTAACATTAGACCTCATCGTATGACAGTGATGAATAATCAAACTTTCAAGTTAACGTACAACTATTAGGTAGTCGGACCGTGCGCATGCCGAAGCTCGGGAGATGAAGTTGACGCTGGTTCTCTAGACTCTTCTTTTCTTATATACTTCCTGGGCATCTGAAAAAAATGGATATTTAGTTTCTTCTGCAATCCCCAAGCAAGTAGTTTATTTCTGGTACTAGAATGCAACAAACGAAAAATATATGTTCACTTCATAGTATAATATCGACCAACGACGGGTAATATCGATCATTCTAGTCGATATTACCTAAATTGAGAAACCTAACTTTAAAATAAATACGTAGGTAAGTTATCAAAAAAACAAGAGTAGATTCAAGTAGAAAACACACAACAATTTAGTGCATATAATAATCTCATACAATTCACATTATCTTAATGTATAACAGTTCTTACCTTGTCCAAAATTGTAAAATTCTTATAAAAAAGCGTATTAAACTCCAACCGCTCATAAACACAGTATAGCGCACGTTGTATCACTGAAACAAAGATCGCTACATGAACTTGACGATGCGAGGCATTCTTCGAGAGGTATTTTGAAGTTTGGAGAGATAGCGCTTAGTTTTTGAGATTTGAATATGATCGATATTACCCCGCGGTCGATATTCCCCCACGCCCTCCTAATATTTTATGGAAATTGAAATAATTTTTGATTGAAATAAATATTTTTCATTTCTAATGAATTTTTACCTATTTAAACACCCAGTCACATATTTCCTAAATGGAACCTTTAATGTTATATTTCAACTATTTTAAGCATCTGGAGAGCGACTGGGCGCTACTAATAGAATCATGAATCTTAACAAAAAGTGCACCCGACCCTGTCTAGAGCGTATCACGGCCACGTGAAAGGAATGTAAGCTATTCATTTCATGCACCGTCGACTTGCTATGCGCCCTCTGCCGCGAAAATCCTCACCTCGTACGGCATCGAGAAACTCGGAAAATTCGGACCTCTTTTATCGGCCCAACATCACGTGGATTTCCTTGCGATATTTATTGCCCGGAGAAAGGAACTTCCCTAAAAAAAATAGAAATACTTTTAGTGATAAAGTTACCTTAAAGTCTTTCAGGGCTCGATTTTATCAGTCTATTTAACATGAAAAATATTGGCTTTGAATGTTTGGCGGGTACTTTAGAATCCCTGCGAGAATAGAGAAAAACTGTAATTCTTTTTAATTGGCTCTTAGAAAGCAGCTCATTGTTTGAGAAATAAATACTAAATTGTAATTCTAGTGAACGTTCTCGGGAAAGTCTTGTAAACAAAAAAGCTTTTACCAAAAATGGAGCAGCTGCTTTAGACTAATGTGCTTTCTTTTAGACATTTTTAAATTTTAAGCATTAGTCACTTACATTTTATAGGACGTATTTTAATGATCTATTAAAAAATAAAAATGTATTCTTTGATATCGAGCTATTCATTTAAAACATAATTGAATATTATCATTATTTTAAACATCAAATAATAAAAAATATTAAAATTTTATTTAAAAATTCAGATATAATAATTTATGAGAAAACAACAAACATAGTTTATATACACAAATAGGCCAATCGACAAGTGCATTGATAGCGGAAGTAAATCCGGACAAGCTGAAATAAACTTTAATCTGTTTTCCTTGAACCAAAAAATTACCTATTAATTTTGTACTCTCACACAGGCTCGGATTTAGCGCTATGCTAAAAATGGCAAAAAATGTATTTTTTCTTAAAATTAGCAAATATCTCGATTGGTATCAATTTTGTAGTAAAATATGTAGTTATTGAAAATAAAGACGAGTTAACACTATAAAAAACTATTATACATATTTTTTGTACGACTACATGTTTTAAAGTTATTGAGCGCCGAACTCTCGAAACCTGGATACTTCTATAAGTACTTAATAATTGTAGGCACTCTTACACCGGTATTCAAGAACCACCCTTAAGTAAGTATAATTGTCTGTTTTCAAACTGTAATCAGAATAACTACCATGCTAATCATCCTGATGGCACAGCTCATGCAGGCTCAGTAATCATAAAAAAATCGTCTTTCAAGCACTATGTCCTAGAGACGTATGTCATAAACAAAATTCAAAGCATTACATAATTAACTATGTCAAGATCTGTTGTAGTTGTCGCTATATACAGCCCACCGAGACATGCAATATCATCAGAAGAGTATGAAGACTTCCTACTTCAGCTCGGTCCACACGCTTACTAGTGGCAGGCGACTGGAATGCAAAACATACTGAATGGGGATCTAGACTAATCAACCCTAAAGGTAGGAATCTGCTTTGCATTATACAACAAAGCTCAGCAACATAATCAACGGGCCAACCGACCTAGTGGCCAACTGACCCGACTAAGATCCCGGATCTATTGGACTTTGCAGTAACCAGAGGTATTTCTGAAACCTGATGAATAATAACAATAAACACCAGTCCAATCTGAAAAACCCATCACTGGCAAAAATCCAAACTGGGTATAATTCCAAAATTATATCGAAAATTTCACCTTAAATATACGAATAAAAGAAAATCATGAACTCGAAAACGCAGTGCAATACCTAACTAATATTATTAAGAAAGGTGTATGGTCTTCTACACCAGACATTCCAAGAAATCTATAACTTATAACACATTAATGAGTTAGTCCATGAAAAATGCACAGCAAGACGCATGTGGTAAAATAGTAGCAATCCGTTAGACAAAACACATTTAAATAGGCTAACACATGAACTAAGTTCAGCTATAAGAGAAGCCAGGATACATTATTACTAACTTAAGTACTGACGACCACTCGCTCTGGAAGGTATCTAAGAGATTCAAACGCCCAACACTAGCTATACCACCAATCTGACTCACAATGATATCTTTAACTTTCTCATCAAAATCATCAAATATTTTTGGTTTTATAGGCCCACCTCCAGTTCCACGTAAGTAGGTCTTTTCAGCAAACTTTTGTTTTGATTTCTTTTTCTGGTTTTCATACTTGCCATGAAGAACTTTGGCTCCCCACAAACGTTATTGAATTCATTTGATAATTGCTCCCAAGCTTTCAATTGTGCTCTTGAATTTAAGTACGAGACTCATTAATATACCAACCTCCTTTGCACTAAAATTAACAGTTCTCTTTTTGCAACTATCCATGATAATATAAAGTATTCCAACACCAAATACTATGATTTAACATACTTAACTAATATTTATTTTGCAGCTACCAAAAATAACAATTTATTTGTACATACCATCCTACTGTTACTATCAAAAAATTTAACAATATGTTATAAACAAACACAAACAAAAGATAAAATCAGATCCCGCCAAAACCAAAATAAAATAATTTAGGTTATACTATCTGTCAAAAATCGGAAAAAGCGAAAAGTAACTAAATATCGGTAGTGCCAACATAAACTAATCACAGTTCAGCTGATCTAAAGTTCAGTTTACATTGAACAACATAATAACGAATGAACGTAGTTCACGACTTGATCAGCGTTCCTTTGAACCCAAGATCAAAATTGCTTCATACAACCGGCCCTAAATGGACAAATGTTACCCACATCAGATAGCGTAAAATACTTAGGACTGCACCTGGACAAGGGTCTTAGCTTGTAGACAGACGCTGAAACTATCACTAAACAACAAGCTACTAGTATATAAAGCAGCCTTCAAACCAATATGGATCTATGGGGTACAACTATGGGGAACAGTAAGTGCCAAATCTCATCTGGACATAATAGGTTAGTTTAGGTTCAATGTGAGTGGATCGTTTGCTCGCCCTTCCACTGCGGCCATCAGAGGCCTATTGTGGCTCACCCTTATGGGCTATAATTCACCATACAATTCACACCTTCTTACAAAGTCTATGGTCGTCTTCCACACCTCAGAAGCGACAGTCCGACGTTTGACTCAGACTTAGCTTCTTCAGATGGTACCGCAGACGACAGTGTCATGTAATCAGTCCAATTAGGATGCGTAGATCACTTCTACTCCATTATACGATCTGCGATAGGGTGCTACCTCTCTGCCCATTTCCACATAGTGTTTTTGGCACTGCTTTTGGCTATGCCGAAGAATGGTTCCGGTCCAATGAAGTCGGATTCTGCACCTCTTCTCGCAAGGTGTCGGCTTTCTCATTGCCCTGCATCCTTTCATGCCCAGGTACCCGGAGTAGATTTACTCTATTACTGGTAGTAATGCCATCCAGGTATTCGATGTAGTTCCACACTAGCTTCGAGTCCAGCCGGTTGGAGCTCAGTGCTTTTAAAGCTGCCTGGCTTGGAAATAAAAGAAAGGTTTCAATCCGAAATTCTACAGCGCCCTGGTTTATACCAAATAGGACAATCAGATTCGATATAAACGTGAATAGTATCCAACAATGAATTAGTGAATATAGTAAACGCTATGTTAGAAAACTCGAGTTTCACCCAAATTCTTTAGCTTTGAATTTGCTAGATCGTAGCGAACAAATACAAAGACTAAAAAGCCACAAACCTCTCGATCTGTCTTATAGATTTTAGAATACACACTCAATCTATAAAAGAAATAAGTAGGAATTACAATCGATGGAAAACAGTACCCTGCTTAGTATTGATTGCAAGTATCAGCTACTTTATACTACTTGGGGACTGGCCTAAAATTGTTTTGTCTCTTCTTTATTAAACATTGATGAGTTTATAAATTTTAGTGTCTAGTAAAAATTCATTATTTTAAATCCGAGATATTTTTCAATCAAGTTACTGCTGTTATTATTTTTCTTTCAAAAACAAATTTTACGGAAATGTTAGTTTCAATTCATATCTGGACTCTTTTATTGTGATATCGGATCTGGACAGATGAAAATCCCGTTTAAATCCTATTTGAAAGTTCTCAAATTTTCGTTCGAAATTCATTTTGACAAATCCCGGAACTTTACTTGGTTTCATTGAATTTTGAGTCCTCTTACGACTTTCCATGCCTGGGAAACACAATGTTGCGTGATAAAAAGTATTCCCGGAATAGGTATTTGGCATGGCAGGTAATTTATTTGAAAATGAAGGCACATTTTTTTTCTTTAATAATATATATACCGTAAGGTGAGAAAACTAGCTATTACGCAAAACAGGATTCGATGACTATTTTTTTTATGCTTAATTGGAATTTTTTCGTGTGTTGTTTTCAAGTCAAACGCTGAAAAAATTTAATTATCTAGGCATTATGAATACGTTAGTTAAGTAAGAAAATATTGTTGGCGTGACTGCCTGTAGGGGCAGCATGTTTTTGTCAATCGATACCAGGTTAACACGCACCTGCTGGAGCCATCAACTTTTTAGTGCTGATACGAGTGTTAGGCAAACAAGACGCTTCATGTTATGCAATCTACAGTGTGTTTTTAAAGACCTTTAACATTTTCACGTTCATTGATTTTTAATTAACAAAGGTTTTCGTTCAGACAATTTTTTAAATCAGTTGCTAGTAATTTTTTTGCTAAAATCACAAATTTATAAGTAAATTTATCTTACGCCATTTCATATAGATTTTCTTTAATAATGGTGATTTAAATGTTTACCCAGATTAAATTGTCTGGAATGTATTTATTTATAGATTCATATTAAGAAAAAAAAATATTTTATAGTAATATAAGACTTCTAAAAGTGCAAAAATTATAATCAGGAAAAAGCACAGTTGCTTTATTAATAACTGCTCGAGTATAAAAATTATTTAAAAAATCACAAATGCATTTATCGTCAATCGCTTTAGTCCAAAAATTAACCGAAAAAGTACAAGTGCATTTATCCACAATTGCTTCAGTGCAAAAACTATTCGAAAAAAGCTAAAATGCATTTATCAACAAATGCTGGAGTGCAAAACCATTTAAGAAATCATAAATACATTTATCTTCAATAGCTTTAGTGTAAAAATTGACCGAAAAAAGTATCAGTGCATTTATCCACAATTGCTCTGGTCCAAAAATTATTATAAAAAAGCACAAATGCGTTTATCAACAATTGCACGAGTGAAAATCGTTTTGGTCCAAAAACTAACCGAAAAAGTAGAAGTGCATTTATCCACAATTGTATCCGTACAAAAAAGATTAGAAAAAAGCTAAAATGCATTTATCAGCAATTGCTCGAGTGCAAAACCATTTAAGAAATCATAAATACATTTATCGTTAATCGCTTTAGTGCAAAAATTGACCGAAAAAGTACCAGTGCATTTATCCACAATTACTCTAGTGCAAAATTTTCTCGAAAAAAGCTAAAATGCATTTATCAACAATGTTGGCGAGTGCAAAAATTATTTAAGAAATCAAAAATGCATTTATCGTCAATCGCTTTAATGCAAAAATTAACCGAAAAAGTACCAAAAAAAGAACAAACGCATTTATCAACAATTTCTCGAGTGCAATAATTATTTAAGAAATCAGAGATGAATTTATCGTCAATTGCTGAAGTCCAAATATTATTCGAAAAAAGCTAAAATGCATTTATCAACAATTGCTCGACTGCAAAATTATTTAAAAAATCACAAATGTATTTATCGTCAATCACTTTAGTGCAAAAATTAACCGAAAAGGTATAAGTGCATTTAGCCACAATTGCTCCAAGTGTAATTTTTTTTTCGAAAAAAGCACAAATATATTAATCAGCAATTGATTAAGTGCAAAAATTATTTAAAAAATCACAAGTTTATTTATCGTCATTGCTTTGGCGCAAGAGTTAACCGAAAAAGTATTAATGCATTTATCCACAATTGCTCTAGTGCCAAATTTATTCAAAAAATGGGCAAATGTATTTATCAACAATTGCTCGAGTGTAAAAATTAATTAAAAAACACAAGTGCATTTATTGTTAATTGCTTTAGTGCAAAAATTAACCGAAAAAGTGCCAGTGCATTTATTCTAAATTGCTTGAGTGCAAAATTATTCGAAATAAGTACAAATGCATTTATCGCCTATTGCTCAAGTGCGAAAATTATTTTAAAAATCACTATAAGTTGAAATTTACTTCGCTCCCTTCAGATTGAACCGTCTCTAAAGGTCGAGAGAACTGCAACTGGAACTACACTTGGGACGGCCAGAGCAACTCAGACTTCGGGCTGCACCTGCAGCTACTGACATCGGATTGAATTGTCCTACTCGATAAGAACTTCAGCGTCTATCTAATAAGCAATAAGCACAGACGCGAGACGCGCGTGTCTCTATCTGTCGGGCGGTAGTTCAACTGGTACGACTGACCTTATATTCGGAGCTTCTTCCATAATTTTAAGATAATTTTACTCCCGTTCCGTGTGCGATTTAATTTACACAATTTAATTATTACGGAAAAAGTAACTTCGTTATACTGGGACAATGTACCCGGACTTCTACACGGGAAAAAATTTATAAAAGAACCGACAAAGAACCTAACTGAAGAACTGCTTTCAATGATTAGGAATCAACTACGAATTACCACAGGGCTCCTCACGGGACACCTTCCCACCAGAGAGCATCTAAACAAAATGGGGCTATATAACGGCGACCTTAAATGCAGACAATGCAATAAAGGGACCGAGAATGCACTCCACATACTATGCAACTGTGAGGCGCTGGATCACAGAAGGCAAAGAATTTATCGAAAACCAAAAATGGATCCAGAAGACTACTACAAACAGCCATTAAAGAACTTGTACAAACTAGTACAGGGAACAAGGTTGATGGACTGAGTGCAGTAGACAAAAGACGGGAGATAACGCAATAAGCCCACGAGGCTGCAGTGAATCCGGTTGCAAAGAACGGTCCCGGACAAAAAAAAAAAAAAAAAAAAAAAAAAAAAAAAAAAAAAAAAAAAAAAAAACTTCGTTACATTACTGTCCCAGTTATTATGCGACCACTATCTTCGTAATTAAGCGAAAACTGGCTATATTATCTTTCGGAGAATTGATCCCCATCGAATTCTATTCCACCTATTTTTTTTCTGTGGTCTGTGTGTCTGTCTATCTGTGTGCATGACTGTCGTCCGCAAAACTTAAAAATGCCACAACTTTTGAATGATTTAATGTATCGACATGAAATCTTCACCAGTTTTTAAGAACTATGAGTACTACATTTAAGTAGAAAATAAGTTTAATCAAAAAATGAATAAACCTCTTTAAATATCGTGAAAAGTACCTAAAAGTACTGTTATAAACTGAAAATCGGAAAATTCATAGTTTAAAAAAATCGACATCTACGAAACCGTGTAAGGTATTTAAAAAACAAAAATTGTGAAATTTAGGAATTAAAAAGCAGAACACGTCTTATTTAAACTATTTCCCAGAAATTTGTTTGGAAAGTTGGGAAAAAAATAAAATATGAAGGAAAGAAATTTTTTCTAAATTAAATTCCGAAAACCTCGGAAACGAGGGGGCATATCGAAAATTATCAAAAGTACTTTTTTACTGTACATGAAAAGATCCTATGAAAAGCTTTTATCCATTTTCATTCAATTTTGATGATACTTTAAAATTTGTCCAAAATTACCAGTTTAATTTTCGAATTATGTCAGGAAATGCCAGTCTTAAATAATACGACAAGAAAAATATAAGTAAAAAATAAAGTTTAAAAATTCTATAACTTTTGAATACTTCAATGTATCGACATGACATTTTCACCGTTTTTAAGGCCTACGAGTAGTATATGTTAGAAAATGAGCAGAATCGGAAAATTAATACAAGGGTTTTCCGGGTTTTTGTTAGTTTTTTTGTCTAGTTTCACTGGAATTTTAGAGCAAACCTCTTTAAATTTCGTAAAAAGATACCTTGAGGTACTCTTATAACGCCTATTGAAAATCGGAATAATGGAAAAATTTTTTAAGGGTTTTCCCGGGTTGTTGAGCGGAAATTTCGGAAAATGTCAAGAGTGTTTCTTTAGTGTACATGAAAAGATACTATAAAGGGAAAAAATGAAAAATTGGAGAAAAAATAATGCAAAATAGGAAAAAAATGATGAAAAATAAGAAAAAGGTAATAAAAACTAGTAAAAAATAATGAAAAATAGTGAGAGAGAAAGAGAAGGAGAGAGAAATGGAGATTAAACCACGTAAGGAACTTAGTTACTGACGGGGGTATCCCGACGGCATAAACTTTTTTGTCTAAAGTAGACGAGTATAGGTAAGGATAAAAGATAGCAAAAATATAAGCATAGTACTTTCTCTAGTCGACGAAGTTTCGACTTGTGTGCAGAATATATCTATGCGGGAAAAACGGAGCATAGGGGGTGGATCGTAGTCGCATTTACTACACCCTTGTGGTTAGTTGCTTGTTATAATTCCAAAGGAAATATTGACCAATTTTAAAGTTGTAGACAAAAATTATTTTTTAATTTACTTTAAAGTTTTTTTGAACTAGATTGTAAATATCAAGACATTAAAATACTTCATATAAGCTATTAAATATTCATTACAAAAAGAATAAGGAAGCAAAAAAAAATTTACAATCAATCATTGACCCTATCAATAGGTAAATACATAGAGTTTAATTCATGGCAAAACAAGTGGCATTTACGGAACGTGAAACTACGGGAAATAAATCGCAGATTTATGTACCTAAAGGCAAAAGGGAACAAATAATATTGATTAGCTGTGCATAGGTCATGCAAGATTTTCGCACGAATATATATATAGTGAAGCCATCTGGAAGACCTCTATGTGAAATGTGTCAGTTGGTTTCGAAAATTGGACATGTACTAGTTGAATATCGTTATTAACTTAGAATAACACTTTAGATACGACGATAGACTCCCGAAAATTTAACTTATGAAATTTTAGATCGAGGTTATAGAATTATAATTAAAATAAAAGGTTGAAGTAATGTATTATTAAATTATACATTTTTGTAAAATGTACCTAATGTTCAAGGTAATTTCGCTGTGCAAATATATTTATATTTCTATGATTAAAAAATAATATAAAAAGTTAAAAAACCAGTCAATTATTCTAAAAAGTGATATTAATATAGTGTAAAAATTAAACAGTCTTAGATGAGTCATATTTGTATAGAAAAAACAAAAGATTATCCATTTTCAAATGTAGTAAAATTATTCAAATAATAATAAACTCCTAGTCATACCATATACAATTTATTGAAAATAAGTTGAACAAATAGGCATAGGCAACATGTTTCGTCCAAACAATGGCTATCATGGGGCTTATAATACAAATTAAAAAACTTGTTAAAATACAAGAAGAAATCACAAAATTAAGTTACTTACAAAAAGCTTCCGCTCCTACTACTACTACTTACAAAATGATATGAATTTAAATAAAGATATTCAAAAATTGAAAAATGAAAAACTTGTAATTTGGAAGAAAATTTAATACTTTGAAAATATATAAAAACATTTGATACCTCCATACTGGAGGATTCAAATTTATACACGTTTACAATAAAGTTGAAAAATAAGTTTTGAAATTTAAATTGCGTCTTATCTCACCATGCGGCAACCAAATTTAAAATGACAAAATTGACAAGTGACAGCTCAAAGACAGTTGAATTAGACGTGACAGACAATGAGTTCTACTATTGGTCTGTTACTTTTTTTCTTCAGTAAGTTGGAACCATATGGGAAGCTTTTTTATAATTAATTTTAGAAAAAAAAACCTATTCTGCGTGTTCTAAAATCTAAAATACAATCATCAGACATCAATTTTTTCAAATAGTATACGAGGTTTGTCAAAAAAAATGAATTTTACTAAGGAGTAAAGTTCCTTAAAATTTGACAACATTGAAAAATATTATTTAAAAAAGTTGATCACAACTAAAAATTAAGTTCAAATATGCAATTACATCAATTTACATTAAAAAAAGGTGATGTGCTTGTTTAATATTTTGAATGAACATTTATCTCTTGTGATTATAAAAGTCATGATAATCTTCTCGTTTCTTAATGTTTTCTAACAATTTTACAATTTAAACACGTAACTACAGTAAAATTTGCATTGTTATTGTACCTAGAAATACATTTTAAAAATGAATACATTTTTTCAATGTTAATAGATATAATTTTATATTTCTACTTAGTTTTTAGTTTTGATCAACTTTTTTAAATAACATTTTTCGATGTTGACTTGAGTAAAATTCATATTTTTTGACAAAACTCGTATATTATTGGAAAAAATTGAAATCTGATGATTCTATTTTAGATATTAGAACATGCAGAAGTTTTTATGAAGAATAAGTTTTTTTCCTAAAATTAATAATAAAAAAGTTTTCCATATGGTTCCAACTTACTGAGACAAAATAATTTTTTCAAAAATAAATTACTGTCAACAAATCTAGCATTGCGTGTTAATTTTTTTTTTAACGAAAATAATAAATAATTTCGGTAATCAAACTACTAATCAAGGATTTTGGTTTGTTAATATTATGAGACTAATAAATGTATACTTAAAAAACCTGAAAAACATCACGCAAGGAGCAATTTAACATATAATTCACATTTTTTTTATTGTTGGTGGAAACGTTCTGCCACTCTTATAATGTTTTTTTGTAAATTACTCTAAAATTAAATTTAAGACTAGTAAAAGGAATAATCTCTGAGCGATTTTTCAAGACTACGGCCCGTTTCCGTCAGCCGAAGAAAGTTCGATTCGAAAAAATGGAAATTTTTCCAATAATTTTTTTTCAAATTTTTCAATTTTTTTTTTCAAAAGACAGAAAATCTGGAGAAAAATTGGAAAAGGTAAAAATAAAAAATAGGAATAAAACTCCCTAAAAGATTTAATTTCGATAAAAATGTATAATAAAATCAATTACTTCGTTCCGAACCGGACGAATTAAAATCATAAAAAAAATTTGAAATAATTTTTTTTTGCTTAAAATGACTTTTCTAGACGTTTTTAGCCACCCACAACACGATTAGGTGAAAAAAATGTTCATGTCCATCGGTCTGGATTGATGGATGGATAAATGGTTGTATATGAAGACGATAACTCAAGAATCAGTCGTCCGATTTCAAAAATTCTTTGGCCAATCGTTTTTTAGTATCTACGAGAAAAACTTATCTATGAGAAAAACCCTATTAATTTTGGGCATTCTATCTGTAACGGGGTGGAAACTGGAGGGGGTTGAAATTTCAAAAAATTTATATCTCCACCATTTTTAAAAATATCGAAACAGGTCACAAGACTTTTTCATGTCCTAATTATTATAAAATTAATTCGCTTAAAACTTTTTTCGATTTAACAATAATGGTTGCAACTGGAGAGAGTTAAAATTTCAAAAAATTCATATCGGCCATTTTCGAAAATATTGTAACAGGTCTTTACACTTTTTTCATTTTCTAATTATTATTAAAAAATTAATGTGTATAAAAGTTTTTTCTATCCGACCTACAGCGGTGAAACTGTAGGGGGTTGAAATATCAAAAAAAATTATATTTCTGGCATTTTTAAAAATATCGTAACAGGTCATTAGACTTTTTCCATGATTTAATTTTTATAAAATTAATTCGCTAATTTTTACGACTTATTACGGCTTTTTAAAAAATTGACAAAGAGGAAAAAGGGGAACAAATCGTAAAAAATCGTGAAAAATCGTGAAAAAAAGTTAAAAAAAGCGTAAAAAATCTACAAAACTTTAAAAAAAATCGTAAAAAATTGTAAAAAACCGTAAACAATTGTAAAAAACATTTAAAAAGTCGTAAAATTTCGTAAATAATGCTAAATAATCGTGCAAAATCGTAAAAATATCTAATTAATCGTAAAAAATCGAAAAAAAACTCTAAAAATCTGGAACAAATGGAAAAAAGGATAATATCGGGAAAGACCGAAAAACGCGAGTAAATTAGAAAAGCGGAAAAAAATAAAATTAAAGACAGAAAAAATGGGGAAGTTAAAAAAAAATTGGAAGAAAAACTCAAAAATGTATAATAAAATCAATTTTTTCTTAAAATTTGAATCTTTACTGTCAGAAGCGATACTTTATGTCATAAACAGATCCTCGCAGCCATAGGACGGTTTAAATCGTTTCTTGAAGGATTCATGCACCACAATTAGATGATATGTTATATTTCTTTTTAGTTTTTTTGCTGATCACTTTTGTTATATTTCACAATGAAAAATGTCATTTAGATTACTTCTGTTCAAAAGATTAAAATGTCTTCATAGCGTTATGCCCATAAATTTCGTGTTGCGTATAGTTCTTGTGTTTATTGTTAAAGTGAATTTTCGAGCCGCAGTACTAAAAACATTATATGTTTTTATCCCGTATTAAATTTTTAATATAAAAAACATTTAATTCAAATTAATCATCATTGTATCTAAATATTTGGCAATATTTCACAATAAAGTCAACAAACATTTAACTCTGAACTTTTAAAACATATTTTTATATTCAGTAATAACAATGATAACGGGTGGATAATTTATAAATAATAACCCTGTATATTTACATTTAAAAACAAAAGGGTTTTTTAAGTATCAAAAAAATAATGTTTAATATTTGTTGAAAATAAATATTTATTATAGGGAATATTTACTACGCTATAATTTCTGTGCTCTCTATTTGTCATACCAGTTAATAGCAGAGCAAATAAATATCACACGCTTGTTTTCCTGTTCGGGAAGGAAATACACCATATTGCCAGCGCAGATTTAAGCACAACTTGTTTACTTGGAAGAGTTAGAAACTGGAATATGTGTCTTTCAAAACCACTAATATTGACATGTCATTTTATTAACGCTTTATGGATCTCATAACTGAAAATTTCAAACCAAAAAGAGCCTTAAATAATTTTATATATACCGGAAGGGTGTTTGAGATTAAGCATTAATTTAATAATTATAATAATTAGTAATTTTTTTAAATGTTTATGAATTTGCTCTTAATTTTAATTACAACTACTAAAAGAATACCCAAAAAGTACAAAACTAATTTTCACACTATTTTCCTCGAATGGAACTTCAAGCCGTCCGATTTTAAACAAACGCTGTTACTCTCCGGAGATTTTTATCAGAAAAAAGCTGCAAAAACTACAATCTAATTCCCACATGCTACCAACCGTTTAGTGCAAAGAGAACCGTCCGCAATAATTCCCCATGATATAACTCTATTACAAAATTAAATTTTACTCTACTGCCTGTTCTTGTAAGCACTTTGTATAAGAACGCGCTGAAGTTTGGCTCTTTTAATATGTTTGATAATTCAATAACGTGGAAATTTCAATGAGTAACTTTGACGGCTTCGCTTCAAGTAAGGTACACAATTTACATAGGAATGTAGATTTTAGTGCTAAGAGACAATGTATACAAGTGTAAATCATAAATTATTAAAGGATATTATAAAGAAATAAATTTTTTTGTGACAAAAATTTAATTGTTGAAGTTATTTTAGAGTTACCAAATTGTTTGCCTTTAATTTATTTAAAATAATGCATAAATATGTGATATATCTGAGCTGTACAAATGTGGGTGTTAGATGACAATAGATATTTTAATATTGAAATCGACTTTGCGTCGTCAGGCAGTATTTTGGGGCCTTGGTCTAGGTTTAGAATTAGTTCGGGCGCCACCTTTCGTTTGTAGTGTGAAATTCACTTGCACGGGCAGCGTCAATGCAGAAAAATACTCCAGGGGTCATCAACAAGACCCTTAGCGGCCAGAAGTGCGGTATTTTCTAGTGATAGTACCCGGATACACAAATTGGAATCTTTTGGATTCTAAAAATAATCGGAATTATCCGATTATTTATAAATATTCCGATCATTATAAATATTCCGATTATGTATAAATATTCCGAGATATCTTGAATTTCATCTGTCTCTGTGTTTCACATTCCGTTAATAAAAAATCGGATGGTTTATGAAAAATCGGATAGTTGATAAAAATAGGATGATTTATGACAAATCGGTTAGTTGTTTTGTAATTTGTTTGTATTTTGTATTCGAAATATATTGAAATCGGTACAATCGTTAAAATACAAAACTGTAATTTAAAAATCCTTCTATTAGTAAAGGAAGCCTTTTAAAAATATTTATATAAACGTAATGTTAGGTTTAGCTTGTTTTGCGAAGAATTGTTGATATTCCACTATTTCTACTGTTACAAGTATTTCTGTTGTGGCCTAATGTTAAATATTGCAGTGTCAGTCGACGTAGTTGTAAACAGCTGATCGAATAGCACACAAGACCGTTTTCCATGATTTTTATCATATTAATAATAATTACTAATAATACAAATTACAGTCAATTCATTTTAACTTTTAGATATTACTCTTGTAATTTAAAAAAAAATTTATTAGACCTTTTTACGTGATAAATTTATTTCTCAGCCATTTTTGGGTATTAATTGAAATATATGCTTATATTAGGGACTATCAACATTATTCAATTCAATCAACTAAAATTGAGAGCCCAGGAACATTTAAGAATCACATTAACATTGAAGACTTTAAAATTTTTCATATGAATATTCGCAGCGTAGCAAAAATCATGAATGAGCTACTCATATTATTGGATAGTATGCATGCTGAATTGGATTTGATAGTACTAACTGAAACTTGGAAGCTATATGATTATAATAATTTTAACATTTAAGGATATGAAAGTATTTACAATAATGGGAATTTAAATCAGAATGATGGGGTTTGGGTCTTTGTTAAAAATCATTTAAATTTTAAAAAAGCAATTGAATTTATTGGAGATATTAAAGTCATTTCTATCTTAGCCACTGCAAGAAACAAAAAAATTGTAATTAAATCTATATACCGATCATCTAGTAATTGTCCAAAAATGTTTAAACAAAATTTAATCAACTATTTAAATTCACTAAAAAAACACTATATTAGTTTTATAACAGGTGACATAAATATAGACTTATTAAACAGCAATGATGAAATAGTAGAGGAATACAAAAATATACTGAGATCTTTTGGATATATTTCATATATTAACGAATACACTCGTTTACCTAGACGGACATGTTTGGATCATTTTTATGCATCTAATCGCAACTCACTTAAAGCTAAATCGTATATATTTACATATAATATTACAGATCATTGTCCCATAGCCCGTACGTTGGGAACAGAACGAAATAACATTCAGTTAAATGACCAAATAAATTACAAATACTACATAAATTATCCATTACTAAAAAATTCTTTAAAACTTGAAAAATGGAAACTTGTATATAATCAAACGGATGTTGATAATATAGCTCTTAATTTTATTACTACTCTCAAACTTCATATTAATGGAAATAAACATAAAGTAAAAATAAAACAAAAAAAAATATTACAAAATTGGATGAATCATACACTAGTAAAATTAATTGATGAAAAAAATAAATTGTATAAATTAATTCTGAAATATACCGATAATTTAGAAATAAAAAGGCAATACAATGTTCACAAAAATAATACAAATAAACTCGTAAAAAAAAAACAAAAAAGGATTATTATAGAAAAATTATCTAACAAAATCAAAATTCTTCCAAATCTTTGTGGGAATGCATAAGCAAGGTCTGCGGCAAAACAACACATAAAAAAATTATTGAAAAAATTAAATTAAATGGAACTGAAATTACTAACAAATTGAATATTGTAAATGGCTTTAATACATACTACTGTGAGTTAGGCTCAAATTTGGCGGAAAAAATACCCAAAGTAACAAATTATACAGAAAACATAAATCGCATAGAAAACACTATGTTCCTCAATCCTATTAATGAAGATGAGGTTATTAATACAATTAAGAATTTAAAACTTAAAAAATCTCCAGGTCTCGATAATATCAGGTCTGAAACACTAAGAGAAATATCTCATGAGATTGCAAGTCCATTAACTTACTTAATAAATAAATTTTACTTTGTTCCTTCTAAAAAAAAACATAAAATTCTATCAGATCGGCAGTATGGCTTTAGAGAGTCTAGGTCGACTGAAGATGCGATATTATAACTTCTCTTATTAATGATGCGCTTGATAAGAATATTCCTGCTGTTTGTATCTTCCTAGATCTTTCTAAAGCATTTGATACTGTCTGCCCAAAATCGTTATTAAATAAATTAGAGGAGTATGGTATTAGAGGAAATACCTACAAACTCATAGAAAGTTATTTATTGGATAGGGATCAAATAGTTGAAATCGATGGAGTAATAAGCACACCTCAAACAATTATCTATATATTAATAGTATGCTTTCCTTAAGTAGTCTGGGCGAGCTCATCTACTTTGCAGATGATACTGTAGTATTTTATCGTTCCACCACCTGGCAAGTGCCAAAAAATAAAATGGAAAATGATTTCCCTATTATAACTAAATGGTTGCAATTTAATAAATTGACCCTCAACTCTAGCAAAACAAACTACTTACCTTTTGCATTATACATAACTGGACTACCTTACCTGGGGCCACTGATCGGCATGACTAACAATATTGTAGAAGCAGAAAAAGTAAAATACCTTGGCATTACAATTGATCATCATATGAGATGGGACCTTCAATGTAGTAAAATGGTAAGAAAAATAAGAGTCCATTTGCCAAAATTTAGATACTTAAGAGAAATTCTTGATGTTAGGGAACTAAGAGTTCTGTATTTCTCGCTGGTTGAATCATTGCTTTCTTATGGTATCTTAGGTTGCGGAGGAGTGAGTGACTGTTATTTAAATCGTGTTCATATTTTACAAAAATGGCTTTTGAGAATCATATTACACAAAAATATCTTGTTTTCCTCAGATCAATTGTATATAGATGCCCAAGTAAAAGATGTACGTCAAATTTTTGCTCAAAAAATATGTCTTTTTATATTCCAAAATAAAATAAAATTTGTACATTATGAACACCCTCACAACACTAGAAGATATGAAACGATCGTGTTTCCACGTTGTGAAAAAACTATCGGACAAAGAAGCACTAATTATTCAGCTCCAAGAATGTATATAAAAAGTGAATTAAGGAATGGATTATGTGAATCAAACTACCTAATAACACAGTATCCATTTTAACAATGCTTAAAATTCTAATAATTCAACTTGTATGTAATATACTGTATTTTATTTTATTTTGATACTGGACTCGACAAATATCCCTAATTATGTCGCCAAAAAAGGCCAAACAAATTTTTCAGTCACAACACAAGTGGTTTTAAAAACTACTTCTGTGACTTAACTTTGTTTATTCTCTATTTTGTGTTTCATTTTAATTAGTATTTTAATGTTTTTTTATTATTGTATTTTTACAAAATCTTATGTACCATCTATATATATATATATTTATATTTATTGAATAAACATTTATCATTATTATTATTACTACAAAAATTAACTTTCCAAGTTCCCCATTTGTTTCTTGATCAGCTGATAACCGCCATGTTGTATGTAACGTCACCCAGATTTGCTCGGCGTTATGCGAGTGCTTAGTAGTGTCCATGAGACTGACTGGATGCGATTAAAAAATAATCGAAAAGCGGAATATTATTCCGATTATTAAAATCATCCGAATACTAACATTCCGGTTATTAGAATCACCTGATAATTCCCATCATTAGTCTTTACTTACCCCACTGGATTGAGTACTTGGGTATTTGCTGAGTAAATTTCTTTGATTAAAGTAACAACTTATACTGCTTTATCGGACGGTACAAGCACGTATTCCGGACTGGCGTGGTGGTCTGATGACAATTCTGTACTTCGCTACAATTGGAATTATCTTCACTTCCTTCAGCTTGACCTATCTGTAAAGGTCGAGGGACTGCCACTGCTACTCCAATTGGGACTGCCACAGCAACTAACTAGATCGACTCCGGCTGTGATATACCATAAGGTCAGCTGGTTCAGTACCATGCTCGATTTAATTTAAATATTTAAGTTATTACGGAAATTAAAATAATTCGTTACAAAATTTCATGAGAACATCTACCAAAATTTAGGCCCATTGTACATTTTTCTTAATAAGTGAGGACTTAGCTCGTCAGCCAGCCTACAATTTATATGTAGTTGACGATGTCGCCAAGAGCTGCCTCTCTTATGTTGGCCGGTGTTTACACCCCCTGTAGGTGTCTAACAGACCAATGTTGAGATGGTTTCCTACTGTATATTAGTGTATTATTTTTTTAAAGGTGCTTATGTCAAAACTACTTTCTATATCTATGAAAACACCCAAAGCGGATTCTTTTTTGTGGGTGTATGCATGTTAATTCGGATGTAGTGGAAGTGTAGCAAATAATTATTTTACTAATTCATTTCATTATTAAAATTATAGTTATAATGAATAAAGTTAAATTTTTATCTAATCTACTGTGCTATTTATTTTGTTTATATACAGTAAAATTAATAATCCGTGGAAATCAGTTTTTTAAAATTAATTAGAAAACTTTTAAAAGCACCAAATTAAAGTTAATTATATTCATTCATCACATTTATCAAAACCTAAATGACACCTTCTCCCTAACCTGTTCTTATTCCAACCCCAAGTGACTATTCGGGAAATTAATAAATATTCCAGCGTTTTTATGCTAACAAAATGAAGGGAACTTAGTTTCCAACAACTACCATTAATCTCCGCATCATAAACTTTATAATAATAGTGAAATGTAATTATAACGCTCAGGGTGTAGAAAAAATAAGTAAAAGGTTTTATAGCCGTAAAGCGAAAGCACGTCAGCTGTCCGCTAGTTATTTTATAATATTTAGCTATGTAAATATCTCTAGAAGAGGCATTTTATTAAGAAATTCCTTCTAACTTTTAGAGTATATTTGCATTAAAAAAATTGTTATAGATTATTTAATTTAAAAAAAATCCCTCAGCTTGATTTTACAGGATGTTTTACTTCAACTTTATGAGAAAGTCTTGTTGAAAGCTTTTATGATACAAATGTGACAAATTGGGATTGTTCATTTTTTTTATCATTTAATATTGTTTGTATTGGTTGAATTTATTTTTATCAATATTAATGGCACTTGTAAAGCCAACAGGCTAATTTGTACTGTTATTTTTTAATTCTTAATGAATGTATACTTAAAACCTTAGAATATATAGTTAATAGGAAGGAGCATTTCGGTTTTTGATCGGTGGACGTGATTCTTAGTAATCGCCGACTGTTCGCATATTACTTGTATGTCTGAACTCATTAATTTTTTTACCACAATTGTTTGTGTTTTAGACTTGAGAGCGAAAAATACGCCTTTATCTATCTATAATCAAGTGACGACTTCTAAACATAACCATTAATTTTACATACTTTTATATCTAGCAATCTTTTGATAGCATTAGAATGTTGATTTATTATAAGAACTTCATCTAACGTTGAATTTTGTATATTTATAATTGTTTAGTCTGGGTTTTATATTAATTTAGAATTTAAGGTTTAGGTTAACCCCTAGGAAAATTAAATATAAATTTAAAAATCACAAAAAAGCATCATGAATATATATGACAGCAAATCTAAAATTTTCGTAAATTTTCAAAAAACTCTGCAATGCGATTATCGAAAAAATCAAGAAAACACTTTTTCCCAAGTATGAAGTTAAAGGAGTACTTTATCGATGTAAACTATTTTGTAATAAATAATATATTTTGCTGAAATGACATCCACAGATTTTTACAAAATTTTTAAATTTTTGGTTTTGGTCCAAAAGAAAAAAGATTTTTTAAATCATTTCTAAATTATTTATTTCCTTATATTTATACATATAAAACATGTTGAAATCTATTTGAAAGAAATAGTTTACAAGTATTTAATAAAAAAATATATGACTCATTTAGCTTTGTTTAAAAAAATCGAATAAAACAGTAATATTATTTCAAATCACTGGTCTCGATTTATTTGTCTGCGCAGTGCAATCTAGTTGAGACACAGGAACGTTTTAAATTACTTCGAAAAGTTAAACATAGATGCCAGTTATGTTTAGTTAATGGACTCTTCGACGTTGTCGGTTCGATGTTATTACTTTATTATATGGACTTTCACTTTTAAAACGTAAAATTAATTAAAATTTTGATGTCGAAATTTTGGGCGATACCAATTAGCATTAACTATAAATTGAGGAAAGTTATATTATATTTTTATCGAGCGGTAATGTAAGTCATAACTCACGCAGAAGAAGTTTGCAGCACCAGCCACAGGAGGGTGAGGCGCTGCTAATTTAATAATTTTCAAATCTTTTGATTATAGATTCCTTTCTAGTTGTTATAAAATCTTTCTAACTTTTCTACGCAAATGGAACGTATTTAAAATGTATAATAATTTACTGCACACTATTTATATACCGAATTATTGTAGTGAGTTATTATAACTCACGCTGTTTGCTTATGGATACTAGTAAGTTATTATAACTCACGCCGTTTATTTATGCGGAAACTATTACTTGTTCAAAAGCAGTTGAATAATAAATATATTGCATTGTAATTCTAATTTACTGGCACAGAATAAAATAAAATATCAAATATGAACAAAAAATAAAATAGTAAAAGAAAATAAAAATAAAATTATAGGTACCAGAGGTTATTATTTACTATCCAGATTAGTTTACTCAAATAAAGTAATACTTCATAATGGGGAACTTCATATGGGTTATAAGGGAAAGTTCCATATATTTTGCAACTTTCAGTTAACTAAAATAAAAATTTTTTCATTCCCTTGTGGTTATCTTACTTTGTCGTTATTTTCATTTTCCACTAATTGTCTTACTTAATGGTTATTTTCGCTCTCTGTTATTTGTAGTTTGTGTATAATATCATCGTCGAGTTCCAAAATATTATCGTATAGATCGAGGAAACCGTCCAGATTGCCTACATCTTTAAAATGTTCTTCTTCTTCCGATAAGCCCATTATTTCTGAATCATCGTCATTCCTTGCACAATCTAAAAGTTCATTTTCTGTCAAACGCAGGTTCCATTTCTTTTTTTTTACTGCTTGAAGGTATATCCATTGCTTATTATATTATCTAATAGAGAAAACTGAAAGTAAGTCTATCATGATGAAGATACTAATTCAAAGGTCTATATCAAGATTTTACGAAAAATATTCTATGCATTATTCATAAAAACCATTTTACAAAAAAACATTAGAATGACCTTTGCAAAGTCCGCCCTATTGGTAATGGATGGCGCCACATGCATTTTGTGCGTGTCCAAACATATGGACAAATTTACTTATTTGAAATTATTTTTTTCTGAACTTATAGAAATTGATGTCCACTCTAACGGATGCGTTGACTGAAAGGGTTAAATTGTGGTATTTGATTTTGAATTTTATTACCTCATCATTAAAGCACATTCGAGATAATCTTGGAATTAATATAATATTTGGTATTAGAGCTAGTACCAAGGTTATTTTTGTTTAATTCGATCAAAATTATGTTTACTATTTATATTATATTAGCTATATTGTTATCTACACCGGACGTCCCAAAATTTTTTCCCAGTGGATATCTAAGTTGTTTGTTGACATAAAATTCTGAAAAAAAAATCTGTAGTGTATGCCTTAAAGCCTTTAAATGTGTATTACTAAAAGCCACCCTTATCATTTCATTCCTTAGGAATGACCCTTAACTCTTTTTTTTTAATGTTATCCCTAAATTTTTTTCATTAGTATTGATATTCTACTTGTCCGAATACAATAATATGTTATTAAGGAACGTTTTCCGAAAATCACTATGTTTTTTGTGTCTTGTGTCCATTCCATAAAATTTGCATATATTGTATTGTATTTACCTTTGGAGACTTTCTGTAGCATTTTTTGCAATATTTAAAACTTCTGGAGGAGTACAAGAGTCTATATCAGATTCGTCGAACATGTCTTTTATTAAATATATTAATACGAACTGACAAATAGATAAAAAGATAATCAACAAAGTTGTCATAACCGTGACAGTAACACTTTTGATTCGTTTCATAAATTCGTTAAGGCTATTTTTAAAATTTCTTACATGGTAGGCAACCAGTATAACTTTTTGTTTAAATATTATTGACGCACGGTTAAATTATTTAATTTGTAGACCACAAATGCGCGAATGGCTTGTCTTTTTTCTTGAATAATGATAAATTAGGTCAGTGACATATACCCATTTTCACAAAATCTTGATTTATCTCTTTTATTATTTTGACGTTTTAGCTGAATTTGACAGATCGATTGAGTAATAAATATTACTCAATCGAACTGTCAGTATTATTCATTTGTACAAAGTAAAGCATAACATTACCTATCAAAAACCACTGAATATGTAATGGATATAATATAAAATAGTTGCATATAAAAATATTTTAAAACATGCTATTATTGCATGTATCGCACAAACTCCTACCTGACTATTTCTCGTGAATGGACTAAGTTGTCAGAAAAATATATTATACGACTACTCAATACGTGATTATTAGTTGTGGTTGTATTCCAATTTCCATTGGCCGCCATTTTATCTGTAATTTTTAGTTCGGAATCAAAACTGACAAGACTCTCTTAAGATACGTTTTCATCCTAAACAATAATCTGAAGTCTGATTTGAAATATATTGATGTTACTCTTCGCATATAAAAAAACACAATAATTAACCTACAAAACCCATTTATACCTCTAAAGATTTGTTATTAAAAACTAAAAACTTTTTTAAATTATTTTTTTCAAACAGATACTTACTTTATAAGGTATTAACAACATGAACAACACTATTAGGCAGTAACGCAGACAAAAACAATTTCTAATTAAATGTGGCAATGCCGCAAAGAGAGAATTTTTTGAGCACACCATCTAGTGGGCATAAGCGAAAGATTCTTGGATCAAGAAGTTATGCAATCAGTATTCTGTATGACTAAGGGTTAAACTATATTTCTCATAGAGCGTATAAAACATAGTAAATTTAGGTCAACTTAAACGTTAATTAGAATTTATATTAATATTTTAAAGCTTTTAAGTTATTTTATATCCATTATTTAAAGTTCTACTTTTCTTAGTGTATGTAGAAAAAAAAAACCATTTTCTTTTATCGGTTTCATCTAATCTAATTTGACTTATCTCATATTTCCGCCATAAATATTATGGAGCAATAATACATCACGAAGAGTTATATTCGAATGTTTTCCGTATTACTCCAAACGAACCGTCTTTGTTCTTTTTCAGAAACTCAACACCAACTTAATTATTTCTTTTAGTAAAGCGAGCCAAACTTTTAACCGACGCCTGACATTTTTATCAAATTGTTACTTTATCCATCTGAAAGCCTTTTATGTCAGAATGGCTGCTGTCTGTTCTTTTTAGTGTGACAAATCTTTAATGGTCGGAAAGGTTTTCTTATCAGAATATTCTCTTTGAAAATATACACACGATATGGAAAATTTGTTTTTATGAGCTTAGGGAAAGGAAATAAAAATGGTGATCGTGATAAATAAGGTACATCGAAGGATGCTATAAAAGAAAATTCTTAGATTTTGTGGGATTTTTTGATAGCCATTGAGATGAAGTTTAAAAATTGACTTAATTTTACTATTTTACTATATTTATGTGCAAACTTGTTTAAAAAATCTCGAAAAGCTTAAGATTTTTCATGGAATTTCAATAATTTTTTTAACATTTTTTAAGGAATATTCAAGGTCTTATAAATGATATTTTAAGGTTTTTAAGCATGTTTTAAGTTTGTTTCAGGTATTTAAAAAAAAATTTAGTTTTTTTTGAAATAATTTTGAAACCAAGTTTCAAGTATTTTTTAGGATTTTTTAGTAACTTATCTAAAAATTGTAATAAGAATTTTCTTAGGGATTTTTTAATAATTTTTTTGAAGGCTGTTTTAAGGATATTTCTTGTATCTTGTCAGGATTTTTTTAAGTTGTTTTTATTTCTTGTCTTTTTTTGTTGTAGATTCACAATTTTTAACAAATATTATGTGATATCGTCAGTTACAATACTTTTTAAAAAACAATGAATAAAGCAAAAAATAGAGAAAAGTAGAGAAAATAAGGAAATTTGGGAAAAATAGGAAAATAATAGGGACAAAAAAGGAAATTTGGAAAAAATACTGAAAAATAGTAAACAGCTGGACAAAAAAAACACTAAAAAATTACAAAAATAGGGAAATTCAGCAAAAAAAAATTATGGATAAAAAAGAAAAAATACGGAAAATTAGAGAGTTAATAGAAAAAATAGTTAAAAATAGGAAAATAGTTGGGAAAATAGGGAGACATGACAAAAAATGAGGAAAATAGGACAATATATGGAAAAATAAGTACAAATAAGGATAAATACTGAAAAAAAAAGGAAAATTAAAGAACATAGTAAAAATAATGGAAAACAGGAAAAAAATAGAAATATATAGGAAAAATAGGAGAAATTAGAAAAAATGGGAAAAAATAAGTACAAATAAGAAAAAATAAAGAAAAATAGGACAAACTTAAGGCAACCAAGGAGAAATAGAAAGATGTAGGAAAAAAATAGAACAAATAGTAAAAATAATGAAAAATAGGGGAAATATGTAAATAAATGGAAAAAAATAGAGAATACTACGAACAAATAGGGCAAATTTTGGGAAAAATAGGGCCAAAATAGAGTGAAATAGAAAAAATAGATCAAAATAAAGAAAAGTATCCATACTTGTCTTTATTTTGAAAAAGATAAAATAGGAAGTTAGGGAAAATAAGAAAATTAAAAAAAAAGCATCGAAAAATAGCGAAATTAGAGGATAAATGGGAAAAATGAGAAAAATAAAAAAAAACTGGGAAAATAGGGATAAATAGGTACAAGTAGGATAAAATAATGGAAAACAGTAAAAAAAAGAACGAAATAGGAAAAATGGGGAAAAAATATAAAAAGAGAGAAATTTGGGGAAAAATAGAAAAATATCCGAATAATAGAAAAAAAAATAGTGAAAATAGGAAAAACATGGAAAAATATGGATATATTTTAAAAATTAAGAAAAAAAATGAAAGAGATAGATAAAATAGCGAAAGTACTGTTAAATACAGAAAAATTAGGAAAATATTCAAATATATCGGAAAATACCGAAAAATATGTTAAAATAACAAAAAATAGTACAAAAATGGGAAAAAGATAATAATAAAGATAAATACGGACAAATGGGAAAAAACAGGAAAAAATAATGAAAAACACAAAAAATAACAACAAATATGAAAAGTATTTATATAAATAATGTTCAAGAATGTTTAACTATAGTTTATTTGTGTAAAAAATAAGTCCCAAATTAAGTAGTTTTAATAAATTTTAAATGAAACTTTTGGTAGCAAACAATTTATAAAGGAATTGTAGGTAACCACCAAAATTTTAAATTATTCTAATTTTTGGTGAATGCTCCCTCAGTAACTTAAAAATTTGGTGGATGCTTTCTAACTGGAAAATTAAGTAAGACATTAAAAAAATCAAAAATTAATCCATTTATACACATACACGATTTCATTTATTAAAAATATCTGTTTTTCAGGTTAGTTTTTTATTCAAGTGTGCTTACACTTTCAGTGGTAAATGTTATTTTGTTGTATTGATTTTTATTTAACATAGTTCTTTATTTATTTAATATTCTATATTATATAATATCACCTACGGTTATAGAAATACCTGCGTTTTTAAACCAATTTAATTAATTTAATAATTAAGTGAATTTTTGCTATCTTATCAATAAACTTACACAATTATACTTAATAGATTGATGCTTTTATTATCCTTCTTTGTTGACCTCAATAAGGCCGAACAATGACCGTTTGATTACTCAACGATAAATATCTGCTTTGCATCATAATATTACAATTTGCCCCAATTCAGTGATATTAATAAAGAGAAAAAGTGACAAATTTTGATTTATATAAAGTTACTCAATTACTATGAAATGATAAGGAAAACAATTTTAATTAAATATAGTGGATTGTTTTATATGGTTTTATGTTAATATCGAAAATGTTTTATAAATTTTTTTGTACCACTGGGATGTAGGTCATTCCATTATTTGTGTTTACAATTTTTCAAGGATCAGGGATTTATTAATTTATTTGTAATAATTATTCAAGATTTTTTTAATAAAAATTTTTTAAGAACTGTATTTTTTAAAGGATTTTTTACAAACTTTTTGAAGTATTTTTTAAAGGATTGTTTAACGATTTTTACAGGATTTGTTTGGGATTTTTTGTATTTTTTAATGACTTTTTAAATATCTACCAAATTTTCTAAATTGACATTCCATTTTTTTTTTAATTTGAAACATTATCGGTTAAATAAGCTCAAGTGCAAAAACAAACAAATTTATTAAGAACATAAGTAGATTTAATAATAAATAAAACTCGAAATCATATACTACAATATATTTATAAATTATTAAAAATAAGGGGCGGCAACAAGTTTCGGCTGATAGCCATCTTCAGGTCTAAAAATGTTAACTGCAGTTTTAATAAAGCAAAAAAGGGGTGAGGTTATATTTTTGTTGAACTCCCCATTATTGGAATGCCAGCTTAAGCCGGGTCCACATCTACAAATATTTGCGGCGAACGCGTTCATCAAAAATATTTTTGCCGCAAATTTAAACTTATTTATTTATCACACAAATATTTATTTTCGAAAATTTTTAAGTCTCCCTGCTCAAGTTATGAAAACCAGTGGAGGTTACATCACTGTTTCCTGAGTTACTTATTTTTGTCGAGGTTTTTGTACTTCACAGACGTGAAACAATACAAAAATACAAAAAAATAAATATCAAAATATAGCAAAATTAATGGGGTGCTGGTAAATGAATTTTGAAATTTTTAATGTTCGTCGAAAAACCGACAAGCTATGGATCGTGTGTATTGAATGTAACACGTCCACACCACCTAGAATGCGTTCTAAATATTTGCTCAATTACTTTGACGTCGAAACGTTCATTCCATTCTACTTCTCCAAGTGCCCTCATATTTATTAAAAAATCTCTATATCTTGCATTATGGGCAAAATGAGATTTATCACAGCAGAAACATTTTATTGAAGCCATTATAATGAAGAGTGATAGAAAAGTGATGTAAAACACAGATAAATAAATATTTTAAATAATATAGGAATAGAAACAATAAAGGCTCTTGCACGTACATTTACATAAGAAATAAGCAGTAAAAATAAAAAATAGAAATAAGCAGTTAAAAAAATTATTTTTTGTCAACCTACATTTCTTTGAAATACGCATGCGAGCAAACATAAATCAACTGTCATATGTCAAATTTAATAATATAATTATATAATAATAACCTAAAATTTTTGAATTTTTCATTGTAAATATCAAAATCAAGTCATAAAATGGATGTTAATACTATTTGCTTGGTGAAAGGATTTATGTTAAGATGTAAAAGTTGTCAACATCAACAAACACTGTTTTTCATTGGTCAGAAATAAAATTTTCATCCTTACGGAAACAAATTATTTCATATATATTATATCTTAATTTTTATTTTTTAACGTGCTTTGCTAGATAACTAATCGTGGAGTGATAACGATCTGTCAAATTTTATGTTTTATTTTTAACTGCTTATTTCTTATGTAAATGTACGTGCAAGGGCCTTTACACAATAAACCAATAAAGCAGGAATCGAAAGAGAAGAATTTTGATTTCTTGTATAATTGTTTTTTATGCCTTCCTTTTATATTGCAAAATGTGTTGCCTAACTACTTCATTAACCACGGAACATTGTTATTATTGCCATGGATCTAAACGAAATGCGCAGTTGCAATGTTAAAAAATTAGTTTCATCAACTTAGATTTTTAATAAATGTCAAACTTTTTCTCATGTTTCTTCTATTCTTACATTTTTCAGTTAAACATTATTGAATATTCGGGCCTTTTCAGATGGATATACTAGTTTTAAAAATATTAGTGATCTATTTTACCAAAGTTTTTTTGCATTTCAAAGAGTAATTTCTTGCATTAAATAAGTTTTTTTTTCAATAATTTAGCCTACATGTAAAATATCAGATAAAGTACGTTTTTAATAGAAATTTTTATTCGTTTCTCTCAGATTTTTGAAATATAAAATATTTTTCCGGTTTGGCTCAAAAACGGCCATTTAAAGCGACCTACTTTAGATTGAAAAATTTGGTGGAAAATAATTTGAAGATCATAAGAATCCACCAAAATGTTTACATTAACCAAAATTGTTACATCCACCAAAATTTTAAATTATTATAAAATTTGGTGATGGCTTCCCATTAAAGAAATATTACTAGGAAGACATTAAAAAGTCAAAAGTTAATCCATTTTTATACCTTAGGTAGATAGTCATAGAGTTCAGAATTAAAGTAATTTATGTTATATAAAACATTTTATCGTTATACTTGAATATTTTTTTTATTTCAATTTTTATTATTAATTATAAATTATTTATAATATTATCACTATATTGGGGGAAGTTACTTAGGTAATAATTTCTACCTTAAGTTTAATATTTTAAGTACCTCGAACCCCAATGTTGGACGCTTCTATAAATTTTCCACCTACTAAAATATTTACACAGGATTGACTGCGGGTATAATCAGACCCATTCCATTTAGCTAAGAAAACTTTACGTGAGAGGTAATACGCTCTCTTATCTTAAAAGCTTTTCATTTAAGACGTTTTGTGTAATAAGAAAATTTTGTATTCATAAATATAAGGTTCCCTAATTAGTTTCGCGCACAAAATTAAAGATGCCTTATTCTTATTCGTCATTTCACGGGCTATAAACATCAAAACTTTTTATTAATTTTAATATATTTTTAGGTATTTAGTGCTTAATTTTCAATTTTGTTTAATAGTGTACTTGCTTTGGATTTAATAATTTAATAAACAGCAGTATGTGAATATATTTTTATTTCAATCAAACTATTACTTTGTTTAAAAATTATAAAAAATATGACAAGTTTAATGTTACTATTAATGCTTCTAACTAGCTTATGGTACGCCAATGTAAACAACCATTAAATAACCGAAGTTTTTTTTAAAGCTAGAGGTATTCATGCTAATACCTTTTGCAATGTATACCGTTTATTCTTCTCCCTATATGCGTCGGAAAATGTAATGAATATTCATTGTACCGCTCTAGCGGTCGGTCTTAGGTTTTGGTATATAATTACAACGATACTGCCGCCATATATCAAAAGCGGAATTTGAAAGGTGGCCGGATACGTGGTCCGCATTCAAAAAGCTTGAAATGTAAATTTAATTAGTATCGGTAATCAAATATCTCTATTTATGGCATCGTATAAAGTCATATCGCGTCGTGGTTTTGTCTCAAAACACCAAAACATTAGAGAGTAACTTGCCTTGCAGAGCTTCATCCCGCTTCTCTTTCATTAAGGCCTATTTATTATTCCGGGGATATATTGACTCTGTCATCCATATCAATTAAGTGGATACTCTAAAATTTGTTCAAAGGGGTTATTCGACCGCTTTATAAAGTTTGTTTAATATCTTAGCGAATTAGTTAAATCCTCCAGCCAATAGAAATATAATTTATTGAAGCCTGCTACTTTCATACTCTTCTAATCATGAGAACGTACGATCATAGTCAGAATGAAAAGTTAATTTTCCAGTATTGGACTGTGTTAATTTTAAAATATATACTCGACGTATAGGCAGTTTCTAGGTAGCAGCTAGGCAGCAGAGATGGAGTGAACGTTGAGTATCCATCTCGAAATTGACATAGTCCAATCCAGGAAAACTGAGTTATATATAATATGGTTTTATGATTTTTTTGTAGCTGCAATCTTGTATTATTTTTTGTAGTGATAAAACAGTGTGAGAATATTTATCTATTTTCAGGTCATTCAGTATTTTTATCGCATATCGATATTGTGTTACATTACGACTATTTTCATCAAATTCATTGTTCATTTTAAATACTGTTATAAAATTAACTAGTCTAGGTAATTGAATTGTAAAAATATTCATTAGCATTCATCAGTCGTTAACTGACAGTTATAGTTACTGTAATAAAGCTAAAGTTTGTTCGGTGACCCCTGAAACCTATGCTATCACTATCGTCTGTCTTTGTTGCATACGTAAAACAGATGAGACAGATAATTTGCTTCTAAAGTAAATGTGTTCGAATTTAGTTGATTATTTTCGACAAGAATAAGGTGCCGGAAAGATTATTTTGCCCTTAAGTGCAGTTTGTGAGGTATGTAGAAAAGTATGTAGCATTAAAATCGTGAAAAGTAAAAGAAAATAGTTTCTCATATCTATTATCTGTTTTTATGTTACTGTTTAAGTACGTAATAGATGAAAAAGCGTTTTTCTCTTTTTGGTTCACCCAAAGAACTGTTCGTAATGAAAACCTAGCTTAAGAAAAAATATAACCTGTGTCAATAACTGAATTTATTTCCGACATACCCCAATTGTTTGAACTTAGTTTCTCCACGACCATTATTGAATGTATGAATTCCGAGATCATTTTTAATAATAGAATGTAAACATTCACCTTCTAGAGTATTAATATTTGTTCTAAAACACTTGCTTCTTATGTATTTTGCATGTATTTTTATTCTTTATCAAGGTAAAGAATGGATTTTCTGTAATCGAAATAAACGATATGGGATTGCCATGGATTTCAAAAGTGTCAGTGTCAGATACAAAATGGCGACGATAATAATTATTTTCAAACAAGTTTTAATTTAAACAAAATAATGAGTGAAAAATCAAGTGAAGTAGATATAGAATTTGAAAATATCTAAAATTGCAAATTATGAAAAAACATCAATGCACCAGATTTTAATTTCGGTAAGTGTACCATAACACTATAAATATTACTATAATGTAATAATACAAATATGTCAACAAAAAACCTGTGTTCAGATTAAATTTAATTTTGATTCATACTTTTTGATCGTGGAGAAAATATAGTCTGTTACTCGGTTAGAATGAAAAAATTCGACACTCGTGGTTCCTCACACTCGCTGACGCTCGCGTTCGGAATTTTCCACTCGTGTCGAATTTTTTATTCTAACCTTGTTACGGAATCTACTATTATTGATCAAATTTTACTTTAAATACCATGAAAATTAATAGATATTAATTATATCGCGCACGGCACTGGACTAGAATTAACTTAAAATTATGGGAAAGGTAACTTTCCTTCGATACGGTTAGTCGAACATTTTGAACATCCGCCCAAGGAATGGAGACACTTGTGTTAATGCTTCATATACGCCGAAATTTATTTCGAGTAAAACGATTCAATCCGTTGTCATCGGTTGTAGTGGTAATCCGAGTTACCGTGTGAGTCCGACTTCCAGTATTAGTCCCAGTTCTAGTAGGAACTCGAAACGAGAATCAGAACGAACCAGCAACCTTTAGAGATATGTCAAACTTAAAGACAGTCTGATACCGTTGAATACAGGACCTTGTTATACACTTTTTTCCTTTCAAGCCAGATTTAATAATCGGTTTGGTATCATTCATTATTATAATAAATGTTTTATTTTTTATATAAAGAATGTTATTTATTCTAAGTTTTTGAATATACAGTACCGAATAACTAGGTACTAAACCCAGCGGGGCAAGTAAAGCTCGTACTTCTGGCCGCTACTGCCTTGTCGATGTTATAACGATCCCTGGAGTAACTTTTTATCCACTGACACTGCCCTTTGCAAGTAACCTTCACACTATAAACGAAAGGTGGCGCCTAAGATAATCGAAAATGTGAACTAAGCTAAAAGGTTAAACTTTTTTATATTTTTTTTTATTAATAGATATTATAATAAATTGATTTTTTAATACATAATATATAGAATTATAAGAACGTTCATTAACAATAATCAATCGTTATATGCTTGTGGCTCGTGCGACAACTTTCACATTCGTGAAAAAAGTATCACTTTACACACTTGTTGCATAAATAACTATTATAGGAGTGTAAAAATTATATATTTGTTTATGATTTATTTGACTAAGTATTGATAAAACATAAAGTTCAAGGTAACTGATTCATAAAATAAATGGTGCTTTTTTGACCAATTTTTCATAAATAATTAACACGTTAAGCGGTTAATGAAAAAAAAAAAAAAAAAAAAAAAAAAAAAAAAAAAAAAAAAAAAAAAAAAAAACAATTTCCCTCAATTAGTTCCACAAAATTTTGAATTACGTTTATATCATCTTCGTCATCTTTTAAACCATATGCAATTAATTTATATTGTTTAGTTTTGCTTTCGTTGGTGCGAATTCTATTACTTGACCACATTTGAGAAAATGGGTAACCTTTTGGATTTATTAATTAGGTATTCAGAAAAAAACAATTTATCATTTTATTACTAGAATCATTATTAATCTAACCTCACTTTGTTACTGATTATTATATTAAAGAATCATAACACTCAATTAAAATGCTAAAAATCTAGTGAATAAATCATTTTTTGATTAAAAAAAGTATATTATATAAAAGTACAAGAACGTTAGTTTGTACCAATCAATCGTTATATTATATTTTTACCACTCACAGTTAGTTACTTAATATTATTATTTTAAATTCATCTTCAAAAATAATTATTTATAGCACCACAAAATGAGTTTCTCCTATAGAAGAGTTGCGATAACGATTATTAAAACTGACATTTAGTGGACAATATTTTGAAGTAGAATACTTTGTTTTTTTGTGATATTAAATTTACCCGGTTCATGTTATCTGATTAACCTATAAAAAACTAATCTCTGACCAATTTCAATTTCATCATTTTGATTATAATAAAACAAAAAAATTACCTGTCTTTGTTATGATATTTATAAATTTTCTATCCAATAAAGTTCTAGTAATCAAAATGTTTTAACTATTCATTGTTTTTTTTTTCTCAATTCAAAGTTAGTAAGTTAAAAGTGCTTGCAGTGTTTCGACCATTTACTAAATTATTTATATTGAAGTTTAGTAGAACACTTAACATTATTGGGTTTTCAGCTCAGACAACGTTATTTTAACTTAGATTTCAAACATAAAATAAATTCACTGTACTTATTTTTATCATTGATTAGTTGAAAAGAAACTTAAAGCTTTTGTTATAATAAAAAAAAAACAGGAGAAAAACGGCAATATTTTTGCCGTAATTTAGATTTTAAAGTTACCAAAATAAATAGGTCAAAGATTAATATCATTTTTGAGGTTTTTAACAATGCTGAATCTATTGCTGTTGTCTGTTTGTCTCTATCTCTTACCGTTCTCGAGTTGAATCAGACTAACAGACGGACAGACAAAGGGACGGACGGACAAAACCATTTTATAAGAGTTTTTTTTTACGAAAACTCTAAAATTCAATAACAATAAGTTATAGTAATTGTTGTAAATTTTTTAATATGAAACAAAATATTATTTAATTATATTGTCTAACGTATTTAATTAAAGAACAGTAATAATTACTGTTCTAAAATTGGCGCACTGTGGGGCGTTAATGAAACAGTATTTACTACTCTTTTTTTAATTAAATTTTGCATATTGGGTGCCTATTTGGTAACCACCCTTTAAAAAACATATTTACGTTCAATTTACCAATAATAGCAGCTTAAGCACTTGAGTCATAAATTTACTTTAATTTAGGGTAAAATCAGAACTTTAAATTTTATACAAATAAGAAAATAATTAATATCATTGGATCTATACCATTAAAGTGAAATAGTCTAATGCGAACATATGATATTGCCCAATAGTTTTGCTAGTCACGTGACACCAGATGCACCGGTATTTTCCGAACGCTTTTAAGGTAAATTCTAACCTCATATTTTTATATCATTAATTAATATTTTAAATATTTGGTAATTTTCGCAATTTATTTATTAATAAATATTATAGTTTAAATGAATCTTGAAAATAATATTGACAAAGACTCCGAACACTGCTCAACCTGCTTATTTTCTAATTTATTTGCATTTTCTTGGCCTTCTACATTTTTGTTTTCAATATATTTGTTAAATAATTCTTGAGGAAATACTGGATCTTGAATAATAAAAGAAGAAAATAAATTAAGCTTTAAAAAAAAACACCATTTTATAAGAATAATAAAAAACAATCTTATCGTTTTTATATTTTACTAAAACATTGTACCAAATGTTTTTCTCGGGGAAATATGAAGGTAATTTTTTATATAAAGTAGGCATTATTACCAATAATTATTTAAAATAATGCGAAAAAATTCTACGAAGTTATTGTGAACGCTTCTATTTTATATTAAAAATGTCCAATTTTCAATTGAGAAATTACCATATTTCAAATTTTTTTTGGATTATACCTTTAAGAGGAGTGTATATGGATCATTAAAAGTTATGAAAATATTTGTTCCGGTATGGAAATAGACGTATTACCTATGAATAATTTAAAAAAAAATCGGTTGTGTCACCCCAAAACTTTCCCAACGAGTATCCATGAATGTATTTAATGTTAAAGTTTCAAATTTTGACATTTTTTTTATTTTGGACAGGTGGAAGTTGGAGATATAATTTTGACTGTTCTGAATAGAGATTTTCAAGGACTTTCAAATGACGTATTGCAAGTCAAAATTCGTGACATAATGCATCTGTCATTTTTTGATAGTGATACTTTCGTTTGACAGATGTCGTACAAAAAGTATAGAGTTCCTTCGATGGGTAACTCAAACTCATATGGTGAATTTCAGCTAAATCAAATTAATACTTTTTCAGATATTTAATGTTAAAGTTTAAAATTTTGACATTTTTTTATTTTTGACAGGTGACATTTGGAGAAATAATTTTGACTCTTCTAAATAGAGATTTTTGAGGTCTTTGCATGTCGAATTCAGTGACGTATTGCATCTGTCATTTTTTGACAGTGACACTTCCGTTTGACAGATGATGTACAAAAACTAATAGGTTTTTCCGACGTATAACCCAATCTAATATGCTAAATTTTAGCTTAATCGGATGAAACGTGTGATCTCTATCGTGAAAGAATACACACAGACAGACAGACAGACAGGTTTCCAATAAAAGTGGTACAGGAATAGAGGATCTGTACAAATCCAAATAATCGAGTAATATTCTGTAAACATTATTAAACCAATATGATTAAGAATCCATAAATGTTTGGAAAAATTTAATATGACAGTCGACCTGTTAACATCAATCCATAATCGAAGGACCAAATGTTGCTTAATTATGTGATAAAATAATCATGGTCATAAATCTTTTCTCAATGCGACTGTTCACTTCGAGAGTTAATAAAACAGTTATAATTGTGACGAATGATCTTGTTTATCTATATCATAAAAACCAGGCTAACAGTGTATCAGGAGGTAAATTGAATGACTGTTATTGGTTTAAGAATTGATGGTATGTTTTTATGTAAATGTCAATTGGACTCATTTGCAAATATAAAGTAATCTTTTAAGACAATATCTCTCGTCACGTATGAGAGAGACCGAGATGTAAGAGTTATAATGAAGAAAGAGGACATGTCAAAGAATTTTGGACTTTTCTAGGAATTTGATTGACGTAGCTGTGCAAGCTGTGACTTGAAGAAAAATATTAACCGTTTATAAAAAACGTAGTTGCAAAATACTAAGGATTTTGGATATAATTATAAATATTTGTTATTAAATGTGATAGATAGGATGGTAAATTCTGGATTTTCTAATTTTCAGTAGAATTTATCCAATTATGAATAAAAATTTATAACAAATAAATACAAAAGTATTAATAACTTTAGACCATTTTAAATTGTCATGGAACTGCTTCTGTTGTGGTAAATAATTCAGTACAGAAATTACGTTTTCTTAGCTGTAATAGTTACTGCCCACATTTCCTAATATTGCTAGTCCATCAATATCAACACATCTGTGAAAATATGAGCCAGTTTTACAGAGCACATGTTACTTTAATAACCCATTCTGAAATTGGTTTTTGATAAATTTGAAATCTTTTTACCAGGATACCAATAGCATTTTCTGAAATAGGGGCGCTTCTTTGATATGGTTTCAGAAAAATTTTCCGTAATGGGAAAGAATTAGACGAAATATTAAGTCAATTATTTTCTATAGCTTCAAAAAAAATTGATTTAGAAAATACTGCGGTATCATTCACTATACCATTAGTGCCTACATCAATATATGTGAAACAGTAGATTACATCAACTAATGCAAAAGTTTTTGTATAGTTAGTACTCTGAACCTGTATGTACGTGCTTGCGTATTACACAATGTTTACCATGCATTGCTCCGCAACAAGTGGGAAAGTATAATTTTTTATTAAAATCATTTTCAGTCTCATTCAACTCTTTCTCAGTAGAAGGAACCTATAATATGAAAACAAAATAATTGTAGCCAAACTATTTTCTTAGGTTCTCAAAAACATACAAGGTGAAGATCATTCCAAACTCGCCACCCTAATCCCCCATCCCAAAGCTCTAACTCTAAATCCCAACGTAGAAGAAGATCAAAGTCATGAAGACATTTTTGTGACCCCATCAAGTTCCAAAGGCAATGCTTAAACTGACAAAGAACGCTTGTGCTAGATTGCGCCACAATCCTTCACCAAACAGAAACGAAAATGCGAAAACTCAATTGAGCAATAGGTAAATTACAAAAAAATATCAGATCAGTGCAAAGAGCCCGATGACAGGTTAGGTTAGGTTTAATGTGAGTGGAGCGTTTACTCGAACCTCCAGCAGATGCCTATTGTGGCTCACCCCTATGGACTATAAGTCACCATACAGCCCATACCTTCTTATGAGGTCTATGGCTGATTTAGGTGAAGCTTCCTTTAAGTCGATAGGCTCCAGTTGTACGAAACCAAACGTACGAAGCCTATTCATCTCCAAGGCATTACATGAGCATAAAATATGCTTCGCCGTTTCGTCTTCCACACTGCAGAAGCGACAGTCCGATGTTTGACTCAGACATAGCTTCTTCAGATGGTAACACAGACAGTGCCCTGTAAGCAGTCCAATTATGATGCGTAAATCTCTTCTACTCCATTCTAGAATCTGCAATAGGGTGCTACCTGAGGGTTTGACTATGAACGCCTTAGAGTGAGCTAACCCAGGAATATCTTTCCAGTACTGGAGGTTTTTCCTCTCGGCCCATTTCCAGATAGTGTCTTTGGCACTGCTTTTGGTTATGCCGAAAAATGGTTTCGGTATAATTAACTCGGATTCTGCACCTGTTCTCGCAAGAGTGTCGGCTTTCTCATTGCCCTCCACCTCTTTGTACCTAGAGTAGGGTTACTCTGTTACTGGTAGCAATGCGATCCAAGGATTCGATGCACTTCTATACTAGTTTCGAGTCCTGCCGGTTGGAGCTCAGTGCTTTCAAAGCTGCCAAATTTTTATTTAACGATAGGATCATATAATGAAAAATTAGTGAAAACATTTTTCCTGCTGGTATTTTTGTTGCTTAAAGTGTATAGATTATACCATAATTTTTAACAAAATTTAAATTAATATTTAATACAATAAAAAAATTAAATTATAAATAGTTTGTATGGTGGGGGAGTCTCGTCTGGAACGAAGTTCTTATGTTACTTTTTCCACTCTAAACACGTTTTATTATCTCTCTCTCTCTTTTCTTTGTTTCCTATTTTTTCCATTCGTCTTGTTTTTCAGAATTTTTTCCTATTTTTCCCTATTTGTTCCTATTTTTCGTTACTTGTTTTCTATTTTTTTTATTAGTCCCTATATTTCCCTATTTTTGCCTCTTTTCTTAATTTTTTCAAATTTTTTTCAATATTTTTTCCTATTTTCCCCTTTTTGTCCCTATTGGCATCTATTTTTCAGTATTTTCAGTATTTTTCCCTACTTTTTCCTATTATTCCCTATTTTTTTCTATTTTTCAGATATGTCCCAAATTTCCGCATATTTCCAAATGTTTCCATATTTTTGTTTATTTTCTCTATTTCTCCTATTTTTTCCTTTTTTCCCTAGGTTTCATTATTTTTTCCTATTTTCTCCTTTTTTTACTATTTGTCCTTATTTGGGTGTATTTTACCCACTTTTTCAACATTTTTTCAATTTTTCCTTATAATACCTATTTTTTCCTATTTTTCCATAATTTTTCCTATTTTTTATCTTTTTCCTATTTCTCTCAATTTTTTTATTTTTTAGTGTATTTTCTCCTCTTTTCGCTATTTTATTTCTATTTTTCCATGTGTTTTCATAATTTGTCACAATTTTTTACTATTTTCTGCATTTTTACTTTAACTATCAAAAACTGACAGATGCAATATGTCACGGAATTTGACTTGCAATATGTCATTTGAAAGCCCTTGAAAAACTCTATTCAGAACAGTAAAAATTATTTCTCCAACTGTCACCTGTCAAAAAAAAATGTCAGTATTTAAACATTAACATTAAAATATCGTATTCGTGGATACTCGGCGGGGAAGTTTTGGGGCAATATAATCGATTTTTCTATGTTTTTTTATATTTTTTCCTGCTTTTAATTATTTTTTCCCTATTTCCTTTTTTCCCCGTTTTTCTTTATTTTTCCAAAATTTTCTTTATTTTTCTCTATATTTTCCTATTCGTCCCTATTTTGCTTTATTTTATTTTATTTTTCCATTATTCCATTTTCCATTCGTTGTACGCTTCGGTGCCGTTTTCTATATTTAAAATTACTGTTCAAATTTTATATTAATAATCGTTACTAAAGAATGAATAGTTACATTTTCGACATCTCTATATTTCGTTACGTTACAATTTCTGATTTATTTTAAATTTTTATTTGTTTATAACATTTATAATTAGTCTCAGGAATAACATTTTTAAATAAAAACAAATTGCCATTTAAATTATAGCCTTTCGTGCATAAAAAAAAGATTTCTTAAAATTAGCTAGCGCCAGAGAACGAAATATCTAAATCGAAATAAAATTCAGCGAAACGAAATAAACTTTTTATGAAAGAAAATTAATTTTAACGTATTTTGCTGAACGTGACTTAACTACAGAATAGGAGACGTTGCAGGAGAAACAGAAAATTAATTTTTATTTGTTTCGAGTAATGAATATGAATTACTCATTAGAAGGAATCAAGTTTCAACATAATAATTTGTCAAATTGGCTTTTGAATTTTTACCCTTTGAAAATTAAAAAATAAAATGTTATGTATATATACAGATTACACAATTTAAGCCATTTTACAAAGTTGGCAACACCGCACATCTGAAATAAAGATTCAATATTTACATTCTGCGATATAAATGTGCAGCAATAAATTATTGTTTTCTTTGGGTATAACTAACCACTTTCCAATAAACATAGCGAAAGATTGAAATAAAGTTTTACTATTACCGCAAGTTTCACCATAAACGGTTAACATATTACGCAATAGGAAAAATAAATAATATAGGAAGAACAGAAAAAATTGGAGAAAAGTAAACCTAAAAAGGGAAAAAATTTAAAAAACACGGGGAGGTCAATGAAAAACCAAACGAAAAAAGTGGGGAAAAAGGGGAAAAGTGAAAAGAGTGCAAAAGGGGAAATAAGAAAAAATTAAGAGAAGAATAAAGGGGTAATAGAGGAAATAAAATGGGAAATGGGGCAAAAAAATAGTTTAAAACAAGTGGGAACAAAAATATGGGACATAAAAATAATAGTTGTAAAAAAAATGGCGGATAAAAAGACAAAAAACTGGTCCAAAAAACACAAGTTAAATAAACCAGAAGCAAAAAATAAAACAGTTGTAAAAAAATTGTTGTATAAAACAAAAGCTGTAAAAAATGGTGAAGGGGAAATGGGGCAAAAAAATAAATAAAAAAAATTGGCCCCAAAACAATGGTTGTAAAGAAATGGGAGAAAAAGGAATCAAATAATAGTTGAAAATAGGGGTTAAAATTGGGCAAAAAATAAGGGGAAAAAATTGAGCCGCGAAAGAAAATGTATGGTAAAAAGGTGGAAAAATGAGGCAAAAAACAAGTTTAAAAAAAATGGAACATAAAACAATATTTGTATACAAAGGGGGGAAAAAGTGGTGGAAAAAATAATGATTGTAAAAAAAGAGGTGAAATACTGGGGCAAAAAATAAGTAAAAAAAGAAGGAAAAAATGGATCAAAAAATAATAGTCGCAAAAAGGGGGGAAAAATTGTAAAAAAAGTTTTAAAAAAAATTATAAAAAAATGGGATAAATAATAATAGTTGTAAAAAAAGATAGGGGAAAATGGGGCAACAAACAATAACTGTAAAAATGGAAAGAAAAGTGAGGCAAGAAAAAGCTGCAAAAAATAGAAAAAACAGAGCAAAATAAGAAAAAAACGAAAATTAGAGAAAAATGGGGAAAAGTAGGGAGACATATAAGAAAATAGTGGAAATATGGAAAAATCATAGCGAGAAATAGGGAAAAATAGGAAAAAATAATCAAAAACAGGAGAAATATGAAGAAATAGGAAAAAATGGGGACAATGGGGAAAAATAGAGAAAAATGATAAATATATTTAAAAATAGGGAAAAGTAGGAAAAATTGAGAAAAATGGAGAGAATAGGGCAAATCAGGGAAAAATAAGTACAAATATGGACAAATAGGGAAAAATAAAAAAAATAGGAAATAGTAATGGAAAACAGGAAAAAATAGAAAGAAATAGGAAAAAAATAAAAATAGGTGATAATGGAGAAAACAGGAAAAAATAAGTACAAATAGGGACAAATAGGAAAAATAGTAAAAAATAGAAAAAAATTGGAAAAAATAGGGAAATATATAAAAAATAGGGAGAAATTGGAAAAAATAATAAAAAAAGGAGAAATATGAAGAAATAGGAAAAAATAGGGAAATTACGGCAAAATGGGAAAAATGGGGAAAATACTTTAAAATAGGGAAAAGTAGGAAAAATTGAGAAAAATGGAGAGAATAGGGCAAAATATTGAAAAATAAGTACAAATATGGACAAATAGGGCAAAATAAAAAAAATTGGAAAAAAGTGGAAAAAATAGAGCAAAGAGAAAAATAGGGAAACATATAAAAAAATACGGAGAAATAGTAAAAAAAAAGCAAAAACAGGAAAAATATGAAGACATAGGAAAAAATAGAGAAAACATTGAAAGATAGAGAAAAATTGGAAAATGTTTAAAAATAGGGACAAAGTAGGAAAAATGAAGAGAATAGGTCAAAATAGTAAAAAATAAGTACAAATATGGGCAAATAGGGAAAAATAAAAAAAAGGAAATAATAATGAAAAACAGGAAAAAAAAGAAAGAAATAAAAAAAAACAAAACAAGGGGAAAAGGGGAAAACAGGGAAAAATAAGTACTAATAGAAAAATGGAAAAATAGGAAAAAATTGAAAAAAGTAAGGCAAAAAAAAAATAGGGAAACATATTAAAAAATTGTGAAAATTAGGGAAAATAGAGGAAATAACGAAAATATGAAAAAATAAAAAATAATAGGGATAAATATTGAGAAAAATAAATAAAATAAAAATAAATATGGCAAAATAAGGAAGTTTGGCAAAATTTTTCAAAAATAGAGAAAATAGGAGAAAATGGTAAAACTTGGAAAAAATAGTAATAAATATGAAAAAATAGAGAAATTGCAGAAACATAGGCAAGCATATGCGAAAATAGTGAAAAATAATGAAAACTTTGAAAAAGAAAAAAAAAAAAGGGTAAAATAGTGAAAAATATTTAAAAATAAGGCAGAATAGCGAAAACTGTGAAAATTTGAGAAAAATAGTGAGAAAAAAAATCGCAAAAAGGGATATTAGATGAAAATAGGGAAACATGTGGGAAATAGTGAAAATAGAAAAAATTAGAAGAAAATAATTGGAATAAATATTTGAAAAATAGGGAAAATAGGAAGGAATATGGTAAAAATAGTAAAAAATAGAGAAAATATGAGAAAATGGTGAAAATCGGAAAGAATAGTAATAAATAAGGAAAAATAGAGAAATTACAGTCAAATAAGGAAGCATGTTGGCAAAACAGTGAAAAATAGTGAAAACTTTGGAAATTTTAGAAAAATAATGAAAAATTGGGAAAAAATTGAAACAACAGAAAAAATAGAGAAATTAGATAAAAATGTGAGAAATAGTGAAAAATAGAGAAAAATAGAAGAACATAAGGAAAAATAGAAAAAAATAGAAAATAATAGGGACAAATGAGGATAAAATGGGAAAAAGAGGAAAAATATGTTAATAAAGCGATGTTGCCGGTTCCTTAACCATTACCATTTAATCTTTTTTTTATAACAATTTTAGGAAAAAAATTGTATAAGAATTTGTTGTTTAAATACCAATTTTTGTTTCAAGGGCACCTTGTATAGTTGCAGAGTTATATGTGACTGAATTATAGTCTTTTTTTTAATACTATTAACAAAAAAATAAAAATAAAAACCGCAGTTCCCTTTTCCGCATTATTCTCCGCAAATCGAGCTTGTCGTCAAATTTAAACACGAGCAATTTTTCTTTCTGATGTACTATAACAAAAAGTATGTAATAACCATCATAAATTTTCCACATGTTAAAACTCAAAAAAGAATTTAACTAGAAAAATATGTTCTTGATATGAAAGTTAAAAAAGATTGCTACATAGTTACTCAATATGATTAGTAGAAGAATATTTTTCAACTTGAGATTTTTATTTATTTATTACAAGAAAAAAGAATTGTTGGTTTTAGTGTTTATATTCTAGTTTAAAAAAATAAATGGACGATTTAAGAGAAATTCTTTGAAAAATTTCAATAACATAAAATTCAAATATTATAAACATTCTACACGTTGCAGATATTCATAAAAGATTTATTTTGTATTACATTTCAATGTAGGCTCAATTGTTCGATATACCTCTCAAAAGATAAATCGTTTTCCCTTATACCATCAAATAATTTATTATTGCTCTTTTCCTCGCTTATTTTCCAAATCGTTCAATTTGTAAAGCGGTAAAGCAGCGCATTTCGGAATTCAGGTGCTTTTAAATTTCTTGCACAATATTTTGCTGATTAATTGCGACCATAATAATTAATTTTTTTTTTTTTTGGTCAACCAAAGCATTTTTGAATAATTCATAATAAGCGTGTTAAATAAAATACTCTATGTAAACTAATGATAAATGCGGTTTTTGATGAAGTAAAAAATTATAAAAAATTATTCTTTTTTTTATTTATTACAACTATTGTTCTGAGTCGTGGTGGTAGGGAATCTTTTATAGACACCTCACGCGAGGTTCTACGCGTGAGGTAGTTCCGGATTCGCCCGTGATCGCTCTGGATGCAGAGTCAGAGGTGTACCTCCAAACTCTCCTCGGTAATTAGTCCAGGTGTAGGACTAACTACTTGTTTCAAGGATTCTGAGGGATATGTTCTGAAAAAAATAAAATTAGAAAAAACTTAAGATAATTGTTAGATGGAGGCTAGGGAAAAGAGGCGTCCATGGGCGTCAGTAGGGGCGAGCTCATCTAATGCACAGAGATCTAAGAGCTCGTCCGGAAGATCTTTTTCTTCTCGTAGATTCGGTTGAAGGAATTTTTTGAGTGATCTTCTTATGAGTGCTCTTCAGTTGCTATCAACTCTCCATTTGGTCCCGAATATTTCGATGGCGTGAGTGTTGAAACTGTCATTATCCTGACATATCTTCGTTATAGGTGTCAGATTATTATGTTCATATATTTAGATTGAGGGGAATGTGGATTTGCTGAGGATCATTATCTCGGTTGCCGTGACAGCATGCAAGAGAGAAGGAGTACGGAGGAGAAGTTTAGAGCTCTATATTCCGTAATTGAACGAATTGTCTACCCAGTGCTCCGATAAGAGAGGCTCGTCTCCTAACTCTGTCAAGATTTCTTTAAACTTTAGTCGCCCAGTTTGGAGTACGCGTTAAGCGTACTCCCAAATAGGTAACTACGTTCAAGGGGACCAGTCTCTCACCCCATAGACTAAGTTTGATTTCATTGAGAAATTATTTGGATTTTAGCGTGTGGTTTAAATGTCTGAAGATGATGAGTTTGGGGGTTTAGAGTAACTTCCATTTACTACACCAATCGAAGAAGTGGGTTTTAGTGTTAAGAGCTATAGTGGATGAGGCTGTTGTAGAAATATCAGTATCATCAGTATTAGAATAAATCCAGCGTGCTAGACTTGATCAAACTCTTTTTAAATCTCAAAATTGACGGCTGATGCATAGTGACTAAGGTTGAGAGCTTTAGAAGCTTGAGTGTGGAGTTTTAGTGGTACATCTGGAGTGGAATCTTCAGATCTAAATCCATGTTTGAATTGGGGGATCGTTCCCCTTTCATACAGAAAGCTGATCTTTTGAGAAAATCCCCCAAATTCTTAAATATAACATTCGTCAAAGATGTGGGTCTGTAGGAGTTTACGGATGTGGTTTCTTTGTTTGGTTTAGGAATTATGACTTGTACCTCCAAACTCTCCTCGGTATCCTGGTGTTGTCCAAGAACTCTGCTGTAGGAGTAACTACTTGTTTCAAGGATTCTGAGATATATGTTCTGAAAAAAATAAAATTAGAAAAACTTAAGATAATTGTTAGATGGAGGCTCGGGAAAAGAGGCGTCCATGGGCGACGGTAGAGGCGAGCTCATCTAATGCACAGAGGTGCGACCTCCATAAGATCTAAGAGCTCGCCAGGGGAGATATGTGGATTTTGCTGAGGATCCTTATCTCGGTTGCCGTAACAGCATGCAAGAGAGAAGGAGTAAGGAGGAGATGTTTAGAGCTCTATAGTCCGTAATTGAACGAATTGTTCACCCAGTGCTCCGATAAGAGAGGCTCGTCTCTTAACTCTGTCAAGATTTCTTTAAACTTCAGTCGCCCAGTTTAGAGTACGCGTTAAGCGTACTCCCAAATAGGTAACTACGTTCAAGGGTACCAGTCTCTTACCCCATAGACTAAGTTTGATTTCATTGAGAAATTATTTGGCTTTTAGCGTGTGGTTTAAATGTCTAAAGATGATGAGTTTGGGGGTTAACCTCCATTTACTACACCAATGGGAGAACTGGGTTTTAGTGTTAAGAGCTATAGTGGATGAGGCTGTTGCAAAGATAGCAGTATAATCAGTATTCGAATAAATCTAGCTTGCTACACTTGATCAAACTCTTTTTAAATCTCAAAATGGACGACTAAGATTGAGAGCTTTAGAAGCTTGAGTGTGGAGTTTTAGTCGTACATCTGGAGTGGAATCTTCAGATCTAAATCCATGTTTGAATTGGGGGATCGTTCCCCTTTCATACAGAAAGCTGATATTTTGAGGAAATCTTTAAAAGGCTTACCTAGTACATTCGCCAAAGATGTGGGTCTGTAGGAGTTTGCTGATGTGGTTTCTTTGTTTGGTTTAGGAATTGGGATTGTGTGGAAATTTCTCTAGCAAATATGAAATAGGACCAAGAATGGTAAGGATAGTTCGTGACGGTTATGTCATTAGGGGTGAAGGGTGTCTTTGTTAGGGGGATTGGGGGTTATTACAATATTCGTGTCATTTTGGAAACGGGGATTGAATTTGGGATAATGGGGATTCCTGAGGGAATTTTGGAGGTGGTCTTTAATAGTTGTGGTCTTCTGCTCAGTTGTGGGGATAATTTCTCCGTTCACCTGAAAGTGGGAGTGGGACTTGGTTTTTATCGGTAAAATGTGGAGTTTATTTCACTCGATTATAAGAACAGGGTCTTTAGTTCTTCTTACGAACTCACGATAAAGATGGTGTTTGCGTAGAATATTAGAGAGGTTGTGGGGGAAAGGTTTTTGCTCTGTGTTTATTGTGAATAGGAGAACAGCAACATTAAAGGCATGAAAGATGGTGTTGCAGATGAAATTTTCCAATCTGGTTTTTTATAACATCTTGCTTGATATTTGTTTGTCCTGGGTTGAAATAGGGTTAAAGAGTGTGCTGTCTACCACGATAAAGAGTTATAGAAGCACCAATCAAACATATTTCCTAGACTGGACTTCTGCATCTGTCTATGAGCAAATTTGGTTGGTAATAGAGCTTCCTTGGTGTCTTACAAACGTGGAGGAAGATTGGTAACCCCAAATTTGGGGAGATCAAGCAGCAGATTGGACAAAAGGATTCCGTTCGCATTGGAGGCATGATCCCCAATTTTAGTATGTCTAGCATTGATGTCTCCAATTAGAACCGCTCCTGGAATGTTTGAGAAGTACTCAAACAACATTGCAATGGTTTTGTCCATTAAAACGTTAATCGCAGAGACTTCCAGTGGGTCGAACTTGGGGGGGAGGGGATTTAATGGTATGCCATTCCAAATGAGTATACCATTTTCTCGGCAATACTACAACCTTGGAAATTAATGTGTGCCGTATCCAACGAAGCTAAGAGGGCTCCTAGACAAGATATGTCTGATGGAAAGTTTTCGAGGGCCCTGTTGCTGCAGTAAGAGCTTTGGTAGCACTCTCTTGCGGGTCAAACTCGCGCAGTTAACAGTTCTGACTGTACTATTAATCGTTGCCGAAGTCAGAGATTAGGCAGTTTTGCCCATGGAGGATGGTGATTTGGGCAACACGAGCTTTTAAGATTACCTCTATGTTCATAAGAACGGTTACAAGGAGGTTAATAGAAGTTTGAATTTCATTAGTGAAGTTGCGTAATAAACAATAAAGAAACAGAGAAATTTAAAGAAAAAAAAATATTTCATAATATTCCAAATAACTAAATTAAGCAGAGAGGCTTATCGGAGTCAGGTCGTGGAACTCAACGTATGATATTTAATCCACAGGATATAACAAAATTCTTTATTTCTAAACAAAGTCACATTATTTCGCAATTTGTAAAACATATCAAGTTGAATTTCGTTACTAAGGCACGAATGGCTACTAGGCAAAAAATCGCTGAAACAGCGAAAAGACAGTCGCCAAGTTTTGCCTTTGTTTAGAAATAAAAAATTTTGATATATTCTGTGGATTAAATATCATGCGTAGAGTTACACGACCCGACCTCGATTTGCCTCTCTGTATTTCTTTAGTCTTTATTACAGTTCATTGGGGCTGGAGGTTTTGGTATGTAGACCGGTGCGATCTCTTCTGGCTTTTTTTTGGATTTTTGTTCTCTCAACACATTTGAGAGATAAGGATGCCTGGTTTCCTTCACATTTTGGGCACTTGGGGTTTTGTGGTTGAGGGCAAGTGTAGCTCCCGTGGAGACCTCCACAAACGGTGCATTTGACTGGGTTGCGACATTTGTTTGCCGAGTGACCACTTGCTGCAAACTGTGTGGGACTGGTTTAAAGGATTCACATTTATGGCGCAGGCCGTAAATGCAGAGTCCGGAGTTTATGGCAAAAAACTTAATCAAAACAATTATTTATTTTTCTTGTAATTTTTATTATCTAAATCCACACTATATTATTTTAAAAACGTGATTACAAAAAATGAAATTTTATTCTATCGCAATGACTTTAACAAATCGTTGATGGTAATAATTTTCATTTTATTTAACAAAAGAATTTTTTGTTTGTTATAATTGTAGTTTTAAAAAAAGTTTTGTTACAATTACTAATAATCTAATTATTATTAACAATAACAATGTATATATATATATATATATGTATATTAGTAATAAAAAATAAAAAAAAAACTTTTCCTATGTTAGAAATTAGCTACTATTTAATGAAAATGTAACGAATTAATAACAAAGAAGAAAATCGATGGAAATTCTAAAGAGTGACGTGTGTGGAATAATGGAGATTGTGAAATTAATGAATAAGCACTTTCAAGTTTAGAATGGATAATAAAATGGAGAACGAGTGTGAAATGCCAGTGTTCCTCCATCATAATTACAAATATGCAATTAAAATTCCTAATTGGTACTCACCTTTTTTTTTAAATTATTTAATTTCATAAAATGAGGCATTATTTTAAAATAATAATGTTAAAATGTTAAAAAAAAAGAAAATATTTTATCATTTTACGTTTATATGTATTTTGATCTTTGAAATTAGTTAGACTGTATATTTATAGGTAAGAATGGACATTTAGGTTTGCACATCTTTAAATAAAGATTTATTTGGTTGATCCTTTTTTTTATTTAGAAGTCTCTTGACAATTAACCCAGGTCTCACGTTTACGTTTTTGCGATTTTTCTATACGCTTTGTGGCTTTAAATACAAGTTATATTTTCCAATTTGCCATGCAGAGATATATAAATTTAGGAAACTGAATTTTGACTATTCTGTAAAATGAATATTGTCAATAAATATTTTCTAAATTAAGGATTATATTAATACTGTAAACACCATTTTTAATTGTTTCAAAAAAAAGTATTTTTAAAAAAGAAGATATTTCAAAAAAAGGCCTAATTTTTTAAACTTTATATCTATTATTATTGCTTTTAATTAAAATTTTTTTGTGATGTCGAGGCACTGCCTCTAAACTAGTCGAAGCAAGTAATTTTTTATATTAAAACAAATAATTCAAAAAACTGTGGTATAATCTACTCTATGAGGAAAAACATTTTACATTTAAAGTAGCATAATTGTTAAACAAAAGCTACTAAAATTATTCTCATTGGCGATTATAAAATTGCGATATTTTTATGTATTACAAATTATTGATTATTTGAGTTAATAAAAAAAGGTTTTTGTTATACAAATAAATCTGAAAAACTGGAAAAATATATGAAAGTGTAGAGTCTAAAAATTTTACTAGTAGTAGACTATTAAAATATATATAAGTGATATAAATCGATAAATCTCGTAGACTTCCATTAAAATCCAGTTAAAATCTAGTTGACTTAATTCGGGAAACCTTATAGACTGTTAAACTGTATGAAAGTATAATTTGAAAATTCTATAGACTCATAAAAATTTAAAAAAAATCTAAGTGATATAATTCGGTAAATCTCGTAGACTATCATAAAAATATATATGATCTAATTCTGGAAAATCTGCAGAAACTGTATAAAAGTGTAGTTTGAAAATCTTATACTGATAAAAATTAAAAAAATCTCAGTAATATTAAACGGGTAAATCTCGTAGATTATCATAAAAATATTTTGTAATGAAAAACTGGTCTTTAAAATTTTTCTTTTTAATTATATATTTTTTTTTATTATTTATTTTTTTTAATCTCTTAATCTCAGGATTGGGTTCAAAATTATTTTTTTTATGGGATTAAATAAACAAATTGTTCTTTTTTTTGAATTATAATTAAATATTTAGCATTTTCTAAATCTATAATAAACTACCTATTAAGATATACCTACAAAATTATACTAAATTAAGCATTCATTCATCCTTCCATCCCTTAACATAAAAATTTATTTTTATACCCATAAACACTTAGTCTAACACTGAATAACAAGAATAACTACTGTCACAATATTACTACTAAATTTAAATTGTTTAGAAAAATTTACCCTTAGGTGACCAAATAATGTCTGTCCAATTAAGCACATAATTCTTCCTCTTCCTTCTACATTTTTATAAAGTCTCATCTTCAGCCTCTTCAAACCCAACGAAACAAAACCCACTTAGTTTCTAAAAGCACCCTTTGATTATAATATTTTTTAACAATTATTTAAAGTAAATTGCTTATTTAATTAGCATTCTACCAAAACTTTCTATATGTGATCTATTTTTTATAATTTTATATTTCTCTTGACAATACCTTTTTATTTCATCCAATTTTTTTAAGCTGACATTAATAATCTATTTTTCAAAAATTGTCAAATTTGACGACCAATATTTTTTTATTCTCTTGATTTTTTTTTAAATTTTTTATACCAGATGTACACATTTTAGTTTAAAATTCATTTCATTACAACATATATTTAATTCTGGAAAATCTGCAGACTGTTAAAAATAGAAAAATTCAAAGTAATATAAATGTATAAAAGTATAAATGTACGAAAGTATAGTCTGAAAATCTTATAGACTGATAAATATTTAAAAAATCTGGGTGATATAAATCGGTATATCTCGTAGACTATCATAAAAATCTATATGACTTAATTCTGGAAAACCTGCGGACTGTTAAAAATATAAAAAAACCAAAAAAATATAAATCGGGAAAACTCGTAAACTATATAAAAGTATAAAGTGTGAAAATCTTAGGATCTGCAGGAAAGTATAGTCTGAAAATCTTATAGACTGATAAATATTTAAAAAAAATCTGGGTGATATAAATCAGTAAATCTCCCAGACTATCATAAAAATCTATATGACTTAATTCTGGAAAACCTGCAGACACTGAAAAATATAAGAAAATTTAAAAAAAAATCTAAGTGATATAAGTCTGTAAATCTCATAGACTATCATAAAAATCTATTCGACTTAATTCCGGAGAACCTGCCGAGTGTGAAAAATATAAAAAATCAAAGTAATATTAATCGGAAAACCTCGTAAACCATATGCAAGCATGAAGTCGGAAAATATAAATACAAATCGGTAAATCTCGTAGATTACCATTAAAATCTAAATTACTAAATTCTGGAAAATTTGTAGACTATTCCAAATATAAAAAAATCAAAGTAATATAAATCGGGAAACCTCGCAAACTGTATGAAAGCATAAGGTCTGAAAATCTTAGAGACTAATAAAAATTTAAAAGAAATCTAAGTGATACAAATCGGTAAATCTTGTAGACTACCATTAAAGTCTAAATTACTAAATTCTGGAAAATTTGTAGACTATTCCAAATATAAAAAATCAAAGTAATATAGAACGGAAAACCTCGCAAACTGTATGAAAGCATAAGGTCTGAAAATCTTAGAGACTAATAAAAATTTAAAAGAAATCTAAGTGATACAAATCGGTAAATCTTGTAGACTACCATTAAAATCTAAATGACTAAATGCTGGAAAACATGTAGGCTCTTAAAAATATATAAAATTAAAGTAATATAAATCTGGAACCATGCAAACTGTATGTAAAATCTAGTTGGCTTAAAATGTAAAAATATTGAAATTCAAAAAATCCAAGTGATATAAAATAAAATCTGAGTGAGTAAGTTCTGGAAAACTTGTAAATTGTTTTTATTTTATAGTCGGCCATTAATTGGATGGTACGGTTATACGCAGAAAGCCTTAAATAATTTTTTATTCGGTATAATTGATTGAATAGTGCATTTTGATTATACCTAATAACAGCTTTTTTAAATAACTTTATTTAAATTTTAAGGCGTGGTATTTATGTTTTTTAATTTTTTATTAATGTTTTAGTTAAGCTTAATTTTCATACCTAAGAAATTTTTTATAATTTTACTCTTTGGATCCAATTTGTTATTAGTAAGTTTTTAATGTTTGTTAATACTATTGATGTCTCTTCACAATGTCCTTTTTGTTATAGGCCTGATGATGGTCATGTAGACCGAAACATGTCACCTTACACTGTATCTCATTTATTAAATTTTTTATTGTGGTATGACTTCGAATTGTTTTATTCTTAATTTTATTTTTATTCTTTTTATTCTTTATTGGATACTTAACTGAAGTCTAAAATTTTTAAGAAAGTTACAAATTAAAAATTAAAAAAAAATTAAATCGGAATACCTTGTATATTGTATGTAAAATTTAATTCACTAAAAAAAATCTGAAAATTTCTTTACTTTAAAAAAAATGGCTACGTGATATAAATAGGGACACCTCATAGCCTGTATAAAAAAAAACCAATTTACCAAAATCTAGAAATCTTGTAAAGTATTAAAAATAAAAAAAAATCATGTGATATAAATCGGGAAAAATTGTAAGCTGTATGTAAAATCTAAGTGACTAAAGTCTGGAAATCTTGAATTATGTATGTAGTATCTACTTGAATAAAATTTGAAATTTTCAAAATTCAAAACAAATAATAAAGTGACACTAAGCGGGGAATTTTGCAGGTTAAATAAAATAATCTAGTTGACTAAGATTAAAATGATATAAATCGAAAATCGATTATATGAAAAATCAATTGACTAAAGTTTGGAAATCAAATTCATACAGATCGGGAAGTCTCGTAAACTCTATTGAAAAAACTTATATATTGTTATATTTTAATCAAAAAATAAAACGCCAAGTCAGTACCACAATGTATATTACAATTAGTTAAAAGGGCAGATGAAGAAGGCGACTAGTTTCGGCTAAAAAGCCATCATCAGGCCTAAAATATTTACATTCAGTGGTAGAACGTTAACAAAATGAAAAACTTAAAAATGGGTTGTTACGTCATAATAATTATAAGTGGTACATGAAGAAAAAATGAAATTACTAGGATTAAAAATTAAACGGCAGTAACAAAATTTTTTTACATACATGCCGGTGATGGCTGTGAAGCTCAAAAAAGAGTCTTTAGCTATCTTTTTTGGGCATGTATTTAAAAAATTTTCTTACTGCCGTTTAATTTTTAATCTTAGTGTTTAGTAATTTCGTTTTTTCTTCATGTACCACTCATAATTATTATGACGTAGTTTTTAAGTTTATAATTTTGTTAACTTTAGACCATTGAATGTAAATATTTTAGGCCTGATGATGGTTTATTAGCCGAAACTAGTCGCCTTCTTTATCTTCCTTTTTAACTAATTGGCGTTTTATTTTTTGATTAAAACAATTTGAGACATGGATAACCTCTTCGATTTATATACTGTTATTATTTTTTGTTACCCATGTTGATTTAGAAACAAAACTATAGTTTTTTTTAATATTTTAGAAGTTTTAATTGTTTTTAGTAATTTTTAATTATTAATTACAGTTGTATTGTTAATGTTGTCAAAATATTTTAAAATTAGTTCTAAAATTGATATTTATAATTTTTTCAACATACAGTATAAAAGCCATTACAATTAAACAACTATCAAAAACTGATTTTCCTTCTATCCCCAAAAGTCGACACAGATGTAGTAGCTCAGAAATTTCTAAATGTATTCCAAAGCGAATCCCTTATGCAAACATGCCTTTCAAGTTGGAAAACATTCGAGTCTAAGTTAACCGAACGGATAGATTTAGAGACCCTGGCGAATAAAATTAGACTACACTATTCCACTAAAAACATGTATTATCAGAATACTAATTTAAAGTCGTAGTGTTCTCATTGTCGCACAAAAGATCCAAATTAAAGACGAATAAATCTCAAGTGAGTTTCGGGAACATACATTCCGCAGACTTGATAGCTAGGTAGAAATATTGCGTCTAACACCGCTATTTTACAAGTCCTGTGAAAACGACACTGATAAATGAATTTTGATTTGATCTTACATACATATAATAAAGTACGAATTATGGGAAAATAAAATAATTCTCAACTTCCTGAACAATAGTCTTCCTAGGCCCAAACAAATCATATGTATAGTTTCGGAGATCCAGGGCCGTATTTAGAGAACTCTTGAAATAAACAAAAAGTATGTTTAAGGTGTCCATGAACCCAACCGTGTATTATATCGGATTGTTTTATTTTTTTTTTACTGTTAGCACTATTTTTCAGCATTGTATTTCTACATGAATCGGAAAAATAACAACACTACACTACACAATACACTATGCACTATTGGAAAAAAATTCTTGTTACTCTAGTGACTCATATTAAAATTAATTACGACTCAGAACAACTCTTCGTTTTAAAAAATAAACTCGATAAGAATCCACCCACTCTAATAATCCCACCAAGATCTATAAAAATTGTAAAAATTCCCGTAACAAAAAGAAGGAACAGGATACATAATTTTCCTTAAATTTTGTGAACAATTAGAATCACCCCAACGAACCATTAGGTTGCGAAAACCTTGATATACACGAAGTAAATTTTATAGAAAAAATGGAAACTAACCAATACTTTGACTTTGACATACCTATTGATACTGATAATATTTTAAAAGAAAATTTAAAAAATTTCTGGAGTGGGATGCGCAGTCGTTACACCAGATTTAAGCTCCCTCAAGAATCAACAATCCTAACAGGAGAACTATACGCAATTTACAGAGCTCTAGTCCATACTAAAACAACACCTTATAATTAATTTCTAATTATCACCGATTCAGCTAACTCCCTTCACGCAATTTCAAAAATTTACAACAATCATCCAATTGTCATATTAATCAAAGCACAATTAGATCAGCTAAGTAACAAGGACATTGTTTTCATATAGGTACCATCACATGTGGGAATAAAAGGCAATGAACAAGCCGATGAGCAGTATTGGATCTAAACTTGACACCAACTATAGAACCTCTTGACGTAGATCTAAAACAATTTTTCAAACAAAAATTAATAAATCTATGGAACACCGACTGGAAAGAAAAAAAACCGAAATTAAAAGAAATAAAGCCTTAGTTTGGACTATGGAACAACCACTCACCTAACCGTTTCTCCCAGGTATTAATAACAAGACTTCGACTCGGACATACCCCATTAACCCATGAGCACGTGATGACAGAAGAGCCACAACCGGAATGTACAATTTGTGATGTGCCACTAACAGTGAAACACATTTTAGTTGAATGTAATAATAATACTTTCGCAAGACTTTCACACAAAATTTCCCATAGTTTAGCAGACATATTTCATAATTATATTACTGAAGAAATTGTAAAATTTTTATATGATTTGAATATCGTTGTCATTGTAATGTAATAATTCCACCGCTAATGACCTATTGGTTGATGTGGGTAATAAAAAAAAATAATACATAAAATTAACACCAAAGACGAAATCCCAATATTCAGTAGACCATATAGATATCCAGAAATTCATCGTGATGAAGTCAAATCACAAATTAACAAAATGTTAGCTCAAGGTATAATTCAAGAAAATGGATCACCCTTGTCATCCCCTATATAGATAGTACCAAAAAAGTTAGACGCTTCCACTAAACGAAAATGACGTCTTGTTATAGATTATAAAAAACTAAATGAAAAAACAATTGATGATAAATTTCGAACTCAAATTATCCGATATTATCCGACCGAGCGTCACATTGAACACAATCATGAGTACATAGAAAAAGAAGAGTATAATTATGACTATTATGACTAATGCCAGTAATGACATGACAGAATTGACAATTTGACAAATGACAAGAAGACAAGAAACATATTATTATATGAATGGTTAAACAATATTTAAATAAAAAAAAACCATTTAATACTAATACAAAAAAAAGTTTCATATTAAAATTAAACAACTAAAATGCATTGTTTGTTATCAAAATCTGGAAAGTCTGGAAAACGTACATGCACATTTTTTCGTGCCCTCTAGCGGCAAAACTGTAACGAATTCTGGAACAAGTTTGAGACAAAAGTTGTAGGAAATTCTATTTTCTAATCCCCTCTCTTTTATATTATTAATTAGAACGAAGAATATATGTGAAATATGATCAATAATAAAAGTATAACAAATTAGCATTATTATACAAATTTAAAAATATATTTGTTGGGACATACTGTATATATGTTTAATTTATGATATGCAGCTAGTTGTTTGAATTAAATTACACGTTGCAATGACTAACTTTGAAGAAAAATTTAAAACATATTCGTCAGAAACAAAGAAATATCTACATACAAATCTATAATACAAGCGGCAAATAAAAATAAAGAAAATAGAACAAACTAATGAAAAACAGGAAAAATAGAAAGATAGAACAATAAGAAAAAACAGTAGAAATTGAAATAGTAATCAAAAATAGGGGAAAATATGGAAAAAAATAGAAAAATGGAAAAATTTTGAAAATATGGAAAAATAGGAACAAATAGGACAAAGTAGTAAAAAGTAGAGATATTTTAAAAAAATAGTGAAAAAAAAAGTGAAAATACCAAACAAAAAGAAAAAAATAAGTAAAACAGAGAAATTTGGTAAAAAAAGAAAAAAAATAGAAAAAAATACGGAAATTTGGAAAAAATATTGATAAACAAGAAAAACCAGTAAATAACAGGGTAAAATAGAAAAAATACTTGGTGAAATTTAAAAAAATATGAAAAAAAAACAGGGAAATATTGGAAAAAATAGGGAAAATTGGTAAAATTTGAAAAAACAAAAAATATAAAAAAATTGAAAAAATTAGAAAAAAATGGAAAAAAGTATGGAAAACAAGGAAAATGGGGAAAATGGTCAAAACAGGGAAACAGACGGAAAATAGGAATAAATGAGGAAAATAGAAGCAAATACGGAAAAATAAGGACAAATAGGGAAAAACAAGGAAATAGGAAAAGAGCAAAAAAAGAAAAAATTGTGAAAAATACGGAAAAATATGGAAATAAGTGGAGAAAAAGAGGGAAAACTAGGAACAAATAATGCAAATTTGGGAAAAATAGTGAAAAAAATAGAACAAAATAGGACAAAATGGGGCAAAAAAGGGAAATTTTGGAAAAAAGAGAAAAAAATAAAAAATGGGGAACAATTGGGAAAAATAAGAAAAAATGGGAAAAAAAACATGGAAAAATAGGAAAATTAAACAATAAATAGGGAACCAGATAGGAAAGCATTGAAAAATAGAAAAATTAAATGGAAAAATAAGAAAAATTGGTGAAAAATATGGAAAAATAGAGAAAATACCGAAAAATAAGTACAAATTGAATAAAATAATGGAAAATAGGAAAAAATAGGAGAGAAATTGGAAACAACAGTAAAAATGGGAAAAAACGTGAAAAAATAGAGACAAATTGTTAATAATAAGAAAACATTATACAGAGACAGATAAAATAGAAAAAGTATAGATAAATATATTAAAAATAGGGAAATATATGGGAAAATAGTGAAAAATAGATAATAATAAAGAACAAGAGTAAAAATAGATAATAATAGTGACAAATTGGGAAAAAACAGGAAAAGTAATCATGAACAGGAAATATTGGAAGTAATCGAAAAAATATTGCAATTAGACAAATTAAATAGGACAAACAGGAAAATCATGAATAAATAGGAAAAATAGGAAAATTGGTGAAAAATAGGGAAAAATATGTACAAATAGTATTAACTAGAAAAAATAAGGAAAATAGGAAAAAATGGAAAGAAATATGAAAAATGGAAAAAATGAGGAAAAATAGCGAGAATTAGAGAAAATAGGCGAAAAATATGGGGAAAACAGTACATTATAATTCAAGACACAAAGAGTAAGTTTTAAAAAAAATATATACACCCCGACCATAACCATACATGTTTCATCCTTATAGGAATCATCAGTGGTACTTTGTGTATATCCGCGCCCTGTATTACAATACGATGAAGCCATCTAATGGCGCTAAGTTGTACTTGATTGGGCGCTATCATACATGGATTGTATCTTATCGTTCAAAATTCATTATTTTCTTATCTTCCCATTTATAATAGGTGTAACTTAGCTTATCGTTTTTTTATTCATTTAAAGTTGAGTAGCAATTAAGAATTTTAATTGTATATTTGTAATTAGTACAAAGAAATATTAGCATTTCATTCTAGGTCTCCATCTGATTGTCCATTCTTAGCTTGAAGTGTATATACATTTATTTTACTAAAACCATTATTTTTTACACGCTTGTTTTTAGAATTGCAACCGGCTCTCTATTTTTAATTCGTTGCATTTAAATTTAACTAGTTGTTAAGTTCTGGTATTATACTTAACGACCCCTTGGTGAGAACCTAGTTATTTTTTAATACATATAATAGCCCGGTTCAAAGTTCAAACAGGATTTAATAAAAACTCGAAATTCGACAGAAGTTTAAAAGTTTATTTATATACCTATTTTTCATATTTTACTTATTTTTTCCTATTGTTTACGATTTTTTTTATTTTTACCATTTTCCTATTTTCGCCCATTTTTCTCTATTTTTCCTATTTTTCTCTATTTTTCGCATTTTTTTCTATTTTTTCCTATTGTTTTCGATTTTTTTTTATTTTCTCCATTTTCCTATTTTCGCCCATTTTTTCCATTTTCCTATTTTTCTCTACTTTTTCCTATTTGTATAGTATTTTTTCATGTTTTCCCATTTTTGAGTATAATACCCTATTTTTTATTATTTTTGTTTTGATTTTTTCGGTTGTTTCAAATCTTTCCTCATTTTTTTCTCATTCTGTGTTTTTTTCTATTTCTGTCCATTACTATGATTTTTTTCGACTTATTTCAAGTGTTCCTAATTTTTCATTTTTTTTTTCGATGGTTACAATTCTTTTCAGTTTACGGTTGTTTTTCGCGATTTTTTACCACCTTTGCGTTTGTTTTTATATTGTTTTCCGACTTTTTGCGCATTTGCATTAACAATTTTTGTTATTTTTTTCTGGCTTTTTGCGATTTTTTGAAATATTTTTGCCAATTTCTGCAGTTTTTTTGCCATTTTCTACGGTTTTTGCGATTTTCTTGGAATTTTGTTACATGCTTTTTTTACTGTTTTTGTTTAAGATTTTTTTGTAATTATTAGCGATTTATTTCTAATATTTCAAATTTTTTCGGTTTTTAATTTTTTTTACGATTTTTGCCTTATTTTTTGATTTATTGAGTTTTTTAGGGCCTTGTTTTCGTTTCTTTTTTTTGCGGTTTTTATATTTTTTTGCGGTTTCTTCGGTTTTTTAGTTTTTTTGGGTTTTTGGTTTTTCCGTATTTACAATTTTGTTTTTCATTTTTCTCCATTATTTTCTGATTTTTTCAACATTTAACAATGTTTTTAATTTTTTCGTTTTTTCTGATTTATTTCTCGTTTTTTTGTCTCTCATTTTTCTAATTTGTTCTGATTCTTTTGTTTTTTTCTGATGTTTCCTACTTTTTCCTCATTTTTTCTCATAATTCCGTTTCCACTATTTCTTGTGTTTTCTTATTTTTCTCATTTTTACCTCTCGCCCTTCAGATAAGAGAGGTATAGGAATCATGCTAAAAATTGGGTAGTGAGTTTTCAATGGATAAACACGTTTTAGGGTCCCTAGAATACGATTTTAATATTTTCGCGATGATGTCTGTGTGTGTGTGTGTGTGTTAGTGTGTGTGTGTGTGTGTGTGTGTTAGTGTGTGTGTGTGTGTGTTAGTGTGTGTGTGAGTGTGTGTTAGTGTGTGTGTGTGTGTTAGTGTGTGTGGACTTTTGAGACCTTACGGGGACAATTTCCGAAAAACGCTTATGGTTGTGAGGACCGTTTTTCTTATTGGGACATCAAGCCGGTCTTCATAAGAAATTAACCTGATTTTTGTAATCTACGTCGTTTTTGGTCTCAAATGGTACCTATAACATTAATAAAATATTTGGTCCCCATAAGTAATGTGTCAGGTGGATGAGGTTCTTATAACATACCTGAAGGGGGCGCCGTCATCTATACACTTTGTGTGTATTAGGCAATGATATTGCATTGGTTGTAAAGACCATGTATTCACAATGTATTTAATTTTTGCTTAGATTTTGACTTCACATACTGTTGATCTCAGTGTCTTCAACGCTCAATATTGGTGTGTACGAAATTAGCCCCATTTTTCGAATTTTGGCATTTTGAATGTTGTTAAAATTGTTGTAGGTTTATACCAAAGTATTACAGAAAATTATTTCTTAAACTAGTACCATTATTTTTTTTTCGAAATATTTTTTGTTCTAGATTGTTCTAGTTGTTCTTAACATTGTTCCAAAATTTCATGTCTTAAAAAAATATTTCAAGTTCAAAATCAATTACAGCCATTTAGAGCTAGCCCTCCATTATTTTTTTTCGAAATTTTTTTTGGTGTACTAGATTGTTTTAGTTGTTCTTAAGAGAAATTGCTTCGTGCACTGTATCTCAGATAAAGGGGGAAATTTCTCCTGTGAGGCCCCCACCACAAATTTTTAAGCGACCGAGGCGATTCACGAAAACGGTGACCGGACACTTCCCCACTAGAATAATCCCCACATGATAATTCTCCACAGAAAATTACCCACAAGTAGAAATACCCACACGAAATTTGCCCACATAGAAATTTGCTTACACAGATAATTCCTCACAATAGATTTGCTCACAATGATATTTGCTCACAATGATATTTGCTCACAGTGAAAATTTATTGGTAATTATTCAATAGTTATTGAGTTTAAATAAAAAATAATTAATTGATAATTATAATCTTCTGATGAAATTTGTGTTGATCGGTGTATATCGATTAAGTATAACTTAATAATTAGGCAACCAAAGTATTAAAATAATACAATTTCATAAATAGAATTCTCAAAACTTGCTAATGAATTTTCACAATGTAATTATTAAAATATATTTAATATTTTATTGTACTCATTCAAATATCTTTGTAATTTTTAAACAAATTAAAGTGTCCGAACGCATACATATAAGTATATAAAATTTGTGCTCATTTTGAAAAAAAAATAGAAATATAAGAAACGTTTAGTACAAATTTGATTAAACTTTGTAAAAAAAATATTTCTATAATTGCTTTTGTATAAACTCAATAACTGTTGAATAATGACCAATAAATTTTCTCTGTGAGCAAATATCATTGTGAGCAAATATCATTGTGCGCAAATTTATTGTGAGGAATTATTCATGTGTGCAAATTTCTATGTGGGCAAATTTCGTGTGGGCCTTTCTACTTGTGGGAAATTGTCTGTAGGGAATTATCATGTGCGGATTATTCTAGTGGGCAACTGTCATGGAACCCACGAAAACATTTTATTTAACAGCCCTTCAACCACGGCGTTTTGTGTAGACTTTTAAAATACGGACTCAAGAAATTTTCAAGCCCAGTTGTTGTTGAGATTATTTTTAGTGCCGTTAGTTTCGCGGTGTTATTTGTGGATTTTTTAAAATGTTTCTTTTTATTGGAAAGTATGGGGCTAAGGAGTAAACGATATTTTCTTAAGAAAAGAAAGAAGAATATAAATGACGAATAAAAATCGAACAATTTTCAATTTTTTGTGGCATACTGTATACAACTTGCAAGAATTTTCATTTTTGAGACATACTGTATACATTTGACAATACTTTTTTTGGGACGTAGTGTAGGTAAAAACATTAAAAGATTTTTGAAAGGGAAAAATCTTTAACGATAAATAATATATACCTACTATTTAGAAAATGTATTCCCCAAAAAACTCAACTTCAGACACACTGTGTAGATCTTACAAGACTTTTTATTTTTATACTATACTTTATAAAACTTATATTTTCATTTTTGGGATATACTGTATATATCCTACAAGAATTTTTATTTTTGGGACATGCTGTTATAAGAATTTTCATTTTTGTGGCATACTGTATACAACCTACCAGGATTTTCATTTTTGGGACATACTGTATACATCTTACACAAATTGTTATTTTTGGGAGATGCTGTTATAAGAATTTTCATTTTTGTGGCATACTGTATACAACTTACAATAATTTTCATTTTTGGGACATACTATATACATCTTACAAGAATTTTTATTTTTGGGACATGCTGTTATAAGAATTTGCATTTTTGTGGCATACTGTATACAACTTACAAGAATTTTCATTTTTGGGACATACTGTATATATCTTACAAGAAGTTTTTTTTGGGACATTTACTGGTATAAACTAAGAGATTTTCTGAAAAGGAAAAATATTTTAAAGACAAATATTATATACCAACTATTTAGAAAAAGTATTCCTAAAAAACCCAGCTTGAGACATACCGTATACAGCTTACAAGAATTTTATTTTTGGGACACACTGTATACATTTCAAAAACTACAACTAATTCTAAAAATTACTTCATTTGGTTTGAATTAAAATTTGCTATTTCATTTAACTCTTGGAGTCCGACCTTGTTCTTTAAATACCGTCCCCGACAAACCGATCGAAACCGAGACTCTACGAACCTCGGCCAACGAAAGAATGACATTTTAAGTAGTAGGGACAATATTTGTCTTATTTATAATTATTTTAGGAACATAACGATATCTAGTATTTTAGTGATTAGAAGTTCATATCGAATTGAATATTTAATTTGTTTCTTGTATTATATTAAGGAAGGATGAATCTGCAGATTGCTCGAATTCTTTTTTTTTAATACTACGTTTTTAATATTTTAATAATACATTTTTAATACAGTAATTGTAAGGAAAAGTTTTATTATTTTTAATAATTTCACCAAGCTTACATTTTTTTCCAGGCGGAATGGTCGGTTTTTTCAAAAAAAATTCGACGAAATTGTATATTAATCCTTTTTCTTTGTTACAAAACAAAAAGTGGTGAAATTTATTCAGTATTGTGTTCTCTACCACTAAAACTAAATGCATGAAATTTTGACGGTGTTGGAGCGCGAAGAAATTGCTCTTAACATTATTTCAAATTTTCGTGTTAAAAAAACCATTTAAAGCTCTAAAAAAGTAAGCAAAGTACAAAATAAAAAGTGTCTGCGAAAAGATTTTAATAAAACCAGTAATATGTATTTATATTAGTCAATAAAAAATTTTCTTTTCCTTTATTTGAAATTTTGTATAGCAGTCTTACCTTAAAATTTTTGACAATTTGATAAATTCATATGATAAAAAAAATAGTCAGCCAATACAAATGAGGATCGTGATCAATTTTTTTTTCCTTACACGTACCTAATTAATACGATTATATCACTCATAATGTAATAATGTCCTATATTGTTACTTGATTAATAATCGATAATCATTCACCATATACTGAGTAATAACTGATAATCACACTTTGGTACTTTTAATGCTGTTATCTTTGTCATTGCTTTTGTACTGTAAATGTAAATTATTGAGCTGTCAAATTTTTAAAATGCCATTAATTCGTGATATAATCTATTGAATACAACTCGTGGTATCGTGTCTATTGATAATCCTATAAGTTAATGCACTCAAAGTGTTGCCAAATTATAATTCCACTCGTCCTGCGGACTCGTGAAATTAATATTTGACAACACGTTTCGTGAAATTACTTATGGGATTATCGATAATCAAGATGCCACTCGTTGTATTATATATGATAATCTTTTCCTTAGGATTAAAACTATAAGGAACAATATTCAAAATAATGGAATAATCTGATAGAAATTTAGCAATGCTAAGAACAACTAGTAAAACAATCTTGTAATATAAATAAAAAATTATGGGGGTCAGCTCTAAATGGTTTTAATTGATTTTGGGCTTGAAATATGTTTTTAAGACATAAAAATTTAGAACAATGCTAAGGACAACTAGAACAATAAAAAAAATCGGTTGTGTCGCCCCAAAACTTTCCCGACGAGCATCCACGAATACTTTTTCAGATATTAATTGTTAAAGTTTCAAAATTTGACATTTTTTTATTTTTGACAGGTGGTACTTATTGAAATAATTTTGACTGTCCTGAATAGAGTTTTTCAAGGGCTTTCAAATGATCTACTGCAAGTCAAATTCCCTGACATATTGCATCTGTTATTTTTTGATAGTGACATTTACACTTGACAGATGTCATACAAAAACTAATGGATTCTTCAGACAGGTAACCCAAACCCATATACCAAATATCAGCTCAATCAGATTAAACGTGTGATCATGGAAGAATACACACAGATAGACATACAAACAGACAGACAGACTTCCATCTGGAAATGGTCTTAATCATCTCAGGTCACTTTAAAACGGATATTTCCATCTTTATCTCGACAATTTTTTTCAACTCGTTCACAATACTTTCCTTTCTCAGAGAGGTGGGTCGGGAAAGTAAAATTTCAAAAAAAAAAAAAAATTAGGGGCTAGCTCTAAAAGGTTTTAATTAATTTTGAGCTTGAAATAATTTTTTAAGGCATGGAAATTTGGAACGATGTTATAAATAACTAGAAAAATCTAGAACAACAAAAAAAAACTTTGAAAAAAAAATAAGTTGGGGCTATACTGAAAGATGACTAAGAATTTGGAACTGTTATGATTTATGAAGGTAGTATTGACTAACTAAAGAAATTTTTGTCTATTATATTGCTTTTCTTTTCCTGAGATGCAAATTCTGCGGTCCCAGTAAAAGCTTTTATCTCCGATAAATGTGTGAACGCATATATATCCATTTGTCTTTTTCTACCTTTTCAAAAGGAATAAACATTTTTGTATTTTTATGTAGTTATAATCTCTTTCCTGCATTAAAGAGTGTCCAGCTGATCATTAGTAGATTTGTAAGTGGTCGCTTAATATCTCTGCAACCGTTTAACTGAGAAAATCTATATATGGTACATTATTTAGGATTTAGGCGCTTCATAAGTCTTAAATTGGGGGTGAATAATAATTAATTAAATCATTTTAAGGAGTTGTTTGGGGGTGACCCACCCTTATCACCATTAAGAGCTTTTTTGTCCATCGGCCGATTCTTAAAATTTTTATTTCATTTTAAAACTTTTTTTACTCTTTTATTTTTAGAAATACTAAATATTTTTCGAAAAATGTTAATACAAAAATAACTCGAAAATTCAGTTGACCATGCATTTGTCAATTAAATTTAACAACCAGCAAATAATTTTTGATAAAATCGATTTAAATGAGAAAACATAATAACAAAAATTAAGCAAACACATTTCAACAAATTTCATTAAAGAATTTTGTCGAAAATGATCTCCATTCTCTCATTTTGGGCTGCTATTATTGGTAATGAATCATTGGTAAATGCATAATGGAACACCACCTCATTTTATTCATACCGTTAGAGACTTTTTAAATCTCCAGTACCCAAATAAATGCGCCTAAATAATATACGAAATATAGATTTTTTAAGTTAAACGGTTGCAGAGATATTAATTTTTTTTCGAAATTTATCTCCCTACTTTTGGTCTCCGTAACTCCTTAAGGGTACAACTTGGTATAGAGGTAAGTTGCGTTAAACCCTCATATTTTGGGGTTCCCAACATGTACCTATTCTGTGTCGGTACTTAAGCGAAACACACCCTGATTGATAAATTGGTGTTGTTCATTTGGTCCCAGTGGTCAATTTTGTCAAGGGGTTTCCGTAATCCTACCGGTCTTTGGTCTTCAAAGTTTTAAACTGAGGTGGGCCTTTTGGGCACAGTGGTTATCAACTATAAAGTAACTAATCCTTTTTAGGGTTCCGTACCCCAAAGCGTCGAAACGGAATCCTAGTGCTCACACTCGCGTGTCCGTCCGTCCGTTTGTCACACCGGTCTAGCAGCTAAACCGTTGGAGCTAGAGTCTTCAAATTTTCACAGTATATGCGTCTTGTTAACTCAAAGCCAAGAAATTATAAAAAATATTTTAAATATTTTCAAGGGAGGCTCCCATACAGCCAAAGTGGGGCGCAAAATTTGACCTACCCCATCAAGTGAGGTATCGTTGTTTAGAGCTCATTCAGTAGATGTTTCAAAAAGTTTGAAAAACGTAGGCATGAGAAGCCGCCAAAGTCAGCATTTTTTACAAAATTTTGTTCCGAAGTATTTTTAACTTTCCATTGACCTATGAACTTGAAATTTGGTGATAATGTTTATTGTTATGTATATTTTACCAACAAATACCAATATATTACTAAATATAATTTTTTCATTACCATTCCCTCATTTTTAGGGTTCCGTACCTTTGTATTTATGCCAATTGTGATATTCGATATTTTATTATTTTTATCTGTGCAGTCGTATAAGTTCCATTAAAAAACGCATTTTTCATCTTATAATTTTTTTTCTATCTTTGTCGGCTACGCTGATATTAACAAATTTGTTCGTTGTATTTCAAAATTTGCTAATATATCTAAGTATATATGCTGATTGTGATATTCGATATTTTATTATTTTTATGTGTGCTATTATTAGTTCGATAAAAATTTTAAAGTCCTTTAATAATCCTGCCTCTGCATAGCTGGCTTATATCCTACATTTGGTACGGAACCCTAAATGTGACCGATTTGTTCAAAGTAATATTTAAAAAAATATAATAGGAATAACTTCACTGATTTTTTTAATTTTTTTTTCTGAAATAAATATCCTGCATTTGATTTGTATGGTGGAAATTTTTTTTCTCCAAATAAAAAACCATGATTTGACAAAAATGTTATTTAAACTATATCTAAAACAAATTAAAAAAACTCATAATTAATACAAAACAATATGAAAAATCACAAGAAATTTAATATTAGAAAAATACAACATTAAGAAATGTATAAAATGTCGAATAAAAATTATATTATATTTTTATAATGATACAAAACTGCTTTAATAAATTGACACCTTGAAAGTGTGTTTTTGTATTGTTTTATTAAATTCGTTAAATACACATGACATTTTTTAAAATTCGAGTTTTTTAGTTTGCTAGGTATACAGGGTGGCGAAAATTTCATTGCAATGTATTGTAATCTCGGAAACCATAAGAGATACGAAGTCGGTTAAATTGAACAACATTTTCTCAATTTGAAGGCTAATCGACTGGTGCTTTGCATCCACAGATATCAGGGACGGTTTTCATAATAATTGATAAAAACCAAAATTTCACATTTTCAATTTAATGGTCCAGTGCTTTTATTTTGAACAATAGAAAAACGTGTTACCCACCATCTGATAATACGGGGTTACTGTTTTTAGTAAATGTATTACTAAATTAGTAGATTTTTAAGAAAAAGGAGGGTGTTTAATAGAATTTTAGTAGATTTGATAATAGGCAGGTTTTTTTTTAACTGAAATCTATATATTTTTTTATTAAAAAACGATAAAAAAAATGAGCGCAAAATATTAATATTTAAGTCCGCTGTAAAATTTAGTAGATTTTTTAGATTTTAATTTAAAACTATATTTTATCGCTATCTATCTATGGTATATTTAAGACGAGTGTCTCATTGAAGTAAAAATATTTTGTATCATCCAAATATGACAAATATGATTCGCTTAAATTATAAGTAATACACAGGCTAGTTTAGGTAGACCTCTTTTAATAAAAATAATACCTTTTTTTGCTTTTTATCGTTATATTTTACTTTTCAACGTTATTAAATTTTTTTTTTAATGTTTTCTTAATACACAGGCTAGTTCAGGTAGTCAAGACTTCTTTTAATAAAAAAATACATATCCCCGGGTAGGTAAAAAGTATGTACAAAATGTTTTTACTGCGATGAGACAGTCGTGATTTTGGTAGTTTATTATTGAAATGTTGGTAGAATACGGTTTATTGAAAAATATTTAATCAGGTTGAAAAGCAAAATATAACGATAAAAAGCAATAAAAAGATTTGCTGTGTGCGGGATTCGATCCCGGACCTATTGCACCAGTAACCAGCACTATTCCACTCTGCTACTAGAGCCCATACTTACGTTTGTTTAAACAACTTATTTAAGCGAATCACGTGTGACGCTTGGATGATACAAAATATTTTTTCTGCAATGATACACTCGTCTTAAATATACCATAGATAGAAAGCGATAAAATATAGTTTTAAATTCAAATCTGAAAAATCTACTGAATTTTACAGCTGACGTAAATATTAACATTTTGTGCTCAATTTAATAAAAAAAATAGTGATTTCATTTTAACAAAAATGTCGAACGTACTTGGTATCAATTTTACTAAAATTCTACCATACACCCTCATTTTTCTTAAAAATCTACTAATTAAGTAGGAAATTTACTAAAAACGGTAACCCTGTAAAATGTGTGTGAATACAGCGCAGCAGCGAACCAGGGCCGAACCGTTCATGGCTAATGACGTCACACGGTCTAGTCTCGCGCACAATTACCGTTTTCCAGCCTCTCGCCGATCGTTGATTTTAAACTGCTTACAGCGGACGTAAATTTTAATATTTTGGGCTCAAATTTTTATTGATCGTTTTTAAATAACAAAATCTCTCGATTTCAGTTAAAAACAAAAATGTCACACCTGTCTGTTATTATAATTCTTATGGGAACAAATACACACTAAAGAATAAACTGTCTGAGTATACCGTTCATATACGGACCGTTCAATAATACAATACTTTTGGGAAAAATACACACAAAAAATAGTATCTACGCACACGGTCCCTATGAGGACCATGTAAGAATTTAATTCTTTGAGGTACCAAACACGTACATAAATAAACAGCAAGCTAGATCTAATATTATTTAAAGAACCTTGTACAAAATTTAAACCAGATTAATTAAAATTCGTTAGTCGGAGTTTAAAAAACAAATTTATGCTCTCCGCGTCAAAAAGCACGTTTTGAAGTTATTTAAATTAAACCGATCTTTAAAGAGCTACAGTTCGATAAGGTGATTTAAGTTAAATCGACATAAAATTTGCTCCAGATTTTGCAGTTTTCTTTGAAAATCATTTCTGGACACTCTGTATACCTACATAATCACGCTGTGGACGCATTTAAGTCAGTTACTCAAATCACAAATTTGAATATTTTTAAAACATAAAATGCTAGTAGTGAAAAAAATGCTATATATGAGCCTTGGTAGAAAATTGTGTTCCACCAAAGACCTCGAAACGCCGAGAAACGGAGTTGGGTATAATTACTATTGAAAGTTAAAAATGTCACTGTGAAATTAGCCATCCATTATTTAATAAAAACGTTAAAAATATAGACCATAGAATAAGAGTCATATTTTTGCCATGTTAAATTAAATAAAATAAGAAAAGATTAAATATTTATTCAAATTGGCTGTCAGTATAAAATCGTTATATAGGAGATGCAAGTTAATTAGGTCCTCATAACAAGAAATCTTCAAGTCCTAATACGTATGGACTTGTGTGGAGACCTCATAGGATATGATACATAACTATTGTGTGTATGTTTGATGTACATATATCTTAATATCTTACGAAATATGGAGTGTATATTAAAATTAGTTTAACTGACGCTTACTTGATTGCAATGGAAAAGATTCTAATATTAATTAAACTTCTAATAACTTTAGAAATGGTGGTCCTCGTAACGCAGATGTAGAACCGGAAATCTGGCTCGATCGGGCTCGGTCCTCGTATTAGTACAAAAGTCCGTATAGGTGTGTGTGTGTGTGTGTGTGTGTGTGTGTGTTTGGATGGATGTTGTAGTAACGATAACTCAAAAACTACTGAATAAAAAAATTTGAAATTTTGCATACACGATTCTGATACCCTAGATTAGATCTGATTATATTTTGGTGCCAATCGCACAACCGGAAGTGGCAGTTGATGAGGGTGATGACGCCATTATTATACAAAACGGCAATAAAGTTTTACACATATATTTTGTATACCTTATAGTTTATTTTCATCTCATTAAAATTTTCGAAACTTTTGCCATTGTTGCCAGATTTACAAAAAAATAATTTTTTTTCATACCTTTTTGGACAACCTGTAAATTTTTGATTCTAAAATGGCGAGAGGTCATGTGCTGGCCACATCAGATTTTTTTTTTCATATTCTTCTGATTTTTTTTTCGATTTATTTTAGTCCTTCGAACTTTTTCTCAATTTTTTAAATTTTTTCGATTGTTACAATTCTTTTCGGTTTATGGTTGCTTTTCGCGATTTTTTACCAATTTTGCGTTTTTTCGCTTTTTTTTTTGCATTGTTTTCTGACTTTTTGCGCATTTACATTTGTAATTTTGTTACGATTTTTTATGCTTTTTTTACTGTTTTTGTTTGAGATTTTTTTGTAATTATTAGTGGTTTATTTCTAATCTTTCAATTTTTTTTAATTTTTTTCTGTTTTTGCGTTTTGTTTTTTCAATTTTTTACGATCTCCTTGCAATTTTTTTGCGTTATTTTTCGATTTATTTCGTTTTTTAGCGACTTTTTTTCGTTTCATTTTTTTGCGATTTTTGCGGTTCTTGTATTTTTTTGTAGTTTTTTCGGATTTTTACAATTTTTTTGATTTTTCATTTTTCTGTATTTTACAATCTTGTTTTTCATTTTTCTCCAATATTTTCTGATTTTTTCAACTTTTAACAATGTTTTCTATTTTTTCGTTTTTTTCCGATTTTTTCTCGTTTTTTTTTCTCATTTTTCTAATTTGTTCATCTTTGTTTTTTTCTGATTTTTCCTACTTTTTCCTCATTTTTTCTCATTGTTCTGTTTTTTACAATTTCTTCTGTTTTCTTATTTTTTCTCATTTTTTTTTTCAATTTATTTTTCGATTTATTTTAATTCCTTTGAACTTTTTTCTTAATTTTTAGATGGTTACAATTATTTTCGTTTTTTTTTTGGCTGTTTTTTTGCGATTTTTTCTGTTTTTGCCGTTTTTGCAATTTTCTTTGTATTTTTTGTGATTTTTTTGTTATTTTTTTTTTTGGGATTTGGTTTCGATTTTTTTGCTCTTTTTTACGATTTTATTTGAAATTTGTTTGCGATTTTTTGCGATATTTTTCGATGTCTTTAGTTTTTCGTGACATTTTTTTCGGTTTTTACAATTTTTAGCGTTTTTTTTGTTGCTTTTTCTCTATTTTTCTGTTTTTCTCTTTTTCCTATTTTTTCCTATTTTGTCCTATTTGCTTGTCCAATTAAAAATCGTTCAAAGCGCCTAAAGAAGTTTTCACTTCAAATAAAGAAAAGTAAACACTTATTTCCAAAAAAAAAAAAGAATAATTTATTTATCACACATATTATATATTTATTTTAGCTTTCTGCACTGATCATGGATATAAACTTCAACTATACAACATCTGACACTCCTCCATTCGCGCATTACGCTTAAAATGGGGTCCGAAGTTTTATATTTGTGTAATTATATAGATACATTTTTAATACATAAGCGATTGTGAAAAGTTTATTTGTTCAAAATTTAAATTATCGCTTATTTAAAAATATTATTTTAAATTATGTTTTGGTTTTTAATACAATAAAATAATGTGACTAAAACGAAATTAATCTATATTTTCTTTTGTAACAACTTGCGTGACAAAAGGTAGTTAAAAAAAATTCTGACTGCCTATAATAACTAGCTGCATTTAAACATTCGTCGTCATCGAATGAGATTATCTCAGAATTTCCTACTACTTGACGAGGAAATTCAGAGCTGGACTACGAAATATTCATTTTTCATAATTAAAAATTTTACTTTTTCTCTATTCGCATTTTAAATATAGATTATTTTATAAAGTAACTCATATTTTATGAAATATATTTTTTAACAATTGGTATAGTAGAAATTAGTACCTCAGGGAGTTATATAAATTAAACTGCTTCGAGTAATTTTTTGATAATAAAAATTTTACTTCAGTTAGCTCACCACATACTGGATTTTAACGAGGCCAAAATTTTAAAATTTGACTTAGTTTGACCTTTTAATTTCATAAATGTCGAAAAATATTAATTATGCGCGCGAAAAAAAAACAAAGTTTGACTATTAATTAAATGAGGCTATTTAAAATAAAGAAATTAATAAAAACGTTTCTTCACCAGCAATCAAATCAATTAAACACATTTTTTACTAATTTCTTTAATTCGATGAGCTTCATTTATTTACTAGTTAAGCTTTGTTTTTTTATGTTCTAAATAAACCGAGAAATAAACACACATACTAGATTCTTGATTGGCATCTAAGGGTTCGCTTTGATTTGGGAAATTTATTACTGCCTAGTATTTATTTACACATATTTTATTTATTTTTACGTATAAAAGATCCAAAAATAATTTACATGAAAGTTTCGAATTTAAATTGTAAAATATTACACTAGTTAAAAACGCATGATGTTTTTAGTCCTTCGGTACGAGAAATTCACTGTAACATTAAACACAAGAACTATACGCACCACGAAATTTATAGACATAATGCTATGTTGACATTTTGGTCTATTAAAAAGAAGTAATCAGAATGACATTGTTCATGGCTTTCATAGGCTTTTTCAAAGCGGGCTGTGGTGAAACTGCCCAAAGTAGTTTTTTTTAATATTTCAAGAATGGGCGTAGCAGAAATAATGTATAGACCCCAAGAACAACAAGAGTCCTCTTCTAGACACGGCTTAAGAATTTTTGAAATCGGACCACTGGTTCTTGAGTTATCGCCTCCGCATACATCCAGACTGACGGACTTGAAAGTTTTTTAGTACATCCACCAACTGTGATGCCTTTTGGGCCACAAGGAATAACCTTAAATAATAATATATCGAAGTACATTAAACCGTATAAAGGTTGAGACGTGACTCATACGTAACGTGATATAGCAAGGTTGAATGTCGGCCGTTGCCCATTGGTCAGGAAATGTTTATTGCTGTCTTTGCATATATAGGTTATTATCTCCTTGAGAGGGGTCATTCTTGATTCTTGATTAGTTAGTCATTCTTGATTCGTTATTCATTCTCGATTCTTGATTCATTATCGATGAGATCGATTTATTATATTATAGTAAACATGTAGCAGTGAATAAATTTGTATCTACTGTTTATCTTCCCAACATTGACATACTCTACATGGCTACTATCCACATCACTATACCAAAGCAAGATCAACAGACCAGAGCGGAATCGGTTTTTCGCTTTGAAAATATATGTCTGTGGTACTGGACTTTTGTGTGTTTCTATACTCATTTGTTGACCTGATGAATTTATTTAAATAATATTGGGTCGAAGGTCAATTACCGCTTAATAATATAGCGTATCCAATTTTTTTAAAACAACGTTTCAACTTTAAAGGGCCATGTTCAATTATCTATTTTAATATGGACCTGTAATTTTCATACGTAATTTTTTTATTAGGTTTTTTGATAATGAACTTTCCTAAGTACGGTCCTGATTCATTATCACAGTAAATATTTTTATAAAATTAATTAAAAATTGCGCCCTAAGTATATTTCATTTCTATTAACTATCTGAATTAATAACTACAATCAGAAAATAAATAAAATTTATTTTAACATCAATTATTAAATGATAACAGATATCAAGATGAAACGTTACTTTAATTTGTTGATAATTAGTAATAAATTTTGTTTAAACTCAATCCCAATTATTTTAATTATGGGTTCATTCCACGAATAGAATTTGAAATATCTCAAAAAGTAAAACATTAAATAAATAGAAATTTTGGACGCCAGTCTAATTGATTTTTTGATGTAATCAGAAACAATTGATAAAAAAATCCGTCTTTTCTTTCTTTTTGTGGGTTTAAGGAAATTAAACTCAAATTAAACATTATTTTTGTTTTAACACGAATAACAAAAAAAAATTCAGAGACTTTTCTTTTTAATTTTTAAAAATCCAACTTAACTTGGTTATTGAAGTTCCAAAGGAGGAAAAAAAACTTGCTCGTTCCAAAAACTTGTTCAGTAAAAATGCTGTTCCAAAAAGCTTGTAGTCCCAAAGAAAACTTGCTCCGAAAATACTTCTACCAAAAAAAAATTGTAGTCCAAAGAAAAAAAACTTTTATTCCGAAAAAAAACTTGCAGTCCAAAGGAAAAACCCTAAAAGTTCACATAAAGTAAATATAACTCAAAAATCTTATAAATTACCAGATATCGTGGTCTCTGTTTTTGAAAAATAATATAAAAAAATGATAATACTAAAACACAATCAAAGTAAATTAAATTTTAAGACAATCTGTAAAAACAAATTAAAAATAGATTCACTTTTTGTAATCGAGACTGAAAGACACCGCAAACATCAAATAATTTATATTGTTATAAAAGATAAGATATGAACTTTTAAGTAAAAAGAATTAAAAATAACAGTAAATAAAAGTTAATGCATCAAAATAATTAATAAAATTTTCAATTTGCAACATATAAGTCAATTATTTTGACTGAATGGACAAAGAGAGAGAATTGTTAATTGTTAATACTTAGAAGAGAGGGAGATCTTGAGAAGGGATATCAAGCAAGCTGAAATTAAATATACCAAGCAGAGGAATAATAAAAATACAGGGTGGCACAAAAAAAAACGTAACTAAGAAATTACCATGTATTAAACCAAATATTCATTTTTAATTATTTTATAATTCTTGTACTCAAATTTTTACGCTAAAAATGTATAAAACCGTGCTTAGAAAAATTCCTAAAGTAAAATTAATTTTCGAAACTTTATATGTGGTTGGATAAAGAAAAAATGGGGATTTTAAAAATGAAATAAACAGTTGAGGTTCGCATGAAAAAAAGCTATGTTAAGCAATATTTGGACTTTAATAAAAAAAGTTATTAAGTTTCTGTCCATTTTTAAAAATTAAGGTGTTTATTAAATAAAACGAAAATATCGTCAATTTCGGTTTTTTTCTAAATATCTCGTAAACTGGACCTCATATTTGAATTTTGATAAACCAATTAATTCTTTTCCATTTAACTAATTTTGTATCTATAACGGATTATAAATACCAATAGTGTAGAAATAAAATTTGTGCCGCTCTGTATGTAGTGCGAAATAAAGTGTTACCCCTCAAAAAAAAAAAAAACTTCTGTACGGAGAAATATTAGAGAAAATGCTCGGAGAGGTCAATTTTTATTTCTATTAAAAGACATTTCTGAAATAAAGAAATTGCTTCAATTTCAACCCCTTACGCAAAATGACAAACCATTGAAAATTTTAAATTGCCAGCTGAGCAATGTGGACCTGAATACTTTTAAATTTTAATATTTAACACTTTTTACCCTTTTCATTTCCAGTACCACAACCAACCTCCCTTACTTATAGTGTGCGCACATTTACATACAATTTAATTTTAATACATTATTTAAGTAATATCAAAAATCACTTCCAATATTGGTAAGTATAATAACCTTTTGGATTGAGTATAAGTTTTAAAACAATATTTAAAATTAAAAAGATGCTGTACTCAGACAGACATCTAACGCCATCTGCCAATGGGACACGGTATCACTTATTACTTGGAAAAAGATTCCACCTATGTAAAAAGCGCCAATACAAACTGGAACCGACCAAAGGGTCTATATCTCTAAACGGTAATGAAATCCCTAACAAGTTTTAAAATACTTGGTAAGTTTTTATAATTTTATTTCTATGCATCCAGGCCCTATACCGGACAGCTGTTTCGTCCCTTAATGACTTATAAGCGGCAACCCTTTCAAATGATCTATAAGTCGACCCCTGTTCGCGTTTAAAATTTTTAAAATGGTAGCTACCCTGCGCAAGGTTAAAAATATGGCAAATTTTGTATTGTAGAAAAGTGTTTTATTAGAAAAATAATCGACCTGTCCTAGTATTTTCACTTATAATTTCCCTAGCAGCAGAATTATTACCGATAAATGTTTCAAGGTCACAAATGTTTTTGATGATAGAAAATTTCCCGAGTAGATTTTATTCTGAATGACTTTTGATAATAGATATAAGGCGCTTCATTTTTGACAAAAAAATTATCACTTATTAATTCCCTTAAGTTAATAGGATAGTCTCCCGTTGCTCTAAACAACTTAAATAAAAAGGAACCTTATAATTGGTTGAAAATAAATTTATGAAATTTTCTAAAATATTTTACCGTAAAAATATTAGTAGGAGGTTAGAGTTGATATTTTTATTATATTCATATTCAATTTAATCGTATAAAAAATATATACATTAAATATGCTTGATTTGTACTTAATTAAAAAAATGTTTCACATTGTTTTTAAATCATGTTTTTTTTTTTAATTCCTTTGCAGTTATATATATTGTCTATAAATTAATATTTACACATAAATTTCAAGCTTAATCCGATCCTGTAAAAACTTAGAATCTATGACCTCCTCTCACACCGGTAATTACGCCGGTAGATCAAATCTTAGTCTTGATAAAACTTACATGATTTACTGCTGAAACTTCTCTTAATGATATTTAATAAGTGACTTTGCCAAAAATTAATGCCAGAATTGAATCAGATTATGGGGAAATGTACATAATGATAAGAGGGTTAATAATAACCTAAACCTTATTTCCGTTATCATCCGATACCAATTATTTCTAATTAATTGGTATCCTTGACATTAACATAAATTTTCTACAACAGAATTTTTCGTTTTGAAACGGTTTCTCTTATTTTGACACTTTATATTTTTAATTAATTAAATCATAGCCCTAATAATACAAAAGGTTCAATTGAATGAAATCCATAAATTTTCGAAAAAATCTAATCTCGAATGTTTCCAGTAAGAACGGACAAATTCTAAAAATAAATTACGCGACAACGAAACACGACACCTCCGTTGATTTAGACGTTCGGAAATATCCATTTTCGTTTCACCCTTTCCGAGTCCGGAGTCAATTTTTTTTGTTTTGTGCATAAATATTTAAGGGTCGCCCGACAGATAAGGTTGAACAGTGACCCGTTCTGTGCTTTGTTTTCCCAGATAAATATCAGATAGCAAGGAAAATCCCGATAGCTCGTGAATATTTCGGTATCAACGTTGATAGATTCCTTGGTAAGTTGTCAAGGGTAATTGGAATTTTAGATGAGATGTCTTTCGTCGTAGAAGACTTGGATAATGAAATTTTTACTAGCTCTGAAAACCGAAAAAATAAACCAGTGTAAATATTTAGAGTTCCAGTTATTATTTATTTGTGTCATTATTTCTTGGTAACACTTCCTAACCCTTTCAGTCCCAATGTCTATTGCATTGGACATAGATTTGGGCAACGCATAATAATACAAATATGAAACTTTAGTTAGTGTTTGCGTACTTGGCACTCTAGTGTAATGTTTCTCCTCTTTATTACATTACCTCTTGAAGGGTTATAAAGATTGGTTGAAATTGCCTTTGCTACATATTTTTAATATGATTCTAAATAGTTCAAGATTCCCAAAAAAATGAAAACTTGCAAATTACACTCCAATACATAAATCGGGTAATAAAAGTGATATCGAAAATTATTGAGGTGTGACAATCATGTGTGTCCCGTCAAAACTTTTTGAGCAGATTATGTACTCCTATATTACTTTCCCGGACCCATCAAAGGGAAAGTAAGGTGAACGAGCAAAAAAAAAAATTTGGGATATCGATGGAAATATCCATTTTGAGGTCCCCCAAGAAGATTGAAACCATTTCCAGCGTATGGTCTGTCTGTGTGTCTGTGTGTCTGTGTGTAATCTTCCACGATAACTGCCGAACCCTTTAACCAATCAAGCTGAAATTTGGTATGGAGGGTCGGTGTGCCTAGAATGCGACCATTAGTTTTTGGTTTAAATTGGTACAGTGGAGGGTCCTCAAGACCGACATTGGTTAAATATACATGTAACAATTTTTTGCTTTATTTAAATTTTAAGGACTAACAATACATTTTAGTGCAAAATTTTGTAGTACAAAGTTTTAGAGCAGAAAATTACCTACAATTTTTGTCTGAAGCCTTTTCCAAAATTTCCAATAGTTGCGCCACTAGATGGCGCGTAAAAAATGTGCATGTATGTTTTCTATAGTTTTTCTTGATTTTGAGGACAAACAATACATTTTAGAGCAAAATGTTGTAGTACAAAGTTTTAGAGAATCGAATTCTCTATAACTTTTGTTTTAAACTTTTTCCAGAATTTAAAATAATTTTGCCACTAGAGGGCGCGTAAAAAATGTGCATGTAGGTTTTCTCTAGTTTTTCTTGATTTTGAGGACAAACAATATACTTTAGTGCAACATTTTGTAGTACAAAGTTTTAGAGCATAAAATTCTCTATAACTTTTGTCTCAAACTTTTTCTAAAATCTCCAATAGTTGCGCTACTAGAGGGCGCGTAAAAATGTGCATGTATGTTTTCTCCAGTTTTTTTTGATTTTGAGGATAAACAAAGCCTTTAATTGCAAAATTTTCTTATACAAAGCATCATATTTTCTTTAACTTTTACGTTTAACTTTTTATAGAATTACTCATAGTTTCGCCGCTAGATGGCGAGAAAAATACACATTTAAAGTTTTCAATTTTTTAAAATTGGAGGTAAATTATGCTCTTTAGTGCAAAATGTTTCAGTGCAAAGTTGTAAAGCATAAAATTCCCTACAACTATTGTATGAAAAATTTTCCCGAATTCCCAATAGTTTTCACACTTGATAATTGTAGCAGTGTGATATACAACGTGCGCATGTGCAGCTTATGTCATTATCAATATTGAAATATCAATTCGGTAGACGTATTTACCATCGGCTCGCTGTTTTTAATGTGTTCCATAAATTATTGTAATGCGGTCAAGCCGGGAAAGTTCTGGGGTGATACAGCCGATTTTTTTTTTATACAAATAGATTATTCCGACTAAATTATTCAGGGACGTACGGGATCGTTAAAATCCTATATACTAACAGTGAATCGTCATTTTGGTGCTTACCCTGTTCTTGAAGCGGCTGAAAGAATATTCGTAGTGTATGAGCTGTAATTGATAAAAAAGTCTGACTATTTTTCACGTGGTGCAATTAAAAACATGATAACTTACCCTCTAGTGTAAAAGTGATACTAAATTTTATTCTAGACTTTGTAGTTGCGGTCAAGTAATAATTCAAGATTTTCTTTATTTATGTTTCTCTACCAAGTTTGTAATACATGAAAGACCAATCATTAAGTGTCAAATCTAAAAACTCAAAAAATCCTTTTTTTGTTCTTGGCAAGTCCCTAAAGATAACTAAATGTAAAAATATTTTTTTTGGTCGAGTCAAAAAACTTGGGTCTGAAGGAGTTAAGTTACGTTTCTTAATTCCCTATTATTTTAGATTTGTTTGTCGATTTTCGCCTTTCCATATTTTAAAACAATTTTTTTTTGTCTCGAATTTTGATGATATTAAAAATTTACAATTAATGAGAAAAAATTTCCTTTGAATATGTATTTTTTCCACTCATCAGAAATTTCTTTACAAAACAAAAATACAGTTACGCTGGTGATTAAAGTTTTTTTTTTCTCTTGCCGATGGTAAATATTTGTTTAGAAAATAACGACTTCAGTTATCAACCTACCGGCTATATTATTAGAAGCATGTATTTCGTGTGATGCTAAAATATCGATCGAATAAAAATAAAGGAAATTCCTTTGATGCCGTCTGGCTTTTCTTCATCTGACACATGACAAGGAATCCCTTTCACTATAATTTACTTTATAACACGCGGAGGCCGGCGGAGGCGCTGCATTGGAAAATGTGTCATAATATATTTGTTTGGAGGGCCGTGATTATGATTTGGCACGATTTTTCAATAAAGATTTGTTTATGGTACTAAATAGTTAGATTAATTTAAGTTATTACAGGTTTCAGTCCATCGTTTTTTTTAACAATTTTCTTTCCACTACACACATAATAATTCGATTATGAATATTGATTTCCGGAGGGAAAGGGCAGTAGGGGAAATGTCCTTAAAATCAAGGTTTGAGTATAGCCATAAATAATCGATAAATCTCAGATTTTAACTAAAAATACGTCGTTAGATTTAAATTGTGCCCTACACTACATACTTAAACAAAAATTATCCACAGTAACTTTATTAAAAGGACACTAGCGTTGAATTTTAATTAAAAAAAATATTTTTAGGATTATGTGGAAAGATGGGACGTACGGTATTTTCCTATCAATATACCAAAATAATAAACATAGATTTGTTTATAATTGCTTACATGTAGTCTTAGATATTGAAGTTACGATTTTAATTTTACCTTGTTTACTCTGAATACAATAATATCATTAATCTAAGAATTTAGGGTGTTTTTTATAAAAGTGGAAAAAATAATAATAATGTCACCGAAACTATATAAGTTTATTAACTTCTAATCGGCACTAAAATACCATTTTTAAGGATCATACAAAAATATACAAAGAAAGGAATTCCATAAATTCTCCTTTATCCTACCTTTTGATAGGAATAAAGATTTAGTATGCAGTAAAATTCCATATAGAAATAGAAAAGCAATATAGGATAGCGCCATAAAATTTTTCATTACACTAAAAGTGTTGGATATAAGAAAAACGATGGAGCATTATAATCTTGTCATTCACTACTTTCCTGAAAACACCTGAAAACTCTCGTGATAATACGGGTTCGTCATTATTTTATCCATAAATATCGCTCTTTTCAAGACTCGAATGGTTAAGTATATACCGAGATGATAGCAAGACAGCAGCACATTAATATTGTGTAAATAGCTTTTAAATAATAAATGTGTAATATTGTTTTTGAATAAAAAATATTAAATTGAATTAAATTTTTATAAAAAAATATTTTTGTTTAATAATAAATTATAGAGAAAGAAATATTATATTGATTTTTTAATCAAAAAATTAATTGAATTTTTATAAGGAAATTTTTTTTAGTTTATAAATTGTCAGAAAATTGTTTAAATATTACAAAAAAAAAGGTTTGCTAAATAAAAGCTTAAGAAACATAAAATTGGTTTTTACGCACAAAAATTAATTAAATCTTTATAAACTTTAATTTATCTCAGGAATTTTTTTAGTTTACAAATCTTTAGAAATTTTTTTAAATATTACAAATAAAATGTTTGCTAAATAAAAGCCTAAAAAAATATAAAATTGTTTCCTCCACCCAAAAATTAATTAAACTTTAATTTCAGGAAATTTTTTTAGTTTACAAATTTTTAGAAATTTTTTTAAATATTACAAAAAAAGTTTGCTTTATAAAAAGCTTAAAAAATGTAAAATTGGTTTTTTCACCCAAAAATTAATAAAATTTCTATAAACCATAAAGAATTTTAGGAATTTTTTTTTTGTTTACAAATTTTTAGAAAATTGTTTAAATATTATAAAAAAAATGTGTGCTTCATAAAAGCCTAAAAAATATAAAATTGGTTCTTTCACCCAAAAATCAATGAAGTTTTTATCAACTATAAATTATTTCAGAAAATGTTTTTCTTATTTACAAAGTTTTGGAAAATTCTTTAAACATTACAAAAAAATGTTTGCTTCATAAAACCTTAAAAAATATAAAATTGTTCTTTCATCCAAAAATCAATTAAATTTTTATAAAATTTAAATTCTTTCAGGAATTTTTTTAGTTTACATTTTTTTTAGAAAATTAAACATTACAAAAAAAATGTTTCCTTCATAAAAGCTTCAAAAATATAAAATTGGTTCCTTCACCCAAAAATCAATAAATTAATTATTTCTGGAAAGTTTTTTAAGTGTACAAATTTTTAGAAAATTGTTTAAATATTACAAAAAAAAGTTTGCTTCACAAAAGCTTAAAAAAAATTAAAATTGGTTCCTTCATCCAAAAATCAATTAAACTTTTATCAATTATAAATTTTTTCAGGAATTTTTTTTAGTTTACAAATTTTTTAGAAAACTGTTTAAACATTACAAAAAAAGACTAAAAAAATTAAAATTGTTTCTTTCACCCAAAAATCAATAAATTTTTTATAAACCATAAATTATTTCAGGAATTTTTTTTAGTTTACAAGTTTTTAGAAAATTGGTTAAATATTACAAAAAAAATGTTTGCTTCAATGAAAGCTTAAAATATATAAAATTGGTTCTTTCGTCCAAAAATCGATTAAAGTTTTGTCAACTATAAATTATTTCAGGATTTTTTTTAAGTATAGAATTTTTTTAGAAAATTGTTTAAATATTACAAAAAAATGTTCGCTTAATAAAAGCTTAAAAAATGTAAAATTGGTTTTTTCAGCCAAAAAACAATAATTTTTTTATAAACCATAAATTATTTCAGGAATTTTTTTTAGTTTACAAGTTTTTAGAAAATTGGTTAAATATTACAAATAAAATGTTGGCTAAATAAAAAAGCTTAAGAAATATAAAATTGGTTCTTTCACCAAAAAATCAATTAAATTTTTATCAACTATAAATTATATCAGGATTTTTTTTAGTTTACAAATTTTTTAGAAAATTGTTTAAAAATTACAAAAAAAAAATGTAGCTTCATAAAAGCCTAAAAAATATAAAATTGGTTCTTTCATCCAAAAATATGTTAAATCTTTATCAATTATAAATTATTTCAGGAATTTTTTTAGTTCACAAATGTTTTAGAAAATTGTTTAAATAGTAGAAAACAAAATGTTGGCTTCATAAAAGCTAAAAATATATAAAAGTGGTTCTTTCACCCAAAAACCAATTAAATTTTTATCAGCTATAAATTATTTCAGGATTTTTTTTCAGTTTACAAATTTTTAGAAAATTGTTTAAACATTACAAATAAAATGTTTGCTAAATAAAAGCTTAAAAAATATAAAATTAGTTGTTTCACCCAAAAATTAATTAAATTTTTATAAACTTTAAATTATTTCAGGATTTTTTTTAGTTTACAAATATTTAGAAAATTGTTTAAACATAATAAAAAAAATGTTTGCTTCATAAAAATTTAAAAATATAAAATTGGTTCTTTTACCCAAAAATCAATTAAATTTTTATCAACTATAAATTATTTCAGGAATTTTTTTTGTTTACGAATTTTTTAGAAAATTGTTTAGACATAAAAAAAATGTTTGCTTCGTCAAAGATTAAAAAATATAAAACTGGTTCTTTCTCCCAAAAAGCAGTAACATTTTTATAAATAATAAAGTATTTCAGGAAATTATTTTTAGTTTACAAATTTTTAGAAAATTATTTAAACACTACAAAAAAAGTTAAAAACATATAAAATTGCTTTTTTCACTAAAAAATCAATTTTAATAAACCATAAATTAGTTCAGAAAATGTTTCTTAGTTTATAAATATTTGGAAAAGTATTTAAGCATTACTTTGTTATTTAAAAGCGGAATAAAAATTATTCGCCCATTCAATTGATATAATACTAGTGATTTCGTCAGTGCTATTGACTTAGAAAAAAAAATCAGTTGATTATAAAATATATGGTGAATTATAAAAATTTCAGTAACATTTTTATTTAATTAATTAAAAATATGAAATTTTTGAAAATGTAGGAAATAGAAAATATTTTTTAACAGTCACTAGATATTTTGTTATATTATAAGTCTATTTAATTTCTGCAAAAATATTTTATTACGGTTTTATTCGTACTGGTAATAAAATTTATAAATAATTCATAAATTTATGAAACGAAAACAAATATTCATATAAAACCCTATATTGAGAATACTTAAACTTAAATTAAAATGACTTTGCAAGTTAACATCTGCCAGAAATGTTTAATTCAAACTGGATCACAGAGAATTCGAATAAGTACCAAAGAAGGGCCTAGATAAATGTCTTTAAATTGCCCATTAAAGGAATGTTGTCAGGAATTGAAACCTCATAGACGGTTTGTATGTTATCAACGTTTGTCCAGTCAGACATAAATGTTCTAGTGCTCAGTGAGTTCGGTTTGTCCTTCATCTACTAACACAACGATTAGCATACTAAAACAAAGTGGACACGGGTTCATCTACAATGCAAATAGTTTTCCCAAATAATTCTAGAAGTGGAACCGTAAAACGTTTTAATTTTTGCCACTGTAGATAAAATGGTCAAGCAATTACAAAATTATAGTGAAAAACTTTATAGATACAAACGTATTAACTACAGGATGTTTCAATAATCAGGAATAAAAGCTAATAAATAAATAAAAATAAACCAAGAGATACATAATTGTAAAATAATAAGGATACATTTATTATTGAACGAATGAAAACTTAATTTTAATGTGTAATAAAATAAAAGTTAATTTAATGGACTTCTAATTAATTGAAAAAGTTATCAAGTTAGGATTTTAACAATTACTTTTTAATTTTTTAATAAACAGCAACGAGCTTCTTTTTTTAACAATTTATTTTTAGAATTTTAATAAACAACAATAATTTTACACTTAAACAATTTTTTAAAATTTAAATTAACAGTACTTGGAACTAAAATTTTAAGCAGCAGTAGCATGACTAATTATTGGCAATTAACTTAAATTTAATTTAACACCAACAATATTGAACGTTGACAATTTTAATTAATTGTATTAGCTTGATTAAAAATTTTAGTTTAAAGTTTTATTTAAATCTCAATAATGAGAAAATTATTTCAGTTTAACAATTTTTTGAGAATTTTAATTAACAGCAACAATTTTTGATTGCGACCAATTTATTTTTAATTTCAATAAACAGTAGCTAAATAAACAATTATGAGAAATAGTTCATTAGGCTTAAATTTCGACAAATATTTTACAATTTTAATTAACAGCAATATAGTTTTCATCTTTTATTTTTTATTTTAATAAGTAACAGTAAGATTGAACTTAAGTTCAACTTTTATGAAAAGCAATATTTTTCGATGGTGATAATTAATTCAAAATTTAAATAAATCGTAAATATTAGCTTTACAGTTTTGAAATTTAATAAACATCAAGATTCTTTCATTTTGATAATTATTTTCGATTTTTAAAAACAGTTGCATTGTTCTAGTTTTAGGAGAATTTTAATGAACAGAAAGTGATTTAACTTCCTCAGCTTTTTGGAATTTTAATAAACAGCAAAAAGATTTTATTTTAAAAATGTATTTTCAATTTTAGTGAACAAGTATCATTGTACCATTTTTTGTAATATTAATACACATTAAACAAGTTTCAAGTATGTCAATTTGTTCAATTTTAATAAATAGCAACAATATTCAATATTTAAAAAATATTTTAATTTTAATGAACAAGTAACATGATTCTCTATTTTGCAATTTTATTAAACGTTATCAAGTTTTGTATGTAGCATTTTTTTTAATTTAAACGAACAGCAACAAGATTCAAGTTTAAAATGTAATTTTTAATTTTAATAAACAAATAATATGTTTGTCAGTTTTGTGAATTTTTAAGAAAATCAACAAGTTTCGAGTGGTACATTGTTATTTTTTTGGAATGGTAATAAATATTAACAAGTTACGTGTGTGACAATTTCTTTAATTATAACGAAGATTGAAATTTGAAAATTTATTTTTAATTTTAATAAACAAATAACATATTTGTCATTTTTCGAAATTTTTAAGAAAATCAACAAATTTCTAGATGTAAATTGTTCAATTTTAATGAACATCAACAAGATTCAATTTTAAATATTTATTTTAAATTTTAATGAGCAAGTAAAATGATTCTCATTTTTTGGAATTTTAATGAACATCAACAAGTTTCGATTGTGGCAAATTATTCTTATTTTTTGGAATTTTAATAATTATGAACAAGTTCTGTGTGCAGAAATTATTTTCATTTTAATGGGCATCAACAATATTTAAATTTAAAAATGTATTTTTAATTTAAATGAACAAATAACATGTTTGTCATTTTTTAGGATTTTAATGAACACGAATATGTTTCGACTATGGTAATTAATTCCATTTTAATGAACAACAACAACATTCAATTTTAAAAATAATATGATTTTCATTTCTTGGAATTTTAATGAACATGTAAAAATTTAGTGCATAGCAAGTTTTTTAATTTTAATAAGTAGGAAAAAAATTCAACTCAAAAAAATATTTTTAATTTTATTAAACAAATAACATCTTTCTTTTTAATTTTAATGAGCAGCAACAAGTTTCCAGTAAGGCAAATTGTTCAATTTTAATAAGCAGCAACGGAATTCAATTTTTTTAATTTATTTATACTTTTCATCAACATATAACATGATTCTTATTTTTTGTAATTTAATGAACATTAACATGTTTTGTGTGTAACAATTTTTTAAATTTTAATGGACAGCAATAAGATTCAATTTTAAAAAGTTAATTTCAATTTTACTAAACGAATAACATGTTCGTCATTTTTTTGAAATTTAAAGAAAAACAACAAGTTCTGAATGTCGTAAATTGTTCAATTTTAATGAACAGCAACAATATTCAATTTTAGAAATTTATTTTTAACATTAATAAACAAATAACCTGTTTGTTATTATTTGGAATTTTAATGACCATCAACAAGTTTTAAGGGTGGCACATTGATCAATAAACAGTAACAAGATTCAATTTAATTTTTTTTCAATTTCAATAATATGATTCATGTTTTTTGTAATTTAATAAACATTAACATGTTTTGTTTGTAGAAATTTTTTAATTTTCATGAACAGCAACGGGATTTAATTTTAAAAAGTTATTTAAATTTTAGTAAACAAACATGTTTTTTTTTTGTAATTTTGAAGAAAATCAAAAGTGTGTTAAATTGTTCAATTTTAATCGACAGCAACAAGATTCAATTTTGAAAATTTATGTTCATTTTTAATAAACAAATAATATAATTCTCATTTTTTGTAATGTTAATGAATATTAACAAGTTGAGTGTGTGACATTTTTTTAATTTTAATGAAGAGCAACAAGATTCAATTCTAAAAATTTATTTTTAATTTTAATAAACAAATACCCTGTTTATTATTTATTGGAATTTTAATGAACGTGAACAAGTTTCGAGTAGGTTAAAATGTTTAATAAACAGCAACAAGATTCAATTTTAAAAATGTATTTTTAATTTTAATGAACATGTAACATGGTTTCATTTTTTATAATTTTAATGGACATTAACAAGTTCTATGTGCAGAATTTTTTTTAATTTTTGTGAACAACAACAAGATTCAGTTTTAAAAAAGTTATTTTCAATTTTAATAAACAAGTAACATGACTCTCATGAACGTTAATGAAGATTAACAAGTTAAATGTGTTGTTAATGAAGATTAACATGTTAAATGTGTAACAATTTTTTAATTTTAATGAAGAGCAACAAGATTCAATTATGAAAATTTATGTTTAATTTTAATAAACAAATAATATGTTTATTATTTGGAATTTGAATGATCAACAACAAGTTTAGAGTCTTGCAAACTGTTTAATAATCAGCAACAATATTCAAATTGTAATTTTTTTTTTAAATTTTGATTGTGGTAATTTAATCAACAAGTGTGGTAAATTGTTTAATTTTAATGAAAAGCAACAATTTTAATGAATAAGCAACATGTTTGTTATTTTTTGAAATTTTATAAATATCAACAAGTTTCAATTGCGATAATTTATACAATTTTAATGAACAGCAACAAGATACAATTTTAAAAATTTATGTTCAATTTTAATAAACAAGTAACGTTATTTTTTGGATTTTTAATCAACTTCAGCAAGTTTTGACTGTGGAAAATTGTTTAATTTTAGTTATTGAAGCAACGAAATTCAATTTTAATAATTGATTTTTAATTTTAAGGAACAAGTAACATGTTAGTCGTTTCGACTATAGCAATTTATTCAGTTTTAATAAACAGTAACAAGATTAAATTTTAAAATTTAGTTTTCAAGTTTAATGAACAAGTAACGTTATTTTTTAAATTTTGATCAACTTCAGCAAGTTTTGAGTGAATGCAGCAACGAAATTCAATTTTAATGAACAAGTAACATGTTTGTCATTTTTTGGAATTTTACATGTTTCGAAAAATTTGACTTCTAACAAATAAAAATTCGATGGATTTAATTTTATATAAAAATAAACTTTTAATTAAATGAATATATTTTCTTTTCTATGAATCTTGTGCGGGGAGTATAAGTTATAAGAGGAAGGGCTATTTAAATATATAACCGTATACTAATATATTTCCCTTTAATATTCATATATTTAATATTTAACTACCCTAATTTTTCATATTGTAACCCCTGTAAATTCTTGATAAACCAATTTTGAATAACCCTTGAATATTATTAATAAGTTCTTTGTATTAAATCCACAGAGAGAAATTTGTGGTCAGTTTATAGCTGTTTATTCAGTTCACTAATTAGAGACCAGGTCCTGAAGTACGTAATATCCTTTGCCAGGTAAACTTTACTAAGAAGAACCAAATTTCGTTTGGTGTCCCAACTTCGGGTAAATGGAGTTTTGCGATGTATCTTGGTAAATAAGGTATTAATATATTACATTATGAAAGTTTCGTAAACACCAATTCTCGAGATTAAACTGCACAACTGTTGGTATTTATACCGATAAGTTAATGAATTATGATTTCCTTCGAATAATTTCGTCAGTTACAAATTGTTTGATAAATTTTACTAATTTAATAGTCACATTATTAAAAAAATAAATAGATATATTGCAAGTATGACAAAAAGTCAGTAGTGGATTATTTTCTAATATGATTATCGATAGTCTAACAGATATTTTCTCCAGTACATAATTCTGAATTTTATGATTGTACAGATTTTCTATAATTAAATTAGAACCGAAACGGGGAATTCAAATTTCCAAAGAAACTTATTGTTGAATTTCTCATTCCGGGCGTGTTTTGATCCAGAAAAATCTTTATGATGTTTAGGCAAATATAACGCACAAAAGCTTTCTTATAAAAGAAAAATTATATTGGAAAATAACAATAATAATGCAAGAATTATTCCCCTAATTTAAATTTGAAAGAGAATTTTTTTTATTACACAATCATATATTCCTAAAAAATACATATATTTTAAGACAATTTTGATTTAATATATTGTTTTCTGTTTCTTGTTTATTTTTATTTTAGCGCAAAATATAACATATAAGTATACAGGAGCGTGCCGTGATATTTGATACCAAATTACAAATTTTAATATTGGGATTAGGGTACGCCACTGGGTTTGAATGAGTTCAGTTCGTATTTAGTACTTGCGTATGAATTATTCATAATAAAGTACTGAAAATATATAAAATGTCTACCGACCGTCGGCGAATTCTGTTTAAAGCATGGGCGGCGTGATGTAATTTTTTTTCAAAATTAATTTTATATTTCATATAACTACACGGTCATTTTTTTACTATCCCGACCCACCTGCGAGAAGGGAAAGTATTGTGAACGAGCTCAAAAAAATTCTCGGGATAAAGATGGAAATATCCATTTTGAGGTCACCTGAGATGATTAAGACCATTTTCAGATGGAAGTCTGTCTGTGTGTCTGTCTGTATGTCTTTTTATCTATCTGTCTGTCTGTCTGTCTGTCTATCTGTCTGTATTTTTTCACTTTAGAAGCCATACGTTTAATCCGATTGAACTAAAATTCGGTATATGGGTTTGGGTTATCCATCGGAAGAATCCATTAGTATTTGTACGACATCTCTCAAACGGAAGTGTCACTGTCAGAAAATGGCAGAAGCAATATATCCTGGAATTTGACTTGCAATATGTCATTTGAAAGCCCTTGAAAATATCTATTCAGAGCAGTTAAAATAATTTCTCCAACTGCCACCTGTCAAAAATAAATGAATGTCAAAGTTTGAAACTTTAACATTAAATATCAGAAAAAGTATTCATCTCCGGATACTCGTCGGAAAGGTTTTGAGCCGACACCACCGATTTTTTTATTTAGTAGCCAATTTTTATGAAATTTTAACTGGGTATAGTAAGAGTAATTTCTGGTTTTCTGATGTGAACATTCAAGATGGCGGAATTTTGAATTTTACGTCGAATACCCTGTACATTTTGATAATTTTAGATTCTGTGAATCAAAATACATGCACTCCACAAGTCAAATATCAAATTTACAGAACTTTCACTTACACTGAAAAAAATAACAGCTAGAACTTGAGTTTCTTTTAATAAAAAAAAAATTCATAACAAAAAGTGTGTGTATAGCATATCATTTTATTCGTATTGAAGTAGTCTTCAAAAAAGCCCAGGTTACATTTGAAAAAATTACTCTAGTAAAATTGTAATAAATTAGACAAAAAAATATGTTTTTTAAAAGAAATAACATTTTTTGTGAACTTTTGTTTCATCTTCAATTGATATTATAAAAATTTCGCACTGCGAAAAATATTTCATTTTTCAAAAAATTTAAGTTCTGTCAAATTGACATTTGAATAGTGAATTGCATGTATGCGTAGAATTCTAATTTATCAAAATATACATGGTGTTTCATTTAAAAATAAAAAATTTATTCCATTTCCGGCAAAACCGGAAGTCGGTCATCTTCAATGTATACATCAGAAAATCAGAAACTACTCTTACTATACCTACTTAAAATTTTGTAAAAATCGGTTAATAAATAAAAAAGTTATCCACACCCCTGTGTCACCCGGTATATAGTTTATTTTCTTAACATTAAATTTTCAAAAACTCGAAATTACTACAAAAATATTGCTGTTTTTCACTTGTTATAAATTTTACATTTACTTTTCTCCGTGTATCATATAAAATTAAATAAACGACACCATTCCTTTATAATAGATAAAAAAAAATTCAGATACGAAAATACAGCTTATATTATTTTTTCCATTTTTCAAATCATTTTCTATTATTTGTTAAAATTAATAATGATAAAAATTTGAATTCTAAACATGTTTATTGATAAAATTATTATACTAAAAAAAAATTGGTTCAGTGACCCCAAAACTTTCCCGACAATTATCGAGAGACGAATACTTTGTAATTTTATATAGCACTGAAAATTTTGAAGTGCATTCACCACTTTTTTAAATTGTGATTAAGTGATTATTTAGTGCTTTTAAATTATTATTAAATTAAATTTTTTTTTTAAATACCTTCACTATGTAATTTCTGGAAAGAGGAAAAAAATAAGTTTTTTTATAACAATTTAATAAGTTTAACGATTTATAACCAATTTGTAATTTTAAATTGCACTGAACATCGGGAAACGCATTCACCATTTTTTGAAATTGCGAACAAGTCCTATATTTATTGCTATTAAATTAATATTAAATTAAAACATTTTTACTTTAAAATACCTTAACTATGTAATTCCTGGAAAGATGAAAAAAACAAGTTTTTTTATAACAATTTAATAAGTTTAACGATTTAAGACCAATTTGTAATTTTATATCGCACTGAACATCTGGAAGCTCATTCACCATTTTTTAAATTGTGATCCAGTAATTTTTTTATTACTATTAAATTAAAACATATTTACTTCAAAATAACTTCACTATGTAATTCCTTGAGAGATAAAAAAAACAAGTTTTTATTATAACAATTTGATAATTTTAACGGTTTAAGAAAAAATTTGTAATTTTATATCTCACCGAGCATCGGGAAACGCATTCACCATTTTTTGAAATTGTGAACAAGTCATTTATTTATTGCTATTAAATTAATATTAAATTAAAACATTTTTACTTTAAAATACCTTGACTATGTAATTCCTGGAAAGATAGAAAAATAAGTTTTTTTATAACAATTTAATAAGTTTAACGATTTAAGACCAAATTATAATTTTATATCACACCGAACATCTGGAAGCGCATTCACCACTTTTTTAAATTGTGATCAAGTAATTTTTTTATTACTACATTTTTACTTTAAAATAACTTCACTATGGAAAGGTAAAAAAAAGTTTTTATTATAACTATTTGATAATTTTAACGATTTAAGAGAAATTTGTAATTTATTTCACACTGAACATCGGGAAGCGCATTCACCATTTTTTTAAATTGCGAACAAGTCATTTATTTATTGCTATTAAATTAATGTTAAATTAAAACGTTTTTACTTTAAAATAACTTCGCTATGCAAATTTTGAGAGGTAACAGTTGAAGAAATAATTTTGACTGTTCTGAATAGAGTTTTTCAAGGGCTTTCAAATTACATATTGCAAGTCAAATTCCATTTTTTGATAGTGACACTTTCGTTTGACAGATGTTGGACAAAAACTAACTGATTCTTCTGACAAATAACCAAAACCCATTTTACCAAAATTGGTTAAATGGATATTTCCATTTTGATCTTGAAAATTTTTTTTACCTCGTTCGCAATACTTTCCCCTCTCATTAGATGGTGAGTTGGGAAAATAAATTAGTTAATAAACGTAATTTATTTTTTCTTGTAGTGTTCGCTCGATGGGCCGAATAGTCCAAAAACCATGCACCTCCGTTTAAACGTCTCCACAACTTCGGTATTAGATTTTTAAGAAAAATTAAATTTTATATACAAACAAGTGAAAAAAGCAATATTTTTGCAGTCGTTCGAGTTTTCGAAAATTTAAAGTAATGAAAATAAATTTCTATTTAGGTTTATACCTTATATAGTAGATTAAATTCATTCTTAGAATTTTTAACGATGCCGAATCTATTGCCATTGTCCGTTTGTCTCTATCTCTCATCGTTCTTCAGGTGAATCAGGCTAACAGACGGACGGACGGACAAAATATTTTATAAGAGTTGTTTTTATTCGAAAACTCTGAAAGCTTGCACCATTTGGGAAATTTTTATGTTAACTTTTTGTCAATAATTTTTATAGTTTTGATAAATTAATACCTATATAAAATTAATTCCTGATTTTTGACTGTTTGTGGGATTCGTGAAGTTGGTTGTTTTAGTAAATGGTACTTTTGTAACATTAATAACGTGTTTTAATTATATAAAATAACTGTAACATAAATCATTTTACATTGACGTATAATTATTTTTTATTCAGTCATTTGAACATTATCAAAATCGCTGTTAGCACATCTCCGTCTCCATTAGGAAGTACTTAAATTTGAAAATAAATACAACATAGTAAATCAAAAATTGTTAAACTTATAGAGCTTTGACGCAATGGAAATATGTGATCGACAGGTTAATTTCGACAACATATCAAAATTATGTCAAATTCTGAAGGGTATTTTATATTTAAAAACGTGCCCCCTCCTTTATCCGAAAATAAAAGCTCTTTGGTTTTTACTTCTGATTAAAAATTGGTGCATTGCAGAAAATTTCCATTCCAATCTAAATTTTTAAATTGTGTACAGGGAAGAACGTAAAATTAATTTTTTGTTAATACACGATTCTTATTAAAAAATAAAAATAATTTAATCTCTCACTGAATATCAAAGTGAAGAGAGTGTGGAGCATCTAAATGTATATAGCAACTCTTATTGGAAAATTTTTTATATGTACATTTTTCAAAATGGAAATAAACAACATAATAATAATAAATAATTGAATTATATTGCCAGCCAATTGTTTTTCTGTAGTTGTTCAAATACTCTTTTGAATACCTTATCTAAACAACTTCGTTTATTTAATTTTATAAGCGGCGGATTTTATTCCCTTAAGCTATTTACTTTTCTGGAAAGGTTGGTGCTTCATAATGAAATAAATATTTGTGTAAGCATATTTATTATTCAATACTTTATTGAAATAATTGTCAATATGACAATGTGGAAAAAATCGGATTTACATTATTATTGATTGCCGGAAATGAACTGAAATATTATTAAATCCAAAAGGTTATCCATATCTCAAATGTGGTCACCTATGAAGAAATAAAAATCAAGGTCTAGTACCATCATAATATATTACTGAATTATTGGAACTGGGAGAATAGTAGCTAGTTTCCATATTAGACTAAGATTGTTGAAAAAAAATTATGAATAATTAATTCATAAATAAATTAAAATTGTGCTCATTTAAAAAGAAAGAATAAGGAATAGGGTCGTACTGGATAATTAAAGGGCAAATAAAATATGTTAAATTAGGTGGCACACACCATAGTAAAAGAATTTAAATTGTGTTGTAACAAAGTTACTTTCCGTGATAATTAAAATATTTAAATTAAATCTAACAACTATTTTCGGCGATATAGCATCATCAGACTTAAAATACAATTATAAAAACTTATTTTGAACATTGTATTATAGGTCTGATGATGGTATATCACTGAAAGTAGTTGTCTATTCCTCTACAAAGATTTTTAAAATATATTTGCGGTACTTGATATCAGTGGCCGATCTAGGACCTAACTGAGGGGGATATGCAAACACCAGAGAGGTTTGGGGTATGGTTTATCCAGAACTTACATATAGAAGTCGTTTAACATTCTTCTTCCGAGAAGAGATGAATGTGAAAAGGTGGAGATCCACTTTTTAGGGACGCCGTATTTACTGTACACGGATAGTTCATAACCCCCAATTAGTATGGAAATCGAAGTGTACAGCAGGAAACCGAAAGTTAACATTACAGTAAGCCTTAGCAAGTAAGCTATCATCTTTCACGCCGAGGTGGATAGAATTGTGTGCAATAGATTTAGCAAACCATCCTCTTATCAATAAAAGTATTTATATCAGACAGCCAGGCAGCTTTAAAAGAACTGAATTCAAACTGGCTGGAATCAAGGCTGGTGTGGAACTGTCTCGAATCCTTAGATCGCATTGTTACCACTATCTGGAAATGGGTCTATAAGAAAACTCTCCAGCACTAGAAAAATATTCCTGGGTTATCTTACTCTAAGGTGTTCACAGTCAAATCCTCAGATAGCCCTTTATCGCAGATCCTGTAATGTCGTCTGCGTTACCATCTGGCTAGGTCTAAGTCAAACATCAGACTGACGCTTCTGCAATGTGGAAAACAAAAAGGCGGAGCATATTCTATAGCCCTGTGGAGAGGCGAGCTAATGCCACACTCACATTGAACCTAAACCTAATGGTATACCCCTGAGAAAAATCGGGGATCCGGGGAAAACTTTGAAATTTTAAATACATCACATTTTTAAAAACTATAGTGAGTTGAGTTTTGTACTGAATAAACTGCAGAAAATTTGTCACAATTACCTCCTTGTCCCCCCTGGATCCGCCACTGCTTGACATCGAGTTTTAATTCTTCAGTAACATAATTAACCGAACTTATGGTATACGGCAGCCGAAGTCGATCAGTGAGATGCAGAGACAGCCCGAAGTCCGAGTTGCTGTGGCCGTCCCGATTGGAGTAGCAGTGGGAATCCTTCGACCTTTAGAGACAGGTCAAGCTAAAGGGAGCGAAGGTAATTTAAATTGTACCAGATCCGTCAGTTCGACCATCAACGCCAGCCTGGAAGACGTAACTTTACCGACCATCGGTCACGATATACCAAGAACTGTTACACACCTTACACCGGATTTGATTTTGGTTATTGAATAAATGATTTCTATTTACATGATTTCTCTTTTTTTATTTGGTTGTAAGTTATAACACATTAGTAGAAAATATCCAGGAACTCAATCCGGTAGGGCAAGTGATTTTGGTCGAAACCATAACGACTCCTGGAGTATTTCTTTTCCACTGACGCTGCCCGTGCAGTGGCCTTCATACTGTCAACGGAAGGTGGCGCCCAAGTCAATCTGAAACTTGGACTAAAGCGCCAAAATATCGCTTGACGATGCAAAAAGGGTTACAGAGTTCGGAAAAGGAGCAAAAACTTTTGTCTGGTCGTTCAGGATAACATTATTTTTATTAATCCCTGTGTGTTGTAGAAAAAAATTCATACAAACAATAATGTTACAATGAATAATTCAATTTCCACAATAATTTAATTTATAGATACCATCGATTTATTAACCAACAATTTATAATTAAATCTATTAATTTATAATCTGATAATATTATAAAGACCATTTATACATAATCGTTGATTGTGTATTAGATTATTGCTTTATCGAGAACCAAAACATTAGAGCTTTGAGAATGATGCACTCTATTCATATTTCAATATTAGTATTATTATTTAATTGCTCGTTTCTGGTGCGCTGGTAATTCGGTGGAGAGAATATTAAATTTAAATTCTCTTCTAATCTTCGTTCAATGCGACAAACTTCAGTTCGTATTATAATTCAACTTATAATACAGACTATTATGAGTTTAAAAGAAGAGTAAAACAAATTCCTTTTAGGTTTAGAATGTGTTAAAGGACTCATAAAATACACAATTAACAGGTGAAATTTATAACATAAATGATGATTGTACACAAGAATAAACATTAATTTTAATTATACTTATACGTTATGTAATTTAAAAATTATGGAAAGGAAAAATAAATAATTGTAATAAACGCAACTAAGGATGCAACTAGAAACAGGTTAACTAAAATGTAATAGAAAAATAATTTTTTTTGTATAAAAAATAATTTTTAATTATTTTATTTTACAGCACATCGCACTGGTCGTGGTGAGTACCTGATTTTTTTGGCAACCGTAAGTACTTAAATAATTAAAATAAACTATAACTTGGTGATGGTCCGTCAGTAAAATTAAAATACATCCACCTGATATCCCTACATTAACAAAGTCTGAAATACAATTGTAAAATTAAAAGTTAGTTTTAAAACTAGTGTATGAAATAAATAAAGCATCTTTATAAATATAAATATAATTTATATAAAAAAGTACAAAAATAAATTTGTTAAAAAGATATTACAAACTTAAAAACTATTATTAATATTTAATTTTTTTGTCTTTTAATTCACTATTAATATATTTATAGGATGACCAATCGGAGTCAATATAATCAATATTTTTAATTTTCCAAAAAAATTCTTTTTTAGATTGCCATGGGCTATAGTTACAGCAAGTCTATTGACCGCACTGTTGACAAGATCTAAAGAACCCAAAATTTAACGAGTTTTTTCAATATATCTCGAAAACTAATACAGCTATCGAAAAGTTACATAAAAATGAATCGATAGGCTTTTTCAATAGCTACAACTTTCTCATTTAACTTTTTTCAATCGGAGTTATAGTTTTAAGTTATATGCGAAAAACCGGTTTTTTCAACTTTGGCAATTTTTTAGGTTATGTTCACCACTCAGACACAGCAACTCACCTTTACTTTTAATTTCCTACACGCTCATATTTTTCGTTATCGGGTAGCAATTTCTGTAAATTTAACATTGGGCTGTGACAGATTAATACCATGTGGACACAGTTCGTGGATACTGAGTTTTGACTATTGACATATTTGTTGCCCTACTAATAAGTCAATAACTTCAGTCCATAATTGTGGTAGCCAATCTTCAAGAGCTTTTCTCATTTCATCTCCATTTTTAGTATTTACCCACCCTAAATGATTGGATATTCTATGAACAAAAAAATTTAAATATCTTCTTACCAATTCCTGTAACTTATCCCCAAATTGTTTTCATACAAAGATGTGCCAGTTTTGTTCCAACACCAGGAAGTTTACAAAAGTTTTTCCACTAAGTTTCGAATGTCAGTATCATATTCTTTTTACAAAATTTCCGTTGATTTTTTAATGTTTTACTTTAGTCTACAAAATAATATTTTCCATTTAAAAGATTTATAAAAATGCAGTTTTGTTCGTTTTTCTTTGTTTGTTTCTTTGTCTACGTAATCTTAAAAAGGACAAAATGCAAAGAAAAGGGGGAAAAGTGGAAAAAAGAGGTAAAAAAGGTAAAATAATTAGCTGAACAACTAGTGAATTTGCTTGGGGTAAAGCAACTTTAATTAGAAAGAAGGTGGGGAAAAAGAAAATTGAGAAAAATGGGAAAATGGAAACAAAGAGGGTAAAAGGAAAAATAGTGGAAAATGGAAAACAAAGTTAGCTCAGGGTAGAGCACATTTGGCATGTGGTGGTATAAAATTGGAAAACAAGGGGATAAATGTAAAAAATTTGAAGTATTAGGGAAAAAAGTTAAAAAAGGCTTAAGATATAGTTACTTTGTTCGGAGTAGAGTAACTTTGCTCGGGGTAGAGTAACTTGATTTAGGAAAAAAAAAGAGAATAAGAAAACCGAGAAAAATGAGTAAAAAGGGGAAAAAAGAGGGAATAAGAAAATTGAGAATCAGAAAAAATGAAAAAAGGGAGAAATAAAAAAAGGAAAATTAAAATCAGAGTCAACTCAGAGTAGAGTATCTTTGCTCGGGGTAGTGTAAAACGGCGGATAAATGCAAAAAAGGGAAAAAAGCAAATAGAAGGACGAAAATAGTGGATAAAAAGGGATAAAAAGGGAGAAATAATTAGCTCAAGGTATAGTAGCTTTACTTAAAAAATGTGGCGAATAAGAAAATTAAAAACAAAAATGGAATAGGGGGAAATCAAAGTGAAAATGGCGGAAAATGGAAAACCAAGTAAGCTCGGGATAGAGTAACTTTGTTCATAATAGTGTACAATTTGAAAAAAGGGGGTAAACGTGAAAAGTAGGGAAATAATGGGAAAAATAGGTAAACATGGAAAAAAGGAGCTTAACTTTGCTCGGGGTAGAGTAACTTTGCTTGGGTAGAAATACTTTACTTGGAAAAAAAGTGGGGTAAAAAAAAAGAAAAAATGGAAAAAAGGAAAGAAAGAGGGAAAAAGGAGGAAATTAGAGGAAAATGGACAACAAAGTTAGCTCAGGGTGGTGATGTAAAATTGAAAAAGTGAAGAATAAGTGAAAAAAAATAAGAGAAAAGGCAAAAGTGGCAAAAATTAGCTCAGGTTTGAGTAACTTTGCTAGGGGTTGAAAAAAAAATGGGGATAAATGAATAAAAAGGGTAAAATTGCAAAGAACAGAGGTTAAAAAGGTTAAAGAAAAAAATTGAGAAAAATGCAAAAAAAAGGAAAAAAGAGGGGAAAAAAAGAAAAAATGGTGGAAAATGAAAAACAAAGTTAGCTGAGGGTAGATTAACTTTGCTCGTGGTGATATAAAATTGGAAAGAAGTAGGATAAATGCAAAAAAAAGGGGGGAAATGGTGGGGAAATAGGTAAAAAAGTGGAAAAGATTAGATCAAGGTAGAATAATTTTGCTCGGGGTAGTATACCTAATTTTACTTAGAAAAAAAGTGGAGTATAAAAAAATTGGGACAAATGGGAAAAAAAATGGAAAAAAGGAGGAATGAAAAACAAAGTTAGCTCAGGGTAGAGTAAATTTGTTCGGGGTAGTGTAAAATGGGAAACTTTATTTAGAAAAAAAAGTGGGAGAAAAATGGGAAAAAGTGAAAAAATAAATAGAAAAATAAGGGAAATTCTCCAGCTTTCAGTTTTTCGATATCGTCATTATTTACGCAGTTCTCTTGCTAACTTGATATCAAGTTAGCAAGATGTTTAATTTTTAATAAAAAAAGGAGCTGCAAAATTTATTTTTCCACAACTAATTAACGGCAAAAGCGGTAAATTACTAATAAGATATGCCGTAAATAAAAATTTCATAAAATTTTTTTTCTATTTTTGTAAATTATTTGATGGTTAAGTTGGCCCCGCCATTTTCTCCAATTTAAAAATCAAGCCGTGCTGAGTTGTGATATATTATGCTGTTTTTCTTTTATAACATTAAATTAGTCGAAAAAATTGAAAATATATTTTCAAAAATTTGAGAAAATTTGGCATAATTAAGAAGCAATATTAATATAATGAAATGCAATAATAAATATGTATAAGTATGTCTTCATGTTTAATATCAGATTTTTAGCATTTTATTTTTTGTTGTAGTTAATTTTTTAGTGGCATTAGGCTGTTTAATTGTCTTCTAATCGAACATTAAAAATATAGCAATATTCAGACTTACATAAATGGCAACACTGTTCTATCCCGGGTAATTTTGATTACGTGTCAGCAAAAGGACGAGCCAGGATAAGGCAACAAAAGCAAAACAAGGTGATATGCTACGTTCTTCTTGGGGTGTACGATCACAGTGGGCACAATGTACTGACAAGCATAAATCAAACTCAAACACACCCCATCACGTAATAATGCTTGTTCATCCTTACAACAACACTGTAGGTCGCCGCATCCTAGAAATTAATATCCGTTTTTATGACGCGATTTTCACAGCCATAGAGAGCGTTACTTGTCTCTTTGCTATCAGGCTGCTAGACCACGATATATATCATATCAAAATTAACATTTTAATTAAATCTTCATGCTGAGGTGTTTTATTGGATTTTATCGTAAATATTCTGGGAATACAATGTTTATGACTTACGCCTTTCGTTATGATTAAACAAAAACATTCGTATTATTTTTTTTTTGAACACAAATAAATATTATTAAATGCAGGTTTATATAAGGTGTTTTATTATATAAGCATACGTAGATGGAATTGCTAATCTATATACTTTGGCAACGTTGCCTTTGCAGACATTGAGACATTGATTCAGCTTTTTCGATTGTTGAGTTTTATTTTTACCCTGTGTTTTTATTGTTATTTTAAGTATGAATTTCTTTATATTAAAGAGCAGAGTGGCGCAGTGGAAGCGTGTTTGGCCAATAACCTGTTAAGTTTTATTTTTTTAATTCTAGAAGATAGATCATTGTCAAAATTGTGTAGTGGTCAATAACTATAAGTATATACTGTTTTGATAATTTAAAATATACAAAATATAATTTGAGGGTTTGCTGAAGAAAAATTAAATCAATTTCTAAATAAGTAAGATTAATATGTAAATAAGTTTAAATAAGACAGTGACATTTTACTTTTAAATATGAAGGTTTGAAAGTGTCAAAGTGCTTATCAAAATTCGGAACATTGGGTATGTTTTGGAACATGGCCGGAAAAAATTTTTAAGGGTGTGTCATTTTTGGACAGGAGGAAGAAATTAATATTAAGAGATGTCAAGAAAATTTTAAAAGCAAAATAATAATTTATGGGAATGTGAAGAGAAATAAGAAATAGAAAAAATAGTTAAGGTATATAGAAATTTCAAAGAATACAAATATTAAAAGACAGATAAGAGTATAAAAAATATTACAAAGCAGCATGGTTTTATAAGATGCATCGTTAAGGAAATTATAAAGACAAATTGATATAAAAAAACTGAATTATACCGTATTAGAAGCAGGTTAGTTAATATTAGTTAAGGCTAGTTAAGATTAGTTAAGTTTGAGTTAGGGAAAGTGACATCCCACATATAATAATAAAAATAATAAAAATTAAAATTTAAATAAAAATTTTTTGAAACGTTAAAGTAAATTTTACTTAAAATATTTACTTTATATTTCTTGAATAAATTATACAACAATTATATCCAGAATGTGGATTATGTGGTGACATAAAATTTAATAGAATTGTGTCCTATATCTCACTACTAATTTTCTGAGATCAGATAAATAAAATAAAGTGTTGATGAACCTGACAAAAAAATATAAATTAAAATATAATAATAAAAAAATCTGTACTAATATAGGGGAGATATCAACGCGACAATACATTTTAGTGTCGTAATGTTCTTCTTCTTTCCGATTTAAAAGGAACCTGCTTTGTTTTGATTTTAAACAAATCTCACAATTTATCTCAAAACAGTCACAATCTTATTTATTTAAATCCATTCCCGATAGCATTTTTAATTGGACCTTCTTGCTTTTTATATTAATATGTCCAAATTGTCTGTGCCAATTTTGCACTTTTTCTTCTTTGGTTTCTGAGAAATAACTATCTTCTAGATACTTATCACATTCATATATTCCTTTTTCATTTTTTTTTTTCTATAACTTTCATGTCGTTTTACTTTCCCGGTCCCATCAAAGGGAAAGTATAGTGAAGGACTTAAAAAAACTCGAGACATCGATGAAAATATCCATATTGAGGTCCCCATGAAGATTGAAACCATTTCCATAGTACGGTATATCTGTGTGTCTGTGTATCCTGTGTCTGTGTGTCTATGTGTAATCTTCCACGATAACTGCCGAACCGTTTGGCCAATCAAGTTGAAATTTGGTATAAAGGGTCGGTGTGTGCCTCGAATGCGACCATTAGTTTTTGGTATAAATTGGTACAGTAGAGAGTCCATTGATTGAATACACATGAATGGTTTTTTGCCTTTTTTTAAAATTTAAGGACAAACGATACAGTTTAGTGCAAAATGTTCTAGTGCAAAATTTTAGAGCATAAAATTGCCTACAATTTTTTTATTAAACTTTTTCCAGAATTTACAATAGTTGCGCCAGTAGATGACGCCCAAGAAATTGCATGTATTTTTTCCGCAGTTTTCCAAATTTTGGGGACAAACATTGCACTTTGGTGCAAAATTTTCTTGTGCAAAGTTGTAGAGCACCAAATTTCCTTTAACTTTTATATTTAACTTTTCTTCGGAAATATAAAACATTTAGGCTTTTTCTGTTTTTTTTTGTTCTGAAAGCAAACAATGGACTAGTGCAAATTATTCTACTGGATGGTTGTAGAGCATAAAATTCGCTCCAACTTTTGTATCAAACTTTTTCCAGAATTCCAAATAGTTTTCACCCCATGATTTTAGAAGATCCTAATTGTAGCAGTGTGCTATATAATGTGCGCATGCGCCTGCTTATGTCATTATCAACATTAAAAAATTAATTGGGTAGACATATTAACCGTCGAATTGCTATTTAAAATTTGTTTCATAAATTAATGGAATGCTTAGTCTTTTGTAAGTAATTAAAATAATCCTATTCTCTATAGCAGAGTCGGGAAAGTTCTTGGGTGACACATCCGATTTTTTAGTTTCAGTGATTGCGCAGACTGACAATAGATTTCTGGTAAATTCTGGTACATATAATACTTCTCTTAAAACACATTTTTCTGTTTTAATTGTTCCAATACCTTCAGCTGTTATTTGGAAATTTTTCTTTGCAATGAATATATCAACACTCTCTTGATTCACGCTCTGGAACATTTCAATGTCATTCACCTTGTGTGAAGTTCTCCACATTCTGCCAAAAAAGACACTTTTCGTTTTTGGTCTCATCTGTTTCCTGTTTTGTTTGTAAAGAAATAACTTGCCACAGTATGGTTTCTCTTTTTGTAAATTTTGCAGAATATTCTATCATTTCTGCCACTTTTTTGATTTTTATTTTTATCAAAAATATTGCTACATGCTCTGAATTCTTGCAAATATAGTAATATTTTTCTGTGCTATTAAATAATACGGATCTTTCTTTGTCATTGTTTATTTTATTATTGTTTTCTCCAGCTAACAGCCTTGCTAAAAGGTTATTTAATGTTTTTTCTCCACGACCATTACTGAATGTATGAATTCTGAAACCATTTTTAATAATAGAATGTAAACATTCACACTCTAGAGTCTGAATATTTATTCTATAATACTTGCCTCTTATACATTTTGCATGTATTTTCAATCTTTATCAAGGTAAAGAATGGATTTTCCGTAATCGAAATAAACGATATGGGATTGCCCTGGATTTCAAAAGTGTCACTGTCAGATATAAAATGGCGACGGTAATAATTATTTTCGAACAAGTTTTAATGTAAACAAAATAATGAGTGAAAAATCAAGTGAAGTAGATATAGAATTTAATAATATCTGAAATTGCAAATTATGAAAAAACACCAATGCACCAGAATTTAATATCGGTAAGTGTACCACAGCACTATAAATATTAATACAACGTAATACAAATATGTCAACAAATAACTTGTGTTCAGATTTAATTTAATTTTGATTTATACTTTTTGATCGTGGAGAAAATATAGTCTGTTACTCGGTCACAATGAAAAAATTCGACACTCGTGGTTCCTCACACTCGCTTTCGCTCGCGTTCGGAATTTTCCACTCTTGTCGAATTTTTCATTCTAACCTTGTTACAGAATCTACTAATCTTGGTGTGCTGTTGATTCCCAAACTGTCTTAAAATATCTGAACCTTTCAGATAATCTACTGAATATATTTTTTTTAATCTAAAGGTCATATTAATGTACATATGTGAGATGATAAATTTGTACCTTTTTCAAATTGGCAACCAAAAAACTTTTGTACAAGATGATATTTCTGATTTTCTGTATCTTTTTTAAATATTGTTTTTAATTTCAAGTACATACCCGCAGAAGTTTTACAATTCATGATGTGAACAAGCACTTTTTTATCGATTGTTAATATTATTATTTTTCGTGCTTTTGCATCCCTTTGTATCAAAGTTTTTTGTCTTTATCTTTAGTAACATTTTCGGATTTCTCATCGCCGTTTATAATTGCATAGAGGCCACTTGCTTTGCTTTTAGTCACGAATTTTCACTAGGTAGGTAAACATTTTTGAGACGCTTTTTTTAGAGCTTTCCTGGTCCCATAACCCATTCAGTTTTATTTTTGCCTAGTGTTTTTATTTTTATTTTAAGTATGTATTCCTTTATATTAATGAGTAGAGTGGAGTATTTTAATTGTTTAATGTGAACTATTCTAAGAACAAAAACGTGTATCTATCTAAAATTAACCCTACTTCAATGAAAATTGACATTGACATATAGAATTATTGAATAAAAATTTTATCTCTATTTTTGTGTTTGACCATAGATTTTATGATCGCCTCTCGTATGTTAACGACAATCCGAATCGGGCTGCGTGGGTAGCCTATACTTCCACTTCATATACTTCTCTGCCATTAGATGGCAGTAGAAGTACTCTTTATTTATTTCTGCTTTATACTTACGACAATACCCTGGGAAAAAATCTTTAATTAATTATCTACCAGTCTAGCTGATGATATCTAATATTGATTGAAACAGCTGTTCTAGACCGTAGAATAATTAAATATATGATCCACCCTGTGTATACAATAAATCTACTATATAATTTCTGCACATAAATTTCCGAACTGCATTTCTTAGTAAGATTCAAAATATGATTTAGGTTATACATATACATTATTAAGTTAGTTTTATATTATAATGATCTGCCTTTTAATCATCAAACTTTTTTAAATGTTTTATGTCAAATTTTGGGATGGGTTCCGATCTAGATTAAAAAAAAAATCGTAAAATTTTACAAAATTCTAAATATTAATAAAAATTTTAGTTACTTTTTATTTATTTAAATTTCCTCTTCTTGCCCGTCTCTGACTTATTTACACTTATTTAGAATTAATCCTACCTCTCCTAATTTTCTTTTTATTGTTGTTGCTCTCCTTCCATATACTTTTTTATAACCATTATCTCCAAAAACTTTATTTCTTCTTACCCAATTTTTTCTTTAGATCCCCTATAGTATATAAATTTATTTATTTGAAATAAATTTATTTTTAAATTGTAAATTTTTGATTATTTCTCCATTATCTATATAAATTTCATACATATTCAAGCTTTTTACATTCAATAATTCTCTTCCCTATAGCAAATTTCCAAATCTATATTTATATTTGACAAAAATCCAACAATAATTTTTCGCCCTTCTTTTTTTTATCCCAAAGAATCGTTACTTGATCGTAAATCTTTTATACTGAATAATTTAAAATTTTATAAATTACTTTCCAACTATAAACAATTTTCATTTCTATAAAAATTTGATAAGACCTCCTTTATATATTCAAAATTGTTGATTAAAAAAAATTGTTTCTCTATTCGAATATAATTTCCAGAACACAACACCTTTTTTTAATAATAACAATAATAAATTAACTTCTATCAATCATATAAAATAATTTTATTATAATATATTTTCATTCAGTGTTATTGGCTTGTGCTGATAAAAAATATTTAAAATACTCTGTTTGTATTTTATATTAATTTAAAACAGTTTTTTTGTTAAAGCATTATATAAATAAAAAGCGTGAAAAGATGTAACTTCATTATCTTTCATCCTGGCTTTTCATAAACTCAAGACTCTTGAGGTTCACTCAGATTTTCTATTCATTAACGCGAACTGAATAGTGCCAACTCACTCACAAATGACAAACATAACGAGATTAATTTAACCATCTAAGTATTGTCTAGAGAAAAAAAACCGAACGAATCTTGTCGCAAGGCTATCCTGATTTCTTAATATTTTTTTTGTCCCTCAGTCGTTACAGATTTTAACTAAGACTAAAGTTTCAAGTATCAGGTTATCAGTAATCTATTTATTTTTATATCCCGTATTTTCTTTTAGTAAGAGTAATATCCTTGAAGTGCATTAATTTTTTCGCTTTATTAAAAGTATTCAAATGAATTAAAATTTTTTTGATATATAAAAATGTAAGAGTTTACAAGAAATTTAAAATACCCACTTAAATAATTGCAAAACATAAAAACAAATAAAGATTTAAAAAAATGAGGCCGTAGTATAGCTGTACCGGTTCTGGACTACTTCCATCGAGTTCTGTCATTTGGTCGAAGAAGTAGCATTCCTAGCCGAAGAAGTACCTTTAACTGCGTTAATAATAAGAGATTAGTTTATTTTCCCTTAACCACCCTCAGATAATCAGATTCAGCCCCTATTCCACCCTTTTTGGCAGAATACCGAGAACAAGTATGCTGAACAACGGCAATGACCAGAAGCGAAAGTAGAAAGATCAAATGCTGATCGAGATCTGATCAAATCTCATTAAAGTGCATTAAAACTAGTCCTGATCAAAAGCGGATCAAATCTGATTAAATCTCATCATAACTTGATCGAAACCTGTTCAAAATCGGATCAATGAAAATGACAAGATTTATCTTGGGTAACCTCCGACCTTTGCAAGATATTCAAACAAAATTATCATTGTTGGTCTTAGTAGAATAGCTATGACAATTCTAATCCGCTCCCATCAGATTTGATCTGCGTACGAGGATCAAACCTGATAAGCAGATAGAACCTGATCAAAAGCTGTTAAAAGCTGCTCGAGACCTCTTAAAAGCTGCTCTAGGTCTGTACAAGACTCGTCTGGTGGGGGATGATGACTTCACGAGTAACCTTGAATGTGAACAAAATTAACAGAAGTGACCTTAACGATTTCTCATGTTATTTTGCATAAGGAGTGTGCCAAAACTGTCATAGATATTCTACTGATCCTTAATTGTTAAGGAGATAAGCAAATTTGGAAAAATAATTTTAATGTGTTATTCAACATAAATTAATGATATAATGACCCCTTTACCATTTTCGGAGGTAATAAAATTTATTAAGATTTATTTCTCGTTACCCTAGTTAGCCTGCCTTCCCCCCTCTTTTTCTGCTAATACTTATACTCGTGACCACCTTTTTAATTTACATCGATAACCCGGTTCCTTTTCATTTGATTTTTACCACTCCTGTATCTCCGGGGCCCTCCCTTTGTTATTGTTGTTATTTGTCGCCTTTGATGTTTAACCTTTCTTTTTCTTCACATCAATCACTTGTCAAATGTCAACCTCTTCTTCTTTTCCTTTACGTTTAATTGTATTTAATTCTTCTTTTTCTTGACCTTGCGTGCACCTAATCTCAATCAAGCGTATGAATTGTAATATAATTTCTTCAATTTTTCAAAATTTTAATTTTAAACTTTTTCGGTAATTTTCTGTATGTTTACTATGTTTGGGAATCATTTTTGCCATTATTAGTAATACGTTTGTCTTCTATTTGTTATTACCCTGCACGTTTTAACGTATAGGGTGTATTTTCTTTATGCTCTCATTTGTCATATGTTATGTCACTTTCTTCTGTCGCCGGTGAAAGTGTCGTCGAGCACGTGTCTACTTTCTAATTTCAATAATTTCAATAACAGTTTTATTGTAATGACCACTGAGTGGTCCTATCTTCGGAGAACCCACGTGGGGTGGCAATTTTTGAGTTTCATGTTCATTTGCCGAGATGTTGATCTCCCTGCAGGTGTTGTCCCTATGTGAGGATATACCCTCCTAGGGAGCAACCTGCCTTAGTCTTAATTAGTTTTATGATTTTTTAAATATTCCATATTTTTTAAGTACCTTAAAATTAAATGTTTACTTTTACCGTCCACCATTAAATGGGTCTTTCACTTGGGTGATTAATTTGTTCTCTCATTAGTACTTAATATTGGTAAGTTTGGTTTTATATATTTGGTATTAAATTTCATCGCTAATTAAGAACGTTTGTATCTTTGGGCCTGATGATGGTCAGTGACCGAAACTAGTTGCCTGCTAGTACCTTTTTGTACAATTAAATTTTTGTGGTACCTCTCTTTGTGCTTTATTACCTTAAACTTTGAACCACATATGAGATATTGATAACCTTTTGGATTTAAATTTATTAAGATGTATTTATTTCAGGGGATATCAGGCGATAAGCGATTATTTTTACATTTTATATAGGGTGAATTCTTTTACTATCGTTTATGGTCATTGTCGCTGGTTAGCAGACTTATTGTCGGTATTCTGTCAAAAACGGTGGATTATTGGTTGATGCTGCTCATTTGAGGGAACAGCTTTTGATCAAGTTTCCATCCACTTTTGATTAGGTCCCGATAAAGATTTGATCCGCTTTGATGACATTTGATCAGGACTCAATCAGCTTTTGATTCTCTTTCTTTCTGGTATTAATCCCCTTTGAATCCTTCAACTACCGCTTCTAGTCATTGTCGTTGTTAAACAGACTTATTCTCGGTATTCTGTCAAAGACGGTGGATTAAGGGTACTTCTTCGGCTAGAGGTGCTACTTCTTCGGCCAAGTGAAAGTACTCGATAAACGTGGTCCAGAATCGGCATAGCTATACTACTTGAGGTCTTGTTTTTGCAAATTTCTCAATAATTAAAAGAGTTGGAGAAAGATTAAAAAAGAAGACTTTATTTTTGAAAATTTCTTCCTTTTTTAACGATTTTTTTTTAATTTTAAGATATTTGCAAAAAAAAAATTAGGCCTTGTTTTTACTAATCATTATTTGTCTATAATTTTTCAAATTGTTTAGATTTTTACATATTTCTAGATATTATTCCCAATCAAATCAGCAACGTCATTATTGTAGAAGAAATGAGGTTATAAGCAAAAAAAAATATAAAATAATAAAGCCATTTGTTAATTATGGACACATTTTTTTATTATTATTAATATAAAATTTTATTATCTTTGTTATAAACAAATTAATTTCTGCAATTTTCATAATTTTTTCTCTCAAACTAATAGAGCTAGAGAAAAACAAATTTTTTTGTAAGCTTTTATACAAAATTAAAGTCTCGTTAAATTTTTTATTCTCTCTCATTTGAATAAAAATTAAAGTAGTCATATAAAAGACAATTAGAATTATTTTTTTTTATTAAAATTGTATTGGTGAATTTTTTCATTTTACAATTATGTACTGTTATCGTCGATTTGCTGATATATAGACTGAGTTATTTAGTATTGTTACTCTCTTTGCGTCGTCAATCGCTCTTTTGGCATCTTAGTCCAGGTTTCAGATTGCCTCTGGCGCCACCTTCCGTTTATAGTGTGAAGGCCACTAGCACGGGCAGCTTCAGTAGAGAAAAAGATACCCCAGGAGTCGTTATGATTTCGATATCACTGGCGGCCAGAAGGACGGTCTCTATTTGTACTACTGGGTTGAGTACCTGAGTATTCGGTTGCTCGGATGATAAATGTTAAATAATTAAAAACAAAAGGTGGAATTAATTCTTTATTCAAAATCCTGATTATAAAATCTGGAGGAAGGTGTGTAACACGGTTCTTACTGTATAATATCGGTCGGATAGTAAAGGTACGTCTTCCAGGCCGACGTTGATGGGTGGACTGACGGATCGGTCCCCAATTGAACTTAACTTAGCTCCCTTCAGCTTGACCCGTCTCTAAAGGTCGAGGGACTACCACTGCTACTCAAATTCTAAATCCATTGCCGTGCGCGATTTAATTTAGATATTTTAATTATCATGGAAAGTAACTTCTGTACATTAAGCATGCGAAAAATTTTTATTCTTAATATTTATTCAATCATAAGTTATAAAAATTTTAATTTGCAAAATGAGTATATCTTACGCTCTCACCAATTTCAAACTAAAATTAAAAATTTTTAATTTTTTTTATTTATAAAGATATATAATTGTTTTAATTAAAATGAATATTACTTTCTTTCAAACAAATTAATTTTTCCAATTTTATTTCCTGTTTTTGTAATAGAGAGAGAAATTCGATAATAAATATGATTTGTAAACTAGCAATAATAGATTTAGTGTATTTAAAATATTTACATATTGGAAAATAAATTATTTACCAACATATATTTTCCAATATTTACCAAACTGGAGTTTTGACTCGTTTATATAAGCCTTCATATATATTTGTTTTTTACGGAATATTTTTTAAATTAAAATCTGAAGTTCCATTAATGAATAAAAATGATACAGTTAAAACATAACTAAGGCGTTATTCACTATTCTGCTGTATATCCTCATAACTTAATATACTAATAAAATTAACGTTTAACTACACACTGTGCTCTGTTTTTCACTATCACTACAGCAACTCAAACGGTTTGGTCTTCTTGAGTCTTCTTGTCAAATTGGCATTATCGATTAGCTCGATTTCCCCGATGTTCACATGTTCATTCATGACTTCTGGTGAATTTTGGAGATGATCTGGTTAACTATGTTTACTTCTGGGTCCCGATGAAGATTCCAATTACGAAAGCACTTTGTCCTGGAATCTTTGAACCGTTAAAATGTTGCATTTGCTAGCACAGCACCATAGTTAGATGTAATAGGTTCAAACCGGTTTCAAAACTTGCTTATACAGGTGCAATTTATTGCAGATGGACAGTTTGGAATTTCTCCCAAGCAACCAATACATTTTTTTATATTTTAAACCTAGCTCTTCCCTATTGTTTTTTCACATGAACTTTCCAGCGTACTTTTGTGTGCAGGTTCATACCCAGGAATTTTTCTGAGTTCATGTGTGGGATCTGGGCATCTTTAATTCTAGTAGGGAGATGACATTTATATTTGTTAGGAAAATCTACAAGTACAGATTTCTTTTCATTTAACCTGATACGCCTAGTTTTAGCTTTTCAGTAGCCGCTTCGTGATTATTTCCAACTGTAATGATTGCGGTATAATTTGCAAAAGTTGCAATGGTATTCTGTTCAAGATTATGTATGTAACTGGTATAGACGTAGATAAGGGGTACCCTGGCCAGCCCCCTCCATTTTTATTCTACCCAGACGTACCGCGTCGGCCCTGGTCTTCAGGTACTTCAGCTCCGTCGGCTCTGGTTGGAGCTGAAAAATGCTGCGTTAAATGGGTCGAAAAACGACTCAAAATGAAACCTTTTAAACGATTTTTACGTATTGTTTTGAGGTGCGTTAAAAACATCAAATTTCAACGTTTTTTGATGCTCTTAATATGCTATTTTCAAGGCAGCTCTTATGGCAAATATGGGTAATAGCATGAAGAAACTTCTCATTTTAACGCACCTAAAAACGATGCATAAAAACTATTAAAAATGTTCCATTTTGAGACAGTTGAAGTACCTGAAGACGATAGCCGATGCGGTACGCCTGGGTAGAAAAAAAGTAGAGGGGTGGTCAGGGTGCCCCTTTTTACCTGCATATAGAGCAGACAAATACGGTGCCTTGTGGCACTCATGCTCTTATTAGTTTTAAATCAGAGTAGGTATCTTAATAAGATTGGAATGTTTTTCTATTTATTTGAAAACTCGTACCGCTGTGATTTACAAAACAAACTCGTCTTTTCTTTAAAAAGTTTGACAAATTCTTTGCTGACCCACAGAAAGAAATTTAATAACATTATTTAACATCAACGGTTTTCTCTCTGCTCCGGAAAATTTAAGATAAGTGAAATTGACGTGTGGTCGTTTTTTGAACTAAATTATGATATGAACTTTTGAGAGCTTGATATAAAAGCCCAGCTCCTTTTTATTAAATGATAGTGACGTTGATAAATATAGTGTATTTTAGAAAATGGACCTCGTCTTTTAAAAAGCTTTTACTGGGAATTCCATACAGACTTCTAAAAATGAGTAAAGATGAAATAAAATTTAATTTTAATATTTTCCCATAGGTTTTTAGTTACAAATAGTTATAAACGCACATTGAAACCATCATATTAAAATTAATTATCTGTATAAAATATTCCGAAATAAATAAATATGAGATGTTGATAATAATTATGTTAGTGATGCTGAATACTTTAGTGGTCTCAAATAATAAAAAAAAAACTAATTTCAAAAATCGACGCTTGTTCTGACACATCCTTTTACCATCTATTAACCTACCTGATACACAAAATTTGACTGTACCTACTTATCGATTTTAGGTAATGTGGATGTTGGAATATAAATATTTTTAAACGTAAATTACTGTGGGTAAGTTTGATTTGGTTCATCCAACATCTATTAAGTTAATTTATATTTAATTATAAAATAGAGTAGAAACATTTAATTATCTTGATACTTACAATTTCTCAGAATATTTCGTTTATTTTCATTTTTAGCGTGCCTCTATTCAAATAATTCTTGGGTATTTGCATCTCTCTACTTCCATTTTCTTTATTTTTTTGTTTTCCTGTGGATGGTGTTTGTCGCCAGAAATAGAATTTCTCTAGAAAGAACAGGTTTTTCTGATATATGAAGTGAATATATTTCATGATTGAAAAATCGCGCGGATATACATTGTTTGATATTGCTTTTTAAATGAGGACCAATATGGGGATTGATGCGGAAAATTCAATTGCATTTCAATATCCGCAATCTCTTTGCACCGGTTTGGCTATTTACTAAAAAAATATTTTGTTGTTCAAAAATGACAACGTTATGAAATTTGGTTAAAAAAATCGTAGAAAATATTCAACTCAAATACAGTTATACTCGTATAAATCAATCATGTCGTTTAAATTTAAAGCGATTAATATTTCACAATTTTCAATAAAATTTTAAATTTTATGGTTAATGTACCAGTAAACTTTTTGTAATATTTATACCTGATTTTTTTGTTACCAAAACATAAAAAAAGCAAACTAAATTTATTTAAAATTGGAAAGACGATTTAAAATTTTTTTGTAAACTCAAATACTATATCTTAAAATTGTAATTAAAACTAGTGCCACCTACTTAAGAATTGATTAACTTCAGTTTCTTTTACAGATTTCTCTTTCCAGTTTTACACTAAAAAGTTTTACTAGCACCAAGGTATTTAATACTTAATACAGTAGCAAAGACAAAAAGGTATTAATATTTAAATTCGTTATGATTGGTCCGATTTTAATGGGAGAAACGTCATTCGATTTGACAGATGAATTTAATACCTAATCTAACCTTCCAGAACTGGCGCTTCGTCTGAGAGACCGGAGAAAATATTTTTGGCTTATAATTTAATGGCGGACGAAGATGGAATAGTGTCGCTTTGTCTAGTCTCCTAATTACGCACAGTGTTGCCAGAGTGGTCCTCTTGGTCGTCAAAAAGTACGATGTTACTCCTTTGATAAATGTGATACCCACATTAGTTTCCCGATACAATTTATTTATCGATTATTTCAAATAAGTAATCAAAATATCAAAATAACCATAGCAGATGACTATGAAAAGTGAGAAAAGTATGCTTCCAAAATTTTGTAATGTGTAATCTTAATTTATTTGACTTTTACTTCGTTTTCGCACATTTAGTTGCTTAAGAAAAGTGGTACGCTGAGGCAAAATTTAGTACAATTTCATCAAGTTTGTAGTACTGAAAATTTTTCCCACCTGGCAACACTGATTACGTCTCAGTTAGAGTTTAGAAAGAGCACGTGCATATTGTGTGCGAGTAATTATTGATTCGGATTAATTAAGTGAGGCGCTAGTATAAGTGATAAATGTATGTTTTCGTACAAAAATGGATTACGAAAGGGAATAGCTACGACTACAAAAAATATTAAACATTGAGTCCTCATTATAATTATTTGGCAATAATGATCGTTCAGATAGTGAAAATTTAACTGATTGTTTTGATAAACCAGTTGAAGAACATTTTGCCTCAGAAACCTATTCTGAGGAAGATGGAGAAGAAAGTGTTGAAGAAGCTCCAATATACATACATCCAAGAGTTCCTTTACTTACTGCCCCCTACGGTATAAAATGGAGAAGAAATTTCACTAAGAGAAAATCGTGAAGTCAATTGTATCAAAATATTTTTCTAAAAATGAACAGAAATCTGCACAACTTGATTTGCTATTAGGTTAAATAGAACTTAAATTTCAAATATTTTTATTGATTACAACTCGGATCAAAAGAAACCAATATTTTTCATCGACCGCTACAGTTAAACTATCTAAAAACTAAATTGTAAAATAGGAGTTTGTGAGGTAACATTCCTAGATGTTTTGGCACTTATTATTTAACCTGCTGTTTATATACCTATCCGTAATGTCGTATTAATAACAGCACCAAATCTAATGTAACTGTATAGAAAAATTTAATAAACAATATGAGGATACACTAGTTTTGGAAGGTTAAAGGTAAAAACGTAGCAAATTATTTATATTCCTTACAAAGACCCATAATCAAACTCAATAAGTAAAAATTTTATTTTAGGTAAATCCTGATACATAGAAGTAATTGTTTTATGGTCAACAATTTCCCAAAAAGGATTATAGTTAATACTTTGTTAAGTTATTCAAACAAATTCGATTCGTTCTCAATAATATAGAACAATATGCGGAGCTTAATCTGTCATGAAATGGAAACATATAATTCTATACGTTCGGACTAGTAACAATATACAATATAAATAAAATAGATATTGAATTGGGATTACTGAAAATTGCATTTAAACTGAATTTATACCACACATGTATTGATTTGTTACCATTTATTTTTATAGTGAATAAAAAATAGCCATTTATAAATTTTATGCTATTTTAAATATTGAAAAATATATAAATAAACTTTAATGACAAGTCATAAATAAAAACATATTTTTGTATACCATGAGTAGTATATCTATGTCTGTTCTGTATCACTTCCATCAAGTTCATTCATCTGTACAAAGAAGTGTCATCTATACCACCAAAAAATGAAGTACCTGTGTAAAAGAGAAATATGAAATGACACTGGACTAGCTTATTCTCTTATAATCCTTTTGGCAGATGACCAACCAGAAGCAGCAGCAGAAAAATCCAAAACGGATCAAAAGCTGACCTTTAAGAGATAATTAAACAACATTATCATTGTTGATCACGGGAAATAAACAAATGTTATTCAAAATAAATTATTGATATCATGTTAAAATCACTTTAACTTTTAAAACTCTGCTACGCCACTGTTTAGTTCTCTTTTTTCTCAACAACGGCTCCCGCCAAGGTGAGCACCGTGACAACCCTCTCTTAAACTTGAACCGTTGAGCAGTTAACATGTAAATTAATATAGTGCTTCGTTTTCTACCTGTGTATGGTTTTAAACCTAAAATATAATGTCTAATGTGTGGAATTTAAGGTAACAGTTCTTTTCCATTTTATTACAAATATGCAAAGACCACGGGTCTATTTTATAATTAATCAATCATATGGATCATCGTACGTGAGAGCGGTGTTGCCAAAACTAACGGAACAATTTAGAATTCCTTAGGACACGGTCCAGGATATACCAAGGGAGAGCTCCTCTTATGGACACTCGTTTTCTCTTTTTCTCTAATTATATGCGCTGTTGTTAAATCTATTGTGCTATATTCGGGAATATTTATATCTTGTTCTTCCTTTGATTTAAATGTACTGTTTCAAACATTACCTATTTAATTGTTGTCGTTTACTAGTAGAATGTAATTGTTGTTTACTAGTAGATGAATTTCTGTTTATTTGTTGTTTTTTACTATTTGACAAACTTTGTTTAATTATTATAAATTTATGTGTTTAACCTTTAACGTTTAAAGCTTGCTGATTAAGTCTTATCAGAAAGCAGAACGATATGTTTTATTGTCCCACGTCCCCTAAACGTGTAATAATTATAGGGTGGTCCTTCGATTTATTTATTCGACCACGCGATAGCTTATGTGTGATTTTTTGAACCAAACTTATGTTACAACAAGTGCAAAAATATACTAAATCCATTCACTCTGATTCACACATATCAAATTTATGTCGATTTATTTACTTGGTAAGATATCAGGCGGTAAGTGATTAGTTTTGTATATTTTATACTACCATTTCTGGTTATTGTCGTCAGTTAATTTGCCAAAATAGTATTTCATTAGAGGTGGATTAGGCAACTGGTCTAATGTCGTTTAATATTTCTTCATCAAGTGGAGGCTTCTTTTGCTGGTATTAGTGATACTTCTTCGGACTAGATGGAAGTGGTGCAAAACCGGCATAGATTTATTACTATCGTTAATTTGGTGTCTTCTTAGTTGGGGACTTCTTACTTGGACACTTTACCTGTTACACCTAAAACTATTCTTATTTGGCCCCGCAATTATTTTGATACCTTTCTTGGACACTTCGGTTTCTTACTTGACCCCTTTTACCTGATAGTGTGATTAGGAGGATTATCGACCATCATTAACATTTCCTAAATATTTTCATTAAAACTCTTAACGAATACACTCTCATGATTATATTAATGATTATATTAATAATCAAATTAGTATCGGTATATGTTTAAGAAATTTATCTTATATTGTAAAAATGTAATAATCTTCAAGCTGTACTTTTACCAAAAAGCCCGGTCCCTTTCAGGACCACAAATAAATTTTTCGATGATAGAATTAATATAAAAAAAAATTATATGAATTTTTGTATAAGCAACTGGTCAATACTACATCATACATCACATCACTATAATTATTTCATACCATATTTAAAATTCCTTATTATCTCTAAAATAGAAATATAGGACTTATTAAATTTTGCAAATAAGCACTTCGTATATTCCGTATCTATTGCAATAATAGCAGGTGGATAATTTTACCTGATAAAAGAAAAGGCCCTAACTAAGAAGGGATCAAGTAAGAATTTATTTTAAGGTGCCAACTAAGAATTATTTTACCTGAAAATGGGCAAGTCCCCAACTAAGAAGGGGCCAAGTAAGAGTATATCGTTAATTTGATAATATTAAATACTAATAAAAATATCTATTTCCATTAAATAAAAAATAACAGTAAAAAGAATCAGAAATAAAAAGATATTTATAACCGGGAAAAAAATTATATAACAAATCATCAGAAATGCCTTCTACTTCAGTAAAATTGTCGTCATTGGTTTCTCCACAACAAGTTCTCCCTTATCCTGGAGCGGAAGCTAGAAAAGAAAACAAAGGAAAAAGCAGAAAGCGTAAAAGTGAAATCTTAACAAACACACCTATTAAAGACGCAATAATATAAAAAAGTGGTCGAACAAAAATGTCTACCTTACATAAACGAATGCAAAGGCAAACATCAGCTTCAGAAGATGAAAACGTCACAATGCGACAAAAATCAGTGGGAAGAAATGTTTTTCAATCAAAGAAACCAAATATTCAAGTAATATCTGAGTCAGAGGAATCTGAAGGATCTTTCTCATGCGCAAATACTGAGTCCAGTATGGCATCTTTTATAAGTGCAGGTGGAGATGCATTAGAAACAAATGACGATGCTAACAGGAAAATTAACGTTGGAGATTATGTTCTCATTAACGAAGGTGTTTCTAAATGCCTTGAAGCAATGTCCATTGGATATGTTAATGACAAATCCGAAACTACGGTGAATGTAACATACATCCGACGTTTGTTTCCTAATTTTATATTTGTTCCTGCCGACTTAGACTATATTTTTAATATTTCTCAAATTTTTGTGAAATTAGCAACTCCCAAACCTTCAGGCCAGAGAGCAAGAAGAAGTGAAATGTTAGGTTTTTCGGTAGATTTTCAAGCATATTATAATGTATTATAATAAGTTTTATCTGGGTACTATGTAATGTGTAGAAAAATAAATTATTCGATTACAGCTTCTCATTAATGTTCTTTTTATCCCCCACGTAACAGTGTGCCCCATAGCATGCAACACTGTTCCCCACTAAGGGCATACAATGTTACAATTGTATTTGTTATACATAATCATTGTAGCAGGCTGGAAATAAAAGTTTTTCTTTCACTTGCTTATCCTGAAAGATGGTAAAATCGTTCTTGAAAAACCGATTTGGCTACATATTAGTTGATGTCGCAATGGCTACCCAATTTAAATTTCTAATTAATAGGAAAGATTTAAAATTTGTTTTTATTATGTGTACATGGTTAGTTATTTCTTATTTAAACACTTTGTATAAAAATACTAATATTTGTCAATATGATAAAAATTGAAAACTTCATTTTGAAATGCATTTTTCCTTAAAAAAAATGATTAATATCCGTTTAAAATTTTCTCAAATAATAAATAAATTACTTATCGATATAATTCGCATGGTAAAAAGCATTGTAGTAATCGAATGTCACAAATTTGCTTCAAAAATTATAGACTGCGTCTATCGTAATGGCGCAATGTCGAAAACTGCTTGGGTAATAAGCATAAAACGGTCAATTCTCTGCTCCACTTTGTTCGAAAGTTGAAGTAATTTGAATCGTTCGAATTCATTCGCGTGTATAGATCCTTGGTTTTTCGTTGGGTATTTGTGGGGAAACGCCAATTACCGCTCTATTCCGATCAGACGCTGTGATGTGACTCAGAGACGTTTAGTTTTTTTACCAAAAAAAAATAAGAGAAATAGGATATATCTTGCTTTTGTTACCGAAGAAAAAAATAAAGTTTATGAAAATTAGGTACAACGTAATAGACGAAAGAGTAAAAATACGACACAGGTTTATTTTTATTTTTTAAGGATATCTTTATAGATTTTTTTAAGGATTTTTCAAGATTTTTTTTCAAGGATTTATTAAGGATCTTTTAAACATTTATTATTATTTTTTTATGAATTTTTTAAGGACTTTTAAGGATTTTCAAGGGTTTTTTAATATTTCTTCAGGATTTATTAGTTTTCAGGAATATTGTTGCGGACCTGTCGGTCCTTTGGGAATCGTACTCGTACTTGTAATAAATTCTCAATGCACTTTTAACACTTTATTAACAAATACATGAAATATAAAAATGCATGCGTCGCTTGACTTGACTCATGCGACTCTCAAACTCGACTAACTAACTCCTCCTCATAACCGCATCATCCCTTCTCCCTCTCCTGCTTTATGAGAAGGCGCGAAATTTTAAATTTCAATAATACTGGCCTTAACATGCCGGCCGCCTTGAATCTGTAGATTACAGTTCAATAATAATGAACAATCTAAGTAATTAACTAATTTCTAAAGTAAACAACAAAGTAAAGAATTTCTAAATTAAAGAATAAAGTCTCGTAAATATTGTCCCTTTTTCCTTACATTGGTAAAACACACACCTTTGATATAGCACGTTTTAAATTATTGCCGTTTACCTTCACGGTCACTACCCGTAACACACTGTCTTCTCCATAATGTAGTTTCGTAACTCTACCCATGGGCCACTTTAGTGGAGGTGTGTCCTTGTCCATCACCATCACTAACGTTCCAACCTTAATAGTACTTGTAGCCGTTTCCTTCCATTTGACTCTAGTTTGTAACTCTGAAAGATACTCCTTATGCCATCTTGACCAGAAGTGTTGTACTAGCTGCTGTAACCTTTCATATAATTTTAACCTATTTTCTGGAACTGTTACTAAACTGATTTCTGGTATCGCCGTTAATGGTTTTCCAACTAAAAAGTGAGCCGGGGTCAAGGATTGTAGGGATTCTGGGTCTGAATTTAAAGGACATAATGGTCTGGAATTAAGGATACCTTCTATCTGCACCAGAACTGTATTAAGACCTTCAAATGTTAAATGCGCATTACCTACAATTCTTTTTAAATGAAACTTAGCCCTCTTTATTCCTGCTTCCCATATTCCTCCAAAATTAGGAGATCTAGCTGGGATAAATTTCCAAGTTATGCCGTCATTCGACAACTCATCGTTAATAGCACTAGAATATTTTTCAAAAAATTGTTTTAAAGCAACATTTGCACCCACAAAATTTGTTGCATTATCCGAAAATATGCTAGAGGGACGCCCTCGTCTACTTATAAATCGCCTTAAAGCCGCTAAAAAACATTCTGTTGTCAAGTCAGACACTAGTTCTATATGAATTGCCTTGGTAGCCAAACATATAAAAAGACATACGTAAGCCTTCAATAACTTTGCGCCTCTTGTAGACCGATCCTTTACCAAAAAAGGTCCCGCATAGTCTACCCCTGAATTTTCAAAAGGTAAGTATTGATTTATTCTTTCTTTAGGTAAATTACCCATAATATAATTTTCCGGTTTAGGATTTACCTTAAAGCAGATAATACACTTGTGTATAATTTGCCTTGCTAAATTACGACCTGCTACTGGCCAGAACATCTGTCTTACTGTAGCTAATAACAATGTTGGACCACAATGTAATAATCTTATATGTTCATATTGAAAAATTAATTTCGTAAGAGTGTGCTTACTTGATAAAATTAAAGGATGTTTACTTTCAAACGACAAGTTCGATTTCTGAATTCTTCCGCCTACCCGTATTAATCCTAACTCATCCATGAAAGGGTTTAATGACAAAATAGAACTTTTCCTATTAATTTTCTTACCTTTATTTAAATATTCATATTCCTGTGAAAATGACTCTTGTTGTGACAAACGCACTAATATCCGTAACGAATAATCTAATTCTTCAATTGAAAGTAAATTTAATTTTCTATTTTCTCTTTTTAACTTCAAATTTTTAATAAACCTCAAACAATACGCAACAACTCTTTTTAACTTAGTAAAACTAGAAAATAGTTCAAATATATTAAAATTATCTACAGTTATTAGACAAGCTACATTACGTCGCTCCTCAACTCCGTGTTCAAAATTAGTACTAGAAAATTTTGAAAAATATAAATGGTCACTAGTAAGCCACTCCGGCCCTGACCACCACAGCTTTGATTGCGTTAAATCCTTTACAGTCATACCGCGCGAAATACAATCGGCTGGATTGTCTTGTGACTGGACATGATTCCAGCTTTCTTTATTCGTTAAATTCTGTATTTCGCTAACGCGGTTCCCTACAAATGTTTTCCACCTAGTTGGACAACCTTGAATATAATATAGTGTAATTGTGGAATCGGTCCACAAATAAATTTTATTAAATTCGATTTTCATTGCATTTAAAACTTTATTAATTAATCTAGACAACAAAAGTGCTCCAGATAATTCTAGTCTTGGTAAAGTTATTTTTTTAATAGGAGCCACTTTTGATTTGGCACATAACAATTTTGAATAAAAAATACCAGCCCTTTGGCACCTAACGTACACGCATGCTCCATAAGCACGTTCACTTGCGTCCGAAAAACCGTGCAGTTCTATATAGGTATAATTTTGCATTATTACATATCTGGGTATTTCAATTTTATTTAGTGATTGCAAATCTTGACAAATTTCCAACCATTTTCTTTCTATAAAATCTGGAATTTTGTCATCCCAATCCGTTTTTTCTACCCAAAGAGTCTGAATTAATAATTTTAATACTATTATTATAGGCCCTAGTAGCCCTAAAGGATCAAAAATTTGAGATATTTTTCCTAGTAATATTCTCTTACTTATAACCGTTTGATTATTGCAAACTGAAATTAAATATTGAATTGTATCTAAATTTGCATTCCACTGAACGCCTAGTGTTTTATTTGCTTCGTTATCACCTATTTGTAATATACTCGACTCTATTTGATTGTCAACGTTAAATTTTTCATATAATTCACGTTTATTGGTCAACCATTTTCTAAGGTCCAGACCTGCGCTAGCTAAAATTTTCGATAAATTGCTCTGAATTTCAATTAATTCTGTTTCGGAATCCGACCCTGTTAGACAATCGTCCATATAAAAATCGTACTTAATAATGTTACTTATTAGCGGATAATTTTCTTCGCATTCTATTCCTAACTGATACAGACAGCGAACAGCTAAAAAAGGTGCTGAAGCTGTACCAAAAACTAATCTATTCATTTCAAAACACTTAACTTCGTCACTTGTATCTGATCGCCAAAAAAGACGCTGAAAACAATGTTGTGTTTTGTCTACTAAAATCATGCGGTACATTTTACTAATATCCGCGGTAATTACAAATCGATGCTTGCGAAATCTTAACAGAATTGAAAAAAGATCACTCTGTATAACCGGTCCACTATATTGTACATCATTTAATGATAAATTAGTGTTTGTTTTCATTGACGCGTCAAACACAACTCGTACCTTTGTTGTTAAACTCGTGGGTTTAACAACCGCGTGATGGGGTAAATAATAATTAAACTTGTCGCTTTCATTTTCGTCTATAATCTCGGACATATGTCCTAAACTCTCGTACTCGTCCATCACTTCCTTGTACTTCTTGTAAAGTGATGGGTTTTTTATTAAATTACGTTCTTGATTGTAGAACCGTTTTAAAGCACATTCACGTGAATGACCTAACTTGTTTAAATTTTCATTAAATGGTATTAAAACTTCAAATCTACCCTGTATATCGCGTTTAAAATTTTGTTTAAAATTATTTTCGCAAAATTCGTCTGATGATGATCTTAAAGGTTCCGAAACGACCTCTTCTATTTCCCAAAATTTTAAAACTAAATTTTCTATGTCTTGATTTAATGACTGTTCTTGAAAACATGTCAAACCTTTAACTACTTGTAAATTACAACTTGCTACATTTCCCGCGACAATCCAACCGAGCTCAGTATTTTGCAAAATTAATCCAGATGGATTCAACTTGACTTGACCACTTGAAATTAAATCCCAAAAAATGTTACACCCGATTAATATGTCAATTTCTCTTGAGTCATTAAATTCGGGGTCCGCTAACTGACCTTCTAAATTATTTGGAATATTCAAAGCATTCTTATTAAATGACTGCATAGGTACATTTTCTGTAATACTCGGTAAAACTAGACAATTTACTGAACTCTCAAAGGAACTTGTATTTGAAAATATATTAATTGTCGTGGAATATTTTACGTTTGTTTTTATTTGACCAACACCGGTAATAGTAAAATCTATTTTGACCAATTTCAAACCTAGTTTACGACAAAAATCTTCTCTAATAAATGAATTTTGCGCACCGCTATCTAATAAACCCCTGCAAGTTCGTAAATAACCTTGATTGTCTTTGACTCTGAAAACAGCTGTAGACAGAAGTGCATTACCAGACGAAACGGTGTTGCCAACTATCGACGTTTCTCCGGAATCTTGTAAAACTTGAATTGTATTATTGTGATTTGAATTACAACTGTCAGATTTTTCAACTATTGTTTTGTCATTGACATGTAATAATGAATTGTGTTTTTCTTCACATTTACGACAACTAGACTTTTTACATTCAGTGGTTTTATGATTGTTACACAAACAATTTAAACACAAATTTAATTTTTTACATTCTTGAATTCTTTCTAGTGGCGTTAATTGCAATAATTTTCTGCATTGATAAATTGAATGCGGATATTTGCAAAAATAACAACTAAAAGACTTATTTATTGCAACTAATGCACTTGATCTCTCATGATATTTATTTTTATAATTATTTTTTGCGGATTCTTTGACGAATGACGTGTTTCTGTTCTCGTTTGTATTTTCTAAAATTTGACACCGTTCTAGCAAAAACGCGTTTATATTTTCTAACATAATTTTCTTTTCTTTTTCTTGCTTAACATTGTTTACTAAACTAGCGTTTTCTCGCTTGGGCTGTAAAACCTGACATTTGTACTCTTCCCATTTCTGCTTAGAAATGGGATCTAACTTGCTCGCTACCAAATATAAAATAATTGTGTCCCAGTTTTCAACTGGTTCACCTAGTAATTTTAAAGCACCTAAATTTTGGTTAATATTTTCATACAAACTTGTTAAACCTGCACAGGATTGTTTTTCTAGTGGGGGTTGCTTTAAAATTGACTCTACATGAAATTTAATAATTTTTTCGTCATTGTCATAACGACTAGATAAATGATTCCAGGCTGTTAAATATAATGCCGCTTGGGTTTTTAGGTGCTCTATTGATTTACGAGCATCTCCTACTAAAGCATCTTTTAAATAAACAAATTTTTCGTAATCACTTAAAGATACATTGCTGTGAATTAGACCTAAAAATGCTTCTTTGAAATCTAACCATTTTAAATAATTACCGTCAAAAACAGGCAATTTAATTGGAGGCAAACGTATTTTTGAAGGATTATTATACTTATTAGAATGTGTAACTGACTCTTCAACAGTATGCTTATTCGTATATGATACTAATGCTGCTCTAAACAAAGACTCGACTTGAAAAAAAGTATTTTCGAATGTTTCTAGTGCTATTTCTTGTTCAGACTCATTAATATTTTCCAAACTTGAAATTAAATTGTGCAATTCTAAAAATTCATTCCAACAAGACTGGATTCGTCCTAATCTAGACTCAATTTCATGAAATTCTACTTGACTTAAATTAGAAAGATCTAATGAATCGTAATATTTTTTTCCTCGAACTAGTTTATTTTTTATCTGATCTCTCTGACTAAAAAGCCTATCTAAATTTACTTCTTCTGGTTGATCGTCTGACATTTTAACTGATGTAGATAGAATGTTAGGAAATAAAATGAAAGTAAATTGGAAAGGACTCACTTGTATAATTCTTGTAGGCTTGGCAACGTTGCTGTTGTTAGTACTCCAAACAGCGCTTGCGATAACTTGAACTTGAAAACGATGGAGTGGGATTTGGTGTCGTGGCTCGTTCACAATCTACCCGCCAATTCTTTCACTGTATGTAACCAATGCCGGTTCTAATTTTTACTTGATGAGGCTCGTAGGACCATGTTGCGGACCTGTCGGTCCTTTGGGAATCGTACTCGTACTTGTAATAAATTCTCAATGCACTTTTAACACTTTATTAACAAATACATGAAATATAAAAATGCATGCGTCGCTTGACTTGACTCATGCGACTCTCAAACTCGACTAACTAACTCCTCCTCATAACCGCATCATCCCTTCTCCCTCTCCTGCTTTATGAGAAGGCGCGAAATTTTAAATTTCAATAATACTGGCCTTAACAAATATTTAAGGATTTTTCAAGAGGTTTTTTTTAATTTTTTTAATGATTTTTTTTCAAAAGTTCTTTCTTCCTTCTTATTATTGTATATTCACATTTTTTTACAAGATCAAGGTTAATATTTTATAACGAAATCATATAGTATGATTTATAGAATTTAATTTATTATTATTGTTATTATTATTTGACAAATAAGTGTTTTATTCTAAATATTATATTTAAAAAGTTTTGTAGTTGAGTATAATGAGTTAATTTAAAATATTGGGTATATAAATAAAAAAAATTGTATAATCAATAATTATGAATATATTTAAGGAAGGTATTATGAAAATTAAGAATCGATCAGTATTAATGCATCAATAGCCTGAGTGGTACAGAAACTACTATTTATATTTGTCAAAATAGAGTCAACTATAGTAAAACTAGTTTGTTCCAATTTATTTGTAGACTTTTTTAGCTGTAAGAAACGTGACTGCTAAGCTCTAAGAAAGTAGGAGCTCATGTAGTAAAATTTTGTGTGTTGTATTTACAAGATAGTCAACATTTACATCACCTCAAAGAAAAATACACAAATTTAGATTAGTAACAAATTGCAATATAAATAGCTCAAAACTTCTTGATGGTGGTCTATAAATGCTTAAAACACATGCTCTTGTATTATAACAGTAGAATAGCTATGATAGTTCTAGCCCACTTCTTATGGAAATTAACATGGGAAATCGCTAAGGTACATTCTGGTAATTTTTTGGCTCATTCAAGGTCACTGCCCATTCTGGATCACATCATCTCGAACAGGTCTCGAACAGCTTTTAATAGGTCTCGAACAGCTTTCGAACAGGTCTCGAATAGCTTTTAATAGGTCTCGAACAGGTCTCGAACAGCTTTCGTAAAGGTCTCGAACACCTTTTAATAGGCCTCGAACAGCTTTTATCAGGTCTCGAACAGTTTTTATTAGGTTTAGTCCGCGGCCTGTTCGAGACCTGATAAAAGCTGTTCGAGACCTATTAAAAGGTGTTCGAGACCTGTACGAAAGCTGTTCGAGACCTGTTCGAAATCTGTTCGAGACCTGTTCAAGATGATGTGTTAATTTCCATAAGAAGTGGGCTAGAACTGTCATAGCTATTCTACTTATAACTCATGTTGTATTTCTATTGATAGATGACCCACGTTAAGTTTACGAACTTTTAAATCTGCATTCGCATATGTCATAACCTCTGGTAATCATTAGGTTGATGTTATCCAAGATAAATCATATTAGATTTCGGGTCTTGGCACATGGTTGCACCAATTCTACGAATCCCTAAGTGAACCATTTTTTAATAGTTGGTTTCTTCCGGATTTATTTAAGCAGCCGGTTTTTGCTGATCCTGGAGGCCATGTGGCCCCACCAGTTTTTTTAAGAATTATGTTATTATTACGATCCTTTATTATTTCTGACGATCTAATCCCATTGTGTGGGTTCTTCAATACTAGATTTTTCTAATTCTCCTTCAATACCAATTTTTCCTTATCATTATGAATTTTATTAATTTACGTTTTCATGCTCCACAATTTTACCATTTAACCTACTTTCTTTTATTCCCCAAGTATCACTCCACCCCCTTAAAATTAAACCTTATTATGTTTAAAAATTATGTTAAAAATTTAAGAATAATTTCAACCAATTTATGGTCTTAACATGGATTTTAAGCCGAAACTAGTTGCCGTTCCCTAAATTTGATTATTATATTTTATGTGGTATATGACTTAGAGTTTTATTTCATTTATTTAACACTTGACCACATATGAGATATGGATAACCTTATGGATTTATTTACAGAGTTGTTCAGTTGTCGTACCAGGCTTTCAGTTTGTAACATGTAGATTTAGTGATTTCGTGATTCCTACAACTTCGGATAGTCCAGCATAGTCGCCTATTACTAAGGAATTATACTTTTTGCGCCTATTTTTATATATAAAATATAATAAAATGAGTCCCAAATTTGCTAGTTTTAATAAATTTAAAATAAACAATTTTGATGAAAGGTAATAAATTATAGCATCATATTTATATCTACTGTTATTATATTTTATACGAAAATATTTTATTCTTGATGTAAACTAAGTATTAACTGATACAATATATTATCAAAATGTTTGGTGAAACAATAATTATTTCCTCACTCAACAGAATTTATCTACCTACACCTTTCCAAACTTAATATATTCATTCTCGTTTCCAAGCGAATATATTTCCAATATCTGCTTTCCGAAGTTTATATTGTATGATAGGAATAACGGGGTGTCTCAGGTGGTCATCGAAACTTCGCTGGGACTTGTAAACTTGTGAATATAAATTCATAATTTATATCCGTTAAATCCTACCGAAGATATAAATTATGTGAAACGACATAAAAATTGGAAGACTTTTTGGATTGTTCAGCCAAGCTGTTAGATATATGCACGTGTGATATTTTTTTTAGATTAAAGTTATATATAAAAAATGTTTTTAGCTCAAAAATCTGGAAAAGCTTTGAGATTAAGTATAAGTAGACTTTGAACCACGCCTACAAAATACGACCTAAATTAAAATTTAAGCAAAATACTGATGTAGAGAACTCCGTTGCATAACGCTCACTTCTAATAGTAGGGGAGGTCACGATGCTAAATGGGGAGTTACTCGAGCGTTGTGAAGACCTATTACATTTCATCGGTGGGGGTGCTTCTATAGAATTTCAAAAATGTAAAAAATAACCGTTACATGGAAATTGACATTGATATTATGTATGCCTAACGTATCTTAATAATGAAGGTTGCTTAATCTGACGATTTGCACGATGGAGGTGGCTACGAAAGGGTTGAAAAAAAAAATAATTAATCGAGCGTGTCAGATATTTTAAGGGGGTGGCAAGTATATCCAAAGAAAGTTCTCATTTAAAATTCTGACGATTCGGACGTAACTCAAACTCACGGTGATTTTTGAAAAATGTCCCAGACGTGCTGACCAATAATCTAATAATTATTCATAGAAATTTCATAAATCTGAAGATAAAAAAAAATTTTTTCATTGGGCATATTGTTCGTATGCTGGGAAGGATGATGATGTTTTTATACGAAAAAGTTAAATGCATTTTTTTATTGAGGTCCTCTTTAATTCATTTTATGCTCAATATAATGGGCATTTAACAAAAATATTAGAAGCTGTTGAATGGTTCTTTACACATTTATTTTAAAGAATAATTATAAAGGTTTTTGTAGCTTGTTACGTAATTAATAAATTTGTAAAATACCTATTGTAAACGGCTATATTAAACAACTTGCTTAAAGTGCTCAATAAGTGCCACCCCTACGTCTCTGGTTAAATTGAGCCATTGGAGAAAAAATGTGCATGTAGTATTTCCAAATTTTTAAGACAAATAACTTTTTATATTTAACTCTTTTCGAATTCTCCATAATATCGCCACTAGAGGGCGAAAAATATATATTTAGGCATTTAGCTTTTTTTTTTATTTTGAAGACAAAATGTTCTAGTGCAAAGTTGTAGAGCATAAAATTCACTACAACTTTTATATCAAACTTCCGAACTCCCAATAGTTTTCACCCATGATTTTAGGATATCCTAATTGTAGCTATATAATGCGTTTCTTTGTTTTTTTTGCCATCTTTTTAACTTTATTTCGCCTTTATTTAGAAATTTTTGGTATTTTTTCATTTTTGGCCTTTTTACCCCTTTTTTGTCCTTTTTCTTGCTTTTTTTGTTGTTTGCTCTTTTTTTACTTTTTTGAGCTTTTGGCCTGTTTTGTTTTTATTTGTCTATATTTTGCCTTTTTTGCTTTTCTTTCCTTTTTTTTGGTATTTTTACCACTCTATTGCTTTTTTTTTTACTTTTTTAATAGTTTTTAATTTTTTTGTCCTTTTTTGACCTTTTTTACTTTTTTCCCTTTACTTTGTCTTATTTGGCTTTGTTGATTTTTGTTTAACCCTTTTTTCTTTTTTTGTCTTTATTAGGCCTCTGTTTTTTTTGCTTTATATTACCTTTTTTCCGTTTATTATTTATCTTTTTTGCTCTTTGTTTTTTTCTGCAACTTTGTCCCTTTTTTCCAATTTTTATAAATTGTATTAAAATTTTTATCGTAATTTTGATTTTTTTATTATACTTTTAATTTACTTTGTATTTTTTAATTAAAATAGTCCTATTCTTCACAGAAGATCCCGGGAGAGTTCTGGGGTGACGCAGCCGATTTTTTTAATCTTGCAGAGGTTTTTTTTTTTAATTCTGCAGGCTATAATAAGCTTTTTTGAATTACTAAAAACTAAATTTATCAACAATTATTTAAAAAAAATCTGATGTGGCCATGACCTCTCGCCATTTTTGAATCAAAAATTTACAGGTTGACACGAAAAAGTTTGAAAAAAAATTTTTTTTTTGTAAATCTGACAACAATGGCAAAAGTTTAGAAAATTTTAATGAGATGAAAATAAACTATAGGAGTATACAAATTATATGTGTAAAACTTTATTGCCGTTTTGTACAATAATGGCGTCATCACCCATAGCAACTGCCACTTCCGGTTTTAATGCCACCCCTACGTCTCTGGTAAAATTGAGCCAATGAATTTATTTGTAGTTACCTGTCTTTTAGATCAATTTAACTGTTTGTCAAATTTAGTAAAAAAATATATACGAATTTCATATTTATAGAAAGTAATTACTTTTAAAATTTTAAATAAAATACCCTGTAGATATATTGATTAATAGGAATAATTTGACTAAAGGATATTTCAATTATACGTATACGAATTAAATCAAATATAAAATTTTATTTATATAAGTATCGTATTAATTTAATCCACGGGGTATATTCGCTGTCGTATATTTATTGGAAAAAAAAGCAAAAATAAAGGTATGAGACACTTGAAATTCAGCGCATTTGAAACAGATTTCTTTGGGCGGAGTACCAGACCGCAAAAAACCGTTCCCCGAATTCCAAATGGTAGGATTGATTTAAAGTTGCGTCGATTATGGGATCCAAATGAATATTTCATCGGTTTTCAGGCGACCTGAAATTTGTGGGTAGCGTAGATTCTGTGAAATTCGTGCGATGCCTCAAAGCATAAAACCGCCCCTATAATTCTTAATTTAAATGGCAAGAATCGCGGTACAGGTTCCATTTTGAATTTATTGTTCTCGTTATTTTCTGTCTGTTGTTAATTTTAGATGAAATGAGTTTTCAATTGTAGTTCTAAAGTTTAATTTGAATTTTAGATGTACTGCGTAATATTATTAACTGAATGTCACATGTTTCAATATTGAATTTTTTTTAACAGTAAAATTTAGCTAATTAAATAGTTTTTTATTTTGGTATTTTTATTTTGATATACAAGGTGTTTCATAATAAATTATTTACAATGAATTAATATAGAATAAATGTAAAGCAGAGTCTTGTCAGTAATCTGTTGTAATGACATAATGACATGTCTTCATAATTTTCTCATGGTATATTTTTATGTTTATTATTTAGATAAAAAATAAAAATTTCATATTTTAAAGAAAAGACAAATTTCAAGTGAAAATTAAAATTATAAACAAAAATGTATTTTATATTCTAAATTAATTTTTTTTTTCAATCAAGCCGCCTTGATTTTAAGAGTATTCAGCATAAAAAAATACAATAAAAAAAAATTTGGTAAATCGGAGCATATTTAAATTTGACAAAATTAAAAATTAAAAATTTATGAAAATCAAAAATTTTACAGATATCATTAATCTTTCATGCCATGTTCTATCAAACGTCTTGCTGAACTCCAAAATATGACTCTAGATGGGGCACAACTATTGGAAATTCCAGAAAAAGTTTGATATCAAAATTGTAAGAAATTTTATGCTCTAAAACTTTGCATTACAACATTTTGCACTAAAGTGATTGTTTCCGTTTGATGAGACCGGGAAAGTAAAATGTAAGGCGAATAATTTTCATCTATAACTTTAACCTTAATAAATTAATATTTTATGATAATGTAACTTAGATTATGTAAATTTTATACGTTTCTAATGATATATAACATAAAACTATATTATTCTACGAGCTATTTATTTTACTTACTGAAAATACTTCTCAAACATTTGCATTGCAAATCGACATCTAGAACAGACACTAACTCCAACCTAAATTTGTGGATCTTCCCCAAAACCACGACGTGGATTCATTTATATTTGATTCAAATTCAGTTACGTACCCGGTCATACTCTTGACAAAGCGGATGCTCCGTTCCGCATATAACATTTGTCAGTTTTCGAAAATCTTATTCCAAGTGACGTTAACCGACCTAGAAATTGTCTTGTGTGAATACTGAGTAACCCCTGTCATTTCTATAAATGTGATGTCCATTGGTATAAAATGTTTTATTTAATATTTATTGTTAGATGCATTTTTATTGAACATTTCCAAATTCCATGTATAACAGTTCATTTATTCGTGTATGCTCAAATTAAAATATATTTTCTATGTATCGAATTAATAAAATTCAAAAAAGATATTTCGGCCACTATGTGTTATTTCGATACTAATATTTCTACTACTTGTGCAGCTAATTTAGCCAGCAAAATCCGAGTCTAATTAATATACAAACACATGCAGTGGGAAATGATAAAGGGGGTCACAAGGAACATGTAAAATAAAAACGGCGCTCTGGGGGCTTGGTCTAATTTATGGGGGGTGATTAAAGGTGATTAAATGCGGTGAAATTTTTTTTTGCGATTTTTCCGTTTTCAGCGAAACTTGACGTTGTATCAAAAAAAAATTAAACAGCAAAGTTGTAGCTTATAGAAAACCTTAGAACATCTGTAAAAGTTACCCATAACCCAAAAATTTCCGAAAAAAATAAGTAATTTATAGTTAATTTTTTTCATTATATTTTGATTAGCCTTTCTAAAAGTATTCACTTTTATGTCTTAAATAATCAAAAAACAAATTGAGAAAAAAATTTTTAAATTTTTTCAGATACTAATTTTTTTCTTTCAAAAACACTCTTTTTTCAAATTAAAAGTAGAATGGCGAAATTTCATCACATAGAATTCTCCGGGTACGCTTGTTTTCACTGTCTTAAAAAAATACCAAGGAAAATAGATAATACAGTAAAGCAATATACCATATTGAAGGAAATTTAATGCTCTACAGCCCTATGGATGGCATTAATTTTTTGGGTGCACCGTTCAAGAGTTATCCGGTCAAAAAGAGCAAAAAATGTGAGAACAAAATGATTCTTTTCCAAAATTACATACTTTAAATAGCGTATATCTCGAAAAATATAAAAGATATCAAAAAACTTTATAAAATAAAACTTCTAGAAAATTTAATGAGATTTCATTTTGTATTGAATATTTATGTCATTGGGAAGCCTAGTTTCTGAGAAAAAAGCGAAAAACCGAAAAATGGAACCTTCAAACCGTATCCTCCATCCCTGCTACGGGCGAGGACTTTTGTTATGTTCACTTCCTAAAAAGTTAAAACAAAATTTTTTATAATCTACAACTGTGCTACTATTAACTTTTTCGATTCTCCGGAAAAATAATTAAAAAATGATTATTTTTAATTTTTATCTAAAACTTCAAATTTTCCAGTTGAATGTTTATAACAATACTGACAGACATGAAATTTCGGATCAAACAATAACATTTAATTTCTTTTATATTTTTTTCAGCACAATTCAGTGGTGTACTTATTTATTTAATTTTCATAAAATTTTAAACAAATTATCAATAATTATTAAAAAATTCATTGTTAAAACAGTAATTTTGAGGTTATGGTCAATAGTGTCCTTCAAGAAACATGTAGGTTTTTTCATAAGCTAAAACTTTGTTCTTGAATGTTTTTTGATACGACATCAAGTTTTGCCGAAAATCACAAAAAATCACAAAAAACTATTTTGCACCCCTTTTACCCACCCCCCAAATAAATTAGACCAACCCCCATAGCGCCGTTTTTCTTTACAAGTATTTTATAACTCTTTTTATCATTTCCCATTGCAGATATTTGAATATCAATTAATTTTTTGTAAAAATGTATTTCCCTGTACTATATTGTTTATTGAAACTGAGTGATAATTTTAGGTGAAATATCTGAGCCGTACAAGTGGAAAAAATGTACCGGAATTTCAACCTTTTTATGAGCTAATTTCCTGCAAAAACCGTTTTTCCAAATAATCAAAAATTTTCCGGAAAATCCAGAAAATTCGCAATACGCGTAGCGGAATTTTTCTGAATGTAAACCAAAGTGTCAGACGCCAATTAATAATAATTATTCTTCTGAATAAATTATTTTTTTTTTCGAATATAAAAAATATTTACAAATTTTTCTCGCATAGGAATTTTGAGCTATACAATTTTTGCAAATGAAATACAGTTTTTTATAAATTTTATTATGTTAAAAAATAATTTTTATATTCGATATAAACTTGGTTAAAAAATTTACTGAATTAAAATGTATCATAAAAACGCGTTTTATATAGACCGGTTTTTCGTAAATTGACTTTATTTCAGTCACATAAATATAGAGTTCGTTGTATTATTAAGTTTTCCATTAACGGAGAGAAAATACTGTTTTTACGGTCGGATATCCTGTGTATTCCATTTTCTAAATAAACTTAGACATACGATTAGATTTTCTCGAAGAAGAGAAACTAAAGGAAATGAAAGTAATTGTTTACCTGGTGTCTCAGAGAGGAAAATAGGAAAAAGCGTTGCCTTATTCTGTGTTAATCACGCTTTTCCCAAGTTTTTCAGAAAATAGGTTGACCATCAAAGTGCCTGGAAAGTAGCAGCTGGTTTTCGAACACTTAGTGGAAATTTTAGTGGATATTAAATTCATTAACAGCGTAAAACTATAGTGGGTCTATAAAATGTATACATGAAGATATAAAATACTAAAATCATGTATCTTTTATTTAAAAATATTATCAAAACGTATTAATTATTAACTTTTAATATACAATAAAATTGCCTAAAGAAAATAATGAGTAAAAATTGTGTCAGAAATAAAATACACCCAGAGAAAAATCCACATGTTGTTTTTAAAATTATTACATAGCGAAGCAAAGTGAAGGTAATTATTGACTTTACAATATCCGTCCGTCCGTCCGTCCGTCTGTCTGTCTGTCTGTCCGCCTGTTATAGCGATAACTTGACAATGGTTTCGAATTTTAGAACTCTGTTTTTAGCTATCGATAGCTGGTCACAATAGCCTACAACTATTTTTAGTAACCTAAGTCAACTGCAACTTCTGCCTGCTCGTTTGAACGTCTATCCCTCTATCTCAGCGATACCTCAGGAACAGTTATCTTTAGCAAGTGACAACTGGTTACCTTACTTATTGACATTACAATGTTCGTCCGTCCATCTGTCTGTCGGTCTGTTTTTCTGTCTGTCTGTCCGTCTGTCACAGCGATAACTTAAGAACGGTTTCGAATTTTTGTAGCTCTATTCTTGGCATACCATAAAAAAAAAAAAAAAAAAAAAAAAAAAAAAAAAAAAAAAAAAAACGAGGGGATTTACTCATTTTGATTTTACGTCACTTATTGCCTTTAATTGCGAACGTTTGTCCGTCTGTTACAGCGATAACTTGAAGAGCTACTTGCTAAGTTTATTTTTGAAAATGAGAGACACGTAACCTTCTGTTACCCATTAATTATTTTTATTGATTTTTAATGTTTTTTAAGAATTATTTTAGATCTTTAAGAAGATCTTTAAGAATTGCTTAAGATTTTTAAATAATTTTAAGTGTTTTTAATGGTTTTTAGGGACTTTTAAAGGATTTTTTCAGGATTTTTGAGGATATTTTAAAGATTTTAAAGTATTTTTAAGATTTTCTTAAGATTTTTAACGATTTTTAATTTTTTTTTCAGAATTTTAAGGGTTTTTTAAAGATTATTAATAATTTTTAAGGTTTTAAGGATTTCAAAGGATTGTTAATTAGAGATTTTTAAGAATATTAAACTATTTTTAGGGATTTTAATGTTTTTTAAGGATTATTTTAAGATCATCATCAGGTCTATAATACAAATGTTCTTTGGTAAGTCTCAACTATATTGTTGTCCCTCTTTTGTTACTAATATTGAACGTTTGTATTATAGACCTGATGATGGTATTAGTATGCCGAAAATAGTTTCCAATTCCAACTTTTATTAAATATTTATGGTACTAGACTATTGAATTTAAATTATAGTTTTAGTTTTTTGATATCGTCATTATTTATACAGTTGTCTGGATAACTTGATATCAAGTTAGCGATATGTAAAGAAGAGAATACGAATGAATAACAGCTGTTAAATCTTACTTATACAGACAAAGATGGAGAAAACCATTATATGATAATTGGATGAAGATGAAAACTTGAACCTATCCACTGTGAATTCGCATTCAAAATCGAGAGAGATAAATATATATTAGATTCCGCTGTTCGATAAAGAAAACGACTATTTTAACGAGATCAGGTAATAATTTGGTGTTTGGTACATAAGTGCTGGGCACAAGCGTTCCTGATTAAGTGAAAGGTCGCGTCCTCGTCTGCTTACTGCATAGTTCACTGTCACTGTTGTAGTTTGTACTCTGTAGAGCTGGTTGATGTTGATAATTTTCCGTATTTATTTGTATTTGTAAAGACACGTAAACAAAGGTAAAAGTAAACACAATTAAAAACATATTGACCAAATGACACCTTATAAGCAAACCACATCTATATTTGAAACCGTCAATTTTATTTAGGGAAACTGGCCCACGTTAATATTATGCTGCAGCTATTGCACATAAGTGACGTAGGCACACTACAAGTTGCATAGATGCAGTAATTTTTAAATAACAATTTTTTCATGTTAAACTTAAGAAAAAAACAGAAAAAACGATTTTTTCATAAGATATTCATTTTTTTCTCAAATAATGCAAAAAAAGATGGACTGATATTTCAAGTTGAACTCCCCCCCATTTTGGCATATACATTACAAAAAATATAATAGAAGATGCGGTTTCTATAACTATAACCTTCGGGAACCAAATATTGTTCGTCAAACGAAGGTTAAACAGTCTTCTTTAATTTAGTCAAAAATATCTTTATTTTTGAAAAACATAATAATTATAAATTAAATAAGCAAAAAAAACATATTTATTAAAATTCCGATTTTTCAGGAACTACAATCCAACATTCCTTAATTTTTTTATTTACAAAATGATTTTATGAAAACTCCTCTCTATATTTTCTCAAATTGTTTTTAGCATGTAATAAGATTTATTGAACCGTTCGAATTAATTCATTTTATGGATAATCGATAATTCGCATGAAATTAGTCTGGTTGTACTATCGGTAACCAAACCATGTAGGCCAAGCCTTAAGGCCAATTATTCCAATCGGTAGATATCTTGATTAATATTTATCCTGCGGAATTGAATTAGCCAGAAATATGAGGACCATTGATATGTGCAACGAGATTATTAAGTTTTGAATGGAATCGATAATAATACAGAATGTCTCAAATAAAAAATAACTAAACATAAGATAAAAATAATAAGAACTTATTACAGCCTAACTAGCGGTAACAATTAGAGGCGAATTTGTCATAAATAAATTTTTATAAAAGGAATTAAGACAAACTATATATTATGTATGTTAAACTATATTTTGAATCTATTCATTTTAAAATTAACAAATGTACAGACTCTTTTAATATTTATGAAATTATAAAAACCAAGTTAAACAAAAAATAAACTCCGTATGTAAGAAAGTTTTACCTTATAACATTTTTCATTGTTGCGTTCTCTTCGAAATAATAAAATGTTCAAGAATTGAAGTGAGCCACAACAAAGTTTACCCTAAAAATATTTCTTTTATAACTTTGATAATCTCTGGTGTTTCAAAGTTCTCAAAGAATTCATGTTTTCCTGGAACATAGAAAAGTATAAACTATGAAATTCATATTCATGAAAATAGAATAATATATCAAGAGAATAAATTGTTTTGCGAGGTTTTAAAATATTACTAAATTTTGTAAACCAACAATCAAAACTATTGCCTACAGATATCCAAACAGACAGACTCAGTAAATCAAAATGTTCATTTAAATCTTCTGCCTAGTAACAATCATATTAATAAAGAATTAATTATTAAAAAAAACGTTAGATACTCTGTAACAAAATTTTATTTTTTTTATAATTTATTAATCTTTGGGAGAATTAGTATTAATAAAAATAAGGGGTAATCCCCCCTAACTTTCCGACCACTCCCAGTAAAGAAATTGTTTAAACGATTATTTTAGTTTTTCTGCATCAAAGTACATTAATAAAATTAGTTTAAAAAAATACAAAAAAAAATAAATTTCTTGTAAAAAATTTTATTTTGCTTATAACAATATTAAATTAGAAGAGACTAAATTATATTCTAAATTTAGAGTTTTATAGTACCTATCAAATGGTATAAATCCCATTTTAATATAATTACTGTTTTTAAAATTATTCAGTTTTTTGAAAAATTTTTTGAAAAAAACACAATTACAACAAATTTAATGGTATTTTTTTAAATTTTTAATATTAATATAAACCTTAAAAAAAAAGAAAACCTATTTTTGAATAATTTTAATATCAATAAATAATTAATATCTCATTCAATTTTATTTAAAATGGGAAACAGACCTTTTTTTAGGTTTTCTGGATCAAAATGCATTAATAAAGTTAGTTTAAAAAACAAAAAAAATTCAATTTTTTTGTCAAAAATTTATGTTTCCATTGAATTATTTTAACTTTTTACATTTTTTACCATAACTTTTACAAATATTATTTTAAAATTATCAAATAATTTTCGCACATAGTAATTTTGGATTCCTTTCGGACGTACTATTTACTTTTTTCATTTATTTTATACTTTTTGATAAAATGAAATTACAAAATATTTAAAAAAAATTCTTTAATTTGGCTATAGTAATTACAATTCTAAATTCTAAGAAACTAAAATACATTTTAAATTTAGAGTTTTATATTATATTTCGAATGGTGTAAATCCCATTATAATAACTTTGTAATAAAATTGCAATATAATTTTAAATTTTTCTTCGCTATTTTTTTAATAATTCCTCAATTTTTGTAATAAAATTTTGAAAAAAATTACAATTATAAAATTAATTAGGACAAATTTCAAGATATTTTTTTTAAATTTTTAATATTAAATTTTGAATAAAAAAAATAATAAAGATAAAAATTGCTTAAAAATTAAAATAAAAACTAGCGGTGAAAGTATACGGAATTGGAAAAAAGTAAAAACAAAATTTGTAGAAAATTTTATGTTCTACAATTGTGATTTCCCGTAGTTTTTCATAAAAATCCTTAATTTTGGATCAAAATCTGAAAAAAAAAGTCGCAAATGTCTATACATATTTTTTTCACGCCCTCTAGAGGCGAAACTTTGAGGAATTCAAAAAACGATAATGACAAAATGTGTAGAAAATTTTATGTCGTACAACTTTCATATCCTGTAATTTTTCATAAAAATGCATTATTTTAAATATTTTATACAGATAAGAAACTTAGTTTAACACATTGGCAGCTTGCTGGTAGACGCCTACCACGAGTTATCTCTTTTTATAGAATAACTAATCGGTTTTATTTCCCATTAGAGATATAAAAAATTGTTCAATAAATTTTAAAAATTTCGTATTACCGTTAGTATATGTAAATATGAATTATGTATGAATATTTCAAAATCGTATAAAGTTATTTTTTTCGGCCACCTAATTATTTTTCTCAAAGCACTGTAGAAGCTTCGTATTTGATCTGACTGGTCAATACCTGATATTCCAGCATTGTAATTCTCGTTTCTATTTGGTTTTTGGGTAGCTTTTCCATTTCTGTTTCTATCTTCGACTATTTCTACCTTATGCATGTTCAATATTGTAAAGACATCACGCTTATCTTTCCACTTATACACACAACCACGATTTATTTCTCAACAATAGGCATTGTCCCTTTTTCAGTTTTTTTTGCCACTATTTTTTTTGGATTTTCTTTGCGGTTATTGTCCAGAGTGCTGCAAATATAGGTTTTTCTAGATATTATATTTTTGTAAGTGTAACTTATTTGTAACAAAAGTGTCTATAGGTTTGTTCCCGAAGTGAGTTCCTAACTGCTATAAACATATTGAGTCTGCGCATTATAAAATAAGTGTTCCAGTAGAGCAAAGTTCTAAGCAAATTAAACTTGTTTGGTGTTACCAATAACTTGTTCAATTGATTAGTAGTTCTATTAGTTCCGAATTAAAATGAGAACTAATAGTTTCACGCATGCGTTTGCACTTTAAATTAGTTTTCTTTTTTTCTTTGTTGTTACTTTCTTTTTATGGCGTTTTTGCAATTAAAATGAATGCTTTCTTGATTGAAAGTGAATCCGAAGTTGAAATTTCAGATATTTCTGAAAGTGATAGTGATTTTTCAGAATTTGAAGAGGAATTATCATAAGATATAAATCGCCAAAAAAACGAGAAGTATATTTAAGAAACAATAAACCAATATAATGTCACTAATTCAAAAATACTAATTTATTTTATCCGCAAATAGGTGGAAATGACAAATTAAGCAGTAAAGATCATATAAGGTAATGTTGGGTAACTAGCACCTTGGGGTAACTGGGATATCCGGTATTTATATGTTAACTATGATATTATTTATCCGAGTTCTTGGTAAAAATTAATTGTTACTATATCCGCCTAACGTAACATTAGCCACTTCCTTCATATCTGTCAAATCTGTAAAAAAGAAGATGAAAATATCAGTTTCGAAAAATGTTGTTTGCATAAGTTGTATTTTTTACAATTCTTTTGATAAGATGTCACTTTCTTTATGAAATCTCAAAATGCTTAATGTTCGATTTACAATAAATGTTGCCAGATTGAATCTAATATTACGTTAAGCGCGCATGACATGGAGCAATGCAATCTGCAAGAAATTGCAGCAAGTTCTTGCAAGGTCAAAGTATTGCCGATGTTGAATCTTGAATGTTGTTTGACATTATGCAAGTCTCTTGCCATTGCAATATGGCTGCCAATCCCCTCCGAAGCGACATTTGGTGAGTTGGTAAACCCAAAGTAACTAAATTTCTCCCTAGAATTGCAACTTTCAGGTAATAGAAATCGCACCAAACCGATAAAGTTGCAATTGCAAGCTCTTGCAAAAATCGATCAGCTGGGCTTTAACTGCGCATGCCTTTGATCAAGAGCTTTAAACATTTTGTATTAAAATAGTAAATAATTAAATAGATGTTGCAATATTCACCACTGCCTACTTATTTCGTACGAATATGTGACGTAAAGCTCAAGAACGCTGAAAAAGACTATAGCTGGGTTTTTATATACAGGATGTCCTGGAACTTGCACTAATAAAATGCAAATATTAGCCAAACGGCTAATTTTATCATGGATAAAAAAATTTAGTATCCTTATTTATAACGACTAGTACGTCCCTGTCTTTAAAGCACTACTGTGAATCTGCGTACACGTTTAAAATAAGCATACATGTACATTATAACCATACAGAAAATGTTATAAAGATCGAATAAACAGTACGAAAATAAAAAACAAAAAACGAATTTAAAAATCTAATTTTGAAGGCCCATAATTCGAAAACGAGAGCCCGTATTAAAAAAGTTTATATGAAGTATTAACATTATTTTAGCTCAAGCTATACCCTCCCGGGATACTCTGTATTTCTCAATTTTCTACGTTTCTTTTAACCTTTGTTACAATTCTGTATAAATCTTACAACATTAAATATACCTCATGGTGATTACTTCAAAATCAACCGAGACTAAATATTTATTATGTATTATAAAAATATATTTTTAAAGTGTGACGTTGAATTAAACCGTAAATTGCTCCAAAAAATTTGAACGTGTTGATACAGAATTCCTTGCATATTAATAAAAATAAAAATGTATAGAGCATTGATGTCGAAAATTTTTATCAATGCCTTTCGTACCGAAATTTACATGAGGATTGGATAAGGTAACTCGTTAAAGCAATACAAGTATTGCAAATAAAAATACAACGTTACTGTTTGTACGGTGTGTTATACACATTTGTACTTAAACAATTAATTCTTAAATGACATCATAGACGAATTGTGTTTATTTTATTTTTAGGCATATCTATTCCAGTTATTTTTAGGTTAAGAGTCTAGACTTTGAAAGCTATCAAACTTAAATATTGTAATGATATTTACACTATCTCAATGTTTGTTTAGTTCTATAGAAAAATAATAAACATTACAAAATGATAAAAAAATATTGAAATTTTGTTTATCCTCTTTGTTATTTTTCTATAGAACACAACCAAAATTGAGATAGTGTCGCTGACCAACGTGGGGCACAAGTCATCTGGGCATAAATTCATCTGGGAGCGAGTCTTCTATTGATTCTTCCAAATTTAAATTCATTTTGGATAATAATAAAAATAACCACATCAGAAACTAACTATTGGTAAGATTCTTTTACTTGTACTAAAGTTTGTTGCCAATGGTAAATTTAAAAATAAATTAATAGTTCTATTAAATAATAAATTTTGATAATATAGTTTGACATAAGTTGACAATATACAAAGACGTGACAGTACATAATTCATAAATAATGACATTTATGACATTATCAAAATATACAGATTGGACAATTATTATTGATACAAGTGAAGTGTTAGTGCAAATTAAAACAAAATGGATCTACGAGACGGTAAAAAAGTGAGGAAGTTGGAAGAAGAAGAAGAAGAATTGGAAATAGGTCAAGATGATATTGAAGAAATGTAGGAACAAAATGTAGAAGAAATTCAAGAAAGAAGTGAACAATTAAGATCGAAAGAATAAAAACAAGATAAACTGGAGATTATAATGCAAATGATGCTGCATATGAATTAAAATAGTAAAAAAATTGAGAAAGTAATGCAAGATAATAGAAAGGAAGATGAAGAAGAACGCCGAAAAGAGATGTATGACATGGGAAAAGATTTGGGAAAGAAGAGTGGAGAGATAACACTAGAATTGAAACAAAATAAAAAAGAAATGATTCAGAAAATAGAAGAATTGAAGAATTATACAGATAATTAAATTGAAGAAACAAGAAAAGAGATAAGAATAGAAATGATCAGACGAATAATAGGACTAGAAAAAGTACAAGATAAAAAATTTCCTATACTACAAGAAAAAGAAAGAAGAAATAAAAGTGGAAATTGACAAAGTCAAACTGGAAATACAAGATACAAGTGAAAGCATATCAAATCTAGAAGAAAAATGAATTAGTACAATTACAGGTATAGATGAAAATCTTAATCAAAATATGAAGGCAATGGAAATAAGAATGATAGAAGAACAAAGGAATGGAGAATATGGATTGGACATTAAAGTGGAAAAAGTCATGAAAGAAATAGACATAATTAATGATAAAAGAAATAAAACTAAGAAGAAGTTGAAAGAAATGGATCAAAAAGTAAAACATCTACAAGAAGAATATGTAAAAGAATTAAACTTTTTTAATTTCGAAGTGCCTATAAATTGAGGAACTTGGTCTTCCTCTTTTTGATTTTTCACCTTGACTCAAGAGAAAATTCTTCTGCTATATCACCACGAAAATCGAGAGAATCCAGAATATCTTTTTTTGGAATATTTGCTTTTATCATATCAACTTTATAACGTAACCTGGCGGTGACTAAAATCAAGTCAATAAAATGAAAGGGAATTTTAAAGTACCATTTTCGAATTCGTAGTCCTATTCTACAATATGCTATCAGTTCATCTAAGAGGTCGGCTACTCCCACAAATTTATTGTACTGTTTTACTATTGCTGGACGCAAAATTCAAGTATTGATTTTGTCTTTCGATCAAAACGTTCAACGATGTCCATAGGTTGTGATCCACAGAAATTTCTAACTAAATGGACACTTTTATTATCAAACCATTTTAGGGCAGTGACCTTCTCATCATCAATCTTAGCCTCATGTGTGCCTCTGTCCTTCTTTTTCATAACTCTGTCAGATGAAAAAGCTAAACCAGGTCTTTCCAAACAGTGAATTCCGTCAGTTTGAAGTATAAGTTGAGAAGCGATATAGATGTTAACCAGTTATCAAAAAAGAGCAAATAATTTTGATGTCGAGGAATAACAGAGGCTAGACGAAGTACTATATTTTCGCTCGCTCCTATGTCTGATTTTTCAGGAGGTAGAAATATATTTCCAATATAGAGCTCAATGTTATTGGATAAATTTCACTGGAATATTATCCAAAAAATACAAACTAATTCATATTTCTTTTAAAATTAATAATATTAATATTCCAGTTCATGTCTATTATTGTATATTTTAATATTTTATAATCTAAAAATAGATTTAAAATCAACACATTATTCCGTCTTTCTTCCAGACTTTTTTCCATCTACTTTTAAAATACAGTTAACAAAAATAAAATACATAAGCGACTGTTGCTATGTAAGCTTATCTTTCTCATATATTATCCTATCTTTATAAGAGACAAAAAATATAGATATGTTTCTTCCCGCTACGACGCTTAATTCAAGGCTATTTACATACCACATCACATGTCTCCTACCACTAAAAAAGCACCAACACTTCCCCCCCCCCTTTAAAATTCAGAGCACACACTGTCTCTCGCACTCAGATAGTGAATCAAGTCAGTCATGTATTTACTAGCGCAAAAAAGTTTAAATAAGTAAAATGGCGCGTAATTAACCACATCCAAAAAATGTAAATAATTTTTACAGTGAGTTAAGTGATTGAGTACAATTTAAATATTCATTTTTCGGTTCCAAAATTTAACTTAATGTGCCGCTTTATGATTTTTGCTGTTCATGTTTCGTATTTGGAAAAAAATTTAATAAAAAATTACATTCAAATTTCAAATATTATTTTTATTTAAACATTCATATTGGTTTAACTTCTACCCAAGAAGTTTGGTCCTTCGAAATCCTGGAATTATTATAACACGTTCGAAGTCTAGTATTTTTTCAACAGTTATGAATACTAATATTCATGATTCGTTCAGTTATGAATCAAGCCATTACAAATACTTTGTAACCTCACTTATGAGGCTTCTTTGGTTTGTATAGTTTAACTGATGTTTTACCCTTGAAGTGCACAATTTGCTCGTCCACGCATAACATCTATCGTTTTTAAATTTATTTTACAAATAATCTAAAAGATGTCTTATCTTGAATAACTTGTCTCTATTGATATCATTATGATCCCTAGGCAGATTATTATTGAAATGATGGTTTTTTATTTTCTCTCACCGTTTTCTAGAAATAACAGCCGCTACTTGTGCTACTCTGCATGCTGAGCTTCAATACAGCCGGTGCCTAGGCAAACCATTTGACATATAATAGTAGATTCTGTAACAAGGTTAGAATGAAAAATTCGACACGAGTGGAAAATTCCGAACGCGAGCGAAAGCGAGTGTTAGGAACCACGAGTGTCGAATTTTTTCATTCTGACCGAGTAACAGACTATATTTTCTCCACGATCAAAAAGTATAAATCAAAATTAAATTAAATCTGAACACAAGTTATTTGTTGACATATTGTATTAATATTTATAGTGCTGTGGTACACTTACCGAAATTAAAATCTGGTGCATTGGTGTTTTTTCATAATTTACAATTTCAGATATTATTAAATTCTATATCTACTTCACTTGATTTTTCACTAATTATTTTGTTTAAATTAAAACTTGTTTGAAAATAATTATTACCGTCGCCATTTTATATCTGACACTGACACTTTTGAAGTCCGAGGCAATCCATATTGCTTAGTTCGATTACAGAAAATCCATTCTTTACCTTGATAAAGAATGAAAATACATACAAAATGCATAAGAGGCAAGTATTATAGAATAAATATTCAGACTCTAGAGTGTGAATGTTTACATTCTATTATTAAAAATGATTTCAGAATTCATACATTCAGTAATGGTCGTGGAGAAATTAGTGTTCCAATATAAATTTCCAGTTTTGCAGTTGTAAGGTTTAGCTGTTTATTCGTGACAGTCTGCCAAGTATACCAGTTGCTTTGTTCTGTTATATACTGAACAGCTCATCAGTGGAAAATAGTTGAAAATAATGTATCAGTCTTCCTACGTCTGGAACCTCTTGTTAATCTTCTACACTAAATTGAGGTTGGACAAAATTTATACCATTTGTTACTTTGGTCCATGTAACTTTTTTATTATTTTTAGAAGTAGTGCCAGTAGGTGGTAATTCATTTTCTGAAATTCCATCTTCAGAGGTTGAAAACTGTTCACTGTCTGACATCGTTGGTTCAAAATCGCCATCCGAATCGCTGAAATTTTCATCCTCACTTTTACTTGGTATATGAGCCATAATCTACAAAAAATAACTTCTGTACATATTTTGGACCAAATTCCCATTGTTCCATAATATGTTCCACCAGTGTCCCTTGTTCCAGATATGGAACTTTGACAAAATATAAGGTTACAAACAAATAAAAGAAAAACAAAAGAAAACAAACATGTTTATGTATTAATATAATACCTACTAGACTTACCAGTATTTTTATTATCACAAACAAATATAAAAATAGCTGATGGAAAATCATGCTTGACAACTCAATGAATATAAAGTGATTTACTGTGACCTCGCCAAGTTTCACCTATTGCTACACTACAACAGAGGGCTCTAGATGTTGGTTCCGTATATTATTCTACTTCTATATCAACATACCAGTGGTCTACATTTAGTAAATTAAATTATTTTACAGTTTTCTTTTTACTTTAATTATATGAATTCAATTCAATTTTTGTATTTTATTCTATTTAAAATGTATTGAATTAAATTATATTTTTACAAATGATTCTTTTTGTTTTGTTTTTTTTTTTTTTGTAAAATGGCAAATTACTTCAATATATCATTTTCTTGCTGATTCGTGAAAGCGAATATTTTATCAAAAATATTGTAAAAGCTTAGAGACATTTATTCGAGCTTTGCAGCATACACTGAAATTCTACAAGAATCCACAAATTCATTTCTTATAAGACGAGCTTGATAGGGTGGAATGATGACAAATGAGAGAGCAATTTTTTGTTAGACAATGCTTGCCTTCCTTACAGAATATCTAGCACCCTTTAAACGTCTATCATAAATCACAATAAGTCTTTAGATACGGTTTGCACGATCTTCTTCTTGTCATCTAATATAGCTCTAAATATCCGAATTATTTGTTCAAGATGTCACAGGAAGATTCATATTAATTTATTGTGGCTATTTAGGAGGTACTTATTGTTAAGAGTTTATTATATAAATATATCGGTTCAGTTTTTCGGAGGGGCAAGTTAATTTAATAGTAGACTGTAATTTCACAGTTTCAAAACAAATAGAGTAAATTCTCAAAATATAACAGCATAAAGAACAAATCGAAATGCTTAATGATGGTCATCTTGAATCGTCTAACTAATAGGTGACAATAAATTTTAATTAATAGAGCGCCACCTACAAAAATAAACTTAAAACTTAGCATAGTAGTACTGTAAACTATTGGTAGGAATCTTAAAAATTAAGTTAGTAAATATAGAAGGCAAATAATAGCATCAAACTCAAGGTCACTTGTGACGTACATCAGCCTCATAGGTAAAACTTCGGTACCCATTGCAAGCTCATTCAGTTCATTAAAAGGCCATTTTAACTTATTTGAAAGCTTATAATTCATTGCAATGATTTTCACTTATCTGAGGCGCTGATGCCATCACAAATCGAGCTTTGGTTTCCTCAAAAGCGGTGTCGTCTTCTAACGGCCGTCAAAACACGGTGTAATTAAGGACGGCCGTCGCAGCATCAGTGAGTATTGTAGAGTATAATTAATTTAGATGCAAGGGAACTATCAGAAGTAGAGATAAGAGAATCTGAAAAGAAGGCGCATATGAGGTTCTAGTTTGTCGTCATCTGTTTAGAAATGAAAACAAGTTTAAGGAGCATTTTCGTCTGAGACCGATGTTGTTCGATTATGTTGTAAATTACATCAAGGAAGATATTACATCAAGACTGACAAATCTTGAGGACTTTGGGGTACTAGTAAAAACTATTTAAATTTAACATATAAAGAGTCTTGAAGCTTCTATGAAAATCTTCGCCGCTGCCGGGTTTTCTACCTGTGGCGTTTTCTGCTGGTCCTTCTGGATCTGTTTCTAACATTCTGGCCGTAGCGGCCCCTCACCCTACTTTTATCCGCACCATGTTGTTTCTTCGTATATACCATCTTGTATGCGTTAACATCCTCTGGACATGATGCACGTACTTTACCTTTTTACATAATATGGTAAGTTTTTTTTAAATTTGTATAGTTTAAAATTGTTTACACACCGGGTAATTTGTTTCTAGGCCTGAGGATGGCTCATACGCCGAAACTAGTGGCCCACTAAACGTTTTGTTTTAAATATATTGTGGTACATGTCATGGAGTTTTATTTCTACTGACTGATTCTTAATATTTTTTAATATTTTTATCGTTCTGTTGAGTTGTTACTTGAAAATGCTCTGATTACCTTAAACTCGAAAATTCCGCTGAGTACCCAGGGCACTGACTTCGATGTAAACTTGATACAATTTGATTCTTGCACATAAATTTTAAATTTTATTTTATAAATTCAGCAAAATCGGAAACCATCGAAAAATTGAAAAGAATTGGAAAATTAAGAAAAAAATATCGGAAAAATCGGAATAAAAAACAAATTAAAAATGCGGAAAAAAATTATAAACGGGGAAAATATTTAAAAATGGTGAGTAAAGGAGCAGCAATAGAACGAGCCCACTCCTTATGGGAAATAACATGGGAAATCGCTAAGGTCCATTCTGGCAAAATTTTTCCACATCAATGTTTTTTTATGGTTTTCAGGCATAGTTTTAAGGTACGTTAAATGCGTCGAAAAACGACTGTAAATGGAACGTTTTTAATGGTTTTCAAGCATTTTTTTTAGGTGCATTAAATGCGTCGATAATGGACTAAAAATGAAATGCTATTTTTAAGGCCTCTCTTATGGGAAATACTTGTAATAACAGAAAAAACCTTCTCATTAAAAAACGTTCCATTTTTACTTGTTTTTCAACGCATGCATGCGATGACCTTGATGTGGACAACTTTTTCCAGAATGGACCTCAGTGATTTCCCATGTTATTTCCCATAAGGAGAGGATTCGTTCTGTTGCTGCTCCTTTACTATGGTGAGAAAAACAAAAATTTGAAAAACAGCTAAAAATAGAAAAATAGAAAAAAAATTAAACATGCAAAAATTCAAAAAAGAACCATGAAACCAAAATAAAAATATATCAAAAAACAAACCATTTTTTTAATTTATTTTTATAATATGGAAGAATATTTCCTGAAAGGACTGTAATGTGGGAATCCACTTAATATCTATTTTATATAGATTTTTATTTTAAATAAATATTGCATATAATATATATTAAAAAGTACAAAACTAAAAAAAATAAATATTTTTCATTACAAATGCAAAAGTTAGAGGAATGCAATGTTGAATATATTTTCACTCTCGTATATTTTAAATGTGACCTATTTTTTTTAAAAAGTTCATACATATATGCAGATTGATTAATTTTAATTGTCTCGAAATCCTGTTGAATTGTAGCCAAGAGGGATTTGAGAATCTGTCCCATGTCATATAAGGGATGAAGGTTATTCTCATAAAAATAGAAAAAAACGAAAGGGATTTCATGCATTAATCAAAGATCCGTAGTCCCACGAATTAAACTTGCAAAACTTTGTCAGGCACGTGAGGTAACCAAAATCAATCATTATTATTGTTTTAGGGGATTTTTTATCGTAGTCGTTCCCTTTTATTTTCTTTTAATATTAGTGAAGCAATGAATAATTTTTAGATAAGTACTTGTGTGTTGATAATGTTTTTTTAAAGTAGTATTATCAATAAAATGCATCGTTAGTAAATTTTTTTATAAATGGAATATTTTAAAATTTGTAGTATAGGAACTGCTTTAGATTTTAATAAAAGTAGACCATACACTACAATATTAATTTTTTTTTGGTTTGATTTATATTTTACTTATCTCAAAGTGAATAAATGAGAAAAAAAATTCGGCTGTGACACCCCAGGACTTTCCCGGCTAGGCTGTGAAGAATAGGATTATTTTAATTACAAAATACAAAATTCCTGAGTGGGATAATAAAATGCCGTAAAAATGAAGTAAATTGCTAAAAAAAATGGGTAAATATAACAAAAATACGCAAAAATGAATTAAAATGAAAAACGTCAAAAGTTAATAAAAATAGCAACAATTTATTATAAATAGCAACAAGGTAATGAATTATTTCAAAAAAATGCAAAAAAATTGCAAATGTCAGCAAAAAATAAAACTATAGGTAATAAAAAAAAAGTGAAAATAGGCAACAATCAAAAATAGGATACGAAGCTTAATATACTTTGTAAAAATTGGAACAAAGAGGAAAAGATGTAAAAAAGGCAAAAGAAGGCAAAACATCAAAAAGGTAACAAAAAGAAAAAAAAGTAATATATAGCAAAAAAAAACAGAAAAAAAAGGATAAAAACAAATCAACAAAAAGTCCAAACAAAACCAAATAAGAAAAAGTCAATTAAAAAACAGTAAAAAAAAAGAGCAAAAAAAGGTTAAAAAAAATTAAAATAAAGGTAGCAAGTCCAACAATTTAAAAAAAATTAAAATAAAGGTAGCAAGTCCAACAATTTAAAAATAATTAAAAAAGTAGTTTAAAAAAAACGGGCAAATAAGCGGCAAAAGTGGCAAAAAAGATAAAAACAAAACAATAGGGACAAATAAAGACAAAAAAGGGAAAAATGCAACAAAGGTGAAAAAATTCCAACAATTTATAAAAAAATTATAAAAAGCAAAAAAGGCCAAAAAAGTGGTAAAAGCGCAAAAAGAGAGAAAGAAAAAACAAAGTTAAAGTATACAATAATTAAGGTTAGAGTAGAACAGAACAAAGGTGGGATAAAACAAGAGTGAGAAAGAAAAAAATGTGGAAAAATAATAAAGAGGAGAAAAAAAATTGGAAAAAAATTAATAAAAAGGGGATGAAAAATGAAGAAGAAAGCAAAAAATTTTGTCCTTTGTTTATAATTTTTTCCCCCTTCATTTTTTCCTCCCCTTTTATTTTTTCACATGAACAAAAGACAAAAATGGGGGAAAAAGAAAGAAGAAAATAGAGGGTAACATAATGAAAGTGGTGTAAAAATGAATTGTTTCAAATAAAAATTTGGGGAAAAATATGGGACGAAAAATGGACTAAAAACACAAGTTACAAAAATAGAGGCAAATAATAAGTTGTAAAAAAGAGTCTTCTTAAAAAAAGATAGGGCATAAAACAATTATAAAAATTGGTGGAAAAACAGTTATAAAAAAAAAATCGGCTGTGTCTCCCCAGAACTTTCCCGGCTCGGCTGTAGAGAATAGGATTATCTTAATTACAAAAGACTAAGCATTTCATTAATTTATGTAACAAATTTTAAATAGCAATATGACGGTAAATAAATCTGCCCAATTGATAATTCAATATAGATAATGACATAAGCTGGGGCATGCGCACATTATATAGCACACTGCTACAATTAGGATCTCAGAAAATCATGGGTCAAAACTATTGGGAATTCGGGAAAAAGTTTGATACAAGAGTTGTAGGGAATTTTATGGTCTACAACTTAGCACTAGAACATTTTACACTAAAGCCCATTACTTGCCTTTCAAATAAAAAAAATTGGAAAATGCCGAAATGTGTACATTTTTTGCCCTCTGGCGGCGAAACTATGGGGAATCGGAAAAAATGTTAAATACAAAAGATAAAGAAAATTTGGAGCTCTACAATTTTGCACTAGAAAATTTTGCAGTAAAATGCATTGTTTGTCCTCAAAATTTGGAGAAACTGCAAAAAACCTACATGCATATTTTTTGCGCGCCCTCTAGTGGCGCAACTATTTAAAATTCTGGAAAAAGTTTCATACAAAAATAGCAGGAAATTTTATTCTCTAAAATTTGCACTAGAACATTTTGCACTAAAGTGTATTTTTGTCCTCAAAATTTGGAAAAACTGCGAAAAACCTACATGCATATTTTTTGCACGCCCTCTAGTGGCGCAACTGTTGGAAATTCTGGAAATAATTATAGAAAATTTTATGTTCTAAAAATTTGTACTGGAACAGTTTGCACTAAAGTGTATTGTTTGTCCTTAAAATTTAAAAAAAGGCAAAAAATCTTTCACACACCGACCCTTAATACCAAATTTCAGCTTGATTGGTCAAACGGTTCGGCAGTTATCGTGGAAGATTACACACAGACACACAGACAGACCATACTCTTGAAATGGTTTCAATCTTCTTGGGGGACCTCAAAATGGATATTTCCGTCGATATCTCGAATTTTTTTTTGCTGTTCACCTTATTTTCCCTTTGATGGGCTCGGGAAAGTAAAAAATTAAAGCAATATTTGTATTAAAGTTTTTTTTAATAGAAATGGTTTGACGAGACACTGCTTTATAGAACGGACAAGCCGCCACTGATCATATGCAAAAAATTAAATTTAATATGGACTCATGAAAACGATTTATAATCTCAGAAAACAATAAACGAATTTGTTTTAAATCCAAAAAATTATCCATAATCTCAATAAAGAAATAAAAATCAAAATAGTACCGCAGAAAATTCTTTAAAATTTAAAGTCGGATGGGCATAGTTTCGGCATACCAATGCCATCATCAGGCCTATAATACAAACGTTAAATGGATGAACAGGAAATTATAAATGAGACTTACCGACTAATTTTACATAGGTTATTAAAATTTAAATTATACAATATGTTGAAGCATTTGATTATATTAAAAGGAGGAAGATTGAAAATTAGGTGTGGTAAACATAAGGTAACCATGGTTAAGCTGGGAGTGACCTTTTTCATTGAAGGCATCTTCTGGGCGGTAAAAGAGGGTTAAATTTTATGTAATTTTGTGTTACGTGTATTCCAATATGTTCGAATCATGAATTATATAACTTTTGATTTTATGTCTTGCTGCAGTTGAATTTGTTCCATTGGCAAGTTTTTGGGCATAATGTGGCTTATTTATTTTCAATTTTAAATCATTTATTAATACATACAGTAAAAATAAATATGTATATGTGTAAAATTATTTAAAGTTCATTTCCATTTAGCTCAAAGATAATTTGGTAGGTTAGGTTTTATATGATAACTTGCAAGAATTAAAATCGTAACTGTGCTACTTTATTACAACTGACTAAAATATATTTTTATAAAAAAATTATCTCTAGTTTAGATTTGTTTGTTTGAGCTGTCATTATTGTTTTAAAAATTGTTTAATGTACAATATTTAAGTTTGATATATTTTTCCATTTATACAAAAAAATCAATTTCTTTATAAAATTAATCGTCTATGCGAGAAAGTATTAAAGTATATTTTTGGAATCGAAGATATTTTTCAAAGAATCGAAAAATCCGAACCCATGACTCAGCTAATACATAATGTATGTCAACGTAGTGGAAATGTATTCTGCGATCGGGGAAAAGCGACAATGGCCACCACAACAGTGTGATGGACCCCAACAGAGCCATATATCAATTAGGGACTGAATCCAAACATAAAAATAACCTTCGGTAGGTACACGTTGTGGGCAGATGATGCTGCTCTCTAGCGCACATCAGGTGATTTAATGTTATCGTTGGGTGCAATTAGGTCCTGTCTAATGGAAAATTTGCGGAGAGAGGAGTGCTTCAGTTCGTGTATAGAAGCTAGTCAACTGTTTTAATAATACAGTTACACCGTTACCAGGAAAATTAGATTTGAAATACACTTGCTGCTAATTGGTCAGAGACACTAAATTAATGAAATAATAATTTCAGGATAATATTAGAATCGATACAAAATAAAGACAGTAATATGCACGTTAGTTAATATTATGATTATTACAAATTATAGTAACGTAATTTTTAAAAAGTTAAATATGATAAAATTTCTATTTCACATTAAGTAAACAAATTACCATTAAATAACAATAAATCATCTACATATTTATAAAAAAATGAAAAATAAGGATTATTTTTTTATTATTATTTTTCATATATATTTATTTTAAAAATCAGCTTTTCTTCTCAATACAAAAAAAGCAAAATAATAATAATTTATAAAAAAACACTTTATAAAATCACAGAAAAATTTAAAATTATATTTTGTAATAGTATTTTTTACTTTTATAGTTATTTCCAAATTTTATTTTTCACCTCTATTCCAATACTTCGATTTCATATAATCCGGTCCGTTTCGATTACATTTGGTGAACTTTTTCTAGCGTGTTTTCCACAAAGATCTTATTTTAAATAAAAAAAAATAAGGTTAAAATTTTTTTGTCCTATATTTACATGTTGACCATTAAAATGATGGCTATAACTATTTTTCTTGTCTGTATCTGTAAGATGGGGAGTGTGGGTTGTTCCACAAGTGAGCTCTCCCACAGCACATAGGCCTCATTAGGCCCATTGTGCATCCTTTTTAGTAAGTGAGGACTTAGGTCGTCAGCCAGCCTATACTTTTTATATAGTTGACAACGTCGCCAAGAGATACTACTCTTATATTGGCCAGTGTAAGCCAATACTCAACGGTCACAGTTTTCCTAATTTAGGAGAGTATCAGGCAAGGATAGAGGATGTGCTTGATTGTCTCATCTTCTTGTTCACACCCACTGCAGAATGCGGTGTCTTAGAGCCCCATGTTCTTGGGGTGTTTTCGTACTGGACAGTGGTACCGTAAAAATACCTGTTAAAAGGTGCATATACAGCCTAGTCATAGAGAAGTATTTGCTGGCTGTCGTGTTGTCAGGGAAAATTACGAAGTCCCTAGCAACTTTTCAGCTTCGTGTTTCATCCCATCTTTTCTTGAATTTAGGTTCGTGACGACTTATTTCGTTTGCCCAATGAAGGAACTAGGTCCAAATGGTTTTTGGTGTACTACCTTCTTGGCCAGTGAGTCAGCGAGACGGTTACCTTTTGATGTTGCATGGCCTTTGATCCATTTTAAGGTGACCACATTGTTGATGAATGCTTCCACCAATGCTTGCTGACAGTAGTGCTTGTCTGCTATCTGTATAGGCCATTTTATGTTTAGGTTTAATGATCTATAGTATATGCCGCATCCTGAATCTTGGTTTGTTTTTGGAGCCATCGGTGTAAATATGAATCATACCTGCCACATCCAGCTCTCCAATATATTTTGTGATAACTTTGTATGGCCTGTGAAAAGCATATCGCGGTGATAAAGTTTATGTTTGCCTGTAGCAGTGGAAGTGTAACATCTCACTGCTCCGAATCCTACATCAGGTTCTATTCCAACCAAGCGGGGTCGTATCATAGTCATCAACGCGACCCAGAGGGTAAGACTGAGGACGAATTCCATAGCTTTCGATGGTGTTGTTTTCATAGCTCCAGTTACGGCGATACATGCTGTTCATTTAATTTATTCTAGTTTGCGGGAAGTTGTCTGTTGTTGAGGTTTTGGTCCCACACGACCGCGTCATATATTAGTATGGGTCTTATAATGACCGTGTACGTCCATGACATGACTCTCGGGGAAAAATCCCAGGTGCGCAACACATTTCGACAGCATTGTTAATAAGCAATATATGATTTTTTCATTCTAGTTTATAGATATGAGTTCCAGCTTTACTTGCAGCAAAGGTGAAACCTAGATACTTCACCTCTGTCACGAAGTTAAGTTTTGTTTAAAGGAGTTCTGGAGCTTTTAGTTCCAGTACCTTCCCTTTTATTGTGATGAGAACCATTTCTGTCTTCTTGGGATAGATAGACAGTGAGTGGTCCTGGAACCACTGTTCTATAATTCTGAGAAATACTTATATTCTTTCGCATAGTGCGTTCTCGAATTTTTTGTTCACAGGATTACTAAGTTATCTGCGTATGCTATTATGTATTGATGGTCGTTGTTAAGGTAGCTGAGCAGAGTGTCCTCGTCTACAATGTGTTTGACAGTTTGCCAATCGTAGACATATTAGTCGTGTTCCTCCTCTATCCAGTCAACCAAATTTTAAATTTCTGATGACTGAGTCAGGGAAATGCGTTTTCAGCAGAACTTTGGTGCTTTCTGCGAGGTTTGCAATTTTCGTGCCTTGCTTAGTGCACCGATACTGTAGTGTGGGTCTTTTGAAAGGACTCTTTGAAGCCTTACTGCCTGTGGGAAATCTTCGATTTCTTCACAGTAGGCTCTCCACGCCTTTCTGATGACTTTTTTGAATTGTTTGAGGTGAGATTTGTATGTGTCATAGTCCTCTTTATGTTTTGATATCCTTGCATTATTACTGGATTTTATCGGCACTTTCCTGAGGTGTTTCTATTCTTGACCCGACTATCCGGAGATGATCTGATCGTTATGGACCAGCCTCACATGGTAAGATTTCTTGTAAGCCTTAGGTATCGTGTTTTGGATAGTATTCGAATATTTTTTCAAATCACTGCTTTTATTCGGCGTTGATGCCTCTACCTCTCGCAGATCCTCTTTGAGAAGGTGAGCGTAAGTTGATCGGTTCGTCTTTTTGGGACCGCCAGATAGAGTGGAGGTTGGCATCACCAAATTTATTTTAAATGTTAACCAGCGGTGATCTGACATCGAATTGATTTATAGATAAGAGTTGTTGATGAAGTGATATCTATTGGTATTTGATTGCGAGAGTTAAAAAAAGTTTGTGTATTACGTTTATTTAAAATATTAAGATTTTTAAATATTATATAGTCATAAAGTGACACCTCTAGCGTTGATATACTTACTGCCTCAGCCTACATGATGAGCATTTAAGTCGCAACCGAATACTAGCCAAAGCCTCTGGTTCAGTTAGTGTTCGATCAGGTCCTCAATTTCTTTGCTGGGCGTTGATGTGGTGATGTCGGAAGCAAGGAATACAGACGCCAGGATAAACGTTTTCTTTTTCCTTCTGGTGGCGTATTTCATCCTGACCGCAGTTAGGTCGGAGGAAAAAATTGTGCCAGTGGATGATGGGCCTTTTATTTCCTATGAATATAAATGGCTGTCCTAGGTTGTTGGTTACTGGGATAGCTGAAAATTGAACAGTTTAAATTTTTCAAACATAAAATTTTGGTTTTTATTATCTAGGGTACTTGATTCTTGCAACTCATCAAGGCGGCGGCTTAGTATTGCCATAGCCACATTTTGTGTTGCAAGTTACATTGTTTAATTTTTACCTGTTTATTTACTTTCTCATCCTCCATTGAAGTTGGGCAGCGCTTGGTATATTATTCGACCATCTATTCCTCCGAGAGTGGCCTCGTCTGTACTTCATCGAATGCCATCTCATCTGGCTCGACGGCCACCTTCAGTGGATCATTACGTGGGGAAGAGGATCCTCTGGCGAAGGTGTTTTTGCTAGGCTTCGCTTCAGCCTCTTTTCTATCTTTGGCCTTAAGTTCAGTAAGATGAACGCATAGCTCAGCCTCATTGACTTAACCTTTAAATAAGTGCGGGTTCTGATCCCCAAGTAGCCTGGGATCCAGAGAGAATCTCTGGTGAGCTTATGAAGCATATCCAACCTCACGACGGCTAATGCTGCGCCATTTCACGGCCTTAGTGTTGGTACTTTATCATTTAGCCAGTCTAGTAATGATGATTTCACAAGACTGTGTCCAGTACCTGAAGGTAAGTAGCTTATCTTTGCTAGAGGAAGCGGACAGAACCGTTTTTTTGCAGCTGTCCAATTAATTCTTTTTTGATAAGACAATCCCTTTCGGTAGATATTTTACCATAAAGCATCTTTGTAGCTTGTCCCAGGTAGAACTTTAGGGTCCGGTCTGGATTTTTTTATATTCGGGATGATTCGTCGGATGTGGTACCTGATCGTGGTAATTTCTTGTCTTTGGTTGCCTTGTGTTTCTGACCACTTTTGGAAGCAGAACTAGGCTCAAACTTTTCTTCCTCTGTGGTGTCTGGTTGTTTAAGGCAGACTACGTTGTCCACCCTTTAATTATGAAGGTGGAGGTTGCCCTCCGGCGTCGGTTGGATTTTTGTATTTTTGGTTTGGGTACATAGTGGTCTTACGAGTAGGTATGGAAAAAAAGGATCAAAGACCGGTTTAGGCTTAATTACAAGGGAGTGTCGCCAGATGCCCTAACGGGAATATTCGCAACAGCATTTTAAACCCTGCAGCATCTTAGCTGCAGACACGTTGCCTTATGCCTTAGCTTGCGCTCTGATGGAGTGTCATTTCGTTAGCTAAAAGTGCTATTTATTGAGTAGCAGTATGTACGTATCCAGCGGTGCCAGAAGATGGCAGACACTCGATGATTGCATTTCTCCACCTCTATGTAGAAAAAGCTATCTACAAGCAAACATGCAAGAAAGCCAGCAATCCAACCAAAATTATAAAGTAAAAGCCAACCTAACCTGCAACTAACTACCGGATTGTTTTAGAGCCTTTAAGAGACAAAAATTTGACAGACCCAATTTGAATATATAGGGTTAGTGAGAAAAATTCTTATCTTTTAAAACTGTCATGAGCTATAGAAAAGTAATAAAACTTGTACTCAAATAGATATCAACAATGTAAATCATGTATACAGGGCGTTTCGAAACATTTTAGAAAAATTCGGGATTGGTGTAACCATAATATACTTTGTGAACATATCAGCATTTTTTTTTCTCGGAACCGTTATTTACAACCGTAATTAAAGATACACAGGGGCTACTGTTTTATTAGAGCAGCAACAAGAATTTTCTCCACGACCATTACTGAATGTATGAATTCCGAAATCATTTTTACTAATAGAATGTAAACATTCACACTCTAGAGTCTAAATATTTATTCTAAAACACTTCCTTCTTATATATTTTGCATGTATTTTCATTATTTATCAAGGTAAAGAATGGATATTCTGTAATCAAACTAAACGATATGGATTGCTATGGATTTCAAAAGTGTCACTGTCAGATATAAAATGACGACAGTAATAATTATTTTCAGACAAGTTTTAATTTAAACAACATAATGAGTGAGGAATCAAGTAAAGTAGATATAGAATTTAATAATATCTGAAAATGCAAATTATGAAAAAACATCAATGCACCAGTTTTCAATTTTGGTAAGTGTACCATAACACTATATAAATATTACTACAATATAATAAAAATATGTCAACAAATAACTTGTGTTCAGATTTAATTTAATTTTGATTCATACTTTTTGATCGTGGAGAAAATATAGTCTGTTACTCGGTTAGAATGAAAAAATTCGACATTCGTGAGTCCTCACGCTCGCTAACGCTCGCGTTCAGAATTTTCAACTCGTGTCGAATTTTTCATTCTAACCTTGTTACAGAATCTACTATTATATTCTTAAAATTATTATTTTTAATGTCGTAATCACCCTGTTACTAACGACTATTCGTATACCTGTAGAGGTCTGCATATTCCAATATAGTACAAAAACTACACTGACTGAAAAAAAAATAATGAAAGTCTTCAGATTCGAGATATTACATTAGGAAAATTTGTAATTTCGTAACTTCGATACCCTGTATGTCAATAACTAACCATATTGGGCATATAGACATTTTTTTTTCAGACGATCATGTATAATAATTTCGCAAAGAGTCAAAGAAATCGACCAGAGTCCATTTTCTATAAGAATTGTGCCTGGTCTTTTGTAAAATGCTAAAAAATAGTTATTTGTGTAACTAGTATATATTTGTTACACGAGGCATGTAGTTTGCATATCAAGACGAAGTCGAGAGCTGCAACAAATATGCTTTTTGCACATATTGGCACACAACATTTTTTCTACGATCGAAATAAATTTTTTTAAACAGTATTTTACAATGCAAGAAATATAAATATAATTCTTATATTAATTTTAACATTATTTTATTTTACTTGAGTATGTATCAATTATTATATTTTTTATAAATTTTATATTTTCCAATAATTTTCTTTATTCTAGTACTTTTCATAAATCAGGTATTTAAAAATCTTAACCAACCGTGCGATTAATCATTGAAATTCAACAAGTATGACCAACTACAGCCAAATACAAAAAAAATCACTTCATTTTCCTAATACTCTCTACAGATTATGTTACATGCACAAAACTGGCTGTATTCCATTCAATTAGTATGAAATATCAAAAGAAATCCTATATATGTATTTTTTACCTTTTCCTACTTTAATGAAATTAATGAGTGTATGATGAAGTTTACTTTTGTTCCTGTCGTCATACGTTTTTTTTTTGATGTGTGTGTGTGTATTTGTGTTTTATGTTCTATGTGTAGTTTCGTGCAATTAAAAATGCTTTTTGACTGGGCTCCGAATACACTAATGACGATGAGAGTATTTTAGTCATTTTGTTCAAAATAGTGAATAAGAGATTATTAATTCTTTTTGTATTTTGATTTTATTCCAATAAACAAAATTAAATTATAATAGTGGATTATAACCAAAAATTTTAAATTTGCTTTTAATACATATACCATATACAATGTATGGATAAAATATGGGATAAACAATTATATTAGTTAGGTAAAAATACTGAAAGAAGGTGATTTTTTTAAATCTCCATTTTCAGCTTATAAACAAGATTTTGAAAACATTTTTGCTTCTGACGTCATTTCTTCTATCTTAATGAAGTTACAATAATTTTAATAAAATTTTGTTTCTTGGTTCTCTTTATGTTTAAAATTTTTAAATAAAGCATGTCAGATTGGGCTTTCGCCATTTTTAAAAAAAGTGCACAATCAAAATATTGAATTGTTAATAACTTGAAAAATTATGAATATAAATTAATTTATCCTTGAGTTGAGAATAGTCGTTACTTTGTAATGTGACGTATAATTTTATTAATTTACTAATATTTTTTGTTTATGACGTCATCTCTTGCTTGTACAATAATGACGTCACTAAAAGTTTAACAGGTGCCTGGTATAACCTGTATTGTTTGGGTAAATATGAAACAACAAGGAAAAATAGGGAAATTTGAAAACAATAGAGAAAAATAGGGAAAAATATAGAAAAATAAATAGAAACATAAAAAAAATTGAGAAAAATTGGGGAAAATTGAGAAAAATGGGGAAAATTTTGAAAATTCTTGAGAACAGGAAAAATTAGAAAAAAAGGGGGCAAATCATGGATGAATGGGAAAATGTGGTAAAAACAGTAAAAATAGGAAAAAAATAGAATAAATAGAAAAAAGTAAGGAAAATAGAGAAAATAGGAAAAAATAGAAAATAATATTGATAAATTGGGATAAGCAGAATAATATAATGAAAAATGGAAAAATAGGAAAAATTGGGCAAAATAGGGAAACAGAGAAAAATGTTGAAAATCGTTAAAAAAAAAAAAGTAGCGGCAAATAGGAAAAAATAGGGAAAAATATAGAAAATAGGCCAAAATAGAGAAAAATAAGTACAAATAGAGAAAAATTGTAAAAAATAGGAAAAAATTAGGAAAACATAAGGAAAAAATAGAGCAACTGGGAAAAATAGAGCAATGAGTACAAATAGGGACAAATGGTAAAGCATAGGGAAAATAGAGGAAAGTAATGGAAAAAGGGAAAACAGAAAATAATAGGGATAAATAAGGGAAAACAGGAAATAACAACAAAAAACAGGACAATTACGAAAAATTAGGAAAAATATGAAAAAATAGGGCAAAATAGGGAAAAATGGTAAAAATAGGAAAAATAAAAAAAAATAAAATAGGGAACTGAGAGATAAATAGAGAAATATCTAGAAAAATATGGGAAAATAAGAAAAAAATAGTAAAAATAAGCGAAAATTGATAAAAATAGGTACACATATTTATAAATAGGAAAAAACAGAAAAAAATAATGAAAAACGGGAAAAATAGAAAAAATGGCGTAATTAGCGAAATATAGAGAAGAATAAGGAAAATTATAAAAAATGAGGAAAATCACGGGGCAATGGGGATAATTTGGGAAAAATAAGGAGAAATGGTGAAAAATAAGAAAAAACAGGGTAAAATAAAGAAATTAGGGAAAATTAGGAAAAATTTAGAAAGAATAGAAAAAATAGTAAAAAATACGACAGCTCGGTTGTCCAGATACTATTGTTAAAGAGACTCCGTAGCAAAGCACAGGTATTCAGCTAATAATACATATAAAATTGCGCTTTCACCATTTTTCAGAAAAAGTATAAATTCGAAATAATTGTTGATAACTATAAAATGTATAAAGATGAATTAATTTGTCTTAAACGTTTTAATAAACAAATATAACAATTTTTTCAATCGAGTAATTTACTTTTAATATTTCCTTTTCTTGTTATGACGTCAACAATTCTAAATTAATGACGTCACTGTAAGTTTCATAGGTATCTGTTGTAGCCTGTATTATCTTATATAAAACCAGAAAAAATTTTGTTCCTTAATTTTAAATAATTGATATTAATTTTTACATAATACATATAAAGTTGCGCTTTCGCCATTTTTTTAAAAGTGCAAATCGAAATAATTGTTAATAACTCTAAAATGTGTGAGAAGATGAATTAATTTGTATTAAACATTTCAATAAAAAAAATGACAACTTTTATAATTGACTAAATTACTTAGAACATTTCTTATGACGTCAACAATTCTAACTTAATGACGTCATATAAGTTTCATAGTCGCTTGTTGTGGCCTGAATTGTCGAGTATAAAACGTGAACAATTTTGTTCCCCAATTTTAAATAATTTAGGAATTATTAATTTTGAAATACCGCATGTTGGTTAGCGCTTTCACCATTTTCTTCTAAAGTATAAAATCGAAATGTATGAAGATGAATTAATTTAATAAAGAAAAATAACAACTTTTTTAACTTATTTATTTTTAATATGTCCTCATTTTTTCTTCTTATGACGTCATTACTTCTAAATTAATGACGTCACTATAAGTTTCAAAGTCGCTTGTGGTAACTTGTATTATCGGGTTTAGAAGGAAAAAAGACGCTTCTTAATTTTAAATAATTAGGAGATATTAATATTTACATAATACATAAAAAATCGCGCTTTCACCATTTTTTTAAAAAAAGTGCAACATCGAAATAATTGTTAAAACTAGAAAATTTACGGAGATGAATTAATATGTCCAAAATGTTAAAATAGATAAAAATTATAGCGTTTTTAACTGACAAATTTAATTTTATTAAGTTCTTTTTTTCTCTTATGACGTCATCACTTATAAATTAACATCACTATAAGTTTCATAGCCCCCTGTATTGTCTAGTTTAAAATGCGCTTTCGCCATTTTTTTAAAAAGTGCAAAATCGAAATTGTTAAAGGCATGTTAAATAGCGTTTTCACCATTTTTTCAAAAAATTAACGAATTAAAATCTTTAATTGTTAATTATTCGGTTATTTATAAAGTCAAATTAATTTATATGATATGCTTAAGGTACGGACGTATTTATTTTATTAAACGCAATTCCAATGAATTTATCTGATTAATTTAATATTTTAATATCAGCAATTGCAATTTTTAATGTTTAAAATTTCAATGCTTTAATATTTTTCCTCAGCATCAACGCAAACTTTAAATTCCATGTCACAAAGTTGTTTAAATATTGGAATTATTACATGATTAATAATTAAATACTGATTTGTTAAATCATTATTAAACTATATTTTTATTAAATCAATAATACCTATAACACCATCAAAAAATTCATGGAAATCGCGTAAAATTAAATTAATATTATAATAATCATAATTATTAATTAAAAAAATAAAACTTAATTACTTATAGCCATTCTAATCACAGTCATCTTATTAAGTACAATGAATAAATCAATGTTGCAATTATTAGGCAATTGCCAATTATTGTTGAATTAAGAATCATTTTTATTAAAATAATTTTTTATTAAAAAATCAGAAAATTTTAAGCTTTTCATACACTTAAAATAATTTAATCATTGCACGATATTCCAAAAACACGCACCATTTCAATAAAACTCTGACACGAACTTTTAAAATTATGATTGAATTTATGGCTATTTAAAAAATAGATAATAATATTTGTTTAAAAGCAATTTTATTATTCTTTTTACGACTTTTACGGAATATATTAGAGTAACAAAAAAGTAAAACACTAACTTACTAAAAAAAAAAACTAATTCAAAGTAGTTTGATGTTTTTAAAAGCTTTGAAGTCTTGTAGGGAGTCGATCTTTAACACTTTGCTGTTAGTTTCATCTTTTAACAACAGTTGTTATAGAAGTTGATGCAGTTTCTACTTTTTAACTTTAGAAAAGTTGTGCGCTCTTTTTAATAAAAAATAGAATTCCTAATACTAGAAAGACAAAGTTAAAAATAGTGTTTTATGGTTTTATTAGGATTACAAAGTAATCAAAGCGACTTATGTGACTTGTTGGCCAAATGCAGATAAAATTTTAGTCGCGATTTGCGTCATGACGATCTCGTCTGAGTAATAGCGGTGTGAGAGGAAATAACGGAAAATATGAAAATGTTTATCCCGGTCCATTTGAATCGGACGTGAAATAGCAGCTTTGGGCTATATGGAAAAATTGGGGATAAGGTAAGTCAACATTGAACATGTTATTTGAATCTACATGACTGAAATGACATATTACGTTTTTGAAATATCACGATTCTCGGTGATAAGGTTGGGAAATAAACAATGACGCACTATATATGCAGATTAGAATACTAATTTATAGTCATAAAAATAGTATATTTGATCCAACAGTATTGAAATAAACTTTAATCTATATGTTAGTTTTTTATGTCAAAATTGGAAATAATTTACAGTACAAAAAGTACTTTCTGATATAAAAATAATTTTCAGATGCATACTAAAGCATCCATATTATTAATAAAAATTTCCACTTTCTCTAAATCAGTATTTAGCTATTTTACGAGGTGATTTAACCCTTCACCATCTTGTCCTACCAAAAATGTTTTTCAGACGTAAAATGAGTTTAAACATTGAAGACTCAGTTTTGATTGAAATAATTTGAAATGCCGGAGTACTAAGAAACCATTTACGGAGTGCGACAGAGAAATTAGGAATCCTAGGACTTAAATAAAACCAGATTAGTCCTGTTTACAACAGTCAACAAGCAAAATTATAAAAAGGAGAAAAAGTAAATATTCATTCACATACAAGTTGGTATCTAATTGGAGTAGAAAAATATAGAATAAACTTTTTATTTTAAAGTAACTGTGTAACACCGGTTTCCCCTTATTACCCATATTAATTCCCATAAGAAAACGCTAAGGTCCAGTCTGGCTATTTTTGCTCAGTACTAGTGATTTTTTGCCCATTCAACATCACACATCGCTCCGTCGGCATTACGTCAAAGGACCCCCGAAACGACCCCAAATTTTAAGACGCACGAAAGAACCTACAATTTAGGACCCCCGAATATTTTCAAGGGCCCCCGAATTCAAATTACTCTTAATTTTTGGACCTCTGAATATTTTTAAGGACCTAAATTTCAGGACTCCTAATATTTTTTAAGGACCCAAATTTCAGGACAACTAATATTTTTTAATGACCCAAATTTCAGGATCCCGAATATTTTTTAAGTATCCCAATTTAAGACCACCAAATATTTTTAAAGATCCCCAATTTTAGGATCCTCTGAATATTTTTTAAGGATTCCAATTTAGGACCCCAAATATTTTTTAACGATCCCAATTTAGAACCCCCGAATAGTTTTAAAGATTCTAATTTAGAACCCCCGAATAGTTTTAAGGATCTCCACTTTTAGGACCCCGAATATTTTTAAGGACACCCGAAAGAATCCCCAATTTTAGGACAACAAAACAGCTGCGGTTCTCGCGAAATTTTCGCAAAATTTTAAATTATTAATAATAAATATACACTATACCTATTTTTTACTTTCTCGCGACCAAAACAGGTCCCAATATTTTATACACCTATTTTTTTTCGCTTTCAAAATAGGTATATAAAATATTTGGACCTGCTACCCTTTAGAACGGCCCGTGTACAAATATCTTGATAGCGAGAAAGTAAAAAATTAGTATGGTGCATATTTATTATTAAAATCATATTTATCATTAAAAATTCGAAATTTCGCGAAAATTCCGCGAGACGTGCAGCTGTTTAGTTGTACTAAAATGGGGGGTTCTTTAATGAATCCTTAAAAATATTCGAGGGTCCTAAAAGTGTAGATAATTAAAAATCTTCGGGAATCCTAAATTGGGATAATTAAAAAATAATCAGGGGTCCTTAAAAATATTCGGGGATCCTTGAAAATATTCCGGGGTTCTAAATTGGGATCCTTGAAAAATATTCGGGGTCATAAAATTTGGGTCCTTAAAAAATATTTGGAGTCCTGAAATTTGGGTCCTTAAAAATATTCGGGTTCCTGAAAGTGGAGATTATTGAAACTTCTGAAATTATTACAAAATCTTAAAATTTTACACATTTTTAAAATTTTTCAAATATTTAGATTTTTGATTGAATTTTTTTAAATTTTTATCATAATTCCTGAAATTTTTTATCAAAATTCTTGAAAATTTTGAAATCTAGATTTTTTTATTGAAAATTTTAGAGATTTTTTATTGAAATTTTTATCAAATTTCCTGAAATTTTTGATGTCAGTCCTAAAATCTGGAACGTTTTACACGTTTTTAAAATTTTTATATATTTTGTATTGAAACTTTTGACTTTTTACCAAAATTTTATTCATTTTTAAATATTTAGACATTTTTGATTGATTTTTAAATTTTTACAAAATTCCCGAAATTTTTTTTCAAAGTTCTTAAAATTTTTAAAATCCAGACTTTTTTTTGTTGAAATTTTTAAAACATTTAGAAATTTTTGATTGACATTTTTTGTCTGTGTCTCTGTGTGTATTCTTCCACGATAGAGGCCACACGTTTAATCCGATTGAGCTCAAATTTGGTATATGGATTTGGGTTACCCGTCGGAAGAACCCATTAGTTTTTACGACATCTGTTGATCGAAAGTGTCGCTATTAAGAAATGACAGATGCAGTATGTCACGGAATTTTACTTCCAATATGTCATTTGAAAGCACTTGAAAAACCATTCCGAAAAGTCAAAATTATTTCTACAAACTGTCACTTGTCAAAAATAAAAAAATGTCAATATTTGAAACTTTAACACTAAATATCTGGAAAAGTATTCGTCGGGAAAGTTTAGGGGTGACACAACCGATTTTTTTTATTTATAAAAAAGTAACTAAAAGAATACTTCAGTAAAGTAAGATATAACTAACAAGCGAATTTTATTAAACCCTCACCCTTTTTACCGTAATGGAAAATGTGCTCCACTAATAAAGTCACTTCTCCAGGTAAGAAGACTGTTTTGTATGTTCTAACTTCTATACTAAAATTGGACTTGATTGATGTAGGTAAATTGTTCTATTTGCAGATATTGTTGGAATTTCAACTGGTTTATTTATTTCCTGCTTCGATATTTGTATTTTTCGTTCGAGTATCGATTGGTGAACATTGAAGAAATTAGCTGCCTTTTTATGCTCCATTTCTACTTGCAAAATAGCATAAATAACAAAATTCATAGCCTCTGGTCACCTCTGGTAACCATCATATTCAATCTGAAATAGAAGAAAAGACTAAATATGGAACTTTTTACTCGTAGGGTATGATCGGACGGTGCCCCATCATGCCCTTCAAATAATGACCCATCTGCATAATTTAACCGCATGGTTGTAACTAGGTTTAGATTAAGTGGAAGTAAATTACTTTCATAGAGTATAAACTCATACTATTCACTGTTAACTATGATTTCAGAAAAAAAAGCCCACACTCACCTCAGCCCTATTGAAAGATCCGCCTAACAAAATAGCATAGATAAACAAAACAGAAAGAACCATATAAATGTACCGATTGCTTTTGTTTAGAAGACAGAAAGCCCACTGTACTCTATATAATGAATTAGCTTTCGATTGGTCGCGACAGATAGCACCAATGGTTTGGTCAATAGGTATCCCAGCATCCCTCACTACCCCATGTTGCCCAGACCTTCCCTATTTGCGAAACATACTAACTGTATGAGTAGATAGTCTAGATTCTTCCGACTGCCACTATAGGGAATTCAACGTGTTTGAGTGTGAGGTATAGGAAATTCAGCGTGTCCGGGAGATAGAGAGCGCCATGACGTCACACGGCGTCGGCTCTGGTCTTCAGCTACATCTGGTCCGATCTCCGTCAGCTCTGGTCTTCAGGTATTTCAGCTCCATCGGCTCTAGTCTTCAGGTACTTCAGCTCCATAGCAGACGTACCTAATAGAGCTGAAGACTAGACCAGATGGAGCTGAAGTATCTAAAGACCAGAGCCAATAAAAATCGGTCCAGATGGAGCTGAAATATTTGAAGATCACAGCCGACGGAGCTGAAGTACTTCAAGATCAAAGCCTACGGAGCTGAAGTACCTGAAGACCATAGCCGATGCCGTGTGACGTCATAGCGCTCTTTTTCTGATACACTAAATTACTTATACCTCTTACTCTAACACGTTGAATTCCCTGTAGTAGTGGTAGGGCGAACGTAGACTATCTACTTATATAATAATAGGATAATATACGAGCAGCAGGTTGATGTGAATACATAATCCGAACAGTTTTTCCATCAAGTTTAAAATCCGCAACTAAAGCAAAAAGAAATAGATTGACGATTGATTTAAACTACTGCATAATAGATTATTGACTAGAGATAAGTATTTCCCATTTAACTGCAGATGGGATCATGATTAAATAGGTGATTCTATAACACAAGCTAAAGTGGGAAACCACTGTTAACTCTGAAGTACACACATAGTTAAACATTGCGCTACGATAACTTCCAGATCTCCTACCATTCATTTATTTAACGTACAAAATAAATTGTTGTGGGCCTAAATTATACGAGCACGGTACACTTGTTAATAGAATTAATACAATAAATGGAAGCGAAGTAACTAATGAGCGATAGGTAGAGCCGGCTCTGTTTTTGGACCAACGTATCCATTAATTACAGTGAATAACCATCGCACGGGAAAGCTGGTTCTCTTGTTTCGGGAAACAATTACACGGTTTCTGCCGGCTTGCTCTTATTTTCCGACTTGGCGGGTAATCTTACTCGAGCGAAATTTTATTGTTCCTCCTATTTGGTCCTTCCTAAGAGTATTTTTTTCAATTGCCATGTTATACGGACTAAGAAGGTCGATTCCACTCCATTAGTAATTACTTTTTATTTTATTTAACCCTGTTTGTTTTCAAGTTAATGTTAATAATTTAAACTCAGATTTAATGGCGGTTTAATCAATGGAAAAGAATGGATAAAAAAATACATAAAACAAGAGGGTCAACAGATGTAGCAATACAGCTTCAACGAAACCAAAATCTATAAATAAGTAACAAATAAGCTTTATATTAATTGGTTTTTCTTTCCGGTTAATATTTCTCCACCTCGACCTTCCACTTCATTCTTATCCTTACGTCAATCGCACTTATTCTGGGAAAATCAGAAACAGATGTACTCTGATTGCGTGTTTCGAAAATTAATTGAATAGATATTGTTTCCTTTTCAAACAGCCATTTATCATTCAACGATGAGTAAATTGTTTCTTCGTTACCGAGTGCCACTCCAAATATCGTTAGCAAGAATTGGTTTGGACAGTGAGAAAAGGAGTTTTTCTTAGGTGCAATGGAAATTGACAAGTTAAAGCGTTTCAATTCCAAAGTTAATTTTTTTTTATTGTTCAAATTTTAATTAACGTTACTAATGAAAATACATTGATTATTTGTTGGGATTCTTTACATATTTACATCTTGTCTCGAATTGCGTTTCTCTTTGATGTAAATTGAAGCTATTTTGCTTTCATTCTCACAAAATTACTGTTTGGCCCTATCTAAATATAACCCTTTAATGAAATGACTACGTTCGGAATTATTTGCATGCTGTTGAGGGGTTCGAAAATTAAAAGACGCAAGTTACTTTCAATTAAGATTTGCTTTATTTATGAGTTGTTTTAAAGTCCATTATATAGATGATATTATTAATTTTGAGCCTAAGCACTAATCAGAATAATATATAATGAAAATAAATACAAGAAAGGAATTATAATTAAAAATTCTGTTTGACAAAAAAATACTGTTTGTTTTTTTCAGATCCAATTTTACTACAAAAATAAATATTTTATCTGAAAATTAATTTTTTAGTAGATAGTACTTTTTGTAAGTTACTGCAAATTATTTCCTATTTTGACATTTTTTGTACCTCATGTTACTCAGTAACAAATTTGCTTGTCTAATACACTTGCACGAAAAAATTCCTGTTTTAATCGAAAATAAATAAAACATATAAAACTCTCGTTGTCAAGGTAACAGAATTTCTACCCAATTAGATTACTCGAAGCATTTCATGACGAGCGAGGGATTTTCCAATAAATTTAATTATTCAAGGTAACAATTTTTGACGGTTCATAATTTTATGAAGTGTTCGTATCCCAATTTTTTTCTAATCACAACGAAACGTATTCAAAAATAAGTAAATAAAGAACTACAAAATTATACTTTTCAATACTCTACGTTTCGTTAATTCTGTTAACATCATCAGGAGTTGATAAAATTGTTCAACATTGTTGAAAACCAATGGTTCCAAATTCCTACTTCAAGTACAAATATGTTGGTGATTTTTTATGAAAATAGCACAATTTTTGAAATAGTTGGTCGGTCATTTTGTATCTTCATTTTATTTTTGAAAATTTTGATACAAAATTTGAATTTCTTAAACCAAAATACCCTAAGTACCAATTTAATTTTTAAATTGATTCACCATTTGGTATCTACCATTTTGATAGTAAATTTGGATTTCTTGAATAAATAGTATAATTTTTGAAAACAGTAGTGGAGCATTTTGTATCTACTAGTTAATTTTTGAAATTTTTCAATACTAAATTTGGATTTCTTGAACTAAAAAAGTTTCAAAGTAGGTATCCATTTTTACGAAAATAACTCAATTTTTGAAAAAGTTAGTCAGCCAGTTCTTATCTACCATTTTGTTGTAGGAAATTTTGATTCCTTTAATCAAAAATCCCTAAATGTCAATTTTTTCATAAATAGTACAATTTTTGAAAAAAATGGTTGGCCATTTTGTATTTACCATTTTATTTTTAGAAATTTTGATATTAAATTTGGTTTTCTTAAATTGAAAAGTTTCAATGTTTACAATTATCAATTTTTACGAAAATAACACAATTTTTTAAAAAGATGTTTGGGCATTTTTTATCTACCATTTTGTTTTTGGAAATTTTGATACTGAATTGGGGTTTATTAAACCAAAAAACATTTAATTTTTTCGGAAATAACAAAATTTTTGAAACAGTTGGTAGGTCATTTTATAAGTTTATTATTTTTTTTTGGAAATTTTGATATTAGATTTGGATTTCTTTAATCAAAATGCCTAAGTATCAACTTTTCCGTAAATAGTACAATTTTCGAAAAAATTGGTGGACCATTTTGTATCTACCATTTTATTTGTAGAAATTTCTGATAATAAATTTGAATTTTTTAAACCAAAAAACTTTTAATGTTTCAATTTTTACAAAAATAACAAATTTTTAAAAAAGTTGGTCGGCCATTTGTATCTCTATGTTAGTTTTGGAAATTTTGATACTACATTTAGATTTCTTAAACCAAAAAAAATTATTATTTTTTACGAAAATATCTTAGTTAATCGGCAATTTTCTATCTACCATTTCATTTTAAGACATTTTGATACTAAATTGGGGTTTATTGAATAGAAAATCACTGAGTATCAATTTTACGTAAATTTTACAATTTTTAAAAAGTTAGTCAGCTACTTTCTCTCCTCATTTTATTTTTAGGAATTTTGATACTTTATTTGGATTTCATAAACCAAAAAACTTTTTAAGTATCAATTTTTACGAAAATAACACAATTTATAAAAAAGTTGGGTGTATATTTTGCATCTCCATTTTATTTTCATACTTTATTGAATGAAAAAACGTATTATCTTTTACGAAAATAGCAGAGTTGAGAAATTATTGATACTAAAAAATTTATTTGGCCATTTTGTATTTACCAATTTATTTTTGGATATTTTCATACTAAATTTAGATTCCTTAAACCAAAAACTTTCCAAATTTTAATTTTTAAATAAGTTGGTCAGCCATTTTGTATCTTTATATTAGTTTTTTTAATTTTGATAGTAGATTTGAATTTCTTAAACCAAAAAATTTGTATTATTTTTTACGAAAATAGCACAGTTATTCAGCCATTTTGTGTATACCGTTTTGTTTTTGGAAATTTCGATACTAGAGTAAAAATTCTTGGATCAATTTTTATGAAAATCACACAATTTTGGTGATCATTTTCTATCTACCATTTTGTACCTACCATTTTGTTGTTTAGAAATTTCAATACAAAATTTGGAATTATTAAACCAAAAAAACTCCTAAGGATAATTTTTATCTAAAAAGTTTGTTGGCCATTTTGTATCCACCATTTGTTTGTAGAACTTCTAATATTAAATTTGGATTTATTGAACCAAAAATATATAAGTACCAGTTTTTCAAAAATAGTACAATTTTTGAGAAAGTTTACCGGTCTTTTTGTGTCTGCAATTTATTTTTTGAAAATTTTTACACCGAATTTTAATTCCCTGACACTCCCGTAGATACTGACCTTTTTGGATTATTTGGTCCACTATGCAGGTGATTGCTGCGATGTTTCTTTTATTATTTCAGGAATTTGACACCATTGTTCATTTATATTAAAATTAATTCTTAATTTTTTTGTTATCCGATACTTGATCATTATGCAACGTTGCCTCATGTTGTCAAATATAGTGATTCATTTGCATTGGTCAGTAAGTCTTCGTTTTTTTTTATTTTTATATACAAAATGATTAAGAAACTTTTTAAACACAACGTCCAATTTATTTTCCGATTTGGCAACATTGAAGGCTCAATTCTAACTAAGTAGTATTAGGTTCGATTCACACTGTGATGCCGTTCATGGTTCTAATTTTCTCCGATCTGGGTCCGATCAAACTTTTTCTATACTACTAGTCTTACAATCAGTTCTGCCAAGTCTACCGTTCTCACATTCTATCTACCGTTCTTCAGCCGAGACTATTAATTCTACCACAAAATTGCAAAATTAAAAACACAAGGATTTACTTGAATTTTAAATCTAATATCAAAACTAAATTTAAAAAATGAAAAATGGACAATGGATAAAACTATGAATAGGTCAATACTGACGGATAGATAATTTTTGCCAACTTAAATTATATCTCTGTCTGTTTTTACCCAATGACGATTCGGTGCATCATCATACGTCGACACGACTTATTTTAGGCATTTCCAGAAGTAAAAAACTATTTGCGTTTGCGCTCGTTTAGCTAAAGAGTAGTGCAAGATAACGAAATCATGACGTCATATGACAGCTACCGTTTTCAAACCCAAATCTACCGTTTTCTATATGGAAAATCTACCTCCATGGCTTTAATATGTTTGGCAACACTGCTTACAATCTGACTGTCTTGATCCATGGTCGATATAGGACGTATTTTAAAATAATCAGATAAAGACTCGCCAAAAGATGGCATTTAATTTTTCTGTTAAAACAGGATACCAATAAAAAAATTATAACGTAAAATAAAAAGCAGAAGAATGTGGATACATCCCTATTTATTAAAGAGAAAAACAAAGGCGAATATCACACTTAATATACAGACGTGGAAGAAAAATTTTTACAATACTGTTGAATGAACTCAGAAACTTTTGAAATTATTTTGAAAAAAATTAAGTGCAAAATTTCAAAAACTAACACCACGTATTTAGACTGTCGGTATAAGTCGTGACATATCATACGATATCGCGATATCGGATGGAAACTAGACCGATACGATAGTGAGAATTCTCTGATTCTTTCTTTTTTAAGAATATTTGACCGGACCGGCAACGGATCACTGAAATATAACCTATAACTGGAACGTCAATTCATATATATGCGCGAGAAACATTTAGCCAACTCAAGGAACTGACATTTCAGAATCTGTGCCGACGCAGTAAAGATAATGTTATGAAAATCATGTATTTGATCACTACAACGATATACAATTAACGAGGTTCGTCTTTGATTAGATGAACTAATTCAGAAGGGGCTTAGGATTAGTTGCTCTCCATTTTTGCCCAATTCTTGTATTTGTAATTTTTGTTGAATATTTCAAAAAACAATAAGGCTCAGTATTTCCATAATTCACTTCACCGATGTTTGTTGCCCCTGCAATTGCCAATTTTATACACTGTTTTTTCACATATGAATGACATGTTTATTGATAGCAAAGGCAGGACCGGTCCTGTTTAGGAAAATTGTGCGCATGCTCTAACCCTGATTTCTTTAAAGTCTACGCGTGATTCAAAACGGCTCATTTTTTAGAAGTTACTTTTATAGGTTATATTTCAATATGAATCGAGCCTAATTCATCCATGACTCCGTCACATTGTTGCCAGTACCTTAAATTTTTCTGCATTTATTCAGTCACGTTTTTACTTGAAAATTATTTTGTTTTCGTCTATAAATTAAAAGTAAACAAATTTGAATTAGTTACTTCTATAGTGGTAAAATTAATCATTGTACGAAAATAAAATAACCCATTAAAATAATAATCTCGTCGACATATTTTAATTAAAACTTGTATAATACCTGCATCTATGTAGGCAACATTTAGAACCTACAAAACGCCCCTTAAAAATTTAATTAGTTCTAGGGTAAATTGCAAACAGGTTTTCATTACGAACGTTTTACTATTCTACAAATGAGATATTCTCCTACGTTTGGTTAAGTTAATAATGAGCAAATATTAAAATTGTCCGAGTTTAACATATAGCGAAAAGATTTAATCAAATAAAACCGTTGAATGTTTTTATAAAGCGATTTTATATTTAAATTTGTGGAATGTAAAATTGTGGATGTTCAGAATAAAATAGTACATATTTAAAATTTCTGAAACTCTTGATAATTTTATAGAAATTTTTCATTTTTATCAGTTGCCGTTAAAAATTGTTAAATTTAAATAATGTACATTTAGTTAGTTTTTTATATAAATTCTAAATCATTTTTAAATAGAACATATGCGCCTCATTTACAATAATTTCAAATTCAGTATTTGAGGAAGTTTTCTACTCTTCATTCAAATTTTAAAGTTAATTTTTTCTGAATTGATGAATATGGTAACTTTCAATTTTTAAATACTTTATTCTAACCAAAATTTATTCACAATAGTAGTTTGCGCAACAAGTGTGAATATGATGGTCATATCGCACGCGCACGAAGTTTGAGCACGACGCCATAGGCGGAGTACTCAATCGTCCGAGTGGGATATGGACATTTCACACGAGTACATTTTTCTACAACCCACTAAAGGAAAAACTATTATAAAGAAAAAATACAGTCACAGGGTTTCAACTGAGGACCTTTGTATTCGAAAGCGAGAGTATTAGCACTGCGCTATTAAGGGCTATGACGGATTTATTATAAAATCACATACAAGTAATAGGCACCTTCTATTTTTAAGGTGGTCATATTCATATTTAGTTTTTGATTTTTTGGGACAATATATCTTTATGGTTAAATGAATATCTGATGAAGTACAATTTATTAAGTCGTCACTTGAATTAATCATTTTAACAAATATGTTTCTATGTTAGTATAAAAAATTCACAGTTTATTTAAAATAAAAAATCCACATGACCTCTCGCCATTTTTTAATCAAAAACGTACAAGTTAACACAAAAAAGTATGAAAAAAATGTACTTTTTTGTAAATCTGCCAACAATGGCTATAGTTTTGAAAATTTTTATGATACGAAAATAAACTATATAGTGTATACAAAATATATGTGTTTGCCATTTTGTTTAGTAATAACCACACACACACGCGCACGCACACGCACCCGCATACACCTACGCACACGCGCACGCACACGCACCCGCATACACCTACGCACACGCACACACACCCGCACACGCACTCGCACACTCACACGCATGCACGCACGCACGCACAAACACACACACACACAAACACGCACACACAGACACACTTCAGGTAGGTACATTTCCTGAATCAGCCTTGATAAAGCTACTATTCACTGAAAACATTGCTAGAAAAAAACCGATAGTCGAAATAATAATGAAAATAAAAATAATTTTAAATTGTAAACAAATACCACATAGGGATTATAAAAGACTTCTGTATCAAATTCGAAGTCGTCCAGGTCGACGACCTGTACAGTATATGCAGAATGACGTCACGAGTCGGCGAAAGGTTTTTAGAGAAACCCAATGTTTAATATTAAATATCTAACGATTGGATGTACTTAGGAAACTGAGACTTTAAACGCTTATGTAGTCGATCGAATTCTATTAAATAACATTAAAAAAATAATGGAAAAAGAGTGGCCCAAAAAAAATAACCGAAAAAGAGTGGCCCAACCAACAGTTTATATTTTATAAATGGCCTATCAACGTTTACAGAACTGTTTTTATAAAAAAAAATGTCGCTATAAACGTTGTAATGATGTTTATACAACGTTTATAAACCCAAAAAGGGCGCATTCCTTTTTCCCGATAATTGTTTAAACATTTACAAAATCATTATAAAACATAGTTTAAAACATTTATACAATAGTTATAGGACAAAATATTATTTTATTATTATGACAAATATATAAAGTTTATCAAACTAGAATAAAACAAGTTGTTTTATTATCTCAGATATAGCTTTTTCGTTTTGACTAACACTAAAAGTAAGCTTTTTGTTGTTAAAGTGTACCCACTGAGAATAATTTATTTTTTAATGGTCCTTAAGATAAGAGGAAGGCAAGTATTGCATCTTTTGTAACAAATAAAATATGTTTGAGTTAATACATCAGCCATATTATATTTTAGTTCTCGATATACATATACAAGATTGACAGAAATTCGATTTGCAATCTGATGGTTGATATTTTAATGTGAAAGAAATTTTTTTGTATAATATATGGGACATATATAGCAAAATTTTAAAGCGCCTCAAATATATTAGTTATTATGAGTTTTAGGAGAAAAGATCAAAAATTTCGTTCCATATTTTTGTCTCATTTTGGCTTGTATTCTAATAAAATAATTCAAGGGATGCCATTATATAAATACTAAAGTAGTTAGTTAAGGTATTTTATTATTACAAAAATGATTTTTTGTAATAAACTTAAAAATGGCCATCGTAAAGTGAAGTTGGAACACAAAATATGGCTTCCACGTTATAAAATACTTTTACCCCCTTGAGAGTTCTTATAAAATGTTGTTTCTCTATGACAGAATTTTATAAAATATTTAGTTTATGGGTGTATTTCAGTTAAACAGAGACGTACTGTTGGTAAAAAGGGTTAGTGTAAAAATATCTATGCGTGTATAGGATTGTACTACATAATAGCTGGATCACTCTAAATATTAGTATGCTTATGTATTTTGTGCATGTATGGGAATAGTTCTTAAATTTCCATTAAAAAAAAAATTAAACTTGCAAATAAAAATGAATAGAGAACAGCTCTGAAAAAAGTTAGGATAGGAAAGTACAATGTTTTTCTTTATATTAAACTGTCCCGGATTTTTATATTAATTTCCTAAAAATTTTTTCCTAACCTACTTTTTCGCCGCTAGTTTTTATTTTAATTTTTAAATAATTTTTATCATTGTGAATTCTTTTTTTTAGTTAAATTCTAATAATAAACCTTTTAAAAAAATACCATTAAATTTTTAAGAAAAAATTTTATAGTTGTGATTTTTTCAAAATGTTATTACAAAAATTGTGGATTTTGTAAGAACATTACTCAAAACCCAAGCAAAGTTTGACCAAATCTAAATATTTTTACCCAAGGAATCTGCAGTTTAAGTGTAATTATGGGGCACCCTGTATAAGAAATTGAATTAACCGAAGTCCGCCTCTTAACTCTCAATATGCATGTTTACCCAACGGTTTCCTGTCTGCTTTTGTTTTCATAGTAATAACGTCTCTCTCCAGGTGGCGCATCAGACCTGGAGTGAACAATCGCACACGCGACGCTTACCGAAATAATTATCCTGTATAGTACATTTAAAAACTATTAGTAACAATGTTGTTTAAATGCTCCAGCTGCATCAGTTATAAAATAATTTTCTCTCAAATAGGTCACAGATGCAGCAACAACAGAGCTGATTTGTGTCTGGCGCAACATCTGCTTATGTTTTAAAAACCTAACCTCATTTTCAAGTTTTATACTTTTTTAAAAAACTAACGTAGATAAATAAAAAATAAGTCAGCATTTAATATAGTCTATAGACTGTTTAGGAAAGTACCTTAGTAGTGGTTTATTATTATTGACAAAAATGAGTTATATTGTTACCAGTGAACATGGGGTTTTGGCTAGGACATTCATAAATGTTAAAAATAATGGGCCAAAACTAAAGTTTGCTACTTTTGTAAATGGGCACAGCATGGATACCACCATTAAAATAACTGGCATTAGTGATGTTAGATAGTTCAGCAAGCATTTGCATTAAGCGAGCCAATGATGCCAATAACTACCGTTGCCAACTTTTGTTATTGTAATTGTTTGATAAGTTTTTATAACAGTTCTACAGTTTGGAGGAAGTATAATGGGAGAACCACTATTGATGTTCTGAAATAAAGCCCTTAGTGCCACTTGAGGTACATTAAAAGACTCAGCGAACAATGTCATACTCTTTACAAACTCTATATTTCTTTCCGCATTGTTTGTATTAGACTGATTTTCCTCATCCGATTCATCCATCAGTTTTACTTTCCAATTATTTAGTACATTTTCATCTTGTTAAAGACTTCTTATGGGTCACCTGCTGCTTCCTGTATAGAGAGGTCTAATGTATTACCAATAATAACTTCATTACCTAGGATATTTGGGTAGCACTTTTCTGTAAAATGCACCACTTTTTTTTTAACTTTTTTCCATTTAATTATTTGTGAATTTATAATACAGTCACTTATCGCTGTAAGATCAAAAGCAATAATGCCTATTGGACCACTGATGAACAAGAATATCTTATTTGTTTGTAACATGAAAATTTGAACTTTTTTTCTCTCTATGCATCGACATAATTTTTGTCTACGATTTTTACATCAAACAGGATATCCTATAGCATAAGGTTTTATGTTTTTACATCTCTCTCATAATTTAAGTAAAAAAGCCATTTGAAAATATTTTTCTTTTGTAGGTATTTCGCAACATGATAAACGAATTACTTCATGACCCTAATAGAAAAGGTTCTTTTAATTTCAATGTATATCATAACTCAAAGCAATTTTTAAGTAGTAAATTACTTCGTTTACGCTAGACATGCTCTGAATAGTCGTTTATATTACTTGACTATACTCAACCCATTTACATATAGGGGCCTTGTTGGTTGTCTAAATATTTAGCTATTTAGATATTACTAATTTGTCGACACACCACCTTACGGATGTCGTTAATCAGGCTTCCATTTTATTCTAAAACGAGATAAGTGTCTTTTCTGTTCTGACCGCTGAAAGCGAATGGTCTTCGTACAATCTGGTGGTAGCGAAATTTTGTATTTTACACGTGTTAGTGTATGTTATCTTATGTCTTATCAAGGGCTTCCATATAAATAAGGATTTGACATGCTCTTCTTAAGCACGCTTATTTTTTTGGGTATCTTTCAAGCCTTACCTTAGAGGCATACCTTCTACGGTATTTTTTCGTTCGTGGAGAACATTTCCACTCGACCATCGGGATTCTTCAGTTGATGAAGAATATTTCTAATTGACCTTCGAGATTTAAGTTGATGAAGGATATTTCTACTCGAACTCCGAGATTTTCGTTTACCCTTTTTGTAAGTGTGAGGTTTATCGTTACATATTTTATAAATGTATTAATAAATGATTTTTTATCCTTACAAACATTTTTTTGTTTTATAATTATTATTACGTAGTTTTTATTATAGTAATTAAATAATAATTTTTTTAAGGTTACCTCTGAGTACAATATGGTTTCACATAGCGCTAATCAAACAGTTTTATAGATGTTCGCAAGAGAAGGAACTAGTATCAGATAATATAAGTATAAATCTATTATGAAAAAAATTTGTTCCGTAAGATGAAATGTCGTATAAAATTGTTGTGTAATTGTTTATAAATAGTATCAAAATTTGTTATAAAACTATTTGTATTTTTGCTCTAAGAACATTCTTGAGACTTCCTTATAAAGCAAAATACTTAATAGCTTAATCATCTCAATGACAATTTTAATAAAACAAAATTGCGTCCGACGAGCGGTAATAAAGCAATTATAAAATAAAATAGAACAAACAGTTCAAAATTATAAAACATATTTGCTAGTTGGGAGGTAACAAACCTATTGTGGGATTAATTATTTATTAAAAATTTATATTTCCAAATAAAAATATACATTAATTCAAAAATAAAATCCGAAGTTGTTAAATATCTGAAAATATTTGCATTTCCTACAACGGAATTTGTTAAGTATGGCAAAATAGTTTATTCTCGAAATAATGTAGAGTGTTGAAGGCTATAAACACGCCAAGAGCCATTTACGTTAATTACGACTGTACTACATATAAAATTTTATGCACGGGCGAACAATTTTAATGTATAATAATTCTATCTATAAAATTAAACCAGAACATTCCTTTATTCAAAATATTGTTGTTTGTAAAAAGTTATTTTCCAAAAATTACAAAACAATATAAAAATATTAAATATTTTATAAATTTTTTAGAATCTAGTAATTAAAATAATAATGCAGGAAATTTAGAGAGTTAATATCATTAAAAGGTTTAAGTTGGTATTAAAATGGGAAAAAAATTATCTACCCTTCATATGTAAATTACTTAAGGGCTAAATAACAGTGATGCGATAATATGGTCAAAAATTTCTTAATGGGTAAAAAAATTTAAATGTTAATTTATGCATATTTATTTGACAAAAATATTACTAAATATTATATTAAACGTAATAATATTAATAAAGATGATAAATTATTATTAATCAATAATCAATTATTTTAAAAAATACTCGATTAATGAACTTAAACTTTATTCAAACTTCGACGCGTGTATATTTTCATTATGCCTCTCCGTTGCTGTCTCAGACATAAAACTATCAACATCCATTGATTTACGACGACATTCAAGTGGTCTGGTCCAAATCCCATGGCTCGTCATCATAATTCCTTCTATTTATGAAATAAAAAATGTTACTATTCAATTATTGATATTTTAGTTATACGCATAAATATTACAAACTTAATTTTCTACAATTTAAAACAATTTTAAATAAACGCGGTAAGAGTTTTAGGGTTTTTTGTACTGAAAAAGAATGAGAAATAAAGAAGGACAAATAAAATAAATATTTATATACATTGCGTAAAAAATGTCATTCATTATTATAATGCATATATCAGCGTATACAGCAAAATAAAAAAAAATGTTTGTTTAAATCAACCTTGTGTTAAGAGGAGGATTTACCTTGCGACAAAATAGTATGTGCAAGGGTTTCGCTTTACTCGTCCTACGCGTTTGTTTTTTATTTTTAGTGAAAGAAAAAAATATATTTGTATTGGAGAAGATCTAATCTGTGCTCCTCTGCAGCTACATTTTGAAAATTTGGCTTCATTTTTTTTCAAAAAAAATCCAAAAATTGTTCATTTTAGCCAATTTTCTAAATTTTTTTTACAAAAACCGAAGTAAAATATTCAAAAAGTAGCTGCAGAGGAGCACAGATTAGATCTTCTCCAATACACCTATATTTTTTTCATTCATTAAAAATAAAAAACAAACGTATAGGACGAGTAAAGCGAAACCCTTGCAACTGAAGATTTTGCTCCCAGGAAGTGGCGCCACCGTTAGAATTTAAGAAACATAGCTTGTAAATAGAAATAAAATAAATTCTCTTGTAAGCAAAGTTTTACGAGGGTAAACAGTATGAAATAAATTTAAACTTAATTATAGAGTTTATATAATTTTTCGGACAAAATTTTTTTTTAATTAATCAAAATAATTTTATTATTTGGATGACAATTTTTGTTTTTATGAACCACAATTTTTAACATGAAAATTACAATAAAACTAATTTTACTCATCATTTTTAAAATTTTACAGGAGTTTAACAACATATAATAAAGTATTCAATTAATTAATTTAGTAAGTTAAAATTGAGATTTAATTTACAAATGTATTGGTACTTTTACACATCGCACGGTTAGTAGTAATAAATAATAAGATATATTCTAGCTACCCAACATTGGCATATCGGCATTGTTTGACGGTTTAATTACCAACAATCGGTATCTTTTGAATGCAAAGAACTTTGTCAGCAAAAATCAGTGGTGGTGGGGGTGTCATATTTTGTCGGTACTTACTTTGGGGATAGAAGTTTAAGTTGGACTAGTTTTGACACATTTTGTTATTAGTCTGATCTTTCTTAGAGATAAGTGTGGTGATTTTAGTGTTCTGATTATTTCGATTGTTTAAATCTTCAACTATTAATTATTGTGCTCGTGAAGTGAAGGGACTAGTGTTAATATCAATTAGGATATTTAAAAATGCCCCGTAAAGGACTAAAAACTCGTATATTACATCGTCAAAGCGATTATCAAAACGAAATAGGATTTGCCGGATAAAAAAAGTAAGTGTAAAAATATTTATTAAATCAATGCATTTAATTACAAAAAAAAATAGTGGTCGTGTGAGATGAGATGAGAATTAAAAAATAGTATGGTCCGGGGCGTTTTAAAGAAAAAAATTTTGGGAAATCCATTTTTTTTTTAATATCTTTTAATGAGAAAAATTTCGTACGGGGTCGCAAAAAACCCAAAAAACGATACCCTCCTTTGGTGAAATCTGCAAGAAAAAATTTAATTCACCTTTCAAAAATTTAATTAAATCTATTGTTAGTCCGACTGTCTTTTTTTCTAAAGCCACCCAACATGGAATTAGAAATGAAGCAATTGCAATCCGAGCCGTAGAAATGAGGATGCAAAAAAAAATTAACCCTTGTGGTGTTCTGATAGATAAAGACTTGGATTATGTCGCAGGATCACCAGATGGGATTATTGAAGAAGAACATGCAATCGTGGAAATTAAGTGTCCCTATGCATCTAAAAATATGTTTATAGAGGAAGCAATACAAAAAAGAAAAATATTTTTTTGGAAAAAGGACGGTGGTACCATTAATAAATTACATAATTGGTATTACCAAATTCAAGGCCAATTGCATGTAGCAAATTGTGACTAATGCTATTTGTGTGTATGGACCGAGATAGATTTAAAGATCGAAAAAATTGCCAAAGACAATAGCTTCTGGAACGAGAAAATAGAAAACCAAATTAAACATTTTTATTTACAATTCTTACTTCCAGAAATCGTTGACAGTAGAATAAGTCGAGGGATGCAAGTTAGAGACAAATAATATTTGTACAATTGTTATATAATTGTAAACGTGAATTGTAAATATTGTAATTTGTAAAAATTGTATATTGTTAATGTTGTAAATTGATAAGGTTGTAAATTGTTAACGTTGTAAATTGCAAATTTAAATGTTGTGTCATATATTTATAGTAAATATCCTTTATTTTGCTTTTTTAAGAGGGAAGTCTTCAAGAGAACTTTGTATCGACATTTAAAAAAATAAAATTACATTCCTCCTTTACTTGAAAAAAAAGTTATTGTTAGGTACATAATTTTAGAAAAAATAGTATGTTTACCTCGTAGTAAAAGCACATTCCCAGACTCCAATGCTTGTTGGCCTCGGCCTACAATGTCGTCCGGGAATGTATCGCTTTTACTACTAGATAAACAATGTACTATTCTTGAACAATGCCAAATAAACGTAAAAGTGAAAAAACCCCTTTATCGGAATCAATTAAAACAATTCGCGATCATATAACTCGAGCATTTGCCGTTCTCAAAAAGTAAGTTAAATAACAATAATTACAAATTAGATATGTATGGTATATTTTACATAAGGCGACTCTACCGTAATGTAAATTCTTATTATTAAAAGTTGGTCTTTATATTTGACTTTATTAAAAAACTATTTTCAGAAACAAATTCTGAATGAGAATAACTGAAGGTTGATTGTGCTAAATTCTTATTTTTCCATCTGTTTTTTGAGTAAAAAATTAAAATTGAACATAGTTAAAAAAAACTAATTAAAAAATTTACAGATTTAATCATATTTGCATAAGTTAATCCCGAACTGGTGTAGCCCATTTCGGCACAATGTAACATAATTATCATTATTGTCTCAATATAAATAAATAGGTACAATGTGTGATATCAATTCATTTTTTAGTTTGCGGCCAAGACTGTAACTGTTAAATTATTGGAGGTTTTCGAGGAACAGTTGAACGTGAAGACTTATTACTAATATGTATGGATTTTTATAAAAAATAACAGGAAACCAAAATTGAGAATATAAATTTCCTAAAAAAATTGTCTTTACCTTTCTCCGCACTTGGTATAGTTTCGCGGCTAGTTTTTATTTTAATTTTGAAATAATTTTTTCCTTATTGAATAATTTTTTTTTATTAAATTTTAATATTAAAAATTCAAAAAAAATTGTTAAATTTGTAATAAAAAACTTTATAATTGTGTTTTTTTTTCAAAATTTTATTAGAAAAATTGTGGAATTTTTAAAAATGGCTCAAAAAAATTTGAAAATTTACAATTTTAAAATTGACCTTTTCCATATGTATTAAAATATGGTTTTGATTACTTAATATTATTTTATTTCACTTGTTCAATATCATTCCTGACCAAATCATTTTTATAAAAATAATCTTAACAGTTATAATTCACAACTTAGAAATAACGCCACTTTCTGAAAATTCATTGGCATAAAAATGGACTGATTAATTTTCGTTTTTTGTAATTATGGTGAAAATATTATAAGACCTGCTTGATGAAACAGAATCTTGGTATATGCTGCAAAACAGTATTATTTTAAATTATATTGATTCTGAGTGACTACACAGATTTTAACGAACATTAATAATTGAAATTATGGCTAAAAATCCTCTAAAAATTATTATTCATAATTAATTTATTGTATAAATTTCTACTAATATGCCTATTTTTATAAATAAATGTTTTATTTATTTGATTTATATTAATCCCAAAACTCTCATACGAATTTAACTATTGTGATAAATCTAGTCGATGCAATTCGACCAACTTTTATATCTACCCTGGTAGAGCCCGAGAAACGTGCGGTCAAAAGAGATAGGATACGCCCACAATCATAAAATCTGCTTCTTCCGATCACACTGATCCCCCTCAGGTGTATCTGTTCGTCAAGTAAATCATGCTCTTAAAAGATAAATCACAACCGCCCGTATCCAAATGGGAGACCACTCCTCATACAAATTGATTTTTATTACTTTTCAACGTAGAAACCGAGCATTGAATATAAAATTTCTGGGATTTCAACAGTAGAAAATGAGAATATTCCATTGAGAATTTCAACTGTTAAATATGCTTATAGTATTCTAAAATTCGATTCAAGCCTAGGGAGCACAATATGGCCGTAGCTGGTTTATCCCATATTAAATATGTAAATTATGAATGGTTTGCAGCTTAGGTAGATAACAGTCATACATGGGTCCCCTGTGACCAATTTTAATTGGATTATATGACTGTCCCTTCCAATATTCATGTTGTTCATGGCTCTAGCTTCGAGCTGCTTATTTAAATATATTAGACAATGCTAGGTGGAAATGGCTGCGATTTATATTGGTTCATTTATATCTTTCATTAATTATGTATTGAAATTGTATTTATAGCTCATACATTGACCTATTATTAAATATTTACTTTTAGACGTGTTTTAGTTTATGTTTAATTATTTTTTCTAAAATTTTATTATTTTTAATTTATTGGTTACTGGCTTAAATAAATTTTTTGAATTATATTTCGTTCGGTAAGTAGATTTTTTTTCTTTGATGAAATTGGTTTTAAATCCTGTTCAAATCGTTTGCTAATTGTTGTTAGGTTGTTGATAAAAAATTTTAATCGAAAAGTTTTCAGAAATATTCATAAAAAACTTCGCAAAATGGTTTAATAAAAAGAAAAAAATACAGAAATGCATACAAATATATATGAAAGCATTTAACTTGTTTAAATATAATAATTTGTTTTAATGTTCTTTTTGTAATTTAAACTCAGTATTAAATCACAAATTTATTTTATTTTACATAAATTTTCTTACTTTTACCATAATGTTAGTTTTTTTTTATTTCATTTATATAATCCTTCTATTTAAATACCTTAAGAACTATTTTTTCATTTACTTCTATTTCCATTTAGAGTTAAATTGTACAAAGGCTCTACATAAATAGATATTTACCGTTTTCTCTGAGACAGCTAATTAACAAAAAATATGGCTTTGAATTAAACGCTGTGTCTCAAGATAATTAGTACTTCAGCTCTCATTATGTCTTGGCTGCTAAACCACAAAATGCAAAATGGGAATGTTACGTTTATGTTTTATTTGCTATATTTGTTTTTTTTTTAGTAAATTCTTGATTTAATAATGGAAATTAAGTTTGAAGATAATTATTTAACTAAAAGGAAATTTTTAGGATGTACGTATATTGTTACGATATTCACCTATGGAATATTTTTTAACTATTGGACAAAATAAATTTATGTTTATTACTAGAATAAAAAACTTAAAAATTTTTTTTTATAAAATTTTATTGAACATTAAATCTTTCAGTCTTTGAGCTGGGATCTTTTTATATTGTTGATAATTTAAGTTTACTTATCAGTATTAAATTTTTTTTATATTAATTATGTAATTTTTTTTATTATTTTATCAATATTATTATATGATAATACAAATATAAATAACTGTATGTAAATTTTGAGAATTCCTTTGTATTTTTACTGTTTAAAAATTAATTTGTTATTAATTAAATAATCAAATGTAACATTTAATAAAAAAAGTTTTACATAAATTACAATAACTTCTAATATCAAAAAACCTTAAATAAACCTTTAATTCACTCATACATTCCTTAAGTAACTAAAAACAATTAAAATCTAACTAAATATATTATATCAACATCTAGGCTTTAACTTTCAAAACATTCCTGTCCTTTTTGAGATTTTGTTTTATTTAAAAAAAAAAAAAAATTAAAAATTTTTTTTATTATATAAGTTCCTGATTTTCTATTCTAGAACAATCTATTCACTGCTATTTCAGATTCTCCACATATCTCCTTCCTAATTCCAAATACACCAACTTGAACTATACCTTCATCATACTATTAAATTTGTATTTATACAGTATAATTACTTATTTGATTATTTAAAATCTCTTTATTAATTTTAATTGGTTTCTTTCTGACAACCCTATTGTCAAAAACAAAACAATTTTTTTTTGATAATCCTCATATTTATTTCATTTCCCCAGTGATGTTATTTCCCTGGAAATCATTATACAGGGTGATTTTTTTATTACAATATATAATGATAAGGTGAGTAATTACACCGCGACCTATAAGATCTATTATAACCCCTTCCAGTTCCTGCTACTATATATGTGTCTAGCCATTTCTATCTTATATGCTCCCATGTATTGGGCCCTTATTTTTTTGCAAAGCAGTGCATTCTGAGAGTATATGGATTGAATTTTCAACCTCTAAGTCACAAAATCTTCATTCTTCTTCTTCTGCTAGTCCATGCTTTGTTTCACAATAGCTGTATATATCTACTGCAGAATTTTTCCCAGCAAAGTTCCTGCATACCATTAACGCTTTCGTTGCCTTAGTTGTTACTTCTTTTTCCAGAGCAGTGTGTTGTCTAGAATTAGTCCAAGGTATTTTGCTTCTGGTGTCCATTCGATAACGTGCCCATCCATTTTGATGATTTTGAGACTGCGGTTTAGTTTTCTCGTAAAGGCTGCGAGAGTGGTTTTGGTGGGGTTAAAGTTTAGTCCCATCGATAGGCACCATTCTTTTATCTGGCCATTACGACTATGTTATCAGCATATCCTTGGCAGGATATACCGAGGTCAGTCAGAACACGGAGAAGTTTATTTACTGTTAGGCTCTTGACCTACGTTTGTCTCTTCTATCCTATTAGAAAGCAATTGCGACATCCAATTGGAAGTCATGCTCTCTACCCCTCTGTCATGGAGTGCAATTCTGACAGCTTCATGTAGAGTCTTGTCAAAGCCTTCTATGTGTAGAAAGATTCATATCGTAATTTCCTTGTTAGTGCTTCATCAGCCAGTTACATAAAAGCGGTGTTCGTGGATTTACCTGCTCGATATGCATGTCGGCTGGTATCAGCGGCACCCGCTCCAGGATCTCTTTTCTAATATGATTATAGCTTTTTCCATCGTTTTAATGACAAAGGATGTGAGGATGACTATTCGTAAGGATTTAGGCTGCGTGGTGTCTTTTTTCCTTCTTTGGAATGAAGGTGACTTTGACCATTTTCCATACTTCTGGTATATAGCCCAGTTCAAGGTGGCTCCGATTAATGTGGATGATTATGCCCTCGTTGAAACAGAGCTGGGATGATTCCATCGATCCCTGGGGATTTATATGGTTGGAAATTATCCATGGCCCAACTTATCTGCCGGCTACTATACATTTTTGTAGCTCCCTAGTGAATCTGCTGTATTCCTCTTGTGCATTTCCTGTGAGGATGGGTTTGTTTCCAAGAATGTAAGTAGAAACATGGCTGATTCCTCTTCATCTTCTGTGAAGCTCTTGTTTGGCTTTTTTAAGGCTATAACTGTATCAATTTTTCCTTTCGCCATAACTTTGTACAGTCTTGCTACTACGGGTGTTGAGTCGATATCCTCACAGAATATTCTGAAGCTCTTCCTTTTAGCATTCCTAATATCTTTATTGTAGGTGATGAGTTTCTCGGTGTAGCTTTGCCAAACTCCGTTGTACTTGGCCCTATTGAAGAGTTTACTTACTTTGGATCTTAACTTTGACAGATGACTGTTCCACTAAGGTGCGTCACTACAATTTTTTCCTTTCTGAACCGGACAACTCAATTCATATTCATGGAGTATTGCCTTATTGACTTCCCTTAGGTCATTTTCTAGTTTCAGATAGTGCTTTTCCTTGGATAGGCTCAGGACGGTCCGTATCTGATCTCAACAAATTTAATCTTTGATTAGATAGAGAGGGTTCCCTCGATACTGACTAGTTTTTAATTAGATCTTTTAAGCTCTAAGTACTTAACGTGATGTTTAGTACTTCTTCCCTTACCATAGTTATAAATTTAGTGGTGTTCCCCATGTTGTGTATAATAATGTTACTTTTAAAACTAAATTCTAAGAGTTGCTCACCCCTGTGATTGGTGTCGTTACTTTCCCAAAAAAATTTAGGATACAATTTTCTCATATATTGTAAGGGGTAACATATTACTATATATGACTTAAATGTTTTCAAAGATAAAATATGGTTATTTCCTATAAATTTTAATTTGATAAATATTTTTTTACTAAACTGGTCAGGCAGTCGAAAAGACACATTACTGTAAAAAAAACGTTAACTTACTTTTGATAAAATCCTGCAATTTTCAGAGGACAAAAAATAAATCATGAAGAAGAAATATCAGAAGTTTTAGGTGAGATAATACCTATTAAGAAAATCTACAAAATAAAATTATAAAAATATCAATTTCACCTGTTAAAGTTGATCTGCATATGAAACTTTTAGATTTTACCTCAGAACTATTTTTTTAAGTTTGGTGCAACTAATATTTTGATCCATTCTGTAATATTATATATAATATGAGAATAGCTAATTAACAAAATTAATTTGAAAATTAATATATTAATGTTCGTCAGACAATGGATTTTTCTTTTTCATTTTAAAATTTTAACAACTAATTTAAGTTGAACTTTTGTTCGTTACCTGTTTTTATGACGTTGCGGTTATTCCTCCATTAGCTGTAAAACCGACGAAACGTCCGTGAAACCTGTTCATTATTACCAATGTACATTATTCTAACACATAAAATTTTATTAACGTTAAACCCTTGAATATATGCCTTTAATTAGCTAATTGACGCTGTTAGCCAGTTTCATAATAAACCTACTTTGTATCGATGTTAAAATTAAATTATTAGGTACAATAATAAATTTTGGTCAAAGAAAATTGTGAGATATTTATGCAAGTGAGTAGTTGGGAGTAGGCAGCCAGGAAATCTTAATAAAATAATAATTTAAAAGAAAGTATCCAGGAAGAACAAGTTACATCTATACATAATAGTTATTAGACCAACGGCATTCTATGGAACTGAAACATGGATATTAAATAAGGATGATGAAATAAAATACTAAGAAGGATATGAGGAGGGAAAAAGATAAACCAAGAATTAATATGGAGAACAAGACAAAAGTAAAATAATAAAAGCAAATAGAATAGGGTGGCTGGGCCATATATACAGATTGCCAGATACCAGAATGACAAAAAAACTGATAGACAGATCATACAGGATCAAAGAAAAAAGAAAGACCAAAAAAGTGGTACACTGAAGCGACAGACGACCTAAGAGAAGGAGGAGTTCGGTATTGGGCGGAGACGACAAGAAATAGGAAAGAGTAGAGAAAACCATCACCATAATATGGGCCTAAAAGGCCTGTGTGAAGCGTCACATATATAATTATTTAAATATTTATATATTGACTGAAACACCCTGTAGATAGATTTAATTAAAAAATATCAATGCTTTAGTTGTTTCTATAATGAATTAACATTTACACATTAAATAAATTACAATTTTTTCTTGATTTGCATCTTCTTTACCTCTTATCTATTAATTCTAATTTTATTTCTGTAATATTTTTACCTAAATTTTCATTTAAATCTGACAAAAAAACAACGAAAATATTTTTTAAATTAATTCAAAAATGTTTTATTACTTAGATTTTCACGAACATTGACACATATGTTGTCTAGGAAGCGTAGATTCCAAAAAATAGAGCAGATATGTACTAAAAATTAAAAAAATGATGGAAAATGCAAAAATAAATTTATTTACAAAATAACAGTAAAAAATTGTAAAATTTATTTTAGCTATATCATGTTATAATTTTAGTCGTCACACCAGATTTCTCTATCCTTTAAGTATAGTTAGACTTGTTCCTAAAAATAGTAATATAATAAACTTAAAAAAAAACTATGTGGTTGCTTCTGTTAAGTTGTATCTATAAACTATTGAACGCCAACTGCAACTTCAACGTCAACCGCAACTGCAAAGTTCAATTGTACGAAAACAGTAACGGAATTTATAAAATATCTGCAGCAGTTGTTGTTGAGGTTGCCGTTCACACAAATATAACATAATTTTAATTTTGCAATTGAAGTTGCAGTTGATGTTGCAGTTGAGGTTGCAGTTGAAGTTGCAGTTGAAGTTGAAGTTGAAGTTGAAGTTGAAGTTGAAGTTGAAGTTGAAGTTGAAGTTGAAGTTGAAGTTGAAGTTGAAGTTGAAGTTGAAGTTGAAGTTGAAGTTGAAGTTGAAGTTGAAGTTGAAGTTGAAGTTGAAGTTGAAGTTGAAGTTGAAGTTGAAGTTGAAGTTGAAGTTGAAGTTGAAGTTGAAGTTGAAGTTGAAGTTGAAGTTGAAGTTGAAGTTGAAGTTGAAGTTGAAGTTGAAGTTGAAGTTGAAGTTGAAGTTGAAGTTGAAGTTGAAGTTGAAGTTGAAGTTGAAGTTGAAGTTGAAGTTGAAGTTGAAGTTGCAGTTGACGTTTATAAACTCAAATTTATAATCATTTAACTCACCAAAACAAGAACAAACAAAATACCAAACGATATAATGTGCCTGCTTGTTGTTTGCTCATAACGACCGTTCACCTCGATGTCAATTGTGTGTTTAACTGTAGTCTCAACTAAGCCCCGGCACATCCTTTAGCAGGTTAACTGTTGTACTAATTGTCAGTTCTTATATATTGGTACCGGGCCCATCCGCTCCGCTAGTGTACATAGCGGGAAATTTAAACTAACCAAAAAAGCGGGAAATTTAAATTATCTAAAAGAGCGGGAAATTTAAACTAACCAAACGAGCTGGAAATTTAAATTAACCAAAAAGCGGAAAATTTAAATAATTATAAGATGAAATCTCCAAATGTTAAAGATGTACAAATTTAAATTTTTGCACACTCAAATGACTGCAAAAATTCAAATATGTACACATTTAAAGTAGCCTAGTCGAGAAGTGACATTTCTGCGAAAAATAGTTAGGATGGGTAAAATATGAGCGATGGCTCATTCGACGCGGATTACAATTTTGAGCAATGTGCCATGTCGATTTTTTCTTGCAAATCAAAATTGTAATTGTTAAAAAAAAAAACGAAAAAAAACAAGTCATTTTAATTTTTGATGATAAAAAGTATACAAGATAGCGGGAATTGCAAAAAAGATCCTTAAAGAGGAGGAAATTTCCAAAAAAAATTCTAACTACCGGATCTCTAGCTCCAATATTCATAACTTTAATTTGTTGCTGAAAATAGGGTTCCGCGCGACCTTTTCGGGATGAGTATGCCGCCCCTATAGTGACTGCCGCATCTAAAATAATTTTTTTAAAGCACAAGATATTGATTTAAAAATTTGAAAAAATTATGGTGTCATTTTAACACTGAATAAACAAAGTCCAGTTGGAAAAATTTTTTAAATGCATTAAGCTAGCCTTTTGTTAATCAACTATTTTCTTTAATACCTCTGTCTTCATTGAAAGCTGGAGAATTGTTTACATAATCACCCTAAACATTTTTTTGCCTATTTGAGTATTTTCTATGAGTGTACTCAATATGATGACGCTATAAAATTATTTGAAATTTGTTTATATTCTTTATAACGAGTTTTCTAAGTTAACAAAAAAATCGTTAAATTGTTGTCAAATTTTGTTTTTCTCATATACTTTGGTATAGCTGTTTTTATATTTGAAATAAGGATTAAATTATTGTGTTTAAGATTTTTTACGGTTTAGCATGTGTTGGGTTTTGTTGTGCAGAGCTCTGGTGATTGGGGCTGTTGCGGAGATGGAAGTGTCGTCCGCATACAGTCCATTGGCTAGAAGTTCGCGGGAGGGGGAAGTCGTGCGTGTATATGACGTATAGCACGGGGGCTAACACTGTCAATAAACCTTGGGGGACTTCAGTTTGTGGAGTCAAGAGATCTGCGGTGGAAGAACCGACGGAACGAAATGTGAGGTAGGAATGGATAAGCTTGATGATTGGGTGGGAATGCCGATGTTGGAAAGCTTCCGAACAAGTACGGCATACCAGACCTAATCGAAAACTTTCTGGACATCGAAGAAGACTGACAACTCACAGTGACCTAGGTTTAGGGATATGGAGGTAAGGGAGTGGAGTCTCAGTAGTGCATCTTGGGTGGACTGCTCAGACCTAAAACCGTCTGGGAATTAGGGGATCGTTCCCCTTTCATCCGGAAAATCCTAGATACCGTCCTTGAGAAGATTCTCAAAGGCCTTACCCAGAACATTCGTCAGGGATATAGGTCTGTAGGAATTGGTGGAGGTGGGAGCCTTGTGGGGCTTGGAGATCAGGATGGTGTGGGCAGTTTTTCAGTTTGATGGAAAAAAGGAGTACTGAAGGCAGGCGTTTAATAGGAGGGTGAGGATGGGAACGATGGTGACAGGTAGGTTTTTCAGGGCCTGACGTTGATTTGGTCAGGGCCTGGGTCTGAATTTCTCCCCTTCTGACATACCGCGGCGATATCTTCTGGGGGAATGGGTTGAGAAGTGGCTTAGGGATAGGGGGAATTGGGGGGTTGGGTAGTGGTGAGGATATCTTGCACTATGAGGTTGGTATATTCCTGGAAGTTTTAGTTGAAGTTGGGATTGACGTTCGTTAATTTGACTCCCCGGTACTTATATACGGCTCCGACTCGTTCAACTCAACTTTCGACTCCGACTCCACTATCGAATCAGATTCCAGTATGTGATACTTTGAGTTTTGAGTCTTCGAGTTCCAGTGAATCAATGAACCAATTCAGCTAAGACAGTGAATTGATTATTTGCAATGATTCGTTGAAAAAGAACGAATCGTTCATCGTCTATTGTGAAATGAGCTCGAACGAATACAAAGTATCTCGTTTAATGATAAGAACCATCGAAAACAAATTTTTTTTTGCTCGTGGCGCTCGCTAAGTTTCACGAGCTTTTTGTGTTCGGCTCATACTGCTCGCGAGTAATGTGGACCAACCTTAACAAACAAATATTAATTAATAAAGACTCAATACAGCATAATTTTAAAACATAAAAAATGAAAATCATTAAAAACTGCAACTAATAAAATAAATTATCACAATATATATTTATATAGGTTTTATTTAAATTACATTTTCTCATATCTATTTACCATAAAATTAAATCAATGCATTGAACAATAAAAGGACATATTGCTGTCAATATATGATATTTCATAAAATTTCAAAATTATAAAGGAACTAACTTAAAAAAGCGAATAATCAAAACAGCTGTATTAATTTAATTTTAATTGATATTTCAGTTGCACAATTTATTTATAAATTCATATTTGAGCTGTTTAACATTATATCATTAATTAAATAGTCAATGACACAATTATAATGGGGACCTGTAATATGTTGATAAACTAGCAAAAATACATTATGGTCTAGAGTACTCGTACATTACATTTATGGGTAATCAATATAGTTAATAATTTAAAATATATGTTTAGGGATTCGCTAATAAAATATTATCTACATAATTAGGGCAATTTTAGTGACAATTACTGTTTTACTAAAATATTGTGGCTACATTTTCAGGATATTTTATTTATTTATGTTGTATGTAAACAAAATTGTTCCCTAAACAAAACAAAAAATATTATTTGGTATTATTTTTTTTATAGTAATAATAGGGAATTAAATTGTGAACATGATAAACTTTAAAAGCGTGTTAAAGTTAAAGCAAATTAAAATATTGTCAAGAAAAATATGCAAAAAAATTCAAAAATTATAAACAAATAAATAAAATGGGATCTATTTTTCTGGAAATTTGTCAAAAACTGTAAATGTTGGGGAAAATGTAAAAAAAGATTCTAAAACACGAATAAATTTCAATAAAAATACCCAAAACTCTATTTTAGTTATTATTAGTTTTAACTTAATTTAATTTTTAATTTCGCCTACCGAGCGTGACTTCGTACGAGTGCTGAAAATATATAAAAATATAAATATTATTAAATTTAAATCACGTAGGAAAGGCAAAAACAACATCCTTAAAAGATTTTTTTTTATAAAATTTCATAAATAATTATTAAGTATGGAAAGACAGTTGGAAGTCATAAAAACAATTAGTAAATGTGTGGATTGTATGGGAATATTTTTTAGAGTGTAGTTTGTTATTAAAGAATGATAAGAAAGTGAAGGAATTCGTAAAAAAAGTTATTAAATTCGGGGATTGTATAGGAATTTGTTAAAAAAGAATAAGGACGTGAGGAAAGATAGTTTGAAGTCACAAAAAAATTAGTAAATCTATGGATTATTTGGGATTTTTTACTGTGTAGTTTGCTATTAAAGAAGAAATTGTATTGGATTTTTTTTACAGAAATTTTGTTGTTAAAGTATGATAATAAAGTGGGTGAAGATAAAATCATAAAAAATTAGTAAAAAGCGAAGATTGAAAGTTTTGGAACTAAATTCCTTAAAGCGGCTTTCGGTAGGATTTAACGATTAGAAATTGTAACGTAACGAAAAATGAAGATATTGAAAAAGTAACTATTCGTTATTTATTAACGATAATTAATTTAAAATCTGAATAGCTACTTTGATTAATAGTTATTTTTCATGGACGGTAGAATCATAGATTAGATAAACCAGATGAATATCGAATATGACGCCGACGTGTACGACAAAATTATTGCGATTTTTTAATGAAAAAAAATAAGAAAAAATAGGGAAAAATATAAAAAATAGAGAAAATATAGATAAATAGAAAAAAATAAAGACAAGTAGGCAAAATATAGAAAAACAGTGAAAAATAAGGAAACTAAAGTAAAATTCGGAAAATAAAGTAAAACAGGGAAAAATAAAGTGAAATAGGGAAAATAAGGAAAATTGGGACCAATATGAAAAAAATTGAGAAAAATAGAGAAACGTAAAAAAATCGGAAAAAAAAGAAAATGGAAAAAAAATTGAGAAAAAAATGAAAAACTGGAAAACTACAAAAAAATATGGAAAGATGCAAAAAAAAATGAAAATAATACAACATGGTGAAAAATAGGGAAAAATAGGGAAAAATAGAAAAACCGGAGAGAAAAATAAAATACTAAAAAATTGGGAAAAACAGGAAAAGATATGGGAAATTAGGAAAAAATAGGAAAAGCGGAGAAACAATTAAAATAGTAAAACATTGGGAAAAATTGGAAAAAATATGGGAATATAGGAACAAATTTTGTTGATAAAGAGGAATAAGGAAGTGGGAGAAGATAGTAAAATCAGTAAATACCTTGATTGTATGGGAATTTTTTAAACGTGTGGTTTTTTGTTCAAGAAGAATAAAGAAGTGAGGGAAGATAGTTGGAAGTTATAGAAAAAATTAGTAAATGCGTGAATTCTATAAGGATTTTTTTGCAGTGTAGTTTATTATTCAAGAAGGATAAGAAGTGGAAAAAGATAATTTCAGTCATAAAAAAATAACAAACGCGTTGATTGTATGGAAATTTTTTTATACTGCATTTTGTTAAAGAAGAATAAGGAAGTAGAGGAATATAGTTATCCGTGGATTGTATGGGTTTTTTTTTACAGTGTAGTTTTTTATTCAAAAGGGATAAAGAAGTGGGGGTAGATAGTTGTAAGTCATAAAAAATTAGTAATGCGTGAATTGTGTATGAATTTTTTTTAAACTGCAGTTTATTGTTCGAGAAGGATAACGTGTGGTGTGTTGTTCAAGAGGGTTAAAGAATTAATGGAAGGTAGTTGGAAGTCATAGAAAAAATTATTCAATGCGTGAATTGTATATATAGATTTTTTTGCAGTGTAGTTTGCTGTTCAAGAAGGATAAAGAAGTGGGGAAAGTAATAATATAAAAATAGGAAACGCGTGGATTGTAGGAGAATTTTTTTTAGACTGCATTTTGTTAAAGAAGATTAAGGAAAATGAGGAAGTCACAAAAAATAGTAAATCTGTGGATTGTAGGGGAATTTTTTACGTAGTTTGTTCTTCAAAAAGGATAAAGACGTGGGGCAAAATAGTTGGAGGTTATAAAAAATTAGCAAAATCGTAAATTGTGTAGGATTTTTTTTGCAGTGTAGTTTATTTTCCAAGAAGGATAAGGAGGAGAAGATAGTTGCAAGTCAAAAAAAAATAGTAACTGCGTGAATTGTATGGAATTTTTTTTACAGTGAATTTTGTTAAAGAAGATAAGAAAGCGTAGTGTAGTTTGTTGTTCAAAAATGATAAAGAAGTAGAGCAAAATAGTTGGAAGTCATAAAAAAAAAATTAGTAAATGTGTGAATTGTATAGGAATTTTTCTTGTGTGTAGTTTATTGTTCAAAAAGGATAAGAAGTGGGAGAAGATAGTTGCATGTCATGAAAAAAATAGTAAATGCGTGAATTGTATATGAACTTTTTTAGAGTGTATTTTGTTAAGGAAGATTAAGAAGGAGGAGGAAGATAGTTGTAAGTCATAAAAGATTAGTAAATCCGTGGATTGTATGGGATTTTTTTTACAGTATAGTTTATTATATATAAGTCAAAAAAAAATTAGTAAATATGTGCATTGTATATGGATATTTTTGCAATGTAGTTTGTTCTTAAAGAAGAGTAGGGAAGTGGTCAAAAAAAAGTGGAAAATAAAGTAAAATAGGAAAAAATTGGTAAAGATAGGAAAAATATGGGAAAATAGTAAAAAATAGTAAAAAAAATTTTGTTGTTAAAGAAGAATAAGGAAGTGGGGATGATAGGTGTATTTTATTAAAGATGAATAAGAAAGTGGAGGAAGATAGTTGTAAGTCATAAAAAAATAGTTAATGTGTTTATGGGATTTTTTTAGAGTATTGTTTTTTTATTAAAGAAGGATAAGGAAGTGGTGTATAAATGATGCAATTTTGAAAATATCCCATTCAAGTCAAACTACCATTACCAGATTAAATATTTATTTTCTTTCCAAATTCATTGGCGTCGTTACTTAATTAAATATAGAAAAGTAGCCTATCAACACAGTAGTAAAATTATTATTATCGAAATAAAATTTACGACGCTATTTTCCTTTACTATTATTAAAAATTGCATGAGTTTCCTCCTATTTCATCCAATAAAACGGACATATCAGGCGTTTTGGAAGTTTCATAATTGATGTGGCTTTAATGAATTGAAGTATCTTTATATAAGTCAATTATCTGAAATACATCCGTTCCGGAAAAGTTTGGTTTGTTTCGATTTTATAAAAGATATTTGTCATTAAAGAATTTAAACACCGAATAATTTTTTTTTAATTAAATCAAATTACATTTATTGATATTACTATCTTTTAACGTCAAAATTATTCGTAGTAACACATAATATTAAAAGCACTATTATTGCGAAATTTTAAGTGCTGCTTCTTCTTCTTTGTTTTTTTGGTTTTCCTAATTATGTATTTAAAATTCGTGTGAAGAAAAATACATTGTTGCTTCATTGGTTAAAAAACGTACAGTTGCTATTTTTCTAGAAATATCATTGTTGAATTATTTTAAAAATTCGGGGATGGAAAAATAAAGTTATAATGCATTTTTTTATAATTAATTTCAAATTAATACTCGTTAACAATTGTTTTATAATATTTGTTCAATGCAATGCAAATATCACATATAAAGTTTATCGTGACATTTATTTAATGAGATTTAATATTTTTAGATAAAAATAAATGAACACAAACAAAAAGAAAAATAATTTAATTGTACGATTAAAAAAAATTTCCGGTCTTTTATAACTTTAACCAAAAAGTTTTCCATTGTCTTGTACCACAATTATCTTTAATACATAAAGTTGGAAAGGAAATTGGCAACTAGTTTCGGCATATAAATTTCATCATCATGCCTATAATACAAATGTTACAATGAGTTACAAAAAGGGGAAACTAATATAATAGATACTTAATTATTATAGGTCTGATGATGGCATTTGTATGCCGAAACTAGTTGATAATTTCGTTCTTAATTTTGTTATTTTTCTGTCAAAATTTTCCTTTCTACAAAATTTGCCCTTTTTTCTGTCAAGTTTTGTTACTTTTTTTATGTCAAATATATCCTCTTTTCTATCAGGAATTTCCCCATTTTTTTTCTTTGTTCTATCGAACTTCCCCTCTCTTTTCTTGGAAATTTCCCCTCTTTTTTTATTTTCCCTGCGTTCCTCTCTTGATTTACACTCTTTTCACCATCAAATTTATCTTTTTCTCTTGAAAATTTCCTTTCCTAATTTTGTTACATTTCTTTATCAAATTTCCAAAATTTCTTTTCTTTTCTGTCAAATTTTATTACTTTTTGTCTCAAATTTCTCCTATTTTTTATAGAAAATTTCCCCTCTTTTTTCTTGAAAATTTCTCCTCTTTTTCTCTTATATTGCCTTCTTTTCTCTATTAATTTACCCTCTTTTCTCTATCAAATTTTCCCTTTCCTCTTGAAAATTTTCCATCTTAATTTTGTAACTTTTCTTTATCAAATTTTGACTTTTTCCAAAATGTCTCTTCTTTTTTCTCAAATTTTGTCAATTTTGCCTCAAATTTCTCCTATTTTTTCCTGAAAATCACCCCTCTTCTTTCTCTTATTTGCACGTCTTTTCTCTCTTAATTTACCCTCTTTTCACTATCAAATTTTGACTTAATTTCTCCTCTTAATTTTGTCACTTTTCATTATCAAATTTTTCCTTTTTCTAAAGTGTCTCTTCTGTTTTTCTCAAATTTTTTCACTTTTTCTCAAAAATTTCCCCTCTTTTTTCTTGAAAATTACCCCTCTTCTTTCTCTTATATTGCATTCTTTTCTTTATTAATTTACCCTCTTTTCACTATCAAAATTTCCCTTTTCTCTTGAAAATTTTCCATCTTTATTTTGTAACTTTTCTTTATCAAATTTCTACTTTTTCCAAAATGTCTCTTCTTTTTTCTCAAATTTTGTCACTTTTTGCCTCAAATTTCTCCTATTTTTTCTTGAAAGTCTCCCCCTTTTTCTCTTATTTTAGCTTCTTTTCTCTCTTAATTTACCCTCTTTTTTCTAAAATAAAATTATCCTTGCAAAATCCTTAAAAATTATTTTTAAATAAACCTTAAACAATCTTTAAAAAATATTTAAAAGTTGTTAAAAAACCTTTGTCAAATCCTTGCAAAATCCACAAAAAAAATTTCCCCTCTTTTTTCTCTTATATTTCCGTCATTTCCCTATTAATTAATTTTTTTTTATCTTTTCGATTTTTCCTTTTATCTTCAAAATTTCCCCTCTTAATGTTATCACTTTTCTTTATCAAATATCTCCTTTTTTCAAATTTTCTCATCTTTTCTCTCAAATTTTGTCACTTTTTCTCTCAAATTTTGTTACTTTTTGTCTCAAATTTCTAGTATTTTTTCTTGAAAATTTCCTCTCTTTTTTCTTGAAAATTTCCTCCCTTCTTTCTCTTATTCTCCCTTCTTTTTCTCTTAATTTATCATATACATTGATACAACAATCTTACCTTATAGAAAATTAACATAGATTTTAAAAAATTTGGAAATCTTTGAAAAATTTTTGAAGCTTCTGTTGAAACTGAAATTTTCTTGAAAAATCCATAAATTATCCTTAAAAATTATTTCTAAATAATCCTTAAATAATCTTTAGAAAATCTTTAACAAATCATTAAAAGTTGTTAAAAAAATCTTTGTAAAATCCTTGCAACATCCTTGAAAAATTCTAACTCATCTTAAAATCCTGGGAAATAATAAATAACGATAAAAATATTTGGAAAATTCTGGAACAGTCATGGGAAATTTATTGACAAAATTCTTGAATGTTTTTTGTAAAATACTTAAAATTTTTTTGTAAAATTCTTGAAAAATCTGTAGAAGTCTAAAAAAATCTTAAAATCCTTGAACTTACGAACTTACTATATACAAAATTACTATTTGATTTAAAAAAAAAATAAAAATTTGTAAGGAAATCAATGAAAAATTTTTGAACCTTCTTTAAATGTTCTTGAAAAATCCTTAAAAATTGAAATTATCTTGAAAAATCCATAAAATATCCTTAAATTATTCTGTCAAAATCCTTAAGAATTATTTTTAAATGATCCTTAAAACAATCAAAAAATCCTTAACAAATCTATAAAAGTTGTTAAAAAATATTTGTCAAATCCACAAAACTTCCTTGAAAAACTTAAGAATAAAAAATCCTTAAATCATCTTAAAATCCGTGAAAATAATAATTAATGTTAATGCTTGGAAAATTCTGGAACAATCATGGGAAATTTATTGACAAAATTCTTGATTTTTTTTTGTAAAATTCTTGAGATTTTTTTGTAAAAGTCGGTAGAAGTCTGAAAAAATCTTCAAATCCTTAAACTTAGGAACTTACCATATACAAAAGTACCATTACATTTTAAAAAAATTGAAAATATGTTTTAAAAGTTTTAAAAAATTTTTGAAGCTTCTTTAAACATCCATGAAACATACTAAAAATTGAAAATTTCTTCATAAATTATCCTTGGAAAATCCTTAAAAATTCTTTTTAAATGATCCTTAAACAATATTTAAAAAATCTTTAAAAGTTGTTAAAAAATCTTTGTAAAATCCTTGCAAAATTCACCTATTTTCCTTGAAAAATCCTTAAATCATAAAATCCATGGAAATAATAAATAATGATAAAAATACTTGGAAAATCCTGGAACAATCATGGTAAATTTATTAACTAAATTCTTGAATTTTTTTGTAAAATTTTTTAAAATCTTATTGTAAAAAAGTCTGAAAAAAATCTTAAAATCTTTAAAAATTCCATTACTTGGAAAATTCTGGAAAAATCATAAGAAAATTCTTGAAAAAAAAACTTGAACATTAACACGATCTGTAACAATAAAAACGTCAAATAGAAAATTTTGTTTCAGACTCCCCTTCCTTCATTCTCTCCCTCTAAGCTTATCTGGAGCATTCTTTATGATCTTGATGAAATAAGAATTTTACCCCAGTTTCTGTATGAGGCAGAATAAGGTCTAGAATACAAAAAAAGATCCTTTTGATAGCCGCAAAATTTCTTAAATCATGGAATGCCATATACATTCAATACAATACGTATATTATAATCTTAAATTTTAAATAAATCTTAATGGTTGTTAAATGATGCAGCTACACAAAATTGTATAATAAATCGGAAATTGTGATATTTTTCGTCATTTATTTAATATTACAATACATAAATCTAGGTATTCAACAGAATGTATGTATACATTATGCATTTTAATGGAAAATACATGTTTCCATGATATCAATCCATTAATATCTATATGGTGATAATTTTATTGCCATATAGGAATTCAAATAGCGATATTGATCCTTTATCTATAATAAATAAAAGACATATTTGTAATAATTTTGTTATACAGGGAGATGCAATCTTATTGAATCAAGAAAAAATATAATTATATACAACTGAATTCAGAAGTAATTGTACTTGTATTTTTTTTACCACTTTTCTGGAAAATTAATTTTAAAATTAAAAAGATAATACTGACATAAGACACCCTGTAGTTATTTTATCATTCTTAATTGTGTCTGGTAAAATCTATAAAAGATAAAATTAAAAAAATTAAATTTTGCAATTTTTCTGTATCCTTTTCTTTTTATCAATTTCAATATTTTTCTGTGTTATCTCTATTTGTGTCTCACCTCCTAATTAATTCCTAGTATCTTCTTTTACTACATTATACTTTGTCTCAAATTTTTTATATCTCTTTAACTATTTCCATTTATGTTCTTATTTTAGTCCTTTTCTGTTATTTTCTTAAGTCTTTCAAATTATAACTATTTTTAATTCAAATTTAAATAAATTCAAATCAAATTTTAAAAAAAAAATCATTTCTACTTGATTTCATTTTTAATTTTTTATTTTCTGAAACTCATAGTGAAAATGTTTAAATCTTTAATATTATTTAATTATCATTAAGCAAAAAATACATAAAACTTGTTTTTTTCTATTAATTATTTTTTTTTAAGCAGACAATTTATTTTTGCAACCAAACAAATATTAAATCAATAATTACTTTGTAACAAAAAAAATTAATATGATATATCCAGTATTATAACCATTTAAAAAATTTTAAAATAACACTAGCAAGTTTAATACTTATTTTAATAATTTTGAGTAGCTTTCATAATCAGAAATCATAATTAAACAGGAACAACTAATCATTATTTAACTGACAAGTTGGTCGGCAAGCAACAAAATTGATATTGGCGAATTTGTTGTGACCTATTTTGAAATTCAGAATATTTACCATTAATTTATTATTTAACTTGATTTTATATGTCAAGTTTTAAAAGTTATGAAAATTTCTTGAAAAATTCATAAAATGTCCTTAAATGATCCTTGCAAGATGCTTCAAATTCTTTTTAAATAACAATTAAAAAATCTGTGGCAACTGATAAAAAAAATCCTTGAAACTTCCTTTTAAAAATTCATGTAAAAATTATTGACAAAATTTTTGAATAAATATTGGGGAATCGTTAAAAAATCTTTAAAAAATATTTGAGACATTTCGGATAATTCCTTGAAAAATCCTTTTAATTCCTAGAATATGTTTAAAAAATCCTTTTAAAAACTTACTGTAAAAATTATTGAATATTATTATAAATATTGCGAAATCGTTCAAAAAATCTTTAAGCCATCATAGAATATTTCCTTGAAAAATCCTTGTAAATCCTTGAAAATCGTTAAAAGATCCTTGAAAATTCCTTTCAAAAATTCTTGGAGCCATCATAGCATATTTCCTTGAAAAATCCTTGTAATTCCTTGAAAATGGTTAAAAAATATCTTTGAAAATTCATTTCAAAAATTCTTGGAGCCATCATAGAATATTTCCTTGAAAAATCCTTGTAATTCCTTGAAAATGGTTAAAAAAATGCTTGAAATTTCCTTTTAAAAATTCTTGTTAAAATTAATAACAAAATTTTTGAACAAAAATTGTGAAATCGTTTAAAAATCTTTGAGCCATCATGGAATATTTCCTTGAAAAATCCTTCAAAATCCTTGAAAATTGATAAAAAAAATCCTTGAAAATTCCTATTAAAAATTCTTGTAAAAATTATTGACAAAATTTTTGAATTAATATTGTGAAAACGTTCAAAAATTCTTGGAGCCATCATAGAATATTTCCTTGAAAAATCCGTGTAATTCCTAGAACATTGTTAAAAAAAATCCTTGAAAATTTCTTTCAAAAATTCTTGTAAAAATTATTGACAAAATTTTTGAATAAATATTGTGAAAGCGTTCAAAAATCTTTGAGCCATCATGGAATATTTCCTTGAAAAATCCTTGCAATTCCTTGAAGACGGTTAAAAACATACTTAAAAATTCCTTTTAAAAATACTTGCAAACATTATTGACAAAATTTTTGAATAAATATTGTGAAAACGTTCAAAAATTCTTGGAACCATCATAGAATATTTCCTTGAAAAATCCTTGTAATTCCTTGAAAATATTAAAAAAAAATCCTTGAAAATTCCTTTTAAAAATTCTTGTAAACATTATTGACAAAATTTTTGAATAAATATTGTGACAACTTTAAAAAAATTTTGGAGCCATCATAGAATGTTTCCTTAAAAAATCCTTGTAATTCCTTGAAGATGGTTAAAAAAATACTTGAAAATTTCTTTTAAAAATCATTGATAAAATTTTTGAATAAATATTATGAAAATATTCAAAAATCTTTAAGCCAACATGGAAGATTTCCTTGAAAAATCCTTGTAATGGTTAAAAAAATCCTCTTTTAAATTTTTTTTTTTAAAGTATTGAATAAATTTTAATAAATATTGTGAAATAGTTCAAAAATCATTAAAAAATCCTTGTAATTCCTTGAAAATGGTTAAAAATTCCTTGAAAGTTCCTTTTAAAAACCCTTGTAATAATCATTATTGACAAAATTTTTGAACAAATATTTTGAAAACGTTCAAAAATTCTTGTAGTCATGAAATTTCCGTATAAAAATTCTTGTAAAAATTATTGACTATATTGTTGAATAAATATTGACAAATCATTCAAAAATCATAAAAAAATCTTTTACCCATCATGGAATAATTCCTTGAAAAATCCTTGTAATTTTTTGAAAATGGTTAAATGTTCAAAAATTAAAAATTTCTTAAAAAAACCTTGAAAAATTATTAAAAAGTCGTTGCACGGTCATTAAATAATTCATGAAAAATTCACAAAAAATCCTTTAAAATCCTTTAATGAATTATTATTATTAATATTATGAACCCCAAGCTTTTTTATATCATTTGAAGCGATTGCAAAAAAATTTGAATTTTATCGAGATTATTTTTTACTTTCTAAACGATTACGACCCAAAAAGGGTAATTTTAATTTTTGGTCATAGCTAAGATTGTGTAGAATCTTTTGGAGTTGTTCCATTAAATATCAATTAGTATTATTATTATTAATAAAAATATAAAATATAAATATCTAGAAATAATTAGCATTGTCAACTGATAACCTAAAATAAAAATGTATATAAATAAATGTTAATTACACAGGAACCAGGGGCAATAATTAAAGTTTAACATTCTGTTTCGTATTAATTATTTAATTAACGAACTCATTAATTTGTCTACTATAAAAATTAATCTTGATTATTCATTAAAATTGAAAAACATTTATTCTCTATGGATTATAATGGCCATTGGATATTGACAAACTATATATTAATTTATATAACATTTACTTCAATTTTAGTCTGGAATCTGGTTTGTCTTATCTGTTTCCTGGAATATGACAGGTAGATAACTACTAACTGTTAACTTATTGCTCAGTTATTGTGAAATCTCCATTCATTGTTCTGCATAATTGGATTATGTAAACTAGAAATTTCTTATAAATTAAAAAGTAGTCTATAAATAGGCTCAAAATACGTCCTTTTATGAATAAATAATTTAAAACTCCTATTGAAAGTTTCGAAAAATGTTATTATTAACTAACGGTCTTTAAAAAATATATAACTAACTGTATAGGGTGTTGTAAATTGAACTATGATTCCTTTTATTCTCCCACCTTGTTGCAGCTTGTATGTACAAATGACCCAATAAACATTTAAGGTAAATATCTTGCAGAGTTTTTTATTATCCTTCCATATCTCGTAATGTATAACGTTATTAAGGTGGATTCATACAAGCATAAATTCTTACATAATTAAAAACAGCGAATGCATCACAAACTGTCAAATATCAGGTTGCCGCCGAAAAGAAAAAAATTCAAAATATGCACAGCTGATTTCTTTTTATAGGTTAGGGGATACGTTGTGTTTTATATTTTTATACACCATGTTCAGAAAAAACTGCAATATCTTGGGTTTTATCCTAGTAAATGCAAAGACTTCTTCTTCATCATTAGATTTCAAATACTAGAAAAGTTTTTCAAATTGTCCATATTTACTTTGCGATCTCAGAATAGGTTTAACGCCATATCTTCTATTTCTCCGATATCTGTATACATAATTAACTTCCATCGTTAATGTACTTAGCAGTCTGAGTACTACCACGTTTTTTGCTTCCTGGAACCCTATTCTGTAACTCGGAAGAGTACTGGTGTACGACTGCTTATCAGTAGGAGTACTCTCTCTACTTACCGTTCACATAAACATAACCACACTTTGTATCACAGAAGACAAGGTGCGCAAGTCCATTATCTCAAAATCTAGCTATTCTCTTGGTTTTACCCAGTATGGTACTCTCATAGGAGTACGTGCATTCAATTACCATACGCAGTAAAGCTAAATTGTAACAAAGAACTACATGACCACTTACACAAAGTAGTGAATATGGATCCTGGTAATAGTTTTCATATTTATTTCATAAATGAAACAACCACAATTTTAGTTTAGAGTTTCGGCACGTAGGTTGTTTTTTCTAATCACAAATTGACAGTTTTGACATATGATCGAAAGTAGTGCGCATGTCTTTAGTTTCTTAATTTCGTTTAATTGTTGCTGCACGAACACCAGCATATTACAAGTTTAAAATTCATATAAATCTTAAATTAATTTTAGTTTAGATGATATTGAATGAATCCATCTTTAGTTTCAGAAGTAGTTGGAAAGTCTTTATATTCCCTTTTAACGATTTAACCAGTGTCCTGATCCTCTAACTCCATGGGAAATATTTTGGATCGCTCTCAGTAGACTTCCTGCTTTTTTTCACTTTAACCTCTTGAACTCTTCCTAAAGGCCTATCAATTCTGTTGTCAGTATCATTTCCAAGAAGAACAATCTCCAATTTTTAGATTACTTAGTAAAAATGTATATCTTCTTTTAAGTAACTCTCCTCAATATTCTTTTCTGAAACGTATTCTCAAATCTTCTTAAATTTTCATTCTGTATCTATATATCTTTCTCTAGTCTTCAGCCGTCAGTTCATATGATTTTAAATAATTATTAAAATATATTAATGAAATCGCGCACGGCACTGGACGACAAGTAAAATAAAATTATGGTAAAGGCAACCTTCCTTTGAATATAAGGTCAGTAGTAAACAACCAACATTATGGTGTATCGCGGCCGGAGTCGACCTAGTCAGTTGTAGTGTCAGTCGGAGTTGCAGTGGAAATCCGAGTCCGAGTTGTAGTCCGAGCCGAGAACCAGATCCTGTACCTGTTTAACGACCTTAAGAGATAGGTCAAGCTGAAGGGAGCGAAGCCAAATTTAATTATACGGGAAGCGAAATCCAACCGCCACGCCAACTGAGAAGTGAAACGATACTTTATTTTATTGATAATATATAAGTAATGTAATTTAAGCTCAAATCTTTTTATTATGGGTTCGTTCCACGAATAGAATTTGAAATATATCAGAAGTAGAAGATAAAATAAAAAAAAATTAATTAGAAACAATTGACAAAAAAACATGATATATTTCAAAGTCCATCCTTTCTTTCTTTTTGTGGGTTTAAGAAAATTAAACTCAAATTAAACGTTATATGTGTTTATTTCACGATAAAAAGTCCACAAATTTTTTCCTTTTCTTTAAAAAAAAAAACTTAGCTTTTCTTGGGGTTCCTCTTAACTTCCTTCTCCAAACGAAACTGGATAGCTGGGCCCAAAAACGTAGTCCAAGAAAAAAATGTCAAAGAAACACAAGCTTGATCCAAAAGAACGTAGTCACCAAAAAAAACTGTGGTCCAAGAAAAAAAAACTTGGTCCAAAGGAAAAACTAAAGTCCAGAGAGAAAACGAAGTCCAAAGAAAAAACTGAAGTCCAGAGGAAAAACGAAGCCCAAAGGAAAAATTCAAGTCCAGAGGAAAAACGAAGTTCAAAGGAAAAACTAAAGTCCAGAGGAAAAAAAACTTTGTCCAAAGGAAAAAAATCGAAGTCCAGAGGAAAAACCCTAAAAGTTAACATAAAGTAAATATAAGACAAAAATCTTATAAATTATCAGATTTCGTGGTCTCTGTTCTTGAAAAAGAATATAAAACAATGATAATATTAAAATGAAATACATGAATTTTAGATCGCAATCTGAAATACAAAAATAATTAATATGAATTAAATTTTAAGACAATCTGTAAAAACAAAATACATAGATTCTCTTTTTGTATGTGAGACACAGACATCAGACAATTTACAATATTATAAATGATAAGATATGAACTTTTAATTAGATAAATAAAATATACCGGCATAAAAAAAAATTAAAAATAACAGTAAAAAGTTAAAGCGTCGAAATAATTAATAATGTTATCAAAGAATTTTAGTGAAAATATATAATATAATTAAAACTTACCCTATAACTTGAGGGGGAGAAAAAAAATCTTCAGTAAGCGACACGAACGATATAAAGTCAATTATTGTGTCTAAGTAGCCAAAGAGAAGAACATTATTAACATGGGATCGACATTTTATAGGAATACCAAGAGAAAAGAGGGACATGACGCGTAGAAATAAGAAGGGGATATCAAGCGAGTATTAAATTGAAATATATTAAGTAGAGGAATAATTAAAATACAGGGTGGCATAAAAAAACGTAACATAAGATGTGCCTATATCGTCCGATACAACATTACCGAGTTAATAACTGTGTTGCACACTTTTTTTCCTCGCCGTCGCCGGATTTGGTATCAATAAAACATAATTATTTATTGAATCTTATTTTTGTTTGTTTTTACTTTATCATTTAGCAGCAAATACCCAGGTAAGTGAAGACTGCCGTTCTAGCCGCTAAGGGTTTTGTCGATGCCATAACGACCCCTGGAGTATTTTTTTGTCATTGGCTTTCACACTATAAACGGAAGGTAGCGCCCAAGGCAATCCGAATCCTGGACTAAGGAGCCAAAAACTGCTTGACGACGCTATCACTTGTCGCAAATATTAAGAGTCTTCTGTAGTTTTAACTTTAACAGCTTTTCTCAAGTGATAGTCTGTAACAGCACACAAAAGGAATGGACTACAGGTAACTGCAAACACAACTCGAACAAAGCTCATTTGATAAGGTAAATACACGGAAATGTTGTTAGTATACAGGGTAAATCAAATATTTGTAAAGTAAGACACAATTACGTAGCAAAAGCTTCAACGATTTGCAATATTACCTTATACTCAATAAATGATTTCCTGGCCGTGCTTAGTGATCAGAAATTGAGATCAGGGATTTTTTTTGTTTTAGAGACAAAACTTATACATATTATTATTATTATATTGTGACTTCATCATACAGGATTCATGCCTTTAACACCCTGTATATCCATAGCCATAGGATGACTTTGGTCCAATGGAGACTTTTGGTCTTAAAATCGAGTAGAGTTTTCGTTTTATTGAGTTACTGGAGCTAGACGATTGGCATATCCTGATTTATCAAGTAATCAAGTTCATATTTATGACTACGATATTTCTGAACTATTTTAGTAGACTTTTGTATCTCATTATCTATGTCAACATCTGCAGAATTGTCATCTAATAAGAAGTCTACCAACTGCTTGTCTAATTCACCCAAGGTTTCGATCTTGCATCCAAAAAATTGTAGTTTCCTTGAATTTTGAACAATTAGTATTCTTATGGTTTCTGCATAGCTTTGATTGAATATTCGGATATTTGCCAAAACGCAGTATGATAAACATCCAAGGCTTTGATTATCTTTTCCATAACCAACTAGTTAGGTACGATTCCTCATTTCTAAGTATTGCGTTTTCGGTAATTACACATCCCCAAAATATGTTCCCTTATGAATAAATAAGATTAAAGTCTTGTTCAAAAACTTTATTATTAACTGTATGTCTCTCAAAAATATATAATGCCATCTAACTAACTATATAGGTTCCTTTAAATATACACTTATTATCTAGTTCCTTAAAGTGATGAATAAAATTAATTTTATAAATAAAATTTTTTTTATACACCACTGGTTGACATTACGATCGAGTTACCTTTAAAAAACCATAATACCTTCTAAAACGTTTTTTAGCTTTCACGACAAAAAGGAAATGAAAATAAGTAAGACACAACAAAACACTAATAGAAGGCGGAAAATACTGGAAAATAGCCGTTGATGGCTCTTCTTGGGTTGACGTTCACTTGTTTGTTGGACAAGCCAAAGAAAAGAAAAACAAAAACTCATAATAGGTACAGCGTCGTCTGTTATATAAAAGGTAGTTTTAATATGAGTTACCAAACAAGTTATTATTACGTTGAAATTTAATATTAATATAGAGAAAATAAAAATATTGATAGTATAACATATCAAAAAAAAATTATTATGATAATATGTATAATAGTAAAAGATGTGAATTAGTAAAAATATTAAGTAGCACTAATACTTATTATCATTTATACTTAGTCAAAGTAGGAAACCTAAAATGATAATAGTAGTTTATGCAGAGAAAAGTGATATATAAAAATATTAAATGTTTTTCTTTTGACAATATTCAAGTAACTATGGACAAAATTTTACATACACACAGTTAGAAGAATATACTGGACAGAATATAAAAATAGGAGAAACCATGTATCAAATAAAATCAGACAAGATAAGAAAATATAGACGATTCAAAGCAAAAGACAATAAACAAATGTGGAAAATTGGAAACCGAAAAAATAGTTTTTGACGGATATAACAGATACATATCACTGAAAAATTATCCAGAATTTAGAGCCCTATTTAATTTAAAATCACATTCAAAACTAAATATGTTAAAAATCTTGTCTAATATATTTATTTTTTAGAAATAAAATATATGTTTCAGCTTGTATAATTATGTCACGTAAATTCCGAGAAATATCCAACGATGTTATTGCTTGGCCAGCTTTGTTAATAGATCTGCTCTCCATTGCTCTCAAGTAGACGATAAAATTATCTTACCAAAAAAAAAATTCTAATCTTCTATAAAAGAATGAAGCCACATTAGGCCATATTTCAAACCAATAAGATTCATTTAAATTCTCACCCGATCACGTGCGTGTGAAGTGGCTGGGTGAAATAAGATACCCTAACCGCCAAGTACCATAATGAGAAAGAGCAAAGTTTAATTTTGAAGTTGATTAATTACTTTTCAACAGAAAGACATGCTGAAACCGTTAAATGCAGTATGCAACGTTTGGGTTCACCCTAAAAATAGAATCGTATAATACATTTTTAATATATATCATATAATTACCCTTTAATCACCATTCGATCATCCGTGATTTTTTTAATTTAGTCAACAATCATGCTCAGGGACGTTAAACATCCCTAAGCTAGAAATTTTAAACAAATCAGTTAAAAAAAAATTAATATGAACTTTTGCATAGATTCGCCTTCATCAGTAAGCTTTATAGCCGTTTTCAAATTTTCTGAGTTCCATTTTACCTTTCCAGTAATCCTCCGTCTTATTATTGGAATTCTTGAAGTGTAAACAAAACAATAATTATGTAAATGTAATTGTTTAAAAATATATAAATGTAAATGTTTACAAATCTTCAAACAAAAACACGTTGGGGTAAGGACGGTTAGGCGAGCGTTATTAGCCGCATTAAAAATATATTCAATCAAAAAAATTCAAATTTATCTAAAAAACTTTTACATAAATATCTTTAAGATGTCCAAACAATGCTTTAAAATAATAAACAATTAAAAAAAGTATTAAATTCAATATTTACCTTCAAGGTTGTGCACATGTAATTTTACATCAAAAGTGTGTGAAAACAATTGACATATTGCTACAACGGAACCATAAAGATGCGACAAAAGGGATAAAAACCTACTCTGAGCTGGTACATGAGGTCTTATTATTGACCCTCAACATAAACTAATTTTGTAGACTACCTGTGTAAAAAATTTAGTAATAAAGTTGGATTTTTTATTAGAATTACTTAAAATTTTTCTCAATGGTCTAACTTGCTAATTTTTAATTGGACGATTAAATCATATTTATGGTACTGTATCTTGTTATTGTTTTTATGTCCAAAAGAACAAATACCAGATCCTGCAAAATAAATGTATGAGGGCATTAATAGGTAGTAATAAATATTATTATATTAATTTTAATTTGTTGATAATTAGTAATAAATGTGAATTAAGGTCAATTCATTTTATTATGGGTTCGTTCCACAAATAGAATTTGAAACATATCAAAAGTAAAATATTAAACAAAAAAAATTTTGGACCCCAGTCTAATTAATTTTTTGATGAATTTATAAATAATTGACAAAGAAAACTATGATGTATTTCAAAATCCGTCATTTCTTTCTTTTTGTGAGTTTAAGGAAATTTAACTTAAATTAAACGTTATATTTGTTTTATTTTATAAGAAAAATTTAAATCTTTCAGAGACTTTTTCTTTTTTTTTTGAAATGTGACTTCGAGTTCTTCTAAAACTTTCCTGTATCCTACAGTAGAGACATTGGGTCTCAAAGGAGAAAACTTGCTCGTTCCAAAAAAAACTTGTTTAGTCCAACACTTGTAGTCCCAAAAAGAAAATGTTCTATCCAAAAAAAAACTTGTTCCACAAAAACGTTTGGTCCAAAAAACTTGTACCAAAAAAACTTAAAAGTTCACATAAAGTAAATATAAGACAAAAATTTATAAATTACCAGATTTCGTGGTCTCTGTTTAGAAAAAATATATAAAACAAGAATAATATTAATATGAAATACATGAATATTTAGATCAAAATATAAAATATTAAAAAAGTAATCAAAGTGAATTAAATTTTAAAACAATCTGTAAAAACAAATAAAAAATACATTCTCTTTTTGTAATCGAGACTGAAAGAGCATCACAAATATTATATAATTTATATTGTTATAAAAGATAAGATATGATTTTTTAAATAAATACAAAAAAATATACAGGCATAAAAAAAGAATTAAAAATAACAGTAAATAAAAGTTAAAGCGTCGAAATATTTAATAATGATAACAAGGGACCTAAGTGAAAATGTAATATAATATAAATAAAACTTACCCTGTATAACGAGGGGAAGGAGAAGAAATTTTCAATGAGCCACACAGACGATATAGAAGGAAGTCAATTGTTTTGACTGAGAAGGCAAAGAGAGAGAATTGTTATCATGGGAAAAACATTTTATGGAAGAGAGGGAGATCTTGAGAAGAGATATCAAGATGTTGACCTCATTAAATTCGTTAAAAATTATGGATAACATTAAAAAGGTCAACATGATCCTTATTTATAAAATGGCTAGAGGAAAAGTTCCATAATACCTCAGTAAACAACTAACAACACTTGCTCGGGCAGCGTCAGTGGAGAAGAAATACTCCAGGGGTCGTTATGGTACCGACCAATGCCTTGGCGGCTAGTAAAGCCCGTCGCTTTACTTGCTCTATTATGTTAAATACCTGGGTATTAGCTTCTAAATGTTAAAATAAAATTCCTTAAATAAAATATTTGCTTTTATTGATACCAAAATCCTGCGACGGTAAAGAAAAAAAGGTGTACAACACGATTCTTTATCGGTGATATGTCGGAGGGTACAAGCTCATTTTCTGGGCTGGCGTGGTAACTGGTCGGATGACGGTTTCGGTACAATTGAACTTGGATTCGCTCCTTTAGCTCGACCTTTCTCCAAAGGTCACTGAACTGGTACTGCAGCTGTATCTGGTTGTCAGCTCGTGATCTTACTCGAACTGGGACTGTCAATGGATCCAGAACTGCCACTGCAAGTATTACTGGAACTGACTAGATCGACTCCGTCTGCGGTATACTATAATGTTCGTTGGGTATGCGAAACCACTACACGATCAACTCTGTCTTTCGGCGGAGGTTATAACTGTTACGATTGACCTTCGAGGAAGGTTGCCTTTACCATAATTTTAAGTTAATTGAAGTGCATATATTTTAACTATCACGGTACTTCAGTAACTTCGTTACAAGAATAAATGTCATCTTTAATATAGTTTATCAACAAATATTTCTTAATATCATCTTTACTAGGTGAAGGTGTTCACCTTTTCAATGCTCGACCAACTGAGCTAAAAGAAACCTTCTATATTTACTACTAAACTGTGTGAATTTATTATTAAAAACAGAATAACTTTAAAATGTAAACTGGGATTAATAAAGTATAATTATTATATATGTAATAGCTTTCCTTTGTTAAATAAAGTTTGTTTTATTTTATTTATTTAATCCACAACGCATAAATGGAATGCGATATTAAAGAGACAAAACCCCTCCTAAAGCTTTATTGAAATTTAAAACCAGAGAGATTTAAATTTTGTCGTGACCTCAATCTTAACCCCGTGCTGAAAACCGTTGTTATTCACTTGATATAATTCATATTTTTCCAGTTGTAACCATTGAGCGTGTAGTTAAGGTCTCCGTTGAAAAGAGTGCTTGATCTAGTGGTTGTCGTTGAAAATGATGAGATTATTTTTCAAGTGTCGAGTGCTCTATGTTATTTGAAAATAAAATATCCAAGAAGTATTACTTAATTAATGACCGAGAGGTCAAAAGAAAATGAAAAATGTGATATAAAAATTATTTCGCTTTTATTTTGTACTGGTATAATTTATAATTAAATTTTTTTTATTTATTCACTGTTTAAAGACACATTTTTCTAAGTTATTCAAAATAAACAGTTTGTGTATTTTATTATTTATATAAAATTCTGATAAGGTAAATTTTACCTTTTTGTGTGAGAAAAATGAAGATTTCGACATATTACAATCATTTGTAAGACCCTAACTTTTTTCCATCATTTTTTTTTAAATCAATAAAAATTTGCTTCTTCGGAGTTCCTTAACTATTTATTTTCATTTCGATTAAAAATTTACATGAACTCAAATAACTATTTACGTTGTAATACTGTACACGAACACGTGTTTTATATCTCATAATAATAAGGAATTTTTTCAAAATTTTTAAGAATGAATTGTGAACTTGACAAAAATTGATAAACCAAAACGAGAAAAACTAAAAAAAAGCCTTATTTGTAGTCTCTCCCTGTAATCACAATTTTTTGTCTGAATCATATAACAATAAATAGGAAAAATTGGAAAAAAATGAAAAAGGGAAAATAAAAAAATAGAAAAATATGAGAAAGCAGGAATTTTGCTAAGGAGTACACTTGTGTATTTCTGCCAAGAATATCAGGTATTATTTAAAGATGCGCCATAACTCTTGACATAAATAAAGAATATTAGAGGGAAATTGATTCTGCGAAGTTACAATCCATATCTCTCAATGATGAAGCCTCAAAAAAAAAAAAAAGTAAATAAAGAGGTTACCCATTTCTCGATTGTGGTCCACTGCTCAATAAAATTGTAATAAAACACAAAGTCATACAGGGTGGCTACTTTTTAATAGGGACAGTATTGCTATCTCGTAAACGGTAGACGCTACAAAGACGGTTAAATGGGGAAAAATGTGCGAAATATAAAAATAGATAAAACGATTTTTTGAAATCTAAAATATTCCTCTTGGTTCCGGAGTTAAACGACAAAATCTGAATTTGTGGAAAATCGTTTTTTTGCCAAAGCTCTGTTATTATACAAAATTTTGGATAACTTTATTAATAGTTTTTGTTGTATTCTAACATCGTTGTAAATTAAATTTTAAATCTGACGTTTTGTTTCTTCGGGGCCACCATCAACTTTATTTTTTAAATACGGATCTGTCTATTTTATTTAAAAGTACTAAATCGCTTTGACTACTACATTCAACGAGAATCACACTTGATAATTCTGTGTAGACCAGGGTCGATAATTTTTGAAACCAAATAAATAATAGTAGGATGAAACCCATTGAAAATGAAGAGAATATAACAAAAATGAAAGGAAAAATAATTTACGGCCGATCTGAGGTCTGGAATTTTAATAAATAGCTCAAAATTGTACATAGGTAATGATTAAAAAAAGTTCTTATTCGAGTTTTTTTCGTTTCTTTCTATTATTTGAGAAATTACAGTTTGTTTGGGACATAAAAAGGTAAGTTTTCACCAAATTTTGTAAAAAAAATTTTTTGTTGTAAAAGATAAAAATAAAAAATTCCTGTCGGTAGGGTCGAAAGGAGAGGTAGAATTCTATTGTCTAAATTTGAGCATCCTTCCCCACTCCACGATATGGTCAGATCGAAAAAAGTTTCAAACAATTAAGTTTTATAATAATTTGGAAATGAAAAAAGTCTAATGACCTGTTTCAATATTTTTAAAAATAGCGGAGATGAATTTTTTGAAATTTCAACCACCTCCAGTTCTATCCCCTTAGGTCCGATTAAAAAAAGTTTCAGACAAATTAATTTTATAATAATTAGAACGTGAAAAAAGTTTTATGAACTGTATCAATATTTTTGAAAATGGCGGAAATATAATTTTTTTGAAATTTCAACCCCCTCCAGATCCATCCCCGTGGGTCATATGAAAAAAAGTTTCAGATAAATTAATTTCATAATAATCAGAGAATAAAAAAAGTCTCATGGTCTTTTTTAATATTTTCAAAAATGGCGGAAATCTAAATTTTTTGAGATTTCAACCCCCTGCAATTCTCACCCCCTTAGAGGTAGAATGCCCATTTACAATACGCAACGAATTACTGCCCCAAATAATTTTTGTACCAAATTTGGTGTTGATTGGATAAAAATTGCGACCTCTATCGTGCCGGAACGGAATGTCTTCACATACATATATATACAGTGCGGTGGAATAAGTGTTACCCCCCTATTAACTACTCTATTTTTATATCTTAAGAAAAAAGCTCAAACAGGTCAATTTTTATATTAAACGTAGTATGTTATGACATAAAAGTTTCGAACCTGACATAATCCCTCTTCATGGGGGTGTCACCCCTTCGATTTTTTTAAATGAGAACGTGCATCATGCGACACCTCATTTGAAACCTATTGAAACACTGATTTCAGAAATAAATAACACTTTGGTTCAAAAATTAACGGAGTCTGAGTTATTCGAGAGTTTTAATCTTACCTTGCAAGAATTCAATGAATTCTGTTAGCTTGACGGTAGGTTTTTTCATTGGAGGGTTGGAAGTGTTTTGTCTTTAAATAAATCTTTCCTACATTGTAAATGTTGGTAACTGAATTTAATCATTTAATCTAATAAATTACAAGTAACAACTTGCATAACTCAGACTCCGTTAATTTTTGAACCAAAGTGTTATACATTTTTGAAATCAGTGTTTCAATAGGTTTCAAATGAGGTGTAGCAAGATGCACTTTCTCATTTAAAAAAATCGAAGGGGTGACATCCTCATGAAGAGGGATTATGTCAGGTTCGAAACTTTTATGTCATAACATACTACGTTTAATATAAAAATTGACCTGTTTGAGATTTTTTCTTAAGATATAAAAATAGATTAGTTAATAGGGGGGGGGGGTAACACTTATTCCACCGCACTGTATATATAGGTATATACCGATAAATTTTTTTTTACTGATTCGTATTCAGAAGGTCATAATCGGAGCAGCGCCCCTATTCCCGGTGCTGGACTTTGTTATTTGATTTTTCACATACATTTTGAGGTTATGTGAAAAAAGTGTAAATACAAAAGTTGTAGATCTTTTTATTACATACATCTTTGCCATTTGACTTTTTTCCTTTTTGGTTTTTCCGGAAATCGAGATAAACAGTTTTCTACTGTTAAAAACTCACCCCTTTCCACTTCCCAACCTCAGATCGTCCGTAAATTATTTTTCCTTTCATTTTTGTTATATTCTCTTTTTTTTTCCAATGCATTTTTTACTTTTTACCGTGGTCTAGTGATGTTTTGCCCGATCAAGAAGTGAACAATACTTCACATACGTGGTTTTGGGTATTTTCTGAGGGGGATACAACAAAACACCTGCTAGTGGTTCTGGACCTAGAGCATTACTAAAATACAGTAGCATTTGTTATTGTAATAATTAATAAATAAATAATTAAATAGAATTTCCTGATGTCTAAATGTAGTATACCTCGAACCCCAGTAATGAATTTAAATTAAATAGACAGGTCCGTATTTAAAAAAAATAAAGTTGATGGTGGCCCCGAAGAGACAAAACGTCACGGAATAATCAAGTTATATCGTCGAATTTAGTATTCAAAACGATTTAATAATATTAAATAAAATAGACAGGTCCGTATTTAAAAAGATAAATTTGATGGTGGCCACGAAGAGACAAAACGTCACGGAATAATCAAGTGTGATATATCATTGAATTTAGTATTCGAAGCGATTTAATAATATTAAATAAAATAGACAGGTCCGTATTTAAAAAATAAAGTTGGCAGATTGTAACGAATAGAATACAACAAAAACTTTTAATAAAGTTATTCCAAATATTGTATATTAACAGAGCTTTGGCAAAAAAATGATTTTCGACAAATTCGGATTTATCCGTTCAACTCCGGAACCAATAGGAATATTTTGCCATCTTTCTAGCGTCTACAGTTTACGAGATGGCAATACTGTCCCTATTAAAAAGTAGCCACCCTGTACCTCATTATGTATTGATTGAAACAATTTTTGAAATTCGTCTAAAAAGCCATCATCAGGCATAGAAATGTACAATATTCTCAAGATACGAGAGGGTGAAGTATAATTAAGGTGATCACACACCACGTGAGAATTACCCAACGAAAATGTGCTTGTATTCTTATAAATTAGGTCTAAAAATAATAATAATAATTTTTCAGTTAATATTAAGTAATCCTACCATCTAGTAATTTTTTCTGTGCAATACAATAAATATTCGTTTTTAGACGAGATCTCGCCTAACATAACAACTAAAAATGGTACAAATAATCCTGCATCTTATAATTGCCAAAAGCTTATTAATTATTAAAAAATCAGTGCTTGATTGCACACTCAACTGCCTGATAATATTTGAATTTAAAAAAGTTTGCTGTTATATTAGTTCGGTTTAGTCCCGTGCGCTATTAAGATTGAAATAAAGAGACCCCTTATGGACTCGGGGGACCATTAAATGAACTTTATTTGGCATGTGGCTCGAGGTTACGGTTTAATATCTGTGGTTCAGTGAACGTCATTCATTTCACTTACTCGCTCACTCCCTGGAGCCTATTGCTCGCTTTATTGCGGCTTCTTTCATTCCACATTTCATCTTAATTTATAGTTTTTCTTAGTAAATTTTTCATATAACCATCTATTTCTCACCTTTCACTTGTAATTGATTTTTTTTTAATACTGATTAATTGAAATATATTATACCCTTTTAGAACTTTAAGCGTAATATGAATAGTTAAAAGTTATTTTTCTTTTAAGTGTAAGTATTATTGTAAATTTTCATTATTATCTACATAATGTATACAGAATAATGAACTAGTAGGACATATATAAATGTATAATATTCTTATAAAATTATTTTACTAAAAGTGATTGGAAAGTTGGGCTTTGCCCCTTCTTCATTTTATTTTTAATTTCGGGTATTTATTTTTGTGGACAATAAAGCCTTGGCAATAACGTTTTGTTCATTATAATGAAAGGACTTTTATTTAAGTCAATTTATCTTCTTGCAGCTATAGATTCAACTTTGAGCTGCTTTTTATTTTATATAATGGCCAGTTTTTAACATAAAAAGCTCATTATATGTATACGAAATACTGTGCTATTGATTTTTTTATAATAAACTTTATTTCTGGTGTAATTAGTTAAATAAAAACTCTACCATAGAGTAAAATTGTTAATATACATTATTCATTGTTTCCAATCAATCTTGCTTTAATCTGTTTTACTTTCCCGGTCCCATCAAAGGGAAAGTATGGTGAACGGGCAAAAAAAATCGAGATATAGATGGAAATATTAAATTTCAGGTCACCGAGAAGATTGAGATCACTTTAGAGTAAGGTCTGTCTGTGTGTCTGTCTGCGTTTAATCTTTCTTGGTGTGTTCCTCGAACGCAACCATTAGTTTTGGTTTAAATTGGTACAGTAGAAGGTCCTCATTGATTATTCTTTATTACTCACAATTTTTTAAATATTGAAGATGTTGAACTGAATTTTGAGATGCAGATGCTCCTTTCGCCCTAAAACCCATTCAGGAATTTTGAATACGAAATTCAAAGTGAAAACGAAGAAGTTAAGGAATGATTGATGAATGGATTCAATAACAATCTTTTTTATCTATATTATCGAATAACCTTAGAAATCAGTTGTTCTTCCTAAGTCATTCATAACCTTCACAGTCGAGCCGGAAAAGTTCTGAGTGTAACACAGCCGATTTTTCCCTATGTTATTAGCTACATATATTTTCTTGGCAATTTTTTTTATTCTATGAAGATGTCATCAAATACTTGTCTTCTAAAATTCAGCTTTAATCAATAAATAAAACTGGAAATCATGTACCACAATATCATATAATTTTCAACAATTAGTGTTTTAGGCAATTAGTTTCAGCAAAAAATGGAAGGGGAGATGGCACGGAAATAGGGGTATATAAAAAATTTTAAAAGAAAAAAATGAGAAACTTATAAATACTGGAGCAACATAAACTATTGTTGCCATTGAGGGTGGTTAGACCTCATTGGAGTTAAATAATGTAACCACCCTCAGTGGCAATAATAGTTCATGTTTCTCCCGTATTTATAAGTTAATAATTTTTACTTTTAACATTTTTTACTTACCATTTTTCATGTACCCAATTTACCTTTGCCCCCTCTCCTTCTATTTCATTCTGAGTTGCGGTACCTTTTCCAAGCATTATGCTGTTTATTAATAATAAATCATAAATGATGTTATTTTTTATGGTCTGAAGATGGGTTTTGTAGCTGAAACTAGTTGTCTCTAACATTACTTTTTGAAAATTATATATTGCGGCACAAGGTTTTGAGTTTCATTACCTTAATTAATTTTGTACCATCCTAAAATTAAAATTTAGAATAGACTTCAAGTGACGAATCCTTTCAAATGAACTATCAGTTATCTTCCAACATATTTAAGGGGGTAACTACCCTACGCAAGGGATTAGATTTTTTTTGCATAAATGTGTAATTAGAAATAAAAATCGACATTCCCGAGCGAATATTTTATCATATAGAAAAGAAAAATGTGAAGCGTGTAAATTAAGATTAAAATTAGGAAGAATTATAGCTCTCAATTGGATTAATATATAATTTAGTTTTGTTCATAAATTGTTCTTATAATAAACCAGTATACAATTATATCTGGAAACAAACGTGTTGCAAGTTATAATGTTAATTTATGCCTTTAGGGTGCCTAAGGGTGCATTATAATCATCAGCTTACAACGCATCCTCACCGGTCATAATATTCCATTAGCTTAATCAACTATAATAGTTTCAAACTGTATGGGAGCATCCTAGCAACATTGAAATATAAATGTCAATCATTCATTTTCATATTAGTAGATATAATATACCTTAAGACAGCGATAAGTTAAATTTTCCACGATTCAAAAACGAAAGAGAAAACATCAAATAATTCAACTTTTTTGTTGCGGGCAAAGGTTAAAATAGTTTGCAAGATAAGAAGGAAAAATATTCCCAGATAGTGAAATTTGTGTATATCCTTAGATAAAGAGACAAAAAAAACTAATTTAAGAATGTTATGAACTAAATTTTAACGTTATTAATTTAATTATAAATTAATAACTAAAAATAAAACTTTAATATTATAAAAAATTATTATTTGCCGTTTGTAAAAAAATTACTTGTTTTCCCAGTTTTTCCAAATTTACGTATATCTGGTTTTGTATTTCATTTTATATATCATCATTAATAAACAAGATGGCAATAAAGTTTTACACGTTATAGTTTAATTTCGAATTATTAAAATTTTCAATAACCTGCCATTGTTGCTAGATTTATCAAAAAGTATTTTTTTTTCATATTTTTCTTAAATAACCAAAATAATGCATAAAATTACAGGATATAAAAGTTGTAGAACATAAAATTTTCTACATATTTTGTCATTATCATTTTTTTAAATTCCTCATAGTTTCGCCGCTAGATGGCGTGAAAAAAAATTATATAGATATTTGCGACTTTCTTATATTTTGAGACAAAATTATGGATTTTTACGAAAAATTACATACAATCAAAATTGTAGAACATAAAATGTTCTACTAATTTTGTCTTTACTTTTTTAGAGTTCCGCACAGTTTCGCCGCTAGTTTTTATTTTAATTTTTAAGGAATTTTTATCTTTGTTAAATTATTATTTTTTAGTTAAATTTTAATATTAAAAATTTTAAAAAAATATCGTTAAATTTTTAATAATTAATTTCATAATTGTAATTTTTTTCAAAATTTTATTACAAAAATTGTGGAATTTTTTAAAAATTGGCTAAGAAACATTTAAAATTATATAACGATTTTAAACTAAATTGTATAACTTCTAAAATATTAAAGTTATTGAAATGGTATATTCACCATTCGAAAGATAATATAAAACTAAATTTAAAATGTATTTTAGTTTCTTAAAATTTAGAATTGTAATTATTATAGCTAAAATAAAGAATTTTTTTTAAATTTTTTATAATATCGTTTTATCAATAAGTATAAAATAAATGAAAAAAGTAAATCGCATATCCGAAAAGAATCCAAAAGTACTATGTGTGTAAATTATTTCATAATTTTAACCTAATATTTGTAAAAGTTGTAGCAGAAAATGTAGGAAGTTAAAACAATTCAATGGATACCGATGAATTTTTGACAAAAAATTTTATATTTTTTTAGATTTTTATATTAACTTTTTTAATGCATTTTGATCCAGAAAACCTAAAAAAAAGATCTGTTTCCCATTTTGAATATAATTGAATGAGATATTAATTAATTATTGATTTTAAAATTATTCAAAAATAGCTGTTATTTTTTTTAGGTCAATATTAATATTAAAAATTTATAAAAATTACCCCTAAATTTGTAGTAAAAAACTCTTTAATTGTGATTTTTTTCAAAATTTTATTCAAAAAATTGTAGAATTCATATTTTTTTTTTAAAATTTAATATTATTTACAAAAAAATAAATAACTTTAAAACGTTTAAAGATATTAAAATGGGATTTATATACCATTGGTTAGGTAATATAAAATATTTTAGTCTCTTCGAATTTAACATTGTAATTCTTATAAACAAAATTAAAAAAAATTATTTTTTTTTGTTCTTTTGTTTTATCGAAAATGGCAAAACAAATGAAAAAAGTAAATAGTATATCCGAAAGGGTCAAAAAGTACATTACGTGTAAAATATTTCATAATTTTAAAATAATACTTGTTGAAATTATACAAAATTATAAAAAGCTAAAAAAATTTTTTAGTAAAAATTAAATTTTCTTTAATTTTTGTAAACTAATTTAATTAATGTATTTTGATTCAGAAAAACTAAAATAAGCGATTAAAAAATTACTTTACTAGGAGTGTTCGGAAAGTTGGGTGGGATTACTCCTCATTTTTCGTTTTCTAATTATTTTCTTATTCATTTGATTTTTTGTGATTTTATTGCGGTTTTTTGTGATTGCTTTTCGATTTTTTGTAATATTTTTCGATTTTTTGTAATATTTTTCGATTTCTTGCGTTTTTTTGAGCCTACCTATTCGTTTTTTAGCTTTTTTGATTTATTCGTTTTTTCTGTATTATGCTATTTTATTTTTCATTTTTTCCCAATATTTTCTAATTTCTTTCTCAATTTTTTTCTTTTTATCCAAGTTTTTTGATTTGTTTATTATTTTTTCGATTATTTCTGATTTTTTCAGATTTTTTTGATTCTTCTAATTTTTACGATTGTTCTAATTTTTGCTCATTTTTATGATTTTTTTTTGTTCAATTTTTTCTAATCTTTCCTAATTTTTTTCTCACTGTTCTGTTTTTCTGTTCTATTTTGTTTTCCAATTTTTTCTCATTTATTCTTATTCCATTGTATCGATTTTGGTATATAAATAAACAAGTTTCAAACTTTAGTGACTTTTGTTGCATAGAGACACGAAAAAACCTTTAAACGCAGTAATAATTTTTTGGATTTATATAACAAACAAAAAGAGAGTTTTAATTATTTTAAATATCAATAATAGTAGGATTTTTATTATATCTTTTATTTCTTATCCTGATGAATAAAAAAATTATTAGTTACGGCTTTGATCGATTTAGGGATGCAACTCGCATACACATTAATCTGCACTAATGTATATGCTACGAAGGTACTTTCCAACTTGATCATTAAACTGAGATATGTATGTAATATTAATGTGGATATCATACTGGGTGAAATTAATAACTCAATGAGCGATCTTTAACATTTATTAAAAATAAATAATCAAATTTTATTTGTATTAACCTCCAGATTTTTAATTAAAATTACTATTACTATTACTACTAAATAAGCAAATAATTTACTGTGTTAAAATGTATTTTTTAATTAAGGATTTAAGTGTAAAGTGGCTAGAGGATATTGCTTGTGTTAGAGCAACAACCAACATACAAAGTTAATATTGTCGTGCGAGCTTTATTGAGAATTAAATTAAATCTGCCTCAACGGATAATGAACAAGTGAATGTGAGCTCATATAAAAATAAACATCATAGAGAAAAATCTTCATTTTACACAAAAAAAGTTAATTAAGTTTGCTGTGATTTAATCAGAAATGGTTATTTAAAATCTATAATAATTATAATATATAAATAAGAAAAATAAAATCAAATAATCAACAATTGAAGACAGATGATAACTGTATAATGTCGCATTTTTTCAAAAATTGAGATAATGGGGACGTATTATGTAATTTTTTTAAATTAGTACTTAAAAGTCTGTCATCAAATATGTCTACAAAAAATATTTATAATTTTTTTAAACCTCTATTATATTTAAAAAAAAAGTAAAAATATCTACATTAATTGATAAGGCTGTTAAGAGATGGCAGTATATACGAACTGAATTTCTTATTAATAGAGGCCAGATGTAAACATGAGAAAAGAAGAAAATTGTAATGTTTTTATTTTCGCCGTGACTAGCAGTACATGGGACGTACTCATTTATACTGTACATCGGAAAATAAAATAAACCATCTAATTTTTACATCTCAAACTTTGAAAAAAAGACGCTTTACTATATAAATCAAACTGGTTACCAGTCTCTATTTTTATGTAGTTTTCAAGAATCTAAAAAAATTATCAAAACATAAAAGTTGGCCATACTGGAAATTAAACTCTGTCCGTTTTGCACCGAAACCATATACCGGGTGATTCATTCAACCTGGAATTTTGTATATAATATTTCGAAAAATACGCATCGTACAATAAAATGTGCCCAATCGAAACTCAGGAGGGGAGCATCCGGTAGTACTAAATTACGCCCACAATCTTAAATAGGAACTCTCTATTTTTATCCCAGATTCGGAGTCTACGTCGAAAGCTACGTACTACTTCTCTGAAAAAATTGTGCTATTTTTAGCTGACCCATTCAATGATGTCACGATTGCCCCCCCCCCCCTCCACTGCATGTGGGTGGAGTGGTTGGTTAATAAACTGCTTTTTAAGTAAAGGAGCAGCAAGGCTTCTGCCCTATTCCCCATGTTAAATCGCCATGGTCCATTCTGGCAAAATTTGTCCATATCAAGGTCATTCGACATAGCTGAGAGGTAACACTGGCTAGCGGTTTAGGTTTTGTGTTTTTCGTCTTTTTTTGACATTTTTCGTCGTTTTTTCGATTTAGGTCTGCGAGGGGTAAAGTAAAAACCGACGAAAAACGTTGAAAAACTTCTTAAAAGGACGAAAAAGGTAGAAAAACGGCGTTATCTCTCAGCGATGTCGAATGACCTTGATATGGACAAATTTTGCCAGACTAGACCTTGGCGATTTCTTATACGATTTAACATGGGGAATAGGGCAGAAGCCTCGCTGCTCCTTTACTTTTTTATTCGTGAATCGAAATAATTTGTTCCGAGAAATCGTACGTAGCTTTCTACAGAGAATCCGAATCTGCGATAAAAATATATTTAAGATTTATAATTTGCCGCCCACACCGTTCTTATAGGATGTGTAATTTAGTACTACAGGGTGTCCCCCTCTGAGATATTAAAGTCTCGATTTGGCACATTTTCTGCACGATGCATTTTTTCGAGATATTACAAAATTTCAAGTTAAATGAATCACCCGGTACTATACGCATTACGAAAAAAACAAAGTCACATAAATATTATCAAACTTATCAAGCAGATGGGCCAACATATTTTCATACGTTATAAACAAAACGTAGCGAACGGCCCATGTACAAAATAAATGGGTACTTCCGATGTACTGCTAGTCACAGCGTTTTATGTATAACATAACCTATTATTTTAATAAATATGTGTCGCCTGTGTTTTACTTTTTTCTTCTTTTTTTAAAATAGTCAAAGTCGCTAAGGCTAGTTAGTTTAGCAGTACTCGACAGATAACTGTAAATTATACCTTGTCATGCCATCTACATTACTTAAAAAAAATTAATGTAGCTGACGTCACTTGGAGATTTTGAAAATTTATTTCGCTGTAATCGTAGTGTTTCAAAGTTAACCAAGCCTATTTTTATGAATAATTTTAAGTAGATTTTCATCTACTACAAATGAATTTGCTGTAGCTACCGCATCACACGTCCCCATTTAAATTGTATACAAAATGAATCGTTTAATTTTGAATATTTTAGTATAGTAATTTGACAACGAAAGTTAAAGACTAAGTGGCCCATTAAATATTTTTTGAAACTTAAGGTAACACAAGTTATATAATGACAATATAAAGGTAAAAGAAGTATATAAGAAGGTTTCGGAGTTTTATAATCTGTATCTTTTAGTAACCTAGTTTTGTAAGGGGTTTAAAATATTACTGCAAGTTTTCAAGTATATATCACATGTTTATAAAACTTTTACTTTTTAATTCTTATTTAAAAAACTAGGGCATAACAAAAAAAAATTAAATCATACAAATTGGGTCCTATTTATTTCTGAATGACGCTTCAAAAAATGAAAAAAATTCGATCATAAATGACTGAGATATAAGATAAAACCTAAAATAGTGTACCAAAAAATAGCCTTAACTCCACTTATTTAAGAAAATTCCTTTGAATTTTTTTTATTTTACAACGCTGCCCAATGGAGTGCTTGCATGATTTTAGGTAAATGGGCCATTAGAAACCTGACCAATAAATATTTAACCCGTATTTTGTAATTTTTTAAAAAATCTGTATCTGCCCTATAATTCAAAAAAAATTAAAATCTGTGACGACTTAAGGTCGCTCAGTTAAAAAAATATGCGAAAGATGGCGCCAACTCTGATTTATCTAAATTCAGGTTATATCCGACAGTTTTCTGTGATGTGTCGGTAATAAACCATGAACTACATATCAATACTATAAATGATCGCAAGGGGGAGTTAGCGTCGGAGTTACGTATTTATTCTAGTTTTTTAAAATCTAATAAAAATACTATTGTTAAACATTATGACACAGTAATTATAAGGAAGTTTGTACTAAAAAGTAAGAATATAGTGAATATATAACGTCAATTGCATCTTCAGAGAAATAGAGAATTCATGGATTTAAAAGTAATTGCAGGGTACTGTTTTCTCTGCTTCCTTAAGACGTCACATATATATTTAATATTCAAAATTAAGGGAACTGAACGTCAAAAAGATTCCCAAATTCTGTTCTATGTTCGTCAACAGGGGTAATAAACATATTAAAGTAAAAAAAATCAGAAAAAAAATTATGCAAGCACCCCATTACCAATTTTCAGACCTAATAGTCGGCGTTACTGAAAAGTGCATTTTATACAAATGTTGCTTTGAGTGCAAAATCCAGTTATGTTGACCATACGCGAACTATATATTATTTGGTTTTATTTCGCAACGTTTATAGCACCTTGGAACGAACGTTACTGAGTTTTAAGTCCAATCCATATGTCAAATGTGGTCAAATGTTAATCATAAATGAAAACCCAAAATCATGTACCACAATAACATTTATTAAATTTTTTTTTTCTTAAAGGCAACTAGTTTCGGTTAAATAACCATCTTCAGGCCTATAATAAATATACATCGTGTTGATTACAAATGATACACAGTAAAAAACAACTTACCACGAAATTAACAGGAATTAAATGTTAAATAAAATTAGGATATTTTGTTAACACGTAAATTTTATATTGAGTTTTCGAGTGAGCATTTACCCTTTATTTTGTCCTTTGGTGAACTTCCTTTGTTGCCAGTTGCCGCGATTGTGGTTGGCAGAAGAATTTGTTTTTCACTACGTTTGAATTTTTCCGACAATGTCACATGGGGCATCCCATGCAGGTCTCCCCTATACTGGAGGTTTTCCTTCCTGAAACCCTCCTGCTTCACCTTTGTTCCAAATTTTTCTGAATGCCCAAAAAGGCGTCCCACTGTGACTAAGTTCACAACCCTTCCATTACTCAATTTATATTCCAATACGATTTATTTTAATTAGTGTTTTTACCCACCTGGGTTTAATTTTTATTTTTCATGTACCCCCCATTCTTTTCTCATTATTATCCTACCTTTCTCCTTTATTCAGTAGCAGCACACCTTTTTTAAAATATGCTAATTTTATTTATCATGTAATTCCTGTTAATTTTTTGAGAAATTGTTCTTTTACTTTGTATCATTTGTAATCAACACGATGTATATTTATTATAGGCCTGAAGATTGTTATTTAACCGAAACTAGTTGCCTTTAAGAAAAAAAAATATAATAAATGTTATTGCCTATTGGTGTTCTAGACGTCTGGCTTTGGCTCATTAGACCCTGATGACACACAAACACAGTACAAACCCTCACCATACTTTCGAAAAATTATTTTCCGTTTCGTTTTGTGCGAATTTATACGTTGTGATGAAAAGAAATAAAGATTTTAAATACTCTACAACCTTTTACCGAAGAAGGAAATAATTACGACTACAGTTAGAGTCTGAACAACATGGAGAAACGTTTGAAGTATATATTCCGAACATGGTGAACCTTCTACGCGAAAAACCATCGAAGAAGACCATGAATGTTTGTGATGCTAACGCTACACTATAAATTTATATATTTATAGCAGATTTACTGGATATATCAAACGGTGATAAAACCAATGGTCACATATGACGCAGTAGCCAGGTGGACGAAGGGGCTCCGAGATATTGTGGCAGCTAAATTATTTGAACACTAGAGACTAGCTTGTGTGGCTATTACAGGCGCCGTGTCAACTACCCCAACAGTGGCAATGGAAAGATCTCTGGGTCTTACTCCTTCCCATATATTATTGGAAAAGGAGGCCATAATGACCTCCTACAGAGCTATATCGGTGGCTGGTCAAATTGAGGGGGAGAGGCTATGAGACCACTCTGGACTGCTGCGAGAGATGACATCACAGTAAGCCTCGGCAAGTGTGCTACCATCTTTGAGGCGGAGGTCTTCGCTATAGAATTGTGTGCAAGAGAGCTGGCAAACCATCTTCTTATCCACAAAAGAATTTACATTTTATCTGATAACCAGGCAGCTTTAACAGCTCTAAGCTCCAAACGGCTGGTGTGGAACTGCATTAAATCCTTGGATCGTATTGCTACCAGTAACAGAGTAACCTTACTCTGGGTACCTGGACAAGAAGGGGTGGACGGCAATGAGAAAGCCGACACTCTTGCGAAAAGAGGTGCAGAATCCGAGTTCATTGAACCGAAAGCATTCTTTGTAGTAGCTCAAAGCAGTGCAAAAGACACTATCTGGAAATGGGACTAGAGGAAAATTTTCCAGCACTGGCAAGATATTCCTAGGCGTTCATAGTCAAACCCTCAAGTAGTACCCTATCGCAGATCCTAGAATAGAGTTGGACTGCTTACAGGACAATGTCTTCTGCCATCTGAAGTAGCTAGGTCTGAGTCAAACATCGGACAGTCACTTCTGCAGTGTGGAAGACGAAACGGCGGAGCATATTTTTATGCTCCTGTCCTGCACTGGAAATGAATAGGCTTCGTACGTTTGGTTTCGTACAGCAGGAGCCTACCGAATTCAAGGAAGCTTCTCCTAAATGAACCATAGACTTGGTGAGAAGGTGTATATTGTATGGTCAATAGGGGTGAGCCACAAAAGGCCTCTGCTGGTCGAATAAATACTCCCTTCACATTGACCTAAGTCCTAAAATTCGTAGTTTGCAAAATACAAATCAAAATCAATGATTCAGCACTCATCGCCAAGTGGTCAAGATCCAGTTCATAATCTTGAAATCTTATTGGTTGCTTTTTCACCTTGGTGCTTCTCTTAACTCATTTTCTTCTGCTCTATTTCCTTCTTCCCTTTGTAAAGGTTCTGGTTCAAAGTGTTCTATTTATTCTTTATTTCTCCATGTTCTTCAGGTACAGTACATATATTTAACGCCAGGTCGTTAATGGTTTTGTTTTCAAAGAATTGAATATCTCTTGCATTAATTATTTTATTTCTTTTAGGATTCCACAATCTGTATCCGATTTGAGTGTAACATAACATTATCATGACGTAGCACTCTGTGGCACTTAAAAATTCTTTTGATTTTGCAACATATATTAGATTTGGTACGGAATTATCAGTTGCTGCATAGTCTATATATTATATCACCTTACCTGCCTTCGAAACCAGCATTTTGATTTTGTATGGACAATGATGACATTTGAATTTTGAAATTTCCAGATGACCCTGATATTTCTTGGAACTTCCATAATCTTTTTTTGAATTATTAAAAAAATCTGCTGAATTCGGTAATTCTCTATCATGATTTATTTTTATCACGTGATCTAACAATTTTCCTTTTACAAATTCCAGTGTTAACTTATTAGGACCCACAGTTTCAAGTACTCCTACAATAGCATCAAAGCTTTTCGGTAAGGACAGTAACAGATGACAGACTATATCAGTTTCCACTAGCTTTGCACCAACAGCTTCATTGTCAGAAGTCTTTTCCTTAAATGCAACTGTGAAGCTACACCTTTTCTTTGACCGAGAGTGAAACGACACTTTCTTTTTCTCAACTAAAGAGACCGAGACGAGATTTTTGAAATTCTCCCCTTATCTCATCACGTGTGAATCCCTATTATTTGGATGTTGTTTTCTCAGGCAAACAATTTTGTTTTTGTCTTAATATGGCTGGAGCTGCTAAATTTGACTTAAACAGAGGTTTGTTTGGACTCAGTTTTTGACAAGAATGACATTTGTTATGTCATGAATTTCCTTGTTTATGAGTTAAAAATTTTTGAATGACAGTGACAGCAACTAAATAAGTATCTATCACCGGTATGGACTGACTCAATACGTTACTTTACCGAAACAACTTGGCAACAGCGACAGGCATGTATTTGCAACCAGACGGACTAGGCGCGCGCCTTGAGAGGCAAAATATGGGGGGCGGCAAAATGTATGAAGCAGAAAACTAAATACGTATAAATGCAAGCCGGCATCAAAATAAAGCTGATCCCATTTAAGTTGAAGCAACTTGTTTTCTATGATTACTTTAAGCGATTTAAAATAGCTATTTTAAGTAATTTGATTTTAAAAAATATAACAAACTATTAAATAGTTTGTATTGAAAAATTAAATTATTCAAGATGCAGCTCAAATGAAGCACTATACCGAGCGTAAAGAGGGCGGCCGAATTTTACTGCCTGGGGGCGTCAGACTGACTTCTAAATCCGTCCCTGAACAGCGAACATAAGCATTATCATTGCCTATTACTTCCACTCACGCATTTAAGCGTAAAATGATATACAGGCTGTTTATTTTTTCATGTGTTAATTACTAACATCATCAGTGACAATATTTTTTAATTACGGTCCTGTCGTAGTTCTTTTGTAAATTCGTTTACCATTTTGTAAAATGGCGACTTATTAGGATGGTGCTAAGATGCGATTGGTTAGTTGTTTTCAAAGCAATGTGATTTGTGTTAATATTAATGTGATTGGCCAATCTAGAGTGGTTCTTTAATTTTATTCTTCAACTAGTGAAAGAATGTATATCATTCTTCTACTAAAAATGTAGTAAGAATCAGCTTATTATTAAATAGTCGTGGTGAAAAAATACATTTTATGTGATATTATTTTTAATTTATCTAACACCTTTCTTAAATACGACCTTGTTTTCAGTCAGACTAAAAATTCCATACCGACGATTTATCCTTATGACGGAGATCATTATTATTTTAGTGCTCTTTTATTTACTACTTCTCCTTTTACTATTCATCCTTACGTTGGTCGTCTATAATATGCAAAGGGTGACTCGACTCTGACTAGATGCTGCTCGTCGTCCGGGATATTATTAAAAGTGACTCTTCGCCTGGAATGAAGGATTTCATAACTTACATAAAACCAGATCTAACAGAAAATATTTCTCTCCTTCGAAAATAGCTCAGCTTTTCTTCTGCGTTAATATGTAATAAAAAATTTAAAATCGTTCTATCCGGTATAGTGAATATAAAGCGACGATTTTTTCCCTATTGCTAAATGATAGATAACTAGATAACTAAATAGACATTCAATAAATGAAGGCATAATGGAAATAACACATTAAAAGCAACAGTTGTTTCTTGGTCCCCTAAAATCCAACAATACAAGTGCACATGTACGTCGTTTGTCTTCGTCAAGGCCATCTACGTCAACCAGAGGCAGATTCATGAATAGAACGGATATTATTGTTCATCGTCGTAACACAATACTACCTGAATGGAATTTATTGCATAATGACTACTAATTGAAGTTTACAACACAACAGCATCGATATTTTAGCTCATAGACCCAAATAAACGACAAGCGGGTTTTGTAATTTGGAAGCATAAACTTAGTAAATGGACGAACGGGATGGAACATAAGATTTTCAAGGATTTGATTACGTTTGAATCTGTGCATCGGTTATTAATGGTAGTCTATCAATTTTCCTATAATTAATATATATTTGCAAGATAGAGCACTTAATTTTAGTAGTAAAACATTAATCAGTTAATAAATAAGTTGGATAAGTTTTAGTTATTAGATCAGTTACAATTGTTTATATAAATTATGGAAAACAAAATCATAATAAGAGAAATTGTAATAGAAAAGTTTTAATAAAAGCAGTTTATATTATTAAAAAATATTTAGGATTGATTTATTATAATCCTACAGCGGGCGCGTTAAAAGTTTAAACATTGAAGGGCGCATCGGTCTAACGGACCGATTTAGAAACCGGTTTGAAAGGTTTATTTTATTTATTCCCTATTTTTGCCTATATTTCCTATTTTCACTTGTTTTTTCGGTTTTTATCCTGTTTTTATTATATTTATATTATTCCCTATTTTAACCTGTTTTTGCCGATTTTTCATATTTTTCTTGTTTCCCCGTTTTTTTCTATTTTTGCCTGTATTTTCCTATTAACCTGTATTTTTCTGTTTTTCTCTACTTTTTCATTCCCATTTTTTCTATTTTTTCCTATTTTTCGGTATTAAAAAGTTTTTTTCATATTTTTTTCTAATTTTCATGTTTTTTCTATTTTCCCCATTTTTTATTTTTGCTTATATTTTCCTATTTTTTCTGTTTTTCCTTATTTTTTTGTATTGTAACCTGCTTTTTTTTCCTATTTTTTACTATTTTTCATGTTTTTTTAATTCCTCCCCTATTTTCGCCCATACTCCTCTATTTTCACTTATTTTTTCAGTTTTTTTCCTGTATTTACTATTTTTGTATTTTTTCCTATATTTCCCTATTTTAACCTATTTTTTACGATTTTCCATGGTTATTTCTTGGATCGCCGTTTTTCTGTTTTTGCCTATATTTTAGTATTTTTCTCATTTTTCCTGTTCTTTCGTATTTCTTCCTATTTTTCAATTTTTTTCATTTTTTTTCATATTTCTTATTTTTGCATATATTTTTCTATTTTCCCCTATTTTTTCATTTTCTTTTATATTTTTCTCTATTTCTTCCTATTTCTTTACGTTTACTTAATTTTTCTGTTTTTCTTTAATTTTTATTTAGTCACATTTTTTCCATTTCCTCTATTTTTCTCATTTTCATATTATTTCCTATTTTTTCATGGGTTTTCCTATTTTTCTTCTTCTGTTTTTACTATTTTTTTTCTGATTTCCGATTTTTTTTATGTATTATCCCATTTTCACTATTATTTTTTATTTATGACATTTTTTTAATAAGTGAATAAAGATATTCGCGAGTTGCGAACCTTGATATAAAAAAAATATATATTTTATTAAAAGAAGTCTTGACTATCTAAATCTAGCCCGTGTTTAAAAAAAATTAAAGGGCTATGTGAGATTCCATATCCGGATCCACTGCCCTATTAGCGGGCACTCTGTCGCGCGGCTACCAGGGCCCATGCTTAAAACTTATTATTTAAGCGAATCACTCGCGGATCTTTATCCACTCCCTTTTTTACGGTTCCCTACCCCAAAGGGTCGAAACGGAACCCTATTTCTCTCACTCGCGTGTCCGTCCGTCCGTCCGTCTGTCACACCGGTCTGACAGCTAAACCGTTCAAGATAGAGTCTTCAAATTTTCACAGTTTATGCGTCTTGTTGACCCAAAGCCATATAAAAAATTTTTAACTGTTTTCAAGGGGGGCTTCCATACAGCTAAAGGGGGCGCAGGAAAAAAATTTGGCCTACCCCATCGAGTGCGGTATCGTTGAAAAAGCCTAAAATTAAAGTTCTGTTGTATACTGAGTGCCCCTACAAATTATTCAGGCAGAAAACCTATCTTGATATTAGCATGTCGGTGACGCGAACTCATAAGTCTTTTCCGTACCAAAAATCGTTCATCGCGCCTAAAGGAACTTTAACTTCAAAAAAAAAGATTAAACTAGTTTTTTTTTTTAATTTGATAGAGCTACAGAAGAGTTGATCTATTATTTGTAATCTACACTTCTTAGACTATTTATCTGCCAATTTTCGTTAAAATCTTAGTAATAACATATTTTGACAAACTTTGAAGACAGACTTAATATTTTTCTTGTCAATTTTATTTCTCTCCTGAGAATCACTATATTTTTCTTGTCAATTTATTTACTTCATCCATCTGTTTATAAATCACAGCGCTTCATCTGCCCTATATACAAGTGCCTCTTCATCTACTCTACCATTTGAGCAGAGCTAAGTCATCAGTAAAAGCGATTCTCTAAACCCCATTTGGCATCCCCAGTCTTAAAATGCTACCTTTAGAATACTCGTCGTTATCTCCATTCTTCGCGACTCTTAGTTATTTCTTAAGTATATGGGAACCATTTTCCTAAATAGATACTCCCTGATAATCATTAACGATGCCGTGTTGAACATCAACCAACCATCTTCTCGCATCTTTTTGACTTTTGACACCACCTGGAGGCTGTTTCTTTTGTGTCAAACTAGTTTCTCTACAATTCGCCCTATTCTTGTTTCTTCAGAACACCTACCAGATTCTTCCTTTTTAGGTCTTTGTATAACTTATTTACAGCATTTCGCAGACACATGCTTTAGTTTAGATTGATTCTTCCATTCGAAATTTGGCGACCTTCCAAGAGGCCTTCCCAGTCTTGGAACACCATTTAGTCCCTGCTTTTTCCCTGCTTTCAAGCCAGCTGGTGCCAGGAACTGCTAAGGGAAAAATTTTCCCAGCTCAGATTTTTACCACTTTCAGATTAACAATTTAGTCAGACTTTTCCTTTTGCCAACTAAGTAGGAAAAATTTTTTTTGGGGATAGAATACATTTGTCTTTAATTGTATTCTTAGTAAGAGTAAAAGATCGTGTGGATCGTTTGTTTTAGTTTGATTTGGACCAGGAATTTTTTAAGTTTAATTGGAATTCTTAAACCAATTTATTTAAATTTGACACTAATAATATTGCAGGAGATTATAAATATTATTATTATTTTTCTTTAGTTAATTTTGGTGTTCCATTCCTAGTTGAATATAGCATTTTTATTTCTTTTTTCTTGTATTTATACCTCAATATTTGGCTTAATTTAAATACTCATTGTGCGTCTACTGAAAACCCATATTATTATATTCGGCTTTTTGTTCTCTTTTATATTGTTTTCTCCATTTACTGGTTTATACTAAGACGATTTCCAACTCATTGAAATTCTAATAGCCACTAGAAAGTTGTATGAATTCGAATTTTACAGAGACCTATTCTACTTTAAGAATTTAAATTTATAAATATTAAATTCGGTTGAATTATTGCTATACCAACTATAATAACATAACAACCCAGTTTTAATAAATTATTTTGCTATAACGGAGTTATTTATACCGGCTTTTAAGATAGAATTTGTAATTTAATTACTTTCCGAAAAATAAGTAGATGGGGAACAAAAGTTAGCCTACTATGTTGAAAATTGAAGGTTCTATATTTCATTGTTACTTTCTGTTTTAATTCCATAATGGATTTTGCTTTCCCGTCGGGTATATTAAGAAAAGGATTGAAAAAAATTGGTTTTAGTCCAAAAAAGTTGGTCACGTAAAAGGATTTCTGATATAATATAATTTCTATTCTTTCTTATTTTATTTTCAACACAATAGGTTTATTCGGGATTTATTTTAAATGAATAATAATAAAGGTAAAGCTTATAATGTATATAATATAATAATCATCTACCTAATATGTATTATAAATTTAAATTTTACTAGTAATTATTAAAATTAAATGTGTTTAAATATAGTATAAACGCTCTTTGCGTTGTCAAGCGATATTTTGGCCCTTCGTTCAGGTTTCGGATTTCCTCGGGCGACACCTTCCGTTTATAATGGGAAAGTCACTTGCACGGGCAGCGTCAGTGGAGGAGGAATACTCCAGGGACCGTTTATGGTATCGACCAATGCGTTCTTTGCCAGTAGGGCGGGAAGGGAAGAGCGGGAGGGCGTGCAACAAGTTTTAATATCATATCGATATCTACAGGGGCATTAAATACGGATTATCTAAGCGAAACTAAGCGAGGTGCGGGCGGACTCTAATAACGGTAGGTACGGAGTGAAGTGGGACTAAAGCATAATATTGAAGTAAGCTTAATTTCTGCTTTTGACGGATAGTACAATGTAAGATGTCTGAAAACCCTGGTGTATCCACTGATTAGATTTTGTTTCAAACTTCCTGGGAGTACAACCTGTTGCGTTCAATAGAACTTACCAGAATTTTGTAAGATGGCGCTATTTAGAATTGTTCGTGTCCTAGCTTAGTTTGTCACAGATCTTTTAAAGCAGATGAGACGTCAAATAAATTATTGTATGTCAATGCGGATTTTTTTATGTATCTGGTATTAATATTAGTTCATAAGGAATAGTTCAAAATAGTGTATAAGTATGGATACTTTTGGTCAAATGGGGCCGTACTGTATTTTGTGTGGACATTTGTCTGTATTCAGTACCAGATTATAAATACACTCTCTGTGATCTGTGATTACAGTTTACTATGAGCGACGTATGCGCCATCTAAAATTTTTAATCTGAAACTTTAGTAATCTCTCAAAAATCAGTCAAAATCAAGTAGGTAGAGATCTCCCAGTTTTGACCCAAACTTTTACAGGTATAAGTGGAAACACTATGTTTTTTAGACATCTTAGTACAATGTAACTGGAGCCACCAGAATGTGCTTTTCGTCAAATTTCCTTATTACACTCGCGTCAACGAATAGTAAAATGTGATTGAAGCCACCAGAGTGTACTTTTCGTCGTTTCATAAGAGGAAAAACCAAGAAAATTCTTTTAAAGAAAATATTATAAGAATCTCACCCTTTCTTAAGACCAGGCGTCTCTTTAGTCGGCTGTGAGCTAGCTCGGAGCGGGCTAACGAGAATGTTTTAAATCGTCCTCTACCTTACTGTTCAAGCAGCACCAACGCAAGTGTCTCCATCTTTCGGTCAGAGTGTTATCTTTGTACACAGATCGCGTTTGACCCTATATTCGGAGGAAGGTCGCGGTGTTTGTTATATTTTTCGTATTCACGGTGCATTTGGATTTTACCAATATACGATCAATTGTGGTCAACAAATTATAATAATTATTTTTAGAATGTCAGATGAAACGAAGTTATTATTATAAAAAAAGTAATAACAACGGGGATTGGGGACTTAAAAATATTGATAAATTGGTAACTGCGTTTCACAACCTTCCCACTTCGGGGAAAAAATATTATATATTTTTTTACATATAAAATAGCACTGGAATAAAAAATATCAAATTAAAATAAGATCAGAAATCCTATCAGGTTCCTAACCCTTCTGAATGGCGCTGAACCCTGTTTTAAAAGGCAGGTACGACTGTTGCAAAATAACTATCTATTTTTATATACAAAAAACAATTAAAAGCGACTTCGCTCATTTCTTTCGTCGAAGGTTATGGATATACACATTCTGGTCCGAGCAGGGGCACTGGAAGCGTCGGCGAGGTTCGTTTTCGGGTAGAGTCAGTCCGACATCTGACGGGGTTGTTTTCTTCTGTACTTTCACCCTCGGTATCTGGAGCTGACAGGTTGGAGCGGTATCTCTTACTGTAGATCGTCCTGGGTGCAGATTAAGATTGATCCTATTTCAGTGATACCGATGGGGAAGCATGGTACGCGATGGAGTGGTTGTACACCAAAATATGTCCAAAAGTCCTCTAGCTGGATCTCTGGGATGCTTACGGCCTCTGTGTTAGACAATCTGGCAGTACTTCTGTTAACGCAAGTATTCGGTTTTCCTCGGCACTTCTATTATTCGGCTATCCGATCATCTATGTAGGAAATCGCAGCATCATTTTCCGTAACGGAATCATTGGTGCCACTTGGCATGTCGACGGGTGAATGGCGTGACTTTCTTTATTCGTTATGATTGGTGCGGCATCATAAAGGCATTGCTGCATAGGTCTCATTTCGTGGCATCGTTCTAGGAGTTCTTCTGATCGTGGGTAAGGGCATTCACGGGACATGATTCCTTCTTTTTTACGTCTAGATCAAAAGATCCGGCGCTCCTCTCTACATTGTCTTCTCACATATGTGGCCACAACGCCAATACTTTTTATTCTTTTCGGTGGATCAGGGTGTGGTTGGGGTTTCTGGCGTTTACTGGATTGTCTTTGTACTGTCGACGGTATTTCCCAAAGTGACGGAGGCGATAGAAAATGTTTGGGGTAGGGGAGTAGGAATATTTCTAAACGGGGAAGACTGAGGGGTAGAATTAGTCAAATACGAAATAGATGGATTATGTAGAAAGGGGATTAGGGACTTAAAAATATTGATTCGTCGAAATAGTATGATTAAAATGACATAACTAGGTTACAGCACGTAACTTACATAAGTAAAGACAATTCATATGCTCACGACTTCATCAGTTGGATCCGGTATATGTTTACATGGGATTAATAAAAATCCCATTTTTGAAAAATTATTGAAGTAGGGATCCCATTTTCAAAAATAAGTTTGCACCCAATGTGATATCTCGGAATAGGTTTAAAATTTTGTTGCATATGATTTATTTTTCTAACACTGATAAATGCAGAGAAGGGAACCGATTGCATAAAATTCAAGGTCTCGTCGATAGACTTGTGCAAAATTTCGAGACTCATTATCATCCAGGAGAAACAGTATTTGTTGACCAGTCGTTAATTCCTTTTCGAGGTAGGCGTTAATATAGGAAACAAAAGCATCATAAATATGGTATGTACTGGACTCGGATCTAGACTACGTCTGAAAATATATCGTCGGTCTAACTAACAAACCACATAACTCACATTTCCCACGTTTTACATGGGAAACAAAACACTGATTTATTTTTATTTTAAAAGTCATATTTTTAAAATAACATATTTTTATAATGATTTTTATTTAATATTTTTGAGAGTTACAAGGATTTAATACTTTGTGCAGTAACCATAGAGCTATTTATTAGCTTAAAAATTTAAAAATCATAAAATCGAATTCTGTGGAGTCACAAGGTTTGTTAATTAGACCGACGATATACTGGAGTAAACCTTGAAGTGGGAAATACAACACCAATAAACGTGGTAATGGAATTATGCGTTTCTGTCTTAAATGTAGGACGTACGGTGTATACAGACAACTGGTACATTCATATGGATCTTGCTAACCAGCTTCTAGATAAAATAATACACTTAGTCAGGACACTGAGGAAAAAGAGAACAAATGTACCAAAAGAAGTCACCCAAAAAGGTGAAATGATGGCAAAAGAAAATGGCTAAAAGGAATCGTGAAAATATTATTAAACCTACAGTTATAATTGACTATAATGAAGCAAAATCTTCTGTGTATTTATCGGACTAAATGGAAAATATGTAAAATGGTATAAAAAATTAGCAATGGAGTTATTGTTATCAACAGCTGTCGTCAATGTCCATATTTTATATAAGGAATGCACGTGCAACGCTATAGGTATCGTTGATTTTTGAAATGAAGTAGCCCGACATTTAATTTCAAGTGACGACGACAAACATCAACAACAAGGAAGAGTGGAACAAGAGAGACCACGATGAGTCCGCTATAATTTGTCAAAAAAAGAAGGGAGAACCGTTTCAGTAAGAGAACATTGCAAGGGTTGCTATAAAAAATAGTCTAAGATGGAAAAAGACTAGGGAAAGAAAAAGGTAAAGAAAGTCACCACGTTTTGCTCGGGATGTAAAAAATTCTTTAGTTTATATCATTACTTTTGTAGTTATTTCAATGTATTATATATTAAACGATAGATTTAAACATTAAAACATTGTTTACTCTAGAAGCACGAAAAGCATCGACTGATTTTTCGGTCATAATGGCCTACACGGTCTGATACGGTATGACATGTTTTGGTCATTTTGACAGATCTGGTAGGTAACGTGTTAATCATGTTTGTAATAGTAATAATTGTTTTAATATTTTATCTCAATGTTCTATTTTTACAATTTAATAAGTTGTAAGTTTTATAATTCTTAATGAATATTTATCAATTTTAATATTTATTGTAGATAAGCACTGATGATGGCTTTATAGCAGAAAGCGAAATATATAACAATTCTACACGAAATACGAATTTTCGTTACTTATATATAGTATGATTAGCAACAATGCGAGTCTCGAAATAAAGCCATAAGCTGATAATTTTTTCTGTCTAATTCGGGACAAGTTCAACAGGACCTATGTCAACTTTATTGGCGTATGCCTGCTTTAATTACTCCTTTATGTACAACATTTTTTTTTTAATAATATTTTTGTACATTCTAGAAGAGAAGTTTAACTTGTTGTGATTTATTAATTATTCAAATAAAATCATTTTTTCCGATTTTTGTTTTACAAAACAAAAATCAACCTGACAGGGAAATATTTTAGTATACAATGCGGGAAATAAACGTACACGTGTAAAACACGCAGGGGAATAAATATCATCTGTATTTCTCAAATGGAAACTCACAATTTTCCCTTCCAACATTTAAAACCTTCCATTAGCTTGATGATCTGGTTAATATTCAGTAAACACATCACAGAGTTTATGGGTTTGGAAAAATCATTTATTTAATTGCCGATCGTACACGAAGAGTGAATAAAAAGTATTTTTAAAACGCCATACAAAATATTTAAGTGATAGAAATATATTATTTTTTATTTAAGTTTTAGATTGTTTTTTTTATTAAGCTATTAAATTCCATCCATTATTTAAATTTTGCAAACTTTTACTCTAATTTAAAATTTTACTTACCATAATTAAATTAAACTTTAATCTATAAGTATTATTTTTGTCATACTTTAAAAGCTATAAAATATAGTAAATTTCCATTTGCTTATTTTATTTTCTAAAATTTAATAAAAACATGGTGGAACTGGCTGCAAATAAAATATCATATAAACTGAATTAGTGAACATAGAAAGGTAGCAAAGCAAACAGGGCATAAGTAAAACATACAGTAGAGAAACATACGCGGCGTAGTGAACAAAAATATTCAATATTCGAGCTCCGTGCAGGCGGGCAATTTCAAATATACGTGAAGTGGAAAAGAGGAAAACGACCAAAAAAACAACTGTGTAATTCTGTTAACGTTTTTATTAGATCGTTTTGGAATATGTGAATTTTTAAATAGAAAATTATTTAATATACAATTTTTTAATAATCTTATATGTAGAAGATGCGCTTTCACCATTTTTTAATTTTTTAATTTTGTACTTAATCTATATATGAGTATAGTTAAAGTTTATATACATGAGTATGCAGAAAGCTAAAATTAATATATAAATTATATATAAATTAAATTAGATATAATATAACATTCATTGTTTATTTTTATTTATCGGTACAATAGCCGAATGGGCTAAGGCTTATATACCTAACCATGTCAATTTTTTTTAAATTTTTTTTAAAGAAGTTTTTACTTTTCCTCAGTGTAATTTTATTTTTGAAATGAAAACTTCTTGAACGATTTTTGGATAGCTAACAGTTAGGAAAAAATATGGAAAAATAGGAAAAAAATAGTAAAATATACGTTAAAATAGGAAAGCGGGTAAAACGGAAAAAGCAGTAACAAATAGAAAAAAACAGTAATAAATATGGAAAAATAGGAAAACATAGAAAAAATTAGAAAAAAATAAGAAAAATAGGAAAATAGAAAATATAGGCAAAAATATGAAAATGAGTAAAATGGAAAAAGCATAAACAAAAAGTAAAAAATAGGATAAATAAAAAAATGGGAAAATATAAGAAACAAGAAAAATATACAACAAAAACAGCAAAAATAGAGAAAAAGGTTAAAAAAAAAACCGCAAAAAAAAACTCTAAAAATCGTATGGAACGCAATATAAGTCACTAAAAAATGTAACAAAATCCCAAAAAAAAGCGCAAGAAATCGGAGAAAATACAAAAAAAAATTTTTTAAAAATGAAAAAAAAAATCACAAGAAATGGCAAATGCAAATAATCTGGAAAAAATTGCAAAAAACCGAAAACAATTGTAACTGTCTGAAAAATAAATAAATTTGAATAAAATGAAATACATCGAAGAAAAATCAGACGAATAAGAAAAAATAAGAATAAACCAGAAAACAAATGAAATGGAAAAAAACGGAACACTGAGAAAAAATTTGGAAAAATCACAAAAAACGGAGAAAAAGTCGCCAAAGAAAAGCAAGCAATCGAAAAATATCACAAAAAATTGCAAAAAAAAATCGTAAAAAATTGCAAAAAAAGCAAAACCGGTAAGAATAAAAAAAATTAAAAAAAATTTAAAGATTTGAAATAAATCGCAAATAATTACAAAAAATATTAAACAAAAATGGTAAAAAAACCATAAAAAATAGACACAAAATTCAAAAAAAATTGCAATAGAATCGCAGAAAATAGAAAAAAAATTTCAAAAAATGGCAAAATAAACGCAAAAAAATCTTAAAAACCCTTAAAAAATTGTTAAAAAATCCTAAAAAAATCCTTAAAACCCTATAAAAATCCTTAAAAAAATCCTTAAAAAATTCTTAAAAAATCCTTAAAAAATTCATAAAAGATAACTAAAAATGTTTAAAAAATCCATTAAAAATCCTTAACAAATCATTGAAAATGTATCCAAACATCCATAAGTAATCTATAAAAAAACATTGAAAAGTCTTTTAAAAAATTATTGAAAATTCCCTTTATATGGCTTAAAAGTTCTAAAAAATTCTTAAGATATTTTTGAAAATTGTTAAAAAATTTTAAAAATCTCGAAGGAAAGACATTCAAAATCCATTTAAAAATCCTAATTTTATGAGTTTTTTGTACATAGTTTATTTGGTTTTTTGCAGATTCCTATTTGCCCTTGAATTTAGGGAACTTTTTTATTTTTAATCTGATTTATTCAGAGTATATCATTGCAATTAATTGTTTCAATAATCCCGCGAAAAAATACTTGAAAATCCATAAAAATCCTTAACAAATCTTTGAAAACGTCTGGATGTTTTATATAACCCTTAAAATTAAGGATATTTAAAAAATCCTTAAAAAATCCTAAACGAAATCCTTAAAAAATCATTAAAAAAATCCTTAATACAACGAGTTCAAACATCCTTAAATATTCTTTAAAAAATCCTTAAAAATCCTAAATGAAATCCTTAAAAACAACCTTAAAAAATCCTTCAAAAATCCGTAAAAAATCTTTTAAAAATTTATAAAAAATCCTTAAAAAAATTATAAATGATATCTAATAATGCTTGAGAAAACCAATAAAAATCAAACATTCTTAAATAATCTATAAAAAATCTTTTTAAATTCTTTTAAAAATTATTGAAAATTCCGTAATATTGCTAAAAACTTCTAAAAAATTCTCAAGATATTTTTGAAAATTGTTAAGGATTTTTAAAAATCTCGAAGGAAAGACATTTAATATCCATTTAAATCCTTAATCTTTAAAAAATCCTCAAAGAAATACTTAAAAATTGCATAAAAATCCTTAACAAATCTTTGAAAACGTATTCAAACATCCTTATATAATACCTAAAAATTCTTAAAACATCATTAAAAAATCCTTAAAAAATCCTAATAGAAATCCTTAAAAAAATTTTAAAAATCCTCAAATAACTTATTCAAATATCCTTAATTAATCCTTAAAAAATCCTTAAAACAACTTTGAAAAATCCTAAAAGAAATCCTTAAAAAATCCATTAAAAATCCATAAAAAATACTTAAAAAGTATATAAGAATTCTTAACAAATCATTGAAAACGTATTAAAACATCCTTATATAATCCTTAAAACATCCAAAATGAAGCTTTTAAAAAATCTTTAAAAGTCCTTAATAAAACCTTAAAAAGCCGTGTTTAAACATCCTTAAATAATCCTTAAAAAATCCTTAAAACGTCTTTAACAAATCCTTAAAAAATCCTAAAAGAAATTCTTAAAAAGTCCTTAAAAAATCCTTAAAAAATCCTTAAAAAATCCTTAAAAAATCCTTAAAAAATCCTTAAAAAATCCTTAAAAAATCCTTAAAAAATCCTTAAAAAATCCTTAAAAAATCCTTAAAAAATCCTGAAAAAAATCATAAAAGATATCTAAAAATGCTTAAAAATCCTTAACAAATCATTGAAAATGTATTTAAATCTTCTATAAAAAATCTTTGAAAAGTCATGTAAAAAGTTACTGAAAATGCTTAAAAGTTCTAAAAAATTCTTCTTCTTTTATGAGTTTTTTATACATCGTTTATTTGGTTTTTTACAGATTCCCATTTTCCCTTGAATCTAGGATTTTTTTTTATTTTTAGTCTGATTTATTCAGAATATATCATTGCAATTGATTGTAGCGCTTCTATTTCAATAATCCCGCGAAAAAAATACTTTTCGAACCCTAGACTTGTTTACAAACAAAATATTTATTTTCCTGCATGGTAAATATCTCTTGTGTATAAATAAATCGAAAAAAATAAAATAACATACTATTGATTATATTTAATTAATTTTAACAAAATTTATTTACATCCTCAATATTTACTTTTCACTGTTGAAATGAAGTTCGTACAAACGTTGTTGTTTATTTTTTGATGAAATATTACACAATTCAGAGCGTAACGTTTTGTAGCCGCTGGTGTGACACTTAAATTTATGAGAGCAATTAAATAAAAAAGAGTAATGAGATTCGCAATAAATCCTCAAATATTAACTTACTTTCATTTCTCTCTACTTTATGATCGCTTCCGTGGATCAACGTATAAAATTATTTCATCAACTTTACTACTATACTAGTGGTAATTGCGTTTTCTCTATATTAGTGTCATATAGTCCCAGGGCTGACCTTTTTGATAAAGCATTAACATCCAGTTAATTTTCTAAGATCACGTTTATTTCATTGAGTTGCCCAACTTTTTCCTCTGCCTACCACTTTATTTATAGAATAGTGTCACCGTTGATTTATAATATTATTGACCAATTTACAGTTAAAAAATCAGCTGGTTGTTGCACATTTTTTATAATTTGGTAATTGCTAAATTGCTAAAACTATTTAATTTGTAGGACAAATGTTGTTTCGAATTATTTATAATATTATAACAACATTTAGCTAAAAAAATAACTGTTACTTATCATATCTTATCAGTCACTAAACGAACCTGCTCAGTCTGTTTGCTATCTGATTTCGCAATTTTCGCAGATGAAAATGAATGAAGCTGCTCTCAGAGAATTAGCCGGATGTTCATAATTTCTCAAAAAGCTCCGCGGCCTTGGGACTAATAAGGTTTATTAAGAGGACACATTTGTCCTACTGTCATTTATGAAATAACAGAAGTAAAATAGTTTCAAGTAATTAAGCTCAAAATCTAGTACCACATAAATTATATTCAAAAAAATATTGTTATTAAGTAAATGAGGAGGTAACGACAACAAGTTTCGGCATTACTGCCGTCATTAGGCCGATAACACATAGTGTCAGAAAGAATAACTTAACAAAGGTGTGAACTTACCAAAATAATTAAAATAAAAGAACGGTGTATATAATACATGGTCGATACAAAAACATTAAGATTTTTTGAGCGCAGTGGTACAAATAGGTAATATATTTGAATTAAAACTGGTGTAAAGGAAACATAGATGGTACCAGGAAGGTGTGTGATACATAATGAGAAATTTGGAAGTGATGAGAAACTTTTGTATTAGGCAGGTACTGACTGAGATCCAAAAATCGTATGGAGACTCCAGAATTAAGATGGTTATTCGAAAAAGATTGCTCCCTAACAGAAAATTTTTAGGAAAATACGGTACCAAATCACAATTGACACGCAATTGTATTTTATACAATAATGACAACGAATTATTCTTTAATCTTAATAACAAAATTTATAATTTTATTACTAACTCCAATATAACCATTTCTAATAACCAACCAAAATTCTCAAATTTTCAATTTTACCCCAGATTTTTGAATCTTGGCCAATATTCCTTTAATTAAAAACAAACTTCCAATTTTATCTCTATAAAACGATACTTTATTTTGTTGATAATAAATAATTAATGTGATCAAGTTCAAATCTTTATTTGAAATATATCAGAAGTAGAACATTAAATAAAAAAAATTTTGGACTCCAGTCAAATTGATTTTTTTTATGTAATTAGAAACAATAGACAGGTTCGACATTTTCCTTATTTTTTTTAATTTAACTTAAATCGAGAGGTTTTTGTTATTTAAAAACGATCAAAAAAAAAATTGAGCGCAAAATATTAATATTTACGTTCGCTTTAAGCATTTTAAAATCAAGGATCGGCAAGAGACTGGAAAACGGTACCTGTGCGGAGACCAGACCGGTGACGTCAGTAGCCATGAACGGTTCGCCCCTTGCCCGCTGCTGCGCTATATTCAAGATACAAACACATTTTACAGGGTTACCGTTTTTAGTAAATTTCCTACTAAATTATTAGATTTTTAAGAAAAATGAGGGTGTTTAGTAGAATTTTAATAGAATTGAAAAGAGGCAGGTTCGACATTTTTTTTAACTGAAATCGATATATTTTTTTATTAGAAAACGATCAAAAAAAATTGAGCGCAAAATATTAATATTTACGTCCGTTGTTAAAATTCAGTAGATTTTTCAGATTTTTATTTAAAACTATATTTTATCGACATCTATCTATGGTATATTTAAGACGAGAGTCTCATCGCAGAAAAAATATTTCGTATCATCCAAATGTGACATGTGATTCGCTTAAATAATAAGGTTGAACAAACGTAAGTATGAGCTCTAGTAGCAGGGTGGAATAGTGCTGGTTAGTGGTGCGATAGGTCCGGGATCGAATCCCGCACACAGCATATCTTTTTTTTTGCTTTTTATCGTTATATTTTACTTTTAAACGTTATTAAATATTTTTTTTTATTTTCTTAATACCCAGGCTAGTTTAGGTAGTCAAGATTTCCTTTAATAAAAAAAATACATATCCTCCGGGTAGGTAAAAAGTATAGACAAAATATTTTTACTGCGATGAGACACTCGTGATTTTGGTAGTTTATTATTGAAATGTTGGTAGAATACGGTTTATTGAAAAATATTTAATAAAGGTTGAAAAGTAAAATATAACGATAAAAAGAAAAAAAAAAGAAATGCTGTGTGCGGGATTCGATACCCCTATCGCACCACTAAAATAAACCATAGATAGATAGCGATAAAATATAGTTTTAAATTCAAATCTGAAAAATCTACTGAATTTTACAGGGGACGTAAATATTAATATTTTGCGCTCAACTTTTTTTTGATCGTTTTATAATAAAAAAATATATCGATTTCAGTTTAAAAAAATGTTGAACCTGTCTATTATCAAACACCCTCATTTTTTTTTAAAATCTACTAATTTAGTAGGAAATTTACTAAAAACGGTAACCCTGTAAAATGTGTGTGGATACAGCGCAGCAGCGGGCCAGGGGCGAACCGTTCATGGCTACTGACGTCACCGGTATAGTCTCGCGCACAGGTACCGTTTTCCAGCCTCTCACTGATCGTTGATTTTAAAATGCTTATTGCGGACCTAATTTTTTTTTTTGCTCCAAAAAACTGTAGTCCACGGAACTTGGTACAAAGGAGAAACTGAAGATCTGTAGTCCAAGAACCTTGGTCCAAAGGAGAAACTAAAAAACTGTAGTCGCAGAAACTTGGCCCAAAGGAGAAACTGTAGTCCAAGTCGTAAAACGAAGTCCAAAGGACCAACTGAAATACCAAGAAAATGGACGGACATCACGCTAGTAAATAAGAAGGAGAATCAACCGAGTATAAAATTAAAATGTATTGAGTAGAGGAATAATGAAAATACGGGGTGGCACAAAGAAACGTAACATCTGACCTTAAGCATAATGAAGTCCCCTACACTATCAAAAGTAATTTCAGATCACTCTGTATAGGGTAATTCGAGGATAGATGGCCTAGGTCTTGAAATTTTATGTTAACATTTGTATACGTTGAATTAGAATCGCTGTTAATTTTTATATCGAATCTTTATTAAGTTAAGGAACATGTACTGAAATTCATAAAAAATTAAAAAAAAATTATAGGAAATATTGCTAACTCGACAAACTTGAACATCGATGTTTTTCATAAAATATCGTTACATAGAAGGTACCTGCTTAGTTTAGCTTTAAATGTAAAATATAAAAAAGACTCTTGGACGATCAGCCAATTAATAAATATCTTGATGGGGAAAATCTAATTCTCTGACTGCTAAGTCGGTGGCTTTCCGTGACTTTTTAAGTCGGCTCTGTTATGAAGCCTGCTATAAAGACTTTTAATGCTGTACACACCCCACAACGCCCACTGTCTATTAGTAGCATTACTATTTTACAACGTCCAGTGAGATACAAATCAGATACTAACACGCATTTAAAGTACAAGCCGAGAACCAACCATTGGAGGGCAACCCGAAGATCTCACTAAAGGTAAATAATAGCTAGCAGGAAATGTAGCTAGATCTCTAAAAAAATGGAAAAAAATTACTACAAACAAAAATGGGTATGCTATTTAAGATTTAGCTATAAAACAACTTCTGGAAAAGGAGTAATTATTAATTGTGAATTATCTTCATATTTTTTAGTACCTAAGAGCGATGGGAACACCGATTTGTTATTAATTTAAAGAATCTTAATCGTTTCATAAACTTGAGAATTACAGATCAGTTTTAAGGCTTACTTTTGGAGGGTGTTTTATGGAAAAAATTGATATAAAGGATCTTGCCATTCCAATGCATAACAATTCTAAAAATATTTCAGTATAAAAATACTCTTTATCAATTTAACTGTTTAGTATTCGGTCTTCATATTGCTCCATACATCTTTACACAGACTGTTTTTAAGAGGTTAAGGTCTCAGGGATTTACATCTGTAGTTTTTTTACATGATACATTGTTAATATTAAACTCATTTCTATCTTGTAAACAAAATGTTAAAAAACATGTTTACTGTTATCCGATTTAGGGTTCACTATTAACACCGAAAAAAAGTATTCTTACACCTACTCAACTTTTGACTTGATAAAAATGTTTTATTTTGCACCTCATGAAAAGAAGGAAAAAATAATGTCTATTATTCAAAAAATAAAAAACAAATCCGCGTACAATATAAGATTGTTTGCAGGTTTAATAGGTCATTTGTCCATTAGTAAAGTATGGAAGATTATATTTAAAAAATTTCGAAAGAGAAAAATTGCTCGCACTTTCTAAAAATGCATTTCAGATATCTCATAAATATCGCAAAACACAAAAGAGCAAAAAAATTCAAGCCATATTTCGCGCTTTTCTTATTTACGATGAGAGTAAAATCGAAAAATCTGTCAAAAATTTTGCCTAATTAGAACCAATTATTCAAATGCAAAGGCTGGAGCCAAAATAAAAATTTAGCGGCAATTTAGAGATCACAGATATCAAAATCTCAGTAAATCCTGGATTAAATATCATTTTATACCAAAGATATGGTAGGGTAAATGTAGCATAAGAGAGAGAAGTTGTATCCAACATAAATCCTAAATGTTTAACGAACCTCTGAAAGTGATGTTGACAGATTTAATTTATAAAATATATCCGTATTTTATCATTTTTTTCTGTATTTAATAATGTTTTTTTTGTAGAATTATATTTTTTAAATTAACGTGTTTTTTTAAAAATATGAAAATTAGCCATCCCAATGCGAAACTTATTAACATTTAACTACGTAAGCATAATGCTTGTCATAGACATTTCAGGTCGATTGGAAGTGTGTAACTTTCATTTCCAAGATTTTTATCCACAAGAATTCAAGCAAGCAAGTTAATATAATATATTTAAAAATAAACCATAAGAAATCAAATCACATGGTTTTATGCTCAAACATATAAAAATGATTAGTAATCAAATAAATTTCGGTCCAAAAAAATCAAGATCAATTTTTACCGTTTCTTGATAAGAAAAGCACGTTGATAAATTATCTGCTCTCATTTTTTTAAATTTTTCTTAATGATCAGTATATATATATATCAACAAACTACTATAAGAATTCATTGTCACTGAAAATTGAATATTTAAGTAAACGAAATGATGCACAAAAATTGCAATATGATTTTTATCTTTCAATTTCGAAATATTATTACGCCCCTGAATCAACTACGCTAATGCATTTTTTTCCTAATGGAAATAAAAGGTGGTTTTCGAGTCGAGATGTTGTGATCATCGTCTTTACATTGAGTACCCATAAGTCTATCTCTTTCGTGCTCTCTCTAACCTTTCCTATCTCTATGTTCTATATACAAATTGCTAATATACAGAATTTGTCAGGACATCCTAGATTAACTGTTTATCGGTAAGTTACCAATTCTAATACAGAGAAGTTGGGGACGTATTGTGTAATTTTTTTAAATTAGGGCCGTAAAAGTCTGTTATCAAATATGCCTACAAAAATATTTATAATTTTTTTAAACCTGTATTATATTTAAAAAAAAATTAAATTAAAAATATCTACATTAATTAATAATACTGTTAAGAGATGTCAGTCTATACGAATTGAATTCCTTATTAAATAGAGGCCAGATGTAAATATGGGAAAAGAAGAAATTTGCATTGTTTTTATTTTCGCCGTGACTATCAGTACATCGGATGTGCTTGTTTATATTGTACATCGGAGAATAAAATAAACTACCTAATTTTTACATCTCGAACTTTGAGAAAAAAGACACTTTACTGTATAAATTAAACTAGTGACCATGTCACTATCTTTATGTAGATTTTAAGAAGTTTAGGAGTGAAATATAATAATCATTAATTTTGGAGAAAAAAACTCTACTATACAAATCAAACCAGTTAACAATCACTATTTTATGAAGCTAAAAAAATATTAAAACATAAAAAAACGGCCGTACTAGTATGAAACTCCGGCCCTTTTAATGTATGTTCATGCTCATACGAATTTCGCAAAATTTATGCGAATAAAATGGCGCCTGAAAATTTCGCAATAAAGTTGAAATATTTGAACTTTTTTGCGGATTCGGATGATGACGTGTCACAGAATGTGACAGATATCAATAGTGGTAAATGTTCGTAATATAATCTATAAAAGTACAATATATTTAGTTTTGTTTCTGTTTCTGAATCCATTATTTTTTATAGTTATGTTTGTTTACAAAATTCAAGAAAACAACACAATAATTTTAAATATTTTGACTTATCTGACTTGACCGTTGGCAGAAACCGTCAAATTATACCTCCCAAGTATGAACAACAAATTTTGGGGACGGCAAAACATTTGGTTTAGTAATACTCGACAGATAACTGTTAATTATACCTTGTCATGCCATCTACATTATTTTAAACAAATTAATGTAGCTGACGTCATTTGGAAATTTTGAAAATTTATTTCTTATTAATCATGTTTCAAAATTAACCAAGCCCATTTTTATGAATAATTTTAAGTAGATTTTAATATACTACAAATGAATTTGCTATAGCTACAGCACCACATGTCCCCATTGTCAATATTCTCAAAAATAACGGTACTTTACTTTTGAGTAAAATTCATATTTTTTGACAAACCTTATATACGGCCTAAAACAATTATATCTGATGGTTTTATTTCATATTTTAGACTATACACAACTTTTTATAAAGAATAACTTTTTTCCATAAAGGTAAGAATAAAAAAGTTTCTGACTTAAATCTTCATTCATGTAACATCCTGGGTATATTTTCTGCGAATATGATAATTTAAAAAATATTTTATTTCAGGCAATTATTCGGATTTTCCTTATATACAATATTTAACACGTAAGTATAACGATTTTAAAAAACGAATATTTATTTTTGATTATTTATGTAATTAAATCAAATAGAGTACTTTAAAAGCAAACTACATACCACAAATAAAATTACAAATCTCTGATTTTTAACATTCACAAAAAGTCGGTTTTTACGAGATCAACGTTGTCGATCTCTGATGAAAACATTTTAAATTAAAATACTCAAAGTGGTCCGTGCACTTCACTTTGAAAATGAAAGAAGGAAAGATCCGAACGTTGTACAACAAATAATGTACTTTAGTAGATGGCAACGAAATTGTATCCGGTTTTCATGAAAACTTTATGCTTAAACTCGTCAATAAAATTGGTTTAGTGTTACAGCAAGTCTATATAGATTACATTAAGTAGAGTATATCGGATGTATGAGGGAACGGCATATTTCAACCTTACTGAGTAAATGAATTTGCCAGTAAACCACTAAACCAGCATTTCAATGAACGAAAGATGAGAATCTACTGCAGTTGCATTAAATATACTATGTGAACATAGACAGGGTTAATAGGATTTATTTAAGGTGATTTATTTCGTTGTACTTTTCGCTCCGAAGATTACTATAAGAAAAGCCTTTACGGTTGAAATTTGATATACAAAATGGTACACTTTAAAAAAAATAAAACAACAAAACAAAAAAGTTTTACTTGTAAACAGAAATAAATATCCTGGTATAAATGAACATATGTTGATAAATAATGGGGATAATAAAAAGTTTGTGGCCTAGTTTTGGTAGTTTGTTTCCGTCATTATAACGATTATTATAATTAGAAAAACTTTGTCCGTTTATTGATAAAACATATTTAAAATTTATATGATTTCGAACACTAATGATATAGTCAGAAAAAAGCTATAGGTAATAAGTTGATATTTAAATAAGTCAATATAATTGAGCATTTTCTTGTTTTATTTTCACCTTTGTTTCTGCTCTCCTAAAATTTTTTTCTGATCTTTTTTAAATTTTTCTAACTTCACTAGCTATTTATTTTTTTTACTTTATTTATTTATTTCATTTTACTTTTCAATATCTACAATATTCAATCTTTTTAATACCCGATACAATTTTGTACTCTTCCTTTTTTTCTACAAAAACATTTATAAACAGCGCAATTAATGGTCTCTTTTTTTTTGATATCATGTATCCAATAATTTATAACAAAATCTAAATTGCACTATAAATTATAGTCACGAAAATGCGATAATGGATTTGTCCACAAAATAAGTGAGATAAAAATAAAAATTATAAAACAAAAATTTTTATAAATAGAACTAAAACGAAGAAATAGCATGGAAGTGAAATATAAATTCGAGAGGGACATCCCTTATAGTGTTTTTAAAATTGTTTTAAAAACGGATCAATGAACTAAATGATTTTATCGTTTGTATCTTTTATTTTTTTTATCTAACAAATCGTAAAATTGTTTAATCCATAAACTCGGATATGAATTTGGAATCCTAATTAAAACAAATTTGTAACTTCGTAGATTATATTAATTGACAGTAGTCATTGAATCGAACTAATATTTTGATTGGATAATTTTGTTCAAATTTGCGATAACGTAATTTCAAAAATTTTTGTACAGAAAAAAATTACATCAACAACATATTTTTATTTACACCAATAAATTGTCTTATCCTATTTTGTTTATTAATTTATTTTTATTTGGAAAAAAATTACTTTTTTTAATATACTAATTTGAATAATTTTTGTTTCAGATCCACCTGAAATTAAAGTCAAGCCACGAAATCTCCAAGTTAGAGCTAGCGGTATAGCAGCTTTTTACTGTGCTGCACAAGGTGATCCCACACCTGTTATACAATGGAAAAAGAATGGCAAAAAAGTTTCAAGTAAGTCATTTATTATAATATTAAACATTAAACAAAATTATCAAAAAAATTTATTTTTCAACTTACTCTTGAAACTAACTAATGGTATATGTAGAAACGGATTAATTTTTGACTTTCTCTATATTATTCTACTTGTATTTTCTTTTAAAGAACAATTATCAAATTTTTCTTTCGTGAAGGGGAGCATTCCCAAATTTTAGAACAATTTAAAATTTTGGCGAATGAACTTATTAAGTATTAACAAATTTTGGATTAAGTATTAACAAATTTTGGTGTATAATTATGTAGAAACGTATTAAATTTTATTATGTAGAAACGGATAAAATTTTTGACTCTCTCAATTTCCTTCTACTTGAATTTTCTTTTAAAGAACATTTATCAAATTTTTCTTTCGTGGAGGAAGCATTCACCAAATTTTAGAACAATTTAAAATTTTGGTGAATGCACATATTAAGAATGAACAAAAAATTACTTCAAAATCTATTTAAAATTTTTGAGAAAATTTATTAAAGATCCTTAAACAATCTTAAAAAAATTCTTAAACAATTCTAAAAATTTCTTTAGAAAATCGTTAAAAATCCGTAAAAAATCTTAAAATGAACTTGAAAAATTCTTTAGGAAATTCATGAAAATTCTTAAAAATCCTTAAAACTTTACGAAAAATTCATAAAAATTCCAATAAAAAATCCGTCAAAACGTATTAAACAATCTTTAAAAGAATTTTAAAAACTATTTGAGAAAACCCGAAAAATTCTTTAAAAATGCTTAAATATATACCTAACAATGGCCCAAATTATAATTATTTTTGAAAATTTATTAAATATCATTACACAATCATTAAATAATTCTTGAAGAGTTCGTAAAAAAATCTAAAAATTTTTTAAAAAATCCTTAAAACAAACGAACTTGAAAAAGTCTTTAGGAAATTCATGAAAATTCTTAAAAATCCTTTAAAAAATCCTTGAACAATCCTTGAAACGTACTTGAAAAATTCTTTATGAAATTCATCAAAATTTCTAAAAATCCTTAAAACTTCGTTGAACAATTTATATAAATTCTTTTAAAAAATACATGAAAACTTATTAAACATTCCTTAAAAATCCTTAAAAACTGTTTGAAAAATCTCTAAAAATCTTTAAAAATTCTTTAACAATTAATTTAAAATACCTTAAATTTTTTTGAAAATGTATTAGAGATACGTAAATGATCAATAGAAAAATCTTGTAAAGCTCTTAAAATGTTTTTAAAAATTCTTTCAAAAATCCTTTAAAATTCTTAAACGAATTTAAAAATTCTTTCGGAAAATCATGAAAATTTCTAAAAATCCTTAAGAAATGTTCTTGTAAAGTTCTTAAAAAATTCTTTAAAAATCCTTAAAAATCCTTGAAACAAACTTGGAAAATTCTTTAGAAAATTCATGAAAATTACTAAAAAATCTTCATTCAAAAATTCATAAAAATTCCAAAAAAAACCTTGAAAACTTATTGAACAAGCTATAAAAAATTGTTAAAACTATTTGAAAAAACCCTAAAAATTCTTCAAAAATGCTCAAATAAATTCCTAAAATAATCAAAAAAAAAAAATCTTGCAAAGAAAGATTCTTGTAAAGTTCTTAAAAAATTCTTTAAAAAGCCTTAAAAATCCTTGAAACAAACATGGAAAATTCTTTAGAAAATTCATGAAAATTACTAAAAAATCTTCATTGAAAAATTCATAAAAATTCCTACAAAAAATCCTTGAAAACTTATTGAACAAGCAATAAAATATTTTAAAAACTATTTGAAAAATTCCTAAAAATTCTTTAATAATGCTGAACCAAATTCTTAAAAATCGTCTAAATTATTTTTGAAAATTTATTAAAGATCCTCAAACAATCATTAAAAAAATTTTGTAGTACTTAAAAAAAATCTTGAAAAAATGCTTAAAAATCTTTAAAAATCCTTGAAACGAACTTGGAAAATTCTTTAGGATATTCATCAATATCACTAAAAATCCTTAAAACTTAATTGGAAAATTCATAAAAATTCCAAAAAAAAACCTTGAAAACTTATTGAACAATCTTTAAAAAAATTTAAAAACTATTTAAAAATCCCTAAAAATTCTTTAAAAATGCTTAACCAAATTCTAAAAAATCGTCTAAATTATTTTTGAAAATTAATACAATCATTAAAAAATTCGTGTAAAGTTCTGAAAAAAATATTTAAAAACACTTCAAAATCGTTAAATAACCTTGAAACGAAGTTCCTTAGGAAATTCATCCATATTACTAAAAATCCTTAAAACTTGATTGAAAAAATCATAAAAATTCTTATAAAAAATCTTTGAAAACGTATTAAACAATCTTTAAAAAAAAATTTAAAAACTATTTGAAAAAACCCTAAAAATTTTTTAAAAATGCTTAAATACCTAAAAATGGCCTAAATTATAATTATTTTTGGAAATTTATTAAATTTCATTACACAATCATTAAAAACTACTTGTAGTTCTTAAGAAAATCTGAAAATTTTTTTAAAAATCCTTAAAAAATCTTTGAAACGAACTTGAAAAAGTCTTTAGGAAATTCATGAAAATTCTTAAAAATTCCTTTAAAAAATCCTGAAAAATCTATAAAAAATTATTGAACATCCTTAAAAATCTTTAAAAACTCTTTGAGAAATCTCTAAAAATTCTTTAAAAATTACTTAAAAATCTATTAAAATAATCATTAAAAAATTCTGATAAAGTTCTTAAAATATTCTAAAAATTTCTTTAGAAAATTCTTAAAAATCCTTAAAAAAGTCTTGAAATGAACTTGAAAAATTCTTTAGAAAATTCATGAAAATTCTTAAAAATCCTTAAAACTTTACGAAAAATTCATAAAAATTCCTTAAAAAAATCCTTGAACATTAACTGAACAATTCTAAAAAAAATTTAAAATCTCTAAAAATCCCTAAACATTTTATATTTTTTGTTTTTTAAATTACTTAAAAATCCCTTAAAATTGTTTTGAAAATCTATTGAAAGTTCCTTAAAAAATAATTAAAAAATTCTTGTAAAATCCATGCAAAAATCCTTAAAACATCGTTAAAATATCCTTGATTTCTATTTCTTATTTTTTCCTTGTTTTGTTAAACTTCGATATTGTATCATGCTTTACTTTTCATTCTATATTTTCTTATTTTCACCAAAATTTCCACGCGCAACTTATTTATCTTCTATTTAATTTGTTTCTTATCCAAAAAATTTTACCCATATCATTTATTTTCTTCTCTACTTATAAAATGTATAGATTTCACTAGGTTTATTGTTTTTTTCTGTGATGAGTGTTTCCTGTATCAATTTTATCCAGATTTCTGATTCTACTTGTATAAATCTATGTTGTCATCCTCTTTCTTGAATTTCTAACTGATTTTTATTATATTTGTACTCCGTTCACAGTTGGTCTCTTCTACTTGTTATTATAATTATTTATTTTTAATCGTACTTCATTTTTTGCCTGCTTGGATCCAAATTTACATTCAATATTTACCTCGTTTGGTATGTTTTTAATTGGCGTGAAAAAAATAAAAGTAAGGTCTAAATATTTTTCAGTTTATAAAAGATTAAAAATAAAAATGTAAATAGTATTTGCATACACTAACATGTGTCGAAACGATGTATATTCAAAGCTCAATCAACTCTCTCATAGATTATTTATACCGATGCATCCTATTTTGTCCTCTGACCCCATTTCAATAAATATTCAAATCATTTAATTTCAATTTACCGTAGGATTTTTCAAACGTGTTCGGATTTGCACGTTTTTCATTGTTAAAATAAGCATATTTCGCTGGTCGTCGACTCGTGACATTCACTCAAAACACGTTGGAAAGTGCTAATTGGCATCCGTACGGATTTTATATTCCGAGTTAGAAAGCGGTGCACGCCGCTACGGGGCATTTATATGTGTCGACGGTACCAACAATTTCCACGACCGTCGGCTCCGATTACGGTCGGTCAGAAAAAGCACTTTTACAAACATACTAACGACCAAATTGCCCGAAACGAGTCTATCCGACCCGAAAGGCCTATTCCATTGTCACGAGGAATTACCTAACTCAAGTGGATCAGATGTTTCTAGGAATTTAATAGTATGAGACAAGAAAATTTTACAATTAGGTCATACAGGGTTGTTTTTTTTAAAAGTTACCCCCGATTTAGGCTTACCCAATAATTTTTGCAAAAATGGCGAGACACGTCGATTTTTGATAACAAACATCACTCTAACATCAACCCCCTTCACCACTCGCCCCTCAAAAAAAGGTAAGAAAGACAGACTTGACTCTTGTTTATCACACGATGGACAACATTTTGAGCAATTGCTGTAATTTTTTTTTATTTTTACCTTCTTTTAAATAATAACAATAAACTGATAACATTATTGATACAAATTATGTAATGTTTTTTTGTCCTAGCAGTGATTTGAATTCTGCATTGAATTACCTTTCCTCTGATGTGCCACACATGGTGTATCGCACATTCAAATTTTTATGTTACGGGGTGGGGGTGAAGGGGGTTAAGGTAGAGCGACAAATTTTGTCAAAAATTTCGTTTCCTTTAAATCAAAAGTCGACGTGTCTCACTATTTTTCTCAAAAATTATTGTGCGAGAGTAAAGTGAAGGTAGGAAAAAACACCCTGTATTTCTGTTCAGGGTTGTAGTAAAAAATTAAACTTATTGATTTGAATTCTGCATTGAATTACCTTTTGCCTAATGTGCCAAACATGGTATGTTCCCTATTTAAATTTTAAAGTTGAAGGGCGAGGGGTGAAAGTGGTTGACGTTAGAGTGATGTTTATTATCAAAAATGTTGTCCCCTCAAATCAAAAATCGACGTGTCTCGCCATTTTTGCCAAAAATTATTGGGTAAGTCTAAATCGGGGATGGAAACTTTTTAAAAAAACACCCTGTATTATAATTTTCAAACTTATATTTGCTAAATAAATGTATTCTATATTCATTTAAATAAAGTTATGTAAATATTTATTATGAATAATCCGTGTGTCACAAAAATTTTGCGCAATATGTGTATTGTTATTTTCTCAAAAAAAATTTTTTTTTTTTTTGTAAAGTTCGTTTTAGAGCATAAGTACTTACCATACTTTCTGGTTTTAACAAAATTAATAATAATTTGGATAACAGGCAGTCTAGAACCTTAAAAAATAAAAAAAAAATCCCGGCGGTCATTTATTTTAATAAAATTATACCATTTTAAAATTTTTTACTTGTGATTATTTGTCTTAAAAAATATTTAAAAATTGACGTACAATTCTTTGAAATTTAAAAAAAAATGGTTTGTGCGACGTGTTTTAATATCTCTTTCTCATACCCTCTTCTCCGTTTCTCTTTTTTTTTCTTCTATTTTTCCTGTTTTTCATAATGTTTTCCTATATTTGTCCCTATTTATCCCAACATTTTCCAATTTTTACCTATTTTCCCTCAAGTTTTTGTCTATTATTACCTGTTTGTCCCTATTTGTCCCAAATTTCCCCATTTATCTCTATTTTTGCCTCTTTGCTCATTTTTTATTTTTCCTTTTTTTCATTTTTTTATTTGTATATATTCCCTATTTTTCCTTAGTTTTTATTATAATTCTCTACTTTTCACTATTTGTCGATATTTTTCCTGTTTCCAATTTTTACCATATTTCCTCATGCTTGCCTATGTATGCCTATTTTCTCTATTTCTAGTATATTTTACTGTATTTTTTCCTATTTTTCCACATTTGTCCCTATTTATATGGATTTATCCCTATTTTCTATATTTTCCTATTTATCCCACTATTTTCTGTTTTCTGATTGTTCTTATTTTTTCAGATTTTTCTCTATTTATCTCTAATTAACCTATTTTCTTTATCTTTTTTTAATTATTTACTGCTTTTCCCATTTTCTCCATATTTTTCTCTATTATTCGGAAACTTTCATATTTTTCGTAAAATTTGCTATTTTTCCCTGTTTTTTTTTCTCTGAATTTTTTTTCAATTTTTCAATAGATTTTCCTAGTTTTCAATACTTTGTACTACTTTTCCAAAACTCCATTTTTCCCCTATTTTACCCTATTTTTCAATAATTTTCACTTTATTAAAAATTTCCTAATTTTTGAGTATTTTTCCCAGTTTTCACATTTTTCCAATTTTCACTATTTTTTTTCAATTTTTCTCCATATTTGTCTCTATTTCTGTCTATATTTGCTGTTTTTTAACATATTCCTTCATGTTTTTTACTATATTCAACTATTTTTCAATAATTTTTACTATTTTTAAAAATTTCCTTATTTTTTGATTCAATTTTTTCCTATTTTCCACAATTTTGCCCTATTTTTTTTTTCTCAATTTGTCACTATTTTGTCTATTCTTACCGATTTTTAACTTATTTTTCCCTATTTCTTCATATTTTCCTATTTTTTACTATTTTCTACTATTGTTCCCTATTTATCCTTATTCGTATCGACTTTTCCATATTTTTCCCTATTTTCTATAGTTTTCCATTTTTTTCCCAACATTTTCTGTATTTTTATTGTTCCTATTTTTCCGTGATTTCTCTATTTATCTCTAATTATCCTATTTTCTTTATCTTTTTAATTTTTTTCTGCTTTTATCAATTTTTTCATATTTTCCCCTATTATTCGGAACTTTCCTATTTTTCCCAAAATTTTCTGTTTTTTCCTGTTTTACCTTTTTTTCTCATTATTTTTTCCTATTTCTCTCTTTTTCTATTTTTTAATACTCCTTACTATTTTTCCAAAATTTTCCTATTATTCATATTTTTCCTATTTTTCACTATTTGTTATTATTTTTCCGTCGTATTTGTCAGTATTATTTTCCATTTTTTCCTACTTTCCTTTTTCTTCTTTTCGCCTATTTCCATTATTTTACCATATGTTTCCCTGTTTTTTCCAATTTTTTTTCCTGTTTTTTCCTATTTTTAATATTCTTCATTGTTTGTCTCTTTTCTCTAATTTCTCTATTTTGCCCATATCTTCCTCTTTTTCCTTTTTTTCATTATTTTTTCATGTTTTCTCTATTTGTCCGTATTTGTCCCTACTATTATCTATTTTTGCCTATTTTTAGTATTTTTCTTTACTTTCCCCTATTTTTCAGTATTTTCTAATATATTTCTTTATTTTTCAAGATTTTTCTCTATTTATCGCTAACTTTCTTTTTATCTTTTTTGATTTTTTTCTTATTTCCCCGGTTTCTGCCTATCTTGCTCTATTTTTCGCAAATTTCCATATTTTTCTCATATTTTCGCTGTTTGCTCATATTTTTTCTATTTTTCCTATTTTTCTTATTAATACAATTTTCCCATTTTTCTTTATTTATTTCTAATTTCCGAATTTTCCCTATTTTTTCATCTTTTCCCCACTTGCTTTATTTTCCCCATTTTGTCTATTATTCCCTCTTTTCCGTATTTATCTCTATTTTGTACCATGTATTCTCTTTTTTTCCCATTTTTTCCTAAAAAAATAATCAAATGAGAGAACATTCGATAATATTAAAGACCCTTTATAACGTCTAAATATACTTATTCTATGTAAGCCACCTTTTTTTCGCACTTTTCTACCACTTAAAATCCTTTCTTAGTGGGCAAACAGAATATATTCTCAAAATTTCAGGACTTTTCCGCTTATATTAGAGATTTATATAACTGTGAACTTTAGCATTGGAAAATTTTTTTTATTTTTTAACAGTATTTTTTGACCGCTGCAGGTCTTAAAGTTAATTTTAAAGCGTGCTGTAAAGACCGCAGATAATTTCTGGATGATCTAAGTTAAGCCACTCATTTATAATCTAAAGCAAAAGAAAACAGAACGTGCCATTTTAAATGAGAAAATTGCGGTCGAAATAAAATTTAAATAACAAAAGGTGTTTATATATGCATAATGACTACTGATGTGGGTATTAAGGGATTCGTGGATATTTTTCGCTACATTACATTATAATTTTAGCTTATATTTATATGCAAGAACTGTCTAGACCCTTATCAAAACATAATCAAGGGATTCTAATGTGGTACGAAAAGACTCATCAATTCCGATGTTCGCATTTGGTCACTTTCAATTTATATGAGAAGTACTTTTTAATTAGGCAACAAATTATTTAGCGATGTTTTAATTTTTTAATGGTTATTCTTAATGAATTAATTTAAAATCGTGTCAGGCGCTGCTGCTAGTTAAAACTTTTTTTCATTAAGCGGATTTAAAGTTTTTACCGATCTCAAAAGTTTCTACATTAACATAATGAAATTATGGTACAACAAAATAAGGATAAAAATAAATGCATGTGAAGAAGTAATAATGTTGATTAAAGTTGACACGATTTAGTGCCTTTTGTTTGTTCTTAATGATAGTAGCGCATGAACGCTTTTACATTCAATTAAAACTCATATCTGGAGTGATAAAGTATAAATTATAATAATTTATATTTTTTTAAGGTTCACAAACTCGCTATCAAGTTAAAGACTTTCCTGACGGTGCTTCTTTATTAAGAATCGAACCGGTCAAAGCAGGTAGAGATGATGCTAATTACGAATGTGTTGCTGAAAATGGTGTTGGAGATGCGGTGAGTGCAGAGGCCACGCTGGTCGTTTTTGAAGGTAAGTTTTTATTTAATTTTATTAAAATATACATATAAATTTGGTATTTTAATTCGAAGAGATGGATGAGTTATAGTCCAGTCATATTAGGGGTTTCTGACTGACTGACTGACAATCAACGCACAGCCTAAACCAGAGGTGATAGAGATTTGAAATTTTCAGGGTAGTTTCCTTTGGTAGTGTAGGGGACCACTAAGAAAGGAATTTTGAAAATTTGCCCTTTAAGGGGTTCAAAATTGGGGTTAAATAAATATTGACCCGCTCGAGTAAGTGCGTCAATCAAAAACATACAGGGTGATTCTTTTAGAGGGGAGTGGCTATCCCCTCTGGGGGAGAGAAAATATTTTACTTTCCCGACCCACCCCAGAGAAGAGAAAGGATTGTGAAAGAGCTAAAAAAAATTTTCGAGATAAAGAATTAAATATCCATTTTGGGGTCATCTGAGATGATTAGGACAAGTTCCAGATGGAAGTATATCTGTCTGTCTTTCTGTTTATGTGTACTCTTCTACGATAGAGGCCACACGTTTAATCCGATTGAGCTGAAATTTGGTATATACGTTTGGACTACTAGTCGGAAGAACCCATTAGTTTTTGTACGATATCTGTCAAACGAAAGTGTCACTATCAAAAAATGAAAGATGCAATATCTCATGGAATTTGAGTTGCAATATGTAATTTGAAATCCCTTGAAAAACTCCATTCAGAAAAGTCAAAATTATTTCTCCAACTGTCACCTGTCCAAAATAAAAAAATGTCAAAATTTTAAACTTTAACATTAAATAGTATTAATCCGATTGAGCTGAAGTTTGGTATGTAGGTTTGAGTTAGCCGTCGGAATAATGATTTGCATGATATGTGTCAACCGGAAGTGTCACTATCAACAAATGACAAATACAATATGTCACGGAATTCGACTTACAGTATGTCATTTGAAAGCCCTTTAAAAACTCTATTCAGAACAGTCAAAATATTATTTTTCCAACTGTCACCTGTCACCAACAAAAAATCGGTTGTGTCGCCCCAAAACTTTCCCGACGAGTATCCACGAATACTTTTTCAGATATTTTTAAAATTTTTTACTTTTTTTTTTAATTTTTATCATTTTTTGGCTCATTTTGCTTTTCATGTATTTTGTGCATTTCTTTGCATACGTTTTTTTGCGTTTTTTCATTTTTTTTGTTTTTTTTTTACTTTTTGGGATTTTTTTGCATTTTTAACGGTTTTTAGCATTATTTTAATTTTTTCAGCATGTTTTGACTTTTCTAAGATTTTTTGGCATTTTCGTGCATTTTTTTTTAAATTTTTTGGCATTTTTTATACTTTTGGCATTTTTAACATTATTTTATTTTATTTTACTTTTTTTGCATTTTTTTTTCATTTTTAGTATTTTTTAGCATTATTTTACTTTTTTTCAGCATTTTTTGAACTTTTTTTTAGATTTTTTTTCGGCATTACAATTTCCTTTATCACTTTTTTTTTAACTTTTCAGTTTTTTTTTAGTACTTTGAACATTTTTTATCTCATTTTTTGCTTTTCATGTATTATTGTGCATTTCTTTGTATGTTTGTATTTTTTTTTGAATTTTTCCATTTTTTTTGTTCGTTTTTTTGCATTTTTAGAATTATTTTACTTTTTTCCAGCATTTGTTTTTAGATTTGTTTGGCATTTTTTTAAACATTTTTTACAATTTCTTTCAACACTTTTTTAACTTTATTTGCTTTTTTTTGAATTCTTATCATTTTTTAGCTCATTTTGCTTTTCATGTATTTTGTGCATTTCTTTGCATACATTTGTATTTTTTTGCGTTTTTTCATTTTTTTTGCTTTTCTTTTTGTTTTTTTTTACTTTTTGGGATTTTTTTGCATTTTTAACTGTTTTTGGCATTATTTTAATTTTTTCAGCATGTTTTGACTTTTCTAGGATTTTTTGGCATTTTCGTGTATTTTTTTTTTAATTTTTTGGCATTTTTTATACTTTTGGCATTTTTAACATTATTTTATTTTATTTTACTTTTTTTAGATTTTTTTGCATTTTTTTTTATTATTAGTATTTTTTAGCATTATTTTACTTTTTTCAGCATTTTTTCAACTTTTTTTTAGATTTTTTTTTGGCATTAAACAGTCTTTACAATTTCCTTTATCACTTTTTTTTTTAACTTTTAAGTTTTTTTAGAACTTTGAACATTTTTTATCTCATTTTTTGCTTTTCGTGTATTATTGTGCATTTCTTTATATGTTTGTGTTTTTTTTTGCATTTTTCCATTTTTTTTTGTTCGTTTTTTAGCATTATTTTACTTTTTTTCATCATTTGTTTTTATTTTTTTTACATTTTTTTGGCATTTTTTACAATTTCTTTTAACACTTTTTAAACTTCTTTGCTTTTTTTTTAGAACTTATCATTTTTCAGCTTATTTTTTGCTTTTCATATATTATTGTGCATTTCATTGTATATGTTTGTATTTTTTTTACATTTTTCCACTTTTTATTATTCGTTTTTTTTTGCATTTTTTGCGATTTTTTTGCACATTTAGCGTTTTTAGCATTATTTTACTTTTTTTCAGCATTTTTAACTTTTTTTACTTTCCCGACCCACCTCCGAGAAAGTATTGTGAACGAGCAAAAAAAAAAATTCGAGATAAAGAAAGAAATATCCATTTTGATGTCCCCTGAGATGATTAAGACCATTTCCAGATGGAAGTCTGTTTGTTTGTCTGTCTGTCTGTCTGTCTATCTGCCTGTCTGTTTGTCTATCTGTGTGTATTCTTCCGCGATATAGGCCACACGTTAAATCCGATTGAGCTGAAATTTGGTATATGGGTTTGGGTTACCCGCCAGAAGAACCCATTAGTTTTTGTACGACATCTGTCAAACGGAAGCGTCACTATAAAAAAATTACAGATGCAATATGTCACAGAATTTAACTTGCAATATGTCATTTGAAAGCCCTTGAAAAACTCTATTCATAACAGTCAAAATTATTTTTCCAACTGCCACCTGTCAAAAATAAAAAAATATCAAAATTTGAAACTTTAACACTAAAAATCTAAAAAAGTAATCGTGGATACTCGTCGGGAAAGTTTTGGGGCGACACAATCGATTTTTTTATTATTTGTCTCCAAGTAATTTAATTAGAAATAGGAGAGAAGGTATAAATTATTTATCTCAAATCAATTTTATCAAAAACTGAAGTACATGTTTATTTATTTATCGAAGGAAAAATACATAGCACTTTTTAAGCGCATATTTTTTGTATAATTTTAAAAAATAAATTTCTTTAGGAGAATCTACGTACCAATTTTCAAGCGTCTATCACCAGTTGTAGTTTTCGAGATATTCAATATTCAATACAACATTCATCACAGAGTTTAAAAAGTTGGGGAAGGAAACAGATATAAGAAGGAAACTTTTATTTGTTCCAACATCAAAAAAAATGAAAAAAAAGAAAAAATTGAAACACCGAAAAATTGAAAAAATCAGAGGAATAAGAAAAAAAATCATAAAAACAGAAATAAATAGAAAAAACAGAACAATGAGCAAAATAGGAAAAAAACAAATCTGACAGACCTGAAATACGTCTTCATATACGTCTGATATAGTCTTTATACGTCTTCATATATATAGTCTTTGTCTTTTTGCAAATCAACACCATCAAAAGATACTGAAGTACGTCATCAGATGCATATGGTAAAGTCTTCAGCTCTCTCAGATACGTCTGATCAAGTTGTCTCTCAGATACGTCACGTATGATCCTTAGCTCTAGTCTTCTGCTCTACTAACAATTTTCCCATTTCTAGACAAATCATTGTATATAACAAAAAAAATGTATAGCTTTATCCGGTCGAACAATTATTATTCGAAATACCTTAAACAGATAAAAATCTATAAGAACGGTCAGAACTCGTTAAAGTTCAAGTTGTAGAAAAATAAAACTTATTTGTACGACCTAGATGCATCGTTTTCGCAATTTTCACAACTACGCGAACAACTACTAGAAACGGTCTGCTAAGAAATAAAGTTTTCCATTTATGGAAAAAGTTTCGGTTCACATTTTTATCAAATTATTTTCTCTGGTCCATTGCTGTCAAGATTTTAGAATGATACGATCATAGGCGTCCTCAACGACTAAAAAAATATTAAAATATCTATTTTTTTGCTAAATGGTTTCGTTCAGTATAATTTGTATGATCCTATTTGTTAAATCTTTATTGTTTTCAGTTTATTTATTTTTAATTTTTTAAGTAAATTGCATAATTCACTATTTAGTTATTTTAAAATTGTGCTTTTTTTGATAATGATCTTGAGGCGGGACCAAGACCAAACAAATAATAGAAAATCTGGCACCCAATAGACTACCAAATGTTTATAAATTGGAGAAAAAACCGAGCTAAACTGAGCGAAAAAAATTAAACAAACTTTATTTTTATAGTATCACTAACCACCATGTTTAATTATTTTATATAGTAGATAAGTCAGAACCAATATATTATGTCTAATAAATTATTTGCCTCCAGGGGAAAATGAAATTATTTAATTACTTTCCGGACTATTTCTTTTTTTTAATAACACTAACTGTTGGTGTAGGCTAAAAAATTATTTTTACCATTAAAAATATAATTATAAGTACGACCCATATTGAAACAATGATTTTAAGATTATATTGAAGATGTAGTTGCCATAATATATTTCGAACAAAACTTTAAAGTGTTGTTATTTTAACTCTTCAAGTTTTACGTTCCTTAACAGTCCACTGACTCTGGATTAAGGGTCGTTTTCCTTATGTTGTGATTCTAATAAATCCAAGAGTTCTTGAAAGAATAGTAAAACTTTATTACGGTTAAATTATGGATGAAATGTTTGTTACGTTTAGATACCGGAAATAATTTTTAAATGACAAAATGAATCGTGACTATCATCAAACTTTCCTTGTATTTAAATGTGGAATTTTACTTTCTTTTAAAAAAAAATTAGTGGTTGTCACTTTCATATTGATTCAGATTAGTATTTCAAATATTTTGCATATTGTGATCTGTACTAAATTACTACTAAAATTGCATAAAAATAAAATAAATAAGTAACAATAGTATCGGAAATAAATACAACCAATATACAACTACATAATTATTATTGTAATCTAAAATATATATCATATCGCATAGAAATAATACAATTTAGAGCAGGTTCAAATTTTAATACCAATTTTAAAATAATTCTTACAAATGTTTACACATAGCAGAAAAATCACAAAATAAGCAAGACATTATGAAATTATAAGCAGAACAAAACAATCAAAAACAGAACGATACCACCCGCAAAACGAAAAAATGCTGAAAAGATATATAGTAACAAAAAAAGGAATCACTAATAATAGAACCATCGAAAAAAAAATTACAAAATAATATGCAACCCCCCTTAGAGATTAGCGAACGAAATAGTCAGAAAAGGTAAGTCGATATTCCTGATGGAAATAACAAATGTAGTAGAATAATTTTAGTTTTTGGAAAAATAGTTTTTTCTGTTACGCCCAGGTGGTTCCTTGGTATATTGGACACCCTTAAAGTAACTAGAAGTGATGTTACCAAAACGATCCCATCGAAAATACTCACAGCCAAATATTCTCCGAAAAAAAAATCACCGAAATAAAAACTAACCGTAATAAACTTGCCGAAATATTTACAATTACAATACAATTGTAACGCTCTTTCGTCGTTACGCGACCAATTAGGCGACTTGGTATAGATTTCGGAATGCCTCGGGAGTTACCTTCAATTTGTAGTGTGAAGGCCACTTGCTCCGGTCAGCGCCAACTCCATACTTGCCCTAATGGTTTAAGCACCTGTGTATTCGCAGCTGGGAATGCTGGGATGTTAAGTAAAATTCGTTAACCCTTTAGAGCCAAAATTATCGTATCGCGAGTAAAATAGATAACCGTAAAATTTAAAATATATTTTTTTATTACTCTCATTTGGATTTAGGGGGTGGTTCCATGCTGGAACCACATGGAGATAAATATAAATTTGAAATTTTAAATATTATTGATTTGGCATGAAAACTTGAAAAACAATTAAATTTATTCGTAAAACAAAGTCCAAATTGACATGAGGGATAGTGCCATCTACTTCTATGGGGTTGGTTTCTAGTAATACAGTGAGCATACCTAATTTTTTTGCCATGTACAGCTTTGTTCTTACGTATTTTAATGGGAACGTGAACTTTAAATTTGTTCACCACTTCTGCTTTAGAACTGTGTCTCTCTCTTTGAGAATTTTAAGGATCAGTTTTTATAAGACCTGCAGAAACTGCTAAACGGAATGTCACCAACGTTGGCCCAATAAATATTTGTTTTGAGCAGTATTTTTGCGTTCTCGAAATTGGCTGTGTATCTTCAGGGTTATGAAAGTTACTCAAGAAGTGTACAGATTTATTACCCATCCATTTTATGGACAATATCCTTCCATCACTAATTTTCAATTATGTATTACCTCGTTTTATGATTAGGAAAATCTATTCAAACAAATTTTAAGATCAGTTTTACTGTCCCACAAGCATATATAGTAGAGTAGAATCTTGGGGAGCAGCAAGAATAAAAGAACAAAGTGTACTCTTTTAGGATTTCTATTACAAGTTTTCGAGCGTGGTTACGCTCATTATCAGGGAAGCTGTAAGTGATGAGTGACAAATTGGTACATTTTTACAGAAAAAAAAAACAAACATACCGCTAGTGAGATTGTAGTTAACAAGTTGAAAAATAAAAATTGATAAAATACAGTTTTAAAATACGTCCACATAATAAAACATTGTAAAAACTTGTTAAAAAATAAAAATTGTTGTTAAAAGATTTTTGTTTAAAATCGTATTAGTTAAAATTATTAAAATTTTAAAAATTGAATAGCCAAAAGATTTATGCTATTAAATTTAAATCAAGTTTTTTGTTCATCGTTTTTTTGATTTTATAATATTAGCGCCAAATTTGAAATAGATTTTGAGGGACGGTCTCCTCCTTGAAAGCCACACAGACCACAATAAGGGAAGGGTTAAAAAATGGAGTAATATGATAACTTTCCGCATTGACTCTCAAGACATGACCAAAACTCAGAATCAGTGAGTGCAGAACACGAAGGTAACGAGCATTTTCTGGGTTATCGATATCATTGTATATGTATATAAATCGAAAAAAAATTAGAAAAATAAACAGAAAACAAAACAAAGAATCAGAAACATGAGAAAAAATCGAGGGTATTCTAAAAACATAGCAAAAACCAAAGAACAACCAAAAAATCTGAACCAACTGTAACCATAAAAAAAAACTGAAATAAATCGTAACGAAATCCCAAAAAAATGGCAAAAAGCGCAAAGAATCGCAAAAAATCTAAGGAATAAGAAAAGTGAGAAAAATTTAGAAAACAAAAGACAGAATTAGTAAACAAAAAAACGAAAACAGAACATTAAGGAAAACTAAGAAACAAATCATAAAAAAAACTAAATAACAAAAAAGTCATATTGTAGAAAAAGACAGAAAGTAAGACATATAGAGGGAATGTCACCTAAAGTAGGCATAACGCTTTTTCGTTACGTGACGATTTCTGCAAATTAACTACTACCGCAAGCCGTGTTAAGGAACTTGTTTCCAATAAAAAATTACAGAATGTTTCGTTTAAAATAATATAACTATGGCGCAGATTATTTATTGGTGCACTCTGTATAAATCACAAAAATTTAAAACATTTTTTTAGACAATGTTACTGTTTTTTGTCTAATGACAAACGCGGCGTTTATATGGTTGGTTACCCTGTATATTTCATTATAGGATTTTATATAGAGGTTAATATAATATAAAAGTCATGAAACTCAAAGTCATTTATCACAATGATTTAATAGAAACGGCAACTAGTTTCGGCTAATTGCCCATCATCAGGTCTAAAAATGTTACGATTCGACAAAAAAAATTTATATTATCTAATTTACAAAACAAACTATCTTACCATGTAAGTAACAAAAAGTTATTGAATTAAAATTGCAAAAATGCATAACCTATTATTTTATTTCATGTACCCCCCCAAAAAAAAATATACCTACAAACTCCCCCACTTTTTCTGATATGCATCACCTTAATTATGCATTTTTGCAATTTTAATTTAATTACTTCTTGTTACTTACATGGTAAGTTAGGTTGTTTTGTAAATTAGAAAATATATATTTTATTGTCGAATTGTCACATTTTTAGGCCTGATGATGGCTAATTAGCCGAAACTAGTTGCCGTTTCTATTAAGTCATTGTGGTACATGACTTTGAGTTTCATTCCTTTTATGGAACACTTGATCACATTTGTGATATGGATAACCTGTTACATTTTAATAAAATATAATTATTTTTTAAATATTACGCTTATTTTCTAGATTGAGTTAATACTTTTTTTTAGTTATTTTTTGATGTTTTAGCTTAGAAATAGAAATAAATTAAACTTACAATCATTCGAGTTACCCAAAGAGAATTAAATTTAACATTCTATAGACGCTAAACCAGTCAAATCAGAAAATTTAAACTTTACCATTTTTTTACTTTTAGTAACATAAACAACATATAAAATTTTGTTTTTCTTAACATTATTTAAGCATTATGATTCTATTTGACGAAACTTTACAGGAAAATACTTATTTTTAAATCTTAACTGATTAGTCTCAAAATGTTCGTTATTTAACTATAACAATCTTCCAATAAACGATATATACATATTGGAAACGTTTAAAATAAATGGTTAAATATAGCAAATAGAAGGTATACGTGTGTATGTAGTTCCACATAACTTTTCAATAAAACTTTTGCATAGAAAGAAATGGAGATGGAATTCCAGACCTACATTTCCTTTATTGTATTGCGGAATCGCGTATCTAAAGCAGAAAAAGATTCCTTCTGAGACTTGCACAGCTAATCTCATTGTGTACCTTTTATAAAATTTCTGCACGTTCTTTCCTTCCTTCCACGCTCCGTTATATTACATTACATTCATAATCTGTATATTCATATATTGTTTGTTCTTCTTTTGCTCTCGAGAATTTTTCTCATTCCGGAATAAAATAATTATTGGAAGAATGATTTATTTTTCCTACATGAGATGCTTCCTTCAGTTAAATTAAAAAATCTTCCTGGAAAGCGGAGTTAATAATAGAACGTGGAGAAAGAATTTGTAGTCCCGGATATTATTTACATTTCTTTTGTTATTTACTTTAAAAATATTGGAAATTTTTAATATTTAATAATAATAATAATTCCAAGACATTATCCTTATTCTAATCCAGTACCACAATAGTATATGGAGACCGGGGCACAGTGCTTATTTTTTTTAAATTACTCCAGACTTAATATCTCTACTTTACCATCAACAACGACCTAATATGGAAAATAGATATAAGAACTAGTATCCTACTTAATTGAATAAATTCATAAATTAATTTCAAAAAAATATAAAATTTCACAGCACCACACTTTTTTCAGTTGAATGCTAAAAAAAAACAATGACATTAAAAGTGTTTTACTACGTATAAAAAATAGGAAAAATACAAAAAAATCGCAAACATCGAAAAAAAAAAAGTTGCTGAATAACACAAGAAATCAAAAATATCGCAAAAAATCACAAAAAAATTTCAATGAAAATCGTAAAAAATCACAAAATGTCGCCAAAAAAGCGAAACAACACCTCGAAAAAGATGTTAAAAAAACGCATGAAATCACACAAAATACCAAAAAAAAAATAGGAGAAAATCATAAAAAATTGCAAATTGCAAAATAATTGGAAAAAAATCGCAAAAAAATATAAAATTTCATGTCCCCTGCTCCCCCGTACATGAGGTGCACTGGTCACAGCATCACACTTTTTTCAGTTGAATGCTAAAAAATACAGAAAAATAGCAAAAATCAAAAATATCGCAAAAAATCGCAAAAAAATATCAATGAAAATCGTAAAAAGCACAAAAAAGTTGTTAAAAAAGCGAAACAAGACCTTGAAAAATATGTCAAAAAAAACGCATGAAATTGCAAAAATACCAAAAAAAATCAAAAAATGGGAAAAAATGAAAAATTGCAAATTGCAAAATAATCGGAAAAAATCGCAAAAATATATAAAATTTCATGTCCACTGCTCCCCGGTATTGCAAAATAATCGGAAAATATCGCCTCCGTATACGAGGTACACTGGTCACAGCACCACTTTTTTCAGTTGAATGGTAAAAAAAAACAATTACATTAAAAGTGTTTAACTATGTATAAAAATGGGAAAAATACAGAAAAATCACAAAAATCGAAAAAAAAAACTTGCAAAAACACAAGAAATCAAAAATATCGCAAAAAAATTCAATGAAAATCGTAAAAAAGCACAAAAACTCGCCAAAAAAAGCGAAACAAGACCTTGAAAAAGATGTCAAAAAAACGCATGAAATCGCAAAAAAATACCAAAAGAAATCAAAAAATGAAAAAAAAAATCATAAAATTGAAAATTGCAAAATAATTGAAAAAATCGTAAAAAAGCGCAAAAAAGTTCAAACAAAACTGGAAAAAAACCAAAAAAGATCTCAACAAAAACGCATGAAATTGCAAAAAATTACAAAAATTCAAAAAATGGGAAAAAATGAAAAATTGCAAATTGCAAAATAATCGGAAAAAATCGCAAAAATATATAAAATTTCATGTCCACTGCTCCCCGGTACACGAGGTGCTGTCACAGCACCAGTTTTTTTAGTTAAATGCTAAAAAAAACAATAAATTAAAAGTGTTTAACTACGTATAAATAATAGGAAAATACAGAAAAATCGCTAAAATCGAAAAAAAAAACTTGCAAAAACACAAGAAATCAAAAATATCGCAAAAAAATTCAATGAAAATCGTAAAAAAGCACAAAATCTCGCCAAAAAAAGCGAAACAAGACCTCGAAAAAGATCTCAAAAAAATACCAAAAGAAATCAAAAAATGAAAGAAAAAAATCATAAAAAATTGTAAATTGCAAAATAATCGAAAAAAATCGCAAATAATCGCTAAAAAACACAAGAAACCGAAAAAAAATCAATGAAATCGTAAAAAAGCGCAAAAAATTCAAACAAAACCTGAAAAAAATCGCAAAAGATCTCAACAAAAACGCATGAAATCGCAAAAGATAGCAAAAAAAATTAAAAAATTGCAAAAAAGTCACAAAAACTTGCAAATGCAAATAAATAACTTTCAGACTTTTCTGTTTAGTGAGATGTTTAATTTTTATTAAAAAAAAGAGCGGCAAAATTTATTCTTCCACAACTAATTAACGGCAAAAAAGCGGCAAATTCTTTAGCTATTAGTTTTTTGATATCGTCATTATTTACGCAGTTGTCTTGGTAACTTGATATCAAGATAGTAAGACGTTTAATTTTTAATAAAAAAAAGAGCGGCAAAATTTATTTTCCCACAACTAATTAACGACAAAAAAGCGGCAAATTACTAATAAGTTACCGTTGTAATTTTCCGAAGCTGTCTTGCTAAGTTGATAGACTTCAATTTTATGCAGGTGTCTCTTATTGGACTGTGATCAGTGCTTAAAAAACTTCTTTAAAACTAATTCCAGATATTTTCTACCGGTACAAAAAGATCAACAGAGGGGGTAATAATATTTATGGACCACCCACTATAAAAATCGTTAATCTAGGATCCTGTAAATAAAAGGAGTAGTATATTGTTTGATTACAGTTTTTATTTATACTAAAAAAAAATGTATAATATTTATTGTTGGTCTTATTTCTTTTAATCCAGTTGGACTACTTCAAGGATGAAGTACATTATTATATCCCATTATATTTGACATTGGTCATAAAATCCAGAATTTCTAAAACTACGCCTACTCGCATTTCACTACAGTTACAAATCTTTCTTATTATTATCAGGATTTTGTCATTCGAAGATGAAAACCTAGAAAGGAGGTCAATTCCTTTCTATAGCTCACTTCCTGAATACGCCTATTTTTAAAGGGCAACCCTGCCCTATTTGTCTGAGGCGTAGATCCAGAGAAAGAGAAATCTGATTTAAAATAATATCTGTAGGAACATGTTACGAGAATTCAATTTAGAAAGGGGCGGAAAGAAAAAGACGCATAATTAAATGAAAAATATCCACCTGTCTCTCCTGAGAGCATTCAGTTTAAAAATTATTTTAAAAATGACAGTTTATTACAATATTTAGAATTTTTACAAGAATTAAGTAGCCTTTTATTTATAATAGAAGAATTTGAAACTTAAAGGTAAAATTAGGAAAAAAACAGCTTTTATTAATAATACTAATAAAAAAAGTAAAACCAGTTCAACAAGAACTTATACAATAAAGGTCAAGTTAAACTTCAAGCAATAAGTTAATGGCCATACTAAAACTACTTCGTAACTCTATAGTCAAGCTAAAACCATCCCCGGCTTGCCACGACGTAAACTAAATTTTTGTTATTTATTTTTCAACGTTCTAGGTTCAACTAATTGCTGAACTGTAAGTTTTTTCGATTTGCTATTGTATTAATTACTCACTTGACTTAGTTTCTTTCCTATTGGTAGATGATAGTGCCTTTTTTTATTGGTTCAGTTTGCTTTTATATGAGTCTAATCAATAATAGCATACTATAAAAATTTGGTTAGTACTAAAACGAATATTGTATATGTATTATAACGTTGATATTTTCAAGTATTTTTGAGTTAAATATAAAGCGAAAATGTCCAGTCTACTGACAATAGACTATGACATAAATTCCTTTAGAAACTTTCTGATGCAGAATATTAAGACTGCCACTTGTCACAAAGAAGAACCAACAAAGATGCACCTATTTTATATTCATAACTTTCTTGTTCGTGACATCCACTTTATTTATTTAAAAATTTTCACCTTACTGTTTTATTCATCGATTAACTTTAGCAACTTAATGTTATCTATTAAGATTAGAATGCAAATTGGTTTTTAATGACTCTTAGTCGTTTTCGTTATGGTTTATATTAGAAAGTTGCTAAGAAAATCATAAATATAAATGTGCATGTTATTAAATATAATAGTTTTTGCTAAGTCGTGTTTAAAATTATGATTAATCGCTTTTTTAATAATAGTAAGTAATTTTATTCGATTTTAATTTTTGTATACCGTATAAAATTAACTAAAACTATGGTGGTTTTCGTAGCTAATAACACCAGTTTAAAAATTAAAAATATCAAAAAACAAAATAATTAAGAATATACGGACACTCATAAAGGTAAGTAAAGTTTAAAAAAAGTGACAGTGAAAGTATTTTATTTAATTAAAATTTTATAAGCATTTTCTTTAAAAATATCTAGATTTGCTATAAAAAATTACACATGACAACAATGTAAAGAATGAAATAGGGAAAAATGGACCAACAGAAAAAAATAGGAACAAGTATATAAAAACAGGGAAAAATGAGTCATGAGGAAAATAGGGAAAAATAGGAAAAAGTAGACAAAATGCTTAGGGAAAAATGGACCAAAAGAATAATAATGGGAAAAGGAAGAAACAACAGGGAAAAATGGACCAAAAAAGGAAAATAGGAAAAAATAGTGAAAAATAGATCAAGAGGAAAAATAGGAAAAAGTAGAAAACATAGTAAAAAATGGACCAAAAGTGGAAAAATAGGAAAAAGCAGAAAAAACAGGGAAAAATGGACCAAGAGGAAAAATGGGAAAAAGTAGAAAAAAATATGGAAAAATGGACCAAAAGAAGAAAAATATGGAAAAATAGGAATTAGGAAAAAATGGACCAAGAGGAAAAATAGGAAATAGTAGAAAAAATAGGGAAAAATGGAGCAAAAGAGGAAAATGGGAAAAAGTAGAAAAAAAAATTCCTGTCGGTAGGGTCGACAGGGGAGGTAGATTTCTATTGACTAAATTTGAGCATCCTTAACCACTCCACGATATGGTCAGATCGAAAAAAGTTTCAAACAAATAAATTTCATAATAATTAGGACATGAAAAAAGTCCAATGACCTGTTTCAATATTTTTAAAAATAGCGGAGATATGAATTTTTTGAAATTTCAACCCCCTCCAGTTCCATCCCCTTAGGTCCGATTAAAAAAAGTTTCAGACGGTTGCAAACTTGTGTAACGTAAAATATTAGTTGTAATTATAACTGCAATTTGCAGAACTTTTGCAAATATTTCAGCAGTTGTAAAAATTCAAAAAAAATAATTTTTATTAAATGAATTAAGTATCCGTTTTTCGTACAAGATTGCAAAGTTATAAGTTCATTGGGACAACTATTATTTTTATTTGAAACCAAGATAAAAAACGTTTATAATTATTTCGATGCTTGTGTGTATTAAGAATGGCAGCATCGAAGAAAAAAGTTTGATAAATAAATGATCCGTTTGTAAGAAATGGTTGGAAATGTACGTGAAGATGTTAAACTATTTTTCCATGCACCGTACCTATTTGCAGAACTTTTGTAATTTTTTTAATCAAATTACAATGGAAAACTTAAACAAAAGAGAAAAAAACAAGGTTCCCTAACTTTTACAAGGTTGCAACGTATGTTGTAAAATATTTGTACTAGCAGTATTTCAAATTTGCAAAACTTTTGCAATTTTTAGAGCAAAAATAAAGAATTAAAACGTTTTTTGCGATTTAAACAATGTTCCATTCATCCCAGACTTATGCAAATTTTTTTTGTTTGTTTTCATTAATGCACTAACACACCATGAAAATTTGAAAACTTTTGGAATTAATGTGAATTAATTGTCTGCACCGAATGACCTAGTAGAAAATTTAAAAAAAATTAATCAATCCAAAACAGTTTATAAATTATTTCACTAATGGCATTCAGTTTGAACACAATGGTCAAAAAGTTCTCATTAGAGAAAAACAGGAATCAGTTAATTGTTTTTTGCAAAAACTGTTCAGGATTTTGTATCTGGTATTGAATATGTCGGATATACCTGCCACATTAGTTACTATGATGAATATGGTTTTAGCGATTTTAAAATACTAACTCTTCAAGAATTAAAAGTAATTGTATCCAAGTTAGCAAACCAAGGATCGCAAGTAGACGCAGTGTCGAGTAAAATTATAAAGAGTAGTTTTGTAAATACCTCTTTACAAAATGGTAGCTTTCCAGATGATTTAATAACCAGTACAGTTACGTCTATTGAAAAAATTTCTAACACAAACAAATCTGATGAATTCCGTCCAATTAATACTTTATCCTGTGCTAAAAAATTGTTAGATTTAGCAGTTTATTAACAGTTGTTGGAATATTTTAATAAAGAAAATATGCTCTTCATCAACCAATCTGGCTTTAGATCCAACCATTCATGCGAATCCGCACTTCAGCTTACTGTTACTGAATGGAAAGATAAAATGACTAAAGGCCTGTACACTGTGGCAGTATTTTTAGATCTTAAACGTTCGTTTGAAACTGTTAATCGTGAAATATTACTCAAAAAATTAAAAAAAAATATGGCATAAAAGGAAAGGTACTTGTTTGGATCAGTAACAACTGACAGGTAGGAAACACATAATAGTAGATTCTGTAACAAGGTTAGAATGAAAAATTCGACACGAGTGGAAAATTCCGAACGCGAGCGAAAGCGAGTGTGAGGAACCACGAGTATGTACTTTTTGTTACTTTTAATAACTACATATTTTGCTACAAAATTGATATATTTTTTTGAGCTTCGCAGCTAAATCCGGGCCTGCGTGAGAGTGCAAAATTAATAGGTATCTTTTTGGTCAATTGAAAACAGATTAAACTTTTTTCCAGCTTGTCCGGATTTGCACTAGCTATCAATGTATTTGCCGACTGACCTAAATTACGATAAACATTGTAAAAATCCACTAAAATTTGTAATACTTCATAAGAGCATGCACCAAAATTTTAAATTATTCTAAAATTTGGTGAATGCTCCCACCGTGGAGGCATAATTTGGTAAATGGTCTTAAAAGGAAAATCAAGTAGAAAAAAAAGTCGAATATATCTAATTGCAGATAACTTAAATATTACGTATAAAAATTTTTTTTTGGTTAACGTTTGTTATTAATAAACGACTTAATTGAAACTTTCTTTTTCCATTATATAACAATGTGGGATCTTGTGCAGCACACTAAAAAGCTGCTATATTACTCGCTCTGACTTGGAGATTTCGTGGCTTAACTTTAATTTCAGGTGGGCCTGAAACAAAAATTATTTAAATTAGGATCTTAAAAATTCTAATGAAAAGTAATCTTCTTGCAAAGAAAAATGAAGTAATCAACAGAATAGTATATTACGAGAATGTAATCTCGAGATTCCAAATTCATATTCGAATTTATATATTAAGCAATTTTACGATTTGTTAGATAAAAAAAATAAATATAAAAACAATTAAATCATTTATTTCATTGATACGTTTTTAAATCAATTTCAGTCATACTATAAGGGATGTCCCGTCGTATATATTTAACTAGAATTACAAAACTCTCCTGTTTGTAATTAGTTAAAAGATCGGAATTAAATAAAAACGAGAAAATTAAAATAAGCAATATTCTTATAAGCAAACTTATTATTTTACAAAATATAAGATTTTTTTTTTGATATTTCACAATATTTAACTGTAGTACAACTAAACTTTATTTTACTCTTGTTTTACTTTTGTATCTCCTCATTTTATGGATCAATACCGTATCTTGGGTTCATGCACATGTCTATTATTAATTCAAAAAGAAAATTAAAACGCGCGCGCCCATGTATAGCAATTAAGTGAAACCGAAAACCATCCTTAACGGAAGTCTTATATTGACTCTTCCTTAAAATTCAAATTTAATTAAACTTGAATTGCTGTTGGGAACGGGGACTGGAAAAAAACGACCTCTTCGAATATAAAGGGCTCTTAGCAGTATAATATTAAATAAATATAAGTTTTAATATAAAAATTTGATTTTACAAAAATAAAAATCCTTAAATAAATGACCGTCGATTACTACAAAACCAGATTAATTTATTCACAAAAATAATAGTTACAGCTTTAATTGTCAGAACAGTAAAGTGATTTATTAATAGAATTAAGCACCTTTATATATTTTGCGGATTCTCCGATCCCTTGTCACGTTTCGAACAAAATGATCCCTTTAAAATGCGATAATAAATTTGGATGGGAAAATTATTATTTTCGCTGAATTTAATATTTCCAATTCCTAATTGGAAATGTTTGTTGACATTTATATTATTTGAATATTTTAAAATATTCATCATTTTTAATATAATTTTATGTTTTTTAAGTATTAGTATCTAATAGAAAAAAGAAATTTAAGCGATAACAAATTTAAAAGATGATCACATAAATTCAAAATTGCTTTCTATAGACGCTAGAACTATTTAATTTCATGTTCAAAAGGTCACATTTTTCAGGAAAATCGATTTTAATTTTTTTTATTTCTTTCTCAAATTTTCCAATTATTATCAAATTCATTATAAAATGCTTTCCCGTTACATTATGTCTTTCAGTTTTATTATTTTTGTGAAACACTAGACTCGTTTTTTAATTCTTGACAAAGGAGCATAAATGTTAAGTATAAATATTTTTTAAGGATTATCCAACGATTTTAGAATTATTTTTCATTTTATTTACATTTTTTTAAAGATTATTTAAGGGTTTCAGAACCATATTTCAAGATTTTTTAAATATTTTATGAGAATTATTTCAGGATTTTTTTAAGAATTAATAATTTTCCAAGGAATTGGTATAGAATTTTCAATAATATTTTAAATGATTTTTTTAAACATTTTTAAGGATGTAAATCATTTTTAAGGATTTGTTTTTAAATTTTATAATTATTTAAGATTTTTAATTGCATATTTAAAATTTCTTTAAATATTTTTAAGGAGATTTTTTAAGGATTATTCATGATTTTAGAATAATTTTTCACTGATTTTTTTAAAGATCTTATAAGAATTATTGAGGGTTTTCTTTAAGGATTAAGGAAATTTTAGAATTATTTAAGAATTTATTTTTAAGGATCAAGGATTTTTTAATTAATTTTTAAAGTTTCTTTAAATATTTTTCAAGGAATTAGTACAGAATTTTCAATAATATTTTAAATAATTTTTTAGAAATTCTTTTATAATCATTTTAAGGATTTTTTTTTTATTTTATAATTATTTATAATTTTTTTTAAGGAGGAAGGATTTTTCAATGCATTTTTAAAATGTCTTTAAATATTATTCAAGGAATTAATAAAGAATTTCCGTTATTTTTTAAGTCATTTTAGAAACTTTTTAAACAGTTTTCAAAGGAATTTAGAATCACTTTTAAGGATTTTTTTTTGTTCAATTTTATAATTATTTAATATTTTTAACCATTAAGGATGTTTTAATACATTTTAAAAAAAAATTTTAAATTTTTTTAAGGAATTAATACAGAATTTTCAATAATTTTTAAAAGACTTTAGGAATTTTTAAAGGAATATTTAAGGATTTTAGAATCTTTTTTTACGAATTTTTTAAAGATCTTTAAGAATTATTTAAGGGTTTCTTTAATGATTAAGGGATTTTCAAGAAATTAGTACATAATTGTTAATAATTTTTTAATAGACTATTCAGGGCTTTTTTTTTAAATATTTATAATCATTTTAAGTTTTTTTTTAATTTATCACAAATTAGTAGTATTAGTATCAAATTTTCAATTATTTTTTAAACGACTGTTCAATAGCTTTTTTAAACATCTGTTTTAGGATTATTTAAGGATTTTTTTATGCATTTTTACATTTTCAGGGAATTAATACATAATTTTCAATAATTTTCTAAAACACTTTAGCGATTTTTTAAAGATTATTCAAGGATTTTAGAATAATTTTTTGACGATTTTATAATAATTAATTAACGATTTATTTAAGGATTAAGGATTTTTAGGGATTTTTTAAACATTTTTTTAAGGACTCTAAGGATTTTAGAATCATTTTTGTGTATCTTTTAAAAATTTATAACAAATATTTAAGGATTCATTTCAGGATCAAGGATTTTTCAAGTAATTAGTACCAAATTTTCAATCATTTTTGAAAAGACTATTCAAGAGCTTCTTAAAATTTTTTTAAGGATTATTTAAGAATTTTTTAATGCATTTTTAAAATTTCTTTATACATTTTTAAGGGAATTAATACAGAATTTTCAATTATTTTTTAAAAGATTTCAGTGGTTTTTTAAGATTATTCAAAGATTTAGAATAATTTTTTAACGTTTTTTTAAGATTTTATAATAACGATTTCTTTAAAGATTAAAGATTTTTAGGGATTTTTTAAGGATTCTTTAAGGATTTTAGAATCCATTTTATGTATCTTTTAAAAATTTATAACAAATATTTAAGGATTCATTTTAGGATCAAGGATTTTTCAAGTAATTAGTACCAAATTTTCAATCAATTTTGAAAAGACGATTCAAGAGCTTCTTAAAAATTTTTTAAGGATTATTTAAGAATTATTTAATGCATTTTTAAAATTTCTTTAAACCTTTTTAAGGGAATTAATACAGAATTTTCAATTATTTTTTAAAAGACTTCAGCGATTTTTTAAGGACTATTCAAAGATTTAGAATAATTTTTTAACGTTTTTTTAAGATTTTATAATAATTAATTAACGATTTCTTTAAAGATTAAGGATTTTTAAGGATTTTTTTAGGACTCTTAAAGGATTTTAGAATCATTTTTATGTATCTTTTAAAAATTTATAACAAATATTTAAGTATCCCTTTAAGGATCAAGGATTTTTCAAGGAATTAGTATCAAATTTTCAATAATTTTTTAAAATACCGTTCAAGGGCTTTTTAAACATTTTTATTAAGGGTTATTAAAGGTTTTTAGAATAACTTTTTAAGGTTTTTTTTTATAATAATAAATTAACGATTTCTTTAAGGATTCACGATTTTTCATGGAATTAGTACGGAATTTTTAATAATTTTTTTAAAGAATTTTCAGGTATTTTTTAAACTAATTTTTAACGATTATTTATGAATTTTAGAATTGTTTTTAGATTTCTTTGAATTTTATAAGAATTATTTAAGATTTTTTTATAGATTATGGATTTGTTAATGAATTTTTAAAATTTCTTTAGGTACTTTTCAAGGAATTAATACATAATTTTCAATAATTTTTTTAAAGATTTTATAAGAATTATTTAAGGATTTATAATTTCTCAAGTAAATAATACAGAATTTATGTTTGAGTAATGTTTGAAAAGACTTTTCAGGAATGTTTTAAACAGCTTTTTAAGTATTATTAATTGATTTTATAATCTTTTTTCAATAATTTTTTAAAGACCTTTTAAGAATAATTAAGGATTAAGGATTTGTCAAGGAATAAGTACGGAATTTTCAATAATTTTTGAAAATACTTTTCAGGGATTTTTAGACATCTTCTGATGATTATTAAAGGATTTTATAATCATTTTCAAGGAATTTAAAAAAAAATATTTATTTAAGGATTTTTTTAAAGGTTTGTTTAGGAATTAATACATATATTCAAGGATTTTAGAATCATTTTTCAAGGATTTTTTAAAAATTTTATAAGAATTATTTAAAGATTTCTTTTAAGGATTAAGAATTTTTTAAGGAATTAGTACCGAATTTTTAATAATTTTTTAAAGGAATTTTTTAAACACCTTTTTTAGAGATATTTTTAAATTTTATAAAAAATTTTAAAGTAGGATTAAGGACTTTTCAACACATTTTTAAACCGTCTTAAAAAATGTTCACGGAATTAATACACAATTTTCAATAATGGTCTTCAGGGATTTTTTTAAGGATTATTCAAGAATTTTAGATTTTTTAATGGTTTTATAAGAATTATTTAAGGATTAAGGATTTTTCAATGAGTTAATACGGAATTTTCGATAATGTTTTAAAAGACTTTTCAGGCATTTTTTTAATGGATTATTTAATGATTTTAGATTTTTTAAAGATTTGATAAAAATTATTTAAAGATTTCTTTTAAGGATTCAGAATTTTTCAAGGAATTAGTACGGAATTTTCAATAATTTTTTAAAACACTCCTCAAGAATTTTTGAACCATTTTTTAAGAATTACTAAAGAATTTAAGAATTATTTTTAAAAAATGTATAAGAATTTTAAAATTTTTAAACATTAAGCATTTCTTAACTTTCTTTAATGATTTTTCAAGAAATTAACACAGAATTTTCAATAACTTTTTAAAACATTTCAGTGATTTTTTAATGATTATTCAAGGATTTAAGAATCATTTTTCAATATTTTTTTCAAGATTTTATGAGAAATATTTAAGGATTTCTACAAGGATTAAAGATTTTTCATGGAATTAGAACAGAATTTTTAATAATCTTTTAAAAGACTTTTTTCATAATTTTTTTTAAAGATTTTTTAGATTTTATAATCATTTAAGAATTTTTTTGAAATTTTATAAGAAATATTTAATAATTTTTTTTACGGATTAACAATTTTTTATTGCATTTTTACAATTTCTTTAAAAATTTTTCAAGAAATTAGTATAGAATTTTCAATAATTTTTTAACAAACTTCAGGGATTTTTTAAGTATTGTTCAAGGATTTTAGATTAATTTTTCAAGGATTTTTGAAAAACTTCTAACAATTATTTGAGCATTCCTTTAAGGATTAACGAATTAGTACGGAATTTTCAATAATTTCCTAAAAGTATTTTCAGGAATTATTTAAATATTTGTACCGATTTTTAATATTATTTTAAAGGATTTGATTTATATATCAACGATCGCTTTAAAAGTAATTTAGCTCACTAGCATAATATTTTCAAAGCCATTGCAGCGATTATTTAGAGTTTTCATATTTTCATAAAATAAAATTTTCGTTTACTAGCAAGATAAAGTGAGTTTGGTAAGATGAGACCACTTAAGCACATGAATTATAGTCCATTGTCGGTGAACGTTCTCAGCAAAGTTTTCTAGGTACCATCAACAAACTGATGAAGTCATATGAGAAAAATGGCTGCTACCTAAGTGGACGTTGATGAAGTTTTGTGATTCTTGACCATATTAACTTTGAAGTAGAGTTTGGGTCGTATATCACAAAGTGGATATCCGGGGAACAATAAAAAATGAAAGTCTCTGCGAGAGGACTTCTTCAAAAGAATAGTGTAATAAAAAGCCTAGGCAAAGAACAAAGGAAAATACATTTTCTCGTTATAAAGGATTCGGAATATATTGAAAATAAATAAGGTATTTTTAATTTTTATTAAATAAATATTATGTAAAAAATATACGCTATTATTGGATAAAAAAAATACAAAATATGTAATTTCCTTTTATTTAATTAAAGATAAAGGTTAGATTACTTTTTGAATTATATTATGTATGTTTTTTTTTTACTCTTTGTAAGTTATTTGGTATTAAAAAAAATAGTCTTCTTTGTTCAAAAATAAATATATTTCTCATGATTATTTAATGACTTATAAGTTATACAGGAAATTAAAATATTATTAAATCTTGAATTAATTCTAATTAAAGTCCGTTAGAAAAGGATCACCCAGTATTTTACATAGACCGAATTTCATAACACTCAATAGATATAATAAATCTTTTCTTTCTCGATACTTTAAAAAAACAATAACATTTTTATTTTTATAATAAGCATAGTCAGGTCAGCAGAATTTTAAATAGAAATAACGTTTGGCCCAATGGCTTTTAGGGTTAAAAATATTTTATGTATCTGACCAAAAAAAAGTTTAACAATATTTTACATACCCTCATGAACTTAACACGTATGTAGGATTATTTTTTAAAGTAATTAAGTCTCCAAGATCCTTTTTGCAGCTAACATTGGAGTTAATATTAATTACAGTAAAATAAAAACATTACAAGGGTAAGTCTACTTCCCTTTTATTTTCATTAGCTTTGTTCGCGCCCCTCAGTTGACCCTTGAAAGGGGATAAAAAAACAAAGCCAAGAATCCCTTTTCAAAATTAACGAAGCGTCCTGTACGGGGTTTTTACCAAGTTGATACTTGTCAACTACTTCAGAAGCTTTTCAATTAACTGACAGCTTTTCGTGTAACGTATTTCCATTATTTCGATATGTCAAGGCATACAGAGGATATTCTTAAAAATTCGAGGTATTTTAATTATTTTTTTTATTTTGATAGAAATATTAATAATAAATAATACTCCAGAGTGGCATCCCCACGACTCCGTTCTTAACGTGACTCTTTTTCCTGTAGCCATCAATTTTCTATTAGCAATCCCAACACCAAATATTAATGTCCATGTAGATGATCCAACAATAACATCTAGAAAACCCCTTAGAAATACTTCTGCATTTAAATTTTTCTTATCTCTGCCTCTGCCTTCTTATTAAATTGCTTTTGATTCTGTCTTTCCATTGAATTTTTTTCATTTCTGCCTTTTTCTTTTTGTCTCTTCTCGTGCCATTAAATTACTTTTAATTTTGTTTCTCATTAAATTTTTTTCGATTCTGTCTCCCCATTGAATTTATTTTGCTTGTGCCTTTCCATATAATTTCTTCCCGTTTCTTCCATCTACCTCCCATTAAATTCTATTTCTTTCTGCTTTTAATTTTTTCTTGGATTCTTTTTGCCTTTTGTCTTCCAATTCAAGTAATTTTGCTTAAATATTCCCATTGAATTTCTTCTCCTTCTACATTTAAATTTTTCTTATCTCTGCCTTCTTATTAAATTGCTTTTGATTCTGTCTTTCCATTGAATTTCTTTCATTTCTGCCTTTTTCTTTTTGTCTCTTATCTTGCCATTAAATTACTTTGAATTTTTTTTCTCATTAAACTGTTTTAGATTCTGTCTCCCCATTGAATTTATTTTGCTTGTGTCTTTCCACATAATTTCTTCCTTTTTCTTCCATCTACCTCCCATTAGATTCTATTTCTTTCTGCCTTTAGTGTTTTCTTGAATTCTTTTGCCTTTTGCTTTGCAATTCAAGTGATTTTGCTTAAATCTTTCCATTGAATTTCTTTTCCTTCTGCATTTAAATTCTTCTTTTCTCTGCCTTCTAATTAAATTGCTTTTGATTCTGTCTTTTCATTGAATTTCTTTCCTTTCTGCCCTTTTATTTTTGTTTCTTGTCTTGCCATTAAATTATTTTTTATTTTATTTCTCATTAAATTGCTTTTGATTCTGTCTCCCCATTGAATTTATTTTGCTTGTACCTTTCCATTTAATTCCTTTTTTTCCATATACCTTCCATTAAATTCTATTTCTTTCTGCTTTTAAATTTTTTCTTGAATTATTTTTGCCTTCACCTTCCCATTGAATTCGATTTGATTTTGTTCTCTAATGAATTGCTCTTGCTTTTGAAATGATTTTTGCTTCCGCATTTTCTCTTTCTTTGTTTGAATCCTTGCTATATCTGAATTTTTATTGAATTTAGGTTGATTCTATTTTTTATTGATTTTTTTTTGTCTTTCTATTGAATTCCTTCTTATCCTAGCTTTGAATTCATCTTCCTTCTGACTTTCAATTCTTCTTGCTTTTTCCTTTCCTTTCCATTTAATTATTTATCATTCTGTTTTCATGACTTTGCGCCCTCTTGTACCTGGTAATATGATCGAGTTGAACCGATGGATAATTTTATTTGGGATGACTCCAACTACAACATATCAAAAATTCAGTAATTTTCATTGAAAGAATTTTTTCCATAAGATGTGTACCTGGTACCAGTAACGAGATAAAGAAGAACAAAAAACAGAAAAAAGCAAAGGTTTTTTATTATTTATTAAAATTAACATTGGACAGATTTTTGGTTTGGTTTATTTCCAACAAACAAAAATAACCTTATAAGGAACTGAACGCACCACCACTGCATTGTCGTTCAAACGAATTTGATACCACAAAGCTTATTTGTCGTCGTAACTCCGGTGCCCATTGCAATTCCTCATGCCCATATCATCTTATTTATTCTTCGACCGATAGTAATCCGATCAGAAAGGTTACTGCGATCGACCATTGAGCGTGTTCTTATTTAAGTTTTTGAGCTTACGGTCGTGTTTCTACGTTTATTTTTCGAATTACTTTAAACCCACCATGTCCTCGATAAATTATTTGATTTTAAGCGATGACATATATCTTTGTAGAGTAAATATTTTTATACGAGCTTGATCAACAACTTGATGGTTCAAAATAGAAAAACAGGATTATATTGTCTCTTTCATAAAAATGAGTCGCATCTCGTTTATTCATTTTAGACATTTTTAGTCCAATGAATGGTATGGTACAAATTTCATTTATAAACTCACTCTATAAACAATCTGCATGTAGTTAAAACGCATAATATATTTATTTAATTTTAATCATAATAAAATGTAATTTTTGAAAATGTAAGTTGGTATACTTCACAGTCTAGATTTTAAAGGCTATAATAGTGATTTATGTACAACGGGTATAAATAGATCTTAATACCCTGAGGGCGACGATCTTACAAACTCGAGGGCCTCTGGCCCGAGGGTTTGTAAGTCGCCCGAGGGAATAATCGCCTGTTTATACCCGCGGTGCATACAAACTTTTATGTCATATAAGTTCGTAAGCAATAAAAACACAATAATGAACTAGTATGACATAAAACAGATTATAGCACTGTAGGCACTAAGATATCTAAAAATCAACAAATGTTCAGAATGTGTAAAACCTGTAGTTTGATCAATGACCCTTGACCCCTGCGTCACAAAATAACCTAATTTCAAACAATTGAGGTATGTCGAAAATAAATTCAGTTAGTTTGACAATCTATAGACAAAGGTTATGTTTTTTCTTAAGCTAGAGGTTTTCATAACGATGAGTTCTTGGGTGAACCAAAAACGCTTTTTTTTAATACGTACCTAAACAGAAACTTAGTTATTTATTATAATTTATATGGAAAAGAATTTAATAAATACCAAATGTGTAAAGCATCTTAAAAATAGATAATAGATATGATAACTCTACTCAAGGGCAAAATAATTTTTCCGGCATCTTTTTCCGTTGGAAATAATTAACTAATATCAATTTTTCACAATATCGTGACATTTTTTTTAATGCGTAAGAGACAAATGTGTCAAAATTAAAATTGACACAATTTGTCTATCACATCTGGTTTACAAATTCTACTAAGATAAGAGATAGTGATGACGAAGGTGTCAGGGGGTCACTGAACAAACTTTACCTGGTTTACTTTTCTATATAATTAAAATAGACAAATAAATCCAAATTGACTCTACTACTAAATATATTGACAATCAATAACCTTTTTTTATACATAATCACAGAATATAGGATCAATCAGAAGCGAAATCACAGAACAACTTAACTATACAGAAGCAAAAGTAGGAGGCGGCATTTTGACCTACAAGGGGTGAATTTTGTGGCCTTGATTCTCTGCTAAGTATTACATCTGTCATTTTTGAGCGGCAAATTTGAATTCAATGAAATAAAGGTAGTTGAGAGCTTTCCTACTTCCAGCATATTTTTTGGTAGATCGATTTGAAATTAGTTAGAAACTAAATGGTTAAAACAGAACTTACTATAATAGTATTTTTTTCATTTTCAATAATTAAAAAATGCATCTTGAAAAAAACACTAACGTGAATCCAATCAACTATTAATTATAGTTTAATAGTGTTAAGTAAATAAAAATAACTGTAATGTTTAGGTATAGGAATTTAATAAAACAAAAATAAAATAAATTTAAATACTTTTATTATATGCACAAATGTTTATTACCTTAAAAAACATAATATACATAACAATAATTTGTTGATCAGGTTTTAAATTATTGGAGTTAGTGAACAGAATAAAATTCATTACAAGTTTGTGAAAACCATCCACGAAATATACAATGAATTCTTCCTCGACGAGGCACATTTATATAAAACAGAGTTCAAAATATAAAATGTCTAAAAGTATATAAAAAACTACAAGTATCACACAAATAAAAACGAGTACTTTAAATACAACAAAATAGTAATAGCGAAGGCAAACATTGTAAACTACGAACTACTTATAAAATTGAAATTATCCTCTAAACCAAACGATCAACCATTAAATTTCTAGACGATTGATTTACGCATCAAAAATTTATTTAGTTTCTATATCTTACTTACTTACAGAGGCAAAACACGAATGGATCGCTTTGACTTACCTATGTTACCAGTGTCACAACTGTAATAACCGGTAAATTTTATGGCTACCGGGCGATTAAAAACTATACCCAATGTGTTCCCAATTAAATGTTACGGTAGTGTTACTGCCACCACTCTTGTTGGAGAGAATTACGCCCTTGAGCGTTAGCCAATGCTCTAACAAGATGGACGCGCTCCCCTGCAGAACTCTCTGGGACTGCAAAGGCCACTCTTCAGACGAAGGGGTAGTTCGTGCTCTCGCGTTGTTAGAGAATCTTTGGTGTTGCATACAGGATTAGGAGATGAGTAAGGTTATCCCTTTATATGTGAATATAAGTTACTTATTCAAAAATTTTATAGATTCTTACAGCTGTCTTCAGAGCCTCTACGTTCGCCATTTCTGTCCCTCCTTGAGTTGAAAAAATTAAATACTCTAGTTTAAAAACCTTCAATTCATACGATTTGATCTCAGCAAAAAAAAATATTTGATGTAGTTCATAGGTATAAAATGCGAATGATTAGGGCATCAGCACAGGCATAAGGGACCTTATCCAGTGAACATCAAAGTGGATCTTAAGGTACATACCGTGAAAGATGCCAGTATTCAAATTCGAAATCTGGAGCTGATATGACACAAACACAAGCATTATTTTTAGATATTTCTACAAGAATCCTCACTCTAACAATATCACCCAATTCGGGTGTAAACGAATGTCGTCACAGAGTACATGATAAGAGTGTTTCCGATAAATCGTCTCTCGAATTGTCCCATGAGAAACCAAACATACTCCAATGGTTGTTTTTTACCTCTCGCCCTTCAGATAAGAGATGTATAGGAATCATGCTAAAAATTGGGTAGTGAGTTTTCAATGGATAAATACGTTTTAGGGTCCCTAGAATACGATTTTAATATTTTCGCGATGATGTCTGTGTGTGTGTGTGTTAGTGTGTGTGTTAGTGTGTGTGTGTGTGTTAGTGTGTGTGTGTGTGTGTGTGTTTGAATGGATGTTGTAGTAACGATAACTCAATAACTACTGAATAAAAAAATTTGAAATTTTGCATACATGATTGTGATACCCTAGATTAGATCTGATTAGATTTTGGAGCCAATCGCACAACCGGAAGTGGCAGTTGTTATGGGTGATGACGCCATTATTATACAAAACGGCAATAAAGTTTTACACATATATTTTGTATACCCTACAGTTTATTTTCATCTCATTAAAATTTTCGAAACTTTTGCCATTGTTGCCAGATTTACAAAAAAATATTTTTTTTTCATACTTTTTTGTGTCAACCTGTAAATTTTTGATTCTAAAATGGCGAGAGGTCATGTGCTGGCCACATCAGATTTTTTTTTGTAGTAGATACACTTTATATTTAGATAAAGTAGTTCATTATTCATAAATAAAAACTATTTCATTAAAAATTTCATTTTTACTCACCTCAAACAAACTGATAATCCTTCCCTCGGTGTAATAGAATTTCTCCAAGTGCAATTATCATTTGACAACGTACAAATGCAATTATTACTCGAAAAATGTATACGTGCAATTATCATCTGACAAAAGCACAAGAGCAACTATCATCAGACAAAAGCACAAGTTCAGTTATCATCTGATAACATCAGAAGCGCAATTATCAACTGACAAAAGCACAAGCGCAATTATCATCTGACAAAAGCACAAGTGCAATTATCATCGGGCAAAAGCACACGCGCAATTATCATCTGGCAAAAGCACACGCGCAATTATCATCTGACAAAAGCACAAGCACAATTAGCAAAAAACAAATACAAAAGATTTTGGTGTTTTGGGTGAATTGTGAATTTGAAACGTTAATAAATGATAAAAGTACTGAGAGGGCTCGATTTATTGATGCTTCAAACAGATTTTATACTTTTATTCCTCACTCTTTTGGTCTTGATGATCCTCCAATTTTGGACGATCCTGAAGTCATCAAATAAAAATTGGAAATGCTTGATAGTTTAATGGAACTTGAAATAGCCTACAATTTAATGAAATCTTGTGGATCTGAGCATACAGTCGATAGTTATTACAAGCAATTAAAAACTATTTTTGTTTCACTAAATGTTCTTCTAATATATTCAATAAAATTTGTTATATAAACTAATAAATTATCTACCCATTTTCTTTTGTTTATTTGATATTATTCCCCTCCTCGTCTAGAACTGACACGGTACTGATACGGCACTGATGTGTGTAAATGGACCTTTAGTCTAAAATAATTATTAAATCTTCTTTCCGCTAATAATGACAGTTGAATCAAAAATCATACTAAATTATTATTTTTATTAAAAAAATTGTTTATTTATATTATTTTTTATATTGTGACAATTATTGATCTACTTTATTTTCTTTCAGGTAAGTTGAAACTTTGGAATAAAAATCTTTGGCAGCAGATGGTAAGTATATAATATTAATCATTTAAGTAATTTATCCTAGTTCAAGGTCAATAAATGGCCCAGCTAGCTTATCTACTTTCGTGTTTATTTAACACATTGACAGGTCTCACCTTATTAAATAGAAATAGAATTGAATTTAGTATAAAGTCGGTTGACATTGAGTAATAAATCTTTTTTTATTTTATTCTTTATTATAATTTGGAAACGTTTCATGATTAATTTTTAAAGTTTAGTTATAAAATCAGTGTTTGTGCAATTAAAATTTAAAAATGTATTTATTGAAAAAAAAATATGAAATTTTAACGAAGGAGTAATAGATGCTAATATTTGTATTAGTTTTTTTGGTATTTAGCCTGCAAAAGTTCATATTATTGTATAATATTAGATTAAAAATGTTCGATTTTCGGATGGGTGAGCTAATTATTCCCCACATTTGAAACTATCCGCCAATTGGCAACACTGGGCAAATGTCATATCTGAGCAAGATTGATTCTGATTGGCCACAATGCATAACGAACTTTTTATGACGTGGACAAATTAAATAGGAAAATATTTTTATAGAGACGATGATGTGTTAAGAAGTGAGATAGATATATAAGAAGAAAATAGTTAATTTTTACTTTCCCGGTCCCATCAGATGTCGATGGGAGTAAGTTCTGTCTGTGTACCTGTGTGACGGTGTGTCTGTGTGTCTGTGAGTAATATTCTACGATAACTGCAGAACCGTTTGAAAAATTAAGCTGAATTTAGTATGAAAGGTTGGAGTATATCTGGAATACGACCCTCAGTTTTTGGTTTAAATTCGTTCAGTAAAAGGTCGTCAAGAATGACATTGATTGAATACACATGTACGATTTTTTGCCTTATTTTAAATTTTAACGACAAATAATACACTTTAGTCCAAAATGTTTTATTTATTTGTATAAAATTTCCTACATTTTGTGTATTAAACTTTTTCCCGAATTTCCAATAGTTGAACCACCGGGAATATTCTGGGGTGACATAACCGATTTTTTTTATTTATTAAACTGACGCAAGTTATTGCAGCTTTTTGGTATCCATTATTATTAATGATAAAATTTCAAAATTATCTAACAGTTTGATTATTGTTTATTTATTGCCATCTAATAGAATATTAGATTATGTTTAGTCTAGTATACAAGGCAATCCCATTATATCAATCTGTCTATATTTATCTTCCATATAACGAAATTAATCAAATGTAATTTTAGTTTAATTTGATTAATAGTAATAGATTTAATCAACGTATGTTTTCCATTAAACGAATCTGATTGAATTATTAACTTAAAATATCTTAAATTAAATAAATCCATTTTAATATGAATATTTTACGTAATGGTTGACAAATTTTGTGAAATAAATCCATATAATTTAAAATACTAACACTATAAACCACAGATTTGTTTATATACAAATATATATATATATATAACATGGCCTCCTCCCATAAAGGCTGTACAGTCCCATTAGCTGTATTCCTTATCCCCTGTCCTAAATAGGGTTAACAGTCTCATTAGCTGTTGCCCTATTGTGTTTTCTTTCCCTCTTGTTTTTTCCTTTTGTGTCTGTGTGGCGGTTATGGACGAGACACTCTGTCGGATTTCAACCTAAATTTGGCGCTAACTATTAAATTTGAAACAAAAAAACTTATATATAAAAAAACTCAATTTTAATGTGCAATGGTTTTATACCGACTTGGCTGTGTGTTAGTGTGATTTTTTAACTTTTTTAACTTTTTAACGTGTAATAATACAAATTTTAAATTTTAACTTTTATTACTAACTTATTTACAATTTTTAAAAAATGTTTTACAATGTGATCATGATTTTTATCTGTATTTTAACTTTTTTAATCTGTAAAACTTGTGAACGACAATCTCAATAAGGGTATGTTTTTTAAAAAAATCTCATTAATTGAACTACATTTGTCACTCATCACTTACAGCTACCCTGATGATGAGCGTAACCACGCTCGAAAGCTTGGTAATAAAGCCTTGAAAGAGTACACTTTGTTCTTTTTTTGCTGCTCCCCAATACTCTATGCTACTTCTGATCTACTCAGCAAATAATTCCTAATTTATATATATATATATATATATATATATATCCAAATCTCAAAAGTAACTAAGCTACAGGGTGTACAAACATTTGTTTTGTCCTGATGATATTAAATCTTGAAAATTTAGAGGCACTAGCACCAATGTACAGGCTGGGTATAAACAGCATTTAATGGGAACTTTCAGGAAAGGGATATCATTCATCCCATGATCGTAGAAAAACTAAGAGTGAGGTCTGGGGAGGTCATTCAGGGATAACACAGAAATGACTGTGATAAATGCTTATATAAATATCATGTTGAGCATGGATCTTAGAAATAAGAGAATAAAAACCTCAATGCACCAGCAGAACAGAACAAGATAACATTTGAATGGGTGCCTGGGTATGAGGGCATAGAAGGAAATAAAGTTTCAGACGGTCTGGCTGGTAAAGGAGCCGAAAAACCTTTAATTGGACCGCACCCACATGTTGTATTTCCTACCATGTATGCTTGAAACACAATTAAGGGATACCCAAGAACAGAGACAATCTGTTGTAATGCCCAAAAAGACGGTAGCTCAGAACTGCACTGACAGTACACTGCGGGCTCAGAAGACATCTGAACCTCATAGGAGCTAACATCAGAACTATTCTTAACTTTGTCAAGAGTGCTGGTCTGATGTGAAAACTGGCTGGGCACAATAGGCCTAGAGCCTCAGAGCAGGTGGGACCTCCCACCCAGATTTAGCTAAAACACAACAAAAGGAGCTATAGAGGGTATTAAATTTTTGTTTGTTTAAATACCAACATTGGTTTTGTCCTGATGATATCAAATCTTGAAAATTTAAAAAATAGTAAATCAGGGAATTTTTGTAATATCTTTTTGGTGTCAAATCCTGAAAATATGGTCCAGTATTCAATAAATGAACAAAAACTCGAAGTCATATACCACATAAATAAAATCAAAAAAATTCATGAGATGGCAACTATAGTTTCGGCTTACAAGCCACCTTCAGGCCTAAAAAATATACAAATTCGATGTAGGGTGGAGGGTTTTATAATAATCAAGGTACATTTACCATAATAGTGTTAATTAAAAATTGTTATTTAATAATTACTCATTTAGATCTGAGTCATAAAATAATGATAAGGGAGGTTTTTATACTAGGAGAAACTATATGAAGGAGAGGAGTATGTCATGTAATTAAATAAGATATGGAACATGAAATTTAAACAATTTGAAAAATATTATAATTTTAATAAAATCCAACAAGAAACAATTTTTTTTTCGACGATTTCAAATTACTTTGTGGCAGTAGTGAATATCTCGGCCGGTAGATGGCGGATGTTGACGTGTGAAGTGTCAAACGACTCATAATGACGTAACACTATACGGGGTGTGCTGAAAAGTTGAGTTAGGCTATTGCCAAAAGACACTAGCGAATATATCGGCCGTTAGATGTTGGATTTTGACGTTTGACGGACTCGTAATGACGTAAAGATAAACGGGGTGTGCCGAAAAGTTGAGTCAGGCTCTTGCCAAAAAGATACTAGTGAGTATCTGGGTCGTTATATGTCGGATTTTGACGTGAGAGGTGTCAAACGACTCGTAGTGACATAAACATATACGGGGTGTGCCCAGAAAAGTTGAGTCAAGCTATTGCCACATGGACACTATCGAGTATATCGGCCGTTAAATGTTGGATCTTGATGTGAGAGGTGTCAACCGACTCGTAATGACGTAGAGATATACGGGGCGTGCCGAAAAGTTGAGTCAGGCTATTGCCAAAAGGACACTAGTGAGTATCTCGGTCTTTAGATGTTGGATTTTGACGTGAGAGGTGTCAAACGATTCGTAATGACATAAACATATACGGGGTGTGCTGAAAAGTTGAGTCAAGCTATTGCCAAAAGGACACTAGCGAGTATATCGGCCGTTAGATGTTGGATTTTGACTTGAGAGGTGTCAACCGACTCGTAATGACGTAGAGATATATATAGATGACGTGAGAGGTGTCAAACGATTCGTAATGACATAAACATATACGGGGTGTACCGAAAAGTTGAGTCAGGTTATTGCAAAAGCGACAATAGCGAGTATCTCGGCCGTTATATGTCGGATTTTGACATGTGAGGTGTCAAATGATGATGCGGATTTTAGCACATAACCTAATATTTTAATCTGTTCTCGCGAGTGCTGCTGAGATGGTAATTTTCTTCAATTTTATATATTTAATGATCAAATAATTAATTTCATGAATCGACATATTAACTTCAAGTCGTTGGCATTTTAATATAAAAAAAAACATAAAATAATCTCCATTTTAACTAGATTTATTTTTCACTCGCTGCTTAACCAACATAATACGTTGTATAAACTATCAATGTCATTACTTTTCCAAGGGTCGGCCTAAGGGATAACGGGGACAGAAATATTTATCATTATAGAGGCCAATATTATCACGACCAACATATCATATATCATCGGCGAAGGTAAACGTCATTTAGCTGCTAGGCTTATGGAGTAAACAAAGAAAAGCGGGGATACATTGACTTTTTCGCTACCAACTTCAGAGTTTCTTAGAGTTTCGCCCAGTTAAACGTTTGAAGGTCTGTTATGATAGTTACGTTAAGCAATGACGGCTTAAAGAAAAATGGGTCTAAATATCTCCAATTATAAACGCTAATATTATCGTGATCAACATAATTTTTTCTGACTGCTATATCATAATTTTCACTTTATCGTAGTGCATAAAACTTTCCATAAACTTAGCTACGTGGAGATCTGAATATTTTCACGAAAGGTGCAAAGTTCATCGCGAAAATGTCACCTCAAATAATCGATTTGAATATATTCCAGTGTCGCTGCTTAGTCATCCAAATGTGTCAAATGGGCATAGCAATTTTAAAAATACGAGTGTGGGTAATTTTAAATCTAAATAGTCTGAACTGAGAAATTGTCGGTCTATATAATATTTAACAGTGTTGCCAACATATCATAACATTGCAATAAAACGTGTGCAATTGCGATTTTTAATGATAATACAATACAGTGTTGCTAATCTAATAATTTTGTAAGAAATAACAAATTTTAGAATGTTAATACAACATTGCCATTCTAATATCATAGCTCATATTGGCAAATAAATGAATATACAGGTAATAATAATAAAACTGAATGAATTATGCATATTAGTATTCATAACTGTTGGAAGATTACTAGGCGGCGAACGTGTTAACATAAATCCAGAATTTCGAAGGACCAAACTTCTTGGGTAGAAGTTAACCCTTTTTTATATATAAAAATTGGTCGAAATAAAATTCAAAAGTATAATAATTACCTGGAGTATGAGAAACCAGAAGTAAATAGAAGTTATCCTATTGGTAGGAATCCATTTCCATCCTAACATATTTAAGATTTTATTTCTATAGCTTTGAAATAGGTTTTTCCATATTTCTTTTTTTAAATCCAGCTTGAAATGCGATTTTTTTTCCATTCATGATATTTTCCGATGACTAAACATACCCAAATTACTTTTATATAATAAAAATTAGAAACTATAAATTTTTGTTTAATTTTTTTAACAAAACTTTAACTAAATAAAATTATACAATAAAAGTGAACTCTTTTTCTTTTGCTCAATGGGTGATATAATTAGACCGTCTCAATTCCAGTTCATTTAGCTGTTTAAAATGAAATTAAAAAACAATCCGACGAAGATCCGTAATTCCTCGAATTCCCTGGAATAATTAGTTTAATTATTTCGTGATTTATACCGATTTACTTGGATCATCACACTTAAGCGGTTTCCTGATTTTAATTATAAAATAATTATGTTCGTTTTATTCGTAAAGATACTCCGAAACAAAAAGTTTCGTTATTATTATTATCTCCATTAATTACAAAATCTTTGAATCTAGAAAAATTCTAAAATAGGACTGGATAATTATTTGACGGGGGACAATTTTCCTAGAACCTAAATTCCAAGGGTAACATTTTTTTAAGGAAAAAATACAAAGTTAATATATTGTAAGACAATAAATCTAAATTCGATACAAAAGCAACAAATTTTAGTTTTAGATGGCACTGATAAGGAGAAGCTAAAACGCTAGATTTAGTTTTGAATTTTTAGATGGCGCAATGAGTACAAATTTAAATTTTTCACTTAGGGATAAAAACTTTAATAAGATATTTTATATGTTTTTGGTCTAATTTATTGTTTGTAAGTTATTATATCATATAAATTTGAAGGTAATAATGTTTTATCTTTTTATAGTTTTCGTATTCTATTATATCTTTCTCATAATCACATCTTAAATCTGGTTTAAACGTTTGAAAATCTGAAATCCAATTATCACCAACTAAATCCATTGTCAAAGATTTACACCATGCATCTAAGCTTTTAGAAAAGCGAATAAAACTTTCTCCGGTTAATTGCAGTTACGCCGCTCTTTTATCATTGTTGAAAACTGACAAATATTGCTTTTACATGGCTGTAAATCATTAGCCACCTAATTTTTCCAGTGTTTCGCTAAAGTTACCATGCCACATCGCAATTACGATTGTGGTAACTGCAATGCTGCTATTACTTGACATACTCTTTAATGACTCGACGTAATGGAATTTCTTCCAGTCGGGAAATATGGGAAATAAGGGAAATATGAAACAGCCGGAATATATTGGTAAATTCCTGTCTTTTGATTTAGTTTTCTGCCTTGAGCAAAATATGATATTAAATTTATTTCGTAATAAAAATTTTTCTTCAAAAATTTTATTTTATAGTCTTAAAAGAACATTACAAAAATTTTAAAAGCACCAGTACGATATCTATATTTTAATACACAAAGAGAAAACTTCTGACTCTTTTTTCAGCATATTGCGCTAAATGATGAGTGTGAGATTTATTCTTTATTTTTAAGATTAGGCTATTTTTATATATGTCAATTATTTCTAAATCTACCAAAAAAATTAATTTGACTGGCGCCCATAACTTAACAATAATATCTTACATTTTAGTAAAAATGGATCCACATCAATAAAAATTTGCGTTTTGCGTTGTATTTTAAAATCCAACAAAAATATTTGCGGCACAAATATATATTTTATCATATATTTTACCACGTAAATATTTGTCTTGTGCGTTGTACTGCCGAATTCAAGTATGCGTCAAAATATAGAAAATGTATGCTAGAAGAGTACCTATCCTATAAAATATTAAACAACACGTGTTGAGAGTGGTAAAATACTTAAATATTAAAAGAAAATGGAATGGAGCAATGAGGAATCATGTGAAGAAAAATTATCCCGTTGTCTAATCAGTAGTTAAAGTTCGTAGGATTTTTTCACCGCAATTTTGTTTTCTATATAGAACGAGCTTCGTTGTCCAGTAACGCCTTTCTTTATTTATCTTATTATTTATTCTCTTTGTGCGATGTAGATAATCTGATAAACCATAAACACTTATTTTATAAAAAATAAGACATGATGATCTCTCTCTATTTAAAAATACGGAGCAGGTCAAGTGTGAAGCAAAATTACAGATGCACTTAAAATCAAGTCCACATAAACACTACTATGCGACGCAAATGTCTTTGAAGTTGACTGGAAAACCGACTGTACCGCGGATAGCGTGCATTGTTCGTCACGAAAATATTTGTGGAAGTTTACATACGGCGCACAGTCCACGTCAACAAAAATTTCGGCGCACACGAGCAAATTTATATCAAATACAACGCACAACTTAAATTTTTATTGGTGTGGATCCACCTTTAGATTTGAAATTCTATTCGTGGTAACGAATCCATAAATATTTAAGTCAAAACACTTTTTATATAATAAATAAACTAAGAAAAATATTAGTTACACCGGGTTTCCCAGATTTTTTCATATAGCCAATATCTCGGTTATGCTGTTTAAAACAAAAAGTGAAAAATAATGTACTTATTTCAAACTCATATGTCTTTGAAAGTGTTCTGTCAAATTTAACTTCTGTCACAACTTCAGTTGTTCAAATGGCACCCCATGCATTTTTCTTGTAACTTGTGAAGTGCGATCAGTTCTAACTTCAACGATTTACCACACTTAAAATTTTGACAGATGTCAAATTCACAAAATTAGAAACATCGAAGTAAACAGCATTTGGTGATGAATAATTTACTGTATACATTTTTATCTCACAGTGTACTTTACTCGAATCGAGTGATAAAAACTGTCAATGTGTTAAACGGTGAATTTCTTGCACGGGTCTTTCAATCGATATGTACCCTCAATCAACAAAATGCCTTTTACGTTTAATCCTAATGAGTATATTTATATGTCGTTACTTTTTGGTGAGTACTAGAAACATTCTCGTGCTGCCGTAGGATTATACCAGCAGTATTTTCCCAATCGGTGACTGCCTAATCATACCACATTTTCTTATGTTGAGAACAAAATGAGAACAGGAATATTTCCAGAGAAAGGCAAGCATCCCAATATGCTGAAACAGCATGAACTGAGGAAATTAGTATTAATATACCGGCCTACATGGAGGCTTACCCGCATATTTCTAATCGAGCACTAGCTGACGAAGTTGGAATAAATAAGTCGTCTGTGCACAGAATTATAAAAACACATAGTTATCACCCTTTCAAAATACACATGCACCAAGCGATGATTTTGAACGGAGATAAAATTTTATTGCAACTATGCAGGTGTTGATTGAAGATAACCAAATTTATTGGATCGGATCATGTGGAGTGACAAATTAAGATTTCACAATAATGGGACAGTGAATCGGCACAACATGCATTATTGGTCACGTGAGAATCCACATTGGGTAAAAGAAACCAATTTCCAAACCATACGGGATGTGAATGTTTGGTGTGCGTTGTTCAATGGTTTGATAGATCCTTATTTTTATCAAAACGCACTGACTAGGCAAAACTATTTACAATTTATGCAAAATGAACTTTAGGGACTGCTTCATGATATTCCTCAACAAGAAAGACAACTTATATGGTGGCAACAGGATATTACTCCACCTCATAATCACCACATTGTAACCGAATACCTGGATCAAAATTTTCCAGATCGATGGATAGAAAACAGAGGTCCTATTTGTGGCCTTCACGTTCGCCAGATATGACACTATTAGATTTTTTCTTGTGGGGTTATTTAAAAAAAGTAGTGTATGAAACTAGACCAATCAACTTAAACGACTTACGCCTGCAACACAGTAACAGAGGAAAGGATTAGAAAATCTTGTACGAGGGAATAACAATGGTAGACATTTTGAGCAGCTTTTACAGTTTTCATTTTCAATAAATTCTTAATTATGGATTTTTGTAAATTGTTAAAATTTTCTTATTCTCTGTCAAAATATCAAATGTTGTGCATCGTTGAAGTTAGAATTGATCACACTTCACAAGTCAAAAGAAAAATGTATAGGGTGCCACTTGAATAATTGAAGTTGGGGGTGGTTTCTCAGAGGTAGTGCGAGAGAAGTTAAATTTGACAGAACGCTTTTAAAGGCATATAAGTTTGTAATAAGTACAACTTTTTTCTTTTTTTTTAACAGCATAACTGAGATATTGACTGTATGAAAACAACTGGGTTACCAGGTATATACCGGCATAAAAAATTGAAAAACGTTATTTAAAAAGTTGATCAGAATTAAAAACTAACTGTCAGTAGATAGAACGTCCTTTAACTTTAAAGACTCAATACGTAAAGGCAATGACGTTTAGAATAAAACTTTACAAGTTGATCTCTTATACAATTGTCACAATCTAAACGACAATGTCATTAGTTATAGAACCGTTAAAGTTAAAGAACGTTCTATCTACTGACACTAAGTGTCACTGAACAAAATTAATTTCGTAGCAGACATTGGGACCTCCTGAGAACATCGAGCACCCTTAGTTTCGTACAACAAATTCATAGATACTTTTTTCCCATCATATTTATAGCAATGTATTCCAAAGTTAAGGAAGTACAGTTGACTTAAATAGTAGACCTCCCCTGTATTTAGGAGGGGCAAAGTCCTTTCTGGCTCGTAAGCTATACACTTGTACTTTCGGGCTCCAAGCATTCGTTTTTAAAATCTCTAAAGCTTTTTCCAGATTTTGCAGCTATCTCAATGTGCTCCTTATTTTTTTTTGTAATTTGCCTCATTGTTTTCAGAATTTAGAGCAATATAGAAAGCATCGCAAAATTTGCATCTGTCCTTTTTTTGGACAAAAAAATGCAGATTGAAGTCTAGTCTAGACTCGACTTGGATCTCTCTCTCTCCGTAATGACTTGTGTATCTAGGAAAACTTTTAATATGTTCTCTTATCTAGTCTAGATTTTTCTGAGATCTGATTCCCTCTGAGTTTCTTTCCCCTCTGATTCGGAGATGGAAGGGTGCTACCATCCCGATTTTTAATCCTTGGTACGTAGTCCAAGTGGTGGTTGCTTATTTGCAATATTCGCAGAAAAAAATCCTTCTGATTATATAACATAAAGTGTCTTGTACATAGTTTACGACTTGCTGGTTGATGCATGGATCATTTGCGTGATCTTTTTGGTGCCATGGCGGTAACCCTTTTAGATGCTACAACTTCACCTCTAATATTTTTGTATTCTTCACCAACGTCTCTTTTTGCTTTTCTGACATTTTTACCCAACTCCTTTCATTCCGTAACATCTTTCTTCCGCGTTTAGTAACTTCTTTCACTACTTCAACTTCTCCAAAACTTTCCATACTTGGCACATGTAATGTAGGTGTATCGTCATTGGACTATGTAACCAAATAAAAGAAAATTAGGCGTTACCATATTCTAGACACAAAATAGTATTGGTAAGTTTTTTAATTTGGCAACCTTGTATTTTATAATCTACTAACCCACAACTGGACCGTTGGCCATCCATCCATCCATCTACTTCGTGAGCCAGAGTCAGGGGGATATTGTACCTAATTAGCACTTGATCCACAAGTCGTTTACCACCTCCCCCAGGATTTTCTCCAGAAATGCCCGCCACTGTGGACATATCGAGGTTTTGTTTTTCTGACCTAAGTCCCCTGGGCCTCACGATCCTGGCTTTGCTTTGGTATGGCCGTGTTCCGCCCCAATGGGTATTGGCGGATTCCTGGCTGATCTTCATTTGGTTTTACGAGATGGCCTCTATTCCAATTGTCTATCTGTTTTGTCCTATCACTATGTAGATGTGTTTGTCAGTCTGTTGGGAATTTTCTGCTGGCTTATAGTCCTCATCGCTAGATCCAAGGAAATGTTCCTAGATTATTTTCAGCCATTATTCACTCTACAATCTGCAAACACACATCAATTAAAACAGCAAATATATGTATGGTACCGCTGACGCTCACAGATTGCTTACGACTTGAAAGAATGCAAAGTTGACAATATAGCAACATTTGTCGTATAGAAGAGGTTGTTGCTTAGGCCACCATTAAATTCTTCTAATATTTAAACTAAAACGGTCTATGTTATTCATCATTACATAGACCAGTCTTGAATTACTTGAATATTAACTTTTTTGTCGAAGCTAAAGTGAGATATTATGTTTATATCCGTTTAATATGAATATGTAACATAGACTACTTTAAAACTGATAGATTTTTCCATTTATTAATCAGAGCTGGTGTTAATTACATTTTGACAACAGTGTACCATAGACCACTCTATTTCCAGGCTAGCCAACTTGATTTTTGCACACGTATGTTATAAAAAAAAATTATGTAACTTTATATTTAGTCTGCTTTGTTGTTTATTGCGAAATAAAATATTTATTTTATTTATTTAAAAAGACTGATCATTTTCCACCCGCTTTTTATTATAATTCATTTGTGGTTAATGCGATTTATTTTTATATAAAAAACCTTTTTTATGGCAAACAGCTACAGCAAATTTTCTTCTAAATAAAAACTCATGTATAAAGCCAACATGTATTATTATGTTTTTTTTTATATTACCATCCGAGGTAAGGTTAACAACATTTTATACGAATTAAGGGTTAAACCGCAAAGCGAAAGAGCTACGAAATAATCCGTGCAAATGGCTTTTAGAAACGCAATTTTTCTACAAATCCCTAACGCTTACCCCTTCAAAGTCGAGTATTAAAGTCACTCCATATATAGTAAATAATTTAATATTCCATCTCAAGGAGTTAAAAGAGATTAAAATACCTTTTAAAAATTAAAAACAAATATGTCCAGCTTTAATTTATTTTAAAATGTGGAAATATTTTTGTTATTGAGTTCAAAAAATTTCACAAGATTTTTTAATCAAAACTCATAATTATTAACCCTGGTACATTTGCAATGCTTTATTTAAAATTATTTTAATAATTAAAATATTTCCAACGATTTTTCTGGTCTTAATCCATAGAATTATCTACATGCTTTTTGTAACGTAAAAATTTTCTCATTCTTCTCTCCTTTTATTACATAATCCCTCTGTGTTGCATTTAATGAATGCGAAAAAATATCATTGTTAAAATTTATTTAAAGGTTGACCGCCAAGGGTAAAACTGGAGCGTCACGTACTTCTTTTTAGTGTTGCCAAGTCTATCATCAAAACACACGTTCTTAGTATTAGTCGTAGGTTCAAGTATCCTACAAGATGCACATATTCGTGCATTTTAAATAGTTGTCAAATACTGATGGTATCCGACAACCTATCAGTACTTATGGGCTCTGAGTAAGAGTTGTATTGTGGTAATTTGAAGGGTACGATAAAAAATTGTTTAATTGTACATTTTTCTTAAACTATTATTTTTTTAATAGAAATAAAACTCCAAGTCATGTACCACATATGTTTAAAAAAAAGATTTAAGAGGCAACTAGTTTCGGCTAACGAGCCATCTTCAGGCCTAGAAACAAATTACCCAGTTCGATACAAACTTAAATCAAATAAACAAACAAATTCTAATAATTCCTCTTCAAATCTCTACTAATCAATGTTTCCTTGGTTTGTTTTGCAAGTTATAACCTCAAAATTTCTTCTATTTTTATTGCTTGCAACTGTCACTTTACTTTTCTTCTCTTCTTCTTTTCACAAACATAACTGCACCCAATCTCGCTCTACAGTTAAACGCTTTACAAATTCGGTCTATAATATAACTTTTAGTTTATACAATATTAATTCAAATCTTACATTTTATAACACTTAATTATCATCTGTATCTATGGCTACTAGTTTTCAATCACATGTAATTTTTTATCCTTCACCCTCTTTTAGTCACCTGTCATCTGTCGCGCAACCATCGTGTGCTAGTTGATGTCACAACGTCCTCCGATGATCCCTTTTAACACATTTAAGTTTCGGGCTTACTACCCGGTTAATTTTTGGGGCTCATTGCTCCACCAGCTGCTGCTCTTCCTTTTTCACCTGTTCGGGTTAGCCCGGGGTGTTTATTTTGAGGTGCCGGCTCCCCTGGTACAGGCATGTCCGCCTAACCAGTACGTCCCCACCTACAACTTCTTTCTCAACTTTTCCGGTTTTTCTACATTAGATAAACCGAATTTTCAATCCTTCTTATTTACACTCCTTTTAGCACAACCAAGTTGCAATCGGCAAATATGAATTTATCCACTCAACACAGATCTTCCTAATGAAGATTATCCCACCTAAGAAATTTTTAACAGTGTTTTAAACACTTCCCTATTCGTTATATATTTTTTAAATTTAAGTTGAATTTTCATGTATCCTCATATATCCCTACCCCAACTTTCCCACATAATTTTATATTAATGGATTTGTTTGTTTATTTGATTTAATCATTATTAAATGTTATATGGTAAGTTTATTCAATGTTATTTTAATATAAGTTTGTATCGCACTGGGTAATTTGTTTCTAGGCCTGAAGATGGCTCATTAGCCGAAACTGGTTGCCCCCTAAATCTTTGTTTTTTTGAATATATGTGGTACATGACTTGGAGTTTTATTTCTATTAAGAATTTGACCACATTTGAGAAATCGATAATCTATTAGACTTATTTTTTTTCTTTTTTGACATTTTGAATCTGTTAAAACAAAACTATATATAAACAAATCAGTGAGTTTTGTTAAACATTTCAGATACAAAAAGACATTACACAAGTAACACATTCTTTGAGACTATTTGGCAAACATGAGTTTTCCATCTACTATAGTACGTTTTACATTCTTTGCCGACGGCCGTGGTATACTGACTGACTTACCTCCTATACCGAGGTTGTGAGACCCACCGTAACTTACGCTTCCGTCCTATGAACTCAGCGAGAACTTGCATTCTAAACCTGTAGCATTGGTATTTCCTACAAACATGTAAAGGGTATGTTGGAGAAACAATTAAAATGTAAACACAGAGAAAACTGCATATAACTGGAACTAAGATAGTCCAAAACACTCATAGAAATTCCATCCAGGACTAGAGATAATCGGCTGTTATGCCTAAATAGACTGGAGCTTAAAACTGCACTAGGTATCCTAACAGGATACTACGGGACGAAATAAAAAGTTTGTTTTTTAACTAAAATGGCTGTTTCATTGTTGTTTCGTTCTTGACTTCGTCAATCTTCGGAGAGTAATTTCATCTCTACCATTTCACTGGTTACTTTCTGGCCAGAGCTAGCTTTCTAGATCCATAACCATAGGATTATATGATAAAGGAAGAACATTCAACATATTTATCGTTAACTGGCGCTTTCATATTAGATAACAACTCTATCAACAAAATAATTTCAGAATTAGATGATGTCATATCTTTGAAATCCAGATGGTTCAAAACTTTTCTTCAAATTATGTCAAGTTTCTTCAGCATTCTAATCCAATAATGTACATTTAAAGTTTGCAACGGGTAAACTAACCTGTTTGTTGTGAAATTAGATATAATACTAATAATAATAAATATCTATTCTTATATTGAGACTCTCTAGGGGTGGCGTTCATACCTTAATATAGTTTATGTTTATTTTGGATTTGTGTAGAATATGTTCCAATAAGAGTTATTTGAATGGGCGCCAGTTTATTTTTGAATAATTTTTGAAAGTCCCTAAAAACAAACAAAAAGAGACTTATAGTTTAATAAGAGTAAAAGGAAATGTATTTTAAGTTAAATACTAATGAATTTATTATAAACTTAGTTAATTATGTCTAAAATAATCTGTCGCCAAAATAAAAAAAAAATTATAGTTAGTTTATTATTTATTAAACAAAAAAAATTGATGTGTTACCAGTTGTTTCAAGTTTTAAGTGGCTGCAGGCGTCGGAGTGTAACTTGCAATTAACTCAGACGTTAACCAACACTTGAACAAACAGTTGAGGTAAAGGTTAACCAGGTAGTCGAACCAAACGGGTGAACTTGAACTAAATGGTTGACTCAGACGTGCATTAAACCGTTGAACTGAACAGTTGAATCAACCAATGGGTGATACTGGATCCAGCAGGTGAAACTGATCAACCGGTAGGTGAAATTTGACCAATAGGTGAAACTGGACGTTAGGTAAAACTGTACCAGTAGGTGAAACTTTGCTTATATTCCTGAAGGAGGAATAGAAACACAATTAGGACAAAAAATTAATTTAATTTAAACAATTTTAAACAGAAAATTTCCACATGGTGGAAATATATGAAAATGACAGAAAAATAAAAAATTGAATAAATATAAATTTAGATTTTACATACTGGCATTGATTATGAGTTAATTTAAAAAGAAAATTTAGACTAATAATGTTGAACAAGAAAAATTAATACCGGCATGGACTGTTCGCCATTTTGTTTAAATATGAGTAAAAAACATCCAAAGATTTAATGGTATAAAATACGTAAGTATTAATAAAATAAACTCCTAATAATTACAAATGTGATAAATAAATTGTGATTACCTGAGTAAGTCTGCAAAGTTCACTAATTAGCACAGAACGGTTTCTCAAAATAAATTAACTATTTCGACAGAGACCTCTGAATCTGACGCTATCAACAAACAGAATTAATGTTCGTGTTTTATTTCTTGGCCGTTATGGCGAGCGGAAATACGTCAGAAAGTCATGTGACTGGGAACGAAAATTTGAATATTTGAAATCGCGCAGGTCTTAATAAAATGAAGAATTAAATAGGGGAATGGACTTATTGAATTTAGAAAATATCTTTAAGATTGGAATAAATTTGATAAATTTAAGAAAATAATTTAGTATTATTATACAAACATGTTCTACATGTTACAAGTTGAGGTTCTATCATTAATCCGATTTTTGTCTTAACTTTGGGATCTTTATCTTTGTCATAATGTGGAGAGTTTGCTTCAAAAGTACCATTAACATATTGGAAACTATCATCAGCAGACAGGTACAACTCTATAGCAAATTTCAACGTCTCGCAGTTTTCTCTTCTTTTTAATTTTTCAAAACAAGGAATAGGACTTGCGACCTGCGCTGTAGACATATTAAAGTACGCACTTGCTAAATGTTTTCAAAAACTTTACAGAAAAGACTTATTACAAAAATTCTAAACATTCCTTTTTAAAATGCAGCTTGATTAATTTTCAGAATGCTACTGGACTCATAACCCGATGAAGCTTCGGGTTTATTTGAAGACAAAATCTCAAGCTTCATCAATTGCCGTAACCTGAGTATGAAAAGGGAATGACACTTTAGGGTACAAAATTCTGACTGGTCTGATGCAAAAACTGGCGGGGCAGAATAGACCTAGAGTCTCAGTACAGGTAGGATTTCACATCTCTGATTCAGCTAGAATAGAATAGAACTTTTATGAAAAAGTGGTATCACGATTCATGAAATTTCACGATAGAAGTCGTCGTACTTTCGCGAGAAAGGTTTAAACACACAGAGTCAGTGCGTGGTTGCAGAAGCTTGTTAAGTTATGTGTAGAGTGATATCCGGCAGAATTTCAAAAGCACTCTCGACAACAGAGAAAAAAATAGACCGTGGTGGACAAGGAAGTGTATTCTGGAAAGGAGTAATACTACATTAAATAATGAAATTTCCGTGATTCCCGAAGATTTAAAAAGTTTGCTTAGGATGTCCGAACACCATTTTCAGTATTTATTAGGACTCGTTAGTCCCAAAATTCAAAAAATGTCACTAACATGACAGAAGCTCTACCTTCCAAGCTGAAACTGGAAGTAATACTACTGTAGATTCATTTAAGTTATGGATGCAATGTGTGATGCTCTCAAAGAATTTATTAAAGTAAGTTGAAAAAAATCGTTTGCATGTTAAGAGTGTATGAAAGTAGTAGTCATAGTTTGCAAAATAATATATATTTTTTCAAGTAAGGTACAAATATATTTATTGTTAATAATTATTCATTGTTGCAGCCAAATCAGAGTACTCATATACCTGCACATTTTCTTGTGAAAAAACGAAATATTCTATCGAGGTATTCTCAATTGATGGCAAGCCATCCTGGCTATTTATGCTGAAAATTGAGTATTGAGAATGAGACCTAGAAGGTGGGAAATCGGCGGTTCCAAAATTATAGAAACTATACTCGTTTGTAGTTGAGATGATCGTTCTTTTGGTAAAGATCGCAGCAGAGACGCTATATACCTCCCAAAATCGTCGAAGCAATCTTCTTTCGGTACATTAACATTATCAGCTCGTTTGGAAATATAATCCAGTTTTTCTGAGGTTGGAGTAGTAGGTTGAAACTTTGTTGTTGATAGTTCGCTTGGGCATTGAATTTCCTTGAATGTAGTTGGTTGGTCGTCATCCAATAATTGTTGTGATACCATCTTTTCATGTAAAAATGGCTCTTCATTTTCCGATACACTATTTCTTGCATTGCATTTTTTTCTATTAAAATCTCCCTGCAATATTTAAAAAAGTTTAGTGTTATTTTGTTGGTACCCGATGAAGAAAATCAATAGTTGCAGATAATAAATGGATTTTAATAAACTAGATTATCCATTCCCAAATGTGGTATAGTGTATCAAAGGAGAAAGAAACTCGAAGTCGATACCACATGAATTTAATATAAAAAATATTTGTTTGGCAATTTCAATACAACTTGATAATGTGCCAAATATATCGCAACATGTTTCGGCTCTTAGGCCATCGTCAGGCGCTACAAATTACAATAGTATAAAATTATTATGATATAAGGAAATAACAAATTAATAAAACTTACAATATTTGAACGATGTGAAAAAATTAATTAACTGGCTGTTATTATTTTAACCTAACTTTCAGAGATAGCTATGGCCATTACTTGTTAGGCTCTGGATTGTAATCATAACAACATTCCTAATTGTTATCAACTGGTAATATGAATAGTATTACTATTTTCCATATACACTAGAAATAACCCAACTGATGATGCGCACTAAATGAACATATTTCAAGAAAAAAACAAATTTGAAATTATAATTTAGCCACTAAATAAGGTTTTGTTACATTTTCAAGGAAAATAAAATACATGAAAAAAATGTAATACCCATGGCCTTCCATGGCAACGCATTGTGTATCCTCAAGGACACACGTGGCGGTCAACCTGTGAAAACTTGAATTAAGCGTTTACCTCTATTTTTCTGGATGTACCTATTGAACGGAATAACAGAGCAAGAGTTTGGCCTAAGATATTGATGAGTAAAAAAAGTTAGCGCTCTAAACAATCGCTTTTTTTACCAGTAAAAAATAATACAGTTCATCTTTTTTTAGTACTATTAAAATAAAACACTTTGTACGTAAATAATATTTATATAGAGGTGTTTTAATGGATCACAAAATCGTGTACTTGATTTCTGGTTTTTAAATAAAAAAAGTTTCCACATAATATTTGAAAAGTTGGGTGGGATTGCTATTTTATATACCTTGAAAAAATCTGTATACTTTTATTTTTTTATTTTTATAGCAATGGCATTATTAAAGCCGCTGTATGTATAAATAACCTGTAGGGTAAATGAATTTTTAATATGCCGTTTATTACCTTATTCACTTCGAATATTGGATGTACCAATCACCAAAGTGTAGCCTTGAGAAAAAGGAACGTGAATATAGGGTTATAAATTCCAGAAAGCGATACCATATACTATGCATATCCCGTAAAGTAGTAAAATGTTCTCTTATCCATCTTTATTCGTACGTTTATATTGAGCTCTGTGATATTGATTCACTTGTTGCGGTTCTTATTGCAAAGATGAAATACACTATTTTTGGAAAAAAAGCTACATTTAGATTTATTGCTATCGCAGAAATGCAAATATGAATTTAATTTCCTATTTGCTGAAAACCGTAAGCATTTCGAGTCGTCGAAAGAAACTTAGAGAAGAAACAAAATTACCTGTTGGTAAAAACATTACATCATATCCAAAGATAAAACATCAAAGCTAGTAAGATTTTCATGTTATTTTATATTATTTAGGTAAATAAAACAAAGTTTTATGATTTTCACGAAAAATATATCACAAAAAGTTATTAAATGATTAGTTGTAAAACAACTTCATCCTGATATTATTTGTATTTTTTACTTTCCCGACCCACCTCCGACAAGGGAAAGTATTATGAACGAGCTAAAAAAAATTTCGATATAAAGATGGAAATATCCATTTTGAGGCCACCTGAGATTATTAAGATCATTTCCTAACATGGAAGTATGTCTGTCTGTCTGTCTGTCTGTCGGAAGAACCCATTAGGTTTTGTACGACATCTGTAAAACGAAATTGTCACTATCAAGAAATGACAGATGCAATTTGTCTTGCAATATGTCATTTGGAAGCACTTGAAAAACTCTATTCAGAACAGTCAAAATAATTTCTCCCAACTGTCACTTTATCATTAAATATCTGGAAAAGTATTCGTGGGTACTCGTCGGAAACCGATTTTTTTTATTTTCCTGTGTTGTGGAGGCGGGAATCTTTTAAAGACATCTCACGCTTGGTTCTATGCGTAATTTGGCCTGTGTTTGTGGTGTTTGTAGAAGAGTGTTTAATCTTTTCAGGGATACAGTGGGTATTGTTTATCTGATAGTAAAGAAATTATTAACTGAAGATATTTTATATGTAATGTATGTATTGTTAATACTTACGAGCTTCCCGGGAGGGGAGACTCCGAGCGGTCTCATGTGGGCATCAGTGGCGGTCGATCTCATCTGATGCTAAGTGTCGCCTCCTCAAATAGATGGAGGAACTCGTCCGGGAGATCTATATCTTCTCTTGCTTCACTAAGGATCCTAAGGTTGGGCTGGATACATTATCTGATCGGCTTCTTGTGGAATGATCGTCTGTTCTTTTCAACTGTTCATTTGATCCTTAGACTTTCTTTTGCGAGTGTGTTGGTGCTGTCCAATCTTCTCCTGACGTATCCTCTTAAAGTTTCTTGAATATCCCCTTGAAGTTTCTTGAATTTGGAAATAATAATGGGTATGTTCATAAATCTGGTTAGAGGCGAAATGCCAGGGAAGTTAGGATGCTTTTTGCAGGATGCTTCTCTCAGTTGCCTTATTGAGAAGCTCAGAGCTCTATAGTCCATTACTGGACGGATGTAGGTTTATAGGTGGCCTTCGGTCGCCCAGTTGAGAGTACGCGTGAAGTATACCCCCAAGTAGGTAACCTTGTTCGAAGGAACGAGCCTCTCCCCATGGGAGAGGGATGTTCCTACTTTTACTAGGATTGATCTATTTTGGAGATAGGAGTGGATGAGTTTGATATATTGAGAAGGGAGTACGATGTTCGAGAGTTTACGAACAAGTCGGGCGTGATAGATTTGGTTAAAGGCTTTTTGAACATCAAACAGGACTGCCGATGCACAGTGACCTAGATTTATGGATTAGGAGGCTCTAGCATGGAGTCTCACTAATGCATCGTCGGTAGAGTGATTAGGCCTAAATCCGTGTTGGAATTTGAAGATCGTTCCCCGTTCATCTAGAATGTTCCAGATACGATCATTGAGTAGTGTCTCAAAGATCTTACCCAGACGTTCGTTAGAGATATAGGCCTCTGAGAGTTGGTGGAATGCAGGGTCTTTGTGTGGTTTGAGGATGACGATGGTGTGGGAAGTTTTCCAGCAAGATGGAAAGTAGGAATGCTGAAGGCATGTGTTCATTAGGATGGTAATGCGGGGAGGATGGTGACAGGATGGTTTTTCAGGGCTTGGTGTTTAATATGATCAGGGCCAAGAGCGGAGTTTTTCCCCCCCTTGGCAAGCCGAGGCTATGTCAGCAGGTGTGAAAGGTTCAAGGATAGAGATGTGTGTGGGGGATAGGGAGATTGGAGTAAGTCTTGGAGAAGTAATACAGTGTCTGCTTGTCTTTATTATTTTTAATTAATCTGTCTATTGTATTAGTCATTTTGTAAGTTATATGTACATCTAAATTTTGAAAAGTTAAATTTTCAGTTGAAAAACTAATATACGTTAAAGATTTCAAATAAGACTTTTTAATTTCTGATTATCACTGTCCTAGGGATATTACTACTAATAAGCGCTTATAAATATATCAGTTTTTAGTTTTTTCTTCAATTAATTGTTTTGTTTTTATTTAAATATTAGGTCCGGCTTCTGAGATATTTGGGGAAAACCGAAATTACCGATTTTATTTATTTGGAAAAAAGTTGGAAAAAACATTATTCTTTGCTCCTTTATCGGGCGGAGTAAAAGCTTTTTTATTAAACGCCGCTTACCATAGCGTATCCAATTTTTTTTAAGTCAACTAATTAAAAAATTACACTACTGACAGACAGATATATAGATTCCAAAATAGAAGTTTGTGCGATACATGCTAGAAAAGCATTCCCAGATGTTTTGTTTTAATTTTAAAATACCTATTTTATTCAATATTTAACCAAGTAGCTTTTTAATTTTTCGAAGGAAGGTCCTGTTCTATTTTTTATCTTAATATTCATAATTTCTTTTAAGTAAACTGTATTAAAAATTGTGTATACCTTAAATATAACTAACTAGCTCAAACGGTGGCCCGATGGGCCGCCTATTCACGCCTATATATGTCACATATAGTTAAAAACAAAAAAATTGGTTTCCTTCAAATTTGGATGTCATAACAAACAAAATTAAAATTTTCAAATTTTTTCAACAACAATCCAAATAGCTGCAATCGTGTCAAATAAACAAAAAAATCGGTTGTTTCGTCCCAAAATTTTGCCAATAGTATCCAGAGACGAATACTTTTTCAAATATTTAACATTAAAATATCAATCTTTGACATTTTTTATTTTTGACAGGTGACAGTTGAAGAAATAATTTTAACTGCTCTGACTAGAGTTTTTTAAGGGATTTTAAATGAGATATCGCAAATTCAGTGACCCTATTTCTTCTGTCATTTTTTCATAGTGACACAATGGGTTCTTCCGATGGATAACCGAAACCGATATACCAAATTTGAGCTTAATCGGTTTAAGCAGGTGGCTCTTATCATGAAAGAATACACACAAATACACAGACAGGCAGACAGAGTTCCATCTTTAAATGGTCTTAATCGTCTTAGCGGACCTCAAAATGATTATTGCCATCTTTAACTCCTCAAAAAATTTTTTAGTTCTTTCACAATACTTTCCCTTCCCGGATAATGTGGCGAGAAAGTCAAAAAGGAGATTTTAAATGTAAAACAAAAGGTAGAGATCCGTAATTAAAACAAATATTTGTAAGTAACCCTTGAAGAAAAAATGTTGTTTTAAAAAAATTGGATACCTATATTTGATCTTTACTAAAAATGCGTTTTCTATCCTTAAAAATTAAGGTTAATTTCTTTTTTTCCCAAATCAGGAGACTGATCTAATATTTTAATTTTGAAAAAACTAATTAACGGTTTACGTAATCCCAATAGTATTCAATTAAATTTCTGTCACCCTGTATCTACTTTAATAATTATGAAATATGAGAATAGAACTAAGTTCAAAACATCTAACTTTTGTAAACATTTATTTTACTCTTTTACATCTGATTGTTATGTTGCTCCTAATTAAACTTCTTCAAATTGCATAGTAATATAATAGCCAATTTATTTATATTTCTCTTTTCGTATAATATTGACAATATGAAAACATTTATAGTCGTAGAAATTCAATTCAAAGTTTTGCTTAATATACGATTTTCATTACTCTTCTTGTCACTATTATCTTTAGTAAAATAAATACATTGCTTTAAAATGAATTCTTGTTTGACATCTTTAATTAAAAAGTTGTTTAAATAAATCCGTCATTAAAATCGTAGAATAATTGAGCATGTTTGGGTATGAAAAACAGTTATAAAATTTCAATCAGACACGTGTATAAGGTTCTTGATTAATATGGCAACAGCTACAGTGGCTTCTCAACAAATATTGCACATCAAATTGTCCTGATTAATAATATCTACATAATATTTGGCAAGGTGAATTTTACAATAAATGATAAAGTCAGTCAAATAAAATCTACAATATTGAATATCAGCAATTCTTTCCAACAGCAAATAAAGAAATCAACAAAATAAGAAATTATGATAATTAACATTAACTAATAATAATGAAATATATGTTAAAATAGTTAGGCAAAATGATGACTATCGAATTTTCCTGGCCAAAGACAGTTCGATATTTAAATTAACCTTCAAAAAAAATATGTATTAATTTTAACAAAAGGGAAAAAGCAACAATAAATAAAAATATTTTCTCTTTGACAGAGAAAATAAATGTCCAACAAAATTGCGCTGTGAAGCGATTAAGTAATTTAATGAAATTTTACTTATATTTCAAATGACTTTGATGATGAAAGATACAATGGTATATTGATTTATATTGAACTAAAAAATAAAAGGAATCAAACGTGCTAACAAATTCGTGAATAGCAAGAAAAAAATGTTTATTTCTATGTCATCAAATGAAGCATCAAATGACAATCGAAACACGTTTTCCTAGCCAAAATAAAGTTTTAATGTTTAATTGCAGAAGAACGCCTGTTCTCTGTATGAAAATAAAATTATTATTAAATTAAAATAGAATTATAAAAACAAATTGTTAACAAATCAAGTGATTGATATGAAAAATTAAGATCAACGAAAGAAAAACAGAAAGATATAAATTTTTACTCTCTTCACTACACAAATCACAAGAAAGAGAGAGATTTTTTCTCAAATCAGTCTTATATCTGGACCCCTTCGCTCATAAAGATATGCGTATACATAACAATCGCAGAACAATCCGGCCATACCTTTTTTGAACCTTTTCTTGACCGTAGTTAAAGGATTACACATCAGTGCAATCCGGCCCTGTCCATATCGACATTACATATATCCTTTGACAAGTTCTAGCGATATACAAAATTTTATGCAAATCGGTTGTACAAAAGTATTCAAAATCCTGACGTCACTTTTTGCTATTCGCTACGCTGATTTCGTTTTTCAATTAGATTTTAAGGATTATTAATGCGATTTTTATTAATTTTTGAATTAAGTTTCAAGTAATTTGTAGGAAGTTGTACATTATTTATTTGATCGGCGTGACTACTGTAAAAAAAGGTTAAATGATTGAGGTCAGCTAATGAAGTTTGGTCACACGAACCTATAGAGGAATAGATAATCCCCAGTTTAGCGAGATGTTAAGGAAAGCATCCATGATTGAGTTTTAGTCAACTTATAATGCCTGAATAGAATTTATTTACTTTATATTCTTATGTATGACGTATTTTATCAGGAAAATTAGAGTGAATTTGTGTATATGAATTTTTGAGCTTTCTACATATTCTTCCCATAGAATATTCCAACTATTTTTACATGAATTTTTTAATAACGGCAAAAATCAGCTGTGAGGTACAAAATTTTATGACGTCATAACTTTAACGTGTTCGAGGTGCCGGGCGAGCCAAAAAGCCCAATATTTTTGGCCGATAACACGTTTTCCGCTTTTGAATTAAAAAAACTTGCAATTGAAAAAAAAACTATGTTTAGGTCGTTAATTTTTCTTGTGCATTAAAGCAATGACTTTTGGAGGGTCCCAAAAGAAAACGCCCCCTACCCAGAATTTTCACAATAAAAAATTTGTCCGACTCGATGTTATCTTTTTTTTCGTTTTTTTTTTCTATGGTACTTAATACACTCCATGAATCTGAGCAAATAATTATATTATCGTTATTGGAATGAAGTATTTTTTACATGCAACTTCTATAGCCTTGATTTCTGCATTGCAAATGTTAGTAAGATCATTTAATCTAATGGTACCATTATAGTTTAAATGGGGAGTATGAGTATGGTAAACTTTTATTTCTAAAATTTAAAAATGATTTAAGAAAAGAAAGTAAATAGAAGAAAGTAAAAATTGCTTATTTGGTCAATTGATTTTATAGAAAATTAGAAGTTTTAGAAGATTTCCATCCAGGTGTTGAAGTGTCATAAAGACACAGAGAAATTTAAAGGAAAAAATATATTTCATAATATTCTAAATTATTATATTAACAAGGTCAAGTCACCGAACCCGAAAGTATGATATTTAAACCACAGGATATAACAAAATTCTTTATTTCTAAACAAAGTCATATTATGTCGCAATTTATAAAAGATATTAAGTTGAATTAATTTAATGAGTACAAACGGCTACTAGGCAAAAAATCGCTGCACCAGCTTAAAAAGGTTACGAAAAACTATCACAACGACTCATCCAGCTCGTGGTACTACGTCAAATTCATAGCCAATGGGAAAACGGGAGCGCGCGGCCATGGTTGCTCAGAGTCCCACAACTGGTCAAAAAGTCGCGGAAAATGGAGATAGCCAGCCAATCAGCGAATGTACACGTCAAAAAAGACAGGCCTCACGGGGCGTCTCGACAAATGTGCAACACGACGTGGACACAAAAAAAAATTTTTAACTCGGCAGTGAGTATCACTTCGCAGCGGTCGTAATAGGTACCGTCGCGGCGTAACATTTCCCCGGCGCAATCTTTTTTTTGTGTGTGTTAATTCACAACGGATAGTGAGCAATAAAGAGAAAATTTTGTTTTGAGTGTGACAACTATAGCACGTCAAGGATTAATCAAGAGAACTCAGTTCGTGGTAAGCGAAGTTTAATTCTTTTACTAACACTGTCAAATATTATTTTTTTATGTTATAAAAAAGTGCCTCAGAAAAATAAGGAAAAGCTCTCTGGGTTTCTGGTCTTAATTTATTACAGTTAAGCGAATAAATAGAATAAAGATAATTTAAAATAAGGGACATTTCCCTCCTGTTAAGTAAGGGAGTAAGCCACTTATTTTTTTAATTTATTAGTATTTGAGCCCCTCGTAAGGAGCTGTCAAATTTGTAGAATTATTTGCTATAATTTTTTGAGTCAATTTTTTTTTAACTTATTATTCATCGATAACAATCTTCTTAAATTCAGTTACCGTTAGTGGACTACTGTATTTCTTGTCAGATTTATTTTTGACATCTAAGGGTCGTATATACTTTATTTGTAATTACTTTTTTTTTTTATTATTAAGTCAGTAAGGCCAGAACCACCTTAAATTTGAGATTTTTTGTAATAGAATATCATTAAAATATTTATATAAGGTTCAATAAATATTATTATTATTAAGTAATATCACAGCAAACTAAGTGACTTAAGCTTAAATTTTAAAATTGATTTTTAAAGTCACAGCTTAAATTATAATATTAACCATTCACTAAGTTTAATATTTTAAGTGTCAATTAAACATTTATGTTAAAAACTTAGATGATGTAGAATTCGGCAAAAAATCGAGACCAAGGCCGAATATCTACGTGAACGTCTAGAGGAATTCGTTACTGTTCCGTTATATATAATAAATTCATAAATCAATAATTATTCAGATATTTTTTCTTTCTTTCTGGTTATCTTTTTTCCTTAGTTGGCCGAAAAATCCGGAAACTTGAAAGATGAAAGTTGATACTCTGGAACGATTTCTTTCTTCTACTACAGATGATTCCAACACTCGCTCGTTGCACTCGCTCGTGTCGGAAACTTCATCTACGTAAATAACAGCTGTATAAGACCATACTTTCTCTGCGACTATGTGACTTATGCGTGAATTTTATTATTCAACTAGTTGAAGAATGTATATCATTTTTAAACTAAAAATGTAGTAAGAATCAACCTATTATTAAATAGTCTTGGAGAAAATATATTTTTTAAGGATTAGTGCAAACATTTTTTGAATATATCTATATAAATAAATAAAAAAAGCAAATTATAACAATTAAAAATAAATTTGTACCGTTGTTTATTGATTGTTTAATATCTTTACTATGTACATACCAATATTTATTTATTTATTTATTTATTTAAACTTTGTTCGTTTTTAGAACAAATATAATTGTCCATTTAAACACATATTATCATCAATATTTAATTCCTATTTCCGTTATTGCTTTTTGTCAGACGATTATGGTAAATTTTTTATAAATTGTAATATAACAAAACATCTATAAATTATATTGAACCTTCACCTTTCCATTCACTTTTATACTTAAAAAAATCACTAATTTAGTGCTTATAAATATTTAACGTGAATTCAATTACTACTTTTATGATACTCTATATTCCACCAAGTTCTATGTTTTGTCTCTCAAACATGAATAATCCTGTTTACACGACAGTTTGTGTGGGAAGATCATAGGTGTATGTGCTTAAAATATATAAATGTTTTATTCATCTGCTCTGCTAAAAATAACAAATAGAATGATTAATTTAGTTATTAAAACCGTGACTTGAAAAATCAATTTTAAAATTTAATCTGAAATCACTTAGTTTGTTGTGGAATTACTTAATAATAATAATAATATTTATTAATCCTTTTATACCAAAAATCTCATATTTAAGGTGGTTTCTATGAAATAAAATAATAAACTTACAAAAAAAATATAAATTTTATATTTATCCTGTTATCCTGTTTATACACTTCTTTTTGCTTTTACTTCAACACCTGGATGGAAATCTTTTAAAATTAATTTTCTTTATTATTAATTTACCATATAACCAATTCTTCCTTTCTTCTATTTACTTCTTTCCTTAAATGATTTTTAAATTTTTTAAATAAAATTGTGTCATAAGGATTCACATTCACACAAAACGCAACATTGGGCAGACAGCTATAGCTCAACCCATAAATAAAGTTGGAAGAAGAAGAAGAAATCAAATTAATTTCTAATATAATTGGTATATAATTTCAGTTTTATTACAACATTCAAAAATCTTTCTTCTATAAATGTATATTTATCGTGACATTCTAAAATTTTTTATCTGACTTTTATTTATTATTTTTATTCATCTGTTTTTATTTTTTTAATAAAAATGTTTCTCACTTGAAAAATTAAAAAAAAAATTATAATAACTTTTAACCATTAAATTATGAAATTAAATAATTCATAAAAATTTTTCCATTACAATATATAGTCACATTTGTGTATTAATAAAGTTATAATTAACTAATTATATAGAAAAAGGCAAAACATTGGTTACTATTTTGAGTTCCACACGAGTCCTGCTGTAATTACCACAGTTTTGTTATCCGCAAAAAGGAATACAACAATTGCTTAAGTGAATCGTTTATAAATAGTAGAAAAAATAATTTTTCCAGTATAAATCCCTGATTAATCTCAATATTGTTATTCAATGATTTTTCATGGATTATGCAAGTTTTTTCAAGGATTTTTCAAGAATATTAAAGACATTTTTCAATGATTTTTCAGGAATATTTTAAACATTTTTAATGACCTTTTTAAGGATTTTTCAATGATTTTCAAGGATTTTTCATTGATTTTTCAAGGATTTTGCACAGATTTTCAACGATTTTTCAGGATTTTTCAAGGAGTTTTCAACGATTTTTCAAGGATTTTTCGTAGATTTTTCATAGATTTTTTAAAGGAGTTTTTAAGAATTTGTCAATAAATTTTCAATAATTTTTTAAGGATTTTTCAAGGTGTTTTCAACTGTTTTTCAATAATTTTCAAGGATTTTTTATTGATTTTTCAAGGATTTGACACAGATTTTTCAAGGAGTTTTCACAAATTTTTCAACGATTATTCAAGGAGTTTTCAATGATTTTTCATGGATTTTTCAAAGATTTTTCAAGGATTTTTCAAGAATTTTTCAAGAATATTAAAGAAATTTTTCCAAGGGTTTTTCAAAGATTTTTCAAGAATATTTCAAACATTTTTTAATGACTTTTTTAAGGATTATTCAATAATTTCTAAGGATTTTTCATTGATTTTTCAAGGAATTTGCACAGATTTTTAACGATTTTTCAAGGAGATTTCACGGATTTTTCAAGGATTTTTCATGGATTTTTCAATTATTTTTCAATGATTTTTCAAGGATTTTTCAAGGATTTTTCAAGGATTTTTCAAGGATTTTTCAAGGATTTTTCAAGAATTTTTCGAGGATTTTTCAAAGATACATAAGTCGGCAAAAGAGTAACGTATTTTTTAATTTTTTTCTATTTTGTCCTATTTCTTCCTATTTGTTAAAAATAACGGTTCTAGTACAGATCCCTGAGGAAGTCTAATATTTTTATTCAAATTTTTTCTTATAGAAAAATGTTACATATGTCGGCAAAAAAGTAACCCATTTTTTTATTTTTTCGTATGTTGTATTATTTGTTCCTATTTTTTTTCTGATTTTTAAAAATAACGGTTCCAGTACAGATTCCTGAGGATAAATATTCTTATTTAAGGATTTTGCAAGAAGAATATCAAGGTTTTTTCAAGGATTTTACAGGGATTTTTTAACAATCTTTCAAGGACATTTCAAGGATTTTTCATGGATTTTTCAATAATTTTTCATAGATTTTCAACTATTAATGGTTTTTCAAAGATTTTTTAGGGATCTTTCAAGGATTTTTTCAAGAATTTTTCAATGATTTTCAAGCATTTTTCATTAATTTTTCAAGGATTTTGCACGGATTTTTCAAGGAGTTTTTACGGATTTTTCAAGGATTTTGCAAATATTTTTCAACGGTTTTTCAAGGAATTTTCAAGGATTTTTTAAGGATTTTTTAGGGTTTTCTCAAGGGGTTTTCAAGGATTTTTCAAGAATTTGTCAATAATATTTTAAGGATTTTTCAAGCAATTGTCAAGGATTTTTCAAGGCTTTTTCAAGGATATTTCAATAATTTTTCCAGGATTTTGAAAGGATTTTTCATGGATTTATAGAATTTGTCAATCATTTTTCAATGATTTTCAAGGATTTTTCAATGATTTTTTAAGGATTATTCCAAGATTTTTCAAGAATTTTTTACGTATTTTTCAAGGATTTTTCAAAGATTTTTCAAAGATTTTTCAGGGATTTTTCAAGGATTTTTCAAACATCTTTCAAAGATTTTTCAAGGATATTTCAAGGATATTTCAGAAATATTACAGAAATTTTTCAAGCATAAAAAGTAAAGTTCTACATTTTCCTGATGGACAATTAAAAATTGTATAGGATTCGTCAATTACAGTTTACTAGGTAAATTTACTATTTTAAAAATTATGAAACTAATCTCCAATAAATTAATAACTTTTGTTATTTTTGCGAAAATCATAAAACATTGTTTTATTTATTACTACGGCCCGCCCATACTTCACCTTTGGTGAAGTAGGGCAAAGAGTAGAATTGAAATCGTGCAAAAATCTCAAAAATTTGTTTTGCTCCAAATGACTTAAAATGTCATGAAACGTGAAAAAAAATTGATTTTCAGCGAAAAAAAAGTCTGTCTGTGTGGATGTGTGGATGTCTGTGCGCACGATAACTCGAGAACGGTACGGTTGATCCGGAAAATTCTTTCGGCTATCGGTTTTTATTCAAAAAAGAAAGGCCCTATCAGAAGATGTGTTGTTGTGTAAGTCAAGAAAACATTTGGTTAAAAAAGTCTTCAAATGCTCTTCAAAAGGTATTTTTAAGTTCTATTAAACATTTTACAAAAAGTTTTCAAGGTCTTTATAACGTTTATTCAAGCAGTTTTTATAAATTTTTTAACGAAACGGTTCAAGTACAGATCCCAGAGAATCTACAATATTTTTATTTAATGATTTTTATAAGGATTTTTCAAGGAGTTGTAAAGGATTATGTATTGTGAAGGGACAGTAATTACTATTTTTGCTGTAGTAATTGGGACAAACTTATTTATGATTAAAGCCGTAATTCTTTTGCAGATGTAGGAAAATAACCATCACCGTGAAAATGAAATCTAGGTATTAATTAATAATCCCAATTCGGTGTATTCATCGAGCAACCGCAACGTATACAATGAAATTTTTAAATTAAAATTATTCAGCGAGATTGGCCCTCTAACCACCAAGGCTTAACATTCTAACCAGTCACAAATGAATATGACTGATACCCAAAAAAAAAAGGATTATAATCATATTATTTTTATAAAATATAGATTTAAATCTGATTACATAAATCAATATACTGCAACAGATATTCGTTTGAATAATTTATCTAATAACAAAACAAAAAAAAGTAAAAAATAGGAGATACACTCTGGTAATCGAATTTCAAAAACTCATTATGTTTCTCTTCGAACTTTCCAAACTAAATTATAAAATCGTTTTTACATTTGCAACAATAAGCAAAGCAAAACTGGGAAACGAAATTGCACTAATTTCTTTTCATTTTTCAAGTGATTCGACGCAAATATGAATTCGAAAAGTTTGGCGAACAAAAATTTCTCTCTAAATAATAAGAATTATGATGGCTTAACTAGATGATTAATATTTTTACTTTGTTATTAGATAAATATAGTTAAAAATCAATAAAAAGTTTAACCGGAACAAACTTTGTAACTATCCACTTTCATTTTATCAGAAGTTAATAATAAATAGTTTATTATAAACTCCTGATGACGCTAGCATAATTATCGAAACATATTGGCGTATTATTTTTTATTTTTTAAATTAAAGTATTGGAGACAATAATTTTTAATCAAATAAATCCGGATAAGGTTTAAAAAATTCCGGTCCAGAAGTCCTGTCTGATTTTGAATTATTCAATGTATTTTATAAACCTTAGGTAACATTAAATTTAGAGAAAGGAAACAGCAAAAGGCTCTGTCCCAGGAGATTCGGTGTATGTCGGAAATAAGAAAATATATTGAGTGGCTAGCGAGCTATGTTGGTTCGGTTAAATCAAAATCAATATGCGTATTGTTAAATTGTATCGATATCAGACTTATAAATATTGTTATACAGGGAAGATAAATATGGAAAAAATTGTTGTTTTTACCTCTCGCCCTTCAGATAAGAGAGGTATAGGAATCATGCTAAAAATTGGGTAGTGAGTTTTCAATGGATAAACACGTTTTGGGGTCCCTAGAATACGATTTTAATATTTTCGCGATGATGTCTGTGTGTGTGTGTGTTAGTGTGTGTGTGTGTTAGTGTGTTAGTGTGTGTGTGTGTTTGGATGGATGTTGTAGTAACGATAACTCAAAAACTACTGAATAAAAAAATTTGAAATTTTGCATACAGGATTCTGATACCCTAGATTAGATCTGATTAGATTTTGGTGCCAATCGCACAACCGGAAGTGGCAGTTGCTATGGGTAATGACTCCATTATTATACAAAACGGCAATAAAGTTTTACACATATATTTTGTATACCATATAGTTTATTTTCATCTCATTAAAATTTTCGAAACTTTTGCCATTGTTGCCAGATTTACAAAAAAATAATTTTTTTTCATACTTTTTTGTGTCAACCTGTAAATTTTTGATTCAAAAATGGCGAGAGGTCATGTGCTGGCCACATCAGATTTTTTAATATATACCCAGTGCTTTTTACAAAATATTGAAAGATTAACTAAACCAGTAAAAAGTTCCATTTTAATATCTTTAATAGTTATATAAATTAATTTAAAGATTTAATTAATTTTAATACTTATTAAGCATTTTTTTTTATTAATTTTATATATTTTTTGATTAGAATTAAAAAATATATTGCAAATTTATTTTAACTAGTTGTCGCCCAATGGTCGAAATTCGATCATAATTCATCAAGTTTTAAAGTTTATGTATGTACATATTTTTTCATATTTTACTTTATTTTTTCTTGTTTTTTTTTCCTATTTTTTTATTTTTTTTTTATTTTCCTCATTTTGCTATGTTTGCCCATATTTCTCTATTTTCCTATTGTTTTCAACTTTTTCCTCTTTTTCGTATTTTTGTACTATTTTTTTTATGTTTTTTTCCCATTTTTCCTATTTTTGCCTATATTTCTTATTTTTTATTTTTTTTTCTGATTTTCTTCGGTTGTTTCTAATCTTTCCCCATATTTCTATTTATTTATTTAATTTTCTGATTTATTTCTTATTCCTCTGATTTTTTGTATTTAATTCAAATTTTCCGAATTTTTTAATTTTTTTGTGTTTTTTAGATGGTTACAATTCTTTTCGGGGTTTTGGTTGTTTTCTGCGATTTTTACCTTTTTTTTCGTTTTTTTTTCCGAATTTTTGAAATTTTTTGACTATTTTCTGCGGTTTTTTTGCTATTTTCGGCGGTTTTTTGCGATTTTTTTGGATTTTTGTTTTGATTTTTTTATGTTTTTTTGATTGATATTTTTTATAATTATTAACGATTTATTTAAAATCTTTTGATTTTTTTCTTTTTTTTATTCTTTATGGTTTTTGTTTTTTTTTTACAATTTTAACGAATTTTTTGAGATATTTTTTGATTTCTTCCGCTTTTTTTTTCGTCTTTTTTACGGAATTAAGGCTTTTTTTTTCAGTTTTTTTATAATTTTTTTTATTGACTTGTTTTTTTTGTATTTTGCAATTTTGATTTTCAATTTTCTCCAATATTTTTTGATGTTTTCAATTTTTATCAATGTTTTATTTTATTCGAATTTTTCCGATTTTTCTCGTTTTTTTTTCTGTTTTGATCTGTTGTTTTGTTTTTCCTAATTTGCGATTTTCGCGATTTTTTGCGATTTTCGCCATTTTTTGCGTTCATTATTCCGATTTTTTTGTATTCTCTTCAATTTTTTGCGCATTTGCATTTGCAATTTTTTATAATTGTAATTTTCTGCGTTTTTTTCCTATTTTCTGCGGATTTTTTGCGATTTTTTTGGGATGTTGCTTCGATTTTTTATGCTTTTTTATTAGAGGTTTTGTGCTATTTTCTGCGGTTTCTTTTTGCTATTCTCGGCGGTTTTTTTGCGATTTTTTTGGATTTTTGTTTTGATTTTTTTTACCGTTTTTGATTGAGATTTTTTGTAATTATTAACGATTTATTTAAAATCTTTCAAATTTTTTCTTTTTTTATTCTTTTTTAGTATTTTTTTTTATTTTTTCAATTTTTACCAGTTTTCTATTTTATTTGGATTTTTCCGATTTTTTTCTGTTTTGATCTGATGTTTAGTTTTTTTCTAATTTACAATTATTTTCGGTTTTTTGTTGTTTTTTGCGATTTTCGCCATTTTTGGCGTTCATTTTTGCGATTTTTTCAATTTTTTGCTCATTTGCTTTTGAAATTTTTATAATTGTAAGTTTTTGCGATTTTTTGAAAAATTTTTGCTATTTTCTTTTTTTTGTTTTTATGCTTTTAACCGTTTTTGTTTGAGATTTTTTTGTAATTATTAGCGATTTATTTCAAATCTTTCAAATTTATTTCTATTTTTTATTCTTTCCGGTTTTTGCGTTTTTTGCAATTTTTACCTTTTTTGCGTTTTTCTGCTACTTTGCGATTTTAGTGTTTTTTCTGCATTTTTGATTGATTTTTCTTTTTGGTTTTTTACAATTTTTTTTTAGTTTCTCGTTTTTCTGTCGGATTTTACAATTTGGCTTTTCATTTTTCTCCAATGTTTTCTATTTTTTTCGTTTTTTCCCATTTTTCTTTGGTTTTTTTTCCATTTCCCAATTTATTTTTCTGTTTCATTCTGATTTTTTTCTAATTTTTTTCTGATTGTTCTGTTTTTTCTATTTTCTTTGTTTTCTTATTTTTTCATATTTTTTTCCTATTCCTCTGATGTTTTTCGATTTATTTTAATTCGTTGGAATTTTTTTTCTTTAATTTTTTAGATAGTTACAATTCATTTCGGGGTTTTTGGTTGTTTTTTGCGATTTTTTCCGATTTTTTGTCATTTTTTTGCGATTTTTCCCGATTATTTGCATTTACAATTTTTTGTGTTAATTTTCGATTTCTTGTGTTTATAGCTTCTTTTTTAGTTTTTTGTGGTTTTTAGCGTCTTTTTGCGTTTTTATTTACTTTTTTCTCTGTTTTTTCTGTTTTCCTATTTTTTTCTGTTTTCCCTATTTTTCTCCTGTTTTTTTCCTATTTTTTAGTATTTGTTTATGCTTTTTTACACATCTTTTCTATTTTTGTATGTATTTTCCTATGTTTTCCTAATTATTTATATATTTCATATTTTTCCCGATTTCTTCTTGTTTTTTTTTCCTGTTTGTTACCATTTTTTTTCTATTTTTCCCACTTTTTTATTCTCTTTGCTTATTAATTAATATATAGATTTAATATAATATTTTACATAAAAAAATTATTGGTTTAAAAAGAAATTGAAATCATTTTGACGCAAATAATTAATAAAAATTTCATTAAATATTATTCACACTGAAAAAAAAACTTTTTTTGAGTCGTTTAGATCATAATAATTTTGAAGAATATAAAATTATCAAAATTTTCTTCAAAAAAATCTACAATTTTATAGGACATATAATAACGTAGAATTGGTGTTATTTATGGTTATTTAATATGATATTTATGTTCTTTATTAAATAATAAAAAAAAAAATAAATTTATAAATGAATCCAATATAAAACGTCGTATTTTCCCCTACACAAACGCGCTGATTGGCAAGACAATACCGTAATTGACTTCAAACTTGACAAGCCCTGTATACTCTTCTACCCCACAGACAATTCTAATAAACGAGGAAATGGAGAAATGAAAATGCTTTTCCCATTATTCAGTCATCTCGTATTTGTCTTTTTAAATATTAGAATTTTTATTTGTCAGTTCGTTTGATGCTGTCGTGAATTTTTTATCATTCTAAGAGATTGAAAACGTTTTGCTGATCTTTGAAGAAAATTAGAATAAATGGAAATTGGTCTATATAAAAGTAGGTTAAGAAATTATAATTTTTTTTTTAAATAAACAGAAAAAAATTGTTATTAAACAATAAGACAATAAGGCGTTAGATTAATGGAAGTAACTTTATTATTACAATTTGTATACTAGTTTATACATTGATCGATTAAAAAAAATGGAGTCGTTACTCTCTGGAGTATCCTTTTTCTTACTAGCGTAAGAGCTTTCTTAATGGGATCATATTATTTACCTCATAAAAATGCCTCTAAAATACGTACACGCTTTTTGCATATTTTCTTCTGAATTTTTATTTTTTTGCATACTGAGGAGGGTTCGCATAGTAAAATTATTTACGATACACCTGTGTATTAAGAGTTGAAACGCGTCTGCACTTAGTATGGCGAACTGGTAACGCCGAGAGAAAAAAAAGGCTATACGGCAAAGTTTTTGAATTGGCGTTTTTGTGTGAAAAAACAAAGTAGACGTAGAGATGGAATCCATTATATCAAGTTGGCGTCTGAGGATGGTATTATTTCGGATTCAAGTAAATAATTTTACTGACAGTGTCGTTACATAATTTAATTTTAAACTAAAAATCATTATAAATGTATAAAAAATTGTTTAACAAACCTGTTATTAAATTCAAACATTATGTCCTATTTTTTATTAAAAGATAAAATCTAACACGCTACTGATCGCGTGTGAAATAAAGTATCACTTTTAATAAATGCAGATATCTGTAATAATCTTCAAAAGTTGAAAAAAAATAATACAAGGTATGTTCTAGTTATAAACGAATTTAATATGATTGGAAAATGAAATGAAACACTTTAAAAAAACCGAAACAGTTTGATTATAGATCAAAAATTTTTAATATTAAACTAACAGAAACACTTTAATAAATTGAACTACATTTATTTAAGTATATCAATACAAAAGTACCATTAAAAATTAAAAATTTTATATACAGAGTGAATCACGACCGACGCCACGGAGTTTTATGGCGAAATGGAATATGTTCATAAACTTCTATTGCAGTGGTATTATGTAAGTCAATAATAATAACATTTTAAAAATATTTATAAATATACAGAAAAATGAAACATATGATGGTCAAATTTTTTTTTAATGGAACATTATATTTTTTTACATTTTTAGACTCGTCCTGAGAAGCTGTTTTCAAAAAACTGTTACACTTATATTATAAAATTAATAGTTTTGAAGTTATATGAACTCTAAATGATTGCTACGGCAAAACGACATAAAATCGGATAAAATGACTTACATGTTCCTATCTTAACTTTTTGAGTTCTACTTGGTAGTATAAGAACAAAATGTATACAAGGTAATCAAAAGTACGCAAATCCGACAGATTGACTTGAAATTTGGCATAGTTACTCTTTTCCTAACGTAGACGGCCCCTAAGATAGGATTTTTGAAAATGCCCACCTTAAGGGAGAAAGGTATAAAAAAAGGTGTTAAAAGGTACAATAGTACAATAAAAAAAGGACGCGGACAACTCGGCGTGGCTAACTCGGCGCAAGGATCTCTCGGCGCAAGGACATCTCGGTGCAAGGACATATTTGCGCAACATTTTAACTTTGCAAGAAACGCATATTTATTTTAGGAACATTCCTAAGGATATTGATTTCATAAAGTTGTATTATGTAATTTTTTTATTATTATTTGTACTAGACAGGTGCATCTATCGAAGGGTGTTTCCAAATACCGGTTGGCTCAGGAGGTGGGGTCAAGTTCATATCTTCAGAACGAATTACTGGATTATTTTAAAATTTTGGACGGTTATTCTAGACCTAATTTTGAACTAAGTGACATAAAAATCCAAAATAGTGGACTTCCGTTTTCTTTGAAATTGGCGTAAAAACTGAATTTTTCAACAGAATGCTAAGTATATTTTTACATATTTGGATTCTACAAGATAAATTACATAAAATCCATATGTCAAAAATGATTTGGGTTATAAAAAATAAAAATTATTTTTAAAAACATTTTCGACATTAAGAATATTATTTTTTGATTCTAATTAATTCGCCAATTTAATAACCAAATGGCCCACCAGTTTAACATTTAAAAAAATTGCCGCCGACCAAAGCTATTAAAAGGGGGACAGGAAAGTTGGTACCGATTAGGTATGCTAATCCTTACTATGATTTTTGGGTAGATAATGACACAGGTAAACTCGTACCGACACGAGATTATTTTTAGGGGAGGTACTTATAATGACCCGGGTAAACTGGTACCGATACCAGGTAAATAATTTGTAATATTCACCCTCATTCATTATTTTATAAAGTGTGAATACACAGTTAGATAAGTTTCGACTAATTTCTGTACTTTAAAGTTTAAAGCATAAAGAAGTTGTTATGGATCTTAAATTTATTGCAAGAAGTCGCGGAAAACCTATGTTAGTTGCGAATAACTACAAATATAACCTAAAAAAAGAATTAAAAACTAGTGGTGAACACGTTTGGATCTGCATCAATCGCAAATGTAAATCAACCATTTACACTCTTGGACCATTTGATAAAGATGTAGTGATAAATAAGTGTGATTTAGAACATTGTCATGAAGCAAAATTAGATGCCCTCAATAGACAAATAGTTAGTGCATTCTGTAAAAGAAAATCTGTCGACGATATTGCCGAAAAACCTTCAAAAATTATTCACCAAGTTCTTCAAGAAGCTCTACATTCAGTACAGCCGACATGGAACTTGTAAGGACAAATATGTATAATGCCCGAAGACGAATTATTCCCACTCTCCAGAAAAACATAGAGGACGTCCATGTCGCACTAAGTAAGCTCAATGTAGAAACAAGTAAAGGTAAAATTTTTCTCTTTCATGTGAAAATGATGTACGCACTGCTGGAACGTCAAACAGAATTTACCTTGACGGAACATTCGATTATTGCACCCAACACTTTCCTCAATTATTCACTATCCATGGGTTTATCAACGGCCATTATATTCCACTTTTTTTTTGCTTATTGCCAAACAAGCAATCTCAGTGTTATGTAAAACTTTTTAAGTTGATAAAAAATGAGTGTTTAAGATACAACGTTATATTTACGGTTAACGAAATTGTCGTTGATTTCGAGCGAAGCATTCATAAAGCGGCGGAAGTTGTATGGTCTCGTGCTCAGATAACTGGCTGCCGATTCCACCTCAGCCAATCCTGGTACCGAAAAATTAAAGAATGTAATTTAACTAAAGAATACCAAGATAAGTCAAATGAACTTGGAAAATGGTTGCGTAACCACTTTCGCACTAAGTTACTTAGATCCTAGCGAAGTAGGTGATGCCTTGGCCCTAGATTTATATGAATTCATGCCAACTGATGAAACGGTTATTAAGTACGTACGCAGACTATTTAACAGACAATTACATTTCTGAAGAATCATTGTTTCCTCCCTCACTTTGGTCAAAATTATCAGAATGTATCACACGTACAACAAATGCATGCGAATCTTTTCACAGACAGTTTAGTGATTCGATGTATAAGGCTCATCCAAACTTGTTTGTATTTATTGAGAAACTGAAGGAGTTTCAGATTGATACGTATATAAAAATTCAAAGTGTTAAATCTAAAGCCAAAATTCATAACCACAAGGTAAAAAACCGCAAAATATTTATTGAAAATGTCATAAAAAAGTACCAAAGTAAAGAAATAACAAGGCCGCATTTCTTAAAATGTATTTCATTTCATATAGCTCCTAATTGTATATAGTATATTTGCTTTTCTATATTGTTATTCAAAATTAAAAAAAAAATGAACGATTATTAAGTATGTTATTGAATTTTTGAAAAGATGTTTTTCTTCTGATTTAATATCTTAAGAACGGTGTAAGATAGGGGTATGATATGATATATATTTGAATTCAGAAGAAAAACATCTTCTCAAAAATTCAATAATATACAGGGTGTCTCATTTAAAAAAACGAATATTTTTCTTGTGTCCCCTAAACTACGCACGCCACTGTAGTTTTGTTAACGTTATAATAAAATTAGTTTATACCCACACAACTTTTATTTCAAAAAAAAATTTTTTTATGCAATAATAACTATGGTAAGGGCTGGACATTTATAATGAATAACCCTGTACATGATTTGGAGTTTTATTTATTTAATGGAAATTTGACAACATTTGGTAAATTGGTTTTTATTTTGTGTTAATTTTTCCAAAAATATTATTCAATGGATGGCGCCCTAAATAAAATTTAGATTTTATACTCTTTCAATTTAATTTATAATGATCCTAAATAACGTTTGCATACAAAATTAGACTAATTATTATCAGTAAGAGGACCAAATTATTTACATTTCAAAATACAGTGTAATAAATTGTAAAACGACAACTAGTTTTGGCTAAATAACCATCTTCAGGTCTATTTCTTGTCTTGAAGATAGCGTTTTAATCGAAACTAATCGCCGTTTTAAGATATTTTTAAATGCATAGTGTGATACATGACTTTATTTCAATTTATTAAATAAAAATAAAGTTTTCTCTTTACTTTTGAGAAGTCCAATATTATGAAAAAAAAATGTTTTTGGTAAGAAAAATAAACTTCACGTATTATGATCGTTTTCTCGCCACGAACACGAATTTTTCGAAACAGTTTTTAAAATGTTCACCGCTCGAAAACGTCTTAAATAATGTGTCTCAGAAGGATTTAGAAAAAAAAAAGAATCCAAACGTGACTCACTCTGCAACGAAAACGTTTTCGATAAACATTTGGCTTTTACGAGTGACTTCTGTGCTTCGGGAAAAAAGAATACAACGTATTCATTACATTAAGAAAATAAAATTTGTTTGATTTAGTCGTTATACGATACTATACAGAGTGATTCAGAATAAAATAAAATTTAAGATTAAAGATGGTATCATAGGAAATTTTGGCTATTTCGAATTGTATTACAATCTGGGAATTATTCGCTTTTTGCAATTGATTTCCGATTTATTGTATTTTTTTAACTGTAATAGAGACAGTTACAAAATAATGCAGAGATAAAAAAATTAATGAATATAAATTTCATTAGATAGAAATTTAAAATACAACAAATATCGATGGCAACGTGGGGCAATAATAACGGGAAATAAAGTTGTATAACCAGAAAAAGAAGAATTGGGACAATAAAAACGAAGCCCTATTTTAAAATTTTAATAAAATCGAAAATTATTATTCTTAATACAAATAAATACTTTTGGCAAAGTCGCATTTTTTTATTAAAAAAATTGAGACTTAAGATCATGACGTGAAATCTACTCAGCGAAGTACCGTAAATTTTTTCTATAGGGGAATTGTATTAAGAACTCAACACGTCCTCGCGGAATCGATAGATTCAACAAGCGATTCGAGATAGATGAACTCAACACGTTCATCTATCGACAAATTTAGCTGGTCAGTCGTGGGATTAGGGTCAGTTTTTCATAGCTACTTTCACGGTCCTAGAAGATTTTTTTTCAATATATTATCTTGCTTTAGAAGAAATAAATTAATTAGGAAACGAATGTGTACTCTAAAATAATCATTTTCAAACTCAATATTTACATCCCGAAGATATTCCATTAAGTGGGTAGAAATATCGTCGCCAACTTATCTTTTGAAAGTGCTGTTGGTAAAATAATCAGAAAATAGTTGGTTTCTGTTAATTACTAAGTAAGTAATCACTTACCTTCATGAATATTTAAGACCGTTGCTATAGAGGGCATATTTTACATTTCATGGAACAGTTTCTATTAAGCAACTCCTGTGGCTAAGAATAATAATAAATTTTCTAATAACAACTCGTAAGTTTTTGTTTGTGAAAGCACAAAGTACTTATGTTTTTGATTATGCATTCAAGCATATATTAAAATTTTGTTGTCATTTTAATTTTAATAAAATGGGAATTACATTAAACTTTGTAAATAAGTTTTCAACAGTAAAAATTCATAAACTTAAGCACAAGCCAATATTTAAAAGAAATTAGAAAATTATTATAATAATTAAATTAATATAAAATAGTTATTTATGCAACAAGTGTGTTAAGTGATACTTTTTCACATATGTGAATTTTGTCGTATTCGTGCAACAATCACATGAGTAAAAAAATATGTAGGTTTTAAGTAAAAAATATGCAATCTACTTTACGCACTAGTAAACACTTTACTTTATGCCCTATAATTTCATTTTACGCACTACATAGCTAGTCGTATGTCGAATGATGACGTCGAAATTACGTCACTTTTGGGTCATTATTCGTTATATTGGTCATCTGTCAAAATATGACGTTTAAAAGCCGTCATTTTTGTGATGTTTCCACGACGTCATATTTTTACGTCAGATTAACTTCTTTTGTTAGTCATTTCAATTGATTGTTTCTTGTGGCTCTTACCAAATGACATTGATCAACTATGTATAAAGCAGATTATGATATACAACTTTGAATTCAGTGTTTTATTGAGTGACTCCAAATGATTTCGCTAGTGCTCGGAAATTTGTGACTATGACACTTTCAACTGCTTCAACGTTTCTTTTTCCGGGACCGTTCTTTACAATCGTATCCACTGCAGACTCGTGGGCTTATTGTTGTCTCTTTGTCTACTGCAATTAACTCCATTCCCTGTACTAGTTTGTACAGGTTCTTTAATGGCAGTTTTGGTTTTCCATATATTCTTTACCTGTGAGACAGTGCCTCAATGTTGCATATTATGTGGACTGCATTCTCGGCTTATTTATTGCATTATTTGCATTTAAGGTCATAGTTGTATAAAGCATTTTAATTCTTGCCAACCCCAATTAAATTTGAAGAATTACTCCAAAAATATTTTGTTTTCTGAAGCTCCCTTTTTGAAATATATCTACCGTGAGCTACCTGTTTTCCATTTTTAAGCTACGCTTTTATAACACAAAACTAATAAAACTTGTCACTAGTCACTATACAACTTGTTTAATTACAGTTAAAAATTTGTTTAATTGTATTAAGTAAAATATTTAAACTCCCAATAATTTAAGGCGATTAATTTTTGATTTCTAACGGTTACTGTTTTCTATTTATTATTAAAGTGATTAATTACCTTAAGTTAACTAACCCTAATGATTACAATTAAAGCCATTTTTATTGTCATAACTAAACATTTGTTGAGTCCTAATAAATTCTTAATAATGCAGAATAAACTTTTTCTTCCTTGTACTCATTAAAAGTAGTTCTTCAGTTACGTTCTTTCTGGACCAACAAATGTGGTTGATGATCCGCTTCTTGCGAGCTCGTCAGCTTTTCGTTTCCAGCGATGCCTTTGTGACCTGGTACCCACGATAAAGTTACCTTATTGTGAGTCACCAGTTTCCTAAGTTCTTCGCCACATTTTCATACCAGTCTATATGTCACCTTAGGGCTACATAGAGCCTTAAAGGGTGCTTGACTCTCTGAGTAGATTATAATTAGTTTTTCCTCGTGGACCCACAACATGTAGTCCAATTCCAAATACTTTAAGATACATGGTGAAAAAAGTATGTGGAGGTCTGCTGCCTTTAATTGAGAGCCCACAAAATAATAAGCTAGCCGTTGTTTCCAATGCTAAAGCATTTATACATATTGTTGCTTCTCTTTTTCTTTTCCTATATCTTCAAATCCAACTATCTCATCTCTTCCAGTGTTGTAAATCGATTATATTTCGAGGGTATTTCATCAAAACATAAAATACAATGCTTATCTTGGTCTAATATTTTTGCATTTTTCACTTGTATTTTAAATATAGCTGAATTATCAATACCAGGTTTACAAGACAATTTTGCTGTCATACTTTGCAGACACCTTTTGTAGGAAGAGTCATCAACTTGCTCGGAAACTTATAAGCTTTACATCTCAGAAAAAAGCTTCAGATAAAATTCTATCAGGTAAATTTTTGTTTCTCAATTAAACATGGGATTTGATCACTTCACACAATGGCTTACTAATGAATACATCACATATCTTGGTGAAATCGTCTAGAAACCATTTTTCTTCCTTTGATACTGCCTTATTCCTCTTTTTAATAGCCATTTCTCGGAATCTGTTTAATTTCATATTTTGTTGCCTAAGTGGGGGAAATTGTAGACGTAAGCATTGATGAAACAGGTCTACTCTCTGCCACTCTGGGGGAGGGGTGAAAAAATGTTATGACTTCCTTACAATCACTATGAATAATAACTGTAATTTCTGACGGTTTAGAAACTATGGATTTGATCGAAACTTTTAATATTAGCTTCCAAAGGACCAGATCCTTATTTTAGGTAGTTTTTCCCTTAAGAAAAAAAATCACTAATGATACGGCTCTGTCCGTCTGTCCCTCTGTCCGCATCTATTTCTCAGGAACTATAGTTCTTTTAACAAACAATTTAAAATTTTGCTAACATTCACACAAACCTGATAATAACATAATTTCTTTGGGAGCATGGGGAAATACAGTTGGTCCAGTAATTGAAAACAATTATTTGCTAGTCAAGCTCCCTTTGGTGAACTATTTTCCGTCTAAATGTTTTTCGCAAAGCCTTGAATACGTTTGCTTTGGTTATAAGACCTACAATTTGGAATTATCGTACCTTAGATATCAACTCCCAAATTTTTCTAACAAGGTCACTTATTATTTAGTTGAATGGTACATTTAATACTTCAATATTCATTCTGTTCTAAAACCCAAAACATTCCTTCATTTCATAGTCAATTCCAGCAAATAAAGTAACTCGTAGTCCATGGTGAAAACATTTGAATTGTGTGATGCTTATCAACTTCTTTAAGTAGGCTTATACCTTCCCGGGTTTTGAGACTCGTCTGGAACGAATCGGAACCTTAAAGCTGATGGGAACTCATCTCGATCCGCGCTACACGAGTTTCGACTCGCTTCTGATCAAGTCTGATCAGCTTTCGATCCGCTTCCGACCCGGTGTGATACGCTTACGTAATCAGAAGCGGATCAAGACTCGTCTATCGCGGATCGAGACTCGTCTAGCGCGTATCGGAACATTAAAGCGGATGGAGACTCGTCTCGATCGGTGCTAAACGAGTCTCGATTCGCTTCTGATCAAGTTTTATCAACTTTCGATCTGCTTCCGACCCGCGATCAGGTTTGATACGCGTACGTGATCAGAAGTAGATCAAGACTCGTCTAGCGCGGATAGAGACTCGTCTAGCGCGTATCGGAACCTTAAAGCGGATGGGGTCTCGTCTCGATCGGTGCTAAACGAGTCTCGGTTGGCTTCTGATCAAGTTTTATCAGCTTTCGATCCGCTTCCGATCCGCGATCAGGTTTGATCCGCGTACGTAATCAGAAGCGGATCGAGGCTCGTCTAGCGCGAATAGGACCCTTAAAGGCGAATGGAGACTCGCCCAGCATGGATCGGAAACAAAAATTAACAGAATGGACCTTAGCGATTTCTCATATTATTGTCCATAAAGAGTGACCCAGAACTGTCATAGCTATCCTATTATGTTTTCTGCTATTAGATTATGATGGAAAATATAGGGTAGTCCAAAACAAGATAAATTATTTTTGAATATTCTAAAAGTATTTATATGTATATACAATGATTTTCTGATAAAATTGGTAATAACTTTTAGGAAAAGTTAACTAGTTTCAAATTTAAAATAAAATATAGGGTTGTGTGTAAAAATAAACAATTATAATAGTTCTATACCGCATATATAATAAAATTTGTATAAAACTAAGTGCTGTAATAGAACCGAATATCTAATAGATAATGATCCTTAAAAGCAAAGAGCACTTTTAATTTGCTAAGGTAAAACATTAAAAATTTTAATTGTCATGTCTCTACCAACTTCTGAAAGCTTCTTTAACAATTTCGTAGCATTAATTTTTAAAACCTTGAAACGCTTTTACTCTAATAAAGACCGACAAGGGAGGGATGGAAAGATATGATGTAAAAGTCAATTTGGCTTCGTATTATGTTACAAGTTTTATTTAAAACGTGATTTTAAATTTAACACAGCAGCGCTCGAATTTTGTATCAGTTTTTCTACTTGAATTATTTAATCCAAAGTGGTTTTAAATATTTTTTATTTTTTTAGTATTATATGGGATATGACATAGATATTATATTTTTAGAGATAGTAGAAAGTGCTAAAAATAATGGATATCTGATACAAATAAAATAAATAATTAATTTTCTCTTGGGATTTAAACTATTTTTTTTTTATTTCATTAGAACTTTCTATTTTTTTCTATTTATATTTAATTTGTATTTTCATTTTTAATTGTGTTTTTAATTGAAATTGTTTTAATGATTTGTCATTTTTTTCTATTAATTTTTTTTCATTATTATGTTGTCTTTCCTATATATTTCTACTCTAGTTATTTGTACTGGATTCCATTTTTTCTCTGCTCGCTATAAATATTTGTATTTTGACTTTTTCTCCATATATGTTTCAATTTCAGTTTTTTCTACCCAAATTTCTTTCTACTGCTGCAATAGTTATTTCTTTATTTATTTCTAATATTTCTATCTTTGAATTTGTTTTTTCTTGTTCAACATTTTCAATTTGTTTATCTATAATTTTTTCTTAATTATTTTCACATTTCCATGTTACTTTCCTTGAAATCTTGAGTATCCTTCTTCATATCAGCTATTAAATTTGTTAAATTTTTCTGTATTTTTTAAAATCTTCTTACTTAGTACTTGTATATCTTTCCCGAATTCTTGTATACTTTTCTTGATTCCTGTATCGTTTTTCCTTAAATTATGTCTGTTTTTATATTTAATTCTTGATTTTACTTTCCCGGTCTTATCAAAGGGAAAGTGTAGTCAAGTAGCAAAAACAATTCGAGATATCGATGGAAATATCCATTTTAAGGTCCTCCAAGAAGATTGAAACAATTTCCAGAGTAAGTTCTATCTGTGTGTCAGTATGTCTGTGTGTCTGTGCGTAATCTTCCACGATACCTGCCGAACCGTTTGACGAATCTAGCTGAAATTTGGTATGAAGAGTTGGTGTATGCATCGAATGGAACTATTAGTTTTTGGTTCAAATTGGTACAGTAAATGGTCCTCAAGACCGACATTGATTGAATAAACATGTAAGATTTTTTGCATTTTTTTTAAATTTTAAGGACAAATAATAGACTTTAGGACAAAATATTATAGTGCATAAAATGTCCTATAACTTGTGTCTTAAACTTTTTCCAGAAATTCCAATAGCTGCGTCACTAGAGGGCGCGCAAAAATGTGCATGTAGTTTTTCCTAATTTTGAGCATTTACAATACACTTTAAAGTAAAGTTGTAAAGCACCAAATTTCCTTTAACTTTTATATTTAATTTTTTTCGAATTTCCTATTGTTTCGCCGCTATGATTTTCGTCTTTTTTATGTTGAAGACAAACAATGTTTAGTATTTTGTATTAAAAATAATCCTATTCTCTACAGCCGAGCCGGGAATGTTCTGGGGTAATACAGCCGATTTTTTTCTTGCCTTTTCTCTCTTAAATCTTCCATTCTCATTATTACTCAGATAATTAAGATTATTTATTACATTTTGACTTTTACCTCCTTCTTCATCCTCCTAATTTTATGACCTTATTTGTCTTTATTCTTCTTCTCCGCCATTTTCTTAACAAGAATTTTGCTCTTCATCTTCTTGACTATCTTCTAAATTTTGTTTATAATTTTTTCTTTTTTTCTCGTGTGTCTGAGTTTGTCTTTGTTTTTCTTTCATATTATTTTCATTTGCATTATTTTTTTCTAAATTTTCTATTATTCTTTCGAATTTCTTCGTTGTCTTTTTACTACCCTCGCCTTTTTTATCTTCTCTTCATACTTCTACATTTTTTTCTGTAAATTCAATAGAAATTTTATCTTTCTTCAACATTCCACTATTATTTACAAATTTACAACCCATTCTCCACTCGTAACCATGTATCGATTGGCAAACTATTTATGTAATGAATTGATAGGTATAGACTGGACAGTATCAGTATGCATTTTTCGAAGGATAATATTAAGGGTATAATGGCACCTCAGTTAAATTTTAAACATCGATAAATCGAAAATCCTTTTGTAAAATAGGCTGAAATTTTAAATGTATATATTGGAGGAAGTTATCGATTACTCCCGATTTTTATTTTCGTAAAAATACTTTTTGATAAAGAGAAAAAAATTCGGCGACCTAATAAAATTGGAATTTTGGCAAATAAATATGACCTGACCTAGATAATATCACAATAAATATGCTGTAAAAATTTTGTTTCTTAATATCAAACTGTTGTCGAAAAAACATTTTTCAAAATTTCTTATTTATATGGATCCAACACCCCACTTATAATTCTTTTAGCACTATGAATAGGAAAATAGCTTCAGAACAATTAAGTATCTAATAAAATGAGTATCTAATAATTATAACTATATTTTTTGAGGTTTATAAATGTACATAAATTGTAAACATGTTTTGTATAAGTGAAAGTAATAATAAATTATAATAAAAATGTAATATTAATAATTTGGCTTTGCTAATAAATGGGTGAGTAAATAGCCCGTACAGTTCACTTAAATGATTTATTAGTGTTAATATACTAAATCCTTAATTCTCTGTATTAAGGTTGGTCCTTCTAACTGATACAGTTATATTACAAATATAACACCTAATATAATTATTAGAAACTTATTTCGATTTTCAATCATATTTGTATAAAAATTTTTTATTAAATTATATAATAAATAACTTATTAACGAAATTATATATTTTTTCAAAAATCCGAAAACTGAATTATTTTTTAAATATTTTACCTAGTTTTAATTTTATGACTGAACAGAATATCTTAATTTATATAATATCAATGCAACAAATACAACTTTAAACATACCTAAAAATTTTTATATACTTATATTCCTTTATTTAAATATCTAGAATATTCGAATTTTGTAGTAAACAGGCACTCATCAATGAAGACACGTACAAAATGGATAAGAATATCTACCAAGTGAGACTACATTGTACATATTCCCCAGAATGTCGAAATCATTTTGCATTATTTTCACACCACATTCTCTTAATATTCACATCTTATACTCCCAACACTCCAACAAACGCTTAAACCTAAGAAAACTTAGTTGTTAGAAACTTGCTGAAAGTTTTGTATATAAAACTTTAAAGCTTTATGCAATTTCATGACGTTTAAGGTTCTACAACCTTGCACAATGGGTTTCGAAGGATAATTCTGTTAAAAGGAAAATAGTACACCTAACTTATCAGTAGATTTTCACACAAATTTAACAAAACAATAGGTACTACTATTTATTTATACAGATTAATTAAGTTAAAAAAATATTTTTTAGAAATTACGTTTAGACAGCGATTTTTATATTAATACGTTATTATGTTAGTTTTTTGAATCGGGCATGGGAGGTCCCACCTGCACTAAGGCTCTAGGCCTATTGTGCCCCGCCAGTTTTCACATTAGTCCAGTACTCTTGACAAAGTCAAAAAAACGTTATTATGTCAATATTATTTAACATCTGTTATTTTTAAATTTAGCGTTGTTACTGGCAACTAGAACAGATAGTAGCATTTTAACAAAAAGATTAGTCAAACCTCCCACTTATAAAATATATTTTCAATTTTCAAAATTTGTACTCCAGAGTTTGATAGCTTCGTTGTTTTGAGAAATGCGAAAAAAAATCTAATTAAAAATTATAGATAGAGTCAAGCTCCTCATTTTAATATTATTTCGGGTGTTTCATAAAGTCACAGGAAACCAAAATACTATATTTTTTAACGGAACACCCTATGTATTAAATCAAATTTGAATCCCTAATCCATCAATCTATATAGGCTTTTATCACATTCTACATGGTTCTTTAAAAGATATGTTCACTTTTATGTGAAAATCTTAATGAAATATATAAAATCAGAAACTAATGGTTATTATCTAAAATCCAGAATAATTAAAAAATTAATCGACTTACCTGAAGGATGATTAATTGTAATTATATGAATATTCTCCTCCGAAATGATTACATAATGACACACATGTAGTTACATCACCTTGATGTATTCGGGTTCACATTGTTTAAAGATACACCTAAATTTTTGTTAAATACCCACAACCCCGCCTATGTCTTAGCTAATACCTTCTCTGCGTCAACCTGTCCGATGACAAACCGTCACATCATTTTTTGGGGTATCCACCTCTAAATTGCTCACATACCTAATGGGGTTGACCTTCTGGGGAAGGGTGGGATGTAATCATTTCGGAGGAGATTGTTCATATAATTACAATTAATCATCCTTCAGGTAAGTCGATTCATTTTTTAATTATATTTCACAATCTTCTCCTCATTATTACATAATGACACACATGTAGATGTTGAAAGAATTTGAGCTATTTAGCAATATAACCCAAATATATATCTTTTACGAGTGCCAAATTAAATACAAATTAATTCCTTTACACTCACACTGCTATGGTATTTTATGTATATTCTAAAAAATATAACGCATAAATTTACAATTAGAAAGACAATGGCCATTTATTATATAAAACTTGTTAAGTATAGCGACTAAACTATGCGTTGTATTATAAAAAAAGTGCCATCGACACGCACTTGAGAATTAAATACAGAATTGATTGGTGAAAACAGCTTCGTTCCCCCTCGCCTCTTTGTAGCGACTATTCCTCAAATGGCGCTTTGAGACTCTATTCATAGTAGTGCTTAATGCTTTTGCTGCTAATAAACTCAACTCAAGTTCTTTATTTAAGGTACGAGCAAAAAGGGAAGGGTAATTTTTATTGATTATACATTCGTCCAAAATATTTTGGCGAATTTCCTTTTTTAACTCCATGTTGGAGCACCACTGCCCAATTATTATCAGTATCAAACTGACCTACCATTATATTTAAACAGAGTTGTATCCAGCCCTAATTTCATTAGTACAACTCGTTCACATTGTGATAGAATTCTGAAATTTGGTAGATGTGTTCATTTCTCTAGTAGTAGTCATATAAGATCTTACCCATGACATCATATATTCCTATTATAGCAATTAAGTACTCTTGAAATTTTTCGATGTTCTTTTTTTTATATTTTATTTTTTTTCGCAACTTTTCCAGCAATTTTTTGGAAAATACTTCAAATAAGAATTGTTGATCTATTACGGATTTTTGAAAAACTTTCACGATTTCGTAGATTTTTAAAATAATGACATTTTCGAAAAAATAATCCGGGAAAATCCACAAGGAATTTTCCGACTAATTCCATTTTCAATGGGCTTTTTAACAGTACTTCAGAGTATTCTTTCACCAAATTTGAAGAGGCTTGCTCGAAAACTACGACCTGTAGCGTGTTTCCTGTGAGACTAGAAAAAAAGTGAGAAAATCCCGGAAAACCCCCTTTATTCATTTTCAGATTCCGCTCATGTTCTACTAAAATTTAATACTCGTGGACCTTAAATTTTTTAAGCTTTGCGGACGACAACCAGACATACAGACAGACAGATATACAGACCACAGAAAAAAATTGAGTTGTTCAGAATTTGATGGGGATCATTTCTCCCGGAGATACTAAAACCCATTTTCGCTTAGTTACGAAGATAGCGATTTCATATGTGTCGTAGTAAGCAACTCCCTATTGGGTCTTCGCTAGTAAGATCAAAACTGTATGTAGATCTTTCTTTTCTTAGTTAGTTGCTCTGAACCTTCAACTGTTTATGTTACATAGTTCGACCGATCATTTCTTCATGTTCATGTTCATTATTCCCGATGGTTAACTGTTCATATCCATGATATGTTAACACTGTGTAGAAAAATTTATTGTTAACATACCTAACCATGCATTCTCACCAATATCTTTAGATTATAATTATGAACAGGATAATGCTATCATCAAAGGTGATGGGAGTGTTGTAGGACTGACAGAAAAGCCAGCAGCTTTGAGATTTATAGACTTGTTAAAGAATTTGATACATTTCTGAGTACAAATGATAAGGACATTCGTCATTATGAACAAATACATAGAGTACAAAAAGCATACATAAAAGATGTATCGTCTCTTGTGGCAACAATTGAAGAAGCTCACAATCCATTTATGGAGAAGAGTGCAAACATCCTCACTTTGGACACAAAGGAAATCATGAATACTAATATTGTCTTAGCAGTTGGAGCAGCACAAGATATAGGGAAATCGCAATATGAATATTATAACTAACGTTTGTCAATACACAATCTACCAAAATCCATTCACCCTAAAAAGTGATTGTAATCTGTTTACACAGTTAAATATTTGCTACCAATCTAGAAATGGGAATGTAGAAGAATTTTTCAATCACAAAAATTATGCTTTTCCTTCATCAAAGATATAGAGAAACTGAGACAAGGTTAGAAGTCTTAGCTATTGGACTGTGTTATATGTAAAACACAAGTATCAAACGATCCAGATGTAGATGTAAAAATATTAGATGTCAACATGTTTCTATTGTCAACATGTTAAATTCAAAGGCATGCAAAATATTTGAATACTGTCATATTTTTGCATAATAAATCAATTCAGCAATGTGAAATAGTTGAATCCGGTGTGGAATACATATACTGAAAGAAGTATCAAGGAATGTCAGAGAAAAATCAGTTATTTAGCCCCAAAACTTTCCCGACGAGTATCCACGAATAATTTTTCAGATATTTAATGTTAAATTTTCAAATTTTGACATTTTTTTTATTCCTGTCAGGTGACAGTTGGAGAAATAATTTTGACTGTTCTGAATAGAGTTTTTCAAGTGATTTTAAATGACATATTTCAAGTCAAAATCCGTGACATATTGCATCTGTCATTTTTTGACAGTGACACTTCGGATTGACAGAAAAACTAATGGGTTCTTCCGACGGGTAACCCAAACTCATATAACAAATTTCAGCTCAATCGAATTAAACGTGTGGCCTCTATCGTGGAAGAATACACACAGACAAACAGACAGACAGACTTCCATTTGGAAATGGTCTTAATCATCTCAAGTGACCTTCTTTATCTCACAAAATTTTTTTAGCTCGTTCACAATGCATTCCTTTCTTGGAGGTGGGTCGGGAAAGTAAAAAGACTTAAAGGTATGAAAATGATATTAGATACAGGGTCGTTTGAGTCACCCAGTATACAAAATGTAAGATATCAAAATTATGATTAGTTTCAATAAAACTAGACTACTACGAAATTATTCTGGACTTCAGGTATTAACCCTCAGTTGTTGATTTTAATAATAATACAGGGTGAAATTTCATTAGGATTTTTACTTTAAAAGTACCCTGTAGAACCTGATAAAACCTTATATTGACGGAATAGAGAAAATGAGCAAAAATTCAAATTCGGGATGATATATAGGGTGTTCCATTAAAAAAAAATCACAATTTTAGTGTGTTTTGACTTTATGAAATATCCTGTATATTAAGAAATAATTTTAAAATGTGTAGCTTTAAATTGCGGAGTACAAGTTGATCACCCTGTATATTAGTATTCTTGTATACTAAGTAAGTGAGTACTGGACATTTTTTCCGCAGCTTTTTTAAGACTTAAACAATGCTGTAATTGCCAATAACTGTCACTAAAAATATACACCAAATCCTGAATTTTTTTTAACATCAAAGGACATACGGAAAGCTTCTTAACTGGGAAAAATCAGCCCCAGGACTTAACCAAACGAGTTCTTAAAATTATCATTCCAAAAATAATAATTCTTAGCGATCTTAGTATTTAGTTTATGGGAAAACCTTAAACAATTTTTCTGATATTAAAAACAAAACAGAGACCTCCAAACATTATCGAACTCTGTATAGTTTGTTTTCGAAGATTTAATATAATTTTGATAATTTTATTTAAGAAATGAGTAAATGATAAGAGATAGACAAAAGTGATTATTTTTTTTTAAATAATCAAGTAAGAAAAATTTTATTTTTTAGGAAAACAGATGAGAAAAAAATAAAAAACGAGGGATTGGAATAATTTTTTTTAAAAAATATTATGTTTTTATAAATGTTTATGGAATGCGATAATTTACTATGGATTATATACGACACATAATTCATAAAAAAAAAATACAAAAGAACATATTGTTCAAATAAGGTAAATACAGAAGTTAAGTTATGGAAGTAATATAAATGGAGTAGTATCAAAAATAAACCATTTAGAAAGAAATTTAAAAAAGAATAAAAAAATCTAAAGGTTAAACAATCAATTTGAATAGGAATAATCAAAAGAAGATGGAAGAATAAACAAAAAGAAGATGAAAGAATATAAAATTTTTTTTATTGATTATGATTAATTTGTAATGTTTATTTTTTTATGTTTTATAGAACCCAACCCAAATAAAAAGAATCAGTAAATCATTACAAGACATAGTTCTTATTGAAATTCTTATAAATATATTTTACAGTGTGTTCCATTATGTTTTATTTACAAAAATCATTTATTAAACTTTCCTAAACTAATCATAAAAGGATTCTTCTAAAATTGTTTTAGTCAAACAAAATTTAATATTGCTTTTATAATTAGAACGACCACATAGGGTTAAATAAAATACATGACATTCTGTGGGTATTTAGCCTAATCTTTAATCCCAAGTTAAAGTTTTAGGTCGGCCGAGGCGTAAGTTCTTGGCCTAATTGACGGTAGAAATGGACAACTTTATATTCATCCCTCATATTCGGCGCAGTCCCTAATGTCCTGTTGTTTTGTCATTTTGAAGCCTAAACCAACAAGATGGAACTTCCATCGATATCAGAGCCGGAGTTAACGGAATATTTTAATATGTTAATATTTTTTTCTAATATATCGAACATTTTTATTCAATCGATTTGTTCTTATATCGAAAAGTCTATCTTTAAATACGATGAATGTTATGGAAAAGCTTCTTTTCCTTCGAGCCTTATAATAAAATAATAAAAAGTCGTCTTGCGGCTTACCGGTTTCGTGTCCATGGATTTCAAAAAGTATGATTTACAATTGTTACATTTAAGAGGATTGGTGTTAACATGCTAGTTATTAAAATTAAAAAAATAAGAAAAGCATGCTAAATATTTCCTTTAAATATTATAAAAATGTGGAATACTCGGCAATACGGCAAAATTGCACTTCTCTATGATACCTCAAGGAGCTATGACAGTTTCATCTTATTCTCTACGTTAAATCATATAAGAAAGAGCTATGTTCCGATCTGTTCAATTTGGACTCTTTCAAGGTCATTTAAATTTCTCTATCAAACATTATTCTGATTTCCTTAAATTTCAAACTAATTAAAAAATCATAAAGTGGTGTACCCAGACGATATATTGTTTCTCGGCACAATAGATTTTCCATGTAATAGTCGATACTCACTATACCGATTATATGTTTGTTACAAGATATTTGGCCTTGAATGATTTGTAAATTCAATCTTCTATATATATTTCCGATTTTCTCGTTATTAAGAGCATGCGCAATTATCACTATAACCAGCACATAAATACGTTCAATTTCATCAATAAAATGGAAAAGCAAGTATGCAAATTGCCTCTTTTAAGCAGTAAAATCTTTAAAGTAGAATTTTTTAGGAGTATCTTGGTTTTCTTATGGATAGTAAATTCCATAAAATTAGTAGATTATTTAAGGGTGGTAGATATCTTAAAGGTAGTAATTTTTTTAAGGGTAGTAAATTTTTTAAGGGTAGTAAATTTTTTAAGGGTAGTATATTCTGTTTGGTAGAATCTTTTAAGATTAACTTTAAGGTAATAGAATCTTTAAGATGTTAAAATCCTTTAGAGTATTAGTTTTCTCAATGGAAATAGATTCCGCAGTTAGTAGATTATTTAGGCATAGTAGATTTCTTAAGGGTAGTAGATTCCTTAAAGGATTAAGTATATTCTGAGAAATTCAGTATCTTTTAAGTAATAAAATCATAAATGTATTAAAATCCTTCGGGTATTCGTTTATTTAAAGGTAGGAGATTCTGTAATGGTAGTAGATTATTTAAGGGTAGTAGATTACTTAAGGGTTATAGATATTTATTGGAGGTAGATTCCTTAAAGGATTAATTATATTCGTGAGAAATTTAGTAGCTTTTAGGTAATAGAACCTTTAAGGAATCATGTAAGGTATTGTAAGGGTAGTAAATTCAGTATTCCCGAGAAATTTAGTACATTTAAGGTAATAGAAACGCTACTAGTTTCCTTAAGGGTTTTTTTCCTTCCGAGCATATTCTTTACAACCGGATTCACTTCAGCTTCTTGGGCTTATTGCGTTATCTCACGTTTCTTTGTCTACTGCACCTAGTTCATCAACCTTATTCCCTGTACTAGTTTGTACTAGTTTGTACAGGTTCTGGTGGGAAGGTATCCCATAAGGAGCCCTGTGGTAATTCGTAGTTAATTCCTACTCATTGAAAGTAGTTCTTCAGTTATGTTCTTTGACGGATTTTTTATAAACTTTTCCCGTGTAATAGTCCGGGTATATTGTCAGAATACAATTTGTGTTCTCACTCTTTTATATGATTCCTGAATGTACGCTTAGGTACACCCATCGCTGGTTCCAGACTTTTCATTCTCAACGGTGCCTTTGTGACCTTGCACCCACGTTAAACTTACCAGTCTAGATGTCCTTTGTGCTCCTTAGAGTCTGATTGTCTGACTGGAGTATGATTCTTTTTCCCTCATATTACTATTCCTTGCACATTCGAGTATTGCATAGACATCTGCCTGGAATACATAAGTATATCTTCCTAGAGAGAAGCTCTTTTGGTAATTATTCTGTTCGCAGTATATACCAGCTTCAGTTCCCCCTTCCGTTTTTGACCCGTCTGTGTACCAGGTAATTCCGTTAGGGTTTCTTCTTAATTATTATTCTCAGATCTTTATTGAAGCTGTATTTGGCAATCATATGCTCTGACCTCATGCCAAGCATGTTGCCTCGCACATGATCTAACTTTGTGTGTCCTACATAGAATGGTGAGTCTTAAAGTCGCCGTAGAGCTATTCTAGCCTGCCCCCATTATAACGTATTGTAATGGCTAAAGGTCAATCAGGGTTTCCATAGTAGCTGTAGGTGTTATTTTTATGTTTCCCACTATTCCCAAGCAGACAAGTCTTTGTTTCTTGCCCAATTTGGAGATATCGGTCCGTTGTTTTTTCTTTGGCCACCACAATAGAGATGCATATGTTACCATGGCTAGCACTATATTGTACAACGAGTGTACTATTTTTGGATTGAGACCCATGTTTTCCCATACGTGCGTACAGCTACCATTAAATTATCAACGGCATTCGTATGTATTTTTTGAATCTGGCGCTTCCAGGTAAGTTATTGGTCTAGCATTACCATAAGATATTTTAACTCTCTCTTCAGATTTACCTCTTCACAATGAAGCCTCTAAATTCCTTTTTCTGGTGAATACTATTATGTGGGACTTAGAGGGAGCTTTATATTCTGTCTAGAGCGTGACTGCGATTATGGTCATCTGAAATCGTTCCCTAACGATAGTGTTGAATTTTGCTTTGGATAATATGACAATGTCATCTGCGCACGCTAATGTTTTGTGTCCTTTTTCTTTCAGAATTCTCAGCAGTGTATCCATTACCAGATTCCATAGCAGAGGAGATAGTACTCCCCATGTTGACAACCTCTGGTCATGTAGACACGTCTGCTCTGTACGCATATCTGTCTTGGTGTAGAGGTCTTTCAGCCAGTACGCCATCCCTAATGTGTTTGTCTTTCAGTTTTTCGAGTGTCTTTAGTACAATAGACATTAGGCTTATTGGTCCTAGAGCTTTTTCCAGGTTGTGTTGTAGAGTGTTGCCTCCCTTTTGTAGGAGTATGGGATAAATGCCATCAGGTCCTGGCGATTTATATGTTTCGAATGGGTTTATTTCCCATTTGAATTTGTCCACGTTAATGGCCTTTTTGCGACCTGGAGGCCCACATAGGTGGTTTCAGCTCTGAATTATCTTGTGACAAGTCTATTGATCGTGATTCTGAGAAGTAAACCGTTAACAGTTCTTCCATTATTTCCTCACCAGTTTTGGTGTATTCTCCGTTTTCATTTTTGAGAGCGATTATTGAGTGGATCTTTAGAAATATTTTTTTTGGAGCCTAGCAGTCTTTGAAGATAGTAGATTCTTCGTTTTTTTCTTCCTTGAGTAAGTTACTTATACATATTAGAACAAACAAATTGAACTTAAATAACAGTACAAAATAAGTAATACCACATTATGGAATCCAGAGTAAGAGGCGACTGCACACGGAGAAAAACATTTTAAAACTTTTCAAATCAGACCCTTCCAAAGAGGGTAACAAAATAGAAAAGAGCAACTGAAGTGGTAACACAAACCATATAATGAAAGTAATTAAGCAGTTTAAATCACCGGCATCAAATGTGTACACCACATCCACTAACACGACCATGACAAGATGGATGAAAACTCAATTGACATTGACAATTGACAATGACAATGACAAGACACTGACAGTAACAATTGACAATGACAAACCGGTGTAGTCGGTTATAACAAATCTAGGTGAAGCCTTGAAACGACATTTTAAAAAGGTTAATAATAAGTAAAGTGAAATGAAAAACAATGAAATGAATATAAACAATTATTAGATATGAACACTAGTATGAGATTGAGTACATAACAAGAAATAAATCTTAAAACAGATAGTATGAGTGATTAAGAAAAAGAATAAAAAGACGAAAAAGGAAGAAGGTATAGGTAGACTGTGGGTAAGGAAGAAAAAGTGAGATTAGTAAAAATATAAACAATAAACGAACAGGAAAACAAAATTAGTTCTCAAAAAAACTGACTAACGCAGGATGTAGCAGTTCGTCCTAGCAAAAATTCATAAGAAAAGGAGTACAAATGAAATATGTTAATAGTGAACATCAGAGGTCAAAATAGAAATGAAAATGTAGTTTTCACAAAGTTTTTTTTATACCTATATTTTTTAATTTGCGTTAATTAATAACATTAGTATACCTTGATAATAATAAAGATTTTTCAATACCTGGATTTAACTAATTCCAAAAATTTATGATTAAAACTCTTAATATTTATTTCAAATCCACTAATATTTGAATACTACTAATAATTTCGGTAATAAAGTTCGGACCTGCTTGTTTTGATTTAAATTCCACATTCCTTCTGATCCTTGACATTCCTCTTCATCCCTCGACTGCGTTAGAATTATTTTGGGCCATGATTTGAAAATTTATGGCTTATACAGATGTCAATCCTGATAAAAATGGATATTTGTAATGCGGAAATTGATATCTATATAGGTCGCACTTTCATGATCTCGGGCACGATGCTGCTCTCATATTTTACAACATGCAAGACATTTATGGTATTAAGAAACATTTATATTTTAAGAATGGGTTAGCTTCGTGTTATATGGTAATTAGACATATATCAGATAATATATAGAAAAAATAAACATAAAGGTTTTTTGTTTATTTTGTAAATATTTTTATTTATTTTTTGTTATATTCCAATATTATTAATAATATTTATAGTATTATTAAACTTTATTCAACAAGTACATTAAAATATACAAAATTTATAAAAAAAAATTTATGGTACAAAGTAGATGATAGACGAGGTGTTTGGCCACATGTATGTAATTAAAAATCTGATATATAGGGTGTTTGGCGAGTGACTGGCCAAACTTTACCAGATGGTAAAGGAGCATGAAGTGGTTTCATATCGGCTATTATTGTGTCCCAAATATCTTTTGTTTAATATATGTTGTTTTCGTTTATTTTCAAAAATTTCAGTTGTCAATATTTTGGCGAAAGTTGCTCTAATTTGAACCGAATTTTCTATGTATATGCTAATGTGGGTAATCTACCAAATTCTGTACCGTTAACAACAAAATTTATTTTAACGCCGTCAAAAAAAATATTTTTTTTTTACTAAGTATATGAATTTTGACAATTTTTTATATCGATTAGTAAACTTCAATAATAACTTAAACAAATCAAACTCTAAGAGTTCTTGGCACATTTATAGTAATTCTAGTTCTAATTCCAGAATGTTACGATTAACCGTTTTTAAATAATATTTACGTACGTACCTGCTTAAAAACCATAGAAATATTCATAAAAGTTCACGATATGTAAGGGAACATTTAAACCACTCTTACCAGAATAGATTAATTTGTCATAATGGTCTAGTTCCGTGGCCTGCTCGCTCACCCGACCTTACCCCTTTAGATTATCACCTAAAACAAAGAGTATACGCTAATCCCGAAATGATCAGAGCTGGTGTAAATAATTTAGTGTTACGATCAAGAAAATTGCATTGAAATTGTTATAATCTTGTTACCTTGTATTAGGTTTGTTTTTATGTATTAGTTTAAGTTAATTTCTTTTATTTATTATTTAACATAATTTTAAGTACCTGTTTTTTCTCGGTCATTATTTTGAATTATATTGGCCAATAGTAGTAATACAATTAAAAGTGAGTTTTATTTCGCAAAATTAAAAACTTTTATGTATATTTCTGGGGTTTTAAAGCAGGTGCGTACGTAAATATTATTTAAAAACGGTTAATCGTAACATTTTGGAATTAAAACTAGAATTACTAAAAAAATATTTGCAATAGTAACAATTTTTTTTCGTAGTTACAAAATGGCTGTATAAAAGCATTTTATATAGCTACTGGAATGTAATTTTTTCAGTGGTAGGTAAAAGTTTATTTGTGGCAAAAATTTACTTTTTTGTCTTGTATGGTTAGAATGTTCTAGTGTATTTTCATATATAGTTTCAATAAACCAGTACAACTTCCTAATAACGCATCAAAACTTTAATGCAACTTTGTACAACGTGTGGAGTTTTAAAAACAATGAACTCACTTTATATTCAAACCTTTCAGAAGATATAACAACACCACTTCCAACGTTTCGCGCATATATTTACATCAACAAACGGTTATTGAAATGCGCAAAGACCAAAAAATAAAAAGTAAAACATTTCAATTAGGTCGAAATAAATATTTATAAATTTTAAGAAAATGAATTTTTGAAAAGTTTTACATTTGCCGAGACGTTTAGTACTTAAATTAGGATATAATAATAATAATATATTTAATAACTAAACAAAAGTAATTGTATGAAAAAAACTACAACTATATTTTTATTCAAATATGGAAAAAATTATAACAAAAATATTATTAATTATAAATATATCATAAATCTGGTTAGGAAAAAAAATTTCATTGATTAATTTTCAGCCGGAATTATTTGTTATGTCGAAACAGACCAAAACCTTTTTGGTAAATTAGCAGGAATCAGTTTTAATCCGCAAAATTTCATTATTTTCTGGAATAACGGAAATTGTATTTCCGGAATTAAAAAATATCGTTTTCCACTATTTACGTGTAATTCTTTATTTTTTAATGCTCTGGAAAATGATCAGCAGAAAAATAATTTTATTTAATGAAACAAAAACGCAATAAAATAATACCAGATATCTTTAGATAATTTAAATAAACAGTAGAAAATGGCTTTGAAATAAAAAAAAGTCTTATTAGGCATAAAAAAAGGCTTTCAAAAAAATTTTTATAGTACAACAAAATACAGAAATGTCTCAAAATCTAATTTGGGAATTTGTACTTGTTAAAAAAATGGCGAAAGTGTATCATATATGCATTATTTAAAAATCTAAAATATGTATAGTGCAGGCGAGATATATTTTTACTTAATTGATATCCAAACGCCTGTAGTGGGAAATGATAAAAGAGGTCACAAGGAATATGTGAGAAAAAACGGCGCTCTAGGGGTTAGTTTAATTTATTTGGGGGGTGGTTAAAGGGGATGAAATTTTTTTCTGCGATTTTTCACGATTTCCATCAAAACTTGATGTTGTATCAAAAAATGTTCAATAGCAAAGTTGTAGCTTATTAAACAATCTACAACTTTTTTAGAAGCCACTTTTGCCCCTAATCTAAAAATTTTCGGGAAAAAAGAAGTAATTCTTTGTTAATTTTTTTTTCGTTTTTTTTTTCAATTCCGTAAAAATCAGTCTATTTTAAAGAACTTTTCTGAAAGTATTAACTTTTATGTGTTAAGTAACCAAAAAAAAATCCTTCTTCAGCGTATCAACCGAGGCTTCCTTAGAATACATATCTTTGTCATATACCTGATATATGATACTTCACTTTCTAGATTTATGCTGATTGCTCGTTTTCAGTGCAGGTTTCCTCCAAGTCACCAACATCTTCCAAAATTTTTTCTATATTCTATCAATTATCTTCACACTTTGTACCATTTGTACAATCTAGGAAATCCGTATATGTTGCCTTCACACAGTTGGTTTCGCAGTGAAAACAAATACTTAGTGTTTACCCACAACTCATTAAAAATTTGTTATAATCTAATTTACAAAATACACCATAAAACAATTAAATAATGATTTTCCCACCTTTCCTTTATAGTGTGAAGGCAACTTGCGCGAGCAGCTTCAGTGGAGAAAAATACTCCAAGGGTCGTTATGGAATCGACCAAAATCGTTGGGGCCCAGAAGGGCGGTCTTTACTTGCCCTACTGTTTTAGGGACCTTAGTAGGTATTCTGGTAGTAGGATGTAAAAACTCACAAATAATTAAAAAATAAAAAGTAGAAATATTCAGAAATCTAATTAGAAAATCTGAAAGAAAGTGTGGTCTTACTGTATTGTGTCGGACGGACGGTAATGGGTCTTCCAGGCTGGCGTTGACGGTTAGACTGACAGATTGGTAAGAATAGAACTTAGCTTCACTCCCTTCAGGTTAATTTGTCTCTAAAGATCGAGGGACTGCCACTGCTACTTCAATTGAGTCTGCCACAACAACTCGTACTTCGGGCTAACACTACCGCTGACTGATCGACTCCGGCTGTCGTATACCATAAGGTCGGCTGTGTTTGCAAAAGAAGTACGCGAGTAATTGGTAATTGGTACGTCTGGCCTCCCACGTAATTTTAACGCAATTCCAAATCCAGTGCCGTGGCGAGTTAATTTAAATATTTTAATTATCACGGAAAGTTACTTCGGTACAATTGTTATTTTTACTTTTCATCAAAATTACAATATTTTTGTGAAAATTCAAGTTTAAAAATGGAAAAAAAGGAAAAAAGAAAATTTTAACATTTTGCTCGGAAAATTTAAAGTTATATTAAAAAGCGACTTTTGAAGGTTTTTTCATAATCTAAAACTTTTGTGTTAAAAACTTGTTCGACTTTGTGGAAAATAGTTTAAAAATGCCTATTTATAATTTTTATCTGAAGCTTCAAACAATTCAGTTGAATGATTATAACAATATTGTACAAACATGAAATTTGGGATCAAACAATAGAATATAATGTAATAAATAAATATGTATTATAAAGGTTTAATGCAATATAAATAATTAAACTATAAAATAAATAAATTGATTTTTACCTCTCGGTAAATCAGTGACGAAGAAAACATAATTTGTAATCAACATATTTAATAGGCATTATTTTTATATTTATTGTTAGTGATATTTAAAGTTCTAATTTCATATTAATAGATGAACAAAAGTTTCGTTACAGTTTTTATTAATATTTTTATACAGGGTATTTCATAGTTAAACCGATATACGTTAACTGCAAATAGAGGGCACTTAGGTGATTCCAAAACACTAATATTTGATGGGTCTAACCCGCCTCATAAGTGAGGTACAGGGTGTTTTGTCAAAATTGCTTATTTCTTCTACCCCTCGTTTCTTCGGAACCACCCTGTATATTTAATTCATATTCAGCAAGCTTGTTTGAGTCTATTAGTACAATAAACTGACATAGTAAGCAAAATAAAAATCCAGGTCCGGCTTAAAAAAATTACCAAAATTATTTTCACGATGTACAACAATCTGTATATACGAATTTGAAAAATTGGATAGTATATTCGAAAAGAGCGGAAAAAGTTAAGTAGGAATTCATATTGTTTGAGACTGCACCTCTCATTTTGCTACTAAAACTTTTAACTCAAACCAAAAAATTATTCATTTTCGTCGAATTCGTGCGATTTTGCTTAATATGGAAAATTGGTTTAGTGATGGTGTTCCTAGTTTTGAAGAGAATTCCTACTAAACTTCTTTCGCTCTTTTCGAATATACTATCCATTTTTTAAAATTCTGATATACAGAGTGTTGTCCATCGTGAAAATAATTTTGGTAATTTTTTTTGAAGCCGGACCTGGATTTTTATTATGCTTACTATGTCAATTTAATGTACTAATAGACTCAAATAAGCTTGCTAATATGAAATAAATATACAGGGTGGTTCCGAAGAAACGAGGGTTAGAAGAAATAAGCAATTTTGACAAAACGTACCTCTTAATTATCGGATTCCTACCTTGAGGGGAAACAGAAACATGCGATCTAAAATTTATAAAATATTTGGTTATTCATAAAATAATATACAGGATGTTTCATTATATTCTGAATGTTTTTAATAGCTTATGTCTTCCAAATTGTTCTAGAGAATGATATGCGGTTTCATAGATTAGTTTAAAATTACTAAGTTTTGTTGTGACATATTAATATAAGTGGCCTACTTCCGATTTACACGATATAAAAGTGACGTGTTTTTAGAGGACAATAGATGTTATTTTTTAAATCGGCTACCCTATATATTAAGAAATATACTAACAGACACATATTTTTACTTTATAACGATAGCTTAAAGTTTAAATTCGGTACACAGAAAGCGAAGTTTCAGAACTTTAACTGAAATATCGAAAACACGCAAGTTATAAAGCAGATAAACCGGAAGTAGACCATTTAATATAACACAACAAAACTTAAAGTAATTTTAAACCGAACTGTGAAAACCGCATCTCATTATCTATAACCGTTTGGATCTGAAACAGTCAGAATATAATGAAACACCCTGTATATCACAGTTTGGCGCCCAGCCTTAAATTAAATTAGTTGATAAATAAATACAGAAAATAATGAATTATTATCAACATAAATTGTTATAAAAAAATGATATAACAATAATTTATTTTATATTTTTTCTGTACATTTCAATGGTGTAATCACTTTTTCAATTTTCTTAAAATTTTAAACAAAATATCGAAAATTATTAAAAAATTCATTTTTAAAACAGTCATGTTTTCAATTTTTTAAAAACTAATAAAATGTGTACCCGAAACTCTCTATAATGAAATTTCATCCCTTCACTTTTAATTTAAAAAAGTGGTTTTGACCAAAAAATTTAATATCACAAATAAATTTAAATTTTTTACTCGAAATTTTTTTAATTATTTAAGACATAAAAGTAAATACTTTCAGAAAGGTTAATTAAAAACTGATATTTGCGTAAATTAAAATGACAAACGGACAAAAAATTATTAACGGATTACCTCATTTTTGTCAAAAATTTTGAGTTTAGGGACAGAAGTAACTTTTATAAAAGTTGTAGGTTTTTTTTAAGCTACAAATTTGCTGTTAATCGTGAAAAATCGCAACAAAAAATTTCAAATTAAATAAAACTAACTCAAATTCAACCATTGTTACATAAATTATAATTACTATCCTCTAGACATTGTACATGTTGCTTGTAATATCTTATATACAATCAAACTTTAATTCCGTCATAGCAAGACAATCTATTTATTGTCTAAAAGATAATAGAACAATTGTTGCAGCACGTGTTTAAGATAAAACCACATCTTTCCCCGTAATTTATAGAAAGAGTAATTTATATTCCGATTTCAACTAAGAAACAGTAAAGAAGACGTATTTATTGCCGAGAGTAAAATATTCGCAGAAATTGTAACGTTCTTGTGCGACTCTTAGATTTTATCGCATTCCGCGGGACGGTGTTATAATGGGAGGATCTGAAAGTTTGATACTCGGAAAGATAAAGTAAAATGTTGGGAATATATTTTGCACCCTTTGCAAATTTGCATTCGTGAAATATTTGAATTATGGTAGAAAATAATCTCATCTACAAGTTGTCTTATTAATAGTAGTATAAAATGTAATTGGAGATTTTTGTTTTATCCAGAAATCACAAAAAGGATGTACAAAATATTATTGTACCGGAGAAAATATATTTTTATTTTTTAAAGTAAACTTGGATACTGATCGAAAAGTACTCGTGTTATTTAATATTAACATGAATGTTAATCAAGTAAAAGCCACTTCCATTCAATATTTAAACTTGGATAACTGTGAACATTTATTCTAAAAAATAACCATGGAATATTTTTAATTTTTTTTTAATCAAATTTGCGGTATTTTGAAATTTATAATCGATGTCATAGTGTGGGAGAATTGTGGGTGATAAAAAAACTGACACTACTTGCTGTTACTCGTTCATAAGATTCTTTATACAGGGTGTCACAGGAGTTCGTACCCAAAACTTGGGAGATGATAGAGGGGCTAAAATTAATGATGGTACTTCATATAAAATTGTCCCTTACGCCCTTCGTTAACGAATTATGGGGCTCCTAATTTAAAAATTAAAAATGGTTTTTTATTTATAATAATTAAACTACTTATTTGAAATAAATCAAAAATTAACCATTTATAAACACCACTTAATAGCGTTATAAACAAATCTGCACTACCCTTGTGAAGTCAGGTACGGACTAATTTCAATGGTTAATGAGACACATTTTTTATCTATTATTTTTTTTACTTTTAAATATGATGGCAAAATTCCACAAATATCATTAAAAGAAAAACATCCTCTTGTAACAACTCGATAAAATTAACGGTTTAAGAGATATGTGCAATTTTATGTGGCACTGCACATTAATGTCTCATTCACCATTTTTTTAAAAATCAGGACAGTCTACGTTTAGAATAATAAACTTGTACACTTCTTATAAATTTTATTTATTTACTAGTTTTATTAACAATAGTGATGTAAGAAAAATTGAATGAAAACGAATAGGAACATCTTAATTCAACAAAAGTAAAAGTACGAAAAGATCAATAAAAACCTTAAAAAAGATATTCGATGTAAGAATGAAATTTCATATTTTCTAGTTTTCCAATAAATACAAGTCATTTACAGCAAACTTACTAAAATAATAAGTTTTTAATGTGAATCGTATTTGTACTATTTTAGTAAAAAAAAAACATTATTCTAGGCGACTGTCAATTCACTTTTAATTCATTTCAATATTTATTTCCTCCTACCTCTATAGAAAGTACACACTTGTGTCCCTCACATTAGGGAGGAAAGTACTTTCCCTCCCTCTCATTTTAATGTGAAATTTCATTCTTACATCGAATATCTTTTTTAAGGTTTCTATTGTTGTTTTCGTATTTTTACTTTTGTTGAATTAAGATGTTCTCATTCGTTTTCATTCAATTTTTCATACATCACTATTGTAATTAAAACTAGTAAATAAATAAAATTTATAAAAAGTGTAGAAGTTTTTAATAATTTAATAGTAATACGAGACGTTTCCTTTAATCGTATTTTTAAAAAAATGGTGAATGCGAAATTGATGTGCAGTGCCACATAAATTTGCACATATCTCTTAAACCGTTAATTTTATCGAGTTTTATCGACGTTTTTCTTTTAAAGATGTTTGTGGAATTTAGCTGTCATATTTAGAAGTGAAAAAAATGATATGTAAAAAAAATGTGCTTCATTAACTATTGAATTTAGTCCGTACCTGACTTCACAAGGGTAGTGCAGATTTGTTTATAACGCTATTAAGTGCGCATTTATGATGTTTATAAATTGTTAATTTTTGATTTATTTAAAATAAGTAGTTTAATAATAATAATAAATAAAAAAAAACGGAAACAATTGTAGGAGTAAAAAAATTTAAATAAATAGCAAAAAAATCTCGAAAAAACATGAGAAAAAAGCAAATAAGCGCAAAAAATTAAAAAAACAAGAAAAATGAGAAAAAATAGAAAATCAGATTAAAAACAACAATAGTTAAAAAAATGTTAAAAATGAGAAAAATTGACTAAAAAAAAAACGGAAAATCAGAAAAATAAGAAAAAGACGAGAAAAAATTTTAACAACCCAAAAAAATCAGAAAATATTGGAGTCATAAGAAAAAAGAAATAAAATTTAAACAAAAATATTGGCAAAAATGAAAAAGAAAATTGCAAAAAAAATGATGTAAAAAAACGCAAAAAAAAAGAAAAACCAAAAAAAAAGAACAACCAAAAAACCAGAAAAATTGTAACGATAAAAAAATTGAAAAAAAAATGAAAAAAATTGCAACGAAATTCAAGAAAACGGGAAAAAATCGCAAACAAACAGAGGAATGAGAAAAAATGAGAAAACAAAAGAAAGTAAAAAAAACAGAACAATAGCAAAAAATGAGGAAAAATTAGAAAAATTCGAAAAATAAAACAAAAACAAAAAACCATAAAAATTAGAAAAAAAGTTATAAAAAAACTTTTTCTCTCTTCCAAAAAAAGAGAAGAAAAAGCAAATTATCGCAAAATTAAAGGAATAAGAAAAAATTAGAAAAAAAAAACAACAATGATGAAAAAATGAGGAAAGATGAGAAAAAATAAAAAAAAAACGGAAAAAAAATCAGAAAAATGTGAAAAACACGAGAAATAATGTTAACAACGGAATAAACGGAAAGACCATGCGCTCTAAAAATCGCAAAAAAAACGATGTAAAACAACGAAAAAAAAACACAAAGAACAACGAAAAAACCAGAAAAATTTGTAAAGAAAAAAAATTTCAAAAAAAATCGAATAAATTAAAAAAATGGCTACAAAATTCGAAGAAAATGGCAGAAAAATCGCAAATAATCACAAAAAGTCACAGTAATAATAAAAAATGAGGAAAAATTCGAAAAAAAAAAACAAAAAAAAAAGATAAAAAAAATCAGAAAAATGACAAAAAACGAGAAAATATTAAAAACTTTCTCTCTCTATAAAATAACTATAAATAATATAAAAAAAATTAAATGAGACAAAAATTATATTGTGGAAAGAGACAGGGAGTAACAGAAAGAGAGGGAGTCGTTTGGAGGGGGCATAACGCTTTTTTGTTATGTGACTCTTTGTGCCGGTTAAATTCTACCACAAGTCGCTCCCAAAAAAATATCCATCATATTTTTTACCTCAATACAAATAGCAAACACACCTTCTACTACCGAACAGTTTATTACTATAATTAAATGATATTACTGTATAAATCAAACCGGTTACCAATGACTATGTTTATGTTGTTTTTAGGAAGCTAAAAAAATTATCACAACATAAAAAATTTGGCCGTACTGGGAATAAAACTCCGGCCCTTATACACCGAAACCATATAATATACTCATTACGAAAAAAAACCAAAGTGACAGAAATATTATCAAACTTATCAAGCAGAGGCTCGAATATACTTCCACACTTTGTAAACCTTAAAAGGCAGTGAACGGCCGATATATAAAATAAATGCCTACATCTGATATACTGATAGTCACAGCGTTTTATTTTTCACATTTCAGTATAACATAACCTATTATTTTAATGTTTGTGTGTCGCCTATGTGTTTTGCTTTTTTCTTCTTTTGTTTTTTAATAGTCAAAATCGCTAAGGCTATTTGGTTTAGTAATACTCGACAGATAACTGTAAATTATACCTTGTCGTGCCATCTACATTACTTTAAACAAACTAATGTAGGTGACATCACTTGAAAATTTTGAAAATTTATTTCTTAGTAATCGTAGTATTTCAAAGTTAACCAAGCCTATTTTTATGAATAATTTTAAGTATATTTTCATATACTACAAATGAATTTGTTGTAGCTACCGCATCACGCGTTCCCATTATAACGGGAACCGTTCATCCGACCGCACCAGCAGCCTACAAGCCATATCTGTACTGTCCGATACATCACAGGGTAAAGCTTTTTATACGCTTTTTCTTGCCGGATGCTATTGTTAAAGACAGTTATTTATGTTTCAGACTTTTAATTTTATTTAATTAGCAGCTAATAGGTACTCATGTAGGGTTAGTAGATCCTACCCTTCTGACCGCTAAGGGTTTTTTCTTCACACTATAAACGGAAATCCGAGGCAATCTGAAACCTGGACTTAGGCGCCAAAAGATCGCTTAACGATGGAAAGACCTTTACAGTATCTAAAATTACATAAGATTTAGATGAATTTTTTTTGACAACATTTTTGAGAAATACCAAAATTTTGTTAGTAATATTGGCTAGTAAGGAGGAAAAATAAGATGCAAATAAACTTTCTTTGGCATGCTTTCTGGAAATATGAGAAAACGTTTCGCTGTCAAACATTTTTCATTTCATTTCCGCGAAAAGGTGAGTGAAGGAGCGTTGGCTGCATAATATCATTTAAAAAGTTACTTATATATATCTGAGAGATATATCGTTTGGAGTGTTTTACTTTACATTCATAAGTGGGGGCGCAAAGGCACTATTTCATATCTGCTACCTACATCTGACGTTCGCACAGCGTGTTACATTTCAAAATACCATCTTTCATTCTATTCTTTCGGCATTTACATTTCAGCACGGCTTTCGTATTTTTACAGCGAGCGATGTATCATAATGCCCCTAAGCTGGAAAAGATTCTCCTAAATTTGAAAGTTAACTTTTGCTCAAGTGAACATTTATGGCGCCAGATATGAAACTTCTATTGTTTACCGTGTTTTTGTTTGTTTTGTCTAGACTTTTCTCATTATCTAAGAGTTTAACTTTTAAAACGGAAATTGGTTTTGTCCTTCAGGGCCGATTATTCATTACAAAATTAATGTTTTATTAAAGTTAATAAAGTCTAATAAAACGTTAGTGGTAAAGTTTGAAAAATTCTTAAAAATTTAAATTTGCTTAAAAAATTTATAAAATATCCTTAAATAATCCTTGCAAATGTCTTTTTAAAACAATTTAAAAATTTTGAAACTTCTTTGAACCATCATTGAATAATTCTTAAAAAATTTGTAAAAAATTCTTTTAAAATTCCTTAAAGAATTATTGTTAATAACAATTTTAAAAAAACATTTGCAATAACTAATCCTTAAAAAAATCCTTTTAAATTGCTTGAAAGCAGTTAAAAAATACTTCTTAAAAATTTCTTTAAAAATGTTATAAATCTTAAAACAAAAATCCTAAAAAAAACTAAAATTTGTTAAAAAATCTTTGTAAAATACTTTCAAAATTTCCATGAAAAACTTAGGAATGAAAAATCCCTGAAAACAAATCATTAAAAATTCTAAAAAAACCTTGAACATAACATTCCATTTAAAACTACTTGAAATATCCTGCAGCAATCATGGGAAAATTCTTGTGAAATCCTTTAATATCTTTAAGAAAATATAAAAATACTAAAAAGTAACAAATAAATTTTTAATATAAAAATTGCTGGAAAATCGTTAAAAAATACTTAAAAAGTTTTTGAAAATCCTTCCACAATTTTATCAAATCTTGAGACAAAAATACTTAAAAATCTAAAATGTGTTAAAAAATCTTCGTAAAATCATTGCAGAATCCGTAAAATTTACTTGAAAACCTTTAGAATGAAAAATCCTTGAAAAAATTCTTGAATATTCCATTTAAAAATATTTGAAAAATCCTGCAACAGTCATGGGAAAATTCTTGTAAAATCCTTGAAAAATCGTTTAAAAGTATTATAAAAGACCAAAAAGTAAAAAATGAATTTTAAATATAAAAATTGCTTGAATATCGTTAAAAAAATACTTTTTTTAAAAATCTTGAAACAAAAATCATGAAAAAACTAAAATTTGTCAAAAAATTTTTGTAAAATCCTTGAAGAATCCCTAAAATTTCCTTTAGATCCTTAAGAATGAAAAATCCTTGAAAAAATTATCAAAAATTTTTAAAAAGTCCTTGAAAGTTCCATTTAAAAATAGTTCAAAAATCCTGCAACCATTATAAGTCTTGTAAAATCCTGGAAAGATTCTTTAAAAAAACGTAAGAAATAAATTTTAAATATAAAAATTGCTTGAATAACATTAAAAAAATACCTATAAAAAACTAAAAGATAAAAAATAAATTTAAAATATTAAAATTGCTAGAAAATCTTAAAGAAATCCTTTAAAAATTTTATTAAATCTTAAAACGAAAATTCTAATAAAACTAAAATTTGTAAAAAAATATTTATAAAACTCAAGAATGAAAAATCCAAGAAAAAATCCTTAAAAAAATCATTGAAATTTGTTTAAGAAATCCATTTAAAAATCCTTGAACAATCACGGAGAAATTCTTATAAAATCGTGGATAAATCCTTAAAAATATTAAAAAAAATATAGAAAACACTAAAAAATAGTTTTTAAAAATTATTTAAAAATTTTATTAAATTTTAAAACAAATATCCTTAAAAAAACTAAAATTTGTTAAAAAAATCTTTGTAAATCCTTGCAAAATCCGTTAAATTTCTTTGAAAAACTTAAGAATGAAAAATCCTTAAAAAAAATCATTGAAAATTCTTAAAAAAATTCTAAAACATTACATTTAACAATAGTTGAAAAATCCTGCAGCAATCATAGGAAAATTCTGTACAATCCTTGAAAAATACTTTAAAAGTTTTTAAAAGATCTAAAAACGACTAAAAAGTAAAAAATAGATTTTAAAAAATCCTTTAAAAATTTTATTAAATCGTGAAACAAAAATCCTTAAAAAATTAAAATCTGAAAAATTTCCTTAAAAATCTTAAGAATGAAAAAACCTTTGAAAATTTTAAAAAATCCTTGAATATTCCATTTAAAAATACTTGAAAAATCCTTTAACAATCATGGAAAATTCTTGTAAAATCCTTGAAAATCGCTAAAAGTTTTTAAAAAAATTAAAAAGATTAAAATATAAAAAATATATTTTAAATTTAAAAATTGCTTGAAAAATACTTTTTAAAAAGTCCTTTAAAAATTTTAATAAATTTTGTAACAAATATCCTTAAAAAATTAAAATTTGTTTAAAAATCTTTCTAAAATCCTTACATCTCAAGAACGAAATATCTTTAAAAAAAAAACTTAAAAAAAAATCATTGAAAATTCTGAAAAAATCCTTGAGCAATCCATTTAAAAATACGTGAACTAACCTTCAACAATCATGGGAAAATCATTGTAAAATCCTGGAAAAATCCTTTAAAAGTCTTTAAAAAAATTAAAAAAAAAACGAAAAGGAAAAAATAAATTTTACATATAAGAATTGCTTGAATTTCGTTAAAAAATACTTGAAAGCTTTTAAAAAATCTTTAAAAATTTTATTAAATATTGCAACATATGCACCGAAAAAACTAAAATTTGTAAAAATATCGTTGCAAAATCCGTAAAATGTCCTTGACAAACTTAAAAATGAAAAATCCTTTAAAAACTCTTAAAGAATATCAATGAAAATTCTACAAAAATCTTTGAAAAATCCTGCAACAATCATGGGAAAATTCCTGTAAAATTCTGGAAAAATCCCTTAAAAGTCTTTAAAAAGAATTTAAAAAAACTAAAAAGTAAAAAATAAATAATAAATATAAAAATTGCTTGAATGTCATTAAGAAATCTTTTATAAATTTTATTATATTTTGAAATAAAAATCCTTAAAAAACCAAAATGGATTAAAAAATCTTTGTAAAACACAAAAATGAAAAATCATAGAAAAAAATCTTAAAAAAATAATTCAAAATTATTAAAAAATTCTTGAACATTCCGTTTAAAAATATTTGAAAAATACTGCAGTAATCATGTTAAAATTCTTGCAAAATCCTGGAAAAATTCTTTAAAAGTCTTTAAAAAAATATAAAAAAGCTAAAAAGTAAAAAAATAAATTTTAAAGATAAAAATTGCTTGAATATCGTTTAAAAATTTTATTAAATCTTGAAACAAAAATACTTAAAAAACTAAAACTTGTTAAAAACACTTTGAAAATTCCTTGCAGATTCTGTAAAATTTCCTTGAAAACCTTAAGAATGAAAAATAGTCGAAAAAATCTTTAAAAAAATCATTTAAAAAATATCCTTGAACATTCCATCTAAAAATACTACAAAAATCCGTCAACAATCATGGGAAAATTCTTATAAAATCCTTGAAAAATCCTAATCCTTTGAAAGCCTTTAAGAATCTGAAAAAAGACTAAAAAGTAAAAATTAATATAATTTAATTTGTTTAAATAAGCCTAAAGTAATTGACGAAAAATTAAATTTGATATAAAAAAGCATGGGTAGTTTTTATAATCTTATAATTTTTACAAATTAATATTGATGGAAATTTCAGAACAATTAATATTACCAACCTCACGATTCGTTATATTAAAGTTAATTGTTTTATTAATCACTGTTGTCATTTTAAGCTTATAATAAAAAAAAATAATGATATCGTTGTTGAACAAAATCTTTATCTTTCAAACATATTTTATTTTTTAGTTCATATCGCTATAAAAGCATGTCTTTTTTAGTTTATTTGAACTATAATTTAATTACTCTGTTTTCATCTTTCTACTTTTAATTAGAACTCTTTAATCCAAACAATTTCCACTTAAAGAATTGTTACTGGGGCAATAAATTATGACAACAATAAAAATTATTTCATTAGCTTATAGCATAGAAATGTTATATTTAATCTATATTTTAAACACGTCCGTGCCTTCATAATCTTTAATTATTACTTGCATTTTTATTGCCCCAATAAATTTATACCATTTATATTTTAAATTGGTGGATTTCGATAGCATTTACGATATTCTAAATGTCATGTTAAAGTTATGAGATAATTAAAGATTAACCTTTTTGCGATATAGATTAAAATTGATAAAATTTATATTGTAAGAAAAATAAAATTTAAAAATTTTTTATTAAAGTAGAGTTAATAATGGAAAACGAAATTTAGAATAAATTTTTTAATGGTAATTAATGCTTTTTATCTGGTGTTATATATTTAAACAATTTCATCAATTAATCAATCCACTATTAATAATACACCTCACTAAATACTGGTAAAATTTTAGGTGCCCAAAAATAATTAAAATTGAATTAATTAATGAGTACCTGTAATAAAGGATCAAAATAAATATTTAACCTATCAAATATATATAAAAATAAATACTAATTGTGACATTAAATAAAATAAGACAACACCCAGTATATAATGTAAAGTAAAATAGGTTAAAATAAATGGTTTTTTATATTAAAAAACAAAATCGTGTATGAACACAAACGTGGCAGTCACATAATAAGGCCAGTGTTCCGCTAGCTCAGTGAAAACTCAAGGTTCATAGAAACACAAATGTCCAAAATACACAATCAGCAATTAAGAGCATTTATGGATAGAAAGCTAAGCAGTAGATTCGTAGTACCCAAATTTTTTTATTTTCATTTTTAAGCAAGCAAAAAAATATAAATAAATAGTTAAAGGTTAAATGTAGGGTCTTACTCTTGAAAATTATGAATATCTGTTTTAGTTTTTTTTTCTGACAAAAATCGTGAAAATCATGAAAAAACCAAAAATGTTTGATAATTTTTTTCAAAAAAAAAGCAGATAAATTTTTTCAAAAGGAGAGTGTGAGCATAGATTTAACCTTTACTACCCATAATTTTTTTTAATCAAAAATAGGAAAACAAAATATGGTTAATACAAAACCCTTACATTTTCTACAATAACAATATTTTTTTACTGAATTATTAAAATTTGTATAATCTCTTTTTTTTCAATTTTATGTCATAACGTTTAACACATACAGGGTATCCCTCAAATAATGTAAAAAACTCAATTGGTGATAGAACTCCTAAAATTAATAAAAAACGTTCCTATAAGCATAAGTCGTTAAATGCATATTAAGGGAGTTAGGGGCTTTAAAAGAGTAAATTTTAAAAACGTTTTTCTTTTAATAATAAGTTTAAAAACAAGATAAAATTTGGAAAAAAAACTAGGGGACATAAATTTTAACCCTAAATCCAACGGTGATATGGAAAAATTATTTTTATAATCGGAAAGGGTTGGTGGTTCTTAAAACCGATTCACTTCCTTCAGCCCACAAGGAAGATGGAAAAAAGTACTAATATATATAAATCCAAAATGTTATCCATTATCTCAAATATGTACTCTAAATCGAGTACCACAAATTTTATTAAAATTGAAAATGAAGGGCTTTGGCATTGGCAACTAGTTTTGGCGAACTGCCATCATCAGGCATAGAATACAAAGTTCTTATGGCTTGGGGGAAGTGGCGGATTGAGGGGGGTCACAGTGGTCATGACCCGTCCCCAAATATTTCAGCTATTTATATTTTTTTGTATTTTAAAAAGAATAAAGCATAAAGGGTGTATACAGATTTGGCCAAAACTTTGCGGAACATAGGGTATGTCATCTAACAGGCAAGAATCCCAGTAAACGATATGCGCGAGAAAAAAAAAACGGAATATTTTGGTATATGCCTTTTTTTAAAACATTCGTAATTTATCGTAGCGCATCGGTACGTCGGCGTTTCGGGAAATACACGGACGGTCTGAGCACAAGTATGATCAGCGTTGCCACATCTAGTAATTTATACTTTTTCGGTAAATTTTCACCTTTTTTCCGAAAATTTTAGTAGACAGATTTTCCTTCATAGATTTTGGTTGATTTTAATAATGTAAAAATCCCATTAACAATAGAATTATTTGACTTTAATTTCTATGTTGCTAGACGTGTAACTAATTTTGTATTTTTATTGGTTATATTACTTCGACTGCTTTTTTTGTCGGTTATTCCCCTTATGCCTTATGGGATTCACCGTTGTATTTCCCCGACAACTGATGGTCCAATTTAATTTATGAAATTTTATATAAAAATGTAAAATGGACCAAGAAATATATTCAATAAAAAACTCATTGCAGGCGAAAAATATCATAGAACGAAATTGTTCGTTTTTATCTATTTTTCAATAGTGCGTGCTCTAGTATTATTCCAGAGCTGAAAGTGCCCCTTTTAGCACAACTGTGCTACATTTGACAACACTGCCAGCCGCGAGCACATCTCTCTCTTCCACCGTTATCTAAGAGTAGTGGAAAGTAGATCAGGTATAAAACTACTACACTAGATATAGGGAATTCAATGTGTTAGAGAGAGAGAGGTATAGGAAATTCAGCGTGTCAGAAAGAGACGCAGACAAAAATGGCGGCATATTAGGATAAAAAATGGCTGCTTCACTTCCATCAAATCACAACCTAAGTAACCAAACAGAAAAATGGTAAGCAAAAATAACTCTCAACTGAATTTTGGGAAATAATAACATTCTAGAAATAATAATAATAACATTTTTTTTTAAATGTTACAAAAAAATGTTACAATATTAAAAATATTTTCATTCCTTAATTAAGCCTAGAGTTTATAGATTTTCTATGTATAACTTTCGACACATTAAAATAAATGTTTCATTATGACAAGTATACATATTGTACAATCTGTTTAGGGTATAATATTTTTACAGGGATAGAGAGATTTTTTCCACCTATCTGTAAAAATATTTCCTGAGACTAGTTATGGCATTTTCTTTTGGGTAGATCCACGTTGAGCCCGAGTTCCAGTTGCTATTTCATCTTCATCTAAGAAACACAGTGCTCCTGGTTGCCCAAAAATTGACTCATTTTTTTCAAAAAAGTACTCAACTAATGATACTGAAGGCTCAAACCAAAACAATGAAACCGGGAATGCTTCGTCACCATTGCAGTTGATAGAAGACAAAACAACGGAATCTCAAGCTCAAGTGTGTAATGAAACTTCCACTCCAAATAAAACATTGCCAAAACCAGAAAGGCATAAAGAAAACGAAAAAAAGTAGAAAAAAACTACTCGTTCTGTTCTTTAACAAAGATAAAAAATTGTGAATAAAAAATCTTAATAAAAATTACTACTTTCGGACAAAGAAAGCATCTCCTTTATTACTTGTCTACATTTATCAATTCTAAAGTCCTTATTTATTTATTTACATTTAGTTTTTTCTTGTATATCACTTTAATTTAATTAAAATTTAAATCCGATACTACATCAAACCTTTTTTGTTTCTATCCTTTTTGTCTGCTCTAAATGAACGAAAAGGAGGCTAAACGATCTTAATTATCGAATTTAACAAATTAGCGTCTAAATTGTTTAGGAAACAATGGGATAGTCTCTTATTCTGCTGGTGCAAGCTTTATTTTAGAATGGACCTTATTACTCTAAAACGGAATGGAAAAGATAGGACTGCTGGTGTAATTGGAATTTAAGTTTTAAAATAATGATTGCAATATAATTACATTTTATTGCTATTTATTTGTTTCTTAGGAATAGTTCTTAATTGTTAAATATGTGATTACTAGGCTATACCGGGTGGTCTACAATAAATAGGATATTGGATGTTTTATTAATGACTAAACTAATAGGCACTTAGAGGGGAAACTAATATAAGCACAAAGGCCTCCAGAAATATTTTTTGTTTACAATAACCTGGAATAAATTTATTATTTTTAGCTAGTATAGTTCCAGATGGTCCCTTTAGTAGAGTTTGTTTAACCATCCTCTGCTGTTACGTCATAATCGATGACGTATTCTGCTGTTTACGTTTGTCATATATTATTTGAATGTTATTTTACACTTAACTTCAAAATTAAAATATAACTAATGACATGTTTGTATGAATAAATATGTAATGCCAAAAATTGAATTTTAACATAATTTAGTTTTTTTTTAACTTGAAACCTCCGTTTTTTTAACTGATTGGTTTCAAATTTCTACCTTTGGGATACGATTATATTTTTGGGGTGAATCCAAATATTGTAGACTGCATTTAACGGTAAAAGCGGTATTCCAGCATCTCTTTCTTTTAAATAGTAATTAATCAACTTCAAAATTAAACTTTGCTCTTTCTCATTTTTCTCACCGGGAAGACATTTTGACCATGAAAAATTAATTGAACTGTCAAAAGTAATAAATAACATTTACGTCGACATTAGTAAAGTAATACGTTAATGTCGTCATAATTCCGCCTCATTTAATGATTGAGAGATCAAGTTGGACAATGTATGACGTAATGGCAGAAGATAGTTAAACTGCACCTCTGCTTAACACATTTCAATGATCTTGACGCATATGTGGCGTCACCTGGTTTTCGTCAGAGACGCCGACGACGCACATGTGGCGTCACCCGTATGCCTGTTTTTACCAGTATTGCCGATTTGCATATAATTATACGATTTTCGTATATTTTGACTCGCCAACGTATCTTTTTCTAACTCTTTGAAATTCCATATAATTTCTGTACATTTTGGGAAAAACTATGGATCTTTTTGGATTTCCATTTATTTTAAAAATAAGTTTAGAAACTCCAAGAAACTCCAAGAGTTTATTTGGACAACTTAATTGTTTCAGTTTGTCTTCTGCTCTACTTTTATTGACCCACGCGCGGACAGTGGCTGACTGGTAGCTGGCTGCTTATTTTGGAGAAGGCCACACTCCATGTCATTGGCCAATGAAAACAGGACCTGTGTCTGGGATTCGCCAAACCGATATCGTTCGTATTGTTAAAATGCATTTTGGAGATAACTTAGTCGTTTCAGTGTGTCTTCTGCTCTACTTTTATTGAACCGCGCGCAAACAGTGGCTGACTGGTAGCCGGCTGCTTATTTTAGAGAAGGCCACACTCTTAGTTATTAGTCTTACATGAAGTTTGTCCTGAAAACTAACCTAAAAAAAATATTTATTTTATTAAAAGAAGTTTTGACTATCTAAATTTAGCCTCTGTCTTTAAAAAAATATATTTATTTATTTATTAAAAGAAGTCTTGACTATCTAAATGTAGCCTGTGTTTAAAAAAAAATTCAGAAAAACATTTCCTCGGGAATCGAACCATATGTAAAGTATACACTTTAACACTGGACTACAATAACTATAACACTATAACTACAATAACTATAACGTACCAACTTCATATAAGACTAAAAATTTGTACTGATTTTATCCGCTCCTACTCTCCATGTCATTGACAAATGAAAACAGGCCCGTATCCGGGTATTCACCGAACTGATATTGTTCGTGTTGTTGAAATACACTTTGGAACTTTTGGCAGTCTGTCTGACTGAACAGATGTGGCTGCAAAAGCTAAATCTACAAGTATCTTTTGTTTGGGTATTGGCAACAGTATAAGCAACACTGGCTTTTGAAGGCTCAGTATAAGATCGGCGATCACAACCGAGTGTTGTATCTTTGTTGACCATATTTATATTGTATTGATTTTCGAATTTAATATTTCGGGCTTGTGTAATCGATGATCAAACTGCAGGGCCATCTAGGCCTAAGGTAATGTGTATAAATATTGATAAAAAGAATCCACTTACTGAACAAGAGACAGAAGAGCTTGCAAATACATTTGATGATAGTGAAAGTGAGATTGAATTTTCACACTCAGGGTCAGAGGAATCAGGTTCTCATTCTGGCATGAACATCGAGATAATGACACGTCTCAAGTACCTAGTACAATTCTTTCTGAGGATAACAATGGTATCGACGATTCTGAAATATTCTCTTAATCTGATGTGCACGATTTTATAGTCGGGTACGGTGAAACACTCAATATAACTATAAATAATTTATTAACAGTAAAAACAATACTCTTATATTGATATTAAACACAACTGATAAAGTTAATTTATCTTGGAGTGCGAACGTCTTGAATTGAATTCCCCTTCCTCTTAAAAGTATATATACTTACAACGGCCGATCTGGAGACATCGCTGTAATCTAGAAGGGTGACGTCACGATTACTAGAATATTCGCCGTATCTCTAGAGCGCTGTGTGCGCGTTGTGTTCACAGGGCCGGTCTCGTTACAATATACCTACGGTTTAGTGATTTAATGGTGACGACCAGTTTGATTTTTTTTAGTTGGTGCCCTGATGATTTTTTACTGCATATAATTGTATAAACAATTATGTATGCAGAAGAATTTTTTCTTATTAAAAATGTAACGGAAAAATCATGGGTACAACTTGGAAACCACTTGATTTGACCTAATTCAAAGTTTGTCTTTGACTGTGGTTTCAGATGGGAAATGTAAATGTAAATCGTTTGCAAGACTATTGAAAAATCGACGGATTGTTTAATTTTCCTTGTTTTTAACAACACATGAGTAGAATTACTTTCTGCTCATTCTTTAATGCCTTCATTTTGACAAAAATCCATCACAGGGGAAGGTTTCGGAGATCGTCTTCATAAAATTCGATATATACAAAAATATCTTAATTAAAATATAGAAGAAGTTTATTATCCATTAAAAAAATTGACTATTGACGAATCCATGGTCATATGGGAAATAAGCATAAAAGGACTTGTCTTGCGAAGAAAATTATATCCTGGAGCTGGTGGAGACTTGGGAGGAAAAGGCCATGCACAGAAAGTGGTTTTATCTTTAATGAAAGGTTTAGAAAAAAGGGCAGGCTTTGTACATAAACAAGTATTATAATAGCTTTGTTTGCGGCTGCAATTTGTTTGCGGCTGCAATTCCGAATCAGTTCAGGGACTATTCGCATGCGCAGTCTAACAAGCAGCGTTCGCGATAAAAATATTCTGGATTTTTAATAACATTTCCCCGTTCGCGGATTACATCAAACTGATTCAGAATCGATTCAAGCGGTCCTTGAATTTTTATTAGTACTGAAGTTCGGTTTAACTGCTCGTGCGCAATATCGATCTTAAATTTTAATGAGTTGTCGACTGTTTTTGTTTATTGATTTTTGGTTTTTGTGCATAGCGATATAATTATAAAAAGTAATACGATATACTATAAAACTGTTTTTGTTTTGTGTTGTGTGGTGTAGGGTACTGTACGGTGTAGCAAACAGCAATCTGTTTTAATAATCTAATAAATGATAGCAAGTTATACATATTTAGGTTAGATTTTAGGTTATAAAAATTAAAAATTCAAATAAGAAAAGACAGTTTAAAGTTTTCGTTGGATCCGAAATCGTTCGCGATAAAATAAAATCCAGAATCAATTCATAACTAGGCATGCGCTCTAAGTCAGTTATGAATTAGTTCGGAATTGGTTCAGAATGGGACACGCGAACATAGCCATTAGCATTTTCTCTGCCAAAATTGCCTGATTTACACATTTACGTAACAATAACCCTTAGGAAGAGTTGTTATTGCAAAATTTCTACTATTGCAAAGGGATGGCAGTTGACAAATGGCATGATAAGCGGAATGTGTTGCTTATTTCAACCGAATTCGAAAATAGTATGGTAGAAGGTAAATGAAGAGACAGAGATAATGTCTAAAAACCTTTTTGAATTCTTTGGTACAACCAAAATATGGACGATATAGACCGTCAAGATCAAATGCTTTCTTACTACCAGAATAAACGAAAAACTCTAAGATGGTACAAGAAATTGGGAATTCATTATCCACTTTGCTACTAAATAGCTACTTAAGAAACAAAATTTAATTTTATGACTAAGCTTCTATTAAGGATGGTCCTAAAGCAAACATTTCCCTCAAAAAAATCTAACGAAGATTCAAGAACATAACTAAAACGATTTCCGTCAAAAAAAATCTAACGAAGATGCAAGGACATAACTAAAACGATGTAAGTTGTGTTTCTCTAAAAATATTAGAAAAGATATACTTTACTTTTGTTCCGGTTGTCTGGGATCTGAAGTATTATGTCTAGAAAGGATCTAGGACATTAGGACGCGGCAGCTAAGACGCAGCAACTAGGACGCGGCCACTAGGACGTGAGGACATTAGGACGCAAAATTATTAAAATTAAATAAATTTATTACAAAAATGATTCTTTTTTGTAATTTTTTTTTAAATTCCATTAGAAACACATTGTCGTGCATATTCCAGAGGGTACAGAATAGTAGTTTATAATGCTTAGTATTTTGTAATTAAAGCAATCCTATTCTCTACAGCCGAGCCGGGAAAGTTCTGGGATGATATAGCCGATTTTTTTTATTATAAAGTAATAAAAATATTTCTAATATTATTTTATTTACAATATTTTTAAAAGTGTATATATTATTCAGATGTAATTTTTAATATGTAATAAAAAATACCTATTCTAGCATATACCGCACAAATTCCTGTTTTGGAATATGTATGTTTGTCTGTCTGTCAGTGAAGTAATTTTTGTTTCTTGTAATAATGAATAGATATGCTTATTAATTGTGGTCCCCTTTCAATATCTATTACCGTTTAAAATATATCATTTTTCAAGTTTTTTAATTTTGGCCGCCATTTTCTCGGCAACGCATCTTTCGACATCAAAACTAAAAACACTTTATTGACATACTTTTTCGTCCTAAACAAGAATCCTAAGAATTATAGATTCCAATACTTAACTCCAATGGAGTTTGTGAAAATTAGTTTGTAATTGATTGCATTCTTTCCATTTAAATGTATTTTGTCTAATTTAAATCAAGTTTTTATATTTTATTATAATTTTCTATTAGAGCAAGTAATTAATGTAATCTTAAATATTTCTTCCTTTTCTATCTTTTGAACTGCTAGATATACATTTAATTGTGGCAATCCTTATACTTTAGCGTCCTAGTGTCCCCGAGTCCTAATGGCTCCGCGTCCTGGTGTCCGGCGTCCTAGTGTCTCGCGTCCTAGTGGCCGCGTCTTATTGGCCGCGTCCTAGTATCCCGTTCCGTGTCTAGAAATATGTTTCTATGAGTATTACAAATATATGATCGTTTTAAAAAATTTAGTTTTAGTGATTTGCGTCTTGAGCATTAATTTATTTTGTGTGCGATAGTTGCCTTTTTTCATTTAAAAAAATAACTTTCAAATTATTACTACTCTATTTATAAATATTTAATTATACATTCTTATGTTTTACGTGTAATGTATTAGGTTTTTTGTTTGACTTCATCTGCCAATTTGACAGGTACTGATGTTTGACGCCTATATGCGTCATCGTACTTCAGCTACAAATTTCTGTGGAGAGGCCGGTGATGCAGGGAAACACCATTTGTCATTTTGACAAAAACTTATCGTTATATTTTTCACAATCAGCATATGTCTTCTCATGAGGTCACAGGCTAGAAAGACGGCAATGAATGTGTTAAATATATAGACAAATATGCAATTCTCTATTAAGTCGAGCGGGCAGTGTGTCAACACTCGCTGAAAATGGGGCCCAGCTCAGGCCCCAATATTTAATTTAAATTTTAACAACTTCGTCCTGTTTTTCCGCTACCTTTCATCCCTTTCCCCCCCATTTTTTACCCTTATTGATGTTTTTACATTTCATGTACCAATGATTTATTATTCTTAAAGTTTTTTCTCCCACTCCCTTCTTTTACCTTATCGATAAGATAGAGCCCTTGCAATATGCAAAATTTTTTGTAATTCAACGAATTTTTGTTTTTTATGTGGCATGATGATGGCTATTAAGCCGAAACTAGTCGCCCTTTAAACCTAAACAATTTAATTAAATTTTGTGGTACATGACTTCGAGTTTTATTCAATTTATTGAACACTGGACCACATTTGTGATATGGATAACCTACTTCATTTAAATAAATATAGCATTGCTGCTACTGAATTAATTATTAATAGTAGTACAAATATTCGATTTTAAATAAGAGATTAATATTAATACATATTACAGTATTTTATTTTACATTTTATCATTTATTAAAAGATCAATAAATGTCCATAAAGCAACAATTGATAAAGATATAATCTATATTTACACATAAAAAATAAAAGAAGTACTAAACTAGAACATTCTAAAAAGCCTGATATTAAATAAACATTAAAAATAATCATCATACAAATTAGTAAACTCTAATAATCTATTTATATAAATACTAAAACGTATTGTACTCATAGTTCTTTTTATGGATTATATAATACCTAGTGTCTTATTGTTCTTTATTCTATGATAAGTTTAATAATTAAATATGTTGTTAAATTATATATACAGGTTGTTTCCAAATGAAGCTTACAACGTTTGTCTGTAGGTATCTCTCCTAAAATGGGACAAAATGATATAAGGAATAACCGCACTTGTTGCACAAACTACTATTCCGTATCGCTACTTTAATTAATTAATTAACCTTTATTTCATTAAAATAAAATCAATACTTTTATTTGCTGAAAAAAAATAACAAATTGGAATATACTTCATTTGTTGAGGGTTTTGGTTAATATTTTCAATATTTTAGAGTGTACTAATAAACATTATTAAAAATTCCAATCCGGGTTATATGAAGAGATTGAATCCCGAGGCATTTTACTCAACTAGGACAAAAAACTATATCGAATTTCTAATTGTAATCATTCCGAACATCATAAAGTTAAATGTAACTATGAACAAAGCCACCAGAAGCATAGACAATGGTAAAATGCCCTGTGGTTGTCAATTTTCAATAGATGCGAACCATGGAAAATCTACTGTTTGAGTAATGACTTTTGAAAAGTTTTTGTTGATATTTACAATAAAATTGTGCTCGGTAATTATCGTTTATTAGATGAAATGAATATTGGATGGAAAATAGTATTGAAAAAAAAATTCATTACCATCCTCTGAAGTTTTCTGTAAGCAAAAACACTGAAAAAAATTAGTGTAGTAGAAATTATATTGTGTATATAATTTTATAAATAATGATAATAAACCACAATTTCTAGTTAGGAATTAGCACTCCATGATTTTCATAACAAAAACTATTAATTAACTAAATGTTCGATAGATGGCGATTAGATGTAGTTTCTGCGTAAAAATGTAAATGTTTATTATCCTCCAATAATACTTGCTTAGTTGCCAGATGTTACGACCGCCGGGTTTTAGTTTGGACTGAAATACGGATTTTATAAACTCGCCTGGCCAAAAACTGCTGACCTATAATCCGATATATAAAATTACTTGTGTATTTTTTAATATTTTTATCTAAATATATACCTGATTTGTACAGTAAAAATTTTTTTTAATTTTTTTCTTCAAATAAATAACCTCGGTTTGATTTATATTATAATAATTTTTTGAGTACCAGAAGTCTTTACTTTTACTTTTGTGGAAATTATTTGTTACTTACAAAAATTTTATCAGGAAATGAATATTTCAGATTAATCTCCAACAAAGGGTTAAAATGTAATGATCCAAAAAAAAATAAAAATTTTGCTTTAAATTAATCACTTTTTCAATTTTTTTCTGATTTTAATTAGGTGACCAGATTTTAAAGTTCGAAATCCGGGCTTTTTTTGTGCAAAATAATTATTTTATTATTATTGTTATGATGGTTGTATACCGAGTGTAAATGGTTCGTGGGTAAATAGATTTATACAAAACTTTGGTCAATGACAAAACAAAGGACACCGCACACAATGTTAAGAAATTGGCCCTCGGTGGAAGATAATGAAAATTTTATATGTTATTTGTGTTACTAGAAGTAAATAAAATTTGTCAAGTTTAAATTTCTTCTATGACTGGTTTAGCCTCTACAGAGTGTTAAAATTAATACTGTTTTGGTAACTCAAATACTAATTTTAATTTATTTGTATTTCTGAGCTGAAACAAGAAAAATGAACTGAAAAAATTAATAAACCCAATATAGAAAATAAGTGCAACTAATAAAAACAGTTTAGTACTATTATACAGGATGTCTCATTTATATGGAAAATACACCAACCAAAATTACAAAAATGTTTAAAAAATAATTATATTTCGTTAATCTCTATTTAAATGAAATCCCTATAATGAAATATACAGGGCGGAACGCCTTGGTCTTTATATGGAAAAACGGTAAGATTGTGTAACGGTAAGATTGTGTAAACAATGGAATACTCTGTATTTTTCCTTCCCTCTCTTTTTTTTATTCTCTGTATTTTTCTCCAGTATGATTCCTTTCTTATTTAGATTTTTTTTATATATCATTTTTATAGAGGGGTTTTATTTATTTTTTCTAGTTTTTTCTCATTTTTTTGGGGTTTTTTCGATTTTTTCTACTTTTTGTTTTTTTTTTGTTTTTTCTGTTTTTTTTTTTTGTGAATTTTTCTAATTTTTTATCACTGTTCTGTTTTTGGTTTTCTATTCTTTTTCTTTTGTTTTTAATTTTTTCTCATTTTTTTCAATTTTTCTTATTTTTTGCAATTATTTTAGACTTTTTTGGGATTTATTTGCGATTTTATGCAATTTATTTCAATTTTTTTAATAGTTAAAATTTGTTCTTAATAAACTATATATTGTACTACTGTATATTTATAGCAAAAATTTTTTGTTGTAAGTTGACAAACCAAATTATACAAGGTGTTCCAGAATAAAGGGGACAAACTTCGGCAGTAAACTATGCTTTCATTTAATTTTAAGACCAAAAATATTTATAAACTCATTCTCTAAATTGAGTGTTAACGAAATTACAGGGTGTTAAATGTTCAGGAAAATTTCTTAGAAATTACCAGATTTCGTGGTCTCTGTTTTTATAAAAAAATATATAAAACAATGATAATATTAATATGAAATACATGAATTTTTAGATCAAAATAATCAAAGTGAATTAAATTTTTAGACAAGCTGTAAAAATAAATTAAAAATAGATTCTCTTTTTGTGATTGAGACTGAAGGAGTACCACAAACATTAGATAATTTATAACATTATAAAAGATAAGGTATGAACTTTTAAGTAAATGTAAAAAATATGTATACCGGCATAAAAAAAATTATTAAAAATAACAGCAAATAAAATTTAGAGAGTTGAAATAATTAATAATGATAACAGGGGACATAAGTGAAAATATAATATAATAAAAACTTACCCTGTATATCGAGGGGAAGAAAAGAAATTTTCAATAACCGACACAGACAAAATAAAAGTTAATTGTTCTGACTGAAGAGACAAAGATAGGGAATTGTTAACATGGGAAAGACATTTTATAGTCATACCAAGAAAAGAGCGAGATCTTGAGAAGGGACACTACGCGAGTAAATTAAGAAGGGATAACAAGCGAGTCTGAAATTAAGATATACTGAGTAGAGGAATAATATAACAGAAAAAAACATAACAAAAGTTAAAATTAATATATAATATGTGCTACAAATAAATTAAATGAAATATAATCTAACATTTATTGTTTATTTTTGAAAACATATGAACGATAGAAAAACATGGAAATTAAGAAAAAATAGAAAAAATCCAAAAAATTAGAAAAATAGAAAATAATAGAAAAAATCTGGAAAATATAAAAAAATTGGAAAATAAGGAAAAAGTGGAAATAATATGAAAAAACTGGAAAAGCGGGAAATAATTGGGAAAATAAGGAACTATAGAATAAAATAAAAAATGGGAAAAAATAAAAAAAATAGAAAACAATTGAAAAAATAGAGTAAAATAGAAAAAATTAAAAAAACCAGAAAAAGATAGGGTTAAATTAAAAAACTGAAAAAATAGAATAAAAATACAGAAAGAAAGAAAAAGAGAGGGAAAATGGGAAAAAATAGGTAAAAATGGAAAAAATGGTGTAAAAATAGAAAAAAAAATAGGAAAAACTAAAACAAAAAACTGGAAAAAAATGGGCGATAAAAAATTGGAAAAATGAGGAAAAAAATAGTAAATAATAGAAAAATTCAGAAAATAGGAGAAAAAGAGATATAAACAAAAACAGAAAAAAATAGAAAAATAGGAAAAAATTAACCAAAATAGAGAAAAATTAAGATAAACGTCTTTTCAGCTTGGATAACACAGAATTTATTTCATTAATTTTTTTAACGTTTTAGGTTCCATTATTTGCTGACTTCTAATTTCTGGTACCTCAATCCCATCAAATTTTGCTGATTATCGAAAATTATAGCCTCCAATAAAATTTATTTTTCAACAAAATGAAATGAAATTTAATATTTGTTTACTTTCGCGCTTAATCTGAAAAAAATTTCATTATTTTATGACCTAATTATGATATTTTGTCTATTTAATTTACGTTTTTTTTCATTATTTTGCTCTAGGAATTTGAGATTTTCATTTGCTTCTTCCATATTTCAACTGGTTTTAGGCAAAATAATATTTAGATTTTATTGCGTAATAGTTGAATATACTAATAATTGATGGTCATTAATGGTCTTTAACCTGTTGACTAACATAATTAATGATTTATTACTCAAACAATTATTTAGTGTTTGGTTACATTTAAATCGTTGTAATTTCTGTTTGTTTGATATATTTTTTTTGATTTTTGTTATTGGCCATGTATTTTCAGTACACAAGCAATGGTATACACATTAACATGATTAAGTCCCTAATCCAACAACCATTGTCAGTTTATTCAAATATTCTATCTTGGGGAAGCCAGAGCGCGATATTGAATATTACTCTCTGCGTACGTAATTCTGATTATGCGATCAATATTGTTCGTTCTGCTCCGGTTTAAGGCTGGATGCTAAGTCCTCAGGTATTAGCGTTACCCATGAATTGATTTATGATACAGTTTGGAAACTGTGGAGAAGCGATTATAGAATCAAGCGGTCGCTTTATGTCTTCTATGAGCCAGTTTCATCGGAACATTCAACCCTTACAGTGTTAATTATTGCCATTAGAGCATGTGGTAATGTCAATATTAGCAGTAAATGGTTAAACTTTAAAGAAAAATGACGACACATTGTTTAATTGGTACAAGGAATATTTAATTAGATAACTATAATTTGCTCAAAGGAACTTATCTATAATACATGATATTGCTAACAATGGAGCGCGTATATTAAGATTTAAAAATTGTATCAATTCAGCAAGCTAACAGTATCCAAGTAGCCCAATTACGAATTGTGTTGACTTAGGTCACTGAAAGTAATAGGTGGACGATCTAAGGCGACCAGCTATCCATTGCTGAAAACATAGTTGGAAAATTCTAAGCCGTTCTCAAAATATCGCCAGGATAGAAGAACTGATGAACAAACAGACTTAGGTCACTGAAGATAATAGGTGGGCGATCTACGGTGACCAGCTATCGATTGCTGAAAACAGAGTTCTAAAATTCTAAACCGTTCTCGATTTATCTCTGTGAGGGACAGACAGACATTGTAAAGTCAATAAGTACCTTCGCATTGCTTCGCTACTGCCGAAGCACAATTAGTAACAATTAACCTATTTTTAATTTTTTTTAGATCTGTTAATTTAATGTTTGTATTAGCTAGTAGCCACTGTAAACAAATAAAAATTTTAATTTCTTTTGTAAAAAACACAAGACCGTGTAACCCCACTTTGGTCGTTACGGGTCACTTTGGTACCTTGATCCAGGTTTCGGATTGCCTCGGGCGCCACCTTCCGTTTATAGCGTGACGGCAACTGCACGGGCAGCTTCAGTGGAAAAATAAATTACTCCAGGGGTCGTTAAGGTATCCACCAAAATCACTGGCGGCCAAAAGGACGGTCCTTAGTTGCCCTACTGGGTTTAAGTATCTGGGTATTAGCTGCTCGGATGTTAAAACTCAAAAACAAATAAAATTCAATAAATAAAACTTTTATTTTTACCAAAATTCCGGATGAATGAAAGGTATGCAACGGTTCTTTTCAAGGATAGTACAGGAACGTATTCCGGGCTGGCGTGGCGGTCGATGACGGTTCTGGACTCCGGTTATAATCGAACTTGGCTTCAGCTTGGCCTATCTGTAAAGGTCTTACGACCACTGTTATTCCAATTGGAACGGCTACAGCAACTCGTACTTCGGACTGCCACTGCAGCTTCCGACAACGGTTTGAATTGCCCTACTCGATATGAACTTCGGCGTCTAAGAAGCACAGACGAGAGTGGCCTCATCTGTCTTGCGAAAGTTCAACTGGTATGACTAGCCTTTTATTCGAAGCTTCTCTCATAATTTTAAGTTGATTCTAGTCCAGTGCCGTGCGCGATTTAATTTATATATTTTAATTATTACGGAAACAAGTAACTGCGGCGTTCAATTTGTCTTCCTGTAAAATGTAAAGCTATGAGGTGAACAATTACCTAATCTGTGCAAAAAAACCATTTTATTGGGAATAAACAAAATTCACTCTAAAATATATATAAATATGTATAAATCATAAACAAAAAAAGGATACAAACATTCAATCATTTCAGAACAAAAAAAGAACTGTAAGTTGGCATAATAACATATACCTAAATAAATTATTATAATCTTTGGAATGTGAATAGGAACAATAAAACAATAAATTAAATTACATACTAAAGAAATAGTAAACAAAAATGGAACTCACGAAAACATGAGGACAAGCAAAGTACAGTTTGATTTGGAAACAGCGGACAATAATAAATTGAATTCTTTCTTACTTTTCATTCTTCCCAGCAAACCAGACATCGTCTCCGTTTGATTCTTATATTGTCCGCATCACTTTTAGGACAATGTTCAGGAATATTAGCAATTGGCAATGGCGCTGGTAGTGAAGGTACAAGAAGCTTGTCAATAATAGATAACCTATAGTCATAAAGGTTTTACTACGGCCCGCCAATACTTCACCTTTGGTGAAGTATGGCAAACCGTAGTATTGAAATCGTGCAAAAATCTCAACATTTTTTTTGCTCCAAATGACTTAAAATGTCATGAAACGTGGAAAAAATTGATTTTCTACCGAAAAAAAAGTCTGTCTGTGTTGATGTGTGGATGTCTATAGGCACGATAACTCGATAACTGTACCGCCGATCCGGAAAATTCTGTCGGTTTTTATTCAAAAAATAAAAGCTCTATCAGAAGATGAGCAATTTCGGGTAAGCGAATCCCGGTCCCGCCTACTAAGTGAAACTTATATTCGAGATATCTCGATAAGGAAATCAAATTTGTTGATACTGATTTATATTAAGGTGTTGTGTAAGTCAAGACGCGTTGATTGATATCCATATCGCAACTGGATCGTTGAAAAAAAAAATTATTGGAAAAATTCCGATTTTTTCGAATCGGACTTTCTTCCGCTGCCGGAAACGGGCCGTAGTCTTGAAAAATCGCGCAGAGATTATTCCTTTTACTAGTTTTTTATTGGTTTCATTCCCTTTCTTGTAAACCTCTTCCTCTTGCATAATTGTTATTTTGTTTAAAAAAATTTTCATTGAACTTATTCTTTTTGTTATTTTTTGATTTGAGGTTATAAAACTACTCCAACCATATATGTAATACTCCTATATCGCCAACGTCCTATCTTTGCCTGTAGAAACAAAGCGTTCCGACAGAAGGAGATGCAAGATCGGAATTGGGTGCCAACGCGCATGCCCATATACATAAATTGCATTGGCGTCGTGTCCGGTGGTGAAAAAGTAACGTAGAGAAAAGGAAAGTTAAGCAAACGTAGGCGATTTTACAGCTGTGACGTTTATGACTATCCCAGACTGCGTGAGAGAGATACGATCGTCTACACTCTACTACCGGCGACACACTTCTCTCTCAAGCTGGCGATATAGGAGTATTACATATATGCTCCCAACTTACTGAACTATTAGAATTCCCCTAAAATGACAGGTTTTTTTGCCAGCAGTGGAAATCAGTAGCTGCGTTTTGTTGCTCCACTTCTGTTTCTGGTGACAATAAAAACGCTGCTTTTTTATACCAAACGCTGGGTTTGGGTACATATTTTGACTCCAAGGAAATATTGGGTTCGAAATATTGGGTTCGAAATAAGAATGAAGTTTATCAAAAATGTTGGTCATTGTTATTGTTGTCTATTTTATATAACAAATTTAGTTTTTAATACAAATTATGGAAGGTCATCTGATTAAAATAGACGATTTCCTATTGGAATTAGAATTTCATTACATTCGTCGTTTTCTAAAAGCAAGCTTCTCGTTCTATGTTGTTGGGCAATTATCTGTGCTAATACACCCCTAAGAAAATTATTCTATTATGCCATTTTAAGAAAGTATCAAATCTAAATCTGATTTTGTATAACAAAAAATATAACCCAACGTAACAGAAAAATGGCTTTGATAGACAAGAGAAAATAACCTCTTCTTTGCACTACATTATTAACTTCTTCTAAAAGAAGCAACAACACGTAGCTAATATTACATTTCTCATTTGTCACTTTTGAGAGTAGTCACGTGTCTGAGGTAGTGACGTAATCATTTGGCCTGAATGGACAAAATTGAATCTTGCATAAAGCTTTTAAATAAAAATTAGAGTTTAACTGAATCATTAGACTACGAATAAGCCCGGTAATTTTTTGAAAAACTTGTTTGCAAAACTGCGAATGTATCTTCAGGGATACACTGCTCGGTACCTATAATTTCGCAAATACTAAACAATCTATTACATATTGCGTTAAGTATAAAATGCAAATTAAACATTTTTTTAAATGTACATTTTATTGCAATGTAAAACAGTTCCTTTTTTCCAAGCCACACAAATGAACATCACATTTTACGCATCTGGCCGTTGTTTGTCCAGTTGTGCACACTTTACACCGACCTTTGTGGAAAAATTTAAATTGTGTCCAATTTGGTCATACCGAACTTCTTGTAAAGATCATCAATAATCACTGTGCAACTAATTTTCTAAATTTTTAATGCCAAGTACTTGGTATTTTCTTCATTGATTTCAGAGATTTGAAGGAGATTTTGATCTCGACGACACAAGAGCCATGCATTTATTTATCAATAAGTTGTGAAAGTATCGCTAAATCCCATCTTTATGTTTTAAATTACTGCCGGGCAGATCATGTTTCTACAGATACATTGCACAGGCTCGAAGTGCAATAATATTTGATAAATTTGTATTGGCTAGCAATTAATGTATCTCAGGAGATACATTACCTATTAGAGAGTTAAATAAGCATTTTGGCGCCACATTAATCCTTCAAAAATCACAGATGATTTTTCTTGTGAAGTAGATATTTATTTCCAGAAGATAAATGATCCACATGTATAATACAAATTTACGCTTACTATGAGATATTTTAGTATAAATCCCTATTGGCCAACACTGTGAAATTTGTTAATATTTAAAGTTTATCCTAGCAATTAGAAATTTATAAAAGCACGACAAATTCTTTTTGGACAGACTTTTTTTTAATTATTTTCCAACCACTCAACGATTCCTAATAAGAATTTTTAAACAACTATTATTCAAAATCACAAAGGAATCGGAAAGGTCTAAGAAGTTGCAACGACTTAAAGAACATTGTAACGCAAGAAAGATAAAGATTTCTTTGTTATTTTACTTCTGAGGGTAAATATTAAACGTCTTAAATCTTGGCACGAATTAATCCTTTCTTTATATTGAAAGAGTAAGAGCTTATTTATAGTGAATATATTTTTAACATTATCAACAAATATATTCAATTTTGTATCAAAAACAGATAAAGTCTTTAAAACTATACACTTCGACCATTAGCATACATGTTTCATCCTTATAGGAATCATCAGTGGTATTTTGTCGGAATGCATATTTTCAAAAACCTACTCTGTATAACCCAACCCTGTATGTACTATAAAAATGATAGATAGTCACGATATCTATCGTAGATTGATGGATACCAACAGGATATAGCCGCTTAATATAATAAAATCATCTGTAAGAGCGACTAACCAAGGACAACTTGGTGCCGGTAGATGATCGAACCCTTCCGCAATCATAATGCTTTATAGGGGGAGCGGTCACCTTGCAATTAAATCAAAAAGAGAGAGAGAGCAAGTTTTTGAAACTATAGATTCCTCTGTAGAAGTCACTAAACAAGGACTTACCAAGTACAACTTGATGCCGGTAGATTAAATTTTGTATACATAAAAACTCATCTCCAAAATCCTGTACCCTTTCAGTATAGAAAAGCGCCACAGTCAACAGTGGCAGCGTTGCTTTAGTATTATTTTTTTGGTACATGTATTAAAGATCTGAATGAATAAATCATCTCATTGATATCCATTTATTTTGAATTGATTATTGACTCTTAGCAAAAATCCAAAAAGGGATCAATTGGAATCAAATAGGAGATATCGGATACACTTATAAATTAATTTAATTAAATTTTAAAAGATATGTCTAATTTCAACTCTATTTTTCGTATAGTATAAATTAATTAAATCAATTACAAGTTATTATTTTTATATTAGTTATTTTAATTTAATATTTATCTCCAGGAATAGAATTTAATAAAGCTTTTACACTCATTAATAACTGTTCTGAAGTCCGGGCACAGTTAGAAACTCTTTTTGTTAAAGGATTTAGCAGAGCCAGTCCATAATCGGTCGCCGTGTTATCAAATTTATTGAAAATTTATTCAAATTGCGACACGGAGTATAAATCGTATTTAATATTTAAGCCTGATAAATAAGGCAATGTATCAAGCAGAAAACTATAGAAGAAATATGGAGTTTGGCGTGAGAACAAAGACATTATCACAATAGGTCCTGATAAGCTATTGTGATAATATAATAGTTCATCAACATGACACTAGCAGAAATGTTAACTAACAGACCTTGTCGGAATGTCGCTACTGTCTTTTTTGGACAGTGGCGTACTTATTTAAATTTACAAAATCAGACAATTAAACAAAAAGGCAATTATATCACGGTTTATCTCTTTTCTTTACTTTCTTCTCTAGTTCCTGGAAGTTAGACCTAATTTATCATATACGCAATTCGAAAAAAAATCACAATAAAGAAAAAAATTGGTTGTGTCACCCCAAAACATTCCCGTATCCAGAAATGAATACTTTTTCAAATATTTAATGTTCTTCCGATGGATAACCGAAACCAATATATCGTGGAAGAATATACACAGACAGATAGTCACACAGACAGACACACAGACAGACTCACAGACTTCCATCTGGAAATGGTCTAAATCGTCTCAGGGGACCTCAAAATTAATATTTCCATCTTTATCTCGAAAAAATTTTTTTGGCTCGGATGGTGCATCTGAAAAGAAAAAAATTAATATTTTTTATGGCTTTTTCTTATTCGCATCTGCTTGATGTAACCGATTTTTTTCAGAGATTTTTTTTATTATTTGTTTAAAGGGTTATAAACGATTGTATTTCTGTTTTCTTTGATTTCTCCTCTATTTCCTGATTTAATTTGATTCCCTCCTGTAACTGATTTATTAGTCTCTCCTTTACACTTCATTTACCACAATCATTTATTTATATTTTTCTTCCTACCCAACATTTCCTTTTGGATCTATTCTTTTGTTTCTAGTATCATTTTTGTATTATTATAATCAGATACTTCCTCCTACAGATAAAGTGAAGGAACTTATTGATCATTGCAACAGAACTCCTCGTAGGCTGTATCGCCAATATTCACTAGACAGTGTGGGAGAGTATAGGTATCAAGGGCAGAGGGGAGGCAATTTTAGAATTTGCTGCAGAAATAATTTAGAGATTGCAAATAAAGCCAATGAACCGACCATCGTAACTAAGATAAGAATAGGGGTCATTACAATAGGGACTATAAGGGCGTGTTCGCGGTTACGGGAGTGACAAGTCTCACGGAAGGAGTCGTTATTTGACCACAAGTATATAAGATATGCATTTTGGGAAAATCACGGAGGGGAGGAAGTACTGAAACCAAAGGACCAGCGACCAAGAAACTTTTAAAAAGAATCCCCACAAGGCACTGGAGGAATAATTCTCTAAACCGAATAAATCTTATCAAGTTGAGATGGTGACAGAATTCCTTACACACACTAAAACTAAAGTATATAAAAAAAATGCCTTTTAAGGCTACAGAAGGGGAACCTAGACGTCTTTTGGTATAATTGAGACCATTCTAAAAAAAGAGCAGAAGCCAACATACTTTTTAACCAGTCCAAAAGAACTGGAAATCGGGAAGCCTATAAGTCATATAGAAGGAAATACAGCTACACTGTAGGGAATTCAAAGGTTAATTACTGAAAAAAAATCTGTAACAATATAGAGAATATTCTTGCAAGGTTCAGAATCAGTAAAATACTGCAAAGGGAGAACAAGGATGTATTTGGTCTTTAAAAAATGAAAATGTGGAGTATGCTAGCATTGCGGACGAGACTTTAGACTTGTTATTAAACTCACATTTGTGAGGTTGCTTACTTAACCAATGCCTCAGAAGCAAGTGCCACAAATCAGAACTGCATATTAGCAAACAAAGTTGTAAACAGAACTAAACATGTATTGGCTCTGAGAAGTTTTCAGCCATACAATACAGCTGGATCTGATGGCATATTTCCGGCCCTTCTACAGAAGGACAGAAAGATCTAGAAGACCTACTGTGCCAACTAGTCGGTATCAACTTGGTATTGGGGTATCCCAGCAAAATGGAGGTTTACAAGAGTCGTCTCCATACCCAAAGCGGATAAAGCTTGTTACGCAGAAGTAAAATCAGTCTGACATCATTCCTCTCTAAAAATTTAAAAAAGTTGATTGACAAATTTATAAGAGATGATATATTGGTAAACAATCAGATTCACCTAAACCAATTCGCATACCAATCATAGAAGTCCTGCGATGTTGCGGTTCACACGCTGACATTCAATTCAAAACAAGTATTGAACTGTCGAGAAATTGGCCTAGTGACATTTCTAGATATAGAAGGGGCATTTGCCTCGCTTTCATACAAATCCATAGTAGGAGTTATGCGGATGCGAGAAGCCGCTCAGTGCATTACGCGATTGGCAGTCTTCATCTATAATTAAATGCTGAATAAACTTTTTCTCAATGTAGTTGCAACTGAATTTTCGTATGACTTGACAACGTCGGTATTTATTTGTTGAAAAAATAAAATCAGTTTTTTTTTCACAATTTTTTAATACATGACAGGAATAAATATCTTTGTTGTTATGAATCTAAAAATAAAATGTTTCAAAATATAACTATTTTTGGTAATACTTTTTATTAAATATCCGAATTTTAAGTAATTTGATTAAGTAGTTTTATTTTAATAAAATAGAGAAAACCAAAACTAATTTTTGTTTTCTTAAATGCTAATAAGGAAACGATAATGCTCTCACAATGTCGCAATATATTTGGCCATTAAAAGAACTTTAATCTTAGAATCGCCCTACATAGGTCATGTATTGCCTAATATACATAAAAGAAATATTGTTATCATGAACATTTTCGTGCAGGGGAAATTTATGTTTGAAATTCTGTAATTAACTCAACCAGTTAGCTCAATAAAAAAATAATAAATTGTTTTTCTTTTTGAGAGGCATTTCATTTATATTTTTTTTCTATGGAAATTTATGTTGTTCTTTAAAAAAAGAGACTTATAGTTATTTTATACATTTTTTTTTAGATCGTTAAAAATATAAATTATTTTATGTTTACTTTAATTTTTAATTTTTTAATAATAAATTATTTGTAAATAAACAATAATCGTAAATTTGTGGAATTTTGGTTTAAGAAAAAAGTAACAAAATGACGCTTGTCAACGCGTGTCAAAAATTTTAACACTCTTGCATTCTTTTTGCATATAATGTTTTTTTCTTTTTCAATTATTTACTGCAAACATTTTCTATGCCGATGATGATTTTAATTCAGAAATTATTAATAATAGGTTTACGTGTAACAGAAAAAACATTTAATTGTTTTTAAGAACCACATAAAATAGAATCAAACTTTATTCATTATCTACTATTGTGGCATACTTATGAGATGTCTTCTATAGTCATTCTTTTCATTATTGCAAAGTTTGAACTTCCAACCACTTAACGTTTTATCTCTTTTAACGAACTTTTTTTTGTTTCAGCCGACAAACTTCCTCCCGGTTTTCCTCAAATCACGCAATCCCCGACAACAAATAAAGTAGTAGAAATCGGACACAATACGGTTCTAAAATGTGAGGCCACTGGTAACCCGCCACCGAAAATAACATGGCTGAAAAATATGCTTCCAATCAATATCAGCAGTGTTCGGACAAGGTATTCCATGAGGGACGATATGCCAGGTAAGATTTATTCATATTTTATTTTACAAATGTAAAATGTAAACAATTCATTTAAAATAATATGTTATTAAAGTAAGTGTCTCAAATTCAGACACCTTTAGGAATTCACGTTACATTTTATTCAATGTAATTAATAATTATTCAGTGACGTTGATTAGTTTTAAAATTCTAGAATTAATAATTATTTCTAAAGACATCTGACCAATTATTTATGATTAAACATTAATAAATTATTTAACATATATTTATTATAACCATCTGAAAATCACTTAATTCCGACAATAAGAGTGCAGCTTGTTGAAAAATTGACATAAGTGCAGAATGAACATTATTTAGACATAAAATAAAATCACTTATTCATTATTAAAACTAAACCAAATGAAATCAAAGGAATAAACGAAATAAATGGAAACAAACGAAAACTAATGATGAAAACAAACAAAAACAAACGAAGATAAACGAAAACAACTTTAAACAAATGAAAAAATAAACGAAAACAACTCAAAACAAATGAACATAAACAGACCAAAACTAATGAAAACAAATGAAAACAAACAAAAACAAACTAAGATAAACGAAAACAACTGAAAACGAACGAAAACAAAGGAAAAAATAAACGAAAACAACTGAAAACAAACGAAAATAAACTAAAACTAATGAAAACAAACGTAAAATAATGAAAACAAACGAAAACAAATGAAAAGAAATGAAAACAAGCGAAAACAAGCAAAAACAAACGAAAACAAATGAAAACAAATGAAATCAAATGAAAAGAAATGAAAACAAACGAGAACAAACGAAAACAAACGAAAACAAATGAAAACAAGCGAAAACAAACGAAAACAAACGAAAACAAATAAAAACAAATGAAAACAAACGAAAACAAATGAAAATAAACGAAAACTAATAAAAACAAACGAAATCAAATGAAAATAATCGAAATTAATGAAAATAAACGAAAATAAACGAAAATAAACGAAAACAACTGAAAACAACCGAAAACAAATGAAAATAAACGAAAACAACTGAAAACAAATGAAAATGATAAAAGTTTGAGTGACATTAATTTTAAGGTTCTTTTTTTATTCCAAGGATTAGGATTTTTATAAAAACATTAATTTTGGTGTATTTGGGAGAAAGTTAGGTATTTTTTTAATACAGGTATCACACACCCCTGAATTCAACCCTTATTTTGAGTTTTGCCACTATTACACACCAACATATCGTCTTTCTAAATTAATTTTGGGAAAGACAATATTGGCACTTATTTTTTACCAATGTTATGGTAAGATTCATGAGATCGAAGTAACATATGTTATAAAACTAATAAAACAAAATAAATGGATTATTTACAAAAATTCCCATTCAAACTCCTCATCGACATCTTCGCAACCGGCACATTCCTCCTGTGCCTAATGCTTACACTTGAAACACCTAATCCTTCGTTATCCTTAGACTTCGAGAACGGAACATGACAATAAAAACATTCCACATCTTTTCCGTCATATGGTTGATCATCTGATTCATGCTTTCTTTTATTTTTATTATCCTCGTCCTCTTTTTTCAACTTCTCTTCTCTGTAAGAACTCATTTTTGTATGGACTAGATCTTTTTGTCGTTGTCTTGCCCTTTTTTCGGTTTGTTTTTCTTTGTTTTAGGCTCTTTTGTTTAGGCAAAGGAGTGATTTCTTTTGGACTTAGTACTCCAAATGAATTGGGTTATGATTTCGAAGTATTCTCTACTAAATGGTTTACGTTTCTGTGAAGCATGTTCTTTATCTTTAACTTGAGCTTCTGGTCCATCTACTGCATGGTTTTCATCTACCGCATTTCCTGCAGCTGTCGCTCAATCTTCTAGTCCATTCGATGCATAGTCTTTAGCTGTATCTCCAACTTCGCGTCCAACCACTGCTCCTAATTCAGCTGTAGTTGCATCTGTTAATCCATCTACTGCTGCTTTTTGATTATTTGACAAATCGTATTCAGCATTAGGGGGATTATTGTTTTCAGGAATCACGGAAATGTCAGATACCTTTGTAGCAACAAAATCTACGTCAGGGAACACGTTTTGGTCCATAGGGAAAATGCCACACTTTCGAAATCCATTTATGGCCGTAGCTGGTACAACTGCATGCAAAAATGCTTCTGCAAGAAGTGTACTGATGTGTTATAACTCTGCCCGGGTTGTTACGCAGGAATTTTCACAAGTTTGGACGTAGAAAGTTTTGAAAGGTGCCGTAAATAACTTATCTAGTGGTTACAGCTCGTGGCTGCACAGTGGGGGGGGGGGGGGGTAAACATACAACAGTTGTAAAATTCTTTCAGGCCTTTTTTATAAAGTTAATATTTTTGGTGTGGGTCTCATGACCCTCTAGGATCAGCAGCACTGGATCTTGATCGGATGGTTTAGCGTGTTTCAAAAAATGATCAAACCATTGTATGAATAGAAAAAAGCAATTCTTCATCCGGGCTCCATCTTGAAGTTCAATCTTCATTCGTTTTCTTAGAAAGATCACAAATGGAGGAACGAAAGTGCCTCCTGCGGACATATAAACTGCAAATGTGGACAGCAAATCTCTTCCGCTGAACGTACTAGCACCAACTTGAGCGAAACAACTTTAGTGTTCCTCGTTTGAACTGTCAAAAGACCAATTTCATCGACATTGTATATGCGATGAGTAGGATAGAAATGTTTGTCTTGCACTGTTTCAAAGATGTTAAAAAATTTGTTTACATTGGTTCTATTAAACACTCTGTGCTCTTGCCATCGACGGTTTCTTAGGGCAATATTAGGGTGGCGTTTTCTAAATCATATCACCCAATCCTTGCCTGCCATTCTCTTTTCTTTGTTGAATCGATGCGGTAGATTGTTTTTTCAGCAAACTGAAATGCCAAATGGCGTAGATCCTGCATTGATATATCACACAATCGTTTTTCCATATCAAAGACATGATTAAGGAGTTTTTCCTCTTGTTCCTGATTAAATACACATCGATAGCTTCCTAGAATCTTTCTACCTTCAATGGTATCACGATTTTTAGGCCGCTTTACCCGACGAGCTGGGTGGTCACTTTGCCCGACTGGAAGCCATTAGAAAAAATGTGGTCTGCACTCAATCTAGATCACTCATACGAGTTTTAAGGTTAAAATACGCCGATTCAACATTACTACAGCAATTAATTAAAACCTTACTTTAAACTTATCTAAAAGCAACTTTATTACCTACTCACCTTACATCAAACAGATCCTAAAATAGTCCTAGGAAAATACTAGAATATTGTTTTTAGAAAGCCATAAAATACTTTGAAATTATTGAAAAGTCGTTGAACCATCATGAAATGATTCTTGAAAAATTCGTAAATATTCCATGATGAGAAATAGTAAAAAAGAGTTGCAATAATATTAGGCCATAAAAAATCCTTATTAGGTCCTTAAAAATTTCTTGAAAATCGTTAAAAAATCCTTTGAAATTCCTATAAAAAATCCTTGAAAAATCCTTATAAGTTGAAAATTTCTGATAAGCAGCCAAAATTAATAAAAAAACCATAAAATAGTAAAAATATTTTTTTTATAATAAAAGTATTGTATTAAACATTGAGGAAAATGGCTTTGCTGCTGAACAAACAAAAATGTTAATTCTGGATAAAACTAAATCATAATCTGAACTCAATTCCTGATCGTTCTGTATAATATAGTGACTGAAATTTTTTTATAATCAAACAAAGTTCATAAACATATCATGCAATAATGGAAAATTATAATTTTTTGAGATAGAAAAATATTTAGAATTATTGAGGCGAAGTAATTACATATTTTTAAATATTGAGGCGAAGGACTAGGTATTAAACAACAAAATTTTTTCTTAAGAATATCAATTATAATTAATTTATTAACTAATTTTTCTCATTTTTATATACTATTATTGATTCGAACGCATCCACTTTTGTACACATTTTTTAATCCATCATCATTTCAGTAGTAATCCGGTTCTGGAATCTAAAACAACTTTAAAAAAAAATTGAAATGTCTAATTAGCCAATTTGCTTAGGGTTTTATTAATATCCTAAATCCCTACATTCAATATTGATCATAAAAGGTAAAAACCCAATACAAATTTAAACAACAAAAAATATAAAAAAATTAGCTTTATCCATTGTAAAATAATTTTGTATAAGCATTTTTAATTCTTTGAAATTCAGGGAATCCCAGAGTCGTACGTCATAAACCTCTATAAAAATAATCCAAGAGATTAGGAGAAGGGATCTTAGATCCTAGTTATCCTTGGGAAAATGTAGAATTTCAATTTACTCTGACGGTATTATAAGGACCCCATCCGACCTGCATAAAATATTTAATATCCTCTTAGTAACAATAAAGGGATATCATCAAACATTTCTCATAACAAATTAATACGCGTATGTTGATTTGATACCTAATCAAAATTTAATCTAATTAAATATTTATTAATTAAACCGCTCCAAATATTTTCTGAAAACCGGACTTTTTACTTTTGAATTAACATATTTGTTTCAATTTTCATAAATTCCTATATGAAGGTCGGATCTAAATTTAATATGCTTGTCCATTTTTTGCGAATTTGAAAGTATTTTAATTATAAATTTGAATCAATATTTTTAATTTTCCCTATGTAAAAAAATTTTTACAATTTTGATTTTAGATTATCTGTTTCTAAGTGATAAGGAATATTTTTTTATCTCGGCCTTCAGAGAAGAGAGGTATAGTAATCATGCTAAAAATTGGGTAGTTACTTTTCATTGGAGAAACTCTTTTTAAGGTCCCTTGATGATGATTTTGATATTTTCCCGATGACTTCTGTGTGTGTGTTAGGATGAATGTATGATGTAATTACGATAACTCAAAAAACACTTAATTAAAAAAATTGAAATTTTGCATCCAACTCTATGATATCTCAGATTAGATCTGGTTAGATTTTGGTATCAATTGGACAACCGGAAGTAGCAGTTGCTATGACTGATGACGTCATTACTAATAAATATGGCAATTAAGTTTTACACATGTATTTTATGTACACTATAGATAATTTTCGTATTATTAGAATTTTCAAAACTTTTGCCATTGTTGCCAGATTTAGTAACAAGTAAATTTTTTTCATACTTTTTTGTGTTAATTTTTGCTGGCCACATCAGATTTTTTCCATTATTAGACAACTTTTATAATTTATAAATATATAAACTTTTTTATGAATTTTTTATCCCAAAAACAATTATTTAAAATTTAATAAAAATCCAATTTTATTTTTAACATTTCGGTGTCGTTTTTAATATTATAATTTTGATTTTAATTTCCGACTAATATTTTTTCATTTTTATTTCTGTTAAATTTTGAGAATAAAATTAAATTGAAAATTAATGCGCACCAAACTCATAAAACGTTAAATTTTTTATCGCCTATACCTCTAGGGTATAAAAGTTTTGTGAACGTTTAAAATTTTAATCCCATCGTTTGCGTATATCCTTCCTGGTAGCTAAGTTAAAACAATAAAAATCCGTTTTTTAAATTTCCCGTAAATCATAAAATGTTCTATGAACTAAAAACCGATTTAATAATTGATTTAAAATAGGAAACTTTAATGAGAATAAAAAAATATATAAGTTGAGTTTTTGTCATCCAGAACATTTATCCAATAGTTAAACACAATGTAGTTAATTAGTTAAGGTTGAGTGGCTATTTACAAAATCCATTGTTGACTAGAAATAACATTTTCACCTAAGATAAAATCGGAGTTGAATTGAGTTTTATAAATGGATTCCGTGACTTTGTAGACAATAGATAACAAACTGGTCGGATAGTTGTTAAAGTTAATAGAAGTAACCGAGCCTAATTTTATAATTAGAGTAGAGAAATTGAAAAAATAAAGAATATTTTAAGAAACTTATTTTGCCTCTAAACTATTAATCGAAATAACTGAAAAATTGGGATTTGCAGTTAGTTATTCTGGTACGCTTTTGTCATCTGTAATGGCTGCTAAAATACAGAATGGAATATAAAACGTATTTTCTCAATATGTTTTTGATAACGCCGATCACAATTTAAGAACATTAGATGGTTCCGGTACATTTCATGCTATATGTGGAATAAAATACGTGTCCCATTATTCTAATTGTTTTAAAATTCGGACTACTATACCCAAATTAAAAAAATATTTAACTTCTCAAGAAATAGGTTCTTTTGGACAGATTCCTATTAAATTGTATAAAAAAGATAAATCAGAGCTAGATAAGGTTATAGAATCCAAAGTTTCGGTAGGAATAACAGATTTAACTATATTAAATGTTCTAAATTCGATAAAACTAGACATTTTGAGAGCCTCTGGGTATTATATAAGTAATGAAGGTAACCAAAGGTTACTAGTTAGGTGTGTACACACTTGGTAATGAAGAAAAGAAACGCAGATTTTTACTCTTTTAAGTGTGTATTGGAAATTAGGGGAAAAAATGTCGAGCGCTTTCGGATGATTAATCAGCCATCTTCGGGACAAAAGTCAAAAATTTTTCTAATCTTGAAGAGTAAAAAAGGGGAATACCGAGTCAGACTAACACATAATTATCAAATTGGATGTATTTTGCGGCTTTTGATAATTATGTGTTAGTCTGACTCGGTATTCCTCTTTTTTACTCTTCAAGATTAGAAAAATTTTTGACTTTTGACCCGAAGATGGCTGATTAATCAGCCGAAAGCGCTCTACATTTTTTGCCCCTAATTTACAATACACTCTTAAAAGAGTACAAATCTGCGTTTCTTTTCTTTATTATATAAGTAACTGTTGTACCCCGAATTTTAACCGATTCATATCGTTATTTTTAGAAGTGACCAAAATAGTGGCGTTACCATTTATAAACTTAAGTCCATGTGATCCTTCGACCATATATACATCCTTGAAATTTTCATTATCGGAGACCTGAAAATGTTACCAACAGGTATAGTTACGTTCGATCAGCCACTATTTCAGAAAGCATCGGAAATAGCGTATTCAAAGAAAATGTAGAATGTAAACTTAGTGACGTTAAAAATTAAATGTATAAAGTAAAAAAAATAAAAAAACTGTTTCGTTTTTCACTTTTTTGTTAGAAAATTTATATTCTTCGTTATATCTAAATTAAAAGGTCATTTTTTTGTAATGTTAAAATTAAAATTCCGTGAAAATAAAAAAAATGTTAAAATTGATCCAAGGGATAGAAGATATTACATTTTTAAAAAATTGAACGGGCGGCCTTGTTTTTTCAAGATAGCGTTTTTTGTTATTCGAAGGACTAAAAATGTTTTAATCCCTCGGGCGGTGGACTAAAAATATTTTAATCCCAATGGAGTAAAAGTGGTACTAAGTCCCTAAAATAAGGGAGTAAAATGCATGTTTTAGTCTGAGGTGCAAAAAATATAGTTTTTGCGCAATATTCCTGATAGAAACATTTCTTGTTTCATTTTTTAATTATATTGGGTTTCTATATCCAAGTTACATGAAACGAATCTTTTTTCATTCAAAATAATGTATGCTATTAGCCATCAACAAATCTGTGTTAGTAAAGTGAACGGAAGCATTCTTTTTACAATTTTCTGTGCATTTGACAGAAAAACTATCGCTGTAACCACGCCCTGGATACCCAGGAGGGAAAAACTTCCACAGAGTTTTATGGTTGCGGTAATAACGAGCTGAAACGAAAGCTTCTTATTGGTTAAAAAATGTTATGAAATTTTCGGATAAATTTGTCTTTGTAACGAAAAATTTTGCCAATCAGTAATTTTACGAGAAAAAAAACTGCCGAGACCGAAGGTTGACCGATTTTGCCAAATGTCAGTTTTTTGTGCAAAATTACTGATCAGAATAGTTTGAGTTGAAAAAAAAGGTATCCTTAAAAGAAACGCTTGAATGTTTTTTGGCGAGATAAATTAACGACAGAATATGTGAATGAACAACAACAATAATTATCTAAATTGGTACAATTAAAATATTTGATTATTACTATTATTATTTTTTAATTATTTTTATTATTTTATCATTTATCTTGAAATTTTCCAATGTCAATAAAATCAATAATTATAACTGATAGAACAAACATTAAAATGACGTACCTACGCAACTCACAGCTACTAGATATAGTCTGATTATGAGGAGACGCATTTTTATCGCGATATAAAGGGATGCACTTTTTTTAGCAGTGGCCTTTTTCTCTGGAATGTGGAAGATTTGTCCGTTCATCTGGAGGTGGGAGTGAGACTTGGTCTTTTGATGACTGAGGACTGTTAGCTTATTCCAGAACCTGGAACCGCCTCTGTGGTCAAGGTTAGAGGTAACCTCGATCCATTTTTCCTGTTTGTAGATGTTGATTTGGAAACGGATTAAAGCGTTTAACCGATTCCATTCGGGTCTCTAGTTCTTATGAATCGGCGATAGAAGTGGCGTTTTTGTGGAAAGAAAAAGTTGGGAGGAAGGGGCTTTTGCTCAGTGTTCACGGTAATTTGAGGGATAGCAACATCAAGGGCCTGGAAGATTGTGCTGCTTATAGAGTTTGCCAGGTTATCCATATATAAGTTTCATTTGATAACAGGCTCTGCTGGCAGATTTTCGGAGATATTTCTGTGAAAGGGGCCAATCTGATTTTTTGTAGCTTATGATTTCGTATTGGGTTTATTGATGATATTTATGTTTAGAAAAGTAAAGGATTTCACTTGATTATATTTGATTTTTATTCTTGGAATACAAAAATGTTTTACAATCTTACAAACAAACTTATTAATTATAATAATTCTACATTGCATCGCATGCTCTCTTGCCAGTGACAATTGACATCTTGCATATTGTCATGTCAACTGTCAGCACAATATTTATAGCGACTTCAACATTTATTTGGGAAGTATAGGATTGAAAAGGAAGATTTCTAGCAGGAATTTTTGGTGGTCAGAAGTTATAGAGTCACCAATGAAGTATATATCCTCGACCTGACCTCGACATCGATCTTTGAGCAGAATGTGATCATTAATGGAACTTCCTTGGTATCCTATGAAGGTATAGGAGGTGTTGATGGCCCGTAAAATGGAAAGGTCGATCAACAAATTGGAAAGATTAATTGCATTCGAATTGGAGACATGATCGCCAAACTGAGTATGTCTGGCATTCATGTCTCCAAGCAGAACAGATTACGGGAGGTTTGAGAAGTACTCAAACAAGAGCCTCGATAGGATTTGGACCGGTTGATTATTGTAGTAGATAATCATCATCGTGGTGTTTTCCGTTACAACGTCTATCGCAGAATGCGCAAAGCAAAATGATCTTTTTTAATAATTTACCTATAAATTTTATTTTTTAATTTAATAAAGTTTATTGGTTTAGAAAATTTTATCAGGAACAATAATTTAGCAAAGATAATTAGATTTAGAAACTTTAATTACAAATAAAATTTTCCGTCACATGAAAAGCAAAACTTTCTTATTTAATAGTCTATCTATTTTTCAAATCTTTCTATATATTTTCGACATTTATTTTATAATTTAACAAAGATTATTAGATTTAGAAACTTTTATGAGGAATAAAATTTTCTGTAACATTAAAAATACTGTAAAATTAACATTAAAAATACAGAGATCAAATGAAAAATCCACATTGTGCAAAGCAAAATTATTTTTTAATCTCCCTTTATATTGTCTAAATTTGTTTTATAATTCAGTAAAGATAATTTTATCAAAAAATAAACTTTTTGATCACATGAAAAATACAGCAAAATTATCACTAATCAAATTTGTAGAATTAGGTTCTAATATTATTTTAGAGTAAAAATCTTTTATTTAATAACTTAATAAAAATATATAATAATTTATTCTTGATAGTAAATTAAATTTTAAAAAATGGTGAATACGTCCAAAGATTTCAACGTGAAAAAAAATACCGATTTCTTTTAATCGTTAATTTTAAAAAATTATTATAATAATACTTTTTTTTTCTTAATCATATGTGTAGAATTAAATTTTAATATTATTTTAGAGTAAAAATCTTTTATTTAATAACAACTTAATAAAAATATATAATAAATTATTCTTGATAGTAAATTAAATTTAAAAAAATGGTGAATACGCTCTCTGAATTCAACGTGAAAAAATACCGATTTCTTTTAAATCGTTAATTTTAAAAAAACATTATAAAAATACTTTTTTTCTTAATCATATGTGTAGAATTAAATTCTAATATTATTTTAGAGTAAGAGTCTTTTATTTAATAACAACAATATATAAATTATTCTTGACAGTAAATTAAATTTAAAAAAATGGTGAATACGCTATCTGATTTCAACATGAAAAAAATACCGATTAAATTCTAATATTATTTTAGAGTTAAAATCTTTTGATTTAATAACAACTGTATAGAAATATATAAATTATTCTTGACAGTAAATTAAATTTAAAAAAATGGTGAATACGTTCTCTGATTTCGACGTTAAAAAAAATACCGATTTCTTTTAAATCGTTAATTTTACCAAATTATTATAAAAATACTTTTTTTTTTCTTGATCAAATTTCTAGAATTAAGTTCTAATATTATTTTAGATTAAAAATCTTTTATTTAATAACAACTTAATAAAAATATATAAATTATTCTTGATAGTAAATTAAATTTAAAAAAATGGTGAATACGCTCTCTGATTTCAACGTGAAAAAAAATACCGATTTCTTTTAATCGTTAATTTTACCAAATTATTATAAAAATACTTTTTTGTGTAGAATTAAATTCTAATATTATTTTAGAGTTAAAATCTTTTGATTCAATAACAACTTAGAAATATATAAATTATTCTTGAAGGTAAATTTAAAAAAATGGTGAATTAGTAATAATATTGAAAAATATGGCAGAATAGGGTAAAAATAGAGAAAAATCGGGAAAATTGTGAAAACTAGGAAACATTAGAAAAAACAATGAAAAACATGGAATATTATAGGGTAAAAGGAAAATAGAGAAAAAATTTTAAAATTGCGAAAATTAGGGCAAAATAGTGAAAAATAGAAAAATTTGTGAAAAAGAGTGAAAAATATTAAAAAATAGGGGAAGATAGAGAAAAAAATTGAGAAAAAACGACAGCTTTTTGTTTGTCGAAGTAAACTTCACATGTATCAATAAGAATTTTGTTGCCTGCCAATTTAACGAAAAAGACTGCCTCTGAAAAAATTACGAGTCCGTAGGACGAGTAATTTTTTCTGGCAGTTTTTTGAGTTGAATTACCTAATGGCAACAAAATTCGAATTATAAATGTCAAGTTTACTTCGACTCAAAAAAAAGGCTAGAGTGTAATTGGGTAAGACAATTTAATGAATATGTAAATCAATAAATTAAAAAATAGGGCTTAAATTAGTTTATTTAATTTAACAAAGTACAATTGTTAAAAACACAATTATTAAAAATAGCTAGAGTCGGAAAATGAGTGTTTGAGAAAAATTGACATAACGTTATCAAAAATTTGTTTACAATGCTGGTTGTCATGCTTTCAAAAGTTACGTTCCGTTATTGTCGCTGGAAAAGTTAGGACAAACTTTTTTCGCTGTCATAATGACAAAATCACGCGGCTTATGGGATTTTTTATAAATGAATTAAATAGTCTATAAAATTTTCTGTAACATTAAAAATACAGAGTGTGCAAGGCAAAATTATTATTTTATCTATTTTTCGAATCTCCATATATATTTTCGACTTTTAACAAAAATAAAATTTTCTGTAAAATTAAAAATACAGAGTGTGCAAAGCAAAATGAGCTTTTTTATAATTTAGCTATTTTTAAATCTCTATATATAAGTTTTCGATATACGTTTGTTTTTAATTTAAGAAGCACAATTCAATTTAGACTCTTTTATCAAGAATAATATTTTCTGTAATATTAAAAATACAGAGTGTGCAAAGCATAATTACCTTTTTCAATATTTTATCTATTTTTCGAATCTCCATATATATTTCCGTAAGCAAAAACAATTAGATTTAGAAACTTTTATCAAGAATGAAATTTTCTGTAATATAAAAAATAGAGAGTGTGCAAGGTAAAATTATCTTTTTTAATAATTTACCTATTTTTAGAATCTCTATATAATTTCTAAACAAAACATTAAAAGAATATTACCACGTATATGACTTTAAATGTTAATGCGGAAACATTCAATTCACCTTTTACAAGGCTTTTACACTGACTTCCATCTAATGGATCTAATGGTTCATTAAAAAATTATACTTCCATGCTGAAAACAACTACAGAAACAAAAGCGTCATATTTTGCATTTTTAGTAATGTTGTTAACTCCGAAAAAAAAAATCCAAATGGATCCATCAACGATATATTTCCCATTACATTACATTACATGTTCCCGGCATATGTATTCTGTTTGAGGTCGGATATAAATGATAGACCATCAGTTTTAGTATTAACGGTAAACACAATTTTTCCTTGTATAATGATGGAAATTGTTGAAATTCTAAATTGTGTGGCTTAAAAATTACATTTAAATTGGAAAACGTTAGTACAAAGCGTTAAATGAACAGGAACAAGGATTGTGAATTAGTGTATGTAATAAAAAAGCTTAATGCATGTAAATTAATGATCAATTATTGCTAATCGATATTTCTTAAATATACAATATATGCCCTTAAAAATCTTTGAAAAATCCATAAAACTTCCTTGAAAAAAAACATTATTGAAAAATTCTTGAAAAAAAAACCTTAATAAATCTTTGATAAATCTTTAAACTATTTTTAAGAAATCGTTAAAAATCCTTGGAAAGTCCTGGAAAATAAAAGACATATTCTTAAAAAAGATCTTATAAAATCTTTGGAGAACCATTAAAAAGTCTTTTGATCCATCATAGAATAATTCTTAAAAAATCCTTGAAAATTCCTTTTAAAAATCTTAGACAAATCCTAGAAAATAGAACATTTCTTAAAAAAATCATAAAATATACTAAAATAATCCTTGCAAAGTCCAAGAAAATTTTAACAAAAAAAACCATAAAAAATCTTTGGACAGTCATTGAATCTTTTTTGAGAAATTCGTAAAAATTCATTAAAATTCCATACAGAATTGTATTTAAAAATATAGAAAAATTAAATTGCAATAATATTAAACCTTAAAAAACCTTTATAAGGTCCTTGAGAACCGTTAAAAAATACTTAAATGTTAAAAGTTAAAAAGTATTTATATAATCCTTGCAAATAAAACTTCCTTGAAAAACTCAAAAATCTAAAATCTTAAAAACCGTTCAAAAGCCTTAAGAACTCTTTGAATTTCTTCTAAAAACACTTGAAAATTCCTGGAAAAATCATGGGAAAATTCCTGAAAAATTCTTGTAAAATCCTAGCAAAATCCTTGAAAAATCCTCGAAAATTCTTTTTAAAAATCTTAGATAAATCTTTAAAAACAAAAAATTTCTTAAAAAATTCGTAAAATATACTGAAATATCTTGAAAAATCCTTGAAAATTCCTTTTAAAAATTTTAGACAAATCCTAAAAAATAGAAAATTTCTTAAAAAATTCATAAAAAATTTACTAAAATAATCGTCACAAAATCGTAGAAAATTTCAAAAAAACATTAAAAAATTCTTGAACCATCACTGAATCATTTTCGAGAAATTCGTAAAAATTTATTAAATTCTATATCGAATTATATTTAAAAATATAGTAAAAAATGACTTGCAATGATACTAAACCTTAAAAAATCCTTATAAGGTCCTTGAAAATACCTTGAAAACCGTTAAAAAAATACTTAAAAAGGTAATAGTTAAAAAATATTTGTATAACTTCCTTGAAAAACTCAAAAATATAAAATCATAAAAACCATTTAAAAGTATTAAAAATCCCTTGAAAATTTCTTCTAAAAATACTTGAAAACTCCTGAAACAATCATAGGAAAATTCATGATAAATTCTTGTAACATCTTTGAAGATTCTTGAAAAATCCTTGCAAAATCCTTGAAAAATCATCGAAAATCTCTTTTAAAAATTTAAGACAAATCCTGGAAAATAGAAAATTTCTTAAAAAATTCGTAAAATATACTAAAATAATCCTAGAAAATTAAAAAAAAAACCTTAAAAAATCCTTGAACCGTCATTGAATCCTTTTTTAAAAATTCGTAAAAATCCCTTCAAATTTCAAAAAGAATTAACAATAAAAATATAGTAAGACATGACTTGCAATAATACTAAACCTTAAAAAAATCCTTATAAGGTCCTCGAAAATTTCTTGAAAAGCATTTAAAAATACTTAAAACGTTAAAAGTTAGAAAATTTGGAATATTTTTTAAAACTTAAAAAACTCAAAAATAGAAAATTTTAAAATCCTGGAACAATCATGACAAAATTCTTGAAAGATTCTTGAAAAAATCCTTGAAAAAACCTTGAAAAACCTTGAAAATCCATGAAAAATCCTTGAAAGACTCTTGAAAAATGTTTTAAAATCCTCTAAAATCCTTGAAAAATCCTTGAAAAAACCTTTAAAAAACCATGAAAAATCTTGAAAAATCGTTGAAAAATGGTTGCAAAATCGTTGTAAAATCTTTGAAAAACCTTTGAAAAATCCTTGAAAAATTCCTGAAAAATCCTTGTAAGATTCTTGAAAAATCCTTTAGAAAGCCTTGACAAATCCTTAAAAAATCCTTGAAAAATCCTTCAAAAAACCTTAAAAAATTGCTGAAAATCCTTTAAAAACCCTTGAAAAATCCTTGAAAAATCCTTGAAAAATCCTTGAAAAATCCTTGAAAAATCCTTGAAAAATCCTTGAAAAATCCTTGCAAAATCCTTGAAGAATCTTTGAAACACCTTTGAAAAATCCTTGAAAAATCCTTGAAAGATTCTTAAAAAATCCTTGAAAATCCTTGAAAAATCCTTGAAAGATTCTTGAAAAAACCTTTAAAAAATCATTGGAAAAACCTTGATAAATACTTGAAAGATTCTTGAAAAACCCTTGAAAAAACCTTGAAAAATCCATGAAAAATCATTGAAAAATACTTAAAACATCCTTAAAATACCCTTGAAAGATTTATGAAAAATCCTTGAAAAAATCCTTGAACAAATCCTTGAAAAAATCTTGAAAAATACTTGAAAAATCTTTGAAAAATCTTTGAAAAATCCTTGAAAAATCTTTGAAAACCCCTTGAACGATTCTTGAAAAATCCTTGAAGAATCCTTGAAAAATCCTTGAAAAATGCTTGAAAAATCCTTGAAAGATTCTTAAAAAATCCTTGAAAATTCCTTGAAAAAAATTTACTAAACTATTCACTTTAAAAACCGTGTTTTTAAACTATAATTTTATTTACCAATGTAATGAAAAATGCAGCGGTCGATGGCAACACTGTACTCAATAAAATTTTGTGTTACACATGTGTACCTTTTTTCGTGTAAACTTACTGTAATAATAATAATAATAATTATAATAAATGACCTTTCTTGTCTTAAAATTAAATATTTCACTTTTATTTATGCAATATTATAAACCCTTCAATATAAGGTCCTTGAAAATTTCTTGCAAAGTAAAACTTCCTTGAAAATCTCAAGAATAGAAAATTTCTTAAAAAATTTCTTAAAAAATTTAAAGAATATACTAAAATAATCCTTGCAAAATTCTAGAAAATTTCAAAAAAAAAATTAGAAAATCCTTGAACCACCATTGAATCATTTTAAAAAAATTGGTAAAAATGCATTAAAATTCAATAAAGAATTATGATTAAGAATATAGTAAAAAATGACTTGCAATAATACTAAACCTTGAAAATTCCTTGAATACCTTTAGAAAAATACTTAAAAAGTTAAAAGTTAAAAAATGTTTGTATAATCCTTGCAAATAAAACTTCCTTGAAAAAATAGAAAATCTTAAACACCATTTGAAAAGTTTTAAGAACTCCTTCAAAAGTCCTTCTAAATATACCTGAAAACTCCTAGAACAATCATGAGAAAATTTGTGAATAATTCATGTAAAATCCTTGAAAAATCCTTGACAAGTTTTTGAAAAATTCTTGAATAACCTTGAAAAATTCTTGAAGAATCCTTAAAAAATCCTTGAAAAATTTACTATATATCGTTAAAAATCGTGTTTTTTTAATGGTTTATGTTTTATTTATGCCGCTAAGACTACGATATTTGAGACCGTCGCCAAAGTGATCAATACAAATATTTACAGAATTTTATTTCGGTTTGGGTCAGTTGATTTTTTACTAGCCAGATAACATCTAGTAAACAAGTCGGATTCGTATGGTTTTACATAACTGATAACAAAGAAAAGTACTGAAATTTTGCGCCGTAATTTTTAGTTTTGTAATTTGGCATGCGAATGTTTGTCTTTTATGAACGAAATGGCTGTAATTTTTTTATGGTAACAATCATTTTTTTTTGAGTTAATTAAAAAGTTTTTTAATGAAAATTGAAACACAATATGCGTTGCGGTTTCAACGTAATTACAAAAAATGGTGAATAAGTTTAATTACAAACTAAAATAGATGTATGGAAAACTTGAATATGGAAAATTTTTATTTAATAGAATTTGTTACAAATTTTTTATGTTAATTGTTAAGAAATGTTCAAGGTCGGCTTTAATTTAAGAAGCATTACCTTTCTTTTTGCTTCGCAAATCTGAAATTTATTCATCCTCTTCTTCTAGGATCATTTACCAAGTATAAGTGAATGAACAATATATGTTCAAAATCCTTAATTTTAACTCTTTAATCATTTTCAGCTCTCTGGTAAGTTAATTTAACATAATTTCAAAAATTTCGGTATATATCAACAGAAATTTAAATCTCCTTATCCCAGTCTATACTAACTGTAATTAGTCACATTTCCTACTTAAATGAGAAAATTTTTTCCTGCATGACTCAATTTATGCTAAAAATCTCCTCAAAACAAATTATTTCTTTTGGTAAAATTTTTTTCATATCTACCTAACCCAGATACTTTATTTTAAGAATATGTTCTGTTCATAACACCTACTAAGGAAGGATTTTGCGAAATTTTGATTTTAAAAATCAGAAAATATTGGAGTAATAAGAGAAACAGAAAACAAATTTAAACAAAAATATTGGAAAAAAATAAAAAATAAAACTGACAAAACGGAAAGACCAAGCGCTGTAAAAATCGCAAAAAAACGATGTAAAGCAACGAAAAAAAAACACAAAGAACAAACCAGAAAAAATTATAACGGAAAAATAAATTGAAAAAAAAATTAAAAAAATCGAACGAATTAAAAAAAAATCGCACATACAAAAAAAACAGAACAATAGGAAAAAATGAGGAAAAATTAGAAAAATTTGAAAAAAAAACAAAAATCAAAAAAACGAGAAAATATAAAAAACTTTCTCTCTCTATAAAATAACTATAAATAATATAAAAAAAATTAAATGAGACAAAAATTATATTGCGGAAAGAGACAGGGAGTAACAGAAAGAGAGGGAGTCGCTTGGATGGGGCATAACGCTTTTTTCTTACGTGACGCTTTGTGCCGGTTAAATTCTACCACAAGTCGCTCCCAAAAAAATATCCATTCCGAAAAAATGTACCAGGCTGAAAAAAGGTACCGAAACGCCATTGCGGCATGTTCCGGCCCTAATACACCCACCATCATCATATTTTTACTTCAATACAAATAGCAAACACACTTTGTACTACTGATCAGTTCATTACTATAATTAAATGATATTACTGTACAAATCAAACCGGTTACCAATGACTATGTTTATGAAGCTTAAAAAAATTATCAAAACATAAAAAAGTTGGCCGTACTGGGAATCAAACTCCGGCCCTTATACACCGAACCCATATAAGATACGCATTACAAAAAAAACAGAGTAACAAAAATATTATCAAACTTATCAAGCAGATGCGCAAACATACTTTCATACTTGAACGGCCGATATATACAATAAATACGTACATCCGATCTACTGCTAGTCACAGCGTTTTATTTTTCACTTTTCAGTATAACATAACCTATTATTTTAATGTTTATGTGTTTTGTTTTTTTCTTCTTTTTTTTAATAGTCCAAGTCGCTAAGGCTATTTGGTTTAGTAATACTCGACAGATAACTGTTAATTATATTTTGTCGTGCCATCTACATTACTTTAAACAAATTAATGTAGCTGACGTCACTTGAAAATTTTGAACATTTATTTCTTAGTAATCGTAGTGTTTCAAAATTAGCCAAGCCTATTTTTGTGAATAATTTTAAGTATATTTTCATATACTACAAATGAATTTGCTGTAGCTATCGCACCACACGTCCCCACTAATGAAATGAACAATTCCTCGAGAGTATCTCCAGACAGGTCACTGATCTCTGGATCAAGTGTATAAAAAAATAATAATATTCAACATGAATCTGATTTTAATGCACGAATCAGATGTCCTGATGGTATGTTGAAGATAATATTATTTGAATTTTGATATAGTTAAGATTTTAATAGAAAGCAGATTAGGAATGTACTAATTTTCTGACTTGACCAAAAATTTTGCAAAATTCGTATGAGCATGAACTTGGTGTGCATCATCAGTGGCAAAAGAACACTAGCATCGGTCTTTACTAGTATTATGCAGATTTAAATAAGATAAACTGAATATTAAGAATAGTTAATAAGTAAAAAAATATTGTAATGACTTTAACTCATCTTTTGAATATTATGTACTAAATTAATAAGAGTTATTATTAGTCAATTTAAATATAAAGTAAACCCTTCATGTTTTTTTTATTATGAATGAAATTTTATACAGCTATAATATGAACTCCGAGGTATACTATTTCCTTTTGATATTCAAGCGTAATTTTAATAACAAAGCAGACTACTCTCATTACAAAATACTAAACTAATAATCGTACAATCTTGGTTCTCGCCCGGATTTTTCCACAAAGAAACTAACAAGATAATCGCATTAACAAATTCCGGGATCGTATCGCATAACCAACGTGCACCGCTCGGTAATAATGATTGTTATGGAGAGAAAGGAAAACCCCATATTCCAGACATCTAACCGCACTGGGCCCAAGGGAACCACTAGACGAGCATCTTGCGTTACCTGGATACATAGCGGAGACCTTTCGATGACCTGGACGAAAACGTCTCTTGAAAAAAACTCGGAAAATATCTGGAAATACTCAAATGGGAAATGGAAAACGACGTAGTGAATGCAATGAATGATGACGAGAGATCTATAAATATATTTATGTTGTCAAACGTTTTCGGAATAATAAAAAATTGTTTTATGTACGTTGTCGGATTTCAGATTTAACCACTTTAGACTGTTTTATATTTTAGGATAAAAGTATTGTAATAACTCTTTGGGGAACAGAAAAATCGAGAAAGTAGTCCCCAGAGGAATAAGAAAATTGATTTCAGATACAAACACAAATTTGACTCAAATATAATTTTTGAGAGTGATCTAACATAAAAAAACATTCAAAAAAAATTTTAGGGGGCAAATAGGTGGTGTGTGCATAAAATATACCAGCATACCTCAGAACTATTTAGACGTAATATGTACAAAAACCGAAAACAATGGGAAAATTTATAAAGCTCAGACAACTAACAAAAAATTGGAAAAAAATGAAAAAGATTATAAAAAATTCAGAAAACTAAGAAAAAATCGAATAATCCCTAAAAAAATTGGGAAAAAATCTCAAAAGAAAGAAAAAATCTGAAGAAAATTGAAAAAAAAATCAAAAAAACTCAGAAAACTAAGAAAAAATTGTAAGAAGTCAGGAACAATTATGAAAAATCAAAAAAAAATAGAAAAATAGGAAAAAAAGAGGATAAATAAAAAACCGGGGAAAATTTGGCAAAAATTGGCAAAACAAGTAAAATTCTGAAAACTTAGAAAAAACGGGAGAAACTTGTAACCGTGAAATACTATGGTGAAAAATTTTTAGCCAATCCCTAATTTTTTTTAAATGTTTCTAGTCTTAAAACTTAAAAATCTTTTAAAAATTCTAAACAAAATTTTTCAAAAATACTATGAAAATATATTAAAAAATCGTTAAAAAATTGGAAAAAAAATATGAAAAAACAGAAAAAGACAAAAAAAAATTTAAAAATCGGAAGAAAGAAAAAATAAGAAAAAACGAAACAATGTAAATTCAGAAATAATGGAAAAAAAGGGGAAAAATTGAAAAAAAAAACCCAAAATTGGGAAAAATCGAAAACTGGAAAAATTAGAAATCTCAGACAACTAAGAAAAAATTGGAAAAAATCAAAAAGATTATAAAAATTCAGAAAACTATGAAATAATAGGATGATCCCGAAAAAAATTGGAAAAAAATCGTAAAATAAAGAAAAAATCTGAAGAAAATTGAAAAAAAAATGAAAAAAACTCAGAAAACTAAGAAAAAATTGGGAAAAAAAATGAAAGAAATCAGGAAAAATTATGAAAATCGGAAAAAATAAGAAAAGTAGGAAAATAACAGGAAAATTAAAAAACCGGAGAAAATTTGGGAAAAATTGGTAAGAAAAAATTTGAAAACTAAGAAAAAATTGGAGAAACTCTTAAAAATCATAAAAAAGAAAATGGAAAAAAACGTAAAACGTAAATATCAAAAATAAATGGATAAAATCGGAACAGATAAAATTAGAAGAAAAAAACCGAGCAAATCGGGATAAATTGAGAAAACATCGATAAAAATTGGAACGAAAAAAAAAATATCGGGTAAAATCAAATAAAAAAATATGTAGAAAAGAGAAAAATGTAAGAAATCAGATAAACTAAGAAAAATGGGAAAAAGTCGGAATAAATAAAAAAACGACATAAAATGACAAAAAAAACGAAAATAAAAGGAAAAATTAAAACAAAATCGAAAAAAAAAATATTAAATTCGGAAAAACTTTAAGAAACGGGAAATAACAAAAAAACTGGAAAATTAAAAAAGAATTGAAGAAACTCGAAGAAAATCGGAAGAAGTTGAGGAAAAATCGAAAAAAATTGGTATAAATTCTGAGAACTAAATTGGAAAAAAAATAAAACTAAGAATAAACTAAAAATAAATGGAAAAAAATCGTTAAAAACCGTGAAAAACAAATAAAAATCTGAAAAATAAGGAAAACCCAAAAAAAAATCGGAGAAGATTGGGAAAAAATTAAAAAACCGGAAAATATTAAAAAAATCGAAAAAAACTGGTAAAAATCAGAAAACTAAGAAAAAATAGGGGAAACTGCAAAAAGAAAACAAACAAAAAACGAAAAAAATTGAGAAAAATAAACAAAACAAAAATCCATAATAAAATCCTTTGAAAATCCTTAAAACTTACCTGAAAAATTCTTAAAAATATCATTGAAACTTCCCTATAGAATGTTTCGTCCTTTGAACTTAATCATTGATTCGTCAAGTTTCAGTAAAAAAAACAATTTTTTATGATTTAAATTAATAAAACAATAGGCATCGATGGATTTTTTAAAAAATTAATTATTTTTTATTTTTTTTTCGTTCCATTTGAAAAACTTTCAGTCAAAAAATAATGTTTGTTGAATTAAATTATCAAATAGACGCTAATGGAATTTTTGAAAAAATAATATCTTTTTGGTGTTTTGTTTCAATTGAAAAAATTGAGTTTCAGTTAAAAAATCGATTTTTACTTAATTGAATTATTAAAAAATAACAACAATGTGTTATCAAAAAAATTAAAATTTTTTAAGTGACCCATTAAAAAAAACGAGTTTCAGTTAAAAAACCAATTTTTACTCATTTAAATTAATAAAAAAATAAATACCAATGAAATTTTTTTTTCATGAATATTTTTTTGTTATTTCGGTCTATTTAGAAAAAATGAATTTCAGTCAAAAAAAAGGAATTTTTGTTGATTTAAATTAATAAAAAAATAGTAATTAATGGATTTTTTGAAAAATTAATAATTTTTAATTCGTTAAACTTATAAAAAAAATTGTTTCTGTGAAAAAATATGTTTTTAATGAAATAGACCACAATTGATTTAAAAAAAAATGATATTTTTTATCTATCCCGCCTATGTTCCATTTAAAATCAATCAAATTGAGTCAAAATAAATTTTTTGCTGAGTTAAATTAATTACTAATAAAATTAATACTAATTGATTTTTAAATAAATTAACATTTTTTAGATGACCCATTTAAATAAAAATGAGATTCAGTCAAAAAACAATTTTTGCTGAATTAAATTTTTGATAAAATAGACAAAAAACATAATAAGCACAATGTAATTATACAGGATGTAAGACTATTTTGGTCAAAAATTCTACAGGAATTCTCATTCTTTTCGAGTTATACAGGGAAATCTGAAAATGCCAGTTTTGGTTTTTTACGCATAGAATTTGTATTTTAAAAAATATCAAAAAATTGATAACTTTTTAAAATTAAAGTTCAGTGATCCATATCACACTTGTCATTTTAATGACGTTTTATCTGAAATAACAAACATCATCAGTTACAATAATTTTTAATTACGGCCCTGTAATAGTTCTGTTGTAAATTCGTCTTAAAAGATTATTAGTACAGTCCCACTTGTGACTTATAATTTAATTTCATTAAAAAGTGTATTAAATAAAGAAAATTATATAAAGCAAGAATGAAAGCTAATAGTAGCGTCGTTTTATGGAATATACTTTGAACCCTATTTTGAACGATTGGGTTACCCACAGTCGAAACATTTCAGGATTACAATACGGGCGAAATGGCCTACATAGGATTTTGAGGGCTTGCCGAAAGATTAAGAAGACAAAAGTTAACACAGTTGCCGCATTAACAAATTCTGAGAACGTATCGCATGTATAATGCGACCGGTGACGCGATAATAACGATTGCCAGACACCGGAGGAAAGCTGATAGTCCCCACACTAACCTAATGATCCCTGGGGAACCCTGCCGCTGCTGGTTGCCGGAAACACGGACTCGGCCACTCTGGGAATACACACAAAACAGCCACTCTACGGGAAACTACGCGAAATTGTGGAAGGAAAAAGGAAATGTGTCATAATGGTTGAGTGACAATGGAAAATTTTAGTGAGGGCTGTTTTCACCAGATTCAATGCGGATCGGTATTTTGATTGAAACCAGATTTTTTTTCGATGCTACACAGGATCTTAAATATAAAATAAGATAAATTCAATAGGTTTTCCATTTCTAATTAATTTCGGTATTATCAAATTACTGATAATAAAAAACTTATCCAAGAAAAACAAAAAAATTCCTGGAATAATGTCTATAAATTCAAACAAAAGAATTTTTTAATTATATACAGAAATGTAAACAAAATTCCACAAAAATATCAAAATCAAAAGCCGTGAAAAGACAGGAAAAAAATCTGATCTGTCGTTATTTTTGAATCAAAAATTTACATGTTAACATAAAAAAATTATGAAAAAAATTGACTTTTTAGTAAATCTGGCAACAATGGCAAAAGTTAAAAAATTTAATAATACGAAAATAAGGGAGCGCACAATTTAACAAAATTTAAAAGATCAAACAGATACTTTTTCAAAAGGTTATTATATCAAATTATTAAAAAATCAAACATCTATAATAGCAAAATGATATTTTATCAAATTAATAAAATATCAAAATAGTAAAAAACCAGAACGTTAAACCCTCAAATAGTTAATACATCAAAAACGTAAAATATAAAAGCACTAATTTATCAAAATACCAATAGATCAAACTCTTATAAACTCAAAATAGTATTAAAACAGAACGCTATATTATCATAATTTCAATTTATCAAAGCGCCAATCGATCAAACCTGTATAACATCAAAAAATAATGAGACAAAATGTAAAGAGTCAAAACCAGAAAGAGACAAAATAGTAAATAATAAACTAAAATTTCTATTAAATTCCCGGCAGGGCCATCTATGTGCCGTTAGTTTAAAACCCTAAAATCTATTGTAAGTTTCTTACTCGCGTATAGCTAGAAAGTCCCATCAAAATTCATATCGTCCAAGATTTTGTTGAAGGACACATGACAAGCAGCGTTTGATATTTTACGGTTTTGTTAATTTACGCGTTTGATTTTTTACTCTTTTAATATATTGGGCTTTTGATAGTTTAAATTTTGGTGAATTGCTTTATGATTTCTTGCTGTTTTGTCAGTTTACGATTTTACTTTTTTATCATTTTATTTTAGTAGACTTTTGAAGTTTTATTGGTTTGATTTAATACAGTTTTAACTTTATACTGTTCTGAATTAATAAGGTTTTGTTATAATACCTATTTGGTGAATTAATATTATAAATTTGTCATTATGTTGGTTTGACGATTTGCCATTTTGTTTTTTTTTTCATTTTGATAGTTTCCATTTTGCTTTATTAAATTCTGATTAAATATAGTTCTGAAGAAGTAAGATTTTGTTGTTATGATGGTTCGAAACATTAAATTTTGTTAAACAGACTGTTTGATATAATACGATTTTGGTAAAATGTATGGACCCGAAACACAAAAATATAATCAGATCTAATCTAGGGTATCAGAATCTTGTATGCAAAATTTCATGTAGTAGTTTTTGAGTTACCGTTACTCCAGCATCCTTTCTAATACACACACACTATAGTCCAATCAAATTACACTTATACAAAGACAAAATTGTTAACAGGATGGAAACAATCGGAAATGGTAAAGTGGCATATAATTAACGTAAAAAAAAATAAATGCGTAAGCAGGGGTGTTTCCAGATATATTTGGGGGATGGAAATGGGTGGAATTTTGGATTATTGTAATTTCCGGTGAAAGTTGACGTCGGAGAGAAAAGTGTATAATAGGAAAGTTGTAGATCATAAAAAAATCTACAACTCTTATATAAATAATTTTTTCACATGACCTCAAATCTCCGAGTAAAATGGGAAAAACCGCTCTTATCGTTTTTTACTTTTCATTAATAAATAAATAATAAATACAATTATTAATCCTTTTAAGACATTACAAATGTATAGGATACGTCACAAAAGAAAAACCTTACACGGATGTAAAGTCTTATACAAGATACAAAAGTAATAGTAATAAAAATCATAAAATACAAAATATAAAATATAAAATAGCTTATAAAGAATTATCAAATTATAAAAAGATTTATACAGTTTTAATTCAAGAAGTGTTCCTCTATGGAGTAATAACATTGGTTGACGAAATACTGCTTTAATTTATTGTTAAAAATAAAAATATTTTTAGACTGTCTTATACCCACCGGAAGCAGATTATACAGTCTGGGAGCCATCGAGCTGTTGATGGATTTTCGTGTGGCTAAATTTGATAAAGAAATCGTTTCATTGGCGTGTCATAATTTCATATCTGGAATTATTTTTTATAAATTTATTTTGGTTTTGGAAAATATATAAATAGAACTCATATATTACTAAAGATGGAATGAAAATTATGAACATAGTGGCAATTACATTAGAATCATTTCGATGTCGTTAAGAACAGTGAACATACTTCCATTGCAGTACGATTAAAATTGGCTTCGCTACCTTCAGCTTTACCTGCCTCTATAGGTCGAGGGGACGGCCACAGCAACTCGGTCTTCGGGCTGCCACTTCAACTCCCACGATCGTTTCCGACTGCAGTATACCATAAGGTCGGCTGGTTATGCGTAACAAGTCCGTAACAACTGGTACAGCTGGCCTCTCACCTAATTTTAAAGTAATTCTAAACCCAGTTCCGTGCGCGATTTAATTTAATATTTTAATTATCACGGAAAGTAACTTCGTTATACTAGGGACCTTGAAACGTGTTAATTCATTGAAAACTCACTACCCAATTTTAGCATGATTACTATACGTCTCTTATTTGAAGATTGACAAATAAAAAAACAAAAAACATTAATAACTTTAAAGGAATAAATTTATAATAATTATTTTATAAAACTTTTCCATCTATTTAAGTGAATTTTGAACAAAATTATTTTATAAACTTTTTTATTAAATTTGCACATTCGGATTTTTCCCCGAGTATAAAGTCAGAAGTATAAAGTCTTGAATACTTAATTTTTGTGTCAAATGACTAACTTTTGTTTCGTCACTTTAATCTGTCGACGAAATTTCTTCGAGCGTTTTACTAAGTTTAAAATAGACATATAATAAAAGATATTTAATGTTCTCATTATTTTGTGTTCCTTTGAGATTTTCAAAGTTATCCAATTACTTCGTACTTCAAGGGTGTAAGAAATTAAAAGAATAATAATTTTATACTTAGATAATGAACTGATTATTCAGATCAGAAAGTGGACTGTATATATGATGTATTAAAAGTTAATAACTTGTTAGATCAAAAAATATATTAAGTAAAATAAAGGAAAGATTAAATTGTACAAGTTTTGTCCAGTTGATCCAAGAGACAAAATATGAAGTAAAATGTATTAATTTGAAACATAAAATAGCTATAATTAGAAAAGATCTGCACTATAGTTATATTATTTTAAATGAAACACTCTGTATTTTTTACAGACAATTCAAAATCGCATTTTTAAAAAAGTAAGCAAACTTTGATCACCCTATATGTTCTTATGTCACCAAGTAGAACTCAAAAAGTTAAGATGGGGAAATGTAAGCCAGATTTTATGTTGTTTGGCCGTAGCATTTACGTTGAAAAAAATGCGATTTTCAATTGTCTTTAATAAAAAATTGCGCGGTTGAGGGACCTCCGAGAGGTATGAAGTTCCTTTTGTTATTTTTTCACTTTTTGAAATTTTGAAACGAGAAAAAAATCGGAATAGGAAAAATCCGAACAACCAAAAGAAATCGAAACAAACCGAAAGAAATAAAAAGAAATCTACAAGAATCGACAAAACCACCAGAATAAAAAGAATAATAAAAAATAAGAAAAGAACCTGAAATAACTTTATCAGAACAATAAGGAAAAAAAGTAGAAAACAACAGAAAGAATTAGAAAAAAATAGAAAACGATGAGAAAAAAACGTGGAAAGATTAGAGGAAATTGAAAAAATCAGAAAAAAATCGGAAAAAATAAAAACAAAACAAAAAACTTTGGAAAAAAAAATGAAAAATAAAAGTGAAAACAGAAAATCAAAAAAATTATAAAAAAGCCCAAAACATCACAAAAAATCGCAAAAAAACCGCAAAATCCCAAAAGAAAATTACAAAAAATTCGCAAATAATCATAAAAAATCCGAGTGATAAGAAAAAATTAGAAAAAGAAAGAAATAGAAAAAAAATCAGAGAAATCTAAACGACAAAGAACAACCAAAAACCGGAAGCAGCTGTAACCGTAAAAAAATGAAAATATTCAAAAAAATTGAAATAAATCGCAAAAAACACAATGAATCCCAAAAAAATGGCAAAGAAATCGCAAAAAAAACTGAATTAAGAAAAAATTTGAAAGCTAAAAAAGAAATAGAAAAATAAATACAGAAAAATGAGGAAAAATTCGAAAAATCGAAAAATGCATAAAATAAAAAGAAAAAACATAAAAACACAAAATCATAAAAATGAGAAACAATTGAGAAAAAAATGAGAAAAATTAAAAAAATAATAAAAACTTTTCTGTAAAATAATTATAAATGATATTAAAAAAAATAAATAAGAAAAAAATTACATTGTACAAAAAGGCAGAGAGTAAGAGAAAGAGAGGGAAGGCCGAGAGGAAAGGTCAAGAGGGACATAACGCTGTTTCGTTACGTGATGATTTTTGTCAATTAACTAGGTACTACACAAGCGACGTTAAAAGGCGACAATAGCCTATGTTATTTTGCCTGATATCGTTTATGGACGGGCGCTCCGTTAATATTGAAGATAGGAAGCTGCGGTTTTCACCAGAAGATTCGGTATTTAATTATTGAGAGCGCGTCTATGACACTTTCTAAAAAAAATTAGAAAACATTGGGAAAAGAATGAAAAATAAAAGGGAAAAGAGAGAATCAAAAAAATTGTAAAAAAGCAAAAAAAAATTGTAAAACATCACAAAAAAAACGAAAAAAAAAACCGCAACAAAATCCCAAAAAAAAATTACAAAAAATTCGCAAATAATCACAAAAAATCAGAGTAATAAGAAAAAATTAGAAATAGAAATAGAAACCGTAAAAAAATGAATATATTCAAAAAAATTGAAATAAATCCCAAAAAACACAATGAATCCCAAAAAAATCGCAAAAAAACTGAATTAAGAAAAAATTTGAAAGCAAAAAAAGAAATAGAAAAATAAAAACAGAAAATTGAGGGAGAAATAGAAAAAATCTAAAAAACCAAATAACGAAAAAAAAAACAAAAAATCAAAGAAATGGGAAAAAATAAGAAAAAAATGGGAAAAAATTTAAAAAAACAAAAATCCTTACCATCTATAAAATAATTACAAAAAAATTAAATAAGAAAAAAATTATATTGTAGAAAAAGAGAGGAAAGGCTGAGAGGAGAGGTCAAGAGGGACATAACGCTTTTTCGTTACGTGATGATTTCTGTCAATTAACTATTACACAAGGGACTTTAAGAGGCGACAATATGTACCATATGTTATTTTTAGACGGGCGCTCCGTTAATATTAAAGATAGGAAGCTGCGGTTTTCGCCAGTACATTGTGTATTTAATTCTTGAGAGCGCGTCTGTGACACTTAAAAAAAAAAATAGTAAAAGTGATACGACTGTCAACTTTTTTCTCTAGATAAAGAAAGAAGTAGCAGAGAAGAAAAAATTTAAACTTTGCCATTTTTTAACTCTTATATAATAAAACAAACAATATATAAAATTTTCATTAACTTCCTCTAAGGGTCAATTTCTTAACAGTTTTTGTTTATTTTTTTTGGAAAAATAATTAATTTTTTTTACACAAGATTATGATATGATGCAGATTTTGTTAGACTCACTGTATATCAAACAAAGATAGAATTTTACATATCTGGGTCATACCTAATCGTAAAAAAAGTTTTGAACGGATTTTCGATTTTTCGTGATGGTTAAAAATAAGACAAGGGATTGAAAGTTGGCTTTAAATTGTACAGATGAGTGACAGCTTCGCATAGAATCTTAACTTAGATTTACAGCATTCGATATCAAGACGACCGATAATGGAAATCTTGAATATTTTACAAGCAAAATAAAAATGAAAATAGCGGAATACATTGAAACGTTGAAAATGGGATTTAGAATGTCAATATTATTTACTGACTTCGAGACTAAAAATTATTTACAAAATGATAGCGAATATTTAAAGTAAATTGACAGTTGTTAATATTTTTTTCATTATTTACTAATCGAATGTACATATTGACTTTACAATGTCCGTCCCTCCATCTGTCGAAGGTCGAAGTCTGTAAGGGTACCGAAGTTTTTCGTTAACGAGTTATTCATTGGTCAGTCACGGATATTCCATAATCTGTAACATCCACAGATATAAACGCAACGCGTTCGCCACACTCACAGTAATCACTAGGAGAATGAAAAAATAATGTGCTATATATATAAAAATCTGATGTGGCCAGCACATGACCTCTTTGAATGAAAAATTAACACGTTATCACAAAAAAATATGAAAAAAATTTATTTTTTAGTGAATTTGGCAACAATGGCAAATGTTTTGAAAATTTTAATGATACGAAAATAAACTATAGTGTATACAAAATATATGTGTAAAATTTTATTGCCACGTTGTTTAGTAATGACGTCAACACTTCCGGTTGTCCGATAACGTGTTTATCCATTGAAAACTTACTACCCAATTGTTAGCATGATTACTATACCTCTCTTATCTGAAGGTCGAGAGGTAAAAAAACTGGTAATTTATTTACTGAAAAAAGTGCAAATTTTGGAAAATGGGGTAATCTTTTAAAAAAAATGCGAAATTTAGAAAAAACGCTTATTTTGTTTGGTAAAAAGTGCAAAATTTAGAAAACAAGTGGGTAATTTTTTGAGAAACGTGCAAGATTTAGAAAAAGAGTTTGTTTTTATTTTAAAAAATGAAGTGGTAAAACTTATCTAAAATTTTACGTCGGAATGCTATTTTTGAAATCGGTAATATCACTTCAGACAAGACAGAAAGACAGACAGTGCCGCAATATAAGACCTCTACACTTTACGGTTTATAAGTCTAAAAAGTACAAAATTAAGAAAAAATGATTAATTTTTTCGAAAAAAATTGCAAAATTAAAAAAAAAGAGCTAAATTTTTATTGAAAAAAAGCATATTTTGGAAAAATGGTGCAATCCTTTAAAAAAGTGCGAAATTTAGAAAACAAGTGGGTAATTTTTTGAAAAAGTGTAAAATTTAGAAAAAGATTTTTTTTGTTAGAAGCCTGAATCGACTGGAAGTTATAATTCAAATAAGATGGACTTTGTAGAGTACAAAACAATATATTACTTAACGAAATATGTAATTATAAAAAGTATAAAAACGTAATAACATGAAAACTGACAATTAATTAATCTATATGTTAATGATACTCTGACGTAACTATCAATAGATACAGGATGTTCTATTTATATTCTAACATTTTTTTATGTACAAAATTAGGAATAAAAGGGTTAATTTTTTTGAAAAAATTGCAAATTTTGAAAAAATTGGGTAATCCTTTAAAAAAGTGCGAATTTTAATAAACAAGTGGATAATTTTTTAAAAAAGGTGCAAAATTTAAAAAAGTAGTTTATATTTATTTTGAAAAAAGTACAAAATTAGGTAGAAAAGGGTTAATTTTTTTTTAAAAATTGCAGAATTTAGACAAAATATTAAGAAAAAAAGGGCTAATTTTTTTGAAAAAATTACAAAGTTTATAAAAAAGGGGTAATTGTTTATTGAAAAAAGCATATTTTGGAAAAATGGAGTAATCCTTTAAAAAAATGCGAAGTTTAGAATACAATTGGGTAATTTTTTGAAAAAAGTGCAATATTTAAAAAAAGATTGTTTTTTTGTTTTTAAAAAGTACAATATTAAGAAAAAAGGGCTATTTTTTGAAAATATTGCAAAGTTTAGAAAAAGGAGTAATTGTTTACTGAAAAAAGCATATTTTGGAAAAATGCGGTAATCCTTTAAAAAAGTGCGAAGTTTAGAATACAATTGGGTAATTTTTTGAAAAAAGTGCAAAATTTAGAAAGAGAGTTTATTTTAATTTTAAAAAAGTACGAAATTGGGAAAAAAACTGTTAATTAAAATTGCAAAATTTGGAAAATTGGGGTAATCTTTTAAAAAAAATTCGAAATTTAGAAAAATGGATTATTTTGTTTTGCAGAAAGTACAAAATTTAGAAAAAACAAGTGGGTAATTTTTTGGAAAAGTGCAAAATTTAGAAAAAGGGGGTAATTTTTTATTGAAAATAGAAAATTTTGGAAACATGGGATAATCTTTAAAAAAAAATGCGGAATTTAGTTAACATTGTTATTTTGTTTTGAAAAAACTGCAAAATTTTGAAAAAAAGTTGGTAATTTTTTGAAAATAGTGCAAAATTTGGAAAAAGAGTTAATTTTTATTTTACAAAAAGTAAAAAATTAAGAAAAAAAGGTTAATTTTTTTGAAAAAATTGCAAAATTTAGAAAAAGGCTTAATTTTTTATTGAAAATAGAAAATTTTGGAAAAATGGGATGATCTTTTAAAACAACTGCGAAATTTAGAAAAGAGGGTTATTTGTTTTGAAAAAAGTGCAAAATTTAGAAAACAAGTGGGTAATTTTTTGAAAAAAGTGCAAAATTTAGAAAAAGAGTTTATATTTATGTTAAAAAAAAGTACAAATTTAAGTAGAAAAGGGAAATTTTTTGAAAAATGTGCAAAATTTAGAAAAAGAGTTTGGTTTTATTTTAAAAAAGTAGAAAATTTGGTAGAAAAGTGTTAATTCTTTTGAAAAATGTAAAAATTTAGAAAAAAAAATGAGTAATTTTTTGAAAAAAGTGCAAAATTTAGAAAAAGATTTTATTTTTATTTTAAAAAAGTACAAAATTAAGAAAAAATGGTTAATTTTTTAAGAATGTGCAAAAATTTATGTGTGGAAAAATACATTATTGCTGTGTTTTTCAAATTCGCGTGTGAAGATATACGTTGTTACGTTGTTTTTAAAATTCCTGTGTTAAAAAATGCACTATATATATTAGATATCTGAAAAAGTATACGTGGATACTTATCGGGAAAGTTTTGGGGCGACACAACCGGTTTATTAAAATTTTTATAGATTTTTTATTGAAACTTTTGAAATTGTTACAAAATCTTAAAATTTTTACATTTTTAAAATTTTTGAAAAATTTTACACATTTTTCATTGAAATTTTTGAATATTTATCAAAATTCCTGAAATTAGTCAAGGGTATTTAGAACAAAATCGAGGGAATAGCGATAATTTTTAGGGACAGCAGATATCGATATGCGGTTTTCTGCATTGTCTTCAGGAAGGTCCCAGGAAAAAAATCTATATCGTCTGGTATAGCCATTTTTTGAAAAATGCCTTCTGGGCTGGAAAATGCATTTTTCAATTTCATCATTACTTTCACCATTATAGGAACGACTGAAAACTCGGAAAAATCGTTTCTCAAGGGATTTCGGGTCTGACGAACTCGATTCTGACATAAGAATTACCCGGGGTGCACGGGGGTGGCTCTGTGGGGGTGAATTGGGGGAGAAATGGTAGCGTGCATGAAAATCACTCCAAACTCGTTACTCGAGGGTTTTCGAGGATGCCGAATTCAATTCTGACATTAGAATTACCCGAGGGTATGAATATTAAAAATTTTGATTGAATATTGAACAAATAAACATTACACATATTATAAAAACAATTGCTTTGGAAGTATTTTGTGCCTCGAAACTGGATTTGAAAAAGGCGCCAAAGCTATGAAGAGCGTAGATTGGGGGTGGAAATTGGTGGATGGATAGCTCAGTCCTGTCACCATGACCCAGGAAGCCGGTCCCGAGGAAATTTTAATCAAAATTTTTGTTCTTGTGAAATAGACTGTGGCACGAGGTGCGGGTACCGCCAAAGTGGGTTGGAGTACTCACTTGCATACAAACATTGCGATGGCAATTGCTCAAAGCAAAAAGGCACTTCCAACAGGGCTAAGAATAGTGACGAGGAAGACGATGGAGAAGGGGAAAAAGATGAAGAAGTAAGTTTATAATGAATAATTCAACATTAATAGAAACTCCTATTTGTTATTTGAATAAAGTATTATTTTATAATTTGTGATTTTTCACTTTATTCTTTACCATTTCCCACAGAGCCACCCCCAAGCGCCCCCTGGGAAGTCTAATGCCAGAATTGAATTCGGCATCATCGAAAACCCCAAAGTAACGAGTTTGGAGCGATTTTCATGCACGCTGCCATTTCTTACCCAATTCACCCCCGCGCACCCCCATAGAGCCACCCCGTGCACCTCGGGTAATTGTAATGCCTGAAAACCCCTGAGTAACGATTTCCGAGCGATTTTTCCGAGTTTCCAGTCGTTCCTATAATGGTGCAAGTAATGATGAAATTGGAAAATGCATTTTCCGGCCCAGTACGCATTTTTCAAAAAAATGGCTAAAAAAGATGATATAGACTTTTTTCCTGGGACCTTTCTAAACACAATGCAGAAAACCACATCTCGATATCTGCTGTCCCTAAAAATTTCCGCTATTCTTCCTAATTTCCCTGGACTAAATTTTTGATTCAAGTTCTTGAAATTTTTATCTTTATAAAATCTGGAAATTTTTATAGTTTTTTTATTGAAACTTTTGAAATTATTACAAAATCTTGAAATTATTACACATTTTTAAAATTTTTGAAATATTTTATTGAAATTTTTTAAATATTTATCATAGTTCCTGAAATTTTTTATCAAAGTTCTTGAAATTTTTAAAATCTAGATTTTTTTATTTTTTTAGAGATTTTTGTCGAAATTTTTTAAATTTTTGTCAAATTTCCTGAAATTTTTGATCTTAGTTCTTGAAATTTTTGAAATCTTTACAAAATCTGGAAATTTTTAAAGTTTTTTTATTGAAACTTTTCAAATTATTACAAAATCTTGATATTTTTACACATTTTTAAAATTTTTGAAAAATTTGTATTTTTTATTGAAATTTTTTAAATATTTATCGTAGTTCCTGAAATTTTTTATCAAAGTTCTTGAAATTTTTAAAATCTAGATTTTTTTATTTTTTTAGAGATTTTTGTAGAAATTTTTTAAATTTTTGTCAAATTTTCTGAAATTTTTGATCTTAGTTCTTGAAATTTTTGAAATCTTTACAAAATCTGGAACTTTTTTTAAAGGATTGTGAACGAGCTAAAAAAATTTTTTGAGATAAAGATGGAAATATCCATTTTGAGGTCACCTAAGATCATTAAGACCATTTCCTGATGGAAGTCTGTCTGTCTGTCTGCCTGTCTATTTGTCTGTCTGTCTGTATTCTTCCACGATAGAGGTCACACGTTTAATCCGATTGAGCTGAAATTTGGTATATAGGTTTGGGTTACCCATTATGTCATTTGAAAGCCCTTGAAAAACTCCATTCAGAACAATCAAAATAGTTTCTCCACCTGTCACCTGTCAAAAATAAAAAAATGTCAAAATTTAAAACTTTAATATAAAATATCTGAAAAAGTATTCGTAGATACTTGTCGGGAAAGTTTTGGGGCGAGATAACCGATTTTTTACATTCTGGTGTAAAAATTACTTTGTTCTTTTGTTTTTTACTTTATTGTGTGGAAAATTGCATTTGTGCATTGTTTTTTAAATTTAGTAGGTACTTAGTTTATCATCAACTCGTAATGATGCTAACATAGTTAGCGAAACGTACGTAGAGTGCTAAAAAAGTGTAGTTTGGTTAATAGTGACGACATCCTACATTGTTGAAAACAAAATATTCCAAATTCCAAATTGAAGTCTATTTTTAATGTCCATAAATATACATTTCGCTATTTCTTTAAATAAAGTTATTTTTTGTATAAGATATAAGCTTTACTGGATACGTTGTATTTAGATTGTAAATATTTATTTTGTCAACAAAACAAACATTCCTGGACTAATAACCTTTATATTAAAAACAAAAAAATACCTTTTTTTCTTTTTTCCCTTTTTCCTTTTTTTAATGCGTTCCGTATGAAGGCAGAGACTGAGCTGTGACTCTCAGTTGGCTCTTTAATAACAGTTAGGTACTAGGTATCTGTTCGCTGCGTTTAATGTTACTAAACTTGGCTTTGTGGGAGTTATTTAATAAAGAAGTTCGTATAAGGCGCACAGGGAGCATGAAATAGAAGTGGAGAGTTGGTAGTTTGAGAATATATTAGAATTTTAAGCCACTAATGTTTATATATTTTTTAAATAGGTTTATAAACATGTACTTTTTTAATACAGTAAAGTTTGGAAACATGTAGATATCTTTGACAATAATAAAATTTACAATTTTACAATTTTCTATTACATGATATAAATACCGGTTTCATTTCGTTAAATCAAGTAGATTTTACTGTTAGAAGTGTAACATATAGAACATGTATGTTTAATTATACTAAATTATTTTCTTTTTATCCAAATTTAAAAGATATTTTTTAAATTTAATTAATCCATTTAATTCTTTATTTTATTAAGAGCTCCGCAATTTCAAATATTTAAATTTCCATTCCTAATCACATGACTTTGTGACGTATTTCCGCTTGCAATGACGGGCAAGAGATTGAACACGATGAAGCATTCTTTTCGCTTCAATCGCCAAGATTCAGTGGTCTCAGTCGAGATAATTATTTTATTTAAAGAAACCGTTCTGTGCTAATCAGTGAACTTTGCAGTTTTTATTAGACATTTATTTTATCAGTATCCACAATTAAATCGTTAAAAGTTTCTATTTATTTAAAAAAAAATGGCGAATAGTCCATGTCGGTATGAAATTTTCTTGTTCAACATTATCAAACTACATTTTCTTTTTTTAAATATAAATAATACCAGACTGTAAAATCTAAATTTATATTTATTCATTTTTTATTTTCTTTAATTTTCATTTAAATTAAATTAAATTTTTTGTTCCTAATTTTTGTTTCTATTCCTCCTACAGGAATATAAGCAATGTTTACTGCTGGATCAAGGTTTATGTTAACTGCTGACTCAAGGTTTCTGTTAACTGCTGGCTCAACGTCTCTGTTAACTGCTGGTTCAATGTCTCTGTTAATTGCTGGCTCATGGTTTCTGTTAACTGCTGGCTCAAGGTCTCTATTAACTGCTGGCTCAAAGTTTCTGTTAGCTGCTGACCCAAGGTTTCTGTTAACGCTGGCTCAAGGTTTCTGTTAACTGCTACTTCAAGGTCTCTATTAACTGCTGGCTCAAAGTTTCTGTTAACTGCTGGTTCAAGGTTTCTGTTAACTGTTGGCTCAAGGTTTCTATTACCTGTTTGGCTCCAGTTTTTATTTGATTCAAGTTAACCGTTTGATCCACATCAAGTTTCTGTTAACCGTTTGGTTCACATTAAGTTTCTGTCTGCCGTTTGGCTCAAGTTTCTGCTTTGGTTAAGTTATCATTCCTGTGATCAGCTAACTGAAAAATATGCTTACTAACAACAACGTTGGTTGCAGTGCGACACCTGCAGACACTATTTTTAACTAAGAAAATTACTGGTAACAATTTTAATTTTTATTGCTATAGCTAAAGTTAAAATCAACTATCTAACTATAGTTTTTTTATTTTTGGTGACGGGGTATCTTTGAAAATTCAATAAATAAATTAATAATAAATTCATTACCATTAAATTTAAAGTAACTTCATTAGATTCTTTTTAAATCAAAAGTCTCTTTTTGTTTGTGTTTAGGGACTAAAAATATTCAATAACAAACTGGCGCGCATAAAAATAACCCTTATTTGAAACATATCCTACATAAAACTTTTTTTGTGGAGAAATCTTTTATGGACATCCAGGCTAGGCGCTAGGGAATCTTTCTGTCTGTCTGTGTGTATTTTTATACGATAGAGGCCACACGTTTAATCAGATTGAGCTGAAATTTGATATATGGATTTGGGATACCCGTCTAAAGAGCCCAGTAGTTTATGTACGACATCTGTCAAACGGAATTATCACTATTAAAAAATGACAGATGCAATATGTCACGGAATTTGTCATGCAATATGTCATTTGAAGCCTTTGAAAAACTCTATTCCGTCTATTACATTTTACATCATCATTTTAAATTATTTTGATTTATACAGGTTGCTTCAATAAAAATATCTGCACCTTAGTTATATTATTTTAAATGAAACACTGTATTTTCTTTCTCTCTCGTTCTCTTACTCTCTGTCTTTTTCTACACTATGCATTTTTTATTTAGAATTTTTTTTATAGATATCATTTGTAATTTTTTATTTTTTCCAGTTTTTTCTCGTTTTTCTGAGTTTTTGTTTTTTTCTGGTTTTTTGTAATTTTTTTTTGGTTTTTTCTACGTTTTTGTTTTTTCTTTTTTTTTTTTTCTTTTTTTCTAATTTTTTAGTGATTTTGTTGCGTTTTTTGCGATTGTTTTGCGATTCTTTTTGATATTTTTCGATTTCCTGCGTTTTTTCCGTATTTTACAGTTTTATTCTTCATTTTTTCCCAATATTTCTAATTTCTCTCATTTCTTTTTTGCTTTTTTTTATTATTTTTCCAGATTTTTTCTGATTTTTTTCAGTTTTTTCGATTCTTTTAATCTTTTCTCATTTTTCTTTCGTGTTTATATTTTTCTTTTTAAATGGTTTCTAATCGTTCCTTATTTTTTCTCATTGTTCTGTTTTTCTAGTCTTTTTTTTACTCTATTTATTTCATTGATTTTTTTGTGATAATTTGCAATTTTTTTGTCATTTTTTTGTGATTTTGTTGGGGTTTTTTTGCGATTTTTATCGTTTTTTTTTCGGTTCTTTGATTTCTTCATTTTGTCCGTATGTTACAATTTTATTTTTCCTTTTTTTCCCAATATTTTTTCAGTTCTTCTAATGTTATTCGTTTTTTTCCTCATTTTTATGATATTTTGTTTTTTTTCTGTTGTTTTTTATTAAAAAAAAAAAAATGAAAATAGCGTCACCAGTTTTGAACTTTGAAATATAGTCACCATAATTTTAATTCTAAAAAAAACTTAATTTTCATTGGATATTATACTAAAATATTAATTTTAGCAGAATTTTAAAAAGATTGGATAATTTAGAGATTTATACATAGGTAACATATTAACGTCGTAGTTTATAGGTAAATTTAGAGGTCCCAATAATATATGGGTGCCACAAAAAATAGAGAACTGATCTGGTAAGAACCAAACCAAAAAAGGAAATTTTGTCTTAATACAATTGTCTATAACGTTCATAGCAGAATGCTTGAAGCAAAAATTATTAACAAAAACATTAGACTCACTAACTGCCTTTTTGTTTTCGTAACTACGTTGTTTTAATATAATTGTGTGATACTTGATTTTGAATTTATTACCTGAATTATTTATTATACTTTATTAGATATTTATACTCAATTTTAATTCTAACGATTATTTGGAAATAATAATAATATTAAAATCATGACTATAAATACTTAGTTCTATAAAAAAACGAATTATGAAATATTTTCTGCCATTTTCTATATAAATTTTCAATTACACTCCAATGAACTTTTTTAGAATTGAAAACTCCTTCAATTCAAAATGTTAGTGAGCGAAAGTTTTAATTAAAATAATTTCGCTTCTGTAAAGGAAAGGAAAGAGAAGGAAAGTTTCTTTCTAACAGCATCTTTCTTTCAAATTATAAAAATATACTTTTTTTATACTTTTATACATGTTTTTTAATCGATGTTTAATTAAATTAGTGGTAATAGGTAAAATTCGTAACTGTATTTTAGATTTATCGAGATCTTGAATTTACTTATCCAGTAGAAACGAATTTATTGGTTTTATATTAATGAATGAATAGCTCTAGTTGCTTATGTTGATTTTCACTGTTCTTATAATATGCACTAATTAATAAAAATCAATAAAAAGCAATTAATATATTTTGAACGTGGCGCTGCTTCTTGACCAATAATTAACGTTTTACTTTCTACAGCATTGTTCATTTGTAGAAGAATTTGACATACTTATTTCCTTATTTTAATCATAACAAATGAGAATGAAAGTTGAAAGTTTTATCGATATGACAACATAGCCAAATATAATCTGTTTCAATTGGGCCACGTCACAAGCCAATATAGTTCCGATTCTCAAATTTTAAGAATTAATTATAGCCGCAGGATTGGTCTCAGATGTGCTAGACCCGGTACAATGTGCTATGATAGGCCAAAATTATAAAATAAAAATATAAATAAATCACTGGATGAGTCCATTATGACTGCGTTGATTCGTAAATACTTTTTGGTTTGGGCCACAACACTGCAACCTTAAGACTGAAGATGCAGATCTTGGGGATGTTGATTTTGGATTATATGCAGCTGGATGTGAAGTGGTACCTCATATCAATAACTATAAACCAGAATCAACTGCTAGAAGATTAACACGTGAACGAATAGTCAGAAGTTATTTCACTCATCAATAAATTTTAAATGTATTTAAGAAAAAATAAAAGTATTTGAATTATATTACCTAAAAAAAAGTATAAATAAAACAACATACTAATAGTATATAATGTTGATAATAAAAATAGATTAACAAACTTAAAAGTTAATTTCTTTAAAAATAAAAACAAATATTTATTAGGATTATTAGGGTACTTAGGTATACCATGTCAGTACATAAGAAATTAAACAATGGGGTGCTTGCATAATTTTTTTTTCTGATTTTTTTTACTTTAATATATTAATTACCCCTGTTGACGAGCATAGAACAGAATTTTTAATTTTTTTTGGATTCAGTGCCCTTAATTTTGAATATTAAATATATGTGTGATGTCTTAAGGAAGCAGAGAAAACAGTATCCTGTAATTACTTTTAAATCCATGAATTCTCTATTTCTCTGAAGATGGCGCTACAATCGACGTTATTTATTCACTATATTCTTAATTTTTAGTACAAAATTCCTTATAATTATTGTGGCACAATGTTCAACAATAGTATTTTTTATAGTCTTTGAAAATACAAATAAATACGTAACTTCGACACTAACTCCTCCTTGCGTTGATTTATAGTATTGAGATGCAGTTAATGGTTTATTACCGACACATCACAGAAAACTGTCGAATATAACCTGAATTCAAATAAATCAGAGTGGCTCCATCTTTCGCAGATTTTTTTAACTGACCTACCTTAAGTCGTCACAGATTTTAATTTTTGTTTAATTATAGGGCATATACAGGTTTTTTAAAAAATAAAAAAAATATGGGTTAAATATTTATTGGTCAGGTTTCTAATGGCCCATTTACCTAAAATCATGCAAGCACCCCATTGACTCTGGGTGTCGTTATAACAGTAAGAGACTTATATAAAAAGATATAACTTTACAAAACATAAAATGGAAATTTATAAACGGGACTGGAATGCATAAATTTATAAATAATATCACTGAACTTGATTGATCGGGATTTGATCTAAATATTCCAATGAACTATCCATTATTTTATATCATTTACAAAACCAACGTAATTTAGGTTTGCCTCTCAAAAATATTAAACCAAAACGAATGGGTACGAAGTGGTTCAATGAGAAGTTGCGTTTCATGAGGATAAACGTATGGCGCAGTAAACAAATTTTCAAAATGTCAAATTCGTTCTGTGATTGGAATATACATTGTGAGCTATGTAGGTCTTACAGGAAGGTTTTAAAGGACGAAAAGCGTAATGCCTGACGCTTCGGATAATAAGAATAAAACGGTTTGGTCATGCACTTATTAAAAAGGATTGAACTGAAACCTGTTTATCAGCTCATAATTTTTTTTCCCCTTCCTGGCATCGGATCTAGTCCATTTGCCACAAAATATTGCAATCGAAAGCAAGGAGTAAACGGGGGGACAATCTTTAGATGTTTGTTTTAGATTCTTTTACGGTTAATATTTGTTTGTTATTAAATTGTAGCCAAGATGTAATATTTAATGGAAGCTGAAGTCCTGCTTGTAGCAATTAATGAGTGAAATAATATCTAGGTTGGTTGTATATACGGCATGCAAATATTAAATGACTGGCTTTTGACCGCGACTTCGTCCGTGTTGATGTTGGAATAAATAAAAGTTTCCTTCTTATATCTGTTTCCTTCCCCTACAAATACAAACATATACAATGAAATGCACAATAATATATGAAAAGCAAAAAATGAGCTAAAAAAGGATAAAAATTCTAAAAAAAAAAGCAAAAAAAATTTAAAAAGTGTTAAAAGAAATTGTAAAAAATGTTGAAAAAAAAAATGCCAAAAATAATGTAAAAAAAGAATTAAAAAAATGCTAAAAAAGTTAAATTATGCTAAAAATACTAAAAATAAAAAAAATCCCAAGAGAATTAAAAAAAATGCAAAAAAACGAACAAAAAAATGGAAAAAATACAAAAAACATACAAATAAATACACAATAAATTGTAAAGAATGTTAAAAAATGAAAAAAAAAAATCTAAAAAAAAGTTTAAAAAGTGCTAAAAAAGTAAAATAATGCAAAAAAATGCTAAAACTGAAAAAAAAAACGCAAAAAAATGGGCAAAAAATTAAAAAAAGTCAAAAAAAAGTAAAATAATGTTAAAAAAAGCCAAAAGCGCAAAAAATGCAAAAAAAAATGCAAATAGATGCCAAAAAATCTAAGAAAAAAGTCGAGAAATGCTGAAAATATTAAAATAATCCTAAAAACCGCTAAAAAACGGTAAAACAGCAAAAAAATCCCAAAAATTAAAAAAACAAACCAAAATCAAAAAAAAACGCAAAAAAAATATAAGCATATGCAAAGAAATGCACAAAAATACATGAAAAGCAAAATGAGCTAAAAAATGATAAAAATTCTTAAAAAAGCAAAAAAAGTTTAAAAAGTGTTAAAAGAAATTGTAAAAAATGTTAAAAATATCTGAAAAAGTATTCGTCGGGAAAGTTTTTGGGCGACAAAACCGATTTTTTTCTTTTTGATAGTTGACAGTTGGGGGAAATAATTTTGACTGTTCTGAATGTTTTTTCATGGACTTTCAAATGACATATTGCAAGTCGAATTCCGTCACATATTGTATCTGTCATTTGTTGATAGTGACAATTCCGTTTGACAGATGTCGTACAAAAACTAAGAGGTTCTTCCGACGGCATAGCCAAACCTACGTACCAAATTTCAGCTCAATCGGATTAAGACTTTTTCAGATATTTAATTCTAAAGTTTAAAATTTTGACAGTTGAAAAAATAAATTTGACTGGTCTGAATAGTTTTTCAAGGGCTTTCAAATGATATATTGCATGTGAAATTCCGTGAGATATTGCATCTGTCATTTTTTGATAGTGACACTTCCGTTTGACAAAATTCCTAACCTAACCTACACTGCCAAAAGACACTACCCTGAAAATTTCACGTTATTTTTTCATTGTTGGGCCACATTTGAAATTATGGATAACCTTCTACAATTATAATAATACATTTCGGTCAACTTAAACTTTAATTGTCCTTATATTCATTATAAAGTATCGTTCCTTAATTCTCTATAATTTAAGTTATGAGAGTGTCTAGAGATCCGTCTAGTCGGACCCGGTGAAAACCCAATAGAACCGTCCGAGCGCACGGTCCGACTGTCTAATACTTGTACCGTTGATTATTCATCACTATGATATGGTGTAGCCGAATGCTGGCGCATGTGCGTTACATACAGACGTTCCGGACTCAATTCCTGAGGATATCTTTTTTTTTATTTTTTTCTACGAAATAAATGGAAGTTATTTCTTTTTTTTAATACTCAGGCTAGATTTAGATAGTGAAGACTTCTTTTAATAAAATTAATTAAAATACACAGATTAAATTTAGATAGTCAAGACTTCATTTAATGAAATAGATTAAAATACACAGGTTAATTAAGCTGGCTCTTTAGACCCTTGTTTTATTTTTTCATCTTTTATTATATTTATTTCAAACTAAATCCTAACAGCCGATTGAAGTTCATTTTTTAATTAGACAGGATATCCGTTAAGACAGATCTATTGGGTTTTCACCGCGGGTACTACTAGACGGACCTTTAGACACTCTCTTAAGTTACTTAACAATTCTTATATTTAAAAAATTGGCGAAAGCGCTATCATGCATTGTTTAAAAATCGATAAATGCTTGAAAAAATTTTTAAAACAAAAACTGTTCTGTTTTTCGAAATCTACATTCTTTATGCTACCTTTGTACCGATTTTGATTCAAATCGATAAGATCATAATTTGAATAAAAATTCAATGATAACCTTCTGATTTTTGGAGATAATTTTTTTTATGTCTGATTTTGATGAACTTATTTTAAATATCCATTGATTTAATCTTCGCCATATTTCATGCTTCTTCTAGTATAGATTGTTTATTATAAAGTTGTTTCGTTATTTAATTTCCTATAATTTAAAATTTTTCGTAATTAAAAAAATGGTGAAAGTGCCATCATGTATTATTTAAAATATTTTTTATGTTCACTATTGTGTTTTTATTGCTTGGTAAATAATGGTTTATTTTATGCCCCTTTTTTTAATTTAATGTTATACATGTTACAATTCTGTTTTATTTTTGGCCCTATGTTCCGTACTATTTTGATACTATTATAATTTAGCAGAATTATGAGGACAATGACAAAATGTGTTAATTGTGTAAGCGGTGGTTGGGATAGTTTCAATAGGATTTAGAACTTTGAAATATATGATAACCTTTTTGCTAACTTTCTCAATTATTTAATCCTTGTTGCTGTCGTCTTATTAAAAGCGCAAATGCATGAAAGTTGCAATATATGGTGAAAAGTTTCTAGAATTAAGCAATTAGTAACTCAATAGCTTAAAACTTTGAATATTATTTCTCTATAGTTTTTTTTTGTTAATTATAAAAAAAATGTTTATCTACAAATATTACCAAAATTGTTTTTTTAAAAAATAAATTAATAGTTTTATTATTTTACCCAAAAAATTTATATTTTACAATTGAATTGTTACATGACTGTATATTTTATAATATAAACATCTATTTATATAATAATTTTCTAAGAATAATTTTGTAAGAATACAAATTTTTAGAATTATAAAATACAATAAATCTATAAATTTCCATGATAACACCCACTTTTTTGTGTTTAAACCAATGAAAATCATTCCTGCTTCAATATTTCTGATAGTACAACAAGGCGCAAAATAATAGTCAGTAGCATCTGTATGTAAATTTGCAAAAACTGCTAAAAAACAGAGACATGCCTATTTTTTCAAACTGGGATACGCTTTATTTTAACTGGAATAATTTCATTTTCATGAGATAATTTTTATCCTCACACCATTTTTTTCATACTGGTGTAATAAAACTAAAGTCATAATTAAGAATTTCTTAAATCGAAAATAAGGAAAAAGGAACCAGATACAAATATATTTTTTTTAGCATAAAATAACTCATTATAAATTATTTTTATACCATCAGTATATAAAAAAATATTTTGTATGCAATTCTATAATCTATACCAAGGAAAAATAACTGTGGTATAAACACATTTTTGCAACCATAAAGGTGTCGAAAATAATAACAGTATAGTGATCCAGTTTTGGCGCTGTCGCGTAACGTATTGCAAATCAACAAAAAAAATGCTAAATCAACAAAGGTCCGAAAAAACACGGCGCATCCTTTTTTTTTACAGGAAAAAATTTTTTTTAAGTCGGTGACTCCTGCTGCTGTGGTCAAGAACCAAAAAAAGGAAGAATCGGAAAAAAAATGGCCCATCACATCGGCGTGTGGTAGATTCTTTTTTTTTAGAAAAAAAAAGAGAAAATGTTTCGTTGTAGCCAAATATATATTGAGACTTTTTGGTTCCATTAAGCAAATGTATATTTTATAAGTAAACCAAATTATCCAAACCGAAAAATAGTAACCCAGACTACAAAATATAAAAATAAAAGGATAATAATAACACTTCAGCCCAAATTTCACATATAGATTTGTTCGTAGTTTTACAAAAATCGAAAGTAATTGTTTCATAAATTTATTATTATATTTTATAATTGAAATTAAAATTTCGTTGCTTTAAAGAAATAGTCAACTTTGTGGGTATTTTATGACTCGAGGGTAAGCGGGAGAATTGTGACATTAAATTTACTGACTGTTGTTGTCAAGTTCCTTTGATCAAATGTTTAAGTCAGTATCATAGTTTATATATAGTTTAGTAGGCGTCAAAATTTGAATGTCAATCAGTTTTTTATTTTCCAAGATAGAGGCCACACGTTTAATCCGATTAAGCTGAAATTTGGTATATGGGTTTGGGTTACCCATTATTTTTTGTGAGACATCTGTCGAACGGAAGTGTGACTATTAAACAATGACAGATGCAACACTAGGAAATTGACTTGCGATATGTCATTTGAAAGCCCTTGAAAAACTCTATTCAAAACAATCAAAATTATTTATCTAACTGTCACCTGTCAAAAATTAAAAAATGTCAAAATATGAAACTTTAACATGAGATATTTGAAAAACTATTCCGACTTTTTTTCGACTTTATCCGATTTTTTTTCTATTGTATTTGATTTTTTCGATTTTTTTAGTTTTTTTTTCGGTTTTTTCAATTTTGTTTTATTCGTTCGATTTATGTCGTTTCGATTATATTTGATTTTTTCGATTATAACCATTTTATTTTTAATTCTTGTCGATTTTTTTCCTTTTTTCTATTTTATCCGATTTTTTGGGAACGTATTTGATTTTCGACTATTTTTTCGATGTTTTTAATTTTATTCCACTTTTTTTTCAATTTGTTCCAATTTTTTTCGATTTTATCCGATATTTTCGATTAATTTTTTCAATTTTTTTCATTCTTTTCATTTTTTGTTTTTAGTTTATTTCGATGTTTTTTAAATTTATCCAATTTTTATTTCAATTTGCTCCGATTTTTTTCAACATTTTTCGATTTTTTCAAACTTTATCCATTTATATCGATTTTATTTTATTTTTTGCCATCGTAGTTGATTTCTATCAATTTTATTAGAATTAATTTGGGTTCAACGCTTGTTCGATCCCACTGAATTATATTTGATTTTTTCAAATTTTCTCGATTTTATTTGGTTTTTTTCGATTTTTATGGATTTTGTAGATTTTATTTAGATTTTTTTTTCGATATTTTCGATTCTTTTTTGATTTTATATGATTTTATTCGATTTTTATCAATTTTGTCGCTTTAATTTGGGGTTTTAAGATTTTTGTCAATTTTATTCGATTTTTTTGTATGGTATTTGACTTTTTTCAGTTCCTTTTTCGGTTTTTTTCGTATTTAATTTTTTGTCGATTTTTTAGATTTTTATCGATTATATTTGATTTTTATCAATTTTGTCACTATTATTTGGGTTTTTAAAATGTTTGTCAATTTTATTCGATTGCTTTCGATTATATTACTTTGTCAATTTGTTCCAAATTTTTTATTATATTTTTGCAGTTTTTTTTTTTTTTTTTTTTCTTCGTATTTGTTTTTTGTCTATTTTTATCGATTTATGTTTGATTTTATCGATGTTTTTAATTTTATCTAATTTTTTTTTCAATTTGTTCCGATTTTTTTTTCTATTTTTTCAACTTTTTTCGATTTTTTTTACCTTTTTTTAATTTTCAACTCCAACCATTTTTGTCGATTTTATTTCGTTTTACTTTCCCGACACACCTCCGAGAAAGGAAAGTATAGTGAAGAGCTAAAAAAATGTTCAAGGTAAAGATGGAAATATCCATTTTGAGGTCTCCTAAGACCATTCCCACATGGAAGTCGGTTTGTCTGTATTCTTCCATGATAGGGATCACACATTTAATCTGATTGAGCTGAAATTTTTTATATGGGTTTGCGTTATCCGTCGGAAGAACTCGTTAGTTTTTGACCGACATCTGTCAATCGGAAATTTGACCAATAAAAAATAACAGAAGCAATATGTCATGAAGTTTGACTTGCAATATGTCAATTGAAAGCCCTTGAAAAACTCTATTCAAAATAGTTAACATTATTTCTCCAACTGTCACCTGTCAAAAATAAAAAATATCAAAGATTTAAACTTAACACTAAATATCTGAAAAATTATTGGTCTCTGGATACTCGTCGGGAAAATTTTGGGGCGAAACAACCATTTTTTTGAATTCCTAATTAGTCAAATTCAAATCCTTTAATCTCATTTTTTTTGTTAGATTGCTAATTTTTTCCTTCTAATATTTTATTTTTCCAAATAAATCATGCTTAAAATTTCACTAGCTTATTTCAATTTCTTCATCCCAATGGGGGAAGAGAAAAGAGGGAACGAAAAGGCTCTGAGCCAGCTAAAAGAATCAATAATATTTGGAATAAGTAACTAATATTAACGTATAAAGACAAAACCTTCCTCATCTCCTAATCCTGTCTGTAACATCAAAACTCTCCTACACCGCGAGAGCACGAACTACGCTTTCGCCTAAAGAGTGTTCGTTCCAGTGCAGAGAGTTCTGCAGGGGAGCGCGTCCATCTTTTCAGAGCCTTGGCTAAGGTTCCAGGGCGTATTTTCTCTCAAAGAAGAGTGGTGACAGTAACGCTGCCGTTACATTTATTTGGGAGCATATTGGCTATAGTTTGGAATCGTCCGGTATATTTCTGTACAAAAAAAATCTTATCTTTTAGTAGGTTACTACAGTAGTTTAAATTTTAAAGTTTCTTCATACCGAGATAAAATTTTATAACTGGAATATGCGCATCAAATTTTACTAAAATGTTGATGTTTATTTTAAGCAAGTTAAGATTATATTTTTATTTAAATTTAAATAATTAATAATCAATTTTGTTTTTATTTTACGTTAAGTAATTGCCAAATTTAATTGTTGGAAAACAAACAGTCATATTTTGTTTAAAATAATTACAAGAATATACTGGCGCCTTTTTAAAATCTTTTGTTTAGGTAGATTTCTATATATGGAATCTCGTTATTGTAATTGATTCAATGGCGGGAATAGGGTCGGTCCACCGTTTATGAACTGGAGGGTGGAACTTTAGGGGGTTGAAATCGGTTGTGTCGCCCCCATTTTTGAAAATATTGAAACTGGTAATTAGACTTTTGTCATCTCCTTATTTTTATAAAATTAATTTTCTTAAAACCGTTTTTTTGATCTGAACTTCATGGGGGGAACTAGAGGGGGTTGAAATTCCATATAACTCATATCTCCGCCATTTTTAAAAATATTGAAACAGATCATTGACTTTTTGCATGAAAAATTATCTAATTTAGAGAACATAAATCTATCTTCGCCTGTCGATCCTATCGACAGCAATTTTTGAAATAAAATTTTAAATTTCCCCCTAAGGATCTCAAAAGTAAGTATAAGGTTCACATTTTTTTGTCATAAAGTAAATTTGCATGGTAAAATGATTTTCGCCGTAAAAAATCAATCATAATGATATATGTAAAGCCCACATATTTCACAATATATTTCGTTAATAAAACAGATACTTGATGGTAACTGAAAGGCTTACGGCTATACCTTTCGCATTATACACAAAAGTTGGATATTATTCATCTTTTGCCGCTACCTATATACGGATTCTAATTTGAAATGTACATTTACCGACTGCCTTGCTTTAAGATATATTGTTCTCTTTCTGATGGAAATATTTTATAAATCTACATAATTTACATTACGCAGCTGTCAGTTATTCTGAAAATATTTTTATATTATATAACGCATTACTTTTTCTATGTATGTTCATAAAATATAAAATTATTTTTAGATCTACTATTGGAAATCTGGAAATAATAACTTACTTAACACGTTCAATGCTGACTAGGATATAGAAAAATTGCATAGCAGCAATTTATTTGTAGAAAGAAAGAAAGACGTTCAATGTTAAGTTTGTGTTTGGAAAACATTTTTTTCTACGATCGTGCAAAAAGTGACCACTTTTTGCACTATCTACCGTGTTAAAAGTATAACTTTTATGCACTAGTGCATAAAAGTAAATCTTTAGTGCACTAGTGCATAAAAGTAAATTTTAGAGTGCTTTGAATTGTCAATTTCTTAGTAAATAAGAATAAAACAAAATAAGAAGAAAATTCGACGCCGCCGCCGGGATTCGAACCTGAGCCGCCTGGGTTGGAGCCCGGTATCTGTACCACTAGACCATAGGGACTCTCAGGAATACATTTTGTTTTGATGAATTTACATAAAGCGAAGTATCTATATAGGTACTTATAATAATATTACCTAAATTATTTAAATTATCCGTGATTCAATGGATTCAATCTCAAATAAGATCACAAACGATCAACAAGCAAATTTTAGTGGTCATTTTTTAAATAGAAATCCGTTTGATTAATCAAAATCGTTTCATGTCTACCGATTTGACCTATGAATGTGGCCTGAACTGTCACTGTCAGATTGATTGTGATAGTTTCTGCAATTAATTTCAAATTGTCAGTTCAAATTTTATTTTTTTGAAAACTGTTAAAAATGTCATATTTATTTCGATCGTAGAAAAAATGTTGTGTGCAACACCTGCAAAAAGTGTATATTTGTTGCACTAGTTACACAGATGACTATTTTATACGTTTAATGTTTAAAAAAAAAAAATTGTGTCACGAATTTGTGACAGTAGCGTCTCTGACAAGAATTTATTCAAAGATGCTGTGCGACACGAGTACTTGTCGTTACATTTAAAGTAAATCATGAGGCAGTGCACTTAAAAAACTAAAAACTAATAAAAATAAAATTGTAAAATATGGAAAAAACGAGAAAATCAAAAAAATTGTAAAAGAATCCGAAAAAATGCTCAAAATCGCAAAAAAGCAAAACAAAAAAATTGAAAAAAACCTAAGAAATCGAAAAATATTACAAAAAATTGCAAAAAATCCAAAAAATCTCAAAAAATCGCAAAAAACCGCAAAAAACCGCAATACAATTGCAACAAATTGGCAAATAACCGCAACAAAATCCCAAACATAATCACAAAAATCTGAGAAATAAGAAAAAACTAGAAAACGAAAAAAATTGAAAAACCAGAATAATGAGAAAAATGCGGCAAAATTAGAGAAAATCGAAAAAATTTAAAAAAAAATAGAAAAAAAAAACAGAAAAAAAGTAAAAAAACAGAAAAATGAGAAAAATTAAAAAATTTTTGCAAAAAACCAAAGAACAACCAAAAATCCGGAAACAACTGCACCCATAAAAAATTTAAAAATCCAAAAAAAATTTAAAAAATGATTTTTTGTGCCACCCTTCATTTTCATTATTCCTCTACTCAATATATTTGAATGTCATACATATCCCCTACTTATTTCTTCGCGTCATGTCCCTCTCTTCTCTTGGTATTCCTATAAAATATCTTTCCCATGCTAATAATGTTCTTCTCTTTACCTACTCAGTCAAAATAACTGACTTTTTCTAATTTTGACATCTAAAGTGACACTTTTTACAACTGACAGACGTTATCAAACGTTTTACTTTGTGTAACCAATTACATAAATTAAAATATTATATAACTGGTGACGAAAAATGGATTTCAAAATTAGTGACAAAAAGAATTCTATTTATTTAACTATTATAACATAAGATAAGGACATAACTTATAAATTAAGTAATTATTATAAATATTGATAACATAATTATTGTAATTATTTAAATTAATTTCCAACGACATACTTGTTTTAGTGCTGGTAGTTGCTGTTATTTGGGAGACGGCGCACATTGTATTAGATGTTTCACCAAATATTTCAGGCTTATTTAAAAAATGTCAAACTGACAACTGAAATAAAGTGACGGCAGCAAATAGACTAGATTTATGTTTTCACAATTTTTATCAAATATATTTTATTATTTTTTTTTATTACTTTAAAATTAGAAAAAATCTTGTATGCAATACTTTACGAAATGCTATTTTGTGTAACTGCGTTCGTTCCGCAAAAATCTCGTTACACAAAATTAGGCTGTTCGTAACTGGTTGCATAAATAGCTATTATATCGTTCGTGTCGCTTACTGATTTTTTTTTCTCCCCCTCATCTTATAGGGTAAGTTTTTATTATATTATATCATATTTTCACTAAAATTCTTTGATATCATTATTAATTATTTCGACGCTTTTAACTTTTATTTACTGTTATTTTAATTCATTTAATGCCGGTATATATTTTTTTGTTATATTTACTCAGAAGTTCATATCTTATTTTTTTATAACAATATAAATTATCTGATGTCTGTATATTTCAAATTCTATTCGTGGAACGAACCCATAATATAAAGATTTGAGCTTAATCACATTAATTATTTATTATCAACAAAATAAAGTATCGTTTCAAAAATCACAAAAAATTGCAACGAAATCCGAAAAAAATGACAAAAAAATCGCAAATGATCGCAGAAAATCAGAGGAATAAGAAAAAATGAAAAAAAATATAGAGAAAGAAACAGAAAAACAAAAAAAAAACAAAAAATCAGAAAACATATCCAAAAAAATCTCTCTCTTTCTCTATAATTTCTGCCAATTAACTACTACCGCAAGCCGCGTTAAGGAACTTCGTACAGTGTTCCGTTTAAAGTTATATAACTCCGGTGCAGATCTTTGTATTGAAGCACCCCGTATAAATTAAAATAATTTTAAATTGTGCTCGTATAGACCGTGTACTTAAATGTTTTTTACACAATCTTACTGTTTTCCATAAAAAGACCAATGCGACGCGTATATGGTGGGCAACCCTGTATATTTCATGATAGGGTTTTAAATAGAGATTAACAAACTATAATTATTTTTTTATCATTTACTTTCCCGACCCACCTCCTAGAAGGAAAAGTATTGTGAACGAGCAAAAAAAAATTCGAGATAAAAACGGAAATATCCATTTTCGGGTCCCTGAGACGATTAAGACTATTTCAAGATGGAAGTCTGTCTGTCTGTCTGTGTGTGTATGTATGTGTGTGTATTCTTCCACGATAGAGGCCACACGTTTAATCGGATTGAGCTGAAATTTGGTATAGGGGTTTTGTTATCCGTCGGAAGAACCCCCAAAAAATGACAGATGCAATGTGTAACGGAATTCGACTTGCAATATGTCATTTTTTAGCCCTTGAAAAACTCTATTCAGAACAGTCAAAATTATTACTCCAACTGTCACCTGTCAAAAATAAAAAAATGTCAAAATTTGAAACTTCAGCATTAAATGTCTGAAAAAGTATTAATCCGATTGTGCTGAAATTTGGTAAAGGGGTTAGGATTGCCCGCCGGAAGAACTCATTAGTTTTTGTATGACATGTGTCAAACGGAAATGTCACTATCAAAAAACGACAGATGCAATATGTCACGGAATTCGACGTGCAATATGTCATTTGAAAGCCCTTCATAAATTCTATACAGAACAGTCAAAATTATTTCTCCAACTGTCACCTGTCAAAAATAAAAAATGTCAAAAGTTGAAACTTTAACATTAAATATCTGAAAAAGTATTCGCGGATACTCGTCGGGAAAGTTTTGGGGCGACACAACCGATTTTTTTTAGCTGTACAGTGTATTTATATCGTTATTTGATGCTCAAAAGTAATCTATTCTTTCCATATACATGAGACATCTTGTATAATAGTACTAAACTATTTTTATTAGTTACACTTTTTTTCTAGATTTGGTTTATTCATTTTTTTAATTCTTTTTTCTTGTTTCAACTCAGAACACACAAAAAAATTATTAAACTTAGTATCAAGGAACCAAAACAGCCTCTGTAGAGGCTAAACTAGTCATAGAAAAAAAAATATTACTTTACCATTTTTTTGTATCTATATTTTTTACCAATTTGTTATAAAATAAATCGAGAGATTTCTTTAACGGAATATTAATTTATACAGTGTTTTGTATCATTCTTTTAACTTACAATACTTTTTTATGTGATTATTCTTTAGTAAGCTTATTTGTCCAAAAAATCCTTAATAATTTACCAAGAAAAATATAACACAGGAAATTTATCTGTTGGACTTATATTAACAAAAATAAAAGGCTTAGAACAGTTTATAACAGAAAGTATAAAGTTTATTTAAAAACTAAATTAAAGATATTTTTAGATTCCCGGCTGATTAATTTCCAGGACTCTAGAATAAAATATTAAATACCGACAATATTTTTGCCGTAATTTCGAATTTTCGAAAATTTAAAGTTACGAAAATAAATTTCTATAACTTAGCTAATTCTAACAAGTTATTCATAATCTGGAATGTGGTTGAATGATGAGTAATAAAATCCAAAATCAAATACCACAAATTTAATAAAAATTAAATTAAAGAAACGGCAACTAGTTTCGACAGAACCTCCATCATCAGGCCAAATAATAGGAAAATTTAGAACGAGTGCTTAGTTTTGGTTGGAGCCACGTTCTCCTCGTTAATTGTAATTTTTGGCGAAAACTAAAACTAAGCGCTCTTTCTTAATTTCGCTCTTATTTGGTCTGATGATGGCAGTTCTGCCGAAACTAGTTGTCGTTTCCCCATTTATGTTTGTTTAACAACTTTAATTTTTATTAAATTTGTGGTATTTGATTGTGGATTTTATTACTCACTTATAACTTATAGATACTACAGTAGGTATATATCGTATAAGTAGCGGGATTGCCGTTGTCCGTTTGTCTCTATCTCTCACCGTTCTCAAGTTGAATCAGGCTAACATACTTTTTTCACGAATGTGAATCACATGAGTGAAAAAAGGCACTTTACACACTATTTGCATACAATATTTTTTCTACTACCATAATTTTTATGTACAAAAATAGATTTCGCATGCAAGATGTTAACAAGCTATTTTCCAAAATCTTCAAGTTAACCATTGATTTCTGGCACATAGAACCTTGGCAAGATAAGAAACATGAGCAGATTGCAAAAAATGTGTTGCACATGTAAAAAAGTTATTTTGAAAATTTTATTTTACTTTACGCACTAGTGAAAAAAGTTAAACACACTCCTTAGCGTGCGTAAAGTAAGTACTTTAGGCACGGAAGTAGAAAAAAGATATTTTTCTTCGAAAACATTAAATTGAGAAACTAATTAAAACGAATTTAATTATTTTAATTTAAATCTAAAATAAACATAATATTTTAGCATTTCCCTTCTACCTTATTTACTCTTCCTTAATTTTAATTTTAATTCAGTAAATAAATTTGAAATTCAATCCAGCAATAAGATTTTCACCAATCAATCTCATTTATCCTAAATAGATACATAAAACGCGTAATCTTATTTATAAAACCGTCCTTATTTTCAGGAGCACTTCAAATCCTGTCGAGTGAAGAAAAGGATCACGGGAAGTATGAATGCGTCGCTGAAAATTCGATTGGAACGGATTATTCGAAACACTCTCTGCTCTACGTTAAAGGTAAGAAGGATATTCTTAATTCTTTAGAAATAGAGGAAGAACGTAAATCGTAGTAAATACGTTTTCAAACATACCGATAACAGAAAAAAATTATTAACCCTGTTTGTTATATTTAAATATTCATTTACTTAGCGTTGAAACTGACAGTATTATATTTAAAGTTTTCGTTTGTATTTTGCAAAACGAACGACTAAAGTTATACCTGGAATTGGCAGACATTGCAAATGCTGTAATAAAAAGTTCATTTCAAGAAAATCGCGAAAAGTTTTTAAATTTCCATATGAATGTTTATTAAGTTGGACTCAGTAACAAAATGTGTCCCACTATTGAGAGAATATTATGATTATTTAGTAAAAAAATTTCTATTGAGGATAAATATTAAAATATAATATACATATAGGAAAATATTTATTAAAAAAATTGATTATTTCAAAAATGATATTTTTATAATGAGAATTTTTGTAAAATCTTCTCAAAAAATAAAAATAAAGTATAAGAAAGAAAATATTTATAAAAAAGAGAGTCCAAAAACGTCTATTTTTTTTTTTTTTTTTTTTTTTTTTTTTTTTTTTTTTTTTTTTTTTTTTTTCCGGGACCGTTCTGTGCAACCGGATTCACTGCAGCCTCGTGGGCTTATTGCGTTATCTCCTGTCTTTTGTCTACTGCACCCAGTCCAGCAACCTTGTTCCCTGTACTTGTACAGGTTCTTTAATGGCTAACCTAACCAAAAATGTCTTAATGATGAGTTGAAGATTTTTACACCTCCTTAGAAATTGTTTCTTCGTCTTTTGACAACATAGAAGGTTGTTACTTATTTTTATAAATTTATGACTTCTAAACTACACTTTCAGACATTGTCCATACAGTTTAGCGCTTTATCCATTTCAAAACATTTTTTCCACATTATTGTTATCTTTACAGGTGGATATTCCATTACCGAGATAAAATGAATGTAGGTATTAGTTATTTGCCTCACTTCCTGATAGTTATTGGTTCTTCAGTAACAACTGTCTTTAATTGATAATATTATTTTTATGACATCCTAAGACATAAATGAAGATTCCACTTTGTCCCAAGTGCCGCTTTGCTCTGACCTTACCTGTGTCCTTTATTTATGAGGTAGAACACGGTTCTGCAAAGAGTTAATTAATATTTAATCAAAATCTGTATTTTGCCTACCCAAATTATATCAGCTATAAGGGCGTTAAAGAAATATGTAAAAATATCGTTTCTAGATCTTAGAGTTTCCTCTTCTACAATATGTTCTATTTCAGGTTCTACAGTTAAAGTTAAAATTTCAGACGATGTTCTTTGTTTCGCCTTTTTTTTACCAGTACGTTTTGGCCATATGTTGCTATTAGAGGTTGATTTTTTTTTAGTTTGAAAAGAAGACATGTTCTCTTATTGTTAAATGATCGAATACTAAAATATATGTTTTTATTGATAAATATAATGACAATATTAGTATGACATAACAAACGAAAGCTAAAATTAAGAAACATAGTGACGTCTAAATCTATGTTTGTCAAATTCTATTTGTGGCACAGAACTAATACAGAGGCGAAGGTTCCTGTCGGCCCTTTTGATGTAGTGATGATTAAAATTTTGGTACAGAAGGTCAACTGTTAATCTCCTGTGATTTGAGTAACGGTTGAAGTTTCTGCCGCTGAAAACACTGGAAAAATGTTTAAAATTCGTAAGTCTAGATAGACGAATTTACTATTTCCCAGTTTATTAGGTGGCAAAAACTTCTACTCAAATTTTGACCATCGCTATATCAGGAACCTTCGCTTCTGTATTAGTTTATCTTCTGTGCGTATTTTCCATATATTCTTTGCCTTCTGTGGTCCAGCGCCTTACAGATGCATAGTATGTGGAGTCCATTCTCGGTCCCTTTATTGCAGTGTCTGCATTTAACCTCGCCGTTATATAGCCCCATTTTGTTTAGATGCTCTCTGGTGGGAAGGTGTCTCGTGAGGAGCCCTGTGGTAATTCGTAGTTGATTCCTACTCATTGAGAGTAGTTCTTAAATGGGGAATTCAACAAAAATATAACCTCACGTTTTTTCTTTATTAACAGTTAGAATTGATCAAATAGAACCCATTGAGTTTAATTATCTACCGTAATTTGAGCTAGATTTTTGAATAAATTAATTTAAAAATTAAAATTTCCAATTATTTGAATATGCCGCCATTACGATCGAGACGTCACTTATGTGCAATGAAGTTACCGTCAAGCCATTAACTGCAAATGTGTAAAGAAGAGAATACGAATAAGAAACAGCTGTTAAATCTGACTTATACAGACAAAGATGGAGAAAACCATTATATGATAATTTAATAAAGATGAAAACTTGGACCTATCCACTGTAAATTCGTATTCAAAATCGAGAGAGATAATAGATATTAGATTCCGCTTTTAGATAAAGAAAACGACTATTTTAACGAGATCAGGTAATAATTTAGTATCAATAGTAATTTAAGAAAAACTAGTTTAATTTCTAAACTGAAACCATTATAAATCTAACAAATAAGACGTCATGAGGGGCGTTGTAATGTTGTTGGCATTTTCCATTTCAACTGATACTAAAAATTTGAGGGCAATGCTGTCGTTTTGCGCTTAATTTAATTTATCACAAAGTTCTAAATTAAATAAAATGATATTTTTTCTTTATATTATCGTGTTTCAAGTTTCCCATTATGCTTTCACTAATCATTTTGTTAATTGTTACTTATTACAAAGCCATAAAAATCAATCGGCGGTATAGTTCGATAAGAGCTTTTAATAAAATTTCGAATTCTAAATCAGTGAGTAGAAAAGATCATAATTTCCACCGAAGAGCAAAATTTAAATAAACGATACACACTAGCGAAATGAATCAATAAAATTTAATAGTCTATAAAAGTTTGCGTTATGAATTATACGTTTTGTTTGACCAAAAGCGATAGTGGTTATATGATAAAAATTCTTTATTGAAAATTGCTGAATATCATAACTCAATAAAGTTCGAAATATTCTGAATTTTATAAAGAGAAAACTTTATTATTAACTATTTTTCATAACGGACTCTTTACACTATTAAAAATATATGTACAATACTTTCCTGATTTTAATGTGAAATACTTGAATCGGGAATTGTGTAAAATACACTTTTTAAACAATTTACATACATTTAGCTAACTTTTCCTAATAGCGCAAAAAGTCCGATTGACGGTTTTTTTTTTGGTCCATTTAACGTCAGAACATCCTAGGACCAAAATAAACGCTTGCTCAAGAACTTTTTTAAAAGGTACATAAAGAAACGTCTAAAATATGTAGATGAAACGTCCGAAATCATAAATAAAAAACACTACTCAGACGTTTTTAAAACTTACGATAAAAGACATCTACTACTTAAATGGTTTTTTTAACGTTTATATCAAAAGGTTTTTTATGAAGTTGTTTCATTTGTGTCGTTTTTAAAACCACTAGTAAAAACGTTTAAAAAACGTTTTGCTTAGGTACTCAAAGCATGTTTTAAGAAAAAGTCAAAGAGTTACGTTTTAAAACATTTTTGTAAGTTGTTTTTATAACCACTGCAAAAAACGTCCAAAAGATGTTATTTTTGGGTCTGCGAAAGTATGTTTTGAAAAAGAATCACAAAAGACACGTTTTTAAACGTTTTTTTCAGTTGTTTTTAAAACTACCGTTAAAAATTTTTAAAACACGTTTTGTTTAAGTCCTCAAAAGTATGTTTTCATAAAAAGTCATAAAAGGGAGGTTTTTTAAACTTCTTTGTGAGACCTTTTTATAACTAGTGTAAAAAACGGTCAAAAGACATTTTGTTTAAGTTCAAAAAATATGTTTTCTTAAAAAGTCATAAAAGGGACTTTATTAAACATTATATTTCAGTTTTTATTAAAATCACCGGTAAAAACCTTCTCCGCACTCAGCGGCAGTAAAAGTATACTTTTTACTGGTGTTACATTATTTACCGTCTATTGATTTATTTTTTCCTGCTATTTTTCTATGGTCCTGACTATGGAAACGTATTTTTTTTCACGATCTTATCTTTATTCTGACATTTACTTCTATCTCCGTCGTCATTAATTGAAGACTACATCGCATTTGTCTCCCAGAACTCGTAAATACAAAAAGTAAATTTAAAAAGTTCAAAACAGAGCGTTTTACATTATTTTTCTCTAATTTTGTCTCTATAATGGAATATAAAAAACTTCAATCGAGGAAACACTGTGACCCTACGAAAACACTTCATCCGTGGCAACACCGCCATTCAATTTGTCTGTATCTCTGATTCCAACCAATCACGAATTTAGCTCTATAACGGTCAGTTTTGGAGAGAGACTACGCACTGCGTGGCTGTTGCCAAGTCTACAGTTTTTGCGTGTTGTGACGCTCGATCATTTCATATTAATTTTAAAATTAACATCTATTTTGTCATATTTTCCCAGTAAGTTTATTTTACGACCTGACAACAATGCCGCGTGGCTTGTGGAATGCTTCATCTTGATGAAGAACAGAGCAGCAACAAAGTTTCTTTTCATTTTCGGTTTCCGAGTGATAAGTTAATTGTGTTTGTCTTGAATTTACCATTTAACATTTATATTATACTATATGTTAGTCAATTTTACCTCATTAACTTTTATCGTTATCCAGAACTTGTTGGAATTAATGGAATATATCATGGCAATGAAAACGGGTTTGATCGATTAGCGCTTCGATAAATTGGGATTATGATAATATAGCGTTTTGTTTTAATACTATTCTGAGTTTATAAGAGTTCGATCTATTGGCATCTTGATAAATTAGTGTTATTATATTTTACGTTTTTGATGTATTAACTATTTGAAGTTTTAATGTTCTGGTTTTTTAGTTTATTGATATTTTATTAATTTGATAAAATATCTATCTGATTCTTTAATATTTGTTTTAATACGATTCGATTTTTTTACGGTTTTAATAAAATATCATTTTGCTATAATAGATGTTTGAATTTTTATTAATTTGATATAATAATCTTTTGAAAAAGTATCTGTTTGATCTTATAAATTCTGCTAAATTGTGCCCTCCCATGACTTTAGAAGTTGTGACATTTGCACTACAAGAAAACGTCTTGTGGACGTTCTTGGGTAGGGAGGACCGGGCAAAGTGGATAAGTTAAGACCAAATATCCAGTACTACCTAAGTAAAGGAAATAAAAAAAAATAAATATAGCAAATGTTAACAGTAGGGATTGCTTTATTAAAATAAAATACAAAAATTCAGGTTTTTATAGGTTAGTAACACACGCGAACACTTAAACTAAAATACAACATTTTATTCACTTTGCCCGATGATCTGGGCAAAGCGAATAGTTGGTTAGGTTAAAGTGAATAAAATGAAATAATCAACTATTTAATTGCAGTCATCACATCTGTACTGCCCAGTACCTTCGTACGATGTACACTGCTCATGGGCCCATTGCTGACAAAAATTGCAACGGATCCAGTCTTCTGTTGGCTTTCCATTAACCTCAATGTATTTTTCGGCACAGAAAATACACAAAGTCTCTTGAATATTTTCCTTCTGAACTCGTTTCTTTGGGATTTTTTCTTTCTTGACTCTTTTGTCGGTCAATATTGGTTGAGCCGTGGTTTTTAAGTATTTTTCCATTTGTTCCTTTTTTATAGGAGTGCTTGTTAGTACTTCTGATTTTTGCGTTTTTCTTTTACGGGTACCAGTTGATCTTACTACTTTTTTCAAAGGTCTAACATCTCGAGGACTGTAGGTTGGTTTCACGTCAGACAAAGATTGCACTCTCTCCACAATTTCCGATATACTACTAGAAATAGATAGTGGTGCATTTGAAGACAACATTGTACTCTTTGGTGGAGTTCTATGTTCCGGTTGGTTTGACTCTGGTAGTACCTACCACTACTTCCACAGCTGGGATGGAAAATGGAGGCGATTAAAATTTAAAAAAAATTCATATCCCTGCCATTTTTGAAAATATTGGAATAGGTTATTACTTTTTTGATGTCCTTATTATTATAAAATTAGTTTGAAACTTTTTTCGATCTGACCTTCATCTGTGGAACTGGAGGGAGTTCAAATTTCAAAAATTCACATTTCCGCCATTTTTGAAAATATAGAAACCGGTAAAAAATCTCAAATTTAGACAACAGAAATCTACCATCACTTGTCAACTCTACTAATAGGATTTTTTCAATATTTTTACCTCTCGCCCTTCAGATAAGAGAGGTATAGGAATCATGCTAAAAATTGGGTAGTGAGTTTTCAATGGATAAACACGTTTTGGGGTCCCTAGAATACGATTTTAATATTTTCGCGATGATGTCTGTGTGTGTGTTTGTTAGTGTGTGCGTGTGTTAGTGTGTGTGTGTTAGTGTGTTAGTGTGTGTGTGTGTGTGTGTGTGTGTGTGTTTGGATGGATGTTGTAGTAACGATAACTCAAAAACTACTGAATAAAAAAATTTGAAATTTTGCATACAGGATTCTGATACCCTAGATTAGATCTGATTAGATTTTGGTGCCAATCGCACAACCGGAAGTGGCAGTTGCTATGGGTGATGACGCCATTATTATAGAAAACGGCAATAAAGTTTTACACATATATTTTGTATACCCTACAGTTTATTTTCATCTCATTAAAATTTTCTAAACTTTTGCCATTGTTGCCAGATTTACAAAAATATAATTTTTTTTCATACTTTTTTGTGTCAACCTGTAAATTTTTGATTCAAAAATGGCGAGAGGTCATGTGCTGGCCACATCAGATTTTTATGTTTGTCTTCATTTTTTTTCATGTTTGGATGCATATTGTTTGAGTTTGGATTGTTTTTTATTAAAAATTCACAATTAGTTATTGACATTTTTTTTAAATATTATTTAAAAAAAAAATATTTTAAATGAGAAAGGATTAAAAACAATATAATAATTCAATTACATAATTTTTATTTTGGAATTATACGGCAAAATATATACGCCAATGGGATATGACGCTACTTTAACTAAACCAAAACAAAAGTAAAATTACCATTTTATGCAAAAGCTAACAAACTCTCATTCGTCTCAACCCAATAAAGTCGTCGGACAATCAATATCAAAATATTTAAGTGAAAAAGAATTCCCCAAGCCCTACAACCCTCGATAAATATCACGGTATATTCCGCCGGTCTACAAATAAATTCGAAATTTCATGAAGATTGCCGTTTCCCGGATGAGATATTAATTTTTGCCTTGGGCTCTCTCATACATTTTTGAGTACTTGGTTGAAACAAAGGAATTCCATTTGCTATATTACGTACACGTACGCCGTTTTAATCTATTATTAATGAAGCAAATGGTGAAAGAGCTTCTTTTTTTATACCTACGAAAAGTATAAAGTTTTCAAAATATAACTATGCAGCATGTGAAATAAGGTGTAGGCAAAGGATATGCGGAGTTTTTTTTAAATTGATAATTTTCACCGCTATAAGGGTAGCACAATATTGTAGATTTAAATGAAGCTTTTAACTTTATTTATTAAATTTTAAATTCTTGTGCCGCTTAAACGGTGGTGTACATGTTTCTGACTACGGCCCATCGAGCGAAAACTTTTTATGCTAAGAAGCATAAATGCCTTGTGCGATCCTGGCCAAACTTCTTACATATATGTAATTTAATATTATCTATGACGTGACTTAAAAAAAAGTTCTACAAATTTGGAAAAAAGTTTTCCTATGCAAAACACTTGAGTTTATATGACGGGTATTGGAAGGGTCGGGTCGATCCTGTTCAATTTCAATAGGATTATTTACTGGAGAAAATTCGATCTGAGATTTCGCTCGAGATTTTATATACAGACAGACAGAAAGAAAAGTGATAAAAGTGGGGGTAAGAAATTTGGCGTTTGGGCCTCAGTAATATGTTTTATCAAACACTATAATGTTAAAATTTGCTCAAATTAAGCTTTCAAAATTCGCGGACAATTCTTCCTCATGACCATTCCTCCATACGAGTGGATCAATCATCATCAACTCCTGATGATGCTTTACATCCCTAATGCACAGAGACATTTAAAAAAAAAACATTTTAAAAACGTTCACAACCGACCATGGGACATTTTAAAAATATTCGTTAAAGTACCCGAGAACGTTTATAAGTCGTTATTCTATATAGTGCAAACGTCACAACTTCTAACGTCATATAGACGTCGAAAAAGGACGTTTTAAAAACGTTTCAAAACGGACTAAATAAATGGTTCGATAAAAGACGTTTTTCTACGATCGTGCAAAAAGTGACCACTTTTTGCACTATCTACCGTGCTAAAAGTATAACTTTTGTGCAGTAGTGCATAAAAGTAAATTTTATAGTGCTTTGAATTGTCAATTTCTTAGTAAATAAAAATAAATAAAAAATTCGACGCCAGGATTGGGAAGTGGCACTTTTTAAATAAGCCGGATTGAATAATTTTTCAATCTCATATTGATTTACAATTCTCCCTGGATGCAATTTTTGAAATACATTAATTTCTTGTTCAAAATATTTTTTAAGTGGTCTATAGAAAGCTTTGTCAAGTGGTTGCATCTTGTGTGTGGTATGTGGTGCAAATGATACAAATATGACATTGTTATTGGACGCAAAATCGAGAGCTGGATAAAATTTATGAGATTCGTGACTATCCAGTAAGAGAATAACTTTTTTTTCTTGAGTTGGCCGAACTTGGTCCACAAAATACTTTAGCCAATCAAGAAAAACTTCCCCATTTATCCACCCTGTTGATGTACAAGTGGCTTGAGTTTCTGGGGGAGCACCATCTAACAACCTTTCCTGCATTCGTTTGCGAGCAAAAATTATAAAAAGGGGTATGAATGAACCTGCAGCATTGCAGCAACAAACAACAGTGGTTAGTTTACCACCCTCTGTGCTTGATATCCCCCCCACTTGTTTCTTCCCTTTGACAGATAGAATTTTTGGAGGTCTATTAGTTGTCGTCATTATGCCAGTTTCGTCCATATTATATAGACGAGTTCCGTCTATGTCATACTTTTTAACTTGATCTGACAGGTTTTTATAAAATCTCTCAACTTGGGTTCGATTAAAACCTCGTACTCTGCCCACACTTGTTGGTTCTGGTGTTCTCAAAGTGATCTCTCTATTTCTCCTTAAAAATCCAATCAGCCAATCATTTCCTGCCTTCGCATTTTGATCCCAACTTTTAGGGTAAGTTAATTTGTTTTTCTTTGCATATTCGTATACAACTCCTTTAAAATCATCTCTAGTCAAACCAAAAAAAAGATTGTCAAGATCCTTTAAGTATTGCAAGAATTCTTTCTCCTGATTATTATTAAAAACGGTTCGGAATCTACCCAACTGATTGGAGGTTGAAACGGATTTCATATGCTTAAATAATGTTGCATACGGTATATTATAAGTTTGGGCCACTGAATTCATGGACGTCCCTGTTGAACATTCTCTCATTGCTGCCCTCATTGTTTCCGCTATCCACTGAGCTTGTTGCGTTCTTCTTTTATATTTGTACACCATCTGGAATATAAAGTCCACTAAGTAGGTACCTACATTACTATATAAGACTGTTATGTTCGGGCAAAGCGAATAATTATTCACTTTGCTCTATTCGCTTTGCCCGGAGGTGACAAGTTCAAATCAAAGTGAATTAAGCAGAGAAAAAATAAGAAATATTTAAATGTTTTGATTAAAAACGACGGTCAACATGCGCAATTATTGTAAAAACCTACATTGCAATCAATATCTTCATATCGTAAAGCTACTGAACGGTCGATAACTTCGCACAGATAAATGCTGTCTCAAACTAAGCGTGGGATTAAGGGTGTCTTGGTATTATTGCGGAATTCGGGACATCACGTGTTTGGGCGTGGAAGGGATTATTCGCTTTGCCCGGCATATTCACTTTGCCCGGTCCTCCCCTACAGTCCAATGGATGTCCATAAGCTATCCACCTGACTAAAATGGGATGTCCAATGGATAACTACCAAGTCCTTTTGCAGTTGTCCAATGGATGCCTTATGGATAAAGTTGTGCTATTAGATGAATTTCTGAGCCAATGAATTGCTGAGTCGGTGTATTGTTGGCGGTGAATTTACCGGACGTGGTTAAATAGTTTTAAAAATAAGTTGCAGTTTTTATTAATTAATGTATTTTTGATCACATTTATTTAAAATCTCTTGAAATCCATGTTTAAGGTTTTTCGTTTGATTGATACAAAATATTTGTTATAATTTCTTAATCTGTGTTAAATTAATTTAAATAAACCTAATCCTTGGCTTGTAAAATTGTTTGGTTACTTTAACATCACGGAACGAGCTAATTGATATGTATAGTCCTAATATTTCTGCATGGTATGTACGTCAACTATTATTACACGTAAGGAAAATCGAATACGTACATAAATTCAAAACCATAACTGAACCAAGACACGGCATATACTAACCAGGGATTTGCATTCGGCGATCCATTTACATTAGCACTAAATGAGAAATTTATATATGGTATATGTCAAAATGGAACATTTATCAGAATAAGAGAAACAGTCACTGATTATTCGTGTACATCATAATATTGGTTAGTGTTATATTCGTTGACCAAACTCACGTTTGCTTTATATGTATATGTGCGATGAAATAGGATTGGATTATTTACGAAATTAATATTGAAGAGTATTTTATGAATTTCAATTTAAATTACATAAAATGATTAATGAGATAATTAATAGAGCAGAATAATTACGTAAAATTAAATGATTTTCAGACGTATGGTTTGTGGTCAAAATTACCTTCATATGTATCTAAAATATGCTTATAGATTATAATTAAATTGAATAATAACTGTCAACCAACATCAATTTATAAAATAACTCATATATTAAAGACTTGCTGTTTGAATTAATAAAAATAATATTATAAACATTGAAAGAGCAACAAAGAGCATATCTGGATTTTTATTATTTTAATGCTGTAAAACCTGGTAATTACTAAAAATTTGAAAATTGCACATTTTGTTTGGAGTTATGGGATTACATAATCTGTTTAAGTGGCGTACATTTATCCAAATATAGAATTTGATCCGATTTAAAATCATTAACAGCATTCTAAAATTGTATACAGTGCACTTTTATATTTATATCCATTACATATACGAATTTTGATAGGTAATATCATGCTTTACTATGTACAATTTGCATCTCATCTTTAAGGCTTGTTTAGCAGTGCGATACCAAGTCTTGGCAGATGGTAAAAGTCACATGTATACCCAAGATAGGGAAAACATGTGATATAACACATAAGCCTTCAGATCAATCAGTCTCTCAACTTTCTTGTTAAAAACACTGGAACGATTAATGGGGAGTTTAACTTGAAATATTAATCCACCTTTTTTAAATTATTTGAGAGAAAAAATGATTTTTTTTGAGCAGGCGCGGCGCTACTTCGTAACGCTATACATTTGTCATTTTAGACATGAAATGAAATACAAATCCCGTTTAAAAAAAATATAATTAAACATATTTCAAACTAAAACACAAGGAACTCTAAAAAAAAACATATAAAAATCAAACATGCTATAAACATAAATTATGGCAAGGAACATTAAGGAAAGACCAATAAAAAAGAAAACCAACTAAATATTTGACATATCTAACAGAAAATTAACCATCACTTTCGTCAGTTTTTAAATTATTACACATGTTACAATAAACTTTATGCTCACTATGTTTTTTACAAACAAACTTCTTACACGAAATACAGGAAATAGTAGTTTTATTATTTAGTTTTGTACCACACAAGTGACAGGCCCCAACTCTTCTAAGGAGGAGGCGATATTTTAAAAGAAAATGGTATACATCTTTAGGAAGTGACTTTTCTTGGGCTCTTTTTACTTTCCGAACAACAGAGTTGTATAGAAGGAAAGTATTGCGATCATGATATTTTGACCATACCCAGATTTTAACGGATCTTTACGTTTTGAGGTCACCTGAATCCATTTATAACATTTTTAGCATGATGTCTGTCTGTGTGTGTGTGTCTGTGTGTGGGTGTGTGTGTCTGGGTGTGTGTGTGTGTGTGTGAACACGATAGCGCCTAAACGGCTAAACCGATTTAGATGAAATTTTATATACATATTTAGGGTAGCAAGGAGACGACCTGTATAGATTTTGGAGTTAATCGGACAACCGGAAGTGACAGTTGCTATAAGTGATGACGTCATTACTAAAAAATGAGGGGGTTATCCCACCCAACTTTCCGAACACTCCTAGTAAAGTAATTGTTTAATCGATTATTTTAGTTTTTCTGCATCAAAATACATTAATAAAATTAGTTTACAAAAATTAAAAAAAATTGATTTTTTCTAAAATTTTTTTTTAACTTTTTATAATTTTGTATAATTTCTGTAAGTATTATTTTAAAATTATGAAATATTTCACACATAATTTACTTTTTGATCACTTCCGTATATACTATTTACTTTTTTCATTTGTTTTACTATTCTCGATAAAACAAAAGAAAAAAATTATTATTTTTTTTATTTTTAAAAGAATTACAATGTTAAATTCGAAGAGACTGAAATATTTTCTAAATTTAGCGTTTTATGTTACCTATCGAATGGTATAAATCCCATTTTAATAACTTTAATATTTTTAAAGTTATTCAATTTTTTTTTTAAATTTCTCTCTTTTGTTTTCAGATTTTTCTCATTTTTTTCTTATTTCTTATTTTTTTCGATTTATTTCAATTATTTTGGGTTTTTTAATGTTTTGTACGATTTTTTTGGTTTTTTCGTTTTTCCCAAATTTTTGCAGTTTTTTTAATTTTTTGTGATTTTTTCGTTTTTGTGATTTTTAGCGTTTTTTGCCATTTTTTCCGTTTTTTTGGTGGTTTTTTAAAAAAATTTGATTTTTCCGTTTTTTCCGTACTTAACAATTATTTTTCATTTTTTTGTCAATATTCTCTGATTTTACCAATATTTCGTGTTTTTTTTCTTCTTATTTTCTCAGATATTTTCGATTCTTCTAATTTTTTCTCGTTTTTTTTTTCTCATTATTCTGTTCATTTTTCTGCTTTTGATTTTTTTTCTGATTTGTTTTGATAAAAAATTTGATTTTTTTTTCGTTTTTTAAACAAATTTTATTAATTCATTTTGATCCAGAAAACCTTAAACAATTACTTTACTAGGAGTGTTCGGAAAGTTTGGTGGGATTACCCCTCATTTTTTCAAATAATCTTCCATAAGGCTAAAAGCCAAATTTTTAAGAAAAACTCTTCTTCTTGGTTGTTTCTCTGATGCTTTATTTGCCCAATATATAATTTATGAGTTTATGCATGCAATGTCCAATATTCTAAAAAATGTAGCCAATGGCCATCTTCTTGTGACTCTTTGCGTTAAGTAAAAAGCACATTACTGGTCTACAGTATCAACGCCCTCTTTGTTACTGTTATAGTCCAGTATTATTTCCGGTTTACCGCTTATTTCATCGATTTCACCAGTATCGTGCATAATTGATAGCAGTAATAGAACTTTATTTTTCTTTGTTTTATATGACACAACTGACATATTATCCTGAAATCTGAAAAGTGTTGATCCAATTTCACGATTCTTGACGTTAATAAATTGTGGAGGGATTACTGCCTGAGTTCCGGTTAAAGTTATTTTATTTTGTAGTAAACGCTCAGCTAATGGGTAGCTTGTATAATAATTATCGGTTGTGGGTTACTACCTTTTAGTGGATGTACTAATCTATCTACTATGTCCAGCGGTTTATTAGAATGTTTATAAGGTCCGACCTTTTGTTCCCCACGGTATAATTCCAAATTCCACTTATAGTATGTTTTACTATCACACAAGGCATAAAATTTTAAGCCATACTTGGTAGGTTTATTGGGCTTGTACTGTAGAAACCCACAACGTCCTCGGAATTTGTATAACATTTCGTCGATGGTCACATATTCACCAATGGCACAAGTTTTTTGCGAGTTTTCAATAAATCTAGTCTCGAATCGCTGCAAGCTTCTCTGTAGCCTGACGGTCTTTTCTTATAAATATGTTATCAAACCTGATAGCACGAAGTAAAAACAGAAATCTTTTATAACTAAAAGTTGCTCTTAGTATCATCATACCAGTCCTACCTTTAGACCATAATTCTGTAACATTAGTTCTATTACCTTTTTTCACTCCTAGAAGAAATAACACGCCAAACAGAACCAACATTTCATGCTTGCTTGTTAGTTTACAGTATCTCTCTCTCTACTGTATTGTACATCTTCTTGCCTTTTTCGAATATACTGCTAACGATATTATATATTATTTCGGGAAATTTTAAAAATGCTTCTAATTCTTGCTTCTCTGTCAGGACCAGGTAATATTTTCACAAGGTTTTTCGACTTAGTTTTGCTTACAGTAGCCAAAGAATTGCTAATCCATAACGTTTCACTGTCCTTCCGTATATAAAATTGATAATCAGATGCTTCTTCGACAAATTCTTCATCAACACATTCTTCGGATTGTTCTGAAGCCGTATCATTTATTTCTTCAATTATAACTTCTTCCTCGCTTCCACACTATCATCTATTAGGTCTGGTATGTCTTCCACATCTGACAAATGATTTGCCTCTGACTCCTCTAGCTCGTCTAGATTAAGATATTTTCGACTCCACATTTGTTTCCTGAAATAGAACCTGATGTAAATTAACAAGTAAGACTGATATGAAAATAAAATAATAACAGAAATGATAAATAGTTATATATAAAAAAAATCACCATAAAAAATACTTACATTATAAGGCGCGTAACGGTACGTTGTGCCGAAAACTGAACTCTTTGTGTTTGACGTTGAACTGAGACTGAATAAAAGTGTATATACAGTTCCATAGCGCGCCCGCCGAAGGGTTAATTTAACATGAAAAAATTGGATATTTAAAAATGACTGCATCTATGCAACTTTTGTGCGCCTACAGTATGTATATGGTATAAGTACCGGGAAAGTAAAAATAGGTTAAAGATTAATATAATTTTTGGAGTTTTTAACGATGTTGAATCGATTGCCGTTGTCCGTTTGTCTCTATCTCTCACGGTTCTCGAGTTGAATCAGGATAACAGACGGACGGACGGTTGGATGGACGGACGGACGGTTGGACGGACGGACAGACAAAACCATCTTATAAGAGTTCTTTTTCTTAGAAAACTCTAAAAGGATTAAAAAAACTGTCTCGTTTTATAATCAACATATCTTATATTCGGTTACAACTCGCAACAGCACTGAGCAACCCCGCCACTGATATTATACTTCTGGCTACTTATTTTGTATGAATGTGTGACGTAAAGCTTAAAAACACTGAAAAGGACTATAAGTACGATCCAGTCGCGGAAAGCAATTTTGTAGGATTTTACTAACCGATGGCAGTTTTAGCCAAAAAAGTCACATTTACCCGTATGTTACAATATGCCGAGTGCACTGTAAGCCAAGCATTTGTAGGATGTATTTATTTTTAACATGAAGAATAAATTATTTTTTTTAATGTATGTTGTGTATATATACCTACTATATTTCAGATAATAAAATAGCAGATTCTGTAATAGAATTTTTGTTTTGTCGATTTATTATTGTTTTCATTTCATACGAGATAAACAAAAATAATAAATTTAAATGGTACATGAAAATTCATAGCGGTTACTAAAAAAATACATATCCTTTAAATATCAACATGACGTGAAATCTAGAAATAATAAAAAATATATATTTAATTACTTACAACATTTATTCTTACAGTACGACGTGTGCCACCTCAATTTTCCATTCCTCCACCAACAATGAGTGAGGTCAAACTTGGAGATGATTTAAATTTGACATGCGTAGCTGTAGGTTCGCCAATGCCATTTGTAAAATGGCGTAAAGGCATATCCCAAGAACTCACCCCTGAAGATAAGCTTCCAGTAGGTAAAAATACCTTGGAACTTACCAACATCCAAGAATCAGCGAACTACACTTGCATAGCTGCAAGTGCTTTAGGGGTGATTGAGGCTTTAGCACAGGTTAAAGTACAATGTAAGTATACACCAGATTATGTAGAAATACAAAAAAAGGTATACTTTATATTTTTTAGCATAAAATTTATAATTCGTAAAATGAGTTTCTGATTTTTGTTATATTAAAAATGCGTTTTAACTCGATAACATTAAAATAAAAAAAAATTTAACATTATGTAGAAAAAAAATTACACATGATATGCAAAACAATTTATTGTTTTAATTAGTGTTGCGTACTGACGTAATTATTATTTTTAATTTTTAATATTTAATATTTGATGTTTTTATTTTATTCTTAAAGTTGGTTTCACCCATTATGTGCTTAGGGGAGAGTGGTCGAATATCGACATCTAAAGCAAGAGTGGTCACAACTGTATATGTAGTTATAGGTATAAAGATGCGTTGTATACCAAAGTACCTCAAAAACAGTTAGTAACATTATGGCATAAATTGAAAAATTAACGCTTATTTGTTTCTAACCTATAAAACTCATACCGGTACTTTTACGGTTAATTTCGACCAGTCGGATAACATCAATCGTAAAGTCGGGTAATTTCAACCATATCGGGTAATATCAATTAAATTTTTTTAGATAGGTTTATTTAGTTTAATTAAAAAATAAAGTTATAAAAAACTATTTAACATTTACTACAAATATAATCTTTAGCATGTTCAATTGTTGTGCAATCTGCATGCGTCCATACGCCACATGCACGGCATCTCCACCATATTTCAGTTAATTTTCCAAACTCGTGACAAACAGAACATATGTCAACATTTTTAGAATTCTTTTTCTTTTCGGGAACTATATACGTCGTGTAGCTTTTGTCAACTTCTCATATTTAACATCTTTTTGTTTTTCTAACTTCTGCAGTTTTTGTAGTTTCGTCTCTTCTTTTTTTCTAATTCCTCTTTTAACGGCGTTGAGGTCAGTATCTGGGAATGCTTGGTTTTTAGCGATTTCTTTCTAGTTGTCACTGTTGGCAACGGTAGAAGTTCCGCAAAGCTTTTATTTTCCACGGGTAACTGAACTGTCGGATCATCATCGTCGGTCAATTCATCTTCTACAATTCTTCCAGCTCTAATTTTTCAGATTCGCTATTACTAGGAGGAAGGTGTACGGTGACATTTTTTCTTAGATGGTCCAACGATAGACGACGGAACTTTTAATGGAGATGGTTGTGGAACTTTGGAGGTAGGTGGTATAGGAAGTGGTCTTTTCAAGGAAGGTGGGTTTGATTGTTTTATCTTAGATGATCCAGGTATAGGAGTTGGTGTTTTCTCAAATCGATTTATTGGACTTGTTTCAATGATAGTCGGTTCTTGAATCTGCTGAACAGTTGGTGCTGGATCGACTAGTAAGATGAACTCTTCAACACTGAATACGGTTCGGTTAAATGGATAAATGCCAATAGTTTCGAAAGCCTTGACCCCGTTTTCTACAGCTGCTGCTCTATTAAAAGCATTTTTAAATAACTCTGCAATATCCGTTTACAGAATCTTCTCGTGTTCTTTTGCTTCGATATACCTATCGCATTCCTGATTATATGCACTCTTTATAGTGGTCCAAAAAAAACCAACATCGAGTGGTTGTAAGTTATATAGTTATATGTCATTAAAGACGAATGAGTGGAGTGGTTATCCATTAATAACAGGACTGGCTCATCTTTACAAGCTTTTGTAAATTTCGCAAAATGCTGAATCCAGTCTGTCTCCTCAGTGATCCATCCTGATTTAGAGCAAGTATATACAGCACTAGTTGACCCGTTTCTTTCGTGAGCTTCTTTCATTCGTTTTCGTTTGAAAATAAACATCGGCGGAACAAATTAACCTGCAGCACTCATCGCTACAACAACAGTTACAAGTTGGCCCCTCTCCCCGCTTGTGATAGCTCCTACCTGTTTTTGACCTTTCTGAGCAATAATACGGCTTGGCACATGAACGTTACTGATCCCCGTTTCGTCTACATTGAAGATGCGATGAGGTTCAGAAGTGTGTTCAGAATAGAGCTTATCTTCGTTAAATATCATAACTTCCTCTTTATTGAATGCCAACACACGGCTTAGACTTGTAGCTTCCGGTTTACGGCAGCAATGTAGGGTTGAGGCGCATAAATGCATAGAACCAATCTTTTCGACACATTTTCTTCTCTTTATTAAAAGTGTTTTTTATTTTATTGGTCTGTGCAAATTCAAATACAAGATGTCTTATACGGCTGTTATAGTCCATAAAAAAAGGTGAGAGAGGTTAATATTATGTTTTGCGAGGTCTTCTTCTTGCTGAAGAGTAAAAGCAGATTTTCTGCCCAGTTTGTACTTTTTTGTAGGGAAGCGATCTTTTGAACGGTCTTGTAATGTTCCATAAATGAGAAAAAACCAAAACAATGGTCGTTACAAGTATATCATAACAGAAGAAGACATGACATTTTTGTGTCCGTCCAGACTGAGCTTACACCGAACACATACATATGCATGCGTCCTCGGGTTACCTCATTCGGGTTCGTGCTCATATGCGTACCCCCAGCTTTAAGAAGTTGAAAAGCTATAGGAATGTGGTAGGGGTATGTGATCGATATTGGACAGCGGTTGATATTCGACCACTCTCCCCTATTGTGTTTTCATTTTAAGCCGTGCGAATTCTACTTTTTATACCTTTTTTTTTTGATGAAGATCATTAGTATCGTTTTGTATCGTAGACCGACAAGACGTAGAGTTCGTCCACGGTTATTTTTTTTTTGTTAAAAAAAAAACACATTGCAGTGTTGTATGCTAAAAGCCGATATATTTTGTTGTTATTCAAGGAAGAGGGCCTCTGGATCATTCATATCGAGACCAAGAGGTTAATGGGGTTCGTTATGGCTTTTGTAATAATTTTTTTTGAAAATCACATGTAGACATAGTACACAGTTTAAAATACATCCCATTTATCTTTCTTGCCAATTGAATTATTTAATAAAATAAGGGAAACGAAAACAATTAGTTTCTAATATAATATTAAAAATTATAAAAACGAGAGAACCCCAATTTTAAACAACTTAATACCAAATTGTAGAAGTATGCATTTAAAAAATAATAAAAAACAAACTTTTAAAGTCATTAAACAATAACTCCGTAACGATTAAAATAAAAATCGCGATATCGTCAGATAAAATTCTTTTTCTGGATCATATTGAATATTTTTGTTTATATTTTAATAATCATTAAAACATACTTTTTCTATAAAAAATCAAAATCCTATTTCGAAAATTGTGAATTTTGTATTTATTTTTTAAGTTTCGTTAAGAGGTGTGGTTGGAACTGTTACTAAACTAATCGTGTATTCCCAACTCTATGTTTTTCCGAGATGACTCTAGTTATATGATAATTCGAGATAATATAGAATCGATTCTTTGGATTTATAAGAGAATCGATTTATATGATTTTGCTCAGACACTCCCATCAAAATCGTACTCTTCTTAACACTGGTGCCAAATCGTAAAGACAATCATGATTAATAAGAAATTGAATATTATATCAAAATATAAATACAGAAAATTATTCAAAATATTAAAATTTATTTATGTATCATATAAATAACTATATATTTTTTTGTTTTAATTAATAAAAAATTCATTGTATTAAAATTTGAATTCATGTTCGTTTAATTTTTATTTTTTTTTACCTAAAACAAATTGCTACCTTTGGTTTGGCAACACTGCTTCGTCGTAGTCTTCCTTCAGTCAATTTCGATACATCGATATGTGTTCGATGTTTGTTTATTATTTGTTTCCTTAAATCAACTTGTTGACATTCACACTTACAACAAATTTTACGAAATGTGTAAAATTAACAAAGAAAACATTGTATTAACATTAAGAAAAGTGAAAATATGTCTATATTATAGCTAAAAGTTTGTGTTGTTTGTGTGTTGTGTGTATGTTTTAAGTGTAATTTTTGTGTTTAAAATAGTTCCCAAACTCTTGAAGAAATCACATCATGATACTTATTTTCATCTGTACTGGATTATCTTTAATTTCTGCCCTACGTATGTAACTTTATTTTGTTTTATTTATCGAAAAGTTTCTTAATTCATAATTTTTCTTTTATTTTAAGATAAAATTATCTCTTCTGTTAAATTAAGAATTCCCAGATCATTGACATCATATATTGTCAATAAAAATAGAAAACAGAAATTCCTAATAGTTGTTTTGCATATGCACCATATCAAGTTATATATTAAGTAATTTAGTTTTTATTTCATAAATTTTCTTAAAAGTCCAACAAGAATTTACCACCTGGAGTTCCAGTTTGATTAAATTTTTTGTAACACCTACACACATTCTTATATTCTGAATTCCTACTATGTACAATTAACGCCGGATTAAATTTACATGAAACTTTATAAGAATTTTAACCTAAAAATACAATAATATGACAAATGGTTAATTTAAAAAATAATAAAACAAGTATAATGTATTTGCTTTTTTAAATAATAATTGTATTGATAAAAATATTCTTTGCACATGTAATTTGAAAACATAAATTGCTATTTGGGTTTTATTTAGTGAGATATTTATCAGTACTTGACACTTAAAAAATTAATAATTATATTTATCAGCTTTTTTAGGCCTTGTCCGTATAAACTCTTTTATAAATTTTACTTGGTGTTTTTATTTTTCGTTTTGTACAATATTTCCTATATACCATTCTTACAGTATAATAGTGGTCATATCGAATAAATGGATCCTATATTTCTATTTATTTGTAAGTTTTACCACCAAACAACCTGAAGGGTAACTCGTCGAAAATCGCATTAAACTCTTTAAGCAAATGTTGGTTACCTTGTGCCATTTTTTTGGCTACACACTCAGGGCTGGCTTTGCCCATACATACTGTCCAGAGACTGGTTTTTGTTTTAATAAAATTTGATATTAATTCCCAAAGGTTATACATATCTCAAATGTGATCCAAAATTTAAGGTAATAAAGCACAAAGTCAGGTACCACAAAATTTAATTATAAAAAAGTACCAGCAGGCACCTAGTATCGGTCACTGACCATCACCAGGACAATATTAAGTACTAACAAAGGAAAAAATTAATCACATAAGTGAAGGACCCATTAAGGGTAGAAGGTATTGTTTACTTAATTTCATCTAATTTACCTTAATTGGTCCTTTACTTATGTTATTAATTTCTTCCCTTGTTAGTACTTAATTTTGGCCTGATGATGGTCAGTGATCGAAACTAGTTGCCTGCTAGTACTTTTTTATAATTAAATTTTGTGGTACCTGACTTTGTGCTGTATTAACTTAAATATGATATTATTTACTGCGATATTTCAGATATTGACTTTACAGAGCAGAAGAAACTAAGTTAAGTGTTAATTGAATATTTTATACTGACTTACAATTGTAATAATAAATAAAGATTTTAAAAAAGGTATTAGTTTTTCGTAAATATTTGCAAAAAACTAGATCCCTTTTTTTGAAATGTTTATTTCTTTATAACTTTTCCAATTGTTTACGTGCTTATTTAAAACTTTCACACATTTTTTATTTGGAATCGAATTAAACCTAGACTATATTTTAATTTTCTGTAACTTTAATTATCATTTTTTAAACTTGTGAGCTAGCCTATAGAGAGTACAAAGCACAATATATATTCCAATGAAATGAAAGAAATATATTTAATAAATGTACTTATTTAATAAAACGAATTTATTTAAAAAGTATAAAAAGTTAAAAAAGATGTACTTATAAAAAGTTAAAAAAAGATGTATAAAAAGTTAAAAAGGAAGATGCATAAAGCACATAGCACAAACTTCTTTTAATATAATTTTAATACATATAGGTCCAAACAGCAAATCTGACCTGTAACTTGCCAATAAAGAACTTTCCAAAGATCGGCTACGAGTTACAAAGATAAATCATTGGTGTTTTCAAATAATAAGTTTTGTTTTTCATTTGTTGATTTTGACCCTATTCATAGTTTTAAAATTTCTATTTACATATTTTAAGGAAAAGTACAATCTTAATCTAAGTACCATATAGATTTAAATGCTTCCTTCTGAGAAAATTTTATCAAAATGTAGTTTTGCATTCAAAACTTGTAAGCCAGTTTAACATTTTTTTTCTTTGAAGATAGAATAATATAAATGCTTCCTTCTGACAAAATTTTATCAAAATGTAGTTTTGTGTTTATAAGTTATAAGACCATTTAACATTTTTTTTTCTTTGTCGAAATGAACTTTCTTCATATTTTCTATGAAGGAGGAATTCTGCTTCAGCCCCTATACCATCGTATACTTAAGTAGTGTCATCAAAATTAAGTGTGGAATTTTTAAGTTTCTATTTTATATATATTAAAATAATATAAAAGTTGCTTAAGAGTAAAAATAATTTTGAAATTTTTTCTTTATATAATACTTAAATCTTCCTAAATATAATAGAAAATACATGTAACCATATTGTATTGGGATAATATTGTTTTAATGATCTTATTTTATTATCTGATTCATTGTAAGATTCCAATTTCATTTGTTTTTTCGGCACACTTACAATACATTTTTTAATATCTTTCAAAGTTTTTCTAGGATTTTGTACTACTTTTATGAAAGAAGAACTGCGATTATTTCAGCTTTTGATGCACATTTTTACTAGATGCTCTGCTCCATATTTCAGTTTTGTTTGGACAATAAGTTTTTCATATTAAATTATTAGCGAAATTAAGCTGGCTAACAAATAACCAAATGATCACCATCTTCAATAAATCTTAAAACCAAAGGTTTCATAACTAAGCAATATTTTAAATTTTATAGGGTTCACTAAAACAAAACTACAAATAATAAAATAATTAATTCTCTTTTACTATTTCTTATTTAAGTCTTGCAATTTTATATTAAAGTAGCGAATACCTGTACTTTACTACGGAGTCTCTTTAAGAGTACCTGGACGACCAATGTTTGCTTATGTTTTCCTGTTTTTGCCTATTTTCATTATTCCATTTTTTTCTTATTTTCCCCAATATTGCCCTATTTTTTACTGTTTTCCCATGTTTCCATATTTATTCTCTATTTTCCGTAGTTTTCCATTAGTATTTTTTCCTATTTTTATTACTTTTCCAGATCTATCCCCACTTTTCACTATTTTTCCCAAATTTCCCTATTTTGATCAATTTTGTCCAATTTTTTCCCTAATTTTCAGTACTTTTTGCAAATTTCTCTGTTTTTTACAATTTAAGTAGCTCTATTTCTTCCTCTTTTTCCGTTTTACCCAATTTTTCACCAAGTATTTTCTCATTTTCCCCTATTTTTCACTATTTTCTCTATTTTTCCTATATCTTTCTATTTTTTTTCTGTTTTCCATTAGTTTTTACTATTTTCTTTATTTTTGCTTATTTTTCCTTAGGTACTTGTCCTTATTTGTAATTATTTTTTTTCTCTATCTTGTCCTATTTTCCTCATTTTTTCCTTACAGTTTCCTTATTTTAAACTATTTTCCCCCATTTTCCCAAATTTCTAAATTATTCAATATTTTTCCTAAATTTTTCAATTTTGCTCGATTTTTCTTATTTTTTCCCAATATTTCCGTATTTTTCTCTATTATTTTTTCCCTATTCTTCAATCTCATCACCAAATTTTTCTACATTTTACCCTATTTGTTCCGCGTGTGAATTAAAGCCACTTTCCGCTATACTCTACAGTGCGATAAATATTACTTTCCTATGTTGTCGGAAATTTTTTTTTAACAGAATGTTTTGTTCTTAACAATGTCATTTTAGAAACCGTTGTTTTATCAACAATGTGATATTTTATCAATAAGATATTGATCAACAGTTTTCGGTTCATAATCATCCAAAAAAATTACATTAAAACGCGTTTTTCAAAATTCATTTAGTGGTGATTATTATTTATTAAAATGAACTTTTTTTTAGCTTTACCTGGTCCACCTACAAATGTCAAAGTTTCTGAAATCACAGCTACATCTGTGAGACTGACTTGGTCGTACAATGGTCCTGAAGATTTGCAATATTATGTTATTCAGTTCAAGCCAAAATATGCAAATCAAGCTTACAGTGAAATCAGCGGTATCATCACCATGTATTATTCTGTTAGGAACTTAAGTCCTTATACTGAATATGAAATGTATGTGATTGCTGTCAACAGCATAGGCAGGGGACCTCCCAGTGCACCAGCAGTAGTCACTACAGGAGAAACAGGTAAATTCTAAACAATTAGTTACTTCAAAAATGTTTTGTAATTATTAAAAGCACTTTTTAGATATTTTCACAGTTATAAAAATTGTAAAATAATTTCGGTGAATCGCTTGACAAGCACTGAACTTTGATTTTTCTTGTATTTTGGGTTGCGATTCACACTGAACAGTAATTTCCAAAAAAAAAATATATTTACGAATGGCTTGTTCGTTTGATGCAGATCTAACTACATATATCTGATATTTACTAAAAAAAAGAAGATGAAGAAAGAAAAACGAACTCCGTGATGCAAATTAACGAGTCTTAAGTATTAAATGACAAATCGCATACGTCACAATTCAGATATAACGGCAAATTGAGGTTATATTGTGCACACCTTACACAACGATGCCAAATTTAATTTCAGTGAACGTGACGTCACGAACCTTCTTTTTTCCTGATTATGGAAAATTTAGATTTCAGAAAATTCCAAAAAAAATCCCAAGGGATACTAACACATACCTTCTAATTACAGTGTTCTCACATGGTTCATAAAAAGGTCCATTGTCTACACAATGTACGAGCTTGCGTAACTTAAAAAATCGCTTTACAGTCATATCGTTTCAGTAAATACATTTACTTTCAGCTTTCTGTCCCAATACATAGGAAACCTTAAAGTCCCTACTATTATTGTCAATCCAAAAAAGGCCTTCATTTCTGATAAATTTGTTGGCTGAAAGCTAGTGGCACTCTTCTGAATAGCGTACATATTCGTATATTGGACTATATTTTCAAAAAAAGTATTGGGAACGTATTTTAGAAAGTAAGTTATTGGATAATTTTCCGTTATGTAGTTATTAGATAAGCAAGAACTTTGACAATACAAATATTTTGTTATATATTCAATATTCTCTAACCATTTCACAAGTTTTTTCGGAGTGACCCATTCATAATTATTTTCTAATATTTCATCCCCTTCGGTATTATTTGTAGTTTCATTCTCATCATCTGCACTGTCCTCTTTTTCTCCACTGTTAGCTTCTTCTTCGTCCTGTATCCTTTCTCTAATTATCTCATCACCAGCATCTGCGTCGTCACTCAAACACTCTATATCCAAATGTACCAGTTTCCAATTCCTGCAGGAGTTCTTCTGTTAAAAATTGTCTTTTCCATCGCTTTAAAGCCATAGTGATCTACATAAAAAAAAGAATAGTTTACCTACTAAAAATAAAAACCTACTCTATTGTTTTTGGGTACAGATGTAGACACGAAATAATGTGCTCTAGTGTTTATAGGTTCAAACGTACCCTTCAATTTTTTATGACACTTAGTCAGGCACATACGAACAAAATATATCTTCCATTCGTAAAATACAACTTTTTTATTTATATTCTAACGAAAAGAACCAATAAAACGATGGCCATTAAAAGAAACAATAATAAAAGATTACATATAATCTTACTTTACTTCGACTGTCACTCACATGAATGCACTGACACTTAAACGGTGTGAGAGTCAAAACGATAACACTTTTGTTGCCATCTATGTATAGAAAATAAAATTAGATATACAAGGATTACAGTTTCCATTACATCAATTAAATATTTAAAGCTTTCATAGATTCGTATTTTCAACAGGTACAATTGTACGCTTGGCCACTGAAAGGGTTAACGTTAAGTATTTAAAGAGGTTAAAAAAATGGAGGTCTATAATGGAATTAAATATTCCTAATACATATTTGATTTACGAGACTATTTGAATTTTTTATAATATATTTTATTAATTGTTTTTAATATATTCCATGTCTGTTGTTTAATAAATGGTATTTTTGGATGTGGATATCTAAAGTAAGTATTTTTCAGCTTTATTAGTTATATGTAGGACATTATTGATTTAGAAAAAATATTGAAAATATCAAATTAAAATAAACTTCATTTACTTACATTTAAACTTTAAATTTGAGGCTTAATGTATCATATTTTTATTGTTTTTATTTGTATATTATTTTTTTCCAAAAAAATAATTTCTGTTATACCGAACTGTAGAAATTTTGTTTTTTAATAGACTGACTTTATTTCAGATTCAAAATATTCAACATAAAGTTCTGATCTGATTATCCCCCCGTCTAAATATTATCTAAACTCAATTTTATTTCTATTTTCTTTATTTTATCAAACATATTTTTTTCTTTTATTATCTTTTTTAACATAAGAAATTTTTTAATCGATGCATCCTTTCATAAGTTTTTTATTGTTTGGATAATTATAATTATACATGCATACTTTATATAATATAAAATAAGGTGAACTAATAAAATTAATTACTTAATTTTAATCGATTAAAGAAATTATCTATTAGCTAACAAAAGTAGGAAATTAATTTTTATCGTGTCAATTTAATTATCACAAAGTTTTAACAACTTGTTTATTATATAAATTATAAAACTGATTTATTCGAATTATTTATTATCACAAATAATAATTTAATATGTTAGAATCACGTTTTTCAACATGCTATTTTTCCTTCTAGCTTTATTCTTCTTTTGGAGGTGCCAGTAAGTTGTTTTTATTAAAAATGAGATTTTATAATACTGATTTAATTTAAAAATAAGTTATAAAGCTCAGAGAAAATTTTAGTTACAACCCAAAAAACATTACAATTATAGTATCAATCTCTCACTAATCTATTTTAAATCAGTATTATAAATAACTTATTAAAATAAATATGTCATTAGCTTATGTTAGCAAACATATAAATGTGTACCATCTTGCTGTCATTCAATGATGTAGATAGACCATATGTTGGTTGTTAAATGTTTCCTTTCCTCTCATTTCCCTGCTTTGCTAAGTCATATGGATTAAATTCATTTCAGAACAATTAATTATGCTAAAATAAGAATGTCCATAAACATGTTACGGCTGTTATTTAATATAATCTTACATCTGTTGGAAATATAAACTTTTTAGCAATGTCTTTAATAAATTAAGATTTCATGTCTAGTTAAAATAAAGTTTAATTAATAAACAACGCTAGAATGATTTGAAAAATGACACACTATTATTTTTTATTAGCACTGTATAAACAGGGTCAAATTATTGTTATTCATATATTTTTTTATTACTAAACAACGGTCCTTACTAATAATTAGTTAGAATAATAGAAAACTGAAAAATTTGAATACAATAGCAATTGAATATAGGTATCTAATGATTGAAATAACGTTTACGTTAGACTTAATTACACCTTAGCAATGAACAAAGGAATGCGAATGTTTAAAACTTTCAAATTATCTATCATTAACTAAATTTCTAGAGAAAATTTATGAAGTACTTATCTAGTAATTAAAGAAGCCAAAAAAAAATTATATTTTTAGCAACGATTTTATTTATTACTGTTTGTTTAACCTGGTTTCCAACTCTAGCAAGTTGGATTCAGTTGCATAATTTATAAATTAAATAAATTGCGTTAATTTTGACATGATTATGTCACATTCATGATTTAATTACATCAATCTAGTTGTGTTTTTTTTATTCGTTGTCTGATATAATTTACAAAACATATGTAGATGATTGAAACTTATGCATTTGTTTATCCGGCTCGCAGGACCAAAAATGTATTTTTTTGCTATAAACAGTATGAATGACACTAAATTGATTATGGATACAAATAGTTTTTATAAAATTGTTCTACGCTTCACTAAATTTATTAATCTTTCTCCTCCATCTTTAGCGGTATCTTAATACTACGCTACATAGCGTCAAATATATTTTAAGTTACCAATGATAAGAAAGGCGACATTTTTTTAAAATTTTTCTTTATTAAAATGATTTAAAACTTAGTACTTCAACGAAATAAGTTCTATAAATATTGTAAAATCTATCCTTTTAAGCATATATTCATGAGAGTGATTTTCAAACATTATTAATAAAATTATAAGCGTAAAATCGTCTGAAGCGGCCTGGCACTGCAGATCTGATTCGTCTAGTTAAACATTTGAAAGGATTCCAAATTGGTAGACCCAAGTTAACTAAATTACCCAACATGAAACTAACGTCCAGTTGGAACATTTTAAAATATTGATTAACCGTGAAACCGAAACTACGAGAGTGGCATGAATTTGATATTAAATGTCAATATATACAGTAATTATAAATTAGTGATGACTTTAGAATTTGAGATAGTTGTGATTATGTTCCATCTTTTGGAGTTAAATACAAATCAGCAGTTACCATCATTAATATTCTGGTTATAGTCTATATGAAGTCAGTATAACTACTAAATATCTACCGACAGTTGATGACTTCTTTGTACAGCATGAGCGGCGTGATATAATTTATTTTCGAAATTAATTTTATTTTACATATACCTACACGGATATTTTTTTATTAGTAATGCCAAAAAACACCAGTTTGTCCTGCTATGAGAATTTAATAAAAAGTTAAGGTTCATTACATGAATTTTCAGAGTTTGAATCTGAATTTGGGGTTATATGAATGGGGTCAATGGAAACTAAAATATAATATTTATTCTTCTTTATTCAACATTGCCTGTTTCATTATAAGAAACATCAAGAAAAAGTCTCCACAACATCATATTGATTAAATAATAACAAGAAAACAATTTAGAAAAACACGACACTAATGCAAGCAGAATCCACTAATTTTATAAATCCTAGCCCAAGCCACTAACAATTCTCTCTAAAATGCAAACGCAGGTGTTCACAGGGGCGTATCCGAGTTCCTCCCGGCGGTCGCTCTCTTACGTGCGTATCTCTTATCAACAGAAGAGTTCCTCCTGAAGGTTTCGCAGAAATTCAAATAATTAAAATTAAGGACAACAAAATTGTTGGGGTCTCCGGGCGTCGAATCAAATAAAACGAAGATGATCATATTTCTTTATATTTCACAACATAAACTCACATAACAAACATAAAATTACAACCCCTAAACTTACTCCATCTCTCAACGGCTAAAAGCATAATAATAATCAAATATTCCCGCCTAAAAACCCCCAACCCTCTTCTTCTCTTTCATTCCTACCAACCTCTCAGTGTCACCAACCCAAATAAAAATGATCTGGTGCCTTAGCACATTAAAGTAGGCAACGACAGACAAACATTGTTAGTTGTCTACCCAAAACCTCTACAAAATATAGATTATCAATAACGTATTTATTTGTATTTTGTTCACATTACTTGGGTAAATTATAATAACTAATTCTTTACATTTATCACCAAAGGCAATATTAGAATGTACCATCTATATAAAGAACATCTACATAACATAAAAAATGTAAATTGATAAAACAGGAAAATATAATTATGTTCGTGTCAAGTCATTGACCAACAAGAAATTGTCATTTTTTATATTTCCATGGTATTTACTGCATCATGCACATCTTTAATATTTTTGGTAGCTATGGTAAAACTGAGGCATCTAGTTGCATAAATATTTTTTCTAATATTTTCAATCCTTCGCATATCTATCATATTATTTAAACAATCCTATGCGGCGATTGAAATTTCCCGGTGTAGGTATTAATTTTGCTGGCCTCTTGCAGATATCTTCCTGTACTTTTCTTTTCACGATGTTGTTAATTTTTGTTTTGATAATAAAGTCTGATCAACATTATGGTTATGAATTAAATCTGTGTTAACCACTTTGTTTTCTGTAATATAAGAAAGATCTGTGGTTATTATATGTCCTGTTTTCTATCTTATAAAAAAGAAAAATTGTTGATAATAATGAAATTTTAAATAATAGTAATTTTCTGGCGATACAAAATTTTGCACCATTCATTACGAAGAAAAGTTGTTTGCCTTTTTCGCTCAATATATTTTTTACTTCCATACTATATCAAAGCACACTTAAAACTGACAAGAATTATTTTTATGATTTTTTTAAGAATTGTCCAGTCTTCTCTTAAGCTTTTAATCTACCATTGATTACCTGTTAAACCGTATTGAATTTTTTGACCGCCGGGAGGAACTCGTCTGCGCTCGTTCACAGTTGACCCGACATTTTTTGATCTTCATATTTTGCTTGTGTGTCCACGCAATATTATTTGTTCGACTAGATGCGGCAGGCTTACAACGGACCGACTTTGAGTGAGTGATAAGAAATTCATACGAGGTCCAATCATTAATTTTATATGTGAGGTTTTATATGTTATTGGCTGGTTTTATCAGACCCGGTACATTAGTCTTTTTTTAGCTGTTCAAATTGACTTCGTATAGCCTTTAACTTATCAGTGTGTGCAGATACATTTTCAATTGTTATTTTAGAGATAAATTTAGAAAAAGTATTCAAAATTCTTGAAATAAAATACTAAATTAATTAACTTCAATTTTATTCGAACAATATTCAACATGTGTGTCCACTGACGCTGATTCAAGCTTCCTTTTTTTCTTCCAATACCGCACTTAGGCATCGAAAAATATTAACACCATTTAATTTACGAGTTCTTAAATGGTCTAGCCCATCGTTCACAACTGCGCCACTGTCTCATCAAAATACTTAAGCCCTATATTCGACAGATAATGAAGTACATACCGTGTGAGTCACGAATATTGGGCATTTGCACCATCTTGTACAGCATTTACTCTTGTACCAATAATTATCCCAATTCTGTTATCCCAAGCCTTTTAGCTAATTAAATAGGTTCAATCCTAGCATCTATTATTATTCTAATTTTAAACTTCAATAGTTCGTTTTAGATAATTAGAAAATTCCAAATCAGCATAAGTATACAGGGTGTAATATTTGTCTTGTAATTGTGAACTATCCTGTATGTGTAATCTGTTTACTTATTTAATATTAATATATTAAGTTTAAATGTAAATATGTTATAATTGTTTGATTGAACTCATATTGAAGCTGATAATAAAGTCGGTCGCCACTTGTAATGAATCACCCTGTATATTATAACGAATCAATGTATCGCCTAATATTAAAATCAAATGATATTTACTTTTGCGTTTGACTGAGATTGTTAAAAGAATTACATAAAAATGTTAACATTGGCTATTAGAAAAAAACTCAGCCTGTAACCTTAGAACATTCCATTACAATTCGTATCGACAATCTTAATATTATATTTATTATTCTTAACTTTTTATAACAAAATAATCGCCACATTATTTATTTTCTAACTGTAGTAACAACCTTCTGTTTCGGCATGTTTGTTTAACACTCTGTATCTCAAAAACTGCCCGTGGAGACATTTGATCGGGACATCATAAACTATATTATACTAAATTTTTAGTCAATTTGACTTGGCCTCTTTTGAAATTTTTCATCGAGGTTCTTGACATTTTTTTATTGAAATTTTTGATCAAAACTTTTGAGTAATCGGGTAAATATCTAAAACTAACTTGATTCGACACTAATTATATTTGCATCGGCATCAATGGTGTACACTTGATTTGTCAAATTAAACTTTCATTTACTGTAGTTGGAAATAGTTGTTTGCATTACAGGCACGGAAATTGCTATTTTGCTGAACGAGTACTTAAGTTACAGATCTAACGGAGGGCTCGAAAATTAATATTATTTTGTTTATTAATTACTTTGTAGTCATGATTATAAGTTCTGAATATAACTTGATTTTACAATAAAATCAATTAATTCTACTAATGTCATCAACAGTTATCTTTAAAATTATCAAGTTCTACACTATCAATTCTCTCAATATAACAAAAATCAAAAATTTCACAAAACTTAAAATTATTAAACACATCAAATTTATTATCATATTACACAAACTAAAAATATTAATATGATCTGCAACAAACCCGATCTAAAAAAATCTGATCTGGTCAGCACACGAGTTCTTGCCATCTTTGAATCAAAAATTAATACAACACAAAAAAGTATGAAAAAAATTGACTTTTTAGTAAATCTGGCAACAATGGCAAGTTTTTTCAAAATTTTAATGATACGAAAATATAGTATATACAAAATCAACTTGTACTTCGGAGTTTGATATCTCCGTTGTTTTGCGGAAAACGAAAAAAAGTTTTAAATACAAATTATAGGTAGTCAAGCTCCACATTTTAGAATTATTTTGTAATATACAAGATGTTTCATAAATTCACAGCATCCAAAGTTGTTTTTTTTTTAGTGGAACACCCCTATATTTTTTTACATTTTTAGATTCTTCCTGAAAAGCTGATTTTAAAAATCTATCACACTTGTATAATAAACTAAATATGAAGTTATAGTCAATTGAAAATCACATTTTCTCAACTTTAAGTGATTGCTTCGGCCAAACGACATAAAATCGCATAAAACGGCTTACATGCCTATACAGGGTGGTCCACCAGTAACGCCTCAGTCTGTAGAGCCAAAACCAAATATTTTTTGTAAAATACGTTTTGACAACGAGATGCATATCATAAACGGCAACAATTTAAAAATAATTTTAATTACACAGGGTGTTCCATGAAAGTGATATATATCAAAGTTATGTTTTTTTAAATGGAACACCCTGTATTTTATTACATTTTTGAAAAATAGTCTAACTTTATTAAAGGTTTGATATAGCTAGAGTCTATCGTTTTGGAGATATTCAAATGATTTTACGAATATGGAATGTTCAAAAAATATAAATATGTCCTAAATTTAACAATATTTTAAATTGATTTTTTGAGTTAATATTCTGCTCTATCAATTCAGATACTTACAGATCAAAAATATTCTACAAAAGTTTGATTATTTTTCAAAAATGCAATAAAATACAGGATGCTTCATTTAAAAAACATATCTTTGATATGTATCACTTTCATGGAACACCCTGTGTAATTAAAATTATTTTTAAATTGTTTCTGATATGCATCTCGTTGTCAAAACGGATTTTACAAAAAATATTTGGTTTTAGCTCTACTGACCGAGGCGTTACCGGTGGATATGTAATTTATATTTAAAACTTTTTCGTATCCCTCAAACCTCCGCAGATATCAAACTCCGAAGTACAAGTTGATCACCCTGTATATGTATAAAACTTTAAATTTTTAATTAAGCAAATATATTTGATTAAGGGACCCGCAAAACAACCCGTTTACTTGCTTTCAAAGTTACTAATTTCCTACGGTGCAAAGAAGTGGTGAGATGCTGCGTTTGTTGACAGGTCGTTTGATACTTAAAATATAAGTTGTGTCATGTAAATTATTTTCGTATAAAAATAGCAGATAATAATGATTAAATTTTGTATCTGTCTATCTTATTACTAAACATATATACCTTTACCTCACTTTTTTATTAAAGAAATTTGCATTCCCAAAAAGATGGTTACATATTTCAACATGTACGCAAATACTTATCCCAATCGCTTGATTTACGAACACTCGCCTGATGGCCTCGTGTTCGCAAACTTCAGCGCTCGTGGGAAAAATATCACTTTGTGCACTTGTTGCACAAACTACTATTATCTATTGAAAACTTACTACCCAATTTTTAGCATGATTACTCTCTTATCTCTGAAAGTCGAGAGGTAAAAAAATGCTATATTTATGTTTGATTTATTTAATTTGTTCTTGGAAAAACTAATGTTTGTAATAAATTATTCCAGAACCTGGGACGTCTCCTAGAAATGTTCAAGTACGACCATTGAGTTCCAGTACCATGGTGATACAGTGGGACGAGCCTGAGACTCCAAACGGGCAAGTTACAGTAAGTTCAATAAAAATTATTCTTCATCTAAAATTGTAACCACAATGTTCATGGGTTATTTTATTGTACAGTAACTTAAATTTTGCAGTTTAGTATTTCATTGGGCGAAATTGTTAAGTCTCATTTACCAATTACAATAATACATAGTACATTACACAAAGAAAATTTTGTGTTTTTATGAGTTGATCAAGATTGTTACTTTGTCTTTTAAGTTACGGTCCTTTTAAACAAAAAAAAAATTAATATATTTGGGATGGTAGGAGACAATGTGATCTCCCCTTCCCGTGAAATTATCCCAATAAGGGATATTGCAGACGGCTATAGACCCACGGACATCTCACCTTCCTACCTGAATGATTAGGACATTTCAAACGAAAAATCTAATAATAAATACACAAAAACAAAATATAAATTGGTAAAAATGTGACAAATGTCTTCTGCTCCGTTCACCCAGTGGCGGCCCTCACATGCAACTAGGGAAAAATGAAATAATGTTTCATGGTTATACGATTTGAAGGTTTTTCTGTGTTATATTTTTTTTACTTGCACAAAACTTTACTATAACGAAATAAAATACACCACTAGGTCCTGTTCGGTTATATTTTATGATACATTTGAGTATGGAAGTTTCTTACTGAAATGTACATCAGTTTGTAACTTTGTACTCGCCTTTTTCATGAAATACACAGACCAGGGGGATGGGAAGTTACATAACTTATTACAAAAAAAATTACAGATTAAGAAACAAAACTTTTAATTATTTTTAGGGTTATAAAGTATACTATACTACAAATGCTCAACAACCGATGGCTCAATGGGAATCCCAAGTTGTAGATAACAATCAATTAACAACAATTAGTGAGCTAACACCTCACACTATTTATACCATTCGAGTTCAGGCTTATACTTCTGTAGGTCCTGGTCCGCTTAGTGCTCCAGTTCATGTAAAAACTCAACAGGGTTAGTATTTTTATTTTCCACAAAAAATGTTTATGTAATAATGTTTTTTGCTGCTAATTATAGGTGTTCCAAGTCAACCAAGCAATTTACGAACATCAGACATAGGGGAGAGTTCTGTGACACTTCAATGGACAAAACCAAGTCATTCCGGTGAAAATATAGTCAGTTATGAACTGTATTGGAACGATACGTACGCCAAAGAGAAACACCACCGGCGTATTCCGATTTCAGAGACTTACACTTTAACAGGACTTTATCCCAACACACTATATTACGTGTGGTTAGCAGCTAGGTCTCAAAGAGGCGAAGGAGCTACTACGCCTCCTATACCTGTTAGAACGAAGCAATACGGTAAGATCTAAGAAGTGACAAAAACTATGGTTTTACGTTTTTTAATATTTATAAATAATAATGACTTACTTGTGTGTAGTAGTTGTTGTCATTTGAAGAAACAATGGAAAATGGTATAAAATATGATTGAATCTATTCAAAATTTTTGGTTTAGTCGACCATTTTTTATTAGTAAGTGAAAAATTATCTCTGGAGGGTACAGATTTACTATTTGGCCTAACATAAAATTCTAACAAACATGGGGGATTTTGATAGGAGCTAATTATAAACGATATAAGTATTCGAAACAATTTTATTCATGATATAATACAATCATCTTTGATATTTACAAGGCATGGACACCAAAACTAAGCAATAAATCTTATTGTTTCGATAAATGATATTCTTTCACGTATTACTCTTGATAGATCTATTTAAAATGCCCTGAATAGATCACAGTATTTATTTTCAATATCCTAGTAGAAAAGTTTGACTTTTCTGCGATATGCTCAACACAAGTTGTAAAATCAACGACTTATGATTTTTTTATAACTTACTAGTATAAGATACGAATAGAAAGTGTTCTTAACCCATTTGTTAACCAGATGAAACATATTTTTTTATTAAATCTTATACATAGACGAATATAATTAAAAAGATGTTAATACATTTTTTTGGCATATTTCGTACACTTGTTTACCAAACAAATGTTATTAGAATCAAAAGTTTAAAATATACGGAATATGCCTCAGTGGTATTGCCTACTTGTTTCTGTTCATGGCTACTGGGTAAGTAGGTATAAACAGGTAAGTTGATGTAGGTAATTGCGCCAATCTGTTTACCAATCTGAATCCATATAAAAATAAAGATATTTTCAGGAAGTATTGCCAAGCTTTATAGTTTAAAAATCGGAACAAGCAAAGATGGGCAATTTTTTTACGTAAAAAAAATTTCTTCGCTTATTATAATCTTTCAAATCGTCGGTTTAATTAATAAACCACGTAATTCACATTTCCCACTTTTTACAAGGGAAACAAACACTGTGTGAAACAAACTTACCAAATGTCAAATAGTTATGTTCATACATTTTAAAGTTATCAAATATAATCATTTTATTTTTAAAAACCTTACAACTCTGTATTTCAAAATTTAAATATATTGGACCTCTCACTCATATCATTTCGTCAAATTTTACGAGAGGTATCTAGAGACAAACGTTGTAAGCGTCATTTGGAAATACCCTATATATTTCGATTGGAAACAGATTGGCGCAATCACCTATACCAACTTACCTGTTTATACCTACTTGCCCAGTAGCCATGAATAGAAACAAATAGACAATACCACTGAGGCATATTCTTTATGTTTTAACCTTTTGAATCGAATAATTTTTGGTAAACAAGTGGGAGAAACATGGCAAAAAAATTAATTAACCTTTTTTTAATTAAGGATAGACATGAACATATGAGACTTAATGAAAAATATGTTTTTCTTCTGGTTAACATATGGGTGAAGGTCGATCTCGCTTTGTATCCTGGACTATACAGAACGTATTATCTTTTAGTCTAAAATAGTCTGCCACAGTATAGAAAAAATATATATTGATTTAGTTGTGAGGGAAAATATATAGTTTACTCATACAAATGTTTCTTAAAAACCTAGTTTTAAGCTATAATTAATAAAACAGTAGCAAATCATGACATATAGAGCAAAAAAGCATCCCAACGCCCAAAAATGAAGAAATAAAGATCAATAACATTAAGTAAAACGTTAAGAGATTCGAGATGATTAATTGGCAGACATTACAGTATGAGACAAAAGAAGTAAAATACAAAAATTGCTTTTTTTACTGGGAATTTGGCCTTACCAAAAAATTCAATGATAAAAATATAATCTTTTTGAAAACTAAACGAAGAAAGGACTAAAAAACTATAAAATAATTGTGGCTTTAAGCGATTTTTTGTGACACCCTATACGTTTCCATAACTGAAAATCAAACATCATTTGGTTTAATAAAAGTACTCTTAACGACGTATTTAATAGACACTTATTTATTCACCGCCACTTGGCTATTCAATTTTAAATAAAGAGCAATTACTTGAAGTCGTAAATCGGCTATGTATAAAACAAAATTATGTCTTTAAAGGTTGACTGTGTAAATATCATAAAGTTGATCATTGTTTTAAGTCCATTAAATGAAATTGTCATTTAGTTCTATGAGACAGACGAAGCTTTATGTGCAATTAACGGAAGGATTTTAATGGTAAATGGAAATTCCTTTAAGAAATTGAAAGTCACAAAACGTTTCAGTTTTACAAACTTTAGAAATATTGTAGGTACTTGTGGAAGAAATATAATAAATACTGGATCACTTTTTTATTTTCATTTTGTTACATTATTCTACGCATTTTTTCTTGTCCTCGGCATTTTTATCTTCTATTTTCTTCAAGTCATTTTTTACATTTTAATCTAGTTCTCAGTAAAAAAACTGTCTTTTTAGGTATCCATAAAACCCATATCAAATGGGTTTAATTATATAAAATTACAATTCAAAACGAACTTTGAGACATTTAGTTTGATTATAAAAGAATAAAGTCTAACTAAAGACGGCGTTTGCGTCCCGATATTCAAAATTCCAGGTATAGGACAATAGACATTCCTTACCGATACGAACTCAAATAAAAATCGACGGAAATTTTACCGTAATTGGTTCTTAAACTGTTATTATATTAAGTCCAAAAGGATGTCTCAAATGTGGTCGAATAATGAGCTAATAAAACTCAAAATCTAGTACCACACAAATTATATTTGAAAAAAATTCAGTGTTAAGTTGATTAGGAGGGAACGGGAACTGGTTTCAGCATTATTGGCATCACCAGGCAAAAATAGTTAAAATAAAAAAACGAAAAATGAAATTCTACATGATACATGGTTGGTACAAAACAATAAGAACATGTGCGCGCACTGGTTAGTTGGTTTGGGTGCAGATGAACAGAGTTGAGTGCCTCAACACTGCAGCCATCGGCTTATAGTATTGTCCTGTTCATCTGTTAAGAGATTAGTGACCTTGTTAAGGTTTAAGGGCCTCTTCACAAAGTTACATCTTCTGAGATGGGAGGAAAGGTCTTCTGACCCTATCTATCATATCCACATCTCACATTCGAATATTACGTGGCTGGCGGTTTCATCCTCCTCGTCACACAATCTGCATATAAGATCCTTTTGGAAGATCCCCATTGTGTAAATGTGGTTTCTCAGGATACAATATTCAGTTATAAAACCGGTTATTAGCCTGATTTGTTTCCTGTTTAGTTTCAAGATTTCTTCGGAGACTTTTGGTTTTACTATTAGTTTAATGTGTTTAAGCTTCGGAAGTGACTGCCAGTATGTTATAGGTGTTGTTTATGTACCCATTGGTTAATTGTAGTTCTTACCGAAGTTTTGGTTATACCAATTACCGGTTCAGGGCCGGTGTATTTGGTTGCCGATCCTTCTCGTGCATGGGCGTCTGTTTTTTTGTTGTCCTCAATACCTTTATGTCCTGGTTATCTTGTTATTGGCAGTTAGGTTTTTGAAGTTTTCTAAGCATTCCCAGACAAGTTTGGATTTTACTTGACAACTGCTAAGCGCTTTTATCGAGGCTTGGCTGTCAGAGCAGATAAGGATGTTTTTACATGTGTATCTCCTCCTTAGATTTTCTCTTAGACAGAGGTAAATTGAAATCAACCAAATCGCAACATGTTTCGGCACTCAGGCCATCTTCAAAGACGTATTATAAAAAACTAGTTGTTTTAATACTATTTGAATTTACCGCGCCGTTTTGACTTGTCACTTGTCAACAGTTGGTCCTTTATATTTTCCGTCTCCGGGTCCACCATTTCACGTTATATGGCAGATCGAAAAAGTTATACACAAAAATAATTTTCTCTTAATTTTTTGATTTTGCGTCTTTACAAGATGCACTTCGATTATTTCATCGTAATTATTGAATAGGTGCTCTTATGTTAATCATGAGTTACCCTTTTTCTGTTATTTTCAACAAAAAATTTTATAACATTTTTAAGCAATTTAATTTTTCTTGTTGATATCTTACGTTTTCCCCTATTTGTTAAATATTTCAACTACTTTTAAGTTTTTTATAATACGTCTTTGATTTATATACTTATGCACTTGTAATTTTTAGCGCCTGAAGATGGCCTGAGTGCCTAAACATGTTGCAATTAGGTTGATTTCAATATATTGAAATTACCTAAAAAAAAATATGTTAAATTCATATGGTACCGACTTTGAGTTTTTATTTCTTCGTTCTTTTATTTTAATTATTTTGGTCTGACGATGGCAGTAATGCCGAAACTAGTTGCCGTTCCCTACTCATCAACTTAACATCAAAGATTTTTAAAATATAATTTGTATGGTACTGGATATTAATTTTTATTACCTTATTGTCCTTATTTATTTCATTTTGACCAGTAAAAGTAAATCCTCAGTAAACATTTACAGCAAATGATGGAAAGAGAAATAAACATTGTGTCTTTTAGGCAAAGAATAACTTACCTTCTTCTACCAAGTACAGTCTTTGTCTGTCATTTATTTTAATTCTATCTGACGTTTTTTCATCGTTTGCCCCTATTTATTCATTTTATATTAATTATTATACAATATTCCGACAAAACTAATGACTTTATTTCATACAAATGTAAACAACTCTTCAGGGCGGATATGAAATTTATTTGTTACTCAAATATATTTGATAAAGGGTCTAGTCTTTTAAAGTTGAAGCTTAAAAGTGGGTTTCCGACTTTTTTCGAATACAAAATATATAGGAAAGGTGTAAAATAAATTTTAGTCTTTAAATTATTTATAATTACTAATTTCTGATTAGTTTTGAATTAAATTGAAAATAATTTATTGAATTTTTGACAGAAAAAACTATATTGTTGGCCATTTAATAACAATACATTAATTAATCATTATTAACCCTGATAATTTTTCACTTGCTTAATACATTTAATCACATTACACCCTACATACAAAGTGGTGTAGGTGTCATAAATAATGAGTTTAATTCATCAATGTTTGCTCATATCATTGATTTTTTTTGTTTTATTTTTGAAGTGTGTAAGTTTTTTTTTACTACTAATACAATCATTTTGGAATGTGTGAAGAGTGTGAGAAATTTTTTTGTGTATGCATTTTGCATGTCGACATTAGATTTCAGTGGATATTAATTTTGGTTAAAAGCACTGCACTATTATCTTAAGTGGATCGATATTAAATCTTTTAAATATAACATTTATAATTAAATATATATGATATGTTTTATAATTAGGAGAGGTGATACAAATTAAAATAATAACTGGGTTTATTTGTAACTGTAACAAAGAAATAATATTTAATGCTGTTAATCACAATATCGATTCCTAACTGCAATTAATAAATCAAGCAATAAATCTTCTTTGAACACAATATTCATACGTGACAATAATAAATTTTTGATTGACACATCTTCATCGTCTATGTTTGTATTGCACCGACGCTCAGGAGAGCGCGGCAACATTTAAACTAAAGGAGAAAAATATTTAGAAGTTGTTTGAACCAATTTCATTATCGTCACAATCTTCTACTACTTTTTCTTTATGTGTAAAAACAGTAATTAGCGACCAGTGCTAATTTTATCAATTGAGTTGTATACTTTTCTACGATTTTATATGGACCAATTCTTAGCTCGTCAAGCTTCTTTCTGTTCAATTTGTTTCCGTTTTCAATAACCACCATATCATCAACTTTAAAGTCAGTCGTTTTTTATCAAAAATTTGTTTGTCATAATTGTGTGACTTATTAGTATTTTCGTTAGCTATTTTGTTGTTTTCAATCCAATTCTGCTCAGAATTTTTTTTTTATCTCGCTCGGCAACACTGAAATGTAAATCCGGTCATAGTGTGTTCAGTTTCATTGTATTTTTGTGTGTACATGTGTGCTATGGTTGTCCAAGCTAATTTTTATCCATTCTTTTCGTTGATTTTTCCTCTAATTTTATTTACCAAAGTCTGGTTCATTCTGTCATTTAAACCATTAGAAAATGGAGAATTTACAGCTGTAAATATTAGTTGAATATTTTGATCGTTCAAATAATTCTTGAATTCTTTAGAATTTATTCCAGGGTATTGATCTGTTAGGACTAGATCCATTTTATAATTAGCTTTTGCATTTTCAACCAGCTTTATTAAGTCGTTTGCGTTTTAGATGATAAGCGTACCTTGTAAAATGGTTGGTAAACAAATGGAAGTATTTTTTGTGGATCTTGATCCTCCTATTGTGAATATTCATTAAATTTTCCTCTTTTTTGTGCCAAATACCATTTCTTTGTGTGCCATTTTTTTACTATTTTCCAACCATTCTAGTTATTTCATTTTTAGATGCCCCAGTCACTGTAATGTATCAGGTTTAATAATTTGCGTTATGTACGGTTCATAGTTTTATAAATTATTTATATCACTCCCAGGCTGGATATTTTGGAAATTAATAGAGATATTTTAATTTTGGAAAAGTCCGTTTACAGAACACTGAGAGAGCTTCAGTTTTGGATATAAATTAATTTTAAGTATGTCAAAATGTAGATGTCGCTGCGCTCAAAACCTTTTTTTCGATGAGATGATCTTTCAAATGTAGCACATCTTAATTATGTTTTGTCTTAAATATCTCGAAAATGGTTAGATTTATCGAATAAAATAGGCTTAAAAATATATTTTCTACAAGATGTGCGACATTTGAAAGATCCTCCAATCGAAAAAAGTTTTTGAGCACAGCACCATCTACATTTTGACATATTTAGAATGAATTTATCTCCAAAACTGAAACTCTCTCAGTAACCTGCAAACTGGCTTTTACAGAATTAAAATATCTATTAATTTCCAAAATACCCAGCCTGGGAGTTTTTATTAGTACACTATGTATACCTTTTCTTTATCAATAAAGCACAATTGTGTGTATATAAATAAAATCACTCTAACCTCTCAATTTTATTAATATATTATGTACCAAGTGTCACTTTTAATCACTAGAGGGATTAAAAACGCACTTTAGTCTCATTGTACCTACATACGCAATTTTTTTTGCACCGCACGAACAAAAACTTAGAAATTCATACAATAATTATGTGAAAAGAAACAACCAATAATAATCGTTATGAAGAAAAAAGAAACATTAAAAAACCGACGTGTCAGGAGTTTTTTATCTAGGCCCTCTTGGTCTAACGCAACAAAAAACTGACATATCTTCGGTTTGCAGCATAAATTCACTAACTGACATTTTTTTAATTTGTGTTTTAAAAGTTTTAACTACTAATTTTGAGTATAGTTCTGTTCTAAGTGGGCATAAAGTCATTATTTATAAATATCGTTATATTATGTCACATTATGACGATCTTTACACATAATAACTTTATCCCTACATATAACTAAAAATTAGTAGTTACAACTTATAAAACAAAATTAAAAAAAATATCAGTTATTGACTTTATGCTAAAAGCCGACGATATACATATTATTATATATTTTAGCCCCAAGGGCGTGAAAATGACACTTTAGTCCCTAAAATGAGGGAGTAAAATTCATGTTTTAGTCCCTGTTATGCAAAAAAAATTATATTGCATTGGTAATCATAATTTGAGTTATTATACCTTTTTGATTAATCAAGGTTTAGCTTTCTTGTTTCTATACATTTTTTGCAAAAATTGGAATTGAAATAATAAATAAAAAGTAGTCAAAAGTCATCGTAGACAATAAATTTCTAAAATGAAGTAACAGCAGCTGTACAATTCTATGAAAGTTATATTTATTTGATTTATCATTGACCACAACAATGGAAAAAGCTATTTTTTATTGATATTTGGTTAATAATTTAAATTTTAATTGAATTTTCACGAACTCTAGAATGGACCTCTTGATTTAAAAAAGCATACTTAAGTGGTAAAAAGGCGAAATATTTTTAAATCGACAAGATTAAATATATAGGCGTAAAGGGTAAAGAAACCAATCAAAAAATACAGATTTTTATTATTTTTTTGAATTATTAAAGAACCAAAATTTAAAAAAATCTATATTTTGAAAGAATCTTCAATTTTTGGGAAAAAAATTACTAAATATTGATAAAAATTAAAATTAGAATTATGTAAATTTACAATAAAATTCAACAGTGAATCTTTAAACTATTTTGAAATTTGTTGTTGTTCTAATTATTATTTATTTTTTCCCATTTTTCAAGGCAGAAACATTTCATTTCTAATTTTTTTCATTAATTAACTTCCAAATAACTTTTCGGATTATTTGATATAATTCATAAATAATATGTTGATAGTATTTTGAGGTATATAGTTTTTTTATATCAATTATTTCTTAATAATAAGAAAAAAATAATGTAGCTTTTTCCATTTGGGATAAACAAACGTTGAAGCACCTTTTATTTTAATTTTCCTCCACAATTACTGTAGTTGCAATCACACAATTACTTTTAATATCCACTCAAACCGACTTAAATCGAAAGAAAGAGTAAGTCCTAAGTAGTTCTAAGTAATACCTATGGCTTGGCTTTGAATTGAATTTAACGCTGACCCGCCATCTTAGTACCCGGAGCACCCCCGACCAACGTAATCGGCGAAGCGGTAGGTCCCACAGCGATCAGGGTAACGTGGGACCCTCCACCAGCGAACCGTACCAACGGCAATATCATTTACTACAAGTTGCAATTCGTGGAATCGGACAGATCGGATAGTGAGGCGAACATTATCAAATTTAATGGTACAAGTTTTGTGCTAGACGAACTAAAAAGGTGGACGATGTACAGGATATGGGTTCTTGCTGGTACTTCCGTTGGAGATGGTCCCAGTTCGTATCCCATCACTGTACGAACTCACGAAGATGGTACGTTTATGTCATTAATGGTTTCGGAATATACAGTGGGGGTGGTTGATTAGGTTGCACTTCTTTTTTGGGTTTTTTTGATAAACAAGGATATTTTGGTATATGACATAACTTTTTCAATATTTACAAAAATATTTTTCCTAATTCCCAATTATTTAAATTAAACACGATATTTTAATCTAGGCGAAAAGATAAATTTCAAGTCATATTTTTATTTAAAAAATTGGTAAAATTAAAATGAGAAATAAAAAGGAATAGAGAGATTTTTTTCTGGAAAGATATAAAATTAAGAGTTAGTAACTATTAATTTCTAAAACAAAATAGTCTGAAGGGTATAATTTAGATTAAAATTTTTGAAGTACCTATTATGAGTTTGGAAATTTAAAAAAAAATCCATTTTTTTTATCTAGTAGAATAGTTTTAAAAATTTTCTATTCCACCGGAGTACAACTACGATTTTAAAAAAATCCATGTTTTATTCCTACTTTAATTGCTTTTTTCTTAAATAACATTGCAAATACACACAGTAAATTTTATTAATTATGACGTAACAAAAACGAAACAGGATTTTGATTTTTTCAAACAGTTCAAAATATTTTAGATCTCTACTACATTGGAAAAAAGTTAAATAACAATCTGTTTTTTTGTTTTTTAGAAAATTAGATAATTTTTGTTGTAAAATTATTTCTTTATACATGTCATGTACTAAAATTATCCTGTTTTTTTGGGGACACAGTATATTATAAATATAAAAAGGTACCTGCTTGGATTAAAAAAAAACTGTTAATTTGTACCTGAACTTTCCAAGCATGTACATTTTTTTATTGTAAATTTAAATTCATAAACAAATCTCATTTAAGTAATATAAAGTTGGTCAAAGGTAATAAACTAAAAAAATCACAACATTTAATGTACATCTTTTAGCTGCCAAAAATTGTTTACTCAAAACGACCATCTTTTTCTTAATTATATTTTAAAAATAAATTTTCTTATTGATCTGTTTTCTTTAATTAATATAATTTTAAAATAAAAAAAAATAGAAACTATTGGACCTTTTAAAATTTTACCAAATATATGTTGGTTTTCTTTATCTGATTCCCATCTTCCTTATTATATCCTATTTTTATTTTTATTTTTCAAATTATAATTTTGTTCTAAAAAAATATATTTATCCCCTTTTTTAGTTCCGTAAAACTTTTTTGACATATCCAAGTGATATGTGTGACTTATATATATTTTTTCACCATTGCAGCTCGCCAAACGATGGATTTTTTGATACATTTCTATATTTTTGTGATTTTTTGCAGCTCTCTTGTACCTCAGTATTTTTTTGAGGGGGAGTATTTTGAATGTTTTATAATCGATGCACTCCAAAATGCATCGCTGTTTTTTTTTTACAAAAAAAAAACCTGCATATTTGGGTTGAATCGACAATTTTTTAATTTCTGTCTACAAAAGCGTTTGCAGGAGAATGGAAAAAAGGTTTTTTTTGAGAAATTTTTTGATGTATCTCGGTATATTTTTTAAAATTTAAATAGTTGTGTCTTTATTTATTGTTGTAATTGTTACTTAGCTACTCACGTTCACATGTAATGATTGCTTTTTGATTTATATCACTCGCACCAAGTCGCATATTGCAATGGCACAATTTTTTTTAAGTCACAATCGGCACCATTTTTCTCTTATTTTTTATTTTCTTAGCACTGATACTTGTAATTTTAGATACAAATATAAATAGAATTTCTTAATTTTTTTTACAGGAAGAACGTATGATTTTTTCTTAAATGAAATTCTATTTATTAACCTGTTAATAAAAGCATGTTATACCCATATAAACCTCTAAAACCAATATTAGAGAATTTAGTCTACTGAAAATATTATTGAACAAAGAGCAATAAAAATTATTTTAATGGTATTCAGTTTAGAATAATTTTGACAACAATCCACATTTTTTCTGTACTTCAATATTTATTTTTGTCAAAATAGTTTCATAGTTTGATATTAAATTTATTCTATCAATACCATTTAGATTGTTCAAACTATAAACAGGGTTAAGTTCCTTTTGTGGTCTCCTCTGCTTTTCTTTGGATTTAATCAGTTCCTTGATCCATTTTTTTACCACTTCAAAATTTTCCCTGTTATCTACAATGGCATGAGGTATTTTATCACCTATTCCAGGGATCGGACTCTTTCCACGATCGCAGTTACCACCTAAATCCTATGGCGTGAGGTATTTTATCAGCTGTCAGTACCTTCTCTACACGCCTGAAGGCCGTGTGCCTTCCTACATTCCATGTCACATACACTCATCATCTGTAACTTTGTGAATTCTGCTATTATTCCAGGGATCTGACCCTTTCCTCTTTTTTGACTAATTCGTTTGATCCTGTCTCGTCTACCTTTCATTTAGCAATATGTGGATTAGTTACCACCTAAATCCCATTAGGAAGACAATCCGATAAGCACTCTTGAGGTGATTTTTTCCATTTTTTATCTCTGTATAGGAGAATGAAGTACACCAGCTTTTTCCTACTTTGTAGCCCGCTCTCATTTGACATAATCTTGATGAGCTTTTCCATCCTATCTTTTTTCTGCCTTCCTCATCCCCGATAATCCCCATGTTGGTTAGCTACGTGTTTGAGACGTTTAACTTTTATCCCAAACGGAATCAGACCGCCAGTCACCTTCTCCATCAGTGGTACTTGAAAATTCCGCTTCTGTGATAAGCAACTAGAAAAAAATCTCAGATAATAAGCAATAAAAACTAAATATAATTATGAATTAACTATTGTCGATTACGCTAAACAGTTGATAAACATAAATTTGTGGATCTTGTTACCTGAATTATTTTAAACTCAATGGTGTTGTAATAGTTTTTCTTGAGTTCTGTTCAATGTCGCCATTTTTTTTTAATATTCTCAGTAGTCTAATAAATAATGTAGTAAAAATAATATCCTATTCATTTTTCCTGGTTCCTTTCCTTACACCTTTAACGCTATAATCAGCACCTCACACTCACAGTAGGTGAATTGCGGCACTTTTATAATCACATTTTATTGTGTGTACTTCTATATATTTATATAAATGCACCTTTTTGAGTGTGGTTGTGTGATTGTGAAAAAATAGGGGCTTTGGAGATATTTAATACATTCCAACCAAAATCGCCTTTAAAATTAGATTTTAACCTGTTTTTTTTTAATATAAAATAAGATACCTACATCAATATTTGTTATTAAAATCGAATCACTAAATTATAAAGTTGTTAATTATAAACTATAAATTTATCATTATTAGCTACAGTTTATTACTATGGAAAATGTTTCATGAATATTACTGTTTTTTTTTTAATATTTTTACTTCTTTTGGCACTATATAAGGTAACAAATTTTGCAAATTATTTTTATAATTAACTTTCAAGTTTTAACTAGTTGAACTAGTTGCCTTTCTGTTGTTTCACTAAATAATAAATTATTTTTTGTGAAAATTGATTTTACGATATTACTATAATTATTTTCTATGTCTCTATATACTCTCTAGAGAAAAATATAAGTATGATATGCTTTACATGTTCCTTCTTATGAAATTACTGAAATAAAAATATATTAGTTAAGAACAAACAAATTTGTTGATAGAAAATTATAACATTTAGGTGTTAATTTTTTAAAGAATTTAATTTTGATAATATAAAATGTGATACTTTATGATATCCAGTAAATACTCATTCGTTACTTCATGTTTATCTTTAAATGATCATAAAGATTTTTTTGTGACATTTTTTCCTTTATTATAGGTAACCAAAATCGGCTACATGAATTTAAAGATACGTTTTTGTTGTTATTTGATTCTTTATATAGATAATAGTTGAATTAAATTGAATTTGATTTTCACTTTTTTTATTTTTAAGTCGTCTTTTTGTTATATAACATTTATGTTAGGTAATCTTCTCTTTAGCTTTGTTCCTCCGATTTGGAGCTATTATTTCTCTATCCACAGCGGTTTTCTATTTCTTTTTGTCAGTTTTTGCGTTTTTTCTTTCTTAAATTATAACATTTAATGTAACAATGTAATTTGATAAATATTTAATGTTTCTACTGTGTAGAATTTATTACAATTTTAGCGAATTTTTCATATGCAGTTTTTTGAAGTTATTTTCTGGTTTATAGCGATCATAATATAAAAGTATTTGAGTCTTAAATGTTGTTCTAATGTTAAATTTATTTCTTATGTTGCTTAATTGTTCCGATGGGCAAATCTTGTACAAAAATAACGCAATAGCACTGCATTTCAATTTCTAAGAGGAAAAGAAAATAAAAACGTTTAAAAGATAAATTCAAATTCATTGCAAACAAAAATTATGCATTTAACCCAGTTTTTATACATATTTTATTTCTAGAAATGCAAAATTTTTATTACTAAAACTATTTATTCAAGAAAGAAATTGAAGCCACCCCTTTTGGTTAATTTTAATAGTTTTTTTGTCTCACTGCCACCCAGTATATATTTTATGGGATTTTCACTGAACGACAAAAACGGAGTCTACTGTGCTGGGAAATTTTTGAGATTTTTAACCCTGAAAACGTGATTTTAAGCTTAATTAAGTTTAGTAGAAAAAAATTTAGGCTAGTTACTGGGCGACAAAATCTCTGCACTGGGCACCTGTGTCGTCCAGTTAACATGTAATTTTATGCACTTAATCAACCATATTTCTAACGAAGCATGCAATTTTTCTGAGGATGCGTCAAATTTTTCTAACGAGGCATTCATTTTTCTAATGAGCCATCAAAATTTTTTAACGAGATATATATTTTTCTAACGTTACATTCAATTTTTCTAACAAGGCACCCACTTTTTCTAATGTGGCATCCATTATTCTAATGAAGAATTCAATTTTGCTAACAAGATATCAAATTTTTCTAACGAGTCAACACTTTTTCTAACGAGGCATCAAATTTTTCTATCGAGGCATTCATTTTTCTAATGAGCCATCTATTTTTTTTAACGATATATGTATTTTTCTAACGATGCATTTAATTTTTCTAACTAGGCATTAAATTTTTTTAAAGAGACTTCTATTTTTCTAACAAGGCACCTACTTTTTCTAACGTGGCATCCATTTTTCTAAGACTTGTTCATTTTTCTAATGAAGAATTCAATTTTGCTAACAAGATATCAAATTTTTTTAACAAGTCAACCATTTTCCTAACGAACCATTCAATTTTTTAACGAGTCAACAATTTTTCTAATGAGGCATCATATTTTTCTTACGAGGCATTCATTTTTCTAATCAGCCATCAATTTTTTTTAACGATATATGTATTTTTCTAACGATGCATTCAATTTTTCTAACGAGGCATTAATTTTTTTTTAAAGAGACTTCTATTTTTCTAACAAGGCACCCACTTTTTCTAACATAGCATCCATTTTTCTAAGACTTGTCCATTTTTCTAATGAAGAATTCAATTTTGCTTACATAATATCAGATTTTTCTAACGAATGAACTATTTTCCTAATGAAGCATTCAATTTTTTAACGAGCCATCAAATTTTTCTAACGAGGCATCCAATTTTTTTAAAGAGGCTTCAATTTTTCTAACGAGGTATCCATTTTTCTAACGAGTCATACATTTTTTTAACAAAGAATTCAGTTTTCTAACGAGACATCCAATTTTTTTAAAGAGACTGCCATTTTTTCAACAAGGCACCCACTGTTTCTAACGTGACATCAATTTTTCCAAGATTCGTCCATTTTTCTAACGAAGAATTCAATTTTTCTAACGAGTAAACCATTTTTTAATGAATCACTTAATTTTTCTAACGAGGCATCAAATTTTTTTAACAAGGCATCTATTTTTCTGACAAGGCATTCAATTTTTATAACCAATCATCCATTTTTTTAACGAGGCATCCATTTTTTTTAAAGATACTTTAATTTTTCTAACGAGCTATCAAATTTTTTTAACAAGTCATTCATTTTTCTAACGAGTCATCAATTTTTCTAACAAGGAATTGAGTTTTTCTAACGCGGAATCCAATTTTTTTAAAGAGACTTATATTTTTTCAACAAGGCACCCACTTTTTCTAACGGTCATCCATTTTTCTAAGACTCATCCATCTTTCTAATGAAGAATTCAGTTTTCTTATGAGCCATCCATTTTTCTAACGAAGTATTCAATTTTTCTACTGAGTCAATCCAGTGCAAATTTTAAGGATTTTCCACTGGATGATACAAAGGGGATCTGTGGGTGTGGAATACCCCGCAGTCAAGCGGGGGTAAGGGAAAATTTTGAGATTTGTAACCCTGAAAACGTGATTTTAAGCTTAATTTCAATGGAATTTTAATTAAAAAAAATCAGGCCTCAGTTCCTGGGAGACAAAATCGCGGCACTGGGCAGTTAACATATTATATTATGCACTGCACTGAATTGCGAAAATATTATACAAATGGCACATTTTTTATTTGAGCATTAATGAATTACTGCTTTTTACATTTCTACAAAAATAAAATAATCCTTATTTATTTATACATATATTTTTCTTAAATAATTGTGATACAAAAACACATTCAAATATAATGGAAACTCAATTTTTTATCTGAAATAAATAAAAGGTTGTAGGAATAAATTTAAAACATAAGTACAGATTTAACACAGGAAAATATTTAAATATTTTGGTATTATATTCTATTATTAATTTATTAATAAACTATTTTTTGTTTCATTTGTTACTAAATTTTTAATGCAATAGAATAGGCTCATAAAATTACTCTTCAAGTTCTTCTAAGTTGTTATTCCAAATATTCGGGACTTTTTTATGGAAGCAGAATTATGACCTTTAGCAAATATACCAAAAAAAATTGAATAGTTTTAGCTCCTGTAAGTTTCACTTAAAACAAAATCTTTTATTGTTTTTAATAGTATCTTGTGCGGCATATTTTATTTCACTGCGATTTTACAGATGTTTTTCTCCTCTTTGTCCTTTCTGCCATTTCTATACTGGTCTAGTAATACCACAAGAAGGAATTTTTTAATATAACTGCTTTAAATATAATTTTTATAACTAACAAAAATGTAATATTGATTATAAGTTTTGTAAAATTTTAAATTTTATTACAGTGCCTTTTTGATCCGATCAATAAAAAGCAAGAACAGTAGTATTTTTGATATATTTTTAACGTAGTTTTCGTCAAATAACCTATATACTAATTTGGCATTAGATGTCTTTCTTAACTATCATTACTCGCATTTGAATACCAATACTAACAGTAGTTCCGTAGTATTTGACAATAATCATATTAGCATGAAAAAATTAATTAAAAATAACTTTAAATTACCCAACTAATAATTTAATTACCTTAGTTGATACTAAAGTGCATGAAAAGTTCTTCTAGAAATTCCCCTCAGCACTGAGTTATTTCTAATTTAAATTTTCCCGAAAAAAAATTATAATTATTTATTTACATATATACTATATTGGATAAAAATGGTGTATAAGGTATATTTTTAATACACAAGTTATAATATTCTAATTAGTATAATATATTTTAATTTTAACAAAAATTAATGTCACTTATTTTAACATATTTTGTTTCTTAACCACCTATTTATGTGGTCTCTCTGTCCTCCATTTAAAAAAATTAAATAAAATAAAATTCCTGTCAATATTTCCTGTTCTTTAGTATCTAATCCCTAAATTTTTGCTATTTGTTGTAATATATTTTTGTAGATTTTAAATTCTTTTAATGACCATCCTACTTTACAAAAATTTCTACCTATATATATTTTAATATTAGGTTCCTTATAAATATTATTCCATCTCCTTATTTCTTAAACTTTGTCTATTATCAAACGTTTGATAATTTGTCTTACATTTGTTTATTCCCAAAAAAAACCCAATTTCTATGTTGTTTTTTAAGCATATTTGCCGCAATAGATATAGTGGCAGCTAAATAATGATCGAAGTATGTAACCCACAAAATTGTTTTTTACTAAACAGTCTAATACGTAAATAAGTCTGATAATATCTTCATTAAGAAAAAAAAAAATTAAATTGAATAAGTCTTCCAGAAGTCGCCAATGATTTGTTATAAAAGGGAGCAGTCCTTCAGTTTGATCACGAAGTAATTTACAGCGAAGCAACTAACAAGTTATCTGTATGGTTTTTCTTTTGGACCTAGTTTTTCTTGATTTTCAGGAATGGACGTCGTTGCTATCCGTGTGCTCGTTGTGTTGTAATTTTCGGTTTCATAGCGTTTCAACAATTTTTTGAAGTAACTGCGTTGATTCAGTAGAAGCTCGATGCTGGTTCGTTCAATGTTGATACCAAGAAAAAGGTCTTTTATATCAAATATCACCAGATTCCAAAACATTACATTTGTCAACTCCAGAATCCTAATTCCTTCAAAATAAATATCGATGATCTTGTTCCAGGTTCTTAGTGCTTATTTCAGAGAGATTTCTCAAATTTACAAACGAAATTTCTCCTCTTTTTGAAACCTAGAATTTTCTTCGGTTTCATCATGTATAAATGCGTTTTTGACATCCATATGACAGATTAAGAGATTAAGAGATTGTTCCTGGTGACAGAGCGCTACGTTTCTTCACAGTCGAATTCTTGTTATTGAGCACCAGTCTCGCATTGCACTTCTTAGAGTTCTTGTCTTTGTTTGACTTTTAAACCCAACATATTAATTTCGTGGTTTTCTGGGGAGAAGTGTCACCAATTTCCAGTTTCATTTTCAATCTTCCTTGTCAGTGCGCTTTGTAATTTCCTCAATTTTTTTGGTACATCTTCTACGAAGGTTTATGCGCCCAGTACCAAAATATGTACGTTGGCAATTTTGTGGTTTGTGTAAATCATCTAAGTAAGTTTCTTCTTTTTCTTTGTTGATTGCTCCGGGGGTTACAAAATCCTCTTCTTCTCAGACCATCGAGGGAAAACGAGCTGTCCAGCTACACAATCAAGAGAGAAAGAGAAACACCACCACTGCAGTTGGTGCACAGCGATCTTTCATTCTTTATATTTCGGAAATATTACAATAAAACGGACTTAATTGTTTATTCACTCGCCAGTGAAAGTGAGTTTCTTTGCCACGCACTTTCTAATTTTTAGTTTTGGGTTTACGGTTTACCCCATCGTGTTCTCTCTGCTATGACCATTAAATGGTCTTCTCTGTGCTCCCACGTAGGGTGGTTACGAAACAATAATTTTTTGAACTTTCTCCGGGATGGTGATCCCCCTAAAGGTGCTGTCCCTTTGTAGGGGTTATCATGGTTACACCCCTAGGGAGCAACCTATTTTTTAATTATTAAGTTTATTTCAAATTTCGTACCATTTTGTACATGGCTTTTTCGAGTACCCTTTTTTAATTGTTTAATTTTTACTTTTCACTCCCTTCATATGGGTACGTCACTATGTCATTTTCACAAAAAAAATTTTTCTCCCCTTCTTAGTACTTAATATTGGTAAGTTTGGTTTCTAACTAATTTTATATCTTGTAACTAATTTCGAACGTTTGTATCTTTAGGCTTGATGATGGTCAGTGACCGAGACTAGTTGCCTGCTAGTACTGTTCATTTGTACAATTAAATTTTGTCGTACCCGACTTTGTGCTTTATTACCTATAGGTTTAATGTATTTTATTGGTTGGCTGTTATTGTTAAGAAGAGGGGTGGGGTAAGTTGTGGTGGGGACTAAAGTATCCATTATCTACTTCACATAAACAAAGTTTTATTAATTAAAATTAATGAAAATATATTTTTTTAATAATCTAGTTCTAAATATTATTTTTTTGGTCGGTTAAATTATTTTTTACACAATTTGAAAAGCCTACAAACTTTCGGTAGTGTTTATATGTGTAGTGTGGTATGATTCTAGAACCGATAAAAGATAACATCAAGCTTTCCGTCTTTGTTCATATCATACTTCACTTGGTCTGTATCAAACGAACAGTTCTGTATCTGGGCCCATTGTGTAACCTCTTTAGTAAGTGATTACAGAGGCTAATTATAGAGGATGTGCTCGATTGTCTCGTCTTCTTGTTACACCCTCTGCAGAATATATGTTAAAAGGCGCAGACTCTGCCTGGTCATGGACAAGTATTTGTTGGCTGTTGTGTTGTCAGGGTAACTTACGAGGTCCCTAGCAACTCTGCAGCTTCTTATTTCATCCCATCTTTTTACCCTTGAATTTTACAAGGGATTGATCCTTAATTAGGATATTTCTGCTTATCGAGATGCATGTGAAAACTGTCCCGTGCAATGTAATGTTAAATCTTATTTATCTCTGTAACTAAAAATTTCCACTTCACTTTCTTTCTTAACTACTTTAAATGTTGGGATTTGTTAGTGGGTAAATTTCTATAGTACAAAAATAATTGTGTTAGGTAAAAATGTGTTATATTTGCATTGTCATCATATAATATTTTAACAGTTCCGTGTTTGTATCTTTATGAAACCATCAAGAATAAATCCAATTTTTGCGAAACTCGGATTGCAGTTAACAAAAATATTTATCTGCGTCCTGTGGTTTTAAAAATCCTGGAAAAATTACCTTTAATTACTAATGTATAACATCATAGCTCTCATTGTAAATATAGGAGTAATTTCGTGAATATAGCGAAAATGTGTTTCATGTTGAAGGGGAAATGTGTATAGAGACGTGACACATGGGCAGGCTTAAGGAAAAAATATTACACATCATTGGTGACTACTGTAAGTCTCTTAATTTTGTATGCTCTTTCAGTAAATTTCATTGGATTACACAAGTCAACAATAAATATTTTTACCTAATTTCAAGTTTGCTTTTGTCTGTGTAAGTAAGTTGATGGGCGATTACGTTTGGGGTTTGATTCGAGCAGGTCGATACGAACATAAGAAAACAAAAAATATTCATTTTGGAATTTGTTTTTCAACTTGTTGGCATTCGTAGGTTATTATTAATAAATTGTTCTTGATTAACAGTTACTCAGATGTATAACAAAAGTATATTGTTAAAAATAAAACTAATCACCTAAATTTATTTCCAAATAAATATAACAAATTACATATTTTAAGTTTATTTAATTAATACAACTAATTAATGGAATTTACTGATAAACAAATTAACAAATAAAAATCGCATAACAAAAATTAATTTATGACATCATTATTTGTAATTATAATTCAATGTAAAAAATTTTTATGTTATACTAGTTTAATATTATGTTTTTATTGCTTAGTTACCAACTACATAAAGTGCACTTTACATCCCGCAAAGTATACTTTATAGCCCGCAAAGTGCACTTTATTATCCGCGATTTTTTAAAATATTCATATTGTGTACGCAATATTGAACTAGTATGACTTAAAAGTTTGTATGCACCGCGGGTATAAACAGATGATTATGCCTTCGGGCGACTTACAAACCCTCTGGCCAGAGGCCCTCGCGTTTGTAAGATCGTCGCCCTCAGGGCATAAAGGTCTATTTATACCCTTGGTATATAAATAACTGTCATGGTACTGTGCAGAAACTTTTTGCTACAGAAATAGCACTTTTCGGCACAAATGTGATATTTCAATTATAGTGAGAAAAGGTGAAGTTAGCGACCATAAAACTATGCAGCAAAGCTTGTTTTGAGTAGTGGTTGTAAAAAAAATGTATTTAATAGTAATTTTCAATAAAATTCTGAAAAAATAAGTAATTTTCCTTAAAATTTGAAATTTTACTTTCGCTTCTACACAAGCTAACTTTGACCAAAAATCTATTTTTCCCTTTATTTATTTACATAAAAGAAACCATAATCTAATATTTAAAACTAAAACCCAAAATTTTTCTGGTGTAAGAACAGATACTTGAAATGTGATGAACTCAAATTGATGCATTTGTTATCTACAATTTTGTATACAAAAGTTTTTCACTTGTATAGAAGTTTTATGGACACAATTAAAGGTAAGATATTCCGAGAAACGATTGAATTTTTTTTTATAAAATGAAATGTATGATAAAAATTTTCAGCGCTACTATATCTATTGCTTAAAATATATCAGTATCTATAGTTGTTTCATCAATAACCATTTATTTCGTCTTCTCTTTACTACCCTTTACTTTGTATTAGTTACATATAAAAAATTTTTTTTTAATGTTTACCCCTCGGTATAATTAATATACATGTGCTAATTTATAATAACTGGAACATAAAGGTTGTTAAATATACAATTTTAATTAATTTATAGCAGCTAGATGCCATTTTTTTTATGTTATCGGTTAATTCGATATGAATACTACCAATTTTTGTAAATTTTTTACAAGCCTACACGACATTTTTGCTATTTTTGAATCAATACATGTGTGTGAGTATTTTTGAAACATGTTTTTTTTTGAACCTCCAAGCATTTTTGTAGCGGAGTACGATTTTTGATATTTTTGGTAACGGCATTGAATGGTAATTATATTTTGGTATTTTTTTCCCTTGAACTAATGCCTATCATTGGTCCTTCAGTTGCTCGAAGTGAGTACCGTTTTAACTCTTTATTTTATGGTAGTAGTACAAAATTAGGCAATATAGTAGACATTTCGTGTGCTTCTTTTTTTTAGGAAATAATCTTTCAATAGTAAAGATTATTTTTCTGTGTATATTTTTATTCAAAAGCAGCTGTGATTTTTTTCTTTTCTTTTTGTGAATATGTAGAATAGACATAAAATTTGTACTTAGTTGTCCTTTACTGGTTCTCTATTGAGGATGAGGTAACTATACATGACAGTTTTTCATGTGTTGGTATTCAAATGTTTCTGGTTTTCCATTGGTTTTGAAACATATAAATATGGTTTAAAAAAATAATAACGTGTGATGTGTTTTGCATGAAATGACAAATTACACAGTTCTTTTCCTAATTTATTTATTTCTATATAGTGCCTGGTGATCCACAAGATGTTAAAGTAACCCCTCTTAATTCTACTACAATTAAAGTTAATTGGAAACCTCCACAGACAAGAGATCGAAACGGGATTATTTTAGGGTATCATGTACATGTTCAGGAAACTAAAGAAGAGGTTAGTCCATTAATATTTATAATTTTATTTTTAATAAACAAAATTTTAGGGAAAAAGTTTCTTCAACGAACCAATGAAGTTTGACGTATTTGGAGATTCTCTTTTAGAACTGAATGTTACCGGACTGCAACCAGATACCATGTATTCCATCCAAGTAGCGGCACTTACCAGAAAAGGAGACGGTGATAGAAGCAGTCCCGTAAATGTACGAACTCCTGGAGGCGTTCCTAACAGACCAGCACTAACTTTAAAGTAAATAATGCATTCATAATTATTCAAAAAATAGAATTACTCTCTATTTTTGTTTATTTCAAATATAGCCCAGTAAGCGAAACTATCATATACATTATGAATCATAAATCCGATTATGAAACATTTTAAGTTCTTGGAAAAAATTGAAATTTAATAAATAAATTTTAATAGTTAATAGTACCTATAATAGAAGAGGTAAAGTCCTAACTAACTGACTGATACATAGAATCGACGCACAGCAAAATCAAGCCAGAGACTTGAAATTTTGAAAGTATGTTCTGTTCATGGCTTACATAGAATAAGTTATCTATTGATATAGACCACCCGATAGATCAGATGTCCTATCCACGATTCTCAATACGGATTTTTACGATTTTTTAACAGTTTTTTACAATTTTTTAATAGTTTTTTTACAATTTTTTACGATTTTTTACGATTTCTAATGTTTTTTTACCCCCGTATGTCGGATAAAAAAAAGTTTTATACAAATTATATTTGAAAAATGTTAATCCATAATGGTTTTACTTTGTTGTCAATTTTTTGGTGTTTTTTGTAATTTTTGTTGTTTTTCATTAATTATTTTTTGTAAATTTATTATTATTTATTCGTTAATTAAAGATAAATGTTTTTTGTGGATTATTTATCACAAATAATAAAAAAATACTTAAAATATTAAAATTTTACTAATTTAGCTTAACTAGTCTTTATTAAAACTAAATCACATTAAAAAGAAATTAGTTTCAATTTTGGGCTCTCACAATTCACACCATTTCAGAATTCAAACTCAAAATTTAAGAAGAAAAAACATTTTGCCGAAAATGCAAAGTATATTACTAAATTTTTTTGGTGCTCTTTGCAAATACAGAATCTATTTTAGACAAATCTTCTATACAGGGTGTTGTTTTTGTGTCGGAATATTTTATAATATTTTTTCTAATCCGGACCTGGATTTATTTTATTGTAAATTTATTGAAACTTTAAACAAAATAGTCCCGCCAAATATCATGAAAATACGCAGTGTGGTTAGAAAGTTATGAACCATGCAAGAAATTGGTAAAATAGATAAAACACCCTGTATTTTGGTTATTAAAGCAGTAAGACCATATAAGTATGAGGTTTTTGAGATCGCCTAGCTGTCCCCTATCTGAAGTTAACGTATGTCACTTTCCCTATGAAACACCCTGTATAATATTTTATTTATTTTTTTGTAGAATAATTGAACGAGAACCTACAGTTACTTTTGAACTGGAATGGTCCAGACCATCCCAAACATACGGAGAATTAAAAGGATACCGATTAAGATATGGAGTAAAAGAACAATTATTAAAAGACGTTCCACTTAAAGGTACATTTTTTAAATCTATTAACAGTAAAAAATTATAATTTAATATTTTAGGAACTCATACTAGTTACCGGATCAATGATTTAGAAAGAGGTGTGGATTACGAATTCAGAGTTGCAGGACAAAATCACATAGGTATAGGTCAAGAAGCGATAAAATATATGAAAACCCCTGAAGGTTCACCCACCGGACCACCCACTAATATAACATCTCATTTTCAAACTCCTGATGTTGTATGCATTTCTTGGAGCCCTCCAAGTAGGGAGCATCGCAACGGTCAAATACTCAAATACGATATTCAATTTCACAAAAAATCTGATCACAGCAATATTATAATACGTAACGTTTCGAACACAAAAGCAGTTTTTACGAATTTGGAAGAAAATACCGAATACGTTTATCATATTAGAGCTTATACCAGTCAAGGTGCTGGACCTAATAGTGAGAAATATTCCGTAGAAACAGAAAGAGACATTGGTAGAGCGCCTATGTCGGTAAAAGCTGTAGCTACCTCCGATTCTAGTGTCGAAGTTTGGTGGGAACCGGTACCTTCTAGAAATAAAGTTATAGGATACAAAATATTTTATACAATGACTGCTGTAGAAGATCTCGACGAATGGCAACAAAAGACTGTCGGACTCACCGAGTCCGCTGATTTAGTGAATCTTGAAAAATACGCTCAATACGCTATTGCCGTAGCTGCTAGAATGAAGAACGGACTCGGCCGATTGTCTGAAAAGGAATTGGTGAAGGTTAAACCAGAGGACGTTCCATTGAATTTAAGAGCACATGAAGTTACCACTCACTCGATGACCTTATCTTGGTCACCGCCCATCAGACTGAATCCGATTAAGTACAAAATATCCTTTGACGCGATCAAAGAATTCGTTGATTCCCAAGGAATCACTCAGACGCAGAATATACCTAGAGTCGAGGTAAAGTTAGACGCTGACGTTAGATCGCACACAATAAACGAATTATCACCTTTCACTACGTACAATGTTAACGTTAGCGCAATACCGACCGACAAGTCCTATAGGCCACCAACAAAGATAACGGTGACTACACAAATGGCAGCTCCGCAACCAATGGTCAAACCGGACTTTTACGGCGTGGTTAATGGCGAAGAGATTCATGTTATCTTACCTCAAGCCTCGGAAGAGTACGGTCCAATTAGCCACTATTATCTAATAGTAGTTCCTGAAAACACAGTGACAATCCAAAAAATCCCTGACCAATTTTTAACTGACGAGTTGATAGGTAATATTGATAAAATTCCAGATAATTCAGATCTTCCTTATATAGCAGCTAAGTTTCCCCAGAGGAATATTCCATATACTTATCACTTAGGAACAGGTGAAAGTAACGACGGTTACGTTAATTATAAACTAGAGCACGGAAAACGTTATAGAATTCTTGTAAGAGCCGTCGTGGATACTCCTCAAAAACATCTTTACACTAGTAGTCCTTTTTCTCAGTTTTTATCCTTAGACATGAGGGAAGTTCCACCCGGGGACCCACCTCGAAGACCGAACCCAAACACTGATATTATTAATGATGTTAAAGTTAGTTCTCAAGAGAAAGAAGCAGATGTATTTAAAATAATAGGTCCTCTTATAGCAGCTTTACTTCTTTCTGCCGTTCTAGTAATTTTATTTATATTAAAAAAAAGAAGGCAGCCTTGTAAGACACCGGATCAAACGGCAGTTACCAGGCCACTGATTCAACCTGATCTCAATGCTAGTATAGCTCCTAGCGATCCGGTAGAAATGCGACGATTGAATTTTCAAACTCCGGCAATGATATCTCATCCCCCTATTCATATTAATGAGTTGGCTAATCAAATAGAAAGACTGAAAGCTAACGATAATATTAAATTCGCTCAGGAATATGAAAGCATAGAGCCGGGACAAACATTTACATGGGATCATTCAAATATGGAAGTAAACAAACCTAAAAATCGTTACGCAAATGTTATCGCTTATGATCACAGCAGAGTAATACTACCTAGTGAAGGAGGAGTCTTAGGTACTGACTATATTAATGCCAATTATTGTGATGGTTATAGGAAACATAACGCTTACGTAGCTACCCAAGGCCCTCTACCGGAAACTTTCGCCGATTTCTGGCGTATGTCCTGGGAACTTAAATCGGCAGTTATAGTTATGATGACTAAACTCGAAGAACGCACAAGAATTAAATGCGATCAATATTGGCCAACGCGTGGGGCGGAAACTTATGGCAACATGAATGTAACTACTACGGAAGTTCAAGAACTTGCTACCTACTCAATCAGAACTTTCCAAATACACAAGGAGGGTCATCCTGACAGGAGAGAAATAAAACAGTTGCAATTTACCGCTTGGCCCGATCATGGAGTGCCTGATCATCCGGCACCGTTTTTGCAATTCCTTAGGAGAGTAAGAAGCTTGAATCCACCCGAAGCTGGACCTATTATTGTACATTGCTCGGCTGGAGTGGGTAGAACAGGTAAGAATTAATTTTATATCAAGCATAAAAAGTATTCAAAAATGGGCTTCATTATTTTAGCCCCCCCCCCTCCATTCCAAAAATTATATACAAAATATATGCGCTCATTATGTGCTAAGTTAATGCTAAGCCCCCCCCACTGATTTTTTTTAAATATTTTTGTTGCAAATGAATGCGCTCATCAGGCGCTCGTATGCGCTAGTATTTGTTTTTAGTGTCAGTCCTAAAACAAAAAAATCCTATAAAACTAAATTAGACATTTTTTATTGCATAATTGAATTTGTTGTTGGAGAATATGGAATAAAACTAGATTTATTATTTATATTTAATGACAAATCTGGTAGGAGAGTAATTTTTTAAAGTTAGAGGAATTCCATTGTATAACTTAAAAATTGTGTATGTAAAACACCGTTGAAACACAGAGGTGCGAAATGGCGGTGGATTTTGTTGTACAAATAAGGAGGTGATTTGTAGATAATAACTTATCTTTTTACGTGCATAAAACCGCAAGGCTATGCATATTTTTTTTTGGGTAGCACCGGTCGCCCTCGATTAATATTTCCTACATTTTCTGGATAAATTGGTGGAAATAACACATTCTGAATTGTGCGTCTTTAACAACGGAAACGCTGCAACAAATCAGTATTTGTGTACAAAATACAATATATGTAGATAAACTTGTGTTCAAACTGAATAACGATGAACTAATTACCTTGAAATGGGCAAATGAACCAAATAATCCTCTACTTACTGCATAAATTCATAAAAGTCATCCATTTCTTGAAAACTAAATAAAGCGATTCGAACTTATACTAGGAAAGAGAGTCGAATCAACTCAAGATTGTTATGACGAGGCGCCAAAAAAAGTGAAATGGTATATTATAGGTGCACAGAAACAACAGAAGCACACTATTATTAACAAATATTATAGGAAATTGAGCAACTTGAGAATCATTTAAGGAACCCCCTCTCCTGTGCTTCCCCAGATGACTACTTTCTAGCTCAATTTTGAGTTGGCAGTGATGAACGAAAGAGTAACTTCTTCTTTATACATAAGAAATTCAAGGATAGGTCGACTTGAGTCAGATTTTAGTGTAAGCGGAGCCTTGAGGAACATTTTTGAAGTCTGCCCTTATTCTTCACTATATTTTTTTTATTTAACTGCTTAATATAAACTATCTAACGTAATTATGTTACCTAGGTTGCTTTATCGTGATTGACTCAATGCTGGAACGTCTACGCCACGAAAAAACTGTGGACATCTACGGCCACGTTACTTGTCTCCGAGCTCAACGTAACTACATGGTTCAAACAGAAGATCAGTACATATTTATCCACGATTCTCTATTTGAGGCGTACATATGCGGTCTGACCGAGGTACCAGCCAGAAATCTTCACTCACATATCCAAAAATTGATGCAGCTTGAGCCAGGCGAGAACATATCGGGCATGGAACATGAATTTAAGAAATTAAGCAACATTAAGACTGATTCTACACGTTTTGCTACCGCTAACTTGCCTTGCAACAAGCACAAAAATCGTTTGGTACATATCTTGCCCTTCGAGAGCACCAGGGTTTGCCTGACTCCGCTGAGAAACATTGAAGGCTCAGATTATATAAATGCTAGCTTCATCGATGGTTATAGGTATAGAAAGGCATACATAGCGACTCAAGGTCCTATGTCTGACACGACTGATGATCTATGGAGAATGCTATGGGAGCATAACTCTACTATTATCGTCATGTTGACGAAACTTAAGGAAATGGGAAGAGTAAGTAATTTTTCTAGAATTTTTTTACCCATTAGAGATTGGATCCCTCATTTATCTTCAATTTATCTTTTGTTCTAAATTTTAATTCCAGTGTTAAGCCGCGTCCAGACTATGTCGATCGGCATTGTCGAACAAGTGTGGACGTGCCGGCACCATTCGGCATAGTCTGGACGCGGCTTAAGGGATTGCTGGAATACTGGCACAATCTAAATTAAAGTAATTTCAAGTGAATATAATATTATAAAAGATTAGTAAACATGTTTCATTTCTTAGGAAAAATGCCACCAGTATTGGCCAAGTGAAAGATCCGTCAGATATCAGTGCTTCGTTGTGGATCCTATTGCGGAATACAATATGCCCCAGTATATTCTGAGAGAATTTAAAGTAACAGACGCTAGAGATGGATCGTCGAGGACAATAAGACAATTCCAGTTTACTGATTGGCCAGAACAAGGCGTTCCGAAGTCTGGAGAAGGATTTATCGACTTTATTGGTCAAGTTCACAAGACAAAGGAACAATTTGGACAAGATGGTCCAATCAGCGTACACTGCAGGTAACGTAAACTAAATTGAATATTTTCTAACTAAATACTTAATGTATTTTATTATTTTTTTAGCGCTGGCGTTGGCAGAACTGGAGTATTTATTACTTTAAGCATTGTATTGGAAAGAATGCAATATGAGGGAGTTGTAGATGTATTCCAAACAGCTAGAATATTAAGAACACAACGACCAGCCATGGTACAAACAGAGGTAGGTTTGTTTTAACTTATATCATTGTAGAAGTTTTAAGAGAAACTTAATGTGTACTCATACATCTTTCACATAAAACTTTTTTTTTATATCTGTATGCATAATAGAAATAATAGGGTGGTCAAATTATAACTAATTACTAAATCAAGAATCCTATTATTACATAAAAAAGATCTCACCTTCAAAAATGTTTTGAAATTTTATTTGTATTTTTGATACATATTTTAATTCTTTGTTTTTTTTTTAGGATCAGTACCAGTTTTGTTACCGAGCTGCACTGGAGTATTTAGGCTCCTTCGATCACTACACTAACTAATCAATACTTGTAAGGTAAAATTTATTAATTCGACCCGAGTTTGTGCATATTGCATATTTTTACTGCCAAAAAATTGGATATTAAAACATAACAAAATTTAGCGCTGTATTTAAACAAGTGATTAGTGAAACAAATCTTAGGACTAGCGTGCAAATGTGTGTAAAATATGTGCCTAATGTATATGTGGAAAAAGAAATGTCAGAATTTATATTTATTTTAATCACGAGATGTCTAGCATGTTTCTGTAAAAAAAAATAATAAAGTGGCTCGCGTTTAGTTTGAATTGATATAATGCATGTAATTAGGTACTTCTTGAAATTTGCCACGCTAAAAGATTCTTTCGTATCGAAAAGGATTGGCTGCATTAGAATTAATATTATTAAAAAGAGTTTTGCAGATTGATATAAACAAAATTAAACCAAATAATAATTGGAGTGCTAAGAACAGTTTTTTATTTATTTAAATAACTAAATCAATAAATAGCAATATTTAAATTATTTGCTATAAATAGTAAATTATTTTAGTTCAAGGTAATGACTTAAATTATGACAACTACGCAATAAAAATTGAATATCCGATCAGGAATTAGACATGGTTGCAATATTTCTACAACACTAGCATTTACTGAGTTCTGAGATAAATTTGATATAAATTAGGACGTTTAGACTATTGAAATTTGCAAAGTTAATGTAAGAATGTTTAATTCCGGGCTGTTATGCCGTAGTCTTTAGTTATTAATTCTAAACGTTTCGACTGCAATTGCGACAGCCATCTTCAGTAGCGTGGACAAAATACTCTTCGCGACGTATCCTATCTTGAAACTTGCAAAATAATCCTCATTGTTCCCTTCTGTAACTTCCGCATTCTGTCAATTTCGTTTTTATTAGACATTACAAAATTGATGAAGCAAACGTAAAATGGGGAAGTATTAAGGTGTACACAGTACTTTTTGACCATTTGGATAAAAATGGAGTTACATCTTCTATTGTTATTTTGTAGTTATTTTTTAACTCTAATTAATTACATTGACTACTTATTAGCATGATTTTAATTTTTGACGCATTTAATTTCAATAACTTAATTATATTTTTCAAAACATACACAATATCCTTTTGAAACTAGCGAATTTACAGATAACTGAAAGATCAGGAATATATTTAACTTCTGAAATTGTCTTTTCAGTGTCATTTAGTCTTAATTTTACTACGCTATTACCGGTTCCATATACGCATATCTTGGAATTATTTATTCGCTACAATAATTTCTGAATTCTTTGAGGACATATCTTTTAAAAGTTCACTGTTACCAGTCATGATTGAGAGGATGCACCACTGTCAATATACCATGCAGACAAAGAGAACTTTATTTCCATCTCTATATTCATCTTTTTTAGTGTTTTCTGATTTTTGTAGTGGCCTTTTCGCTTACAACCCCAGCACTATGGAGATCTCTTTGTTTTATGGCTAATGCAGAATCACTTTCATGTTTTCCATTTTGCCATTTTTTGTCTTGTAATAATCTGGTTTTTACAAAATCTGAAGAAATATATACACCAGAATATAGGTTCATATTCTTCTGTGTGACTTTGTAAAATTATCACACCAAGGAATTCATTGTCTATAGATTTTAGACATTAACTGCTGTGAAAGAGCCATTATTTTATTAACATATTCTTCCATGTTATTAAAAATTTTAAGCTTTATTAAACACAAACTTCTCAATAAACTTAATCGTCGATGTAGACCTTTGTCTTCAAACTCTTTTTGAAGAGTGATCCACGCTTCACTTGCAATCTTAGCTTGCATAAGATGAGAATAAGTCGATTTTTCTATAGAAAGTATTATTTCTCTTCACGGCGTGCTTTTACCACTTCATCTGTCTCGGATGTTGATTGTCCTGAAATGCAGCTCCAAAGTCCATCTAATTTTAATACTTTCAATCAGAATAAATTTCGCGGTGTAACACGTTATGGGCCCAGGCTTTGGCGATTAAGAATATATACAATGTATAATTTGAAAAATGAAAATTTCAGCAGAGTGTTAACTGGTGAACAAAATGGCGGTTAATGAAAGCTCTGATCATAGCACAAGCATTGAAAAACTTAATAGAGACTAAAGAAATGAAGAGAAATAAAAAAATTAAAAAAAATAAAAGAGGAAACAATTATCTATATGCGCACTAATGTATTTATCAAATTAAATAATAGTTGAAACACCCAGTACAAAAGTTAAAAGAATTTACGCCAAAGGTTATTAAAACAAAGTTTGCTAATTTGACAAAAACAAAAAAAACAATTCTCATTAAGTAACTTTATACAACGGATGTATGAGACTACGAAAGGCATAATATGTCGTAATTTGAAAAACAAATCAAATTGAATTTAGTCACTTGTTAACGTTTCAATACTATTCAAAAATTTTGCCTAGCGTGCAAAAACCAAAACAGAAAAGTGTTACACCGGCTCGACATTTATATTTAGCCAAAGTCATAAAGTTTAACTAAAAAAAATAATCTTACAACCAGTAGGTTATTACAATGGTGACAGCAGTTTTTTTAAAGAAAAGAAAAAAAAACGAAAATGTACCAACATCTAACTAAGAATTGTGCAAGATTTAACCGACGACCACAGATTCTTTTAAAATTTTTTGTTAGAATTATTTTTAATTTTTTTCTCACTCAAACTTTTAGACTGAATTCTCGTTATTTATCCGTGACTAATAAAAAAGAAATCAAAAAGTTGCCACCTTTGGACTGGAGCATATATCGGCATCCGACGTCTTGTCAGATGTCTGACTGTGATCACGACTGACTCTTATTTTTGTGTCACTGCGTCCCTCATGACCCGTCGCGACGTCAGGGTGACGCATAGTGGTATCGTACCAAAAGTACGATGGTGACGTACCGACTCGCTTGTTAAATTTTTACCAAGATTGGATGCGCGATTCGTAACAAAACATGGCCGCATTCGCTATTTTATTTTTAATTATTAAATTCTGCCAACAATTATGGTCCGCGGGCGAGTCGAGGCGGTGGAACACTTTTCTGTTTTGATTTTTACACCCTAGGCAAAACATTTGCATAATACCGAAACGTGTCGTAGCCTCATACATCCGTTGTATAAAGTTACTAGGTGAGATCTGTTTTATTTTGTCAGCAAATTAGCAAACTTTGTTTTAATAACCTTTTAACTAAATTTTTTTAACTTTTGTACTGGGTGTTTCAACTATTATCTAATTTGATAAAAAAATTACGTTTGATTTAGTGTGCATATACATAAATATTTTCTCTTTTATTTTTTTCCTTTTTTATTTCTCTTTGTTTCTTTAGTCTTTATTACAACAGCCTTTAAGCTTTTCAATGCTTGTGCCGTGACCAGAGCTTTCATTAACCGTCATTTTGTTCACCAGTTAACACTCTGCTGAAATTTTTGTTTCAAACTTTACTTTGTATGTATTTTCAATCGCCAAGCCCATAACCTGTTGTGCCCTGTAACTACAGTTCTACAACAAGAAAAACTAAAGTGTTATTGATAGAAATATTGCAAGCACGAAAATAATTGATTATGTTGGAAATATCAAAAATATTACTCTGTTTCAAACAAATGTTAAGAGTGCACTGTTACATGAAGCAGAGAAAAGTCTACCAGAAAAATATCAAATAAAAGAAAAATTAGAATGGATAAAATACAAATCTACTCAAACTAAACAGAAATAATCATGGTGTAAAATAAATACTTCAAAATAGAATAAAGTAATTAGTAAACAAGATTACCAAGATGAATTCTGCCTAACTTTGGAAACTCCTTCCGTATTTACTTAATATTTTATATTTAACGGAAGTTGTAGCAAAATATACAAAAATATTCCAATAAAGTGCTCAAAAGGATATTAAAAATAAATATAATCTTATATACAGATGATTTATGCTTTTATCAAAGATAAGACTGATAAGAAATGTTCATTTAAAAACTTTTGTGATAATATAAACGGTTACGTATATCAATGTAAAGTGTCGAGGATGGAATATTAATCAATTTACCCGAATTATTAGGATATTATTTCAATAATGTTGTATACGATAATCACGCATAAATTTATCAAATGCGACAATTTTAAATAAACAACTGTTCTCAATATTTTCCATTAAGTGAATCTTAATCCTAAACACAAGTACAGTTATTTGTATATATGTAATAAATGTATTTCGTTTAAATCAATCTGTGTAACTTTCTATAGTTAATAGAGAAATTATACATATAAACTCGACATCCATTTATTTTCTGTCATTTCTTGTAAAATCCTTAATTCTCACTAGTTTACAGTTTTGATATTGTCTTTTCTTAACATGTTATCAGTTTCATCACATAGATTAATATAGTGACGAACATGAAGCATGTAAATATATTAGTATATGTATCAATTATAGTTTTATATTTATATATAAAAGTGACTTTATATTTCGAAATTTATAATCTTGGATTATTGATTATTCAAAAAGACAATGTAAGTTAACTTTAAATAATTTTTTTCAACGGTTGTTACGAATATCCATTTTCATCATTCCTCCAAGAATACACATTCCACTAATTTTTTTTTGGTCCCAACCAACCGGATATTTTTAAGTTTTTACATTTTTTAACAATCTTTAATTAACTTTTATCTATGATCTATAGTATCGATTCCATTTCTTTTTTATTAATTACGTTTTCTTCCATACTGCGTCAAGATTAACTGAGCTGATATTTTATAAGTTTGATTGTCTATCTATCCTGATATTTATTTCTTACGTGCTGGATTAAGTTCGTCTGGCATTTATTAATCAATTAGAACTGTGACTTATATGTAATCGATCAAAAGATCTCAAAACTTTCTTACTCCTATTGGAACACATGAAGGTTTTTTAATATGATAATAATACTCGATTTTTTATATTCTATTAGTTAATATTTATTTATATACTCAATTCTTATGTAAAATGCCTTGAATTAGAAAAATTGGCAAAGTTAATTAATGAAATGAATTTTTAAATGTCAATTCTCGTATCTTATAAAGACTGCAAAATATATTTTTAATAAATCGAAGTTCAGGTGTAAATTCGAAATATATTTGTCACTTTATGAAAAATATTAGATACAAAAAATTACAGCACTGAATTTGAAATTGAATATTTTGAAATTGGAATGTTATAATTTTACTAAATTAGCATTTAAACTTTAATGCGACTGAAATAAACACATTATATTTAGGTGGATCCACAAGTCGTAAAATTTTGTAGTTTTTGCTGCATATTTTTGACTTCGAAAACGATTTGTTGTTGTTTCCATAATTTGTTATTTGTAGGCCATATTATAAAAAAATATTTTCTAAACTAAAAAAATACTAGATTGATTCAGGCCTAAAATTTTTCTATTTTACTATTATTTTTGTACTTGTTTTTTTTTACTTTCGGTAGTTTTTGTTGTAATTATCGTAATTTTTTCTCTTTAATATTTGTATACATCACAATCTTGAGTTTTCCCAGTACATCCGTTTTCTGGTAAAGTGAAATATAAAATGCAGCTAACAAATGTATTAAAAATAAATACAACTTTTATTTCTATCAAATAATATACAACATTCTAATAAAATTCAGAGCTGTATTTATGATCTCCGATATTTTTCTATTTATCTATCATATTTGATTTACTTACATTCATGTTTTGAATGTTTCATAAAATAATATTAAGTACGACTTATTCTAGTTATATTGCACTGAATATCATCGACTTATTTGGATTAAATAAAATTAATTTTAGATTGATTTTCGTTCGTTAAATAAATGCTCACTAACATATTAAAAGCTAGCAGGAAAATTATTCTAATCAATTCAGTCCATAGAATAGAAAAAGTTGTCGAATATAAATTTTTATTTTACCGGCCCAATTGGAAATTATTCAAAAGTATTATATTCATAAATGATATTATTTTTTTAGAGAATAATACAAAAAAATAGATTTTGTTGATTATTTGAAGTTAATATTTTTGAATAATTTCAACTATTTTTTGAAATAGAAATAATATATTGTTAAAATCTTAAACATAAGTTGCCTCAATCATTTTTTTACAGTGTTGAAAGTAGATTTTATAATATTCTCACATTTTAATAATTTTTTTTTGACAATATATTTGTATAAATTACTTTTACCTACTGAAGTAGGTATTGTTTAAGATATTAATAATACATTTAAATGAACGCCATATAAAATATATAATAAATTATGAAACATTTTTTGTCGTGTATGCAATATTATGTAATGCATTTACTGTATCCATTGTGATATTTTTTTATTTTTATTAATTTTTACTCTATATTATATTTGAATGTAATTTTTAGCGGTCAATTTAATTATATATTTTTATGTGAATAAAACGATTTTGTTTGAGTAGTATTTTTGTTTAAATTTTAAATCCTTCCAATAAAAAAGGCAATAGATAATAGGAAAGTGGAAAATTTATCAGAATTAACAGGTCCATTTTTGAGGGCACAGGTAAAATCCCATTTTAATATAAACTACAACAAACTGTTCGTCCATTTCAAAGTTCTTGTAGGAGAGTTCCAGATACAATCAAGCCAGTCTTAAAAAAGACTCGGACGACCTTCTTGAAAGATATATAATAGCACCAGTCGAGGAGTCAACTGAATGAATTAACAACATTGTTACTGTTGAAAAGCCTTACAAAAGCATTAAAATTTTTTTGGAGCCTGTGAATTTGAACAAAAGTAAAAATAATTTCACAGTTTTAGACCTCAAAGAAGAATTTTATCATGTACTACATTTGGAAAGTATTGTTGTTGGTTTAAATAATAGTCCTGAGGTTATCCAAGGGGTCAATGAAAAAATGTTTGGTGATTTAGACATCGGAATCTATTTCGATGATTTCATCATTGCTGGCGAAAATGAAGAAACGCATGATAAAATTCTTTTTGAAGTTATTAATAAAGCTAAAAAGTATTGTGTTAAATTTAATATCAATAAGGTTCAATTTGAATTTAAAGAGGTTAAGTACCTGGGACAAATTTTCTCAGAAGAGTGAGTCAAACCAGATTCTAATTATGGCGACATCCGAGTTCCATCCCAAAAATTTAAATTTTACCTGACCATAAAAATGTACCATCTGAGTTGCATCCTCCTCGAAAAAAGGTTTTTGCCTATTATTAAAACTAGGTAAACTCCGTAGCAACGTTGCCACTTTGTGCTAAAATTCTTGACTGTAATTTTAAGGTATTTATGAATTATGCAAACAATTTAAATCAGTTTGCACTTGATTACATGAAAAATAATTTTTTCTCCGACTGACATTAAACGTCAGTTTTAGTGACATTTATCGATCATAGAAGTAACACTTTTACTGCATAGGCAGTAAAAATGATTTTTAATGCCTAGGCATTAAAAAATAATTTTTTTTTAAATCCTGCTCTTGTAGATATTATGTATACAATTTAAGGTCTAATCGACAATAATAATTTGAAAATACGATTTAACATACGATTACACACGATTAGAAAAAATATTAAAAATTGTTTGTATCCGTTATAAAAAAGTTTTCATTTTAATTTGATTTTTTTAATCACACTGAACAAACAATCGGAGAAAAAATTATATGTTTCACATGGCAGAGAATCAGATTTACTGCCTTGGCTAGTCTCATTGCCTCTGTTACTTCTCTGCCTAGTTAAACGAATAACTATTTAAATCTTATAGTTTTTGGTAGAAGGCGGTCCCTCAGAATATACCTTAATACGTACCAATTAAAAGTTTAGTTATTTGTCGTTTTCTGGTTGAATTGCAGCCAAGCCAAAAGCATAAACTTCTCCAACATCCTTAGGATCAAGGAAAGATAATCCAAATGTGTACGTCAAAAATTTCGAAATTTCCTTATACTGGCCTGACTTATTTTGATATTCGACTGATAAGCCGTCGCTTTGAATTTTTCAAATGAAATTTACAGCCACGGATAGATGATAAAGGAAAAATTTCTGAAATAGCTCTGTGAATTGCAATTTCAAAATCTACAGTTATTGTTTTAGGGGTTAGAGGAACATTTAAATTTAAACATATTTCTTTTAAATACTGGAAGACAAGACAATATGAGGAAGAAAGTTTGTTGGGAAGTAAGCAGAAAACCAGTGGGATATAGTTATTATCTTTTAAACCATTGGAAAAAATAATTTGGACAATACTGAAAAGTACCATCCACGTATAAATCTGAACAAGAGGATAAGAAATTAATATTAGATTGACAGGAAAATATGATATTATTCTCTTAATCGTTTTTCAATAAGAACTTTTCATTTTTATTTGTGACAAATTGGGACAGTCTCAATTAAATTATGGAATTCTGTGATGTTTTTTGGAACCTGTATTAAACCATTTGACGATCTGGCACTATGAATGTTTTTATGAATTCGCTCTACATCCTTAGTGGTTATTGAATCTACTTCCGTATTTTTTATTTCTTTTCGAATGAGTTTAATTGACATACCAACATTTAAGTTGCAATTACGTTGAGTACCATGGTCTTAACAAACATCTAACAAAACTATTTGTTTAATGCTTTGTTAAAAATATTTCGAAAAGGATTTTACGATTTTTGCAAAACAAATAAAAGTTACCCCAAAAACAGACAGAGAAATTAATAAAAAAATGCACAGTCTCAGAATTAATAACTTTTACATCTTACATATTGTTTTATTAAAATTTTAATTATTAAATAAATTCTTAACATAATTTTTATTTTTTACCATTTTATATTGTCTCTTGACGATGTTTTAGTATACTTACACAGGAATTTTATAGGTATTAATAAGAATTACTATTTTAGTGCAGTTTGCAGTCATGAATATTTATTTCGATATTCCAATATTTAGTATTAATTAAACGTGACAACGCTGTCGGTTATTATCACAAAATATATTATTTTTGCTGCTAAAATTAAACTGGTCAATGAGATGCAACTCGGATGGTCGAGGGATGCAACTCAGATGGTAAAAAATCTACTTGCTTCACTTGGGATGCAAGTCGGACGCTCCGCTAGTTATATAGAAGCTGTTTTAAAACTATAGGCGGCCTCAAATAAAAAAGCATTATTGAGAATAATTGGTATGTTCAATTATTTAACGAAATACATTCCTATAGTCTTTCGCAATTCTTAAATCCTTTAAGACAACTAATAAAAAATAATGGCCCCTGTTACTGGACTAATTTTAATAAAATAAAAACTTTAATTACTAAAATAGCAAATTTAAAAATTTTTAATTCTAATTTGCCCATTTAAATACAAACAAAAAGAGAATAACCAAACTCCGAAAAAAGATCCAATCAAACCATCAATCAAAACTTTACATTCGAATCATCTGACACAGACAACTGTATAGATACGTACTAAAGTTTTATTTTCATCATGTTCAATTCTTTACATCAATAAAATATAAATGGATATTATATACCCATTTAGAATTGTTAAAAATCGTTATAAATAAATATAATCTTATATTTGTCTACTAAAGATACATTTTAGACATTCCAAAGCTCATGTCCATAAAAATAGGGAAGATACTAAACGTGCTAGCCCAGGTGTCGCAGTCTATGTACCTCACTAGTACAATAATACCCATAGTAACAAACTTAGAATCTGTAGCTGTCACAATAAAAGAACCAATAAAGGTAATCTTATATGTAACATCTACATCCCTCCAGATATAAATCCTGATGAACAAGAAATAGCCAATTTAATTAACCAAATACAATCTCCTTATATCATTGAGGTTCAAAGAAAATTATGACATCAACTAGAAACAGTAATACATATCTTTAATCTTAACCTGATTAATGATGGTAGGAATACATAATTCAACTCTTCAACTGGTGAATCATCTGCAATAGAGCTAACTATTTGTGCGCCTTAGTTATCTCCTTCTTTTTATTGGAATGTCCTTTCTTACCTTTATGTGGAACTGTTCTTTATCAATATCTATAAAGTCATTTATTTGATATTTAGGTAAATAAAACAAAGTTTTTATTTTCACGAAAAATATATAAGAAAAAGTTATTAAATGATTAGTGACGTGTTTCAATGTAAAACAATTTCTTCACATCATTTATTTGACATTCAAATTCTTCATTTAGAATACATGGTATTATACACGAATATTTTCTTGCAAGGGCATGCAACCAATCAAAATGTTCTTTTATTCCATTTATAAAATTCTATCCATTAATAAAAACATTTCTCTTCGTACTTCTTGTTCTAAGGACTGCCCCATGTCTCGTGGATTTCTCCTTCTAACTGGACGGTCAGTCGATATCTCCAACTCTTCTCAAATTGATTTAGCTGCTAAAACAGAGCGCGTTTTGTATTAGGGCATCTCTTTTATCCATGCAATGGGTTTACAAATAATTTATTTTTATATGGCAAGGACGGGTTACCATAAATTGAGATAACATAGAAAAGAAAAAGATTGCATTGATTTAAGTAATATTCAAGCATCTCAAAGCGCTTAAAATGTAAACAAACAGTTTTTTTTACTATAGTTACTGCTTCTGCTATAGCGCTCCAGAGACCAGTGACAAAAGTAAAACATCACATTGTTAAGTGGAAGATGAATAGAACGAAAACCACTCTTCAATAGTTAAAAAAATAAGTATGTTGGTTCTGCCAATGCCATTGACATAAGTAAAAGAGATAGTTCCAAAATATATTATGTAATCGACAGCAATAGAAGCTGCGTATGAGCAAGAATGATTTGTACCAATTCTGTGCTTTCTCGCCCACATTATCGTAAACCTGTTCTCTACAATTTTTTACATCTAAAACGTCTTTCTAATATCGTTAAAGTCATATTTGTGATTTCCTCAGCATTTTTTCCTTAAGCCTCTTCAAAATCAATACCTGATTCTACAACTTTAACTTCGCTGCCATCTATAGTAAGTTGTTTTTTAAATATAAAAATGCCGCCTTAAAATATGTGCCACCCGGAGTGGAACGCACCCACCGCCCCCACCCCAAGGTAAGCCACTGCCCCTGAATCATTTTTTGGGGGGGTTTCTTTACATTCAGGCACTACAACAAAGAAAAGCATCTGGGAATAATATTCTACCGCACAAACTCTGTCTGTCTGTCTGTTATGTTATAAAATCTAAAATACAATCACCAGATATCAATTTTTTTCAGTATAAGAGGTTTTTCAAAAAAATATGAATTTTACTTAAGAGTAAATTACCTTTAAATTTAAATTTGACAACACCGAAAAGTGTTATTTAAAAAAAATTGATTAGATAAAAACTAAGTTCAAATATGCAATTATCTCCATTTACATTGAAAAAATGTATTCATTTTTGAAATGTATTTCTAGGTACAATAACAATGAAAATTTTACTGTATTAGTTGCGTGTTTAAATTGCAAAATTGTTAGAAAACATTAAGAAACAAGAAATAAACGTCATTCCAAATAGAAACAATATTAAACAAACACAAAATCTATTTTTTCAATGTAAATTTATATAATTGCATATTTGAACTTAGTTTTTAGTACTGATCAACTTTTTTAAATAACATTTTTCGATGTTGTCAAATTTAAAGGTACTTTATACTCTTTAGTAAAATTCATTTTTTTTTTGACAAACCTCGTATACTACTGGAAAAAATTGATATCTAATGATTGTATTTTAGATTTTAGAACATGCAGAAAATTAATAATAAAAAAGTTTCCCCTATGTTTCCAACTAACATAAATTCTCTGCTAGCACTTCTTAGAAAATATTTAGCTATTTTCTTGCTCCTGGAGCCTCTCTGCCCTGGAAATGAAAATATGCTACCGATTAAAATATTTAAGTTTTACGAAATAAATAATTAACGTTTTAATAAAAAAAAAGTGAAAAACGACAATATTTTTGCCGTAAATTTCGAGTTTTCGAAAATTAAAATTACGAAAATAAATTTCTATATAAGGATATACCTTATATATGGTATAAGTAGCGGGAAAGTAAAAATAGGTGAAAGATTAATATCATTTTTGGGGTTTTTAACGATGGTAAATCAATTGCCGTTGTTCGTTTGTCTGTATCTCTCACCGTTCTCGAATTGAATCAGGCTAACAGACGGACGGACGGACAAAACCGTCTTATAAGAGTTTTTTTTCTTCGAAATCTCTAAAAATGGGGGAAAAGTGAAAGATAATTAGTAATTGACACGATATTAACAGTAACTAACTTAATTTTTTAAATTCAATCACGATCAAGTGAAAAACTGTATCACAAGGCTCTAATTTGGGGTCATTACTGTTTGTATTATGTGTAATTGATTTACCTCCACTCATTTAGTCACTGTCTTTGCTTTTTGCCGACGATTTAAAAGTTTTCATAGACCTAAATGACTTTTTAGAATTACAAAATGATATTGATATTATTTATGATTGGTTTATGAAAAACGCATTTGCTTTTAGTTGATTCGTATATTAAATTTTAAATACTAGTTTCGGCTAAATTAGCTTATATTATTTGGAAGTTTTTCTTTAAATTTATCATTTGTATGCGAGTAAAAATCAAGTAAAAATGTCAAAGAATCTCCTTTTTCTCGACCCGTGTGTACGACGTTTTATATAAAGGGGAAAATTCAAGAGTCTGCTATTAAAGCCACCCCATCGCAACAAAATGGTAAAAGGGGCAAAGGGGAACCAGTCACCCAATACTTTCGGGATAAGAGTTCCATAAACTTTCAGCATGTGAGTTATATTGTATACTCCACACTCCGCGCTCCAACTTCCTCGAATCCGATTAAACAGAGCGCGAAATTCTCTACGTAACTTTCTTCCAAGATGTGGATATAGACTCGAACGAAAAGTTTTTTTTTTACTTCGGTTTGTATATATTTACATACATATTCCATTCGGAGCTCAACGTATAGAGGATTTTAGGAAAAAAGAAAAAATTAAATCGCATTTTAGATTTGGTGGCAATATAAATTATTCTTAGAGCTACTTAGAGTTTTATTTCACTATGTGAGATTAGAGAAATTATTTTATAAAAATATAACTCGGTACTTATATAATAACTCAATAAGAACGATATTAATAAACTTTGTTCGCTTTTTCATAATCCTGATGTGTAAAATTTGTATTTGAATAATAATTAATAATAATGCAAACTAGACAACGGTAAAAGACAAGATATTAGAAGACAACAGAAATCAAATAATCATGGATATTAGAATCAAAAAATAAATGAAAATGATACAAAAAGAAAGAACAAAATCAGGAAAATTATGAACAAAAGTTGGAGAAATAGTCAAGAAAAAGCAATATTAAATAATTTAAGAATATCATTAGAAATGTTCTTTAAGTACTTTAAGGAATACTTAACTAAAAAGTCTAATGACCCACTTCGTTTAGATCTAAAAATGGCAAAAAAAAAATCATTAACATTCTTAATCCATCCATGTAATATTTGTATGGCAACTGAATTATTCAATAGGGACTTTTAAGTCCCACCTGTTGATGGGTCGTAATTAACGAAATTTGTAAATCAAGTCGTCGTATTCGGTGAGTTCCGGAAAACCAGAGAGGCGGGAAAGCAGAGTCCCGCATTAATGGGCCAGTAATAAAGCAATCTGTGAAGAAGCGTCTGCAGTCACAAATCAAATTACCGACTGAGGCGGTATCGAAAGAGACGACGAAGTCGCCAATTATTTGTTTTAAATTTACCTCAATTTGGTTTTTTTTATTTTTAAATAATCTCCGGAATATTTCAGATAATGAATGTTTTATTAAAGTTATTTTCTTCTATAAGATATTTTTTTTACTACTAATATCTATTAGTCCACGATCAATACCAACAATCTATTTCTAATTTATTTTTTTTATTACATCGACCAAGTCCATCTGTATTCAATTAGTGTTCCATTAAGTTTGGAAATACTCTTAAAATGAGAAAAAACGAGCTTCAGGCCAAAGGTAATTGGAAACAAACAGACTTTTGTCTCAATTAATTAAATGCAAACTGTCAACGCTTCTCCCAAAGACGATTAATATCAACCTCGTGACATCTTGGTGCTGTTTAGTATCGAAGGGAACGAAGACGCTATCGAGGATTAGGCTTGAAGATTGGATGAAAATCTAAAAAGAAAAAAAATAATTAACGAAAATCGTAATCGGATTATAAAGGATAATATATATATAAGGAAAATATTAGTTGTTTATTATTATAAAAAAAATTATTGCTATTGATTATTGATTAATATTTATTACTTTTAATTAGAAATCTTCTGTGGTATGGATAAGAATTATTCCATTTATTTAGTAAATATTCCAAAGAAATAGGAATAATTTCTATTACTTTAGTTAATAGAGAAAGTAGGTAACATTTTTTACATTAGTGGAAATATATATGTAAATAAAATCATGAATTGAAATATATTAACTTCAGAGATGTAGGAATTATTCCTATTTTTTTAATATATGAAAGTAGTAGGAATTATTCATATTCTTTTGTTAAATATTCAAAAAAATAGGATGAAATGTTTCATTTTTCTTATGTAAATATCTCAAAAAAATAGGAATTACTCCTATTCATTTATAGACGAATCTGTAGGTATCCTTTTTTACATTAGTTAACTTAAATATAAATAAAATTACCAGTTGGAATAATCTTAACTTAATTGTTCAGAGATGTAGGAGTGGGGTGTTTCATAACTTTTTTCTGAGTTGTTTAACTTCACTATGTTTATTCAGGCCCGGATTAGCAGCTATTTACGCCCTAGGCCAAAGTCCTAAATTACTCCCACTTCCAGGAGGTCTGGGGATTGTGGAATTTTTTTGGCATATTTAACTGTAAACCTCGTGTTAGAGTTTCTTTGGGGTTATTTGAGCTATTAACGCATTTTTATTTTTACTCCTTTTGAGTACATTTTTAACTATTTTTCATGAAAATTATTTGTTCAATCACGCAGTAACAGTGATTAAAATTCCAAAATGTATGTGTATGTTAAAATTCCAAAATGTATGATTTCAAGTCATTTGTTAACAATGTTCATAAATGTTCGATTGTTTGCGATTGTTGGCAGTTATTTTTCGTTAAACCATTATTTTTGTTTTCTCCTTGGAAAAGTTGCTAGCTGAGAAAATCAAGAAGCAATGGATTCAACAACAAGCCATCAATCAAGTTCAACGGTATATTTTTTATTTTGAGTTTTTATTTATACGTATTTTTAAATAATCATTTAATTTCTTAAAATGTATTTAGAACATTAACATAGTATGAAAAGCAAATATTAGTACAAAGTTTCCGTATCCGGCGACCCCCGCAAGCGTGCACCCTAGGCCATGGCCTAGGTTGGCCTTATGGGTAATCCGGGCCTGAACTGTTTATGACCTCTATCAACGAGTATAGACCAAGATTAAGCAAAATTTTTGGCATTCAGTGCACTTAAATTTGAATTATCTATATGCGTGAAGATGACGGTGCAATCGAAAATATTTATTCTGTCTTTTTACTACAAAATGTATTATAATTATTGTATTCAAGAATAGTATTTTTAATGGTTTTTGAAAAACTAGAATAAATACGTAACTTCGATGCTAACTCCCCCTTGTGATGATTTATAGTATTGAGGTATATTAAAGGGTTTATTGCCGACACATCAGAGAAAACTGTCGGCTGTAACCTGAATTCAGATAAATCAGGGGCCCAAGTTTTGAATATAAGTGAAAGTCAATTTACACGTGAAATATTTCGCGATTTTTAATTCACTTTCGAATTGCTATTCCTAGTTTTCAATTCCAATGAAATGAAATTTGTATAAATTCACTCAAATGAATTTAATTCGAACGAGACGGTTTGGCATCAATGGAGTAATTAATTTCTAACCGTTATATACAAAAAAGGAGAATAATTGAGGTTAAGACTAAAATACAAAAAAGTGACTGTTTGAGGTTAAGACTAAAATATGGAGGGTATAGAATATGGAGCGTATCTACCCTCCATAGTATAGAAGGACGCACATCTCAACGTTATAAATAAAAAGTGGCCCGATTTTGGAAGCCAGTTGGTGGCGCTGTTGATCGACTGTTGATGACAGTTTTGACATTTCCTTTGAATTATTTTCAAATCATAATTTTAATTCATTACGTAAACTTTTAAAATATATGTATTTTATAAAAATTGGGTGGCTCATTAAATAAAAAACGTTATTTGAGACTATGGATCTAATCAATCTACAAACAGTTTTTCAATATACGATCGTCAGCGCCACGTCGGTAATTTATGTACCATTAGTTGCGTATAAAATGTTGGTCACATTTTAAACGTGTTGTCTATTAGAGATTGCCCTCCTTCTATACGCTCCATAGACTAAGACTACCGACTTAATATATTCTAAGACTGCTGCAATCTGCAATAGTTTTTCATATTTAATTTCATGTTATTGTTTTGTAAATTAACAGGAGCTATTGGTATATAACTACATGTGTGAAATTATTTGTTTGGAGTAATGGCTACACTAAAAAGTAAAAGATTTTTTGTAAATAAACAACAAAAAGAAGCTCTGATTCAATACATAGAAGATAATCCAATGTTGAAAAACCCACCCCAACTGAGTAATAAACTGACCAAAAAAGATTTAAACAGTCATCTTTCCTCACTTCCACAACGTTATTTACCATAATTTGTTGAAGTTCCTTCAAATTTGCCATTTTATTAAAGAAATTATCGTCCACGAAATACTACATGAAAAATTAACCGTCTACAAAAAAATGTATATCATGTAGATAGAAAAGATGTCTACCCCTTCACGTCCGATAAAATTATGACGATATATTCCTAACCCTAACCAAGTGAATTACGCATTTCGAACGGTAAACAGTATGCGAATTATATTTGTGAAATTATTTCGATTTCGAATTCAATTTCATTGACGAAATCAGTTCAAAACTTGGTATGTTCGAAATATTTGAAAACTAGGACCCCAGAGTGGATCCATATTTCTCATATTTTTTTAACTGATTTTTCTTAAGTCGTCATAGATTTGATTTTTGTTTATACGGTGAATATAGGTTGAAAAAAATACGGGTTAAATATTTATTGGTCACGTTTACCTAAAATCATGCATCCCATATTCCTTTTTATTTAATATTTCAAAGTAGTAGGAAATATTTCTATTTGTTTAGTAAATATCCAAAAAAGTAAGAAATATTCCTACTGCTTTGGCAAATATCCTAAAAAATTTAGAAATTATTCCTTTTATTTCATAAATAAATATCCTATATAAATATAATTTATTCCTAGTTCTTTGATAAATATAGACGTTTTTTTTACATTATATAGTACGGAGCTTTGGCTATGCGGATATATGACGTCACACGCACCACAATCCGCGTTAAAAATCAACAACTTTATTATTATATTTAGTTTTTACCTATATTTTAGTTAAATGTGAAAATATATTTTATTATCACTACCATGAAACTTATTAAGAGATGTAGGAATTTATCCTTTTTTTTTGGAAATATTTCAAAGCTGTAGGAAATATTCCTATTCCTTTAGTAAATATCCCAAAAATGTAGGAATTATTATTATTTCTTTGAAAATTACAGATGAGCTTGTAGGTAACCTTTTTTACAATAGTTAACTTATAATTATGGAATATCTTAAATTAATTTAATAGTTAACTTATAATTATGGAATATCTTAAATTAATTGTTCAAAATAAATTAAATTAAATATAATGTTCAATGTTTATCTCAAACTATTTTAATTTATATTGAAAGTGAAATCTGAATAGGTAAAAATGGGAAAAAAGAGAAAAAATGGAGAAAAAAGAAAACAAATATAAAAAAATAGTGAAAAATGGATAGGTAAAAAATGGGAAAAAAGAAAAATGGTGAAAATAGAAAATAAATATGAAAAAATAATGAAAAATAGAAAAAACAGGAGAAAACAGGAAACAATAGTAAAAACAGAAAAGTAAGAAAAATGGGAAACAATTAGAAATGAGAACAAATAGGGAAATGAGGAAAAAATAGGAAATAATAAGAAAAAATGGGAAAAATAGAACAAATAGAGAAAAATAGAGTAAAAATAGGCTAAAATAGAAAAAAATAGACAAAGAATGGGAACTAATAGGGAAAATGGGAAAATGTAAAAAATTAAAAAATAGGAAAACTTAAAAAAATAGGAAGAAAAATTGTCAAAAATAAGAAAAAACAGGAAAAAAGGGTGAAATATAGGGAAAATTTTTAAAATGGGGAAAAAAGAAAATTGTAGAAAAAAGTGGTAAAAAAATACCAATATTTAGTAAAAAAATGAGGAAGAATAGAAAAATATAAAAAAAAATAGGTTAAAAATATGACTGAATCCGACAAACAGAAAAACAATAGAATGAAAACAGAAAAGTAAGAAAAAATAGGAATTTATTAAAAACAGGAAAAAATGGAATTTTGGAAACTCAAATTTTACATTTTTCAAATTTCTTGTATTATCATTTTTTTATTTGTCTTTTCAACAGAAATAATAATAACGATGTATATTTTGAGAAAAAAATTGAAATTGGTAAAAAAATGCCACTAAAATCTAACGATAGTCATTTTTAAAGTAGTATAAAAAAATAACCAATTAACACTCAGTTTTCAAACTTGTAAACTTGTAAGAAAAAATACTGTAGATTCTGAAAGGAAAAAATAGCAAACAATTGGAAAATGAGAAAATAGGCAAAAATAAGAAATATGGTGAAAAATATTAAAAATAGGAAAAAAGGAAAAATATTGAAAAACGAAAAAACTGAGAAAACCAAAAAAAATGGGAAAAAGCAGGAAAATAGGAAAATATAGGCAAAAATGGATAAAATGGGAAAAAATAAGAAAAAAACATAAAAAACAGTAAAATGGAAAAAAATAAAAAACAAGAAAAAAACAGCAAAAAATAGGAAAAAGGAAAAAGTAGAGAAAACCAGGAAAAAAATTGGAAAATAAGGAAATATAGCCAAAAACATGAAAATAGAGAAAAATAAAAAATAGTAAAAAAACAAACAAAAAATAAGAAAAAATAAAGAAAAATACGAATAACTAGCTATAGGTATAAACTTTAAATTTTAATTAAATGCGGCCGAATTTCGACTACTAGTATAACTTAATTGTCCAAATTTTAATATGTCACTGTCAAAGTTGATTGAAATTCGATTTTAAATTTTTTTAAGTTGACCCAGATTTTATTCCAGTTTTTTTTTTATAAACCACTGACCTAAACACATACGACATTACAATATTTCTTAAGTCAAAAAAGGATAGTATGGTGATAGTATTAATAAATTCTTCAATTTAAAATTGCAAAAATTATGCACAATTAACCTTGTAGAAATCTTTGAGAAAAAATTAATTTCAACTATGCCTTTGTGGATGCGAAATAAGTACCAATTCTGGAACAATTTTATTTAAAGTTCAGATTATTATTATTATTAAAAAAATTAATATTTTAAATTACATGATGGTGGTTATAGGTTGTACAGAGGATCGAAAAATAGTGCATGATTTTTGTTTATTATGTACTGATATGGAACACTCGGTATATTATAGATGCCCTATCTAAGAATCTTAATCCGGGTTGGGTTCACTACAATAAATTTATAAGATTAAATTTTATAAAAAAAAAAAAATACAATTTTTTTATATTAATAGATCTTATCCCCTCTTCACTTTCTTTAGTCTTGCTCTTCTGTTTATGTTTCTTCTATCGCTCCTATCTCAGTCTGTTTTTGTCTCACCTTCTAGTCTTTTTCTATTATTCTTAAGAATATTTTCCGTCCCTGTTTCTTATTGTCTACTGTCTTATCTTATAGTTCTTTCCTTCCTCGTATTTCTATAAATTCTTGTTTGCACCTTCTCGTATTACCTTTTACTTTGTTAAATCAAATTATATTTTTTATTCACCATTTATTAGATTAAAAATTATATTACAAATTTTCAAAAAAAAATTTTTATCTCCATTGACAATTTCATATTTTAATTATTAATAACAATCCTATAAACAATTGAAAAAAAGCTAAAAAATCACGTTTTTTTGCAATAACTTTTGAACGGATTGTCTGATTTTGATCTTTCAGAGATCATTTTATTGGTCTTTTGATTGCGCATATTTTGCCTGTGCATCACTTTTCTCTAAGATGCACAGTTTTTTCGAAAAGTCGAAAAAATCAATTTTCCATCCAAATTGTTTAAAATAAAAAACCATCTGACAGTGCTTTTAACTGACACGAGTCGAGAGGTCTTTTCTATTACCTTCCCCTACATCATTCCATAAAAATTTAGCGGTTACAAATTTATTCCATTTTACCATCATCTTTAAGTTAGCCCGCTCCGACTAATTTCACATGATTAATTTTTTTTTAATTCCAGATAATAAGTCAACCAGGACTGATCATCCTAGATATGACATCTGAAATGACCTGGCATCATTATATTTTAAATTTTCATACTAATACATTACACTTTCTTTTCTCCTAAATGTTTTTCTGTTAAGCTCCTACAGGTCTAAGGACCATGAGAAATTCTGTTGGAATTTATTTTTTTAACAATTTCTGGATAGTTTCTTTAAGTCCATATATAAAATATGATTAAAAAGAATAAACAATACGTTTTTAGTTTTCAATCCAATCTACCGTTCTAAATTCTGGCATCGCATCGTAAGGGATGAATCAAGATCGTACAGGCGGTGTTTTTTCGCGAACGGGTGGTGAATGTGTGTGTATGTCTCACTCACCCCCTGTTCTAGCGGGGGTTCACAAATGGCGACTGCCGTCGGAGGGTGGCGATCGATGGAAAGTCCATCTCTCACTCTCTGCCAAGATGGTGGAAACAAACACACAATGCATCGCATGCATAATAAAAATAACCTTTTAACAGGTTTTTAAGAAAGGAAACGGCATCGGGAAATTGATTTTGTTACTGCTTAATTTTAGCTTAATTAAATTAGCAATGATTTTTGAAAAATGTATATCAACTTTCTTAGACTTTGTACATTTTTTGACTTTTTCTTAATGATCAAATCTACTTTGAGGGAATTATTTTTACTTGTTTATGTTTTTATGTATGAAAATGTTTTACAATAGTTATTGACAATTTTACAATAAAAAAACAGCACTTAGAACACTTTACTGGTGTCTATGCTATTTCCGTCGCTTACAGAACCATTGTAACACTTTTCTTCTTTGATTTTTCTTGAGTTTTCTTTTATTATCTTATCCGGTCCGATGGACCATATAGAATTATATTTTTCGAAATTTTGCAGTTTCTATGTTGTTATCTAGAGAACTGTATGTATTTTAGAATATTGATGAGTTTTGCATATAATTAAAATAAACATAAAAGCTCCATTTTTCTAATTTGTTTAATCTATTAAAGAAAGCAAGATGGATTTCGCAAATAACTTCGATTCTTAATGAAATGTCCAATTACTTCCAAAAATATCACTTTTTTCACTAGTCACTGACACTTTTAATTAGGTCACCCAAATTTATTGACAAGTCATAGAAAATTGTTAATTAATTATTATTTTTTAGAAAATAACACAATTACAAAGCTCGTAATTTGCAGTATGTAGCTAATTTATTTTTCTGAGATGGCGTTGACCTAGTGGTTATTTTATTTTGTATTGGTTATGACGAAGTAGGGATATTTTCTAATAATATAGAACAGGCGCCTACGTGATTTTTGATGCATAGTAATAATTTTGACAATAAATATTTACTCATGTCTGAGAATAAGAGAAAAATATAATGTAACAAAACAATGTGCACAAGCAGCTGTATTTTGAAATTGGAATTTTATGAAATTATTTCAACATTAGATTGTTTAAAATTGGTTTTTATTAAGTTCTAGTGACTTTTCACCACTATTATTAAATTTACTCTATTAAAATTAATGTAATCCTCAATAGAGAAGTTTACCATTTTCTATATGAATGAAACAGACAATTTAAGCAAAACTATTTTGTTGGTACAGGAACAATGTGTAAACTATTCCTTGATTTGGAATGATGGAGTTTTTCCATTGAGAAAACCTCTTGCACCTTACTTCAAGTCAGCTGACCATTTCAGTTTTTTTTGAAGATATTCTTGTAAGCGTGGCTGTAGGAGAGTGTCTTGATGTGACTCTAATCTATGCTGGTGTTAGTTGCTTCTTTCTCTTATTATATCGTTAACTGTTTGTATATGGAGATCTTGATGAAGCATCTGGTTGGTCTTGTACCATGGAGCATCGGTCATTGCCCGAAGAGTTTTGGATTGTGCGCGTTGAATAGTTTTAATATTGGAACTCCTATAACATCATTAAGCAAAACTGAACAAAAGTGTTAAAGTAATATTGAGATATCTCAAAAACTAACAAAGTTATAATATTTTAAAGTTGCGCATTGCATTAATAATTTTGTTCTGTCCGATACAGTGGCCTGACGTCATCTCTCCTCACTAGTGTAAGAGACGGGATTGTAAACGAACCGACGTACTCCTCTTCTTTATTCTCGTTATTACTCGGATTTATTTTATTGTGTGACAGTTAATAAATTACATTAACTGAAATTATAAAAGTATGATTGTTTCCACGTGGTCTGATCGTCGTTAAAAATCGAAAGGATACTTAGACCATATACTATTAGACATGCCTTCTTAACATTTTTGTATACAATGTTTTGAAGTCAATACATCATGTCTCTTTCTCATAACATTTTTCATCGTGCGGGGTACCCGGAGTGTGCGGGGAAGTGTTTACAATTTAAAACTTTAGAAACACTTAATAATAAAACTTCAGAAAATGGCTCGGTCAAGCTATAGTGTTTATTTACAGTGTTGCATACAAAAACACTTTGATATTGACTTCAAGACAGTAATTGAAAATTGATGTCTAAATGTCTAATTAGTGACATTGTTAATGTCAAACTTCATAAGCGTCACATGCGTATAGACGAGGAAAGTATGTCGTCACAAATGTCATTCTTGTCAATAACAAAGAATTTGAGTACGTTCTCTGTATTGACGCTTTGCTTATTAGTTGTTTTCTCAAGCAATATAATTTAGTTTTTATCTTAATATGACTGGGGATGCTAAATTTGACTTTGACAGAGGTTTGTTTGGACTCAGTTTTTAAAAAGAATGACATTTGTGACGTCATGACTTTCCTCGTCTGTTTTGACGAATTTTCGATTATTACTTGTTTTATATTTTACTTGTCAATAATTTATTTAAATAAAGGGTTTTTTTAGAAATAACCGATTTTGCATTAGTTAGTTAGTTTCCCGAGGCCACCTTTGGGTAAAATTCGTTAGATGAATAATTTTAGGCATAATAGTTTGAAGCAGCTATGAGAGCGAAAAAGATAATGTTTTTAACATGAGACGCAATATGTCTAATGTAATCTGGGATTATACTAGAAGTTATGCGATGACGTATGCATATCTAGACAAGCAGAAATGAATTGAACTATATTTTCATGTTATGAAGATTATTTGTGGTTAAATTGAATCAAATTTGACCACATGTTCATAGAAAATACCTACTTATAGAAAAAAGAAATAAAATTATATTAAGGGATGCGAAATGAGTTTGGATTATATGCCCTTCACTGAATATCTTTTCATTTTCTAAATCAGTTGTTGATAGGAATAGATTACTAAAGAAAAAAATCGAATATCAGCTACAAATCCGGAATAAAAAAACTATAGTATATATTACACAGTGCAAACAAAGAAAACCAATCCGAATCTTTTGATGTTTTAAAATCCAGCAGTGAGAGAATATTTCAAAATTAAAATTTGGAAGACAAACAAAATTAATAGATTTTCTTATTGGCGATGAGTCGTACTCGCTCAGATAATAAAAGCATGTCTTAAATAAGTGGTACAAACTAATAAAAAAAACGTCATTTGATTTTATTTATAGTTATTTATAGTTTAGGTCTCAAATAACTTAAAAACGTAAACATAATTATTGTTGAAGTTGTGAACTTTTTTAGTAAATGTTAAAACTTACATAATTATATTTACAGTGTTGTCAGAATGTTTAGGAGTTCAGATAATAATATTTCTTATTCAATCACATAAAAAATTAATTACTGAATTGTATGTTGCCATAAATAAAGACACATCTATTTTTACTGTTCTCTTTATTATTGCTAAGTAAATCGAACATAAATGATGTAAACCACCTAATCTATAAATTATTTTGCTTTCAAATTTTAAAGGGTTAATGCTTTTAGTTTCTATTTAATAAATGTTAGTTTATTTTTAAGACAGATTTTATCAAGATCATAACCCACGAGAAAATCCAATACCTATAATTTTAATTAATGAGTTTTCCACGAACATGTTCGCCATATTAGATCCGTCATTTTGTTTCTGAGAATTAGCATCGTGAAAAACCACTATATGCAAAAATCTAAAAGATAACGAATTATATTTTTGTCCACTTTTTTGGAAGCTGGCCCACCGTGCGACGTTGTCAATTAAGTACAGAATCAAAAAATTGATTGATTCCAGTGCTTTGAATATTTAGATACTAATAAATCTATAAAAAAAATTTGAATTCGGTCAATAAATAACGGATAAATATAGTATTAAAGCTGTTGTGGCGTGTATGACGTCACGTATCCGCATAGCTCAAACGCAGTACTACAAACCAAACATTTTTTATATGCCACGACACGATTCATGTATGTCTCACTTTAATTTAATATGCTATTAGTCATCGTACTTTATTAACTGTCACCCAATAAAATATAGCGCAAGAGCTAGGTACTTTTATTGTTGGAACATGTTCAGAGTTGTCCCCTGAAAGTAAATTCAAGTTGGCGTGACGGAGAAAACATGTTTTGTGAAATATCTCGTGGACTATGCATCGTACGAGATAAATAGATGGGGACAGTCATGACGGCAGAAATTTCATTCTTATCTAAAAGTGACTCCAAACAAGCATCTGTCAGCTGGTTAGATATTGATTCCATTAAGGTTTTTGTGTTATCTTTGACTTTATAAAACTCTATTAAAGACTGTTAAAGGTATTAAAAAATGCAGTCTGCATTAATTTGTATCTTTAGTTATTAACAGAGAACGTAATTTCAAATGTTTTGTTTGGAATCAGTTTCTGACAACAATGACATTTGTGACAACACACTTTCCTCGTGTATAGTAGAAATCTTTTTTGTAGATAAAAATATATGGTAAAAAGTTTGACATGCATTCTATGCTCTACCAATTGGGTTACCGCCATTTTTAACGTAAAATCAACCGTTAGGCAATTAACATCGGAAAAAGTTTGAAGCGCTATAAATAACAAGTTATGCATTGTACAGATACCAGTTTTAAATAAAAGTTGTAGAAAATGTCTTTATCTACAAAAATTAATTTTACTATTTTTCTCGTAGGATGCACGGTTCACGAGATATTTCACAAAACGTGTTTTTCAAGATGGCGGCTGATATCTTACCAACTTTAATTTACTTTCCGGGACACCCTAATATATTCCAACAATAAAATCTTTTCTGTAGATTGCATTATGGACATACTTTTTTTGCTCTGGCTCTTGGACTAATAAATGCGAGGAATAACGAGACTAAACAAGTACGGTACGTCGCTTTATTTACAATCCTGTCTCGTATACTAATTAGGAGAGATGACGTCAGGCCACTGAATCCGACGGAACAATATTATTAATCCAATGCTCAACTTTAAAATCTTTTAACTTTCGTTCTGTTTTGCTTAAATTTTTAGTTTCATTCATAAAAAAACGATAAACTTCTCCATTGTGTAGACTGGAAAGAATTATTATCAACCTCTCATCTTTGTATATTTTAGAACATGATAGTAATACAGTAAATCAATTTTAAAATAGTCGATTACCTATTTGTGAACATAGACTAGTGTCTAAGAAAATAAGATAAAATAAAATAATATTTCAAAACTCTGTTTAAAACATTAATAAACTGACAAACCAGTACTGGGTAGATTAGTTTTAATTAAAAAAAAAAAATAGTGTTCCAAAAGTAATTTAAGAGGCTCCAATGTTATCTCGCCTGAACTCGTTTTTGGATTGGCTCTCCATTAATATTAAAGATAAGAAGCTACGATTTTGTATTTAATTCTTGAAAGCGCGTCTGTGGGACACCTTTTTTAAATTATTTTTACTAAAAGTGATACAACTATCAACTTTTTTCTCTAGATACATTTGAAAAAATAGCACAGACGCGCTCTTTTAATAAATATTTGAAATATCATGAAAAAAACCGCATATTTTTTGTTGTTACACTAGGCGCCCAAAAACGAATATTTATGTTTTGTGGTGCTTTACCTTGTACTGCGCAGAAAAAATTTACTAGGGCGTAGGATTTACTTCACATAAACTAGAAAATAATAAAAAAATTATTTTACACCCAATTTATTAGAATGCAAGCACATTTTCGAAACCGCAACAACGTAAGTCACGTGGAGTGTGGGCCTCTTAACCAGCGTTGCCAATCTGTGAGGAATTCCCCAAAATGTGGGAAATTTCATCCACTGTGGGGAATTTTGTGGGGTGTAACTTGCATACAAAAGAAGGTATGAAATCACATGGAGGCATACTAAATTTTGAATCAGATAAAACAATGATAAATACAAAGATTTGGACAAAAAAAAAATAAAGAACATGCCTTTCTAGGGGTGACTAACGACAGTCAAGGCGCTTAACTATAGGCGGTTAAATACAGTTTAAAAAAATTTACTTATTTGTTTTATCTAAAATATGGGAAATATTGGGGAATTGCCAGCAACAGGGGATAACGTCGAAGGCCATTGGCAACCCTGTTCTTAACATTTATTACAGAACAATACATAGTTTTGGCACTTTATATTAGAAAACATTCATCATCGGTATTTTTGTTCTAAATCAATTTCAAAATAACCCATTTAGAAATGTAAAAAATATAGAAAAGGCTCCAAACATTAAAATATTTTTTTAATTTGCTTTAATATTTCGTGACAATCGAAAAACGTTCAGGCTAATTCTGGTGACAAAAAAAATCTTAGAAACACACTAAAAAATTATGGAGCATATCCTAGTAGAGACCTGTTTACTAGTTTTAATCTAGGTCCAAAAAATATATATAGGTCAGTAGACGGTTAATTTATTTGAATTATTGAAAATGAGTAGTTAAAGATTTGTGAAAAGTAAAAATAGAAGAGAAGTAATTGTGTTAGTCGTTAAAAAAAATTAGACTGCGCCAAATTCAAATAAATCAATATTTTTTAGTTATTAAAAAAAATTACTAGAGTTACATACGGGAGGCCATTTCACTGGTTAAGATAATAATTTATTTATTTATTTATTATAATTATTCTTTGTCTAACCATTAAATTATAATGACCTACTAAATAATGATTTCCAAATTAAAATAACATTTAAAAATGTGATTGAAATATTTATTTCTAGACTGCTCCAAATGCGAACAAGTCAATATTTTTGTACGTACTTGCTTTCTGATGACAAAATTATGCAATTTGTATCGACAGTCTTTTCAATGTAACTATTTTATTTACGATTAATTTTCTTACCTGCAAACAAACCAATAAAGCTTTGTAGTATTATGTTCACAGGGTATAAATATTCGACGATGTTCATTTATATTTTCAACTAAATCAATTTTCTATTTTACGAGACAGCTAAGTTTACAAATATCTACTCTTGAAATGGTAATATGACATTCTACCTGATATAAAAAGCAATAATACCGTTCTACCCTCTAACAATAAGTAAAAGTGGATGGGTACTTGAGAGGGTGAAATATTATAATCGTTACTTTGATATATAGTTATTTTATGTTAATGAATTCGAAGTTTCTGTTTTAGACTGCAGAAATAATTCATTCTTATTATTTATATTTCTTGTTGGTTTCAATGAAACTAATTTGAATTTATTTTACTTAAATACACGAAGAAATATTTTACAATGCCGCCAAGTTTAGGGAGCTGCTAAATGAAATAAGTTTATTGTTTGGTTGCAAGATATTCCATCTTACAAAAGAGCCTTTAAGCATTCATAACCAGCAAGAGACAATTTGTATATTGCTTCAGAAAACATTTTACAACTAGCGAAATTATGTGTACAAGTTTAAAGGAAAGATCTTTCCAATATACAGGAAGTTTCAGCGTTACAAATTCTTCGTATATTGACTTCAAACACTTCATTCTTATTTCGATCATGAAATATTAACTTAACTTTATATATAGGTTGATTAAATAAAATTACATGTAATATTCCATCATTAACTTTATTGAAAGACATAATCTATCACTCTGACCGATTGCATACATGAACTTCATTAAAATATACCGCTATATTTATGTAAAAAATGCTATTTAAAACGGCTGTTAGTATCGCGAAACTTCTTTTTAATATTGTGTATCGATATCTTCTCAGAAGATGTCAAATGACTTTTTGCCATTTGTTTTTCAACAGTTTAAACCAACTACTGAGGATCCATTCTATTTGCTCTAACATTCTGACAATATATGTTTGGCCATTTCTTTCCCTTTTCCGCATTGTCTGCAGAAAAGTTCTCCGTTGTATGGCCCCATTTATGTAATCTCATTGGACCATGAGCTGTAGAAGGCCCTTTATATTTCTAACTTGGTTTCTACTCATTTTGAGTAGTTCTTCAGTTTTCTGTTTCGACGGTTCCCGTGGTGCATGAGAGTGGGGGGGGGGGATTTATTCCATCTCTCATTGTTTTCATTTGACCCAGTGCCGTATGCATACTCGGATAACAGAAATGGTAATTCTGAGTGCGGATTCTGCGCCCAAATTGATCAACTTTTTCTGGCTAGTTCATCAGATTTTTCATTGCGACAGGATCGTGGAACCCACATCAAAGTTATTTTGTTGTGTTCTGATAGGACACTGAGTTCTTCTAGGCATTCCCATACCAGTCTTGATGTCACTTTTGGGTTCACAAGAGCATTTGGTGATGCCTGGCCCTCTGTATATATTTTGATCCGTGCATTGCGCACTTTCTCGTATAATTTTTTTTCGCGTAGTGCAAGATTGCGTACAGTTTCGCTTAATTATTTATTCCAAGTATCATTTTCAGTTGGGAGTTTCTCCCCTCGCATTCTTGCCTTCCTAATGATTGTTATGTCAATCGGGAGAAGGTTCAGCAGATCTTCCATGGCTGCTGTTGGTATTGTTTTCATAGTTTTCGTTATGCTGAGGCAGGCAAGTCTTTGTACTTTGTTCAACTTAGCCGTGGTTATTTTTTGGTAAATTTTTGTCCACCATACCAAAGATGCGTAGCTATTCATGGATTTCAGAACAATGTTGTATGTCCAATGCTCCATTTTTTGACTTAGCCTCCATGTTTTTCTATGTGCTCGTCTGGCTACCATTAGTGTTTCTTATTTACCTTTACCAGTTATTGGTTCCAGTTATTTCACCTTCCCCATAAAACAGCGATAAATCACATTAATTTCACTAGTGTTTTTAGAAATATTTGTTTTGGTTTTTACATATTCGTATTCCGTGATTTAAAAATAGTTTTTCTGCTTCTCTAACTATAAAGAAATACCTAATAATGCCTTCATTTATAATCGGGGGCAGAAGTAGAGATTCTAGTTGGCTATTTTATATCCAAATTAAACATTTTCTATGTTTAATAAAAACTGTAACAAAAATTCACCTATTTATCCCAGGTATAATATTTGTTATGTGGAGTGTACCCAGCAACATCTCATTTTATCAAAATATATTTTCTCTGGTGATTTGTGTGTGCGCTTGGAAGAGGCGAAGTCCCTCTCCCTCGCATTTCGTTTCGTTCATCTTAAGCCACCCTCTTCGCATTGTACTTCTAAATCGGGAATAATTTTTCATGCATTTTCTCTGCTTTCCCGTTCCCGCGTTCACCCGTTCTTCGACTTCGACTTTATATTTTTCTTTTTACAGCACACTCGGCTGGGAAAATAGAAAATATATATCTTGAGAATGGTATATTAAGATACCTACGCTTGGCAGCCCCTGATAAATTTTCTGCATTCATAAGGTAAACTTAATCGAGATGTACATTTGTTTTGTTACGTAGTTCGAATTCTGTGGAAATTTATTATATATATATCTTAGAAAATCATAAGAGTTAAGTTATTTTTTTCATATTTAAATTCAAAAGAATAATAAAATTGTATAAATAATAAACAAAATTCTAGGAACACTTTTATTCGCCTCATAAGAAACGGAAAAAAATTATTTTATTTTTAAAAAATAATTGAAAGATAATTTGATTTTAATAACGAATTTAAGAATAAATATACCACAAATAAACATCTCAAATTGTACGCCACTGTATCATAGTGCCCTCTCATTAGTACCCATCTAATACCAAACAAATACTAAAGGATGGCGTATCTAGCGTAGTGTATATAAAATTGTCATATTCTTGATACTCCTATAGTATATAATGTATACAGTGTGCTGAAATAAGTGTTACCCCTACTCCCCAACATAATATAACTAGGCTATTTTAGAAATTTGAGCCAAATGTTCGGACAGGTCGATTTTTAAAACCATCATAATTGCATACAAGTTTCGACCCTTGCCTAACTCTCCTTCAGGTGACATTCGTATTTTCAATTTTTTTAAATTTCAGTTTCAGTATTCTTAGCTGTTATTCGAAATGTGTTAAATAAAATTCCATCATTAATTTTATTTTGATAATTTAAAATTTAATAAAGTATCTGTTAATTTTTATTGAAAACAATCATTTTAGTTATTACAGGGTACTTACAGCGCAGTGTATAATAATTCATTTTTTGGTTTTAGTTAACTTTTTCATAAACGGCTATATTTAACCTAGTAAAAGATTATGGATTTTGTAAAACATTAAATAACACATTTTTTCTACAACTTCCATGCAAAACACGTTTTTCTACACACATTTTTATACGCAAAGCAGGCCTTTTCTTATTTTTTTTTGATATCCGTTGGAAAAGTCATAATTTAGAGTGCGAAAAGTACACTCTGTGGCACTTTTCCCCATGGAAATGTCAAACACAGATATGACTTGTCAACTTTTTTGACAAGTTACTGTTTTTCTTTCATTAATAAATGTGGTTGTGGAAAAAATATTGGGTATAACTTGTACGCAAAACACTTTTCCCACTCGGTAGATTTGCGGAACTCGCGTTACGGCTCGTGCCACAAACTTCTGAGCTCGTGGGAAAAGTGACGCTTTGCGCACTTGTTGTACAAACTAATATTTTTAAATTAGAAAATATTTTCGTAAAAGTGTCCTTTACAGTTTTTCAATTTTATTTATAGACTCAGGGTTTTCGTGCTCTATACGTAGTAACACTTTATTTTCTGCTATAAATGAAAAATTGTTTTTTTACAAAAGATAAGAAAAGGGAAAAAGGCGCTAGCTGTAGTGATTTTTTTTGTAAAAGAAAAAATAATTTAAGCTAAAATTAATTTTTGCCATTTTTTTGTAAAGTATTGCAATGAATTTTAATTAAAGATAAGCGAAAATTAAAAAAATTAAAATTCAAATTTGAAAGGCTGGGATGGATTTGAGCACAAGCACGAATTAAATGGAATTTATTTTTATTTATATATTTATTTACGGTAAAAAAACATATAAAAAATAAAAATACAAAGATGCATAAAAAGTCTTAATATAATACTATAACCTAACCTAGCGACTACCACCCTCAGAAATAATAAAAACAATTACAGGTTATCAATAAGAGAAGAAAAAATTATTTCTCTAATTTATTTCTTAAATCGAGCTAATATGTAATGCCAAAAATTTTAACCTCAATATTATTTACAATTCTTAACCCTTTACCGCATGATTTATTTTTTTTAAACAAAAAAAAACTGTATCAAATTTAAGTTTTTATTGAGATAATTAGAGTAAGTTTACAAAATTTTCTTTTTTAATTAATTTAAGAAAAATAATAATTGAAGTCAGAAATGGTCTTCCATGCATTAAAACTAAAACGTATATAAAAAGGTTAAACTATATATGGCTTGTTCCTGTATTTGTTTAAACATAAATATACTTGGCACTTTGAGCAATAAATAAAAGATGCAAATGTATATTATACATCTGCGTCACGAAACGTATTTTTGCGAAACACCACGAGAGCGCAACTCGAGTGGTATTTAAAAAAAAATACGTCAAGTGAGAAGGACAGTATATGTATTATTTTCGTATGCTCGTGTGGTATTCGGTAGAATTATATAACGAAATATAACGTTTCCTTATTATAAGCATCAAACATTATTTTAATATATCAAATTTGTCAAGATAAAAGGATGTGAATCACCAAAACCATTATACCACGTCGTCAAAGGTATATTTACTTATAAATTCACAGTAGAAATTGCAACTGCTATTGGTTAAATTCATGATGAGTTATATACTTCATCCTAGAAGCTTTCCATAAGGGAAAATGGCCAACAACACCTCTGCGGGCCGAATTTAGGGAGTACAGTAGTTTTATTGAATATTTTGGAAATGTATTTGTAACAGCCTCTGTTGGAGTTCCTCCAATGCATGTCTTCAGAGGAAAACTCTGCTCCTGGCCCTTACCAAATCGAAAGACAAGCCCTAAAAAACCTTCCTGCAACCATCCTTACTATCCTCATGAACTCCTGCCTTCAGCACTCCCATTTTTCAACTAGCCCACACTATCCTTATCCCCAAACCCCAAAAAACTCAACATCCCCCAACTCCTACAGATCTATATCCCTGACGAATGTTCTGGGTAAGCTATTTGAAACACTACTCAAAGATCGTATCTGGAGCTTTCTGGATGAAAGGGGAACGATTCCCCAATTCCAACATGGATTTAAGTCGATCACTCCACCTCTGAAGCACTAGTGAGACTCTACACCATAGCTGCCAAATCACTTCAACCTTGGTTACTGTACATCGGCAGTCCTCTGTGATGTTCAGAAGGCTTTTGATCAAGTCTGGCATGCCGGACTTATTCAGGGAAGAGTCATGCTTAGAACCAAGCGTGAGGTATTTTTAAAAGAAAATAATCTGCGTACCAAGCCACCACAAGATCAGAGAAACCAAAAAAAACTAATATCATGATCGACTCTATCAAATGCCTTGGAGAAGTCTGTATGTATGACTTCCATCTGAAATCCTTTCTCCAATGTATTCAACAATTTCTACTAAAATACTAACAATACAATTGATCGTATATAAGACTAAGAGTTTTGGAATGGCTGACTGTATGCACACTCTTCTTTAATTCTCCATCTTGCTACTGTCCCCAGATTTAAATATTGTCAACACAACACAAAATTTTTTTTTAATATTTAACAAAGTTTTGAAAAATTAAGATTTATTATAATTAATTTGAACACAATACTTTCATTCTATATAATATAAATATGTAGTGGGAAAATAAATATTCACTGTACTATATATCCCATCTTTAGTTCTTTTTCTCGAGAGAACGGAGACTTATTGCCCTTGAACGAAACATCTTCGCATCCGCCACCATCCGTGTGCCTCTTTTATTCGGTCTCCCCTTCACTCCCTCGCCACCCCCCAAGATGCCATGGCCCCCTTTTCTTATACGAGCACACATTACCATTTCCGCTTTGATGTTAATAGAAGTGGCTCTGTTAGGTCGGCTCGGTTCCTTCGCGTGCATAACAACTCATATTCCACAACATGTTTGCCGGAAAATTGAAAATCCTCCAATTTCTTTTTTCGTCTTCAATCTCGTTCGGTCTCTAGAGAGAGCTTTGAGGAGAGTTATTTAGGTTTTTAGTTTTTATTTTCTGACATGTATATGCTGTTGTCAATAGGGAATAAAAATCGACGATTTTTGTAATGAAGTACAAATAATTTTAAATTCTATTCATCAAAAGAAAATATTGATATCCTGCATAATTATTTAATGGACTTTATATTACAAGACATTTATGGAATTGTTTGTACCCCATATCTCTAAAAGATAATTTTGACTTTAATATAAATGTTAAATACTTGAAGGTTATAAGAATTTGATTTCTATGCATCACACCGTATACCGGACAACTGTTTCATCCCTTGAGGACTCATCAGTAGCAATATGCACAGATGCCTAGAATTCAAATATCACCTCGAAATATAATAGTGCTAATGATAACATGATATAAAAATAATAGCGCCATCTACCAATGGACACGGTGTCACTTATTACTTGAGAAAAGATTCCTTCTGTTCAATAAGAGCCAGTACTAACTGGAATCGAAAGAAAGCCCATCTCAATAGTGCTAATATTGAATAAACATGATGTAAAAATGATGGTAGAAATCTAACATCACCTAACAATTGGATATGGTGTTACATATTAGTTTGGAAAAGATTCCACCTATGTTATAAGAGTCAGTAGTAACTTGAACCGAAAGAAAGTCTATCTCAAAGAGGAAGGAAACCCTAAAAACAATTGTTAAATACTTGAAGGTTGTGAGAATTTGATTTGGATTGTTGTTTTGTCCTTAGAGGACCAACAAGTATTCAACACTTGTTTTTGGGGTTTAATACTTCTTTCAGATGGACTGTCTTTCGGTTCTACTTAGTACTGGCTCTACCATCATTTTTACATCAGGTTTATTTAATGTAAATGTTTGGTTATTTAAAATATTAGTCATTTTTTGACAAGAATAATAAATTATAGTTATATAATGGGTGTCTATGTATCTCTTTCAGTTAGGGTGTGGTTCAAAACCCACTTGTACTGAAGCTCGAAGTTTATTGTATTTCTGGTAGTTTCTATCCCATCAAGAATATAATTTATGACTATATTTCTTCGGGTTCTAGATTCTACATATTGTAACCCGAAGTGTCATTCCTGTTCTCATTTAAGGATTATGTTTTTTTCTACTTTTCTATAAATATTTTGGACTTTCTGAGTGAAAAAAATTCCAAAAAGAGCTTTTGATGTTCTCTCTATCTCTTTTCATTTGTTCCACCGGGAAGCCTTTAGCATATTAATACGAAATGTATCTTGGGGTCCAGTTAAACGTTTCTCAGAGCTCTTTCTTGCTCAGAGATCTTCTTGGTTGGTTCTTACCACTCGTTCGTAGCTAGGAACCCATTTATTATTTTCCACGGATAAAGTATTTGCAGTCCAATATTAACGATTTTATTATTCCTTGGAGAAGAATTTAGCATGATCTCACACCAAGTTTTTAATGCTGTTGCTTCAGTCTGGAAAACTGTTACCAGTGACCAAATATTTAGAGAATTTCTCTTTTATGTGCCATACCTGAACAATTTTTAACTCCTGCTGCATCTTTTAGAAAATAACTGTAACCTAATTTGTTTTCATTTTTAGTATATATGTTTACTCTAAAATTTTATACGGTTTGTATCTAGAATAAGACCTGAGTAAATACTGATCATTAATCAACGATATTTTTTATTTTTACTTATATAAGGGCTTCATCTATTTCATGATTTTGTTACAATTTATTAAAGATTATTTTTTATGGAAAAAGAATCCTACTCGAATTGGCTGAAAGCTTAGTATAATGTAGTTTATGATGTCCTAATTAAATATCGTCCTGGGCACTAAATTAAAGCACCAAATTACCTCCATTTTGATAGATTATCAGGTCTGACCTTGAAATTATAAAATTCTTAATATTCAGAAAATGGAAAAAGCACTAACGAAAATAGTTAAAGCACTAACGAAAATAGTTAAAGCACTAACGAAGCACCAACAAACGGGAAATTTTGGGGGCTAACTTCACGCAGCTAGTTTTATGACTAAATTCGACCATCAATTGTCGGAGAAATACAACGGTAAATCCCATAAGGCATAAGGGGAAATCACCGATAAAAATGCGGTCGAAGCAATCTACTAAATAAAAGTACCAAATTAGTTACACGTTAAGCAACATAGAAATTAAAGTAAATGCTTGGCTAAAGTAATTTTTACAATAATTCTATTGTTAATAGGATTTTTACATTATTTAAAGTTATATATTAAAATGTACGAAAATCTACTAAGGAAAATTTTCGGAAAAAGGTGAAAATCTGTCAAAAAAGTAGAAATCTACTAGATGTTGTAATCGCATCAGTCATTATGATTTAATAAACGTAACGTCATAACTTTCTCTCGCTCTTACTAATTGATCACATGTTTTCTCCCTGTCTCTCTCTAGCGCAAGTGATCCACTAATAATAAATGAACTAGGAAGAAAGCAGTATGTTGCTTATATTTATTTTTTGACAAATAAATCAGGTAATATACAAGGAAACAATCGTGATTGTATTCAATAAAAGAAAGATAAAACCAAATTTAAATTAGACTCAACTTAGACTAAACTCACAAAAGAATGTGATCGAATGCTACACAATAAGCTTGAAAAAGAAAATAAATAAAAAAAAGAAAGCCAAAAAGTCATTCATCGTGTTTTGAAAGACACATTGAAAAGTACATTAGCCTGCAGAATACGGAACAGCGCAGCGACCCGTGAAATTCCTACAGAAATCCTGGTAGATTGAAAGGCCCGCAAAATGAGACATGTACAGTGAAAAACAAATTTAATCGGGAAGACATTTCCATCAATCCATCTTTCTTAGGTGGAAAAAGTTTCTTACAGGCTCAGTTTGTTTAGAAAGTTTCCTCGGTTGAAATGAAAGCATGTTAATGGGAAATTTCAGATAATGTTAATGTTATTCATTAGTTTTTTTTTGTATACATACAACCTTAAAAAAATTATGTTAAAACAGTCAGAATTTGTACGAATTAAATTCTAAGATATTAAGTATGTATTTTTTTTGTATAGCCTTTAAAAATATTTATTATTTGGTACAATGAATTTTTAAGAGATGCAACATGTTTATATAATTAAAAATAATACCCTGTGTCCAATTAAAAAATAAATTAACTACCAGATCTCGCTAGTATACTTTACTTTAATTCTTTATTTTTTAGGATTTGATTTTTGAAGAATTCAGCAATAAACTGGCGCCCATTTGTTAACCTGTCATATGACTTAAATTCCCATCCTCATCAATTAAAACAAAAAACTGCTAGTTCAATTTTTCTTGTCCGCCTGTATCAAATATCAACGTACATCTCAATCCACACTATATTCCCAAAAGCCGCACACCGAAAGAAAATTTAATCACCAAAAAGACATTTCCATCAATTCATCTTCTTTTCTATCCTCGTGCTCGCGTTCCCTCGTCGGTTTTCTTTGCCATTTTCTGTCGCAGGCCCCGCACATTCATCTTTTCCACCCAATCCGTCCCTCGCCACCCCGCCGATATCCAAAAACTTTCGACGACGCTCTGTTCCGATGCTGCCGACGCCGGGAAACGTGTGTATAGGGCGTCACATGTGCTCATCTGCCATTATTTTTCTTGCGAGATGGACGCTAATGGAGGAACGCACTTTGTGACTTTTCCCTGATGCTTTCTAAAAGTTTTAGTTTGAAAGCGGTGACATTTATTTTGTTTATTTTTATTCTTCTACCTGACATGAAGTATTTATTATATATTGATTAGATTTAAGAAAATATAATTTAAACCAAACTAAAATTAACAAATATTTTTAATTTACGACAAAAATAATTTTTTATGAAAATTTTGTCAAAAATTTGTTGAGTAGTTTCAATAAAAATCCGGGCACACATATATACAGGGTCCGGCAGCAGTGGCGCGGTGTTGCATATGTCCGTTTAAGAAACAGATAAGAAAAAATTTTTCTATAATGTTACCTTATTGCTAGAGCTCGACAAATTAAAAATATTGAAGGTCACACAGGGTGTTCAGTTTTTTCTAGGCGGGCTGCATATAATTTGCTTATAACTTATCTTGAGGTAAAAATCAGGCCTACATTAAATAACAGAAAATTAAAAGTTTTTATATTATTTTGAGACAGTAATAAAAACTTTTATAAAAACAACGTATAAATTAAAATTCTACTATTCTTCTACAAGTAATGATATGGAACACCCGGTATTTCAGATGTCCTATGTACGATTCTCAATCCGGGTTGGATTCAATCATAAATTTTAAAAATTATAAAAAAAAATAGTTTATTTAATTTTTTTTATAATTTACTTCCTTCAATTCGTCCTTTTGACTAATTATTAGTCTATTTTTTGTGGCTCTCTCCTGGTATTACCTCCTAGTTTATCTTTATTTCTATCTGTGATTTTCAATTTTCCCTCTATTTACATATTCAGATTTTTAATTTTTTTTTCTATTTTCCATAATTTTTTCCTATTTCTCATACTTTTTGGTTTTTAACTTTATTTTCCCCTCTTTTTCCACGAGTTTTTCTCTTTATCCTATTTTCTCCTGTTTTTGCTCGGTTGTTACTTTTAGTGTCAGTAGATAGAACGTCCATTAACTTTAAAGATTCAGTAAGTAAAGGCGATGACGTTTAGAATAAAACATTTTATATTAATACCTAAAAGAGAGGGAAAACTAGAGAATGCATATGAAGCGAGCTGAAATCAGATAAATAAAGCTCATCTAGTATTTTAGTCCGTTGCTATGCAACGAACTTTCCCGGACCAAAAAGAGCCCGAGTAAATTTTTTCCGGCCTTTGTCGCCAAAATCGGAGGATATCAATAAAATTTATGAGTGGAGTATTGAAATCAAATGAAATTTTAATGCGAAAATATGTTATATAATGTCCATCTCTGCTAAAAAACTAATAATAAATTTTGATTACTTAATTGGTTCATAGTCTAAACAAATTGAATAAAGTTAAGGATTTAGGTGTTTTATATGATAATCAATTTTGTTTTGCTTCAAATAATAATACATTAATGAATAGTGATAATCGTTCACTGGGATTCATTTAGACTACTCTTTTTTCTGTCAAAACAATTAAAATTCTGAACAATGTGCTAATTAAGCCTAAATTAGAGAATGCATAACACTGGCGGAATTATCATAAGTCTTAAATCATGTGTGAGGTCTGGACATCTAGGTCTGTCCGTCGTTAAATTATAAAATTCTGTGTTTCTGGTTTTATCTATGTATGTTATGAAGTTTTTTTCTGCCTCTCTCTGTAATGGTATCATACCGGTTAGTACGTGCAAAGCTAGGGTTGCGAGTAGCAAAGGTCTCTCTGATGATTGTAGGTGTTGGATTATTATTTTATCTTTAGATCTACAACCCCAAATTTCCGATCCGTAGAGGATCATCGGTTTCATAGCGTGTTCGTAGATATACTTGAGGTGTTCTACTTTGCATCCCCAGTTTCTGCCTGTGATGGCAAAAAGTTTGTTTGCTATGTTGACCGCTATCTGTCGGCTCTGTTTTATATGGCCCAACCATAGCATGCCCGTATCTATAGTGATCCCCAGGTATTCTACATTATTTTAAATCTCAATATTTTTCCTGCACATTTTTAGTCTCTGGGTCTAGTTGTTTTACATGGTACAAATAAAGCCTCTGTTTTTCCGTTATTATATTCTAATTTGTTGAATACCGTCCAGTTCCTACAGGCAGTCCAAATTTTGTTCCATTTCATCTCAATTTTCTTTAACGATGTGTCACTTATTAGTACGATCTGATCATCTGCGAATGCCTGGATAATGTCTGATTCCTCGTCGAGTTCAGTGTCTTGTTCTATGGCGTTGAACCAATTCTCCATAATGGTCAGCCATAATCTTAATAATATGGGCTACCTGTCGTATCCATTTATTGGGAAATATTTCATTTAGATGATCTCTCGCTTGTACTGAATAGTGAGCAAGAGCGCCATCATTTTGAACCCAGATTCTATTGGGAAGGAGAAGAAGAACAAAACTGGTAAATCATTTCGTAAGAAATTGAGATATACGGGTGATGCAAAATTATGCAAGAAGACACACCACATATTTAAGAAGGTGATAGTTGACAGCGTTAACGTTAATAATGCAAATAAATAGAAGCAATGTTCAATTTTATGCAAAATAAAGCCTTTAATTAAGGTTCTACTACTTTGATTTCGACAATTTATCAACTATCACCTTCATAAATATGTGGCATGTCTTCTTGTATAAGTTTGCATCATTCACACCACCTCTCCTTCTCTCTCTCTCTCTCTATCTCTCTATCTCTATCTCTCTCTCTCTCTCAATTCATTATCTTCATTAGTGGCTAGTTTGATGCGCTCATGTTTAGAATACTTGATACATCCAGTATCAACAAATCTAGTCTGGATTTCTTCTATCTGGAAATCGTTGAGAAAAAATTCTACTTGCCAATAAGCAATTTCCGTCTGATTCATCTAATATAAAAATCATATCAATTAAATCAATTTTTGAAAACCCACATTCTGATAAAGTTATATCGAAAATTCAACTTCACGATACAGCAACATTCACTAAAGATTTGAATACTTATTGTAAAGTGACACTTTTTATAACTGGTAGACGTTGTGAAATGTCTTACTTTTTGTAACTAGTTGCATAAAGTAAAATATTATGTAACTGGTCGCGAAAAATGGATTTCAAAATTAGTGACAAAACGATAAAGACATAACTTATAAATTAATTAATTATTATAAATATTGATAACACAATTATTGCAATTATTTAAATTAATTCCCAACGACATACTTGTTTCATTGCTCGTACTTGTTGTTATTTGGGAGGCGGCCCACGTTGTATTAGATGTGTCACCAAATATTTCTTCTGCTATACGTTGTTTATATTCCACGGAATTTTCAACATATCCCTCCGTAACAGATCTAGATTTTTAACCTCAATGTTTCTTTAAATTTAAAATAGTGTCTGGTAGGAACGTGGTAGAGCTTCTTCTGAAGCAGTCGCCAGTATATAGAAGAGGATTTGAAAGACCAAGAAATTATGCAATAACTTTTGGCAAACCACAGGATTTCTGGAACATTTTCCATTTCCATATTTTACAAAAAATCTGTTATGTTTAAGATTGTGTGGACGCAACTTAATATATTTTCGTAAAATTTCAACTAGATTCGTATTTTCAATGGTAATTGCAAACTGCCGTATAACTTTTGTTTTTGAAGGTGGGAAAATGGCTTCCTTCATCTGTAACATTTTCAACTGGAAGAAATGTTAATTCTGCTTTTCTGAATAATTCCTATAATCATTCCGACCTTAGCCATTAAGTATTTTTTATCATCAGCTTCCACCAATAAATTGGCAAAATCTTCTTTGATAAAAACTTTTGACTTTCTAGCACTGCCTTTTAATATATGCTATCAAATTTGTATAATTTTTAATATCTGTATTATTTTTTAGATGTAGTTCAGATATTAACATTCGAGTAAAGTATCCATCATATGGAAACTTTTACATCTTTCTTACCCTCAAAATATGCAAGTAAAACTTTCTCATTAATATGTTTTATTTTCTTCTCATTAAACCACGTAACTAATTTTTCAACTGCCTTTGATTTTTTGGGAATTACTGATAATAGAGCATTACCTGCTGCCTCTTTAATATTGCTTGGCAGCTCTTCAGAACTCGAACCAACCATTTTGTAAAAGTAAAATTAACAACCGTTCGTTCAGGCTTGTTTACAAAATGTCAAACTGACAACCGACATGAAGTAACAGCAGCAAAGAGACTAGATTTATGTATTCACAATTATTACACATTTCGTAACTGGTTGCATAAATAGCTATTATTCTCTTGAAAGCTTATTTTATATTTTATATTAGAAGATTATGGCATAATTGTAAATATTCCAGAACATACATTTTAATGGGAATAAAAATAATAACAGAGTGGTGGTCGAATTCATAACATGTTGTATGTCTTCCAAATTGGACAAAATTTTTGCATCAAATGAAGAAATTAGAAAGTGCTCCATTTAGAGATAACATATTTCATGATCAGAGTCGTCAGAGTAAAAAAAAGATTATGGCACAGAAACGTCAAGAATTGGCATTTTTCGAAAAACTAGATAAAATTTTTAGAGCGTTTGTTGGGACTTCTTATGGATCGAAGGTGTTCCATTTGAAATAAGGAAGATTTAGTAAATTTTTATTTATAATATGTGTCAAGCTGTTTTTCGCACTCTGTATATCACAGTTAGATTTTAAATATATCATTCGAGAGAGTCATCAACGTAAAATGTTTGACCAAAAATCAATTTAAATGGGATTTGGCACGACTTTATAATTTCCAATATTATGAGTTACAAATATTGGAAAAAAATATTGAAAACCATCAATATTTTCAAAAAAAAAAAAGAAATACATAAAGTCCTTTTATTTTTCATGGAGGAACCAAAAAATATAGGTTCTCATTTAAAAAAATAAAGTTGGAACCCGTCCAGAAAAGACTGAATACCCTGTTTTTTTTTGACTCCAGGGACCTGAAATTAGTCAAAATATTAAGACTAGTTTTTACCCGATCACAATACTTTCCCTTATGTAATATACATATATGTATTGATATGGACCACCCGGTAGTTCAAATGACTTATCAAAGATTCTCAATCTCAGTATACAGAAACTTTTAAAAATTATAAAAAAAATACAATTTATTTAAATTTTTTCAATATTCCTTTTCTACTCCCTTCGCTTATTCTCTTTCACTAATGTGTCTTCTATTAACCTGTTTCTTTTTTTCTGTCTGTCACTCTCCCTGTATTATTTCCTAGTTTATATTTGTATACGTGTTTTCCAATTTTCCCTGTGTCTCTATCTCTTCTTATAGTTAATTATAATATATCTCATTCTTGTATATAATTTTTTATATAATAAAATGGTTTACCTTCACATAGTTTATTTATTTTTTTTTAAATATAATATTACAAATTCCTTCATATTTCCCTCTCTAACAAATTAATTTTTATTTATTTCTTTTTTGACAAATCCCAAAAATGAAGTTAATCAAAAATTGACAAATCTCTTTTTTTTTCTATCTCACTTGATTTATTTAATTAGTAAAAATTGTCAAGTAATAATTTAGCCAGGATTGATCATCTTCAATATCACATCTGACTACTTTATAATAAATTTTCTTATGACTATATTGTATATGTATTAGGAAAGTAAAAACTATTCTTATTGCAACATACTGTATAGGAAATTATTAATATGTGTAGATAACGTTCATAATATTATAAAAGAAACTAACAAAAGCTGTAACATAGATTTGCATAAACTGTAGGTCAAATAAAATTTTATGTATATTTTAAAGAAGGGTATTTCATAAGATAATATTTTGGTTCGGTTTCCAAAACGTTTCTCACGCGTTAGATACCTGAGATTGGCGTTAAATATGCATACGAAAATTTTGTAGTTACTCTTCTTCTATAGATTGATATATTCATATGAAAAGTTAATATACAGCGTGTTACAAGATTAAGGGGTAAAATCATAGCTCGAGGGCTAAAGCTTTTCTAAAAAAAGGTACGAGATTAGCGGGAATCGTTGCTAAAAATAATTACAAAAAGAAAAAATGTAACCCCAGCACATATAGCGGTTTGGAAGGGGGTGAGTTTTAAAGTTGTTGAAAATCGTTTTTTGTGATTTCCCGCGAAATGTGATTACTAATCAAAAAATGGTCTGTAGTAAAGTTGTAGAAAATAAATAAATCTGCAATTTTGTTTGTGTTTATTTTTTAAGAAAAGCTAAAATTTTCCGAGATAATGGCGAAAATGTTTTTTGAATTTTTGAGTTTTTTATGTCGAAAAAAATTTGAATATACTTGAAATTTTGTTGAAATGTATGTTTTGAAGTTTGATCCAAGACAAAAAAATGAGCCACTGAATAATTGAAAAATCAAAAATTTCTACGGTGGAAAAAATTTAATTTGTTTTGAAAAATAGTTCAGGAACTTTTCAATTTTGAAATTCCGGTTAAATCTGTAAATTTAAAGGACTTCAAAACATAAATTTCATCGATTTCTTCATTTAGTTTCTGAAAATTTTCTACGACAAAAATGCAAAAAAAAAAGTTTTTTGCCATTACATCGCAAAAAATGAGGTTATCGTAAAAATTGGTATGAAAGAAAATTGTAGATTTATTTATTACCTACAACTTTGCTCTAGACCATTTTTTTGATTAGAAGTTACAATTCTCCGAAAAACAATTTTCAAACTGACCCCCCGTCGAAACCGCTACATGTGAATTTTTTGCCACTTTTTGTAAACATTTTTAGTAACGATTCTCACTATCGCTAGCCTGTAGAGAATTTTTTGGTGTTTTTCTTCAAAAAGTCGAATTGGCCCTTTTGTAAATAGAAATATTTCCAAAATTCATACATATTATTTTTTCAAATTCAGCATTTTTTAGGAATGTATAAAATATATGAAATATTATGAAATTATTTAAACTAGACTCAAATCGTCTGAGAATTATTTAATGATTGGATAAAAGACAACACTTTTGATATTTGGACTTAAATAATTTTTTTTTAATAAAGAATATTTGGTAACAAAAATACTGCGAGAAGAATACTTAATAATTAACCTTAAAAATCGAACAAGATCTCTTCTTTTTGGTATCTGCAATAACTTTCGCCCAAACAGATAATAATTTACTGATGATTTCAGTTAAATAATGGTTTGAGTGTGTCAAGACATTGCAAGAGGGTTCTTTCCCCTCGTTATTATATTCTTGAATTTACAAAGTGAACACTTAAAGTTTGCAAGGATGAAATCTTTACAATAAATCAGTTTGTTATTCAACAGAAAGACCATTAGAAGAATTGAAAATTGAAACTGATTATACCGAAGTTTGCAGTTGAAATGTGTAACTGATAACTTAGGGTTTTTTATAAAGGGCGTATTTGACCAGATCAAAATAATTTTCACGATTTTTAAAAAAAAATTTAAGATTTATTTGTCAAAAATATAAAGATACTAAAGTAACTAAAATAAAACAAGATAATTTTATATTAACTACGACTAAGCATTTTCTTTCCTCAGAGATTAATTTTTTGTGAAGCATGAATGGCTTGTGTGATCCTGGCAAAATTTCTTACATACATGTAGATTAATAGTATACATGATATGACGTTGAAAAGTTCTAAAAATTTGAACTAGAAAAAAGTTTTCATATGCAAAACACTTTAGTTTGTATGGCGGGTATCGAAAAAGCCGGTCTGATCCTACTCAAATTTAATGGTTTAACGTGGAGAAAGCTAACTAATAAAGTGAAAATCGGAGGTTTTGTTCGAGAGCTATAATGTACATCAAGACAGACAGACAGACATTCAAACGTTCTACCAGGATTTATTTTTGCATTTTCATTCTCTGGGTTCTTGGAATCTCTTATACATTATTTCTTCCAGTCTCTATATCACCTCTACAAATAAATTCTTATCTTTGTCAAAACTTCATTCAAACCAAAAATATTACACTCCTTTTTTCAAAAGTATATCTCTCTTAGAAAATCTTTCATTTTCAACAGTATTTCAAAAAATATAAGCATTGTAATGAAATAATAATAGGCGATCTCAAAAACCCCATACTTAATGGGTCTAACTACTTAAATAACCAAGATACAGGGTGTTTTATCTATTTTGCAAATATCTTGCATGTTTCATAACTTTCTAACCACACTGTATATGTTCGTGATATTTGGAGGGCATATTATGATTAAAGTGATCAATCGATCAATAAATTTACAATAATAGAAATCCAGGTCCAGATTAAAAAAAATATTATAAAATATTCCGACCCGAAAACAACACCATGTATATCAGATTTTTCTAAAATAAATTCTGTATTTGCAAAGAGCACGAAAAAATGAATTTAGTGATATACTTTGCATTTTCGGCAAAATGTTTTTTCTTTAAAATTTCGAGTTTAATTTCTAAAATGGTGTAAATTGTGAGAGCCTAAGACTGAAACTAATTTTTTTTTATGTGTTTTAGTTTTAATGAAGACTTGTTAACCTAAATTGGTAAAATTTTAATATTTAAAGTATTTTTTTATTATTTGCGATAAATAAATCCACAAGAAACATTCATCTTTAATTAACGAATAAATAATAAAAAATTTACAACAACTTTAATTAATGAATAACAACAAAAATTATAAAAAACACCTAAAAATTAATGACAACAAAGTAAAATCATTATGGATTAACATTTTTCAAATACAATTTGTATAAAACTTTTTTTTATCTGACCTACAGGGGTGAAACTGGAGGGGGTTAAAATATCGAAAAAAATTATATCTCCGCCATTTTTAAAAATATCGAAACAGGTCATATCGTAAAATATCAAAAAAGATCGTAAGAAATCGTAAGAAAACTTAAGAAATCGTAAGAAATCGTAAGAAATCGTAAGAAATCGTAAGAAATCGTAAGAAATCGTAAGAAATCGTGAGAAATCGTAAGAAATCGTAAGAAATCGTAAGAAATCGTAAGAAATCGTAAGAAATCGTAAGAAATCGTAAGAAATCGTAAGAAATCGTAAGTAAATCGTAAAAAATTGTAAAAAACCGTAAAATATCGTAAAAAAACGTAAAAAACCGTAAAAATCCGTAAAAACCGATAAAAACCCGTAAAAAATTCGTAAAAAATCGAAAAAACCGAAAAAATCGTAAAAAAACGTCCATAAATTTCGTGTTGCGCATAGAGTTCTTGGGTTTATTTTTAAAGTGAATTTTTTACGTCAAAGTACTAAAAACATGTAATATTTTTAGGCGTTTATTAAAATGCTTGTAATTCTTCATTAAGTAAATTTTTAGTGGATTCATTATTATTTATTCATTAATTAAAGATGATTTTTTTTGTTAATTATTTATCACAAATAAAGAAAATTACTTAAAAAATTAAAATTTTACCAATTTAGGTTAAGCAGTTTTCATTAAAACTAAATTACATTAAAAATAAATTAGTTTCAATTTTGGGCACTAACAATTTCACACCATTTCAGAATTCCAACTCAAAATTTTACAAGAAAAAACATTTTACCGAAAATGAAAAGTATATCACTAAATTCATTTGTTCGTGCTCTTTGCAAATACAGAATCTATTTTAGAAAAATCTGATATACAGGGTGTTGTTTTTGTGTCGGAATATTTTATTATTTTTTTTAATCCGGACCTGGATTTATTTTATTGTACATTTATTGGTCGATTGGATACTTTAAACAAAACATGCCCGCCAAATATCATTAAAATATATAGTGTGGTTAGAAAGTTATGAACCATGCAAGAAATTGGAAAAATAGATAAAAAAACCCAGTATCCTGGTTATTAAAGTAGTTAGACCCATTAAGTATGGGGTTTTTGAGATCGTCTAGGTGTCCCATATCTGCAGTTAACGTATGTCACTTTACCAATGAAACACCCGTATAAAATAATCTGATTCTAATCATTGTTACATCAATGATTAATAAAATTACACAGATTAACAATACAAAATGATGTTTTTAGAACTTCGGCCCGAGAAATTCACTTTAACATTAAACACAAAAACTATACGCACCACGAAATTTATAGACATAAACGCTATGTTAACTGGATATCTTTTTTCAACTCAGGACGTGGTGAAACTGCACAAAATAGTTTTTTTTTTATATTTCATGAATGGGAGTACCAGAAATAATGATTGTTCAGACCCTAATGACAAGAAGGTTCCTCTCCCAGACACGAGAAGAAGATTGGGTAAAGAATTTTTGAAATCGGACGACATACATCCAGACCGACGGATATGAAAATTATTGTGGGTGGCTTAAAATATAGAGAAAAGTAATTTTAAGTAAAATAAAATTTCTTATTTGTTTATGATTTTAATACTGTTTCAATATTTTCATAAATGGTAGGGATATCATTTTTTTTTTAATTTTAACCACCTCTATTTCTACTCATGAAGATCAAATGGAGAAAAGTTTCTAGTGAATTAATTTTATAATAATTGTGACATGAAAAAAGTCGACTGAGCTGTTTCAATATTTTTACTTACTTCTTAAGAGCGGCATATCATCAAATAATAAAAAAATACCCACGAGACCAGAGACGTCTTTCATGAGACTCGAGACATCTTGCACGAGACTCGAAACAAGGCCAATAAAAGTCTCGTGTCGCCCCAACCGAATATCGTCTCGAATCTCATTTCGTTTTCGGAAACGAGCTTCTTGTGGGCACCACTAAACAATTGTGCCCACCGGAATACGAGGATCGATTTTTTTCCAGTGACTCAGTCTACCTTCCATTTTTCATTTGTTTCCTGCTGCTTTTTTTGGTTTCTAGAACGGTTCAGCACCGCGCCTTAGATGAGACGGTACCTCATGGTTTCTTTTGATTGGTTTTTTTTTGAACCGCTTCAACATATAGTTGCTAGCAGAAGATGGTAACGGTTTATTTTTCTGTTTTTGTGTTTGTTAGCAAAGTTCGCGGCTTTTGTGAATTTTGTTTTGACAACTGTTTTAGCTTTTAAAATATGATATTATTGGAGTGATTGAATTAAAAAAAAAATAGTTCAAAAAATCTAATGGAATTACTGACGTCTGGCTCCAAAGTATATTTGCATTTTTGCCAATGGTTGAGAAAGAAGTTTATAAATAAAAGAAAAATAGTACGAAACATCATTATTAACGCAGGATACAGAAATGGGTTCATTAAAAATGTTTTACTGATTTTTAAAGCTAAAATAAAAACTGGAAATTACCATCATAAGATCATAAAATTTTTAAAAATTGGTTTAAAATAAAACTAATTTTATATTAAAATTTTACAAGAAATCATTAATACGTTTTCACATACCACCTACATTTTACTTTATTGAAAAAATCTTAAGAATGAAAAGAATGCGAAACATTTGTAGAATATTTACTTTAAATTAATTTTGTTTAGGTTTATTTTTTATCCGAAAAAAAAAGATAATTCATAAAGATGTAATTAAATGATTAATCAGTAGGTTTACCAAGCGTGTTTTATGTAAAAATTAAAATATTATTATTAATTTCAAAATTAATAAAACAGATACACGTAGAAAATAGAATATTTTTTTTCGTAAAAATTGACAAGAATTAACCAGTAAATTTTAGTAACCGGATTCATTTATTCAATGATTAAGTACCGACATGAAATTAACGTTAATAACAATGACAAAAAATATCAAAAAAATCACCACATAAAATAACTTTTAACACTTTTATTATCATATGGTTGTCCTCCGATATTAAATAAAATAAATTACAAATAACCACTGTGTTACTAAATTTCAAAATTTAAAAAAACTGACAAACAATTTCCTAAATTGAAGTAAATTTAATACATAAATAATAAATTTTTAAAACCAATTTATATCCCATAAAGTTAATTTTTAGTAAGAAATTTATTTCGATATAAACAATAATAATAGTTATTTATTGTACAACGTTTTATCCACAATTACTTATATTTAGAATCAAAAAATGATTTGACATTTTGCTATGACAGCGGTTGTCACCTCCTCAATAATCGTTGAATAAAGTAATTTCATTATTCCACTAGTGGATAAAGAGGTACTTTATACGGTTTATAAGTGTGGATAAAACTTTAATTATAAAGTGATTATGGATAAATAAATAAAAAGTTCTTACTTGATAAGTAACTACACGTTATAAAAAACTAAACTATCACCACGACACTCAAATTATAACTAACAGCCAGCTTGTAAAAAAAAAACAAATATATGCATCCCGAAGCTATTCTTTTGGAAAATCTTGTCAGTCACACCTAGGCCCTTCTGTTTATATAAATTCATATTATTAATACAAATCTGAGAGAGATGTTGCGACCCCGGTCGCAGTGTTTTGCATATTATTAAGGCAAAGGGTCTAGTCCCTGGGAAAGTGTTGCTAAACAAATTTTACTCATTAATATGCAGATGTATGCAAGGATGAATTAAAACTTTCTGTGTTGAGAGGTACGAATTTGCCAGGGACGGCGCCTATTTTGAATAATTATTTTTTAAGATAATAAAATTAAGGTTATTTACTTTTTAGCGACGTGCAAAAATATTAGAGAATTGAATAATGATTCCATATTTAAATTCAACCAAATAAAACTAGAATGAACAATACAATATTTATTTTGTTGAAAAAATGAAGTACCAAAGGATGTAAAGACGACAGAAAAATTATGAGGAAAACATAAAAGTAAAATAAAATAAAGGTTTCAAAATTTTTCCGGTATTTTTATTACTTCTCACCTATTTATTTACCTATTCCGATATTTTGAAAACTACAAATACCAGCAGCATTTGATATCGAAAGTGTCTTTAATACTATACCAAGACAAGTCATACTCAGTAAGCTGTAACCTCGCACCTTTACGGTATCAGTAAACTGTAAAACATCTGCTTCCTATTCCCAACATAAAGGCGTTCCCCAAAATTCGGTCTTGAGCCCTACTCTGCTTATTTTGGTCATAAACGATATTTGTTAAGTGAGTCGCTCCCCAGTGAAATTAGCTTTATATGCCGATAATCTGGTTGTTTTTTGCCACGGTAAAAGCCTATCAAAGTTCAGTCAGGTGTATACATGGTCCATTGATATTGGCTTCAACTTTTCAGTAACTAATGAAATTCAACAGAAGAACTTCTAGAACAGTAAACCCTGAAGTTACCTTAAAAGTAGAGCTTTTACCTATGGTTGAAAGTCATAAAATCCTGCCTAAAATATAACTGTTCAAGTTGACTTAGCATCATAATGAATCTAGCACATTAACAATGGGAGGCAGAAGAAAAAGTGTTGTTTAGAATTTATAGACACATTTATTTAAATAAAGCATCAATTAACTTGATTGTAAAAAATTTCAAAAATTAAAAAAAAAAACTAAATTTTAAGAAATTTAAAAAATTCGAATATTTAAAAAATAAATAAAAATATCTGGAAATTAAAAAATTTCGATAATTCAAAAATATATCAAAAATATTGAAAATTGCAAAAATTTCAAAAATTCCATGAATTTTAAAAAACCTTAAGCACTTCAGAAATATATCGAAAATTTTGAAAATTGCAAAAATTTCAAAAATTCCAAGAATTAAAAAAAAAATTATTTCAACAATTTTAAAAAATCTTAAGCACTTCATAAATATACCGAAAATTTTGAAAGTTGTAGTTCAAAAATTCCAAGATTTTTAAAATTTAAAAAAAAAGTATTTCAACAATTTTTCAACATTAAGAGGCGCCAATACCATAGGTTATCTTGCCTGAAATCGTTTTTGGACGAGCGCTCCGTTAATATTAAAGATAGGAAGCTGCGGTTTTCACCAATAGATTCTGTAGTTAATTCTTTAGAGCGCGTCTATGGTACTTTTTTTTAAATAATTTTAGTAAACATGATACGACTATCAACTTTTTCTCTAGACAAATTTGAAAAATGTAGCACATAAATATTTTAAATATCATGAAAAAAACCGCATCTTTTTAGGTGCTATATTAGGCGAGTTCTCGTCCAAATACGAATAATTATGTTTTATGGCGCTCTACCCTGTTCTGCGCAAAAAAATTGGACTAGAGGGTAGGATTATTTAACATAAACCGGAAAATATTAAAAAAAAAATTTTTTTTCGTCCAATTTATTAAAATACAAACACATTTTCCTTGGTTAATTCTCTAACCGGCAAACACAAAAGTCACGTGGTGGGTGGGCCTCTTAAAGAATTTTTAAAAATTTTCAAAAATTTGAAAAGGATCAAAGCATCTATTTTCTTGTCCAGAAACACACCAACAAAAAATCTATACAAAACTAAATAAAAAATATTAGAAAATGAAAACCAAATTAAAAATGTACCTTATGCATTTAAAAGAACTATCCATATTTCATAAAATTTGAACAAAAAAAAATATACAACTAACAGTATTCATCAAGAGCTAATGACTATAGCAGCAACTGAAAAAAAAAAAATTTATACGTTTCAAAAATACTTTTTTACATTAAACTCAAACATAGTGGCTCAGAAAAATTTGCTTAAGCACAAAACAAATTCTAGTTTATATACCGGTACCGAGGTCGGGCCAAGTTCATATCTTCAGAACGAATTAACAGATTATTTTAAAATTTGGGGTCGTCATTCCAGACCTAATTTTGAATTAAATGACTTAAAAATCAAAAATAGCGGACTTCCGGTTTCTTTGAAAATTGCGTAAAAATAAAAATTATTTTCAATCCAGGAAGTTGCGACTTGGTCCAAACCTTTCAAAAGGTGAAATATTATTTTGCATAAATTTAAATATTTTTCATTTTATTAGTGTTTTAATTACTACACAGCCGTTTTTTTTTTTTGAAAAACTCAATTTCTTTAAATGGGAAGCATGGTGGCACATTTGATCATTAAATTAAATGATGTGCATAATGTCGGAATGGTTTTTAAAAAACATTGTAAAATTAAAAAAAAAAATTTTAAAAAATAATTTTTATTTTTGACAGCCAAAATCTTTTTTGACATATTATACGTAATTTGACTAGAATCTAAATATGTAAAAATATAGTGGGTGTTCCGTTTGAAAATTCAGTTTCAACGCCAATTTTAAAGAAACCAGAAGTCCGCCATTTTTGATTTTTATGTCACTTAATTCAAAATTAGGTCTAGACTGACCACCCCAAATTTTAAAATAATTCGTTTATTATCTATTAAATCTTGAGCCCAGTGAAATGCTTAAATAAATTAGCACTAAAGCCAGTATTTCAAAATTATCGTCTTACATCTTGTTACCAAATTAATATTCGGTTTATTCAAGTTTCGTTGTGGTAGTCCGAACCCCAACTAAAAAAAACTCGTCATTAAAAAAAATCGAATACTATTATTGTTTTAGTTTCTAATATAAATCTGAGAGAAATGTCAGGAATGATTATTTTATTTCCTACCTGAAGCATTTCAGAGAAGTAGTAAAAGCAGAATTTCATAAATATATTGTAAAATGGAGAAACTACTAAAAAAAATATTTTAGTAACTTCGTTAATTATACTTAGTTTTTATTCTTTTATTTCTTTGTATTTTTAATAGTTTAATTATGTCATTATAAATTACTTTTTTTCATCTATATTTTTTTTAATCTTCTTCTTTTATATTGCCTTTTTTTGTTTGTCTGTAAGTATATTACATTACGATTTCAGTTTTATGAAGGAGCAACGGAATAAATAGCTATACATCCAAGGGAGGAAAAGGTACTTTACTACCGTGTAATACATGATTTTTTCTCCTACTCACTGATCAATTCTTTTTCATGCCTGTCTTTAGTTTTTTATGGTAGTAAGATTAATGACGCTATATTGTCTTGTTCCTTAATATTGGGTAGGGTATTTTTAAATTCAAAATCACTTGAACTGGCCTGTTGGCTCTGCCAGTGCCATTAACATAGTTAAAAAAAAAATCAATTGAACTGCTATAGATTTTAAAAAAATTCAATTATATGTAATAAACTTTGCATAGGTACTATAATTTTCTTAACAAAAAACATATCTAAGAATCCTGTTCATGTTTAATTTGTACCAGAATATACAAGCTATTCCAGAAATTACGGAAACGATTTGAATATAATAGATACATACTTAAAATGAGAGGGCGGAAAAGTACTTTTCCTCTTTAGGGAGGGAAAGTATGAGTTTACTTTCCGATGTCAGGGAGGAAAGTGTGTACTTTCTATAGGGATAGGAGGAAATAGTATATTGTGTCACAATAGTAAAAAATAAACTTTATCCTTCCGCGGCTGTTAAATGCATAAGCGAGCGTAGCGAAGCTAGGACAGATAATAGCTAACGGGTGCTAAAGCGTTTTCTGTATGTGCGACACTCAACTGTTTTTCGCCTACCATACAAAAACGTCCTCATATCAGGCATTAATTTACACAATTTATGTAAAACGTCAAAGTATGCGAGTGACAGTTAAAGGGACGATAAAAATTATTTTCGGCCATTTTTCTATAGTTGATATGATTGTATATATTATATATTTACCTTTAGCTGAAATTTTTTTTAATACTGATTTCAAAAAATTCATATTACGGGCCTGTTCAATACCTCAACATCTAACCCATAGAACCACCCCTTAGTAGTAAAGAACAAATGCAACCAAAAAGAGGAATACAGTAATTATACCCGGCGATACGTAATACATAAGCCAAGGCTAATTCGATTTGCATATTTCGCAGGTAGTTCGAATATTTCGACAATGCGTGCCGTTGTTTCCTTCTCGTTTCATTGCCACCTATGATCCCTGGAACGAATTTGCATATGGTGCGTTTGTCTAAGCGGACGCATTATCATTTCTGTAACCGTTATTTTTTTTTAGGAAGAGTTTAAGACAGATTCAAAATACTGTTTATAGTAAAGGAATTTTTTGTTTTGATTCAATACAGGATTTTTCTTAATTGACCGTTGATCGATAATCCTTGGATAATTTTAAGAAAAAAACTGTTTTTATTCAATATTTCTAAAACCGCTTCGTTTTTTAATTTTGGTACATACAGAGTACGCATAAAAATATTTTTTTTTATTTTTTAAAACATATAAAAATTTTGAACAAAAATACAGTTCCAAATGTCCTGTTAAAAAGGATAATTAATAAAAATAATATTTATTTGAAAAAAAATTGCGTATCATTATATTGATTAAAAATATTGCGGAAAATGTTACCATTGATGAAAATTAAAAAAAATATATATTTTTATTCGTGCTTTTTATGTGCCAAAAATTGAAGAAAAAAAGGTTTGTGAGGTCGGGGGACGAAATTCCTTACGTTATTTTTTCAACTCTAAATGTGTTTTAATATCTCTCTTTCTCCCTATCTTTTCCTTTTTTTCGTTTTGTACTATTTCATAATTTTTTCCTATTTTTTCCTATTTTTCCCTATATGTCCCTATCTTTCCCTACTTTTCCTGATATTTCTCTGTATTCGCTTCTTTCTTCATTTTTCATTATTTATCATTTTTTTTCCTTTTTCTCCTATTGTTTTTTATATTTGTATCATGATATATACAGGATGTCTAAAATTAGAAGAGATTTTATGTAACATATAAAAATTTGTCACTTACCTTTTCCTGTACCCCCATTTTTCTTTTATACCACCCTTAATACCCTTATTAGTAGCGGTACCCTTAATTTAAGCATTATGTTTATTAATTTTTAATCTTAATATATATGTAATTTAAACCTGAAGATTTCTTTTTAACCGAAACTAGTTGCCTCCTGTATTTATAATTAAATTCATTGTGATACATGATTTCGAGTTTCATTTACGACAAATAAATGTATTTAATATCTATAAGTGTTTAACAGAAAATGGTCATAACTGATATATATTGTTAGATTTATTTTAGTTATTTTTATGTTATTATTTAAAATCTGCATTTTATTTCTAATTAATTTTTTTCGTTTCTTACCTACGCCTTTGCTTTATAACACTTTCCGTGAGCAAATAAATGTACAATTTGCACCTAAACGTAGATAATGAAAATCAAGGTAATATTTCAGAAATGAAATGAGTGTTTCCTTTATTAAATTTTCAATTTATTCTCGTAAACTGTATACCGTTAACTAAAATTCTGTAAGTTGCTTCGTCTAATTTAAATATGAAGAAGACTTGCGAACAATAAACGGTTTTATTTTGTATATGGTGCGTATTGGTTTATATTAAATAAGAAAAAAAAAAATTATCCAGTAACGATATTAAAGAAGAAAAGTTTTTTTATAATGGGGACGTATTATGGAAAATTTTTTAATTGGCACTTAAAAGTCTGTTAACAAATATGCCTAGAGAAAATATTTATAAATTTTTTAAACCTATATTTTATTAAAAAAAAAATAAACTAAAAATATCTAAATTATTTGATAATACTGTTCAGAGATGGCAGTATATACGAACTGAATTCCTTATTAAATAGAGGCCAGATGTAAATATGAGAAAAGAAGAAAATTGTATTGTTTTTATTTTCGCCGTGACTAGCAGTACATCGGATGTACTCGTTTATATCGTAGATCCGAAAATAAAATAAACCATCTAATTTTTACATCTCGAACTTTGAAGAAAAAAAAAATGAAAAAAAAAGCCACTTTTACTGTATAAATGAAAATGATTACCAGTCAATATTTTTATGTAGTTTTAAAGAAGTAAAAAAAGCGAAATCAAATAAACATTAATTTTGGAGAAAAAAAATAGAAAATATCGGAAAAAATTTAAAGAAAGAAAATTTGGAAAAAAACGAAAAAAATCAAACGCTTAAAATCACAACAACAAAAACGGCGCAGAAAAACGTGAAAAATATAGCAAAAGAAAACACAAAAAATTTAAAAAAAATTAAAAATTCGAAATAATTAAAATAAATTGTAAAAAAATCTCAACTAAATTTCAAAAAAATGAGAAAAAAATCGCAAATAAACACAAAAAATTAAAAGAATAAGAAAAATGAGAAAAAAAATAGAAAATAAGATTTGAAAAAAAAACAATGATGAAAAAATGTGATAAATGAGAAAAATCGACAAAAAAAAACGAAAAATAAGAAAAATAAGAAAAAGACGAGAAAAAATTTTAACAACCAAAAAAAAAAGAACAGCCAAAACACCAGAATAATTGTAACGATAAAAAAATGAAAAAAATCGAATGAATTAAAAAAAAAATCGCAACAAAATTCAAGAAAACGGCAAAAAAACCGCAAATAAACAGAGGAATAAGAAAAAATGAGAAAACAAAAATGAGGAAAAATTAGAAAAACTCGAAAAAACAAACAGAAAATCATAAAAATGAGAAAAAAAACGAAAAACCATAAAAAAACTTTTTCTCTCTTCCAAAAATAAGAGAAGAAAATCGCAAATTATCGCAAAAAATAAAGGAATAAGAAAAAATTGGAAAGGAAACAACAATAATGAAAAAATAAGGAACGATGAGAAAAAATCGAAAAAAAATCAGAAAAATGGGAAAAAGACGAGAAAAAATTTTAACAACCCAAAAAATCACAAAAAAAATCGGAGTAATAAGAAAAACAGAAATCAAATTTAAACAAAAATATTAAAAATAAAAATGAAAAATAAAATTGTAAAATACGGAAAAAACGGAAAGACAAAACGCTCTAAAAATCGCAAAAAAAAACGATGTAAAACAACGAAAAAAAAAAAACAAAGAACAAGGAAAAAAACCAGAAAAAAAATGTATTTGGAATATCTTGCAGTGAGACATCTGGTATCATTACATGACATTTTTAAAAATAGAAATTTGGAATATCTTGCAATGATTTTCAAAAATTATCTAAAATAAAGAAGAACAATTTTACCCAACTTTTCGAACACTAAAGTTATTAAATAAATATAAAATAATCAAAGGGTTTTTTTGAAAATAATTTTTTTTTCATTATTAATTTTTTTATTTTTTAGTAAATCTGGCAATGGTGGCAAGGGTTTTTAAAAATATTACAATTTAGTATCAATATATCAATATAATTTTATAATATGCTAGACGCGTAACTCAGTCAGTCAGTGAGTCAGTAATCAAACAGTGATGTCGATTTGTGGGGAATTTCCCATTTTAGGTATTTTGTAATCAAAAGTGATGCCGATTTGTGGGGAATTTCCCATTTTTGTGTATTTTTGCACATCATTTTGTAATTATTGGAGGATAATATATTATGCTGTCGATTTGTGGGAAATTTCCCATTTTTGGTAATTTTGTAATCAACAGTAATGCTGATTTGTGGGGAATTTCCCATTTTAGGTATTTTGTAATAAACAGGGATGCCGATTTGTGGGGAATTTCCCATTTTTGTGTATTTTTGCACATAATTTTGTAATTATTGGAGGATAATATATTATGCTGTCGATTTGTGAGAAATTTCTCATTTTTGGTTATTTTGTAATCGACAGTGATGCCGATTTGTGGGGATTTTCCAATTTTTGTGTATTTTTGCACATCATTGGGTAATTATTGGAGGATAATATATTATGCTGTCGATTTGTGGGAAATTTCCCATTTTTGGTTATTGTGTAATCAACAGTGATGCCGATTTGTGGGGAATTTCCCATTTTAGGTATTTTGTAATCAACAGTGATGCCGATTTGTGGGGAATTTCCCATTTTTGTGTATTTTTGCACATAATTTTGTAATTATTGGAGGATAATATATTATGCTGTCGATTTGTGCGAAATTTCTCATTTTTGGTTATTTTGTAATCAACAGTGATGCCGATTTGTGGGGAATTTCCCATTTTTGTGTATTTTTGCACATAATTTTGTAATTATTGGAGAATAATATATTATGCTGTCGATTTGTGAGAAATTTCTCATTTTTGGTTATTTTGTAATAAACAGTGATGTCGATTTGTGTGGAATTTCCCATTTTTGGGTATTTTTGCAGATGGCGGACGAGATTTAGATTATTAACCGATTCTATTCAAAATTGGTATGGCCGTTTTGGGGTCGGAGATTATGAATTTTTTATCAAAATTAACGATATTTAGGATTATCGACCTATTATTACTTTTCCGGTCCCATCAAAGGGAAAGTATAGTGAACGAGCAATAAAAAATACATATCGATGGAAATATCCATTTTGGAGGTCTCCCAAAAAGATTGAAACCATTTCCAGAGTAAGGTCTGTCTGTGTATCTCTGTGTCTCTGCATGTGTAATCTTCCACGATAACAGCTGAACGGTTTAACCAATAAAGCTGAAATTTTTGGATTAAATTGGTACATTAGAAGGTCCATGTCCGATTTTTAGCATTTTTTTAAATTTGGCCTTTTTTAAATTTTAAGGACAAAATATTGAAGTGCAAAGTTTTACATAAAATTTCCCACAATGATTTTATCAAACTTTTTTTAGAATTTCGAATAGTTGGGCAACTAGAGGGCGCGCAAAAAATGAGCACCAAATTTCCTTTAAATTTTATATTTAAATTTTTTCAAATTCCTCGTAGTTACGCCTCAAGAGGAGAAAAAATATACACATTAGGCTTCACCATCAGCTTGTTATTTAAAATTTGTTCCATAAATTAATGTAATGCTTACTATTTTGTAATTGAAATAATCCTATTCTCTACAGCCGAGCCGGGAGAGTTCTGAGGTGACACAGACGATTTTTTTTCCAATTTTTTTCTCATTTTTACTTACCATATTCAATTGTATATATTGTAATGAATTCAAAATTTCAATTTAGGGTGAGTTCTATAAAAAAAATAATAAACCTTACAAAAATTTAAACCAAATAAATAAATTTTACATATTCCGACACATATGTTGATTTCTCTTTCTTTAAAAGCTCCAACATAAATTGATTTCTCTTTTTAACTTTTATACTGTGTTTTTTATCTAAATTTCTTCCAATCCACCAGCATTCTTCCATCCAGACTCTTTCCACGATCCTAACAGCTCTGCATATCTTAAAAAAAAAATTATACTTTTTTTTACAAATTAAACTATAAATGTTTTAAGGTATATTATTCCATTTATCCATATAAATCCATTCCAGATACACAATTTTTAAAAGTTATATAATGACAAATTATCTATAAAAATCTTAATGACATTTTTCCCTTTGTTTATTATTCTTTTTTTTAAATGTTTTAGCCAAATTGAAATTTTCTTACTTGATTAATTAAAATAAATTTTAAATAAAATTTTTATATATCAGTTGAAATTTTTTTTTTCATAATAATAATAATCAAATAATGATGTGCTCAAAAATTAACATAACACTCTTTATATTTCACAATTGTTGATTTAGAATAACTTATATAAGAATTATTTTCAATAAATTCTTTAAACTCGAACCTTTTTTAACAATAAACTATGTTTATAACATTCAAAATAACATAAAATTATTTATGGTATTCAAACCTTTTAACAATTAAATTACAATTAACTTAAAAAAAGCAACTCGTACAGAGTATTTCATTATAATTGTATATGTAATGATTTGTGAACTTAATTTGGGGTGGGTTACTATAGAAACACAACTCACCCTGTATAGTTGCAATTTAACAATATTGTTAATATATTTTTAAACTCTTATATGTATTATAATCAAAATATGTTGCTAATTGATCATGAATTCAAACATATGCGAGTCATTGCATTTTTTTTAAATCTTAAAATTATGAAAAATCAAATTATCATTATTTGGTAACATGGAAGGTTTAATAATTAGGACATCAACATATGCAAAAATCAATGGATTTGACCGAAAACCATTTTCCATTTAAAAAGTACGAGGTCCTTTTTAATCACAATTTTTTGATGAAAATTAATTATTAAATAATTTATTTATTGGAAATGTTCAAAAAATTTAGTAGAATTGGCCCTTTTTCATTAAAAAAAATTGTTAATCAAATAATTGCTTAATATTGAAAATGTCTTTAATGTTAATTATATAATTTAATGGAAAAAATCCTGATCAACAATGAGTAATTTAAAACAACAAATATTTATTTTTTATAAACATTTTTTTAACCCTAAAAACAAAATTTAAAAAACTGAATTAATATTACATTTTTTTTAATTGATATTAAAAACCAACATCACAATTTTAGGATCGTTTTAAAAGTCATCAATGAATCAATTTTTTTTCTACCTAACAACCCCTTATTAGTAGTGTATGGCTAACTTTAGAAATTTGAATAATCTTCTATAAAGAGAGGGATACATCCTGGCACCCCTGCGCCATCTATTAAAACAAAGTGAAACCCAGTACAAACCCTACAAAAATAAGAGTAAAATAAATACTTGTACAGATGGCGCTGGTGGTTTCGTTTTAAAATAATAAATACTTAAAAAGTATAAAATAAAAAACAGTGGATTTTCCGTACTCAAATGTGGCAAATTATTCAATGAATAATAAAACTCATACCAAAAAATTTAATCTTTGGTTGTAATCGAAAAACAAAACGAGGCTACATGTTTCTGCCAAACAATGGTTATCATCAGGCAAAATAGATAAAATGCACCAACTGTTTCACAAAAAAATTTGGTATAAAAATTTTTTGAAAATTGAAAATATCCAGTATGGAGTTATTTGTTGTATTTGATATTTTATAAAAGAAAATTAATACAAACAAATTATAATGATCTGTATTTTCATTATAAACCAAAAATTTTGATACTTTATTTAAATTTTGGGGTGGGTTCTTATCTAAATAATAAAAATCATAAAATTTAACAAATAAATAAATAATTAATGAATTTATTAATATCCTGTTCACAAAATGAGTTTCCTCTTCTTTTAATTCTTCCCTCTAAGTTGATGATTCTTCCGCTTCCTACTAAAAATTTCTTTTTGAGTCTTCCAAAATTTTAAATTTATTTCCCATTCTGATTTCAAATATTCACATGATTTACTGGTCCAGGTCTTTCATTGGCTTACCATTTTTTTTATGAGCTTAATATAATACTGATTTTTTATATATAAAATTTTGTTTTTTTTATCTGATTAAACTTGTAGTCTTTATAATATACTTTTATTACCATTCCTTCTCACAAAATAAATATAATAAAAATAAATTTACAACATTGACAATGGTAAAATCTTATGACTTTTTCTTATTTATCTCGTCTCTAATTAATTCAACTTTTTTTTTCAAAACATCCCAACCAAAATCATTACTTGATTTTTCAATCTAATCCAAAAATTTTAAACGGAATGATTTTTAATTATAAAACAAATTTAATTTCTATAACATTTCATAAGATCTTCCCTCAATATCAAAATTTGTTGATTATACCAGAATTTTTATTTATATACCCAATTATTTTAAATTAAATCATTATATTCAACTTTAAAAACTTTCGATTATAATTTTATAATACAAACTTCTTTATACTAATAACCATAATAAATTAACTTCTTTAACTCATACAAAATGATTTCATTACATGTTACATAGTATGTGTAGCGGTAAAGTAAAAATGGTACAAAATCGGTTCGCTTTATTTCTGCTATTTTTCTTTTCTCTAAAGTTTACGATTCCTAAAGCTCTCAAATCTTCTCTGACTGCGTCTAACCATGTTATCCTCGGATGGCCTCTTCTTCCCTATTCTCCTTCGAGTCGATTAATTATTATCTTAATCCACCTACCTTCCCTCTTTTGCACTATATGTCCTCGCTACTTTGTTTCCTTTTGCTATTAGTTTCTCTTTTTTTGTCTGCCTCTTTTCCGTTATCTGTAACTGTGTCACTCCTAGATATGCGAATTTTTGACCTTTTGGAAGCTGTGATCTTTACCCTATATGCTACCTTGAATTTCACATACTGCTTTACTCTTATTCATTACTAGATACTTTGTCTTAATTTAATTAATTACTAATCCATATACTTCTCGCTATATTACTCTAAAAGATTTTTTTTAGTTCCATTTTTGATCTCGTTAAAAGTGCCAGATCATCCGCGTATGCTACGCATTGGTGCCCACTGTGGTATATTGTTTTCTTTGTATCGGTTTTACATTTTCTGAGAATCATTTCTTATACTAGGTTAAAAAAAGTAGTTGACAGCGGATCACCCTGTCGCAAACCTCTGCCTACTTTGAATTCATCTGAAAGATATGTTCCCAATCTGACTCTATTTGTTACGTTTTTTTGTGCCATCCTGTATTTTCATTATTCTTTTATTCAATAGATTATGGTTTTATACTCGCTTGATGCCCCCTTCTTATTTCCTCTCATCATGTCTCTCTCTTCTCTTGGTATTCTTATAAAATGCCTTACCCATGTTAATAACGTTCTTTTCTTTATCTACTGAGTCCAAATAATCAATTTTATATCGCCTGTGTTGTTTACCATTTTTTTCTCCCCCTCCTTCTATAGGGTAAGTTTTTATTATATTTAATTATATTTTCACTAAAATTCGTGGAAATCATTATTAATTATTTCGACGCTTTTAACTTTTATTTACTGTTATTTTCAATTCTATTAATGCCGGTATATTTTTTTTATTATTTACTTAAAAGTTCATTTCTTATCATTCATTATAAATTATTTGATTTCTGTGTCTAATACAAAAAAGAGAATCTATTTTTTAAATTTGTTTTTACAGATTTTTGTTAAATTTAATTCATTTTAATTATTTTTTATTTCATATTTTGATCTAAAATTCATGTTTTTTATTTTAATATTATCATTATTTTACATTCTTTTTTCAATAACAGAGACCACGAAATCTGGTAATTTATAAGATTTTAATCTTATATTTACTCTATGTGAACTTTTAAGGTTTTTTTTGTTCTCGGATCTGAGACGGTTGTTTTTTCTGGAAAGTTTGTTTTGTCTGGTCCAAGAAGTTCCCTCTGGACAGTCGGTTTTGCCGGGTCCAAGAAGTTTTTTTCTGGACAGCTGATGGTACTGAGAATAGGAAGTTTTTGTCTACAACCGCAAGAGCTTCATGAAGCTTAGTTTTTTTATAAGAAAAAAAAATCCCTCAATGGACTAGTCTACAATAAACAAATATAACGTTTCATTTGAGTTTAATTTCCTTAACCCAAAAAAAGGAAGGACGGAATTTTGAAATATATCGTAGTTTTTTGTCAAGTATTTCTAATCACATCAAAAAAATCAACCGACAGGCGTCCAAAAATTTTTTTTCATTTAATTTTTTTACTTCTGATATATTTCAGATTCTATTCGTGGAAGGAACCCATAATATAATTTGAGCTGAATTACATTCATTATTTATTGTCAACAAATTAAAGTATTGTTTCATATTATTGGTTTCCTTCAGTATTATTTTTCTATAGGTATTTTTAGTTTCTCTAAGGCTTGATAAAATTTTAGCCTTAATATAGTGTCATATGCTTGCTAAAAGTCGATAGAAAGCATGTTTAAACTTAATTCTTGTTCGTAAGCGTTCACCTGTATCATTTTTATGGTGTAAATCTGATCCTCCTCTGAATCCTCCTTGGTACTCACCAATTATCTCTTCAAGCTTTATCCTTAATAGCTTAACTAAGACCTTATAACAAAGCTATACACCGATAATTACTGCAGGTAGCCTAATCACCTTTTTTGTGAAATGAACTAATAACCGCATTCCCCAATTTGTTTGGAATCGTTTCTTCCCTCCAGATCAGTTTAATTAATTCAGAGATTCTTGCTTCATATTTAAAAACTTCTCAAAGAATGAAGTTCTCACCTGCACTTTAATTATTTTTCATTTCATTAATGACCTCTATTGTTTCAGATTCCGTAGGGGTTTGCCCAATCCCCCGTTTCTTTCCCTCTCTTCCTCATCTTCTACATGACATTTGTCTTCTTGGTACAATTTTTCTTCTTCGTTATTAAGCAGCTTTTTAAAATACTCTTGCCATCTTTCCAACTTTCTGAAACGATACTTTATTTTGTTGATAAAAAATAATTAATGTGATTAAGCTCAACTCTTACAATACAAAAAAACTACGATATATTTCAAAATCCTTCCTTTCTTTTTTTTTCGGGTTAAGGAAATTAAACTCAAATTAAACGTTATATTTGTTTATTTTACGATAAAAAAATCCAGAGTTTTTTTTCTTTTTTTCTTAATAAAAACTTGGCTTTTTCTAGCGATGGAAGTTCTTCTGGTTGAGGAAACAAACTTCCTGGTCAAAGTAAACTTCTTGGCACAGGTAAAAAAACTTTTTGGAGGAAAAACTTCTTGTACCAGGTAAATTAATTGTCCGGAGGAAAAACTTCTTGGCACAGGTAAAAAAACTTTTCCGAGGAAAAGAACCAGAACTTTCCAAAGGAAAAAACAAAAAAACCCCTATAAAATGACGGGGACAAAAAAAGAAATCTTCGGTAGCAACACAGGCGATATAAAGTCGATTATTTTGACTGTGTAGGTGAAGAGAGAACATTATTAACATGGGAAAGACATTTTATAGGAATACCAAGAGAAGAGAGGGACATGACGCGAAGAAATAAGAAGGGGATATCAAGCTAGTATGAAACTATAATCTATTGAATAGAAGAATAATGAAAATACAGGGTGGCACAAAAAAACGTAACATTTCCCTTTGTGCCTCCTATTAGGTATCCTTTATTTTTGTAGTATTGTTCTAGGTCAATATATTTACTCTTACTTCTTTTTGTATCTTGGTAGAAATTTCGGATATTCTTGTTTACATGATTCTTGTTTACAAAGTTGGTTTAGGTTTAAATTAATTTTTGTAAGATTCTTATTACAGAGAGTTGCAAATGCCGTGAAGTTTTCGTCAGTAAATAAAATTGCAGGTTCGAGTGAACACGAAAGAAACGATAATGATCCAACAGAGTTTAAAAATTTATGACCTGAAATCAAAGTTAGGGGTGTAACACACCATATTATTTAAACAACTAGAAAATATTTTACTCATAGCAACTGTCACTTCATATTATTTGATTAACACTAAAATCTGACGTAAATATTGAAGTATCGAAAAAAATAATGATTATAATACATATTTTTCTTTATACAACTTCATTATGGTCTGATATTCGAATTTTGTGACCTTTTGGAAGCTGTACTCTACCCTTTGCTACCGAAAGCCAATTTCCCATTGATGCTGTACGTGATCCTTTAAAGAATTACAATTTATTTTGTATTTAGCTATTTAATTCATTTAAAACTATATAAAAGAAAATGAATACAAACATACAGGGTGAGTCATGAGGTTCATTTTGCTAAATTTTTAATTTATATTCAAATGACCCCGTAAAATCCTTATGGAAATTGGGTCTCGGTGGATTAGTTTTAATTTTTAATATGATGTAGTCCATGGAATTGTGAACATATTGCGGTAACCCACAAATATGAACAGTTTTTCTGCTAGGGGGGGCTTAAATTCACATATTGCCCATAATGGATTATTTATTTTTGGAGACGGGAAAATATTTTGAAATATTTTATTGTAGTTTATATTGCATAATGGTGTTCTTAAAAAAATATAAAATATTTAACTCCAACCCCTATTTATAGAAATAAAAATATATTAATTGCGGACTCACTTTAAAAATTAGGAGGGAATGTTTCAATAAGTTTAAAATATCGGTGGATGTTGCTGAATTTTTAGTATGATATAGTCCATTTGATTTTGACCAAAAATTGATTGGGTGCCAATCATCAAAAATGAACCGTTTTTGTGCTATAGTTTGTTACATTCATGCGTTGCTCATAATAGACCATTTATTTTTAAAGACTGGAACAATATTTTAAAATGGTTCATTCGGTTTTATGTCACATATTGTTCTTTTTTGATAAAAAAATATATCTCTTACACCCCCCTCCCATTAAAACAATTTTTTCGGTAGGGGGTCAAATTCATAGTTTTGTCTTAAATATGTCAATATTTTTATTTATGAAGAAAACCAAACGTCGCGTGTCACTATAATTTTATTATAAAAATTGAGTAGACTATTCTGAACGGACTTTTATTAAATATTGCAATTTATTCTCCCTCTTCCAACATAGCCCATTAAAAAAAAACATTAATATTTTTTTCGAAAGGAGATCTAATTAACTTAGGGTTTAAATATTTGTATATTTCAATGTATTCGTATTAAATATTGCAATTTATTATTTTACACCCTAATAACTGTTAAAGCATTTACAAATATTGTTGCCGTATTTAAAAGTAAATGGTCTACTATGAGCAATAAATTTTGAATGCAATCCCCTTTAGGTGAAAAACTGTTCATTTATATGGTGATTGGCACCTAATCAATTTTTGATCAAAATCACATAGACTATAACTATAAAGTCACCACAAACCACCGATATTTTGAGCTTATTAAAAACTTCCTTATGATTTTTAAAGGAACCCAGCAATTACTATTTTTCATTTATTTAAATATGACAGAGGGTAAATATATGGGGTGTGGGTTATATATTTTTTAAGAACACTGTTATGCAATATAAACTAGAATAATATATTTCAAAATATTTTTCCCGTCTTCAAAAATAAATAATCCGTTATGGGAAATATGTGAATTTAAGCCCAGCCCCTAGCAGAAAAAAAACTGTTCATATTTGTGGGTTGCCGCAATATTAACGTATGTTCAGAATTCCATGGACTATATCATATTAAAAATTAAAACAAATCCAATTTCCATAAGGATTTTGCGGGGTACTTTGATGTTTTTATTAGAAATTGAGTAATCGTGTGGGGAAAAAATAAATACGCCATTTTAGTTATCTATTTGTGTACTTTCTAAAATCCTTAATACAGTTTTCAAAAACCATATACAGGGTAAAATTTTATATATCAACAAAACGAACTAAGTCTGAGTCTTTTCTAGCATGAATAAATGAGTTAAGTAGGAGGTAGTGGTGTAACATTTTACCAAACTATGAGACAAATCGAACTTACTATTCAAAGTTATGACCGAAGGAAACAGTCAAAATTCATAACTCCCCTGTATATTATTAAACAAATGGAGCAGACACTTTTTAATGGTCATTCGATATTCCCCACAGGGATCTCAATACTAGGTAGGAGTATGTACAGTTCCTCATGACTCACCCTGTATATTACATGTTACAAGTATAGCGGTAAAGTAAAAGTGGTACAAAATAGGTTTGCTTTATTTCTGCTATTCTTCTTTAACAACCACAAAAAATATAACACAATAGATATCTGATGTCATGCCGCTCCCAGTTCTCTAAAAACATATTTCCCTGTTCACCGTAAGTTCGTTAAACATTAATTTTTTTTATACTCCTACTTTTACCGGTGTTTATTTCAAATGCATTAATATTCAGATGGTTGAAACACAATCCTGGGGGAAGATATAAATCAGACTACTTCATAGACAAATAACAAACTGTCACAAAAAAAACAACCAATTTTTTTCCGTGAGCTTCAACAATAAGCTTATATTCGTTGGGAACAAATACTATTTATTCAAGACTAAAAAAAAACCCATATTTTTTTCATTTCCAGCAAGGGTTAACCTACTGTCTTCTCGCTTAATGTATGCATGTCCTTGCATATAATTAAAAAGAGGCCCATTATAGCCATCCACATAAGGTTCAGCAGTGAGAGTATTTATCCAACGGCGTAGATATTTAATTTAAGAGGGGTTTAAAAAAAAAAAAACTAATTTCCGTTTCACACTATTTTAGTGTCATTTGTACATACCGGAAAGTATTGCTTCTTTTTTTTAAATAAAACATTAAAACTATAAAAAGATTTTAAGTACCTACATAAGCATTAAATTAAATTACTACTTGTAGCAAAAAAATTTGGTTTTTTATAAAGAAGTATATAAAAGAAACATTAATTACTTGATAAATTTTATTACGTCGTGCAGAATTAGCTCGAGGACAATGCTTTTAGCAATGTATATAATTTAAACATTTATGAGATATCTTTTAAACGATATTATTTATATGACTATGTTGCAATTCTTAAAATAATTAATAAATTTTATAATTATGATCATTTAATAGCACTAATTTTTCAGTAATTATTTTTCTGTGTATTATGTAAGAAATAATCTGTAGAAATAAATAATGACTAAATATCAAAAGTTAATATTGTTAAAATTCTTTCTGTAAAAATGAAAAAAATAAATATATTACATATTTTTTTAATATTTAATAAAAAAAAATTAAATACATATTTATAATTCATGTTACCAAAATAATAAATTTGAATTTCATAAAATGAACACTTTTTTCAAGGTGGTTTCAAAAATTACATATTTTACCTTTTATTTAAATTATCACCCGCTGCCAAAGAAGTATGTGGAGTGATAAAGATCAATAGAAAACAGAAACAGACACACTGTATACAAATATACAAATTCTATGAGCTAATCTGTTGACAGTAGACTAAAGAGCTTTGCTTTTATCCCATAAATTTTCATGATGAGGACCCACCCTTCCATTGAAGAGACCTCCAGCACTTCACTTGAAGTCTATTGGTAATTTTATTTTGAGTATTCTTGTTTCTGGTTGATGTAGCAATTGTTGTAAAAGTGCGTTGGGATGTTCTTCCAATCTCTGGTGGTGTTTTTGACCTCTTTCTTCGATCACTTCTTTAAATGGTGGTACCCAAAGGCATAGCCGTAATTAGACTTGTTGGTGCCTGTGGCAAATTACAAATTTTGCTCCTCCCACTACCTTCAAAATGTGTCTCCACTTGTTCTTCTCCTTTTGCATAGCATTTAAAAATTGATCATCAATAAACCCACCTTCGTTCAATTGTTTTTCAAATGCTTTCACCTAGATATAATTTTCTCGGTGGATTTCTGAATTTTGGTGACGAGGCAACAATGAATTCAAATGTTTCCAATCTCTAAATCCGGTTATCCAAACACTATTTCTATTATCACAAAATAGTATGCATGGGAAGTAAAAAATTGAGTCTATTATTTTTAAGGACTGAGTTTCAAATTTTCTGCTTTTTGTTGTTGGATAAAATGTAACATCATCACCAAAATCAGTGTCACGTTCGATATACATCCTAATGAAATCTTTGTTAATAATCCCTTTCTTAGGATTATTGAAGTCAATATTATCGATTTTCTGTTCAGGTGATTGTGGTTCAAGATCTACATTTTCATTTTCCATTAATTCTTCATTTACATTCTCAGATGTAGATCCCTTTCTATATCTTCGCTTTCTTCTTGGTTTTGTATTTCGACCATTTTATCGGCACTATCTGCTGAGCTCGAACTGATTTTTCGTTCACTATTCTCAGATATGGCAGTAGAGATTGGCAAAAAAAACTTTGAAATATCGCCGGTATTACGTTTAACGGCAGCAACGAAAATGAGAGAACGATTAAACCAGTGCGGCGTCGCCTGATGTAATATGAAATAAAGGTGCCGAACTGGGCCCACTATCGTGCGCCCTTGCCCATCGTGCGCCCGTGGCAAATGCCACCTTTGCCACGCCCTAGTGTATCATTTGACACATACCATGGTGTATTTGTGTTTGCTCTGAGTATTTTGGATTGTCTTCTTTGTAATACTGCTATGTTGGATTTACTGACACTTTCCCATAATTCCGATTCCATGCATCCAAATTGGTTTTATTACAGTCTTGTATATTATTGATTTATTATCTAGCGATAGGTGAGATTTTCTACCAAGGAGACAGTAAGTACTCTTTGCATTTGAGATCAATTTGTTTTCTCTTTTTAGTTATGGCCTCTTTCCAGGTAAGCTCTTGGTGTAGGTGAAGTCCCAGATACCTAGTAGATTTATGTTGTCGAATGAAACTGTACTTGTGTAGATTTTAACTCGTTTATAGTTATTTTTCATTTTGGTGGTAATATGCGGAGATTACATTTTTATGTAATGGCAATTATTATTGTATCATGAACGAAGGTGTTATTGTATTAGGAGTTGTTGGTAGGTCTGATGTGTACAGTAGATATATTATTGGGCCTAAACCACTACCTTGGGGGACTCCAGATTTAATTGGAAAGAAAGTGGACGTTTCACTTTTGACTCTTGTTCAAATTGTCTATTATTTAAATAGGATTTAAGCAGGTGGAATAGAGATGGTTATGTATGTTTGACTTTGTAGAGAAGACCTTCATGCCAAACCTTGTCAAAGGCTTGGGTTACATCAAGAAATACTGAGGATTTTTGTCTTCTAATGATTTGTGTATTGAGTGGATTATTCTATGATATTGCTAGGTTGTTAAATGTGCTTGTCGGAACCTAAATTGATGGTCATGAATTTCATTTAATATTGGACTGATTCTTTGCAAAAGTAGTTTTTCAAGGAGCTTAGAAACGGTAGATAACAGACTAATCGATCTATATGAGGTTACATTAATAGGATTTTTACCGGGTTTAGGTACTAGTATGATTTCTGCCATTTTGAAATATTCTGGCCAATATTGTAGACTCAGAGCTGCATTACATATATAAGTTAGCAGTTGGCAGTTATTTCATCATTTTAGGAGAAATTTGGTCTAGTCGTAGCGACTTTTTATTGTTTAATTTGGAGATTACCTGTTTGACTTCTTTTGGAGTGATTAGTTGGTGGCAAGTCCCTAGATAGAAAGTCATTGATGTTCTGATCTATTGCGTCATCTGTTAAGGTAAATAATACTTCAGAGAGGTGATACGCGAATAGTATGACCTTTTCTTCGTTATTGCTTGCTCAAGGTCCTGGTGTAGGTATTTCTTTTAGAAATGGAGGATTTATTTGTTGTGGCTTAAATTTTGTTCTTACTGGTTTCCACATCGATTGAGGTTGGATAGTGTTTATTTTGTATTTCCCTGAGTTTAGCTTTAACTTTGTTTGTTAATTGATTGAGTACTGTTTTATCTGTTGGAGTATGGCTTTGTTGCCATTTTTTCTAGCTCTTCATTTTTCTTATATTATTTTTTTATTTTCCAGGGAAGCAGTATTAAATGACAAGGCAGCAGGACACGATAAGGTTACAGCAAAGATGTTAAAAAATATGAGAAAACCGGCTAAAAACTCTTAACACACAAATGAAACAAGACCTGGCAAGATGGGTAAATAACCAAAGGTTGGTAGGTGGAAATTATTCTACCTGAATTTAAGAAAGGAGGCAAATGAGATTGCAAAAACTATCATGGAATACTCATAAAGGTATATAAAAAACTCATACAATGACTAACAAAGAATCTAAAGACAAGAATACAAACCATAAAAATGAAATACGTCTGAAGAATCTTAGGAGTAACGAAGAGGAAAGACTACATCAGGGAAAAACTAGGAGTAAAACCAATACCAAAAAAAATTGAAACCAATCTATTTGGATGGTATGGAGAAGTTGAAGAGTCAATCAATTTTTTTTAAATTTTACAGTATGGGAGTTGTTATTTGTAGTGATTTTACTATTATCAAAAAAATCTGACTTTTCAACAAAATAAATTGAATCGAAGCGGTTATCCATATCTGAAATGTGGTCCAAGTATTTTTTCAAAAAATAAAAGACGAAGTCAGTAGCACAACATATTATAGAAGGATGATAACAACAGGCAACTAGTTTCGGCTAAATAGCCGTCATCAGGTCTAACAAAATATTAGAAGGTTACGAGTAAAAAATAGTAAGTAAACATATCACAACCGCGCGGTTGTTGAGTCAACATTTAAAATTTAAAAGTGGTGCATATTAAAACAAAAAATTACCTTTTAGTTAAGTTCAAAAATTTTTATATCTGACTACATTTTGGCGTTAATCAGATAACTGGAAGTGACAGTTGCTATGAGTGATAACGTCATTACTAAACAAGATGGCAATAAAGTTTTACACATATATTTTGTATACACTATAGTTTATTTGTGTCATGAAAACTTTTGCCATTGTTGCCAGATTTCCAAAATTTTTCATACTTTTTTGTGTTAACATGCTATTTTTTTATTAAAAAATGACGAGAGGTCATGTGCTATCTACATCAGATTTTTTATTTTTATATTAATAAATGTAAATTCTTAAACATCTTAAATGTTTAAAAAGAAATAATGTGTCGGTCTCTTTTACCGTTCTACCTACGCCATTGGATTTATTTGGTCGTGAGAAAAGACTGCAATGGGACTGTTGAAACTAAATCTCCTAACCGGAAATTTGTACTACTGGGTTAGATGTATTTTTATATCTAATTTTAAGAATATTAAATTAGGTGGGTGCAAAGTTAGGTAGAATATATTGTTACAACCTTTATGAATAATTATTACAAAATTATTATAAATATTGGGCTTATAGAATACAAACCAATAAAACTAATAAATTGGATAAATACCAAAATTTAGCAGGTAGCAAATATTTTCAAAAGTGTGTTTGTTTACAAATAGAGGTGTCAAAATTGTAGAAACTACCCCACAAGTAGGTACCACAATAACATGTAGGCACTAAGCACATAATAGGTGCTATTAATCTTTATACAAAATGCAGGTAGTCTATTCTGCTGTCAATACAAATAGAATTGATCTATCGGAAAGCCCTTTTGTGATTGTTCAACCTGTTGGGAGAATTTTAAGTGATATCAGGTCTATCGAATCTATGAATATTTTATAGTTGATGAAAAGGCACATATATTGAGATTTTTTTTTTGTAGAATAATCAATGGTGTAGCTACTAGTTTTTGACATGAAAAATCTGATTAGGATTAAAAATAGTAAAAAATTTACAACGTAAACAAGAAAAAATACTACACAAAAATAAATACTCTAGCAAATTGAGTTTGTTGTTATGATTTATGTTACTAAAATTATTTAAGTGATGATTATCATGAAAATTATTGAAAATATCGGAATAAAATATAAAAAAAATCAGGACAAATTTTATGACAAACTAAATATTTTTTTAAAACATTTCTTCGTTTATACACATAAAAACTATTATAAGAATAAAAGAAAACAAGATAGAACTAATCAATAAAAATTCAAGATGAAGATAATTTAAATTTGTTACTTTTTAGGTTAGATTAAATTATTATTACTAACCAATTTTTTTTTACTTTAGGAAACCCAACAAAATTGTATAGAAGGAAAGCATTGCAATCATGATTTTCTGCTATATTAAAATTTTAATCGATTTCTACCATTTTTATCGTGATGTCAGTCTGTCTGTGTGTGAAAAGATATCATCTAAACGGCTGAACCGATTTAGATGAAATTTTATATACATATTTAGGTTAGCAAATAGATGATATGAATAGATTTTGGTGTTTATTGGACACAAGTGACAGTTGTTATTATTTCATTGTATTTTTCACTATTTTCCCATATATTTCAGTATTTTTCCATATTTCTATATTTCAAAATTTTTCCCTATTTTTGCATGTTTTTTTTTCCTATTTTTTACTATTTTCCGTATCTTTCGCAAATTTTCCTGTTTTTTCTCCATTTTCTCTATTTTTTATTATTTTTCCCTTTTTCCTATTTCTTTTTCTGTTTTTCATTTATCTAATTCGTAATTATTTTTTCCTGTTTTTCCTATTTTTCTCCATTTTTTACCAATTTTTATAATTTCCCCCTATTATATTACCAGATTTTTCAATATTTTAAAATACGTTTCCCTTATTCTCTAATTTCCCTGTTTTTCTACATTTAGCCTTGTTTTTTCCAATGTTTCCTATTTATTCCATATTTTTCACTATTTTTTACAAATTTGTCTATTTTTCACCATTTTAACCCATTTTTTTAACTTTTTCTCAAATGAAACCTATTTTCTCTATTTTTGGCTATACCCAAATTTCCATGTTTGTTCCTATTTTGCCCTGTTTTTACTTTCCCGACCTACCTCCGAGAAGGAAAAGTATTGTGAACGAGCTAAAAAAAAATTTCGAGATAAAGATGGAAATATCTCCATGTCACCTGAGATGATTAAGACCATTTCCAGATGGAAGTTTGTCTGTCTGTCTGTCTGTCTGTCTGTCTGTTTGTCTGTGTGTATTCTTCCACGATAGAGGCCACACGTTGAATCCGATTGAGCTGAAAATTGGTATATGAGTTTGGGTGACATGTCGGAAGATCCCATTAGTTTTTGAACGACATCTGTTAAACGGAAGTGTCACTATCAAAAAATGACAGATGCAATAAGTCACTGAATTTGTCTTACAATATGTCATTTGAAATCACTTGAAAAACTCTATTCAGAACAGTCAAAATTATTTCTCTAACTGAAACCTGTCAAAAATAAAAAAATATCAAAATTTGAAACTTTAACATTATATATCTAAAAAAGTATTCGGGAAAGTTTTGGGGCGACACCTCCAATTATTTCTTGTTTTTCCACATTTTTCTCTATTTTTTCCCTTTTTTCCCCTTTTTTCAATATTTTTACCTAGTTTTCCCTATTTTTCCGGTTTTTTTTAATCTATAATATGTGCTGCAAAGTCCTGATTGACTGACAAATTATTTTTCTCTATCTTTCTCTATTTTTTCCATATTTTTCTACGTTGTCTCTATTTTTCCTGTTTTTTCCTATTTTATCTATATCTTTTTATTTTCTCTTGTTTTCCATAAGTTTTTCCTGTTTTCATTATTTTTTTCTATTTGTTCTTATTTGTAAGTTTTTATTTTTCTCTATTTTGTCCTATTTTGCTCATTTTTTCCTGTTTTTCATTTTTTTCTGTTTTTCCTATTTGCCCGTATTTGATCTTATTATGCTCTATTTTTTCCTAGATTACTTTTATTTCCCTATTAATTCTTATTTTTCTCTACTTTATCTTATTTCCATTCCATTTCCATAACACTATTTTTTCGTATGTTTTCTCCTATTTTTCTTTAATTTCCGTAATTTCTCTATTTTGTTCTATTTTTTCATATTTTTCCGTAATTTAGGTATTTTCCTTATTTTTCACTATTTTTAACTAGTTTCTCTATTATTCTCCATTTTCTCCATTATTCTCCAAGATGGTCTCTATATAAGCTCCGTTTTTCGCCATTTTTCATCAATTAAAATCAAAATTTCGCAAAATTCATTCTTATGAAACGTGGAGAAAATTGATTTTTCGCGAAAAAAAAAAGTCTGTCGGTGTGGATGTCTGTGCGCACAATAACTCGAGAACGGTAAGGCCGATCCAGAAAATTCTTTCGGCCATCGGTAATGGTGATTTTTTCACAATTTTATTACAAGAATTATGGAATTTTTAATACAATTGCTCAAAAAAAATTGAAATTTTATCACGATTTGAAAACAATGGAATAACTTTGAAAATATAAAAAAATGTGATTTATACCATTCGAAAGATAATATAAAACATTTTTGAGATAAATTTTAGTTTCTTCGAATTTAGAATTGTCATTGTTATAGCCCAAATAAAGAAATTTTTAAATTTTTTGTATTTTCGTTTTAACAAAAATTATAAAATAAAATGAAAAAAGTAAACAGACTATCTGAAAGATATGTGAAATATATCATAATTTTAAATTATGATTAAAATAACTTTTCTGTTTGCACATCTTGCATTTAAATAACAATTGTAAAACATTAAATTTCTTACAAATTTTGTCTCTATTTTTTTTTGAATTCCGCATAATTTCGCCGCTAGAGTTTCTGAAAAAAAATTTTAAACACTAAAATATTAAATAAAAAGAAATACTCTAAATATAGTTATTTTCCAAACAAGTGCGGAAAGTTATACTTTTCCGCACGCAATTGCAGTTGCCCGAACGACGCGAAGCGGAGTTCGGGCATGCAATTAAGTGGGTAAAAGATACTTTACGCAACTGTTAGGAACAATATTTTTTCTACAAGCGCCTAGAATTAAAAAAAAATTTTAGCAAAAATATTTTTTTGGCATTAAACAAAAATTTTCTTAGTGCTTCTTAATAAATAAAACATTAAACTGAAAGTAATCATAGTAACCAAGCAAGAATTAATTTTTTAATCATTATAGCATTTATAAAATCAGTGCGAAAAGTAACTTTTCCGCACTTGTGCGGAAAAGTACAACTTTCCGCACTTAAATGCGTGCGGAAAAGTATACTTTTCTGCACGCTTGTAGAAAAAAAAGTTCTTTTATCAAAAGAATAATTGATTAAACAATAATTTTTACTAGGGGTTTTCGGAAAGTTGGGTGGGATTACCCCTTCTTATTAATAATGCTCTGTACCTATAGGAATGTGTTTGTTTTATATATTTTGTCTCATTTTTTTTTAATTTTCATCTTACGCACTGTTGCTTAATATTGTCTTATCTAGATACAATATAATTGGTTCCTAATTATAACGTTTAACAACTCCTTAAATATATTTCCATAACGGTAAATTTTTTTTAAAAGAAACGGTTCTCGGCACCAAGAAAAAAAACTACCCTTTTAAAAATTAGAAGGCCATATACAGCTGGTAATAGTAATTTATTTTTGAGATGTAACAAAAGCCGAAAGAATATAATTAAAATACTTTGCATATCAATTTTAGAAGAATAGTTGTTTCAGTTCAACGAAAAAGGGGTGTAACAAAAAAAAAGAACAAAGCACGAGTTAGGCAGGTACGTTCCTTGTCGTGTTCCCATCAGTCAGTATGCAGATTTTTCATTAAACTTTCCAGTGTAATTGATACCCAGAGATATCTGCCTATGCAGATTTTATCTATTGTATTAAAAACAGGATGTTACTGGGAAATATCTATGATTGAATTGTGTTCCCAAAGATGATGCTCTTTACCTATGTGGGGTCTTAAAATTATGCAGTAAATTATTTATTATTATTTTCTTTCAATTACACAGTCGCAATGTTTAATTAATAATGTTTATTTATTAACATGAACATTAAATGTAACCAATGAATCATCAAGTGAGAATGTGAAAAACAAAATGCAAATATTTTCTTTTGTATTCATATAAAAATAAAGTTAAAGCACGTATTACCTGTTTTTGTTGATTATAAGTTTTAAAAATAATTTCTAACAAAAAATTTTTATTTTTAAAAAATTAAAAAAAAATAGTAAATCAAAATGGATTGAATTTTAGAAAACATTTACAAATGTATAAAATTCTAAAATTCTAATAAAATAAAATTTTAATTAAATTGAATTTTAAACAAATCCTTTAAAAAAAATCGGCTGTATCACCCCAGGACTTTCCCGGCTCGACCGTAGAGAATATGTTATTTATTATTATTATTTTAATTACAAAATACTAAGCATTACATTGATTTATGGAATACATTAAAAATAGCGAACTGATGAATTAATATTTCAATATTGGTAATGACATAAGCTGCGCATGCGCACGTTATATATCATACTGCTACAATTAGGATCTCCTAAAATCATGTATGAAAGCTATTGGGAATTCGGGAAAAATTTTCATACAATAGTTGTATGGAATTTTAAATATGTATTTTTCTCGCCATCTAGCGGCGAAACTATGAGGAATTCGATAAAAGTTAAACATAAAAGTTAAAAGAAAATTTGATGCTTTACAACTTTGCACAAGAAAATTTTGCAATAAATACATTGTTTGTCCTCAAAATCAAGAAAAACTAGAGAAAACATACATGCACATTTTTTACGCGCCCTCTAGTGGCGCAACTATTGGAGATTTTAGAAAAAGTTTGAGACAAAAGTTATAGAGAATTTTATGCTCTAAAACTTTGTACTATAACATTTTGCACTAAAATGTATTGTTTGTCCTCAAAATCAAGAAAAACTATAGAAAACATAAATGCACATTTTTTACGCGCCCTCTAGTGGCGCAACCATTTTAAATTTTGGAAAAGGCTTAAGACAAAAATTGTAGGTAATTTTATGTTCTAAAACTTTATACTACAACATTTTGAACTAAAATGTATTGATTGTCCTTAAAATTTAAATAAAGCATACCAAATTTCAGCTTGATTGGTCAAACGGTTCGGCAGTTATCGCGGAAGATTACACACAGACACACAGACACACAGACACACAGACACAGAGACACACAGACACACAGACACACAGACACACAGACACACAGACACACAGACACACAGACACACAGACACACAGACACACAGACACACAGACACACAGACACACAGACACACAGACACACAGACACACAGACACACAGACACACAGACACACAGACACACAGACACACAGACACACAGACACACAGACACACAGACACACAGACACACAGACACACAGACACACAGACACACAGACACACAGACACACAGACACACAGACACACAGACACACAGACAGACCATACGCTGGAAATGGTCTCAATCTTCTTGGGGGACCTCAAAATGGATATTTCCATCGATTTCCATCAAATTTTTTTTTTGCTCGTTCACCTTACTTTCCCTTTGATGGGTCCGCGAAAGTAAAAGTTTGAAAGAAAATCGGAATTTTTTTCAAAATTATAAAATTAAAAGAATGGAAGAAATATAGTTTTTTATTACCATCAATGTTTTTTTTTTAAATTTGGAATATTTGAGTCCAATCAAAATTTAAGAAAAACCAGTGTGTGTGTGTGTGAGTGAAGTTAGCCCCCCATTTTTCGAATTTTTATATTTTGAAAGTTGTTCCAAATTGTTCTAGATTTGTACCAAATTGTACCAGAAAAGTAGTTAAACCTTAAGCCGAAAAACCCAAAAAATAATTTTTAGAACTAGCCCCCCATTATTTTTTTTCCATTTTTTTCTTATTGCACCAGATTGTTTTGTTCCAAATTTTCACGTTGAATCCAGCCCCCCATTATTTCTCTTTCGAAGAATTTTTTGTTGTACTAGATTGTTTTAGTTGTTCTTAACATTGTTGCAAATTTTCATATCTTATAAATAATTATTTCAAGCTCAACATCAATTAAATCCTTTTAGAGCTTGCCTCCCATTATTTTTTTTAGAAATTTTTTTTTTTTACCAAACTATTTATGTATTCCAATGTTCTTGTCTTAAAAGAACTGTTTTAATTCCAAATTTAAGAAAAACTATTATTTCTATTACTTTATTACTTTTTACCTCTCGTCCTTCAGATAAGAGAGGTATAGGAATCATGCTAAAAATTGGGTAGTGAGTTTTCAATTGATAAACACGTTTTGGGGTCCCTAGAATACGATTTTAATATTTTCGCGATGATGTCTGTGTGTGTGTGTGTTAGTGTGTGTGTGTGTTAGTGTGTGTGTGTTAGTGTGTTAGTGTGTGTGTGTGTTTTTATGGATGTTGTAGTAACGATAACTTAAAAACTACTGAATAAAAAAATTTGAAATTTTGCATACAGGATTCTGATACCCTAGATTAGATCTGATTAGATTTTGGTGCCAATCGCACAACCGGAAGTGGTAGTTGCTATGGGTAATGACTCCATTATTATACAAAACGGCAATAAAGATTTACACATATATTTTGTATACCCTATAGTTTATTTTCATCTCATTAAAATTTTCGAAACTTTTGCCATTGTTGCCAGATTTACAAAAAAATAATTTTTTTTCATACTTTTTTGTGTCAACCTGTAAATTTTTGATTCAAAAATGGCGAGAGGTCATGTGCTGGCCACATCAGATTTTTTTTATTGTATCAGATTAGTCCAATATTTTAAACATTGTTCCTTATATTTTAAATCCTAAGACATCCTGTAGTAAACATTAAGTAAAAAAAATTGATAATGATCCTGATTATTTGTTTTTGTTAACTAATTTTTTTAATGTATCAATTTATCAAATTGTCAAAAATGTTAAGGCAAATTAAATAAAATCATATTTTAACTTTCCAAAATTGGAGGACATCTCTAAGGCAATAAGTTTTAAATTTAGACCTGTAATTTAAAATATTTACTCTAATGGGTCATACAAAAACAAAATTATTGCCAATTTGAGAATAAAAAAAAGAAAAAAAAATTTGTAACTTTTTATGCTCTATTTATCAAATAAAACGCTTTACAAAACTAAGTTTCGAAAAAAAATGTGGAGCTAGTTATAAATGGTTTTAATTGATTTTGAGCTTGAAATAATTTTTTTAAGGCATAAAAATTTGGATCAATCCTAAGAGCAACTAGAATAATCTAGTAAAACAAAAAAAAATATTCAGAATATCTAGAACAATTTAGTGCAATTAGAAAAAAATAGAAAAAAAATAGGGGGCTAGCTCTAAAAAGTTTTTCTGGAACAATTTGGAACAAACCTAAAACAATTTATAACTTTCAAAATATAATTTTGCAAATAGAAATTGTTATAAAAATGTACAAAATTTACAAACCCAAAATAAAAATTAAGAATTGAAATAAATTAATAAAATTTAAGTAAAATAAAATCTTAAAGAAATTAAATTTTAAACAAATTATAAAATGGAAAATGAAAATTTCAAATTTTGATGAAAATATAAAATAATATAAAAAGTTAAAATTGCAAAAAGGAAAATAATTAAAAAAGTTAAAACTTGGTCATTTGAATTTTTTAAAAATGATATGAAATTGTTATATAAAATGTACAAAATTTACAAACCCAAAAACATGTATTAACTGTTTTTGTTGCTTATAAGTTTTAAAAATATTTTCTAACAAAAAATTTTAATTTTTAAATAATTCAAAAAAAATTCATAAATCAAAATGGATTGAATTTTAGAAATCATTTACAAACGTATAAAAATAGAGATTTTCTAAAATTGTAGTAAAATAAAATCTTAAAGAAATTAAATTTTAAACAAATTATAAAAGGGAAAATGAATATTTCAAATTTTGATGAAAATATAAAATAATATAAAAAGTTAAAATTGCAAAAAGGAAAATAATTAAAAAAGGGAAAACTTGGTCATTTGAATTTTTTAAAAATGTTATAATTCAAAAGAATGGAAAAATCGAATTTTTCGCTATATCAATTTTTTTATTACCATCAAATTTAAAACAGTCCATGTATTTTTTTTAATTTGGAATATTTGAGGCAAATCAAAATTTAAGAAAAGCATGTTGTAGATGACAAAAAAAGACAAATTTATCGGCACACAAAATTTTTTTTAAGAAGAAATTTTTGAAAATAGAAATTGTTATAAAAATGTACAAAATTTACAAACCTAAAATAAAAATTATGAATTGAGGTAAATCAATAAAATTTTAGTAAAATAAAATATACATAAAATCGAGCGGTCCTTAAAGTAAAAATATTTAATCCTAAATCTATGGTGAATTTTATCCCCTTATGCTAATTATTTTAATAATAAAATAGCTGATTAATTTCTTATCTAATTTAAAGAAACAGCTGTATTTAGTTATTTAACTAAAAAGACTCGCACAGCATCTGTAATTAGCGCAACCATGAGAACCGAGAAGAAAAATTTCGCGACCTATATCACCGCCTCCTTTTATTCGATTAACAAAAGTGTCATACCTTTAAATGAAAATGAGTTACTGTTCGCATTTCCGGTCTAAGGACAATTCCTGATGAACCCGTCAAGGAAAAGAAAAGGGTTTTAATAAGGGCGGCAGTGTGAGCGCGCATAAATTAAAAAAAAAAGTGAATATGCAAATAACGTTAATGTCTTGCCCTCTATCGTGTATGCATGTGGATATGGAGATTAGGGACACGTACGCCCTAAGGGATCGCTTTGCCAGGTTTCTATAGCTCTTTCTTGATAATAACAGTGTAGTAGAATTGAAAGTTTTTAAAAAGGATTTATTTTTATTTCTTCAAAATAACTGTTCATTTTAAGTAAATTTTTGGGAAAAAATTCAATCTTAAAATTTAAAAAAATAATAAGATCAGTAGAAAATATTTACATTAATTACATTGTGTTATAACCTGAGTTTTGTCTTAAAATTCTACAAGCTAGATCTTCGGAATATCTTAAAACTATCAGATTAAAATTTTTCAAATATAAATGTTTAACACACTCTACTGTAGAAATATAACGTCACATTGGACTCTTCCATCAGCAACCGCAGTATTCACATCGGAATTATATGCAATCTGGCAAACTTTAAAATTTATAGATAATAGTGAGTTATTCCAATGTCGGTTTTGTAGTTTCTTTTATTTTGACATATACGCATGCTCATTGAGTCCCTTATTTTATTAAATAAAGGCAGGGAATAATAACAGCACTTTAATCTTGACGTAAATGATATTATTACAGAACTTTATTTTGCGTTGTTGCATTATTTTACCGAAATAATTATCTAATATAATGAATTGTGAATTTGGAACCGTTCGTCACCACTAACCAAAATTACACTTTCTTATTACCTATTATTATATTTTAGTCTTGTTTTCTTGATGAACTTTTAATAGTTGAAATTGTTTTCTTAATAGCTACTAACAAGTTTTAGTGCACGATTGAGAGCTTATTGTCGCGCGCATCGAACCTGTAAAATTGCTAAGCATTTGAAAAGTAAAAAAAAAGAGTTGTCTACAATGAACGACGAAAGAGCCAAGAAAAAGATTAATTTAAATAGGAAGACGACGTTATTTTGTTAGGAGAAATAGTGTCCAAATTAAAATTTTCATAAATTTATTCTCCAATATTTTTGTGTAGAATTAATATTTCGATGACTTCATCATTTAAAAACTAATTAATAAATTAGAATAAAAAAAGAAACTCACGTCTTCAAAATATAAAACATTACAATTTTTTCTTTTTAAGACAATTTACCCAGCCCTAATTACCACTTCTTAGGAGACATACCAACAAGAAAAATAGAAGAATTTATTTACTTGTCAAAATAAAAGCTAATCTATAAAGTTGGAATATGCAAAATTTCTTCGATGCCCAGTCATATTGGAATACCCGGAAAGATAAAGCAGCCAAAGAAGCCCTAAAGAAAAATATAGAGGATATTCCAATACGAGCCGATGATTTTCAAATTTATATAAAACAACTTATATTAAATCAATGGTAATGGCATTATCCATCCAAATTAGGAAAAATCAAAACCTCAGTAAAACCTTATCCCGAAAAAGGTTTCCTACTTCAAAGAGAAGAAGTTGTACTTACTCGAATTCGTATTGGACATACCAGTCTTAACTCTTCTTATATATTAAGAACAAATCCTCCTAGGTGTGACACATGCAAAATTCCTCTCACAATTGAACATGTCCTTGTAGATTTCCAGATACATAACCCACTTCGAGGTCAACTAAAAATACCCAGAAATATCAGACAATGTTTATCTAAAACTGAAAATATTCTAAAATGCTTACAATTCTGTAATATTACCGAAATCTTTATAGTGAACGGCTAATGACCATAGTAGTCGATGCCGAACTCAACCAAAAAAAAAAACTCCCTAATGCTTATCACATGAAAGCTATTGAGCTCTTTTTAATAAATTGTGAAAACTTTTGTAACTTCTCTGAGAGGTTGTCCAGAGCTCCTCCAAATGTCCGCCGCCGAGATATTCTTAGCGAGGATTGAGCGATAACCCACGTGGAAATTCTGGAACAATACACTCTGGTGAGTTCTTTGCGAAATCATGTGGAAAGTTCTCCACGACATTTTGCAGCGAGCACTTAGGGAAATTCTCATTTCGAGGTCTCTGTGAGCTCGCATAAAATCCGGCTATGTGATCATCGCTGGCAGTGCCTCTGGCAAGTTCTGTGGGAAATTGGAGACAGTTGCTTTTGTTGAGATCTGTGTGAGGTCGCTTTCCAATAATCGCAAGTAATCCTTCTGGCGTGGTCTTTAAGAGTTTGCATTGAGAGTTGTACAAGATGTATATAACAACCACGTTTGAACCCAATTAGCGTGGCACAAGTATCGCCATTTATCCCATCAGTGAGCAACATACCACTACTACACCATGATTGTCTTGATTGCCCATATACCAAGACGTTAGGACTGGCCGAATACTAGCATTATTATATATTGAAAAAGGACATGACTTGCTATTTAAAATTTTAAAAAGGGTAACTTCCCTAGTCTTGGGGTTTAAGTTAAAGGTCATGAATTTCCTTCGATAGGAATTAAAATTGACATATGCGAGCGATTTTTCGAAAATTTATTCGATATTGAACATCTCTTTTGTTTAAGGTTTAAGTTATGTTCGCGTCGTCAGTAATAACTTTTTGAATTAGCAGTGAGAATTTCTTGTTCTGGTCACATTCTGGATGACTATCAATAAGAATTTCATATTTAGGTTACGTTCGGGACATCTCTAGCAACTTGAAATAAGATGGAATATGGAAAATGGAATGGGTGGTTTCCATAATTTCTACTGGGAACACCAGTGAGAATTTTGTTAGTTACAGCATATAGCATCTGTGGGATACCGAGCTATATTTAAATAAATAAATAAACCCAGCAAGCTGACAGTATCCAAGTAGCATACGACGAACATTGATCGCCAAGAGTATTAAGTATATCTTCGTAAATCTGCTTACCTCTTAATCTTTTAAATACAGGTACTTGATGATTGCTGGATATACCCAATTTTTTGATGTTCACAATTTCGGCCTACATCCTTTTTTTTCAAATTTTATTACTACACTGGTTTGACTTTTTGACGTGAAACTTTCCACTCACACTTCTATTAATTTATTGTTCGTTGCTATGGTGCTGCAATATTTTGGTTATCCATGGAACGGGTTTGGGCTAACTAGATATTATAGTTTGTATTTGTAGCAGTTCATTTTAATAGTTTTGTTTTACAGTCTTTTAATAAATAACAAAAAAATTATGTAAACAAACTTTCATTTAATGAGTTTCATTGAAACTCTTTTTACACCGTTATCAGCAATTTTTTCTGCACCATTTAAAAGGCCCGTGATTTTTTGTGTACACCAGGGCCCGTCACGGCTCTCGGCGGTCCTGACCCTGTATACATGAAAATTTTTTAAAATGTTTGCTTTTAACTACCATTAATGAGATGTTCAAAAAGCGTTTGATCAAATCTGGCTAGCCGGACTTCTTCGGAAGCTTTCAATTATCAAACTTCCTATCCCTCTTATTAAACTCATTCACTCCTATTTCACAAACAGAACCATTCGTGTCAAAGTTGAAAAATACTTCTCTGATCCCTTCTCTCCACAAGCTGGAGTCCCCCAATGCTTAGTATTAGCTCCCGTACTGTATCTCATATACACGTACGACATCCCACGCCCCCCTCACCTAGCCAAGATATTCAGCTGTATGCTGATGATACTAGAGCTCTAAAAACAATAAACTTCTAAACCACTTCGCTCAGGGTGACTCTAAATCACAAAAAAAATAACTCATTATTTTTAGACATCCTGACTACACCCTAAATGCAAATCAATATCTCAATGACAACAACCTGAGACTCTGGGGAGAGGCTCGTCCACTTGGAAGAAGTTACCTATTTCGGAATATGCTTCACGCGTAATCTAAATTGGGCCACTGAAGTTCAAGTCCAAAGAACTCTTGACAGAGTTAGGAGGCGAACCTCCCTTATCAGAGCCCTGGGTCGTAAATTTGGGAAACCCTACTACACACATACAAACCCTATATTCGTCCAATCGTGGGCTATAGAGCTCTAAACTTCTCCACCCTCCCTCCTCATCTCTTGCATAAAATCAAGGCAACCTAGAGGAGGATCTTTAGCAAATGCTATCTCCCCTGGAACTTTCCATCCAACAAAATCCGCGAATACAATTATGAAGCCAATTAGGCCGGTGACAGACTGGAGAAATAAGTTTCGTGAAATTTGTGACTGAAGAAAATTATGTGAAACTTTGTTTCATGTCAACGCACGCTATTAAAACTTTCTTTAACTACTAGTTTCGCTTTATGTCGTCGGATGAAGACGTAATTTTGTTGTGGTGGGCAAACCGCCAAAAGAAATTGACAGAGGAAAAAGCAATTCTGGATGCATTCTGCTAACATCAATAACTTGCAGTACCTACAATGCTGGTATTGTTGGCAGAGAACTGTGGCAACATCCAGAGAAATTTAAGGAATTTTACAGGATGAGCATACAAAACTATTACTACTTATTGGAATTGATGAAACTTTTGACTGAAAGCAAAGCAACAAATATCCTGAAACACAGCACGTTCCATTTTACGAAATTTGTATACGAAACAGTTATTGGTCTTCCGTTTCAGATTCGCCGGTGTATTCGGTCTCATATGAATGTGTGGGCTGTGTGATAATGAAACAAATTTTCCGGTTTCCTGCAAGTGTTTTTATGAAACTTGTTTCTCCAGTTTATCACTGGCCTTACTTTCAGATTAAAGGACCTTTATGAAAGCTACGAATGGACAGTTCCAACACACACGACCAGGAAACAAAATGGACCGTTGACAGGAACAGAAGAGCACTACAAAGAAGACCACTAAAGAGATTCACTCAACCGAATCTGAATACATGAAGCAAAAGTTCTTCCCAACGAGCTCCTAGATCTCATTAGATGAGCATGTCCCTTATCGTCGCTCATGGATTCCAGTCAAATATCTTAAGCTTTTCTAATAACTTTCCTTTTCAGACCAACAGCCATCTACTAAATCCCTGAAAAGGAGTAATTCTACTCCTATACAGCAGGGTACAAAGAACAAATACTTTGCCAGGACAGAGTCATACGGGGCGAGTCCAGTACTACCTCACGCATAGAACCTAGCGTGAGGTGTCTATAAAAGAATCCCTCCTCCACAACTCAGGGCAATAGTTGTAATATAAAAAAATACCATTAATGTATATCTATCAAATAAATCTGTAAGTTTTACAAAATAACTGTCAGTAGATAGAACGTTCATTAACTTTAAAGGTTCTGTAAGTAACGAGAATGACGCATAGATTGTGACAATTGTAGAAGATATGGAGTTGTGAAGTTTTATTCTAAGCGTCATTACCTTTACTTACTGAATCTTTAAATTTAATGAACGTTATATCTACTGACAGTAAGAGTTATAGAACTACGACAGAGGTTTTGCCAGTCCCTGTATATTAAAAAAAAAATACAAGCCAAGTAAGCATTGCTACTTAGTCCCTTTAATTAAAATAGCTAGCCCAGTATTTTATTAGAATTTCCTGAATTGGGTACAAAAAAATCAAATAAAAGATGCTAATTATTAGATTTTATAAGAATGTACATCAATTACGATAAATTCCTAATAGTATTTAATATTAAATTTGCAATTACAATAATTATTTTAAATAAAACAGAAATTATATCCTGTATTTAAATACATAAACATATAGGACATTCTGGACGCTGTGATGGACAGACAATCCAGGAAGAACTCGCATATATGCAAATCGTGTTCACCTAGTAGCCCACTGCCCTTGAGAAACACCGGTTTGAAAAATTAGCATAACAAGCTTCGGCACTTATTGGGGCGCAAACCGGTCTATTGTGCCCTATACTCTACGACACTGGGTGCACCACATGTAGGTAAGAACAAAAAAAACTTAACAAAAACAAGGTGATGTGTGTGTGATGGTAATGCGGAGGTCTCTTAGCTGTTAGGTCCAAAACGTCAGTCTCTTTCGCGACATCAACCACGGTATGTATGGGTTACGGGATGCGGACAGGAGTGGACATTATAAAAAAAATTAATAAAATAAAAATAAAACGTTACCGTTTATACAGAGTTAAAAAATAAAGTGTAGTATTATGTGCATAATTTTTATTAAAATCAGTGATATCGAGATTAATGTATAAAAATAAACTGGCAATTAAATAGAAAAGACCCAATAGTAAAAATAATATTTCAACTCTTGATATTATATGGAAACGAGGAAGGAGAAAACTACGGCTGTTGTTGCCCTGGGTAGGCTTTATTTATTATTATTTCTTGGCGATACTGTAAAAACATCACTACAAATTAACAATAAATAGCCTGGTGAGATAATGTGGTTTTTATAAAATAGCCGTGGAATAAATACTAAGAAAATGTGTAGGAGCTGTAAAAACATTTGACTAAAGCATCTGATTAATAACAGAATTTATTTAACAATAATTTATATTAATTTTGACAGGGCCATTTTATTTGAAATATTATTTTTAATTTCTGAGGCCATTTAAGTACAAGACATTTGTTGATTTAATGGTTCTTTTTAAAAACCTGACAAAAATGTTTTCAATAATAAATCTTAGTATTATTATTGATTTTTGAAAGTATCAAACGCGCACATAAACAATAGGGTTTAACACCCTTTTTTAAAAAGTGCCTTAAATAGTGATTACGAATCGCTATAAACAAGACTTTTTCGGATTTCAGGTCACGCTCTGTATAATATAAAATCTAGTAACTTTTAGTGGTGTGTGTGAAGCTTATAGAATTAATCCTGCTGGTTATTAAATATTATAATCAATAATAGTTGCTTATTGTTACTACTCTACAAGGTCCTATTGGACAATATTTTAAAGGAGTATGCCCGTATATGGTGTTCACATGATATAACTTTATTTATTTTTTAACGAAAACTGAGCAGTAAAAATTTTCCAATTTTTTGGGCTTGACTAGTAACACTTGTCTACTAGAGTATACTATAAAATCGTGAATAGTGTCCGGTGACTATAATCTTTTCCTACCTCAAAATTACGTTTTTATTTTTTAAAGGAAACTATGTAGTGAAAATTTTCCGGTTTTTTTGCTTGGCTAGTAGTACTAGTTTACTAGATTATAATATAAAATCATGGATAGTGTCCGGTGACCCTAAGGTCATCTATAAGCTTTTCATACCTCAAATTACGTATTTATTTTTTAAAGGAAACTATGTAGTGAAAATCTTCCGGTTTTTTGCTTAACTAGTAGTAGTAGTCCACTAGATTATAATATAAAATCATGCATAGTGTCCGGTGACCCTAAGGTCATCTATGACTTTTCCTACCTCAAAATTCCGTATTTATTTTTAAAAGAAACTATGTAGTGAATATTTTCCGTTTTTTTGGGCTTGACTGGTAGTACTAGTCCACTAGATTATACTATAAAATCATGGACAGTGTCCTGTGACCCTAAGCTCATCTATGACCTTTTCATACCTCCGAATTAGGTATTTTTTTTTTAATGGAAACTATGTAGTGAATATTTTCCGGTTTTTTAGGCTTGATTAGTAGCCCTTCTATAGTATACTATAAAATCGTAGATAGTGTCCGGTGACCCTCAGGTCATCCATGACCTCTTCATACCTCTGAATCTGATGATGAAGATGAGGCTAATTCGAAAATAGGGGTAGTATGTCCTCTTCTCTTACTCTAATTATACAAACTTATAATTTCGTTCTTTGGAGCTATAAATCTATAATAAAACTATTATTTAACTATTTTATTACGTAATTCGGAGGTATGAAAAGGTCAACCGCTGACAGTAGGGTCACTACATAGTTTCCTATAAAAATAAATACGAAATTTTGATCTAGCAAAAGGTCATAAATGACCTTAGGGTCACCGGATACTATCCATGATTTTATATTATAATCTAGTGGACTAGTACTACTAGTCAAGTCCAAAAAACCGGAAAATTTTCAATACATAGTTTCCTTTAAAAAATAAATACGTAATTTTGAGGTATGAAAAGTTTAGATAACCTTGGGGTCACCGGACACTATCCATGATTTTATAGAAGAGTAGGTCTACTTGTCAAGCCCAAAAAACCGGAAAATATTCACTACATAGTTTTCATTACAAAATAAATACCTAATTGGGAGGTATGAAAAGGTCAACCGATGACCAAAAATAGGAAATTCCCCACAAATCGCCATCACTGTTTGATTACTGACTGGCTGAGCTACTGATGTCTGGTTAGAGGTCGCAAAAATGAAGAAAACAAAAATATTTGGAGAAAATCCCATACCAAAAATACGATTAACCCTCAGCACCAGAAGCTAACGCTTATACGAGCATACTCCTTTAAGAAGCAATCATGCTTAAATATTTGACTTATGTAAGTATAATATTGGAGTAATACAACGCACCAAGTCTAGTACCAAAAGAAAATTTAATTACAATAGTAAACAGTTAGCAACTAGTTTCGACTTATCAGCCATCATCATGCCCACAATACAACTCGTTAGAATATAAAAATTACATAAGAAACATTAAGGCTTATCATATTTCCTCTATGTAATTTTCCTGGTATGTAATTTCTATATTATAACGAGTTGCATTCTAGGCCTGATGATGGCTTATAAGCCGAAACTAGTTGCTAACTGTTTTAAATAAATTTTCTTGTGTTAATGGACTTGGTGCGTTTTATTATTCTTAAGTGGATCACATTTGAGATGTGTATAACCTATTGGATATTAATATTTGTTTGCATTGTATTTAGTTTACTTGTACAAGATCTGTTCCATGACATCTAAACACGCATTATCTCATGAACCATAAAAAATATCTCAAATCTGTTTTCAAATATCCATTTAGTGTTAAATTTCAAGTCAAAATGCTATTTTTGAAGCCAGTAGTATCACTTCTTTTCATTTTGAGTTATAAATGCAGACAGGTGGGCAGACAGAGCCTGTTTATTGTTTAGAAGTCTAAATCGACTTTGAATTTATCATTTTACATTTTCGCACGGAAACACTAGCCACCATGCTGACTCGGCTCGTGACGTCACTCTGTTAGTAAATAGAACGTCTTTGCGTAAGAATATAAATATTTTTGTAAGTTATTCATGAGTTATAAGGCTTATTATTGATGTTTTTTGCTCAAATGCAAGAATACTAATGTAAAAACGCTAAAAATAGCCAAAAGTAATCTTATCAAACCAACAGTTGTTCAAAAAGTGAGTATTTATATGATTATCTACCTAAATCTACCTTCAAGTGTAGATGAATTTACGCCCCACTTTGGCCAGCACCATTTGTAATGATTTGTGTTTTCAATTTTGGTTGCGTTACTATAGGAAATTATAAAAAGAAATTACAAATACAAATAATTATTAATTAAATTTATATGTATGTCTTGTTCATAATACCCAATCCACGTCTGACTATCCATCTTTCCTTTTTAAATTCTTTGTTCCTAAAGCTTCTGACGTTTTTAAAATTTTGATTTGAATTAACTCCTACAAGTATATTTCCTTCCTTCTGTATATTTCTTCTTATTTCGATTATTTTATTAGAATAAATTGTTTCCGCCTATAGTTTTTTTTATTAATTTTTGCTTCTATTAATAAAAGTCCTTAAATTTTTAATTGGTAGTATAATTTTACGTTACATCGTTTTAATAATATCTCATAAATTTGTCTAAAATATATATTATTTTGATATAAAAAAAATGATTTTTCGGTTTATTATTTTTCACCTTTCATCTATTTTTTTTTTCAAAAAAAAAATATTTTTCTACGATCGTGCAAAAAGTTACTATTTTTGCAGTATCTAGTGTACCAGAAGTTTAGCTTTTTGCAGCTCTCAACTTCGTCTCGAGCTGCAAACTTCATGCATCGTGCTACAAATTTACACTTTTTGCACAAGTTACACAAATAACTATTCCTACTTTTCAATAAATTATAAAATTCAATAATTTATACAAATTATTTCACATATACAGTGTGACCCATTTTGTTTGGAAGCACCCCTGTAAAATCGGCTTTTTCAACCGATTTTGATTTAATTTTTTTTGTTAGATTTAGTATCAAAAACAGTATTTTGGCACAAATTTTCATAGCTTAATTTATAATTTCAAGGCCCTCTATGTTAATTTTTCTTTGCCAAAAAAGACGAAAGTATATTAGGCATTTTTTTCTCAAATATGATTACAGCACTGGATTCAAAATCGTTACAAATGTAAACTACCAAAATTTTATAAAAAAATTTTTATTAACGACAAAGTTATAACAACATGAATTTGGAAAAAGTTGTATTTTAATTAATTTTTTACGTAGAATGTAGACAAATTTAAAATATTGTAACATGGTAAACAAAAACTAGGACTCGAAACATATTGCACAGTAAAAATTCGAAGACGATAACTTAAACCGTTCTGGAGTTATATCTTCTAAAAGTAATGTAAAATTGTGCATCTCCGATAACCTTATGTCCAAATTTTCAGATTTTAATTCCGCCTACTTCTCCTGAAACCTCTAATTAGCCCTCTAAAAGAATCACCCTGTATAAAGGGAAAGTATTGTTTTCTGGCAAAAAACCGATGTCGAGACTTTGTCTTTTCTTTATGTTTTTATGTCCACGTAGTCCAAAAAAACCATTTTTGGAAAAATTCTTAGATTTTATTTGTAAAAACAATTTTGTTGCAGAGTTAAAATAAGCTATAATGAATCTTTCTTAAAAAATAGAATACTACATACAAATAGGGGGAAAGTATTATGTTGATCACAACCCATATTTGCTTAATTTTTTTATTTAGCTTTCTGATATTTGTACTAATTTTTATAAACGAAATTAATTCATTTATAATTTTATTATTCAAATGAAAATGTTTACTTTTCTCATACATATTCGGAAAATTTATATTAAGTGGCTTTTCTCTTAACGAGAGAACAAAAATTAATATCGACCAATAAAAATATGACATGAGACATATTTCCAGGACAGCTGACCTCATTAATACAGCGCGCTTTTAGTTGTGGAAAATTCTGCTAATGACATCATATTTTCTCATTAGGAAAAATTTTCGTAATTAAAGCTAGAAAGAAGTCATGGCTTACATTAATTATATTAATTCGTTCATTTTCTTTGATAAAATGAGTCGGACTGGACTGGCTTTTAAAAAAAAAAACTGAATGAATATTTGCTTTTACCTTTTTAAATTAAATTTATTTTTTATTTACTTTTAATATAGTCGTTTTGATAACTATTCATTATATTATTTGAATTTTAGTAAGAGAAAAAATGAGACTAAAAATAACCTAATCAATTGACTTAGTGAAGTCGGTATAGATTTATCAACTTGTTATTCTCTACTATATTTTAATTATTATTTAAATTATTCTTGTTTTTTTTTTGTTTCTGTCTTGCACCTTCAACTTAAAAAATTGTAATACAGGAAAAGGTCAATGAGTCGACGCTGCCTACTTTTTAAATTACTTTTTTATCTTTATTTTTTTGTATTTCAATATTAATACTTCCTATATGGCCTTATGGTATCGGTTAGACAGCTGGACAGTAGTCGAGTTGACACCCACTTCATGGGTGTTTCAATGGCCAAGGGTTATTTCCGTTTTGGGTGTATCCATATCGACAGAGTTGCTGATGATGTTTTAATTATACGTATCTTTGTCTTTTGCCGAACTTAACCTTTATTTTTTTTCTACGTGAGTAAAATTGATCGATTTAATGATAATAATGTTGTTTTAGATTCATTAGGACCTACACATTTTTAATGGAAGAAGAGTTTGTATTAGTAGTAATTTTTATGTCGAAATGAGTACGTGGTCGTTAAAAATGAGTTGTAAAAGTGATAAAAATTGATGGATTTAAAGTGTAAAAGTGGATTTCTACTTGCTCATATTATATAGGGTAATATTATACATATGTACCATTTTTATTCTGAAAATTTATCTGATAAATTCGATTCGATTATTTTAGATGAAATAATTTGGTTTTATTAAATTTTTCATAATTACGGTAAACGAAAAAACATTAATAATTTAAGCCAGTATTATTGTTTTATTTTTGTATTACGTAGGATAAAATTGTGTTAGGAAAATCATCTATTCTTCAAATATTTTAAAAATTTTTACTTATTAGAACGAGTATTATAAGACGAATCTTAAATACCAATCGTACATTTTTTGTTTAAAAGTATTATGCAACATTATGCTTTACTTATTTATGCGTTTTCATGACAAATTGATATTATTATACATCATTTAACGAATAATTAAAACTCAAAGTCATACCACAAAATTTATTTCTGGTTTAGGAAGGGATCAAAATCGCGACATGTTTCGGCCAAACGATGGCCATCATCAGGAAAAATTAATGACGAAGTTACACATGATGTTAAAATTTGGTATTAACATTGTAAAATTATTTATAAAAAAATTATGTTGAAAACTTTACTACCCAATAACCAATTCCCCAAGCCCCCTAAACTAGAGGGTCACAATAATCATTTAATTAAAATCAATGTAAAAATTGATTGGTCAATAAAAATTTTAAAAAATATATTACTGAGATTTGATTAATTAATCTTTTAAAATTCTGATTTATACCTGAAATTTTGCTTATCTTGGTGTTTGAAATATCGTATTTATTCCTTTAGTTCGTTCATGAAAAGGATAAAATATTATCAACATAAATTAAACATATTTTGTCGTGAATTCCTTTTAAAAATATTATGTATAATTTTGCAGTCCATTTTTTTTTGTTTAATATCAATAAAATGATCTATTTCACTCTAAGAACAATTAGCTATCTGTCATCTTAACTCTTCTTTTCTTCTACTTTCTTACCGTGGCCTGTACCCATTTTCCCTTTGTTTAATGTCGTTTGATCAGTACCAGTTTTCGTAGTTTATTAAAATTTTTGTCATCTTCAATTTGTAAAATTCAATTTTAACTTTGGATATACTTTTTACATTCTTATATTGTTATTACTATTATTAGGTCTCGTACAACTACTTCATTCTTCCTTTCCCATCCCTCATTTTCCCGCTTAATTTTAATTTAATTATACCACTCCCTTGTCAATTGTCAATAGTCACTTCCGGTAATAGCAACCATGTTTGGTTACTCAGTATATGCGATTTATTTTAAAAGTCAATGTCAGCGTTTATAAAAAATTGTTTTCGTGAGCACCCTATGAACTCAATTTTCAATATAGTCCTTGATTGGAATTCTTACTCCAAGTGTAGTTGGAGTATTTTATCTGCGTTGCAGTTTTTCGGATTGCTATTCCTGATACCATGGGTCCCACCATGTGGGAAATTTTCCTATCTAAAAATTCATAATTGTTTGTTCCTTATACTTATAACTGCCCTAAGTGTCAAAATTTGTGATACCAATATTTAAATTTTTACTTACCTTTTCATGTACCCCTTATTTTATCTCTTGCATCACCCTCCTTCCCTTCTCAGTAACGGTACCCTTAATGTTAAGCAATATGCTTATTAAGGTTTAATCTTAACCATAATTGTATTTAGGTAAGTTATGTTCTTTCATTTTTGTAATTATTCTTATCGAACTTGTATTCATTCTAGTCCTGAAGATGGCTTTTTAGCCGAAACTAGTTGCCTCCAATTTTATAATTAAATTTATTGTGGTACCTGATTTCGAGTTTCATTTATGATTAATTATTAAAGTTTTGGAAATTCAGAAATAATACTGAGTTTCAAATTTCAGAAAATAATACAAAATATTAAATAGTTATTTTCCTAACAAGTGCGGAAAGTTATACTTTTCCGCACGCAATTGCAGTTGCCCGAACGAATTGAAATTTTATTAAGATTAGATAACAATGGAATAACTTTGATAATATAAAAAAATGGGATTTATACCATTCGAAAGATAATATAAAACATTTTTGAGCTAAATTTTAGTTTCTTCGAATTTAGAATTGTAATTGTTATAGCCCAAATAAAGAAATTTTTCAAATTTTTTGTAATTGCGTTTTATCAAAAATTATAAAATAAATGAAAAAGTAAACAGACTTTCTGAAAGATATGTGAAATATATCATAATTTTAAATTATGATTAAAATAACTTTTCTGTTTGCACATCTTACATTTAAATAAAAATTGTAAAACATTAAATTTCTTACAAATTTTGTCTCTATTTTTTTTCGAATTCCACATAGCTTTACCGCTAGGGTGTGTGAAAAAATTTTTAAGGGCTAAAATATTAAATAATAAGAAATACAATTTTACTAAATTTCACAAAAAAATCCCAACAATAGTTATTTTCCTAACAAGTGCGGAAAGTTATACTTTTCCGCACGCAATTGCAGTTGCTCCAACGACGCGAAGCGGAGTTCGGGCATGCAATTAAGTGGGGAAAAGATACTTTACGCAAGTGTTAGGAACAATATTTTTTCTACAAGCGCCTAGAATAAAAAAACATTTTAGCAAAAATATTTTTTTGTCATTAAACAAAAATTTTCTTAGTGCTTCTTAATAAATAAAACATTAGGCTGAAAGTAATCAAAGTAACCAAGCAAGAATTAATTTTTTAATCATTTTAGCATTTATAAAATCCGTGCGAAAAGTAACTTTTCCGCACTAGTAGTGCGGAAAAGTACAACTTTCCGCACTCAAATGCGTGCGGAAAAGTATACTTTTCCGCACACTTGTAGAAAAACGCCATTAGAACGATAATAAAAAATACTATAAGTGAGATTTTTGTCAAAATATTGGAAATATAATTGTGCACCTAAGAGAAAAATAATGAAAAGCTTCCACCTGGATTTTATATTGGTGGATTCTGTTGTGTAGGTCATTTTAACTTATTAGTCTCTCTCCCAAGTGAATAATCACTAATGGCTTCATTTTTTAATCGTTGGATTTCTCGTTTTACTTGTTGTGTAGCAGTGTTTTGTCAAAATTTTGGAATTATAATTATGGACTTTAAAAAGATATAACAAAAATTCAAAAATATTTTTTGAATAAATACCGATTTTTTATTTAAAATTTTGAAAAAAGTTGTTTTTGAAAATCACTTTTCTAGAGATAAATCGATCCAGAAATATCTAAAAAATCATAATTTTAAATCTGCGATTACTTTCTTAATTATAAAAGTTGATTTTGTTTAAAAACTTACGAATTTATTAAATCGGTTTGGATTGTACATTTATTGGTTGAGAAGAAAAATTAATTATATTGATATATAAAAATAAAAATTCGATTTCACTACTTAAATAATTTTGTTTTTATGTAAAATTTTTATAGTTGTGTAATAAACCTTTATTATACCGGGTACAAATAGATCATGGGCCACCCCTGTAACTTTTAAGCCAGTTAATAGATTTAAAAAAAATTTTGGTTCGATTATAATAGAGCTATTTTTGGATTTTTTTACATAAAAATCCAAATATGGCCGACATCCGGTTCGACCGAAAATGCCATGAAAATTGGAAATTTAAGTGGAACACCCGGTATATTTGTATATATTTGGATTGTACGACACGTACACGTCTACTGTTAAATGTCATTTGTGACCACATTTTTATTTTATTTTTGAATTTTTTTTATGCACCCTGAGTTGTCATGATTTGGTCTAAATTACTTATAATTAAATTAAAATTATCTAAAATGTTTCAATTTTGTCAATTATTTATTTTTGTTTCTTTTATTAAACATTTAAATTAGCAAATCCTGTATTTTATTTCAAATTCAATTTTTTTAAATGAAACATAGATGGGCCACCCAGTATTAAAAATTGTTCATTAAAATGATTTACGTAACCCTTCTTTTTTTCTCAAATAAAGGAGGAATGTTATTTTTTCGATGCAAAATTCTAGTGAAGACATCCCTGTTAAAAAACATTAAGGGATATTTACAACATCATATTTTAAATATAATTAATTATTAAGAAAAAAAAAACAAATAATTTACAAAATTTATAAATTTTAGTTTGATTATAACGAATTTAGACCAAATCATTTGCCCCAAGGAAGGATAAAAAAAAATCAAAAATAAAATAAAAATGGCGTCTTAAGTGACATTTGAATGTCGATTTGTACGTGTTTAAATGAATCCAAATATGTAAAAATGTACCGGGTGTTTCATTTGAATTTTCAATTTTTATGTAATTTACGGTCAAACCGGATGTCGGCCATATTGGATTTTTATTTAAAACTCTATTATAATCGACCAAAGTTTGGTATAATTCTATTTACCCGTTGAAAAGTTATACGGGTTGGCCCATGATCCATTTACACCCGGTATTTTCTTAACAAGAATTTTTCGTTATTACATTTTTTTTAGTTTCCTGATCATATTTAGCATAAATAGAACTGATTAAATTATTTAATTTGAAAATATCCAAATTTTCATATGACACCTATTTTTTATTTATTTTTTCATGTGTTATAATTTTATGCAACTATTATACAATTTTTGCCATTCACAAATTAAATTATAATACAAAAGGGTGGATTTTTTAAAACTTATTTTAATAAAGGTATTATTAAAAATATTTGGATTAAAATTACAATATTTTTTATTATTTTATCATAAGTGGTGACAATTTTTAAACAAATTTTAACGTAATTAATATTTTGTATGGTTTATAATGAACTCCTGAGTTTGTTAACATAGTTAGCGAACCGTACATCGATTGTTTTTTTACAAAATTGTAGTTTTGGTTAGTGACGATTATTTTTGATCAATATATCATATATTTCCTATTAACATAAACCAATATAGCAACTTTGGCAACGCGGCTTAATAATTCGGTCCCTGTTCCAAACGAGATTTGAAGGTATAAGCACCATTCCAATATTCGTTTGAGGGTGGCAGTGGGCTGAAGGGTGAATTCGAGAGGAAAGCGGGGACTGCCACCGAACGTACAAAAATATTATTTGACTAATCATATTGCTTTGCTGTTTAGAGATTCGAATAAGACACAAACGCAGACATTGGCTTTTGCGTTTTTTTTAACGACTAGTTTAGAAGTATTTGAGAAAAAATCTTGAAATTGAAATTATTTAATAAGAATCTGTAAGAAATGGCATTAATTACAGTTTCTAATTAAGTATTCAAATTATTTTCAACAAAATATGGAAGTAGAAAAAATAAACCTTACAGATGTAAAAAAAATCTTATTATCTGATCTGCGGTTTTTATGTCAATTAACAGATCTCCCAACTTAAAATATCTGCTCTAGTATCACTAGAAAAGTGATGTTCTAAGCCATTTCTTTTTTTCAAATTTGAAAAAATATCGAACTTTAAATATTTTTTTATACAATATTTTGAAAAAATCTCACTTATAGTATTTTTTATTGTCCTTTAAGTGTTATTGGGTTAATTTTAATAAATAATAACCTGAGACCACACTAATATGAATTTATTTTGATTTATAGAAACTAGAATTTCTAGTATTATTTTTAATTGGAAATTAAAATATGAGCTACGCCTATGAATTTCATGATCCTTAAATTTAATCAAAATATTTCTAAAGGTCAAAATAATGCCAAATATCCAGTTGGTTAGGTATAGAGGGTATGTTATTATTAGGAAATTTGAAACACCCTACATTTAAAATGGATTATAAAAATACACTGTAAAGAGGAATTTGTTGTAATGAAAATTAGTTTTAGTATAATTTATAATCAATAAAAGTAAATGACAATCCTTTCCCGGATAATCCTTCCCGTAAAATTATTCTCGGATAATTCTTCCCGAATAATCTTCCCCGGACAATCCTTCCTGGACAATTCTTTTCCATGGTAATTATTCCCTGCGAAAATGTTTCCCCACGACAATCCTTTTCTATGCCAATCCTTCCACACGACAATTCTTCCTCATGACAACTATTCTCATCGACATTTTTCCCCACGACAAATCTTTCCCGTGACATTTATTTCTCCTATATACTCACTCTAACAAAGCAATGCAAACCAGTCACTATTTTTATGAATTAGAAAAAAAGGACTAGACTGTCTTTGTAGAATTTTAAATATTATTATATATAAAAAAAGTACATTTGAATGTTTTTCGTATGAAAATTTTTGTAAATAATGTATATTTAGATCAGAAATAAAATCTCTTGACAACCAATGTGAAGATATTACCTTTGTTAGTACAAAACACCTCCCAATATTTCTTCTTAAACATTATTCCAGTGACATGACATCTGTCTTTTGTAGGTTTTTTAACATGTCTTATAATAGATATTTGTAACTAGAAAACCAAAATGCATGCCGTATTTCTGGTAATTGCAGCATTACAGATTTAACAAAAAAAAAACAAATAAAACAATTCGCAAAGTGCCAAAAACATTAAAGAAGACAACAAAAACATTTAGGTAAAAAAGAATCTAATCAAAAGTAACATGGAAGATGAATTTTTAAACACAAAATTATACATGATCGTTTTAAGAACAAAAAAACCCTCGTTAAAAGTATACATAACATGTAAAAGTTCTTCGTTAAAATGCCGGTTAAGACCGCACCTTTTTTATCACAACACTCAGTAAAAATTTTCTGAAATTTCACAATTGCTACAATTATACTTATTATTGTTTGTAATTCAGTTGCATTCCTTATCTTAAGATTGGAAATCTGCGTTTTCACACTTTATACTGTCTCTTGACAGCATTTATAGATTCCTTACACAGGTTTTTTTTGGAATACCAATGGTTTGGAGAGAATCTAAAAATCATAAAGATGACTATTATTTTTGGTCTTGTAACGTGCAAGATTTCAACTTAAAAAAACAAAAAGAAGATTTATAATCCTGACATTCCATCTACCATTCGCCTTATTCCTCATGGACCCGAAGTGCCAATAATTTCTTCTTTAGATACTTTGGATGATATTTTAGATGAGCCTGAACCATTTCCTGCACCGTGTTGATAGTGATAAAGATGGTGATTGCTATAACCCTTGTACAAGTGAACCGATTCCTCCAAAATTGAGCTGGAACTTCCCATCCATACGAAATACAACTTTATACTCCCCGTACCAACCTATTGAAAAAATTCTTTATCTGGAATGACCTTCCTGAAACCGTATTTCCCAGCGAGTGCAATCTTCAACGATTCAAATCCAGTTTCGTGAACGCTCCGCTCTTGAAGCTTGTAATAGGATTTACTATTAAAAAATAATGAAATATAGCGGTCCCAGAAAACAAAACGTAACAATATACATCAAAAAAACAAACACTAAGTACATTGTAGACAACAATATTAATGAAATTTATCCAAATATTAGTATTACATTTGCTTGTCATTGAGAAGGATTGTTTGGTGAAGGATTATCCAGGAGGGATTGTCTCCTGAGAAGGTTTATCGGGGAGGGATTGTCTCCGGAAAAGGATTATCGGGGAGGGATTGTTTCAGGGCAGAATTGTTTGGGGACGGATTATCCCGGAATGATTGTCGCGGGAAAGGATTATCCTGGAAAAGGACTGTCATAGGAAAAGATTATTTCGGGAAAGTATTGTCGTGTGGAAGGATTGTCGTAGGAAAAGATTATTTCTGGGAAGGATTGTAGTAGGAAAGAATTATCTTAGGGATAGAATGTCTTATCCGGGAAAAATTGTCGTGTTATTCATTAAAGTATAATTACCAAATTTTATACACTCCGTTTAATGATTTATTTTCGATTTCACTTTGCACACTTCAGTCAGAGTTTCTGTTTTCGGTATTTATTAAAAGAGTTCCAAAAAGAAAAATTACTTTTTATTTCTCCGTACCTTAACAGGATACTCTACAAGTATATACTCTAGTTTTTAAATTTAGTTCTGACAGTGCGTTTTCGCACTAAGTCACATTGAACTGATTTTGGGATTGTATTTTTTACGTTATGCATAAACCTTTACGAAAATTCGTAGTTACGGTTGAATATTTGTACATGCTTACGAGTATAAATACTGGAAGTATTGGGGAGTTTTTTTATTCGTCATTTTAAAAGAAATATTATCAAATAAAATGTAAATCATCAAATTATTCATATCTCATCAACTAAATTAAAAAAATTATTCGTTAAAGTTATTTATATAATCCTTGATTTATATGTCTGAATATGTGGCACTGGTTACTGTGGCTGGTGTCCCTGAACCGTTGGGTATACAGGAGCGTACTCAAATTCAATTTTCCAAGCAGATTATTAAAATTTCTTTGTGAATCTACTGAATCCTGGTAAAACAAATTAATATTGGTTTTATTGAATTTAAGGGTGATTTTGAAGACGAAGAGTATTATTAAATTTTATAAAGGGGGTTCAGTAGTTAGTATTTTAAAGATTTTATTGTGCAACTTCTGGTTTTCTGTGAATCCGAGTTGAATGGATCGTAGAAGCAATCATTAGTAGCGGAGACGGATCTGACTAGTGGTGCTCGATTGTGAAAAACTTCGGTTTTCGAATAGTTGCTTATCGGAAGAATTTTACTATCGACTGTTCCGATAGCTTCAAGAGATGTTTGAACAATCGAAATAAGATTATCGATTGTCATTATCGTGCGCATGCGCACGTTGAGACAATTGTGAAACTTCACATCAAAGTGATTAGTCGAAACTTCAAATATAACGATTCATTCATTTGATAAGAACTTCGATTGTTCAAATTACAATCGAAACATCTCGATATGTTTTAACAATCGAAACAATCGATAAGAACCTATTACAATCGCCCCTCTATAAATCTGACAGCTGAAAGTTAACTGTTTTGAAAATTTGGAAGTGCTATTTAAAAATTTATTTTACTCAACATAGATTAAAGATTGATACCGAAGAAGAATATGAAAGACTAAATGTTCATGTCATTTATAAGAGTTAACTTTAAATTTGTTTGGAAGAGTTAAATTGGAAGAGCGAAACAGAACTAGAAGAAATTTTGATACATAAACAAGAGCGAATGCATGCAAAGTAGACGAAATTTCTTTCGGTTATTACATTTTGGTGTACCTTGTTAGTAAAAATGTTTTGTCAAATAATTTTTTTTTGTACTTTGGTTAATTATTATGTACCATAATGGGAAATAGTTTTTAAATAACGCTGTTTACACCCGAAATACATACAAAATTTTATGCGCGACTATTTTAATGATCGTTTATTAATAAATATGTTTTGTTTGTTCTTTTTCACATTTTGTGAGCAAGTTATTATAAATGTTGTTTCAAGTTGCCTCAATTTTATACCTCGATTTTATTATTACTCAGCCTGTATAATAATCTACCATGAAAATCACCAAAAAGATTGTCAATGTTGATATACCTTCTACTAGTTGCACAGCTGAATTTCCAAATTTATATTTTCCGAATCTTTTGAGCATTCACACCTTCCAGTATAAACAGAGTTAGAGGAAGTTCATAGCAACTTACAAGAGAGTAATGTAGTAAATCCTAAAATGTCTACAAATAATTGTTCAAATTCTCTGATTAATATAAAATTGAAGCGTAAGAAACTTATGTTTGGGTTTTTTATATATGTATTTATTTTATATCACATTTCAAATATAGCACCGTTTCCCGCGTTTAAATCTGTTCATTAATAATATAAACTAAGCTAAGGTCCTTTTGGCGTTCCTTCTGCGCATGATTTTTTATATGCAATTTTACTAAATCACATTTCAAATATAGCACCGTTTTTTCCATTAAAATCTGTCTATAAGATGACAACAGAGAAATGGCGGCATATTCGTCCTCACCCTGAGGTCATTAAACTTTTTTCTCCAGATCTGGGGAAATTATGACGTCACTCAATGCATCGGTTAAGCAAATTTCCCCAGGCTACATTCGTACTCTCTTAGGATCACTACTAAAGTTATAGTATCTTTAATTAATATTTTGTTAAATGTATTACCAAAAATTTCTATGAGAATAAATAAGGTAAAAAAAAAGAAATTTACTTTCCGCCCTCGGCCGCTAACGTAGTCCACGGGTGGTAAAGTTTCACTTTACGCCCGCTATACGTATTTATAATCTAGTTTTAATAACATATTTATTGTTATATTTTGTTTTAATTTTTATAAAGAAAGAATATTTGTACCGAAAACGTGTTAAAAGAATTTGTCACTTTGTTATGATATTTTAGTTTAAGTTTATTAAATTTTATTTCCATAGATTGTTTTTTTTATTGAACTCTAAATTATTTTTTTCTTAAAAAAAATATTATAAATATCAAATTTTCATTTATAATTACTATGTGTATTTTCAGTTCGCTATCTAATAATAAATAATACACCTTTTATAAAAATTTTTATACGTATAAAACAGACAAATAAAATCTTTAATCAAATAGGCAACTAATTTTTTTGGTATTTCTATTTAATTTTCATTTGCATTTACTTTAATGTATCTGAAATTTTCTACAAGCGTTAAAATTTAAATTCAGTAATATATCACAATTGTCACTTAAACGACCTTTTTTTTTAATTAAATTACATCATCAGTGATAATAATTTTTAATTACGGTCCTGTCATAGTTATTTGTCGTACAAAAGTGGTAGAAACTGTAATGTATGATGCATCATTGAATTTGTCTTTAAATTTTCTATTCTATTAGGTCGATTATTTTTCGGCTTGTTTAATTTCTACTATTTTGATAATTTTTTTAATTTCTCTGATACTTTTTATCGAAATTAAAATTTATTGTCACTGATGATGTTAGTGTGATATATCATTGAATTTTAATTTTAACGGTATATCAATATTTGTAATAAAAAAGATAGGTACAATGAAAGTTGCCTTTTCTATTTTTTGATATTTTTTTAAATAAAAATTTTCCCTGTATACCTGGCGAAGATTTTTTCAGCCAATTTAAGGCTCTCCAAACTAAAATTTTTTTCCCATTTAACTCCCTCTGTATCTCTTACTTTTTCTCTGTATAGTTTTATTAAATTAAATTTATCCTATCGTGAATTGATTTAATTCAATAAAATTTAATAACTGAAAATTTATCAAATGCAGATACCAATTAAGTCTCTAAAAACCAACAAAATTGCAAACCGATTTAAAAATCGCGTGCATCTGATTGCCTGAGAACCCTACTAGGTAAAGTTATTAATTATTAAATTGACAATAAAGGTTATTAAGCAAGTTATAATTAGATATTTCACCATTTAATTACGGTTATAATATTCTATGTAATTATCTCCTCATTCTTAAATTTAATCACAGTTTTAAGGTAATTATTTCTCTTTTATCATATTTATTAATGAACGGTTAAAACATAATTTTTGTTATATAATTTTTTTAACAAGATATTAACCCTTTAACTGCGGGTAAAATTTTCAAGCTGTGAATGCTCTAGGGCCAAAAATACATTAAACATTTTGGTATTAGTTGAATTTTGAGACAATTTAAATAAAACATCAAAAAAGTTGATTCCATTAATTTTAAAGAAATTTAAAATGTCTGGAACTTCAAAAATTTCGATAATTTCAAACGTATATAGAAAATTTCAAAAATACATCAAAAATTTCGAAAAAATTTAAATTTTGCAATTTTTTTCGATAATTTCAAAAAGTAAAAATGTCAAAATTTTTCAAAAACAAAATTCTTCTAGTTAAAAATTTTAAAAGTTTAAAAATGGCAAAAGTTTCACAAAACATTAAAAATATATTCAAAAAATATATCGAAAATTTCAAAAAAACATAAAAATATTCATCCAGTTAAAAATATATCAAAAATTTAAAGGATTTTAAAGATTTCAAAAACATCAAAAGTTTCAAAAAACATTAAAAAATTATTAAAAAATATCTAAAATATCTTAAAAATTTCAAAAAATTTGAAATTTATCAATTTTTTTTCGAAAATTTCAAAAATTAAAAATGTCAAAATATTCAAAAATTTCTAAAATGTATCAAAAATTTCGATATTTTGCAATATTTTTCAAAAATTTCTAAAACATATCAAAAATTTCAAAAAAAAAATAGTCTAGCTGAAAATATTTAAAAAATGTCATAAGTTTTAAAAAATATTAAAAAATTATTCGAAATAATCAATCTTCGTACCATGACTTATTTATTCATATTAATAGAGGACAAAAGAAATTTTGTTCCGAATTAGAAATCTGGAAATTTTTACACGTTTTTAAAATTCTTATAATTTTTTTCTTGAAACTCGAAATTATTACAAATTCTTTAAATTTTAAACATTTCAACAATGTCAAAATTTTCAAAAAACATTAACAGACTATTCAAACATTTCTAAAATATATAAAAAATTTCAAAACATTTAAAATTTTTCATTTTTTCCAAAATTTCTAAAATATACAGAATATTTCAAAAAACATAAAATTATTCGTCCAGTCAAAATATTTCAAAAATTTCAAGAATTATAAACATTTCAAAAATATCACAACTTTCAAAAAACATTAAAAAAATATTCGAAAATTTCTAAAATATGTCGAAATTTTCAAAAAACGTAAAATTATTAGTCTAGTTAAAAATATATCAAAAATTTCAAGAATTTCAAACATTTCAAAAAAATTTTTTTTAAATAATGTTAAAATCAATAAATAATTAATATTTCATTCAATTTTAGTCAAAATGAGAACTTTTTAATTTTACTACATCAAATTATATTAATAAAGTAAGTTTAAAAAAATAAAAAAATATCAAATTTTTTGTCAAAAATTATTCATCCCTTTAATTTTTTTTTACTTTTTAAATTTTTGGCTATAACCTACAAATATTATTTTAAAATTATGAAATAATTCTCACATAGTACTATTTGATCACGGATAGTATATTTACTTTTTTCATTTGTTTTATACTTTTTGATAAAATGAAATTACAAAAAATTAAAAAAAAATATTTTAATTATAATAATTACAATTCTAAATTTAAAGAAACTAAAATATGCTGTAATTTTAATATCTTTAATATCTTAAAATTCATTCAAATAAAAAAAAATTGTGTCAATTTTTTAAAAACTTCAAATTTTTTGTAATATAATTTTGAAAAAAATCACTATTATAAAATTATTTATTTTAAATTTAATATTTTAAAAAAAATTTAATCTTGAAATTAAACTAAAAAAAATTAATAAGATAGAAATTATTTAAAATTTTAAATAAAAACTAGCGGCAAAACTATGCGGAATTCGAGAAAAAAGTAAAGACAACATTTATAGGGAATTTTAAGTTTTACAAATTTGATTTCCTGTAATTTTTCATAAAAATCCATAATTCTGGTTCAAAATCTTATACAACTTTTACATTCTGAAATTTTTCATAAAAATGCATACTTTTGGGAATTTAATAAAATATGAAATATTTTTGATAAATCTGGCAATAACGGCAAAAGTTTAGAAAATTTTAATTTTGCGAAATTAAACTAAATGTCAACAAAATAGATGTGTAAAACTTGATTGCCATCTTGTTTAGTAATGACGTCATAACTTATAGCAATTGTCACTTCTGATTATCCAAAATATACACAGGTCGGCTCATTGTTACCCTAAATATGTATATAAAATTTCATCTTAATCGGTTCATCATGATTGCAATACTTTCCTTGTATAAAACTTTATTGAGTTCGGAAAGTAAAAATAGCTCGATTAGCAGCTAAATACATTCCTGTCTCGAGACAAACTTATTGAGTTGTTCTAATTGGCCAATTGAACGTAACTGAGAGAAGCTCAGAGTAAATATATATTCTATACTACAACATCTAGTTTGCTTTTGTTCACATCGTACTCTAGAAATTTCATAAACGTACTTTCTAGCAGGATAATTTAAAATAATAAACATTAAATAGATTGTGACCTGATTTGTGTTATTTTTGTAGTAGTATAGTTCATACTGAATATATTTATAAATATTTTGAACTAATTTATAATTATATTTCCGCTAAATGAAATTTTATTTGATTAGTCTTAAGTATATATTAAATAAATATTTTATTAATTCTCTTTCTCTCTTTTTACTTTCCCGACCCACCTCCTAGAAGGGAAAGTATTGTGAACGAGCTAAAAAAAAATTTTGAGATAAAAACGGAAATATCCATTTTGGGGAGCCCCTGAGATGATTTCCAGATAGAAGTCTGTCTGTCGGTCTGTGTGTGTGTATTCTTCCACGATAGAGGCCACACGTTTAATCCGATTGAGCTGAAATTTGGTATAGGGGTTTGGGTGACCCGTCGGAAGAACCCATTAGTTTTTGTACGACAACTGTCAAACGAAAGTACCACTATAAAAAAATGACAGATGCAATATGTCACGGAATTGCACATGCGATATGTCATTTGAAAGCCCCAGAAAAACTCTATTTACAACAGTCAAAATTATTTCTCCAACTGTCACCTGTCAAAAATAAAAAAATGTCAAAATTTGAAAATTCAGCATTAAATATCTGAAGAAATATTAATCCGATTGAGCTGAAATTTGGTATATGCGTTTGGGTTATCTGTCGGAAGAACCCATTCGTTTTTGTACAAGATCTGTCAAACGGAAGTATCACTTTCAAAAAATGACAGATGCAATATGTCACGGAATTGGACATGAAATATGTCGTTTGAAAGCCCTTGAAAAACTCTATTCAGAACAGTCAAAATTATTTCTCCAACTGTCACCTGTCAAAAATAAAAAATGTCAAAAGTTGAAACTTTAACATTCAATATCTGAAAAAGTATTCGTGGATATTCGTCGGGAAAGTTTTGGGGCGACACAACCGATTTTTTTATGTTATGTACCATTCACATTTTTTTATATGTTATTCCTTGCTGTAAACGAGGATTTAGAAGCAATAAAAATATTAATTATTTGTTTCCATTGTTAAATACGTACATTTAATATAAATTTACAAGCATTTGCCTTGTCTTAATGTTGATGGTATTTATCAGTATTAAAGAAAATACAACTTAATCAAAATTATATTACTACTCACGACATATTTAATTAAAATGTCATATATTAATAAAATGTAACATACTCAATTATAATTTTCTATTTTTTGCTAAAATAAATAAAAAGTTATAATTCTTCGCGTCGCCACTGTCTAATATAGATTATTTACATCATGTCAATTTTTATTGTTTTTCTAGACTGTGCGAGATTTTTCTGCCCGTCTTACGTCCCTCACCAACAAACTTTGCCGAGAGAGAGGGTTAGATGTTTGCTTAAATTTTTTAAATCTAGTAGTCCTTTATCTGAGGAGAGAAGAATCAATTTTCGCATATTTTAGTGACAGTGACAGGTAATAGACAGTCAGTCGGTTTTAATCGCTGTATTAAGAATACTATTTTAGTTTGTGTGTATGTGTTTTTAATGCTTTTGTACATATTGTACATATTATTCTAATAACAATTTGTGGATTTGTTGAACAATTTGTGGACTTCTGAAATAATAATAATTAGTAAGCTGAATTGGGCATCCTGAAGAAAAACGTAATTTACTGCTATCAAAGGTCAAAGGTAGGTCAGCATGTTTTTCAAATTTTAAATTCCTACAAGTTAAAACAATTTTAACATAAATCGGAATGTAGTCGGAACTAATCGTATGTTTACGGAGTAATACGAGATTTATCAATGATATATTCTGAAATTATTTTATTGGACCAAAGCTGTACCATGGTTTGTTGGTAGTAGGTTATGCGCGTATTCAGTAGACAAATCTGTACCAGAAAAAAACCAATTTAAATGAAATGGTGGGGAATCCAACCCAACTTTCCCATAACTCCTAGTAAAGTAATCGATTCTTTTTCTGATAAAAGAACTTTTTTAATTCAACGTGTTATTTATGTGTGGTTTATACGATTGTAAAGGTGGTAAATAAAAAAGATAGTCACTTAACACATGTTTATTCACTTTCAAAGTCAGCATAACAATGAATTCAATTATATTATTAAGTTAGAATACTACAATTTTTTTTAAATATTTTTAATTTTCTTTAAAAAGTAATAAAATGTATTCTAAATTAAAGTTGGTTACATTGGGTATATTAAATTAAAAATCAAGACAGTAAAAAAAATGTTATTGGTCAATTTAATTTTTTGATTAATAAAAGGTAAATTGGAAAAACTGAAATTAAAGTTAAAAAAGTCGGTTGTGTCATCCTAAAAATTTCCCGACGAATACTTTTTCAGATATATATTGTTGAAGTTTCAAATTTTGACATTTTTTTATTTTTGACAAGTGACAGTTGGAGAAATAATTTTGACTGTTCGGAATAGTGTTTTTCAAGTGCTTTCAAATGGTATATTGGAAGTCAAATTCCGTGACATATCGCATCTATCATTTTTTGATAGTGACACTTCCGATCGACAGATGTCTTACAAAAACTAATGGGTTTTTCCGACGGGTAACCCAAACCCATGTACCGAATTTCAGCTCAATCGGATTAAACGTGTGGCCTCTATCGTGGAAGAATAGACACAGTCAGACAGACATCCATCTTTTTTTAGCTCGTTCACTTTCCAAAAAATTTCAATCAAAAATCTCTATATGTTTTAAGAACTTTAAAATGTGTAAAAATTTCAAAATTTTGTAAAAATGTCAAAAGTTTCAATCCAAAAGATTTTGTAAAGATTTCAAAAATTTCAAGGACTGACATCAAATATTTCAGGAAATTTGATAAAAATTTCAATCAAAAATCTAAATATTTCAAAAATGTATAAAATTTCAAGATTTTGTAATAATTTCAAAAGTTTCAAGAAAAAAACTATAAGAATTTTAAAAACGTGTAAAAATTTCCAGATTTTGTAGATTTCAAAAATTTCAAGAACTGTGATCAAAAATTTCAGTAAATTTGATAAAAATTTAAAAAGTTTTAATTAAAAATCTCTAAATATTTCTAAAATTTCAGGAATTTTGATAAAAATTTAAAAAAACCTAGATTTCAAGAACTTTGATAAAAAATTTCACGAATTTTGATAAAAATTTAAAAATCAATCAAAAATGTGCAAATATTTAAAAAAATTTGAAAATGTGTAAAAATTTCAAAATTTTATAAAAATATCAAAGTTTTAATGCAAAATCTATAAAGATTTTGTAAAGATTTCAAAAATTTCAAGGACTGACATCAAAAATTTTAGGAAATTTGATAAAAATTTCAATAAAAAATCTCTAAATGTTCCAAAAATTTCAATAAAAAAATCTAGATTTTAAATATTTCAAGAACTTTGATAAAAAAATTCAGGAATTATGATAAAAATTTAAAAAATTTCAATCAAAAATCTAAATATTTCAAAAATTTTAAACATGTGTAAAATTTTAAGATTTTGTAATAATTTCAAAAATTTCAAGAAAAAAACCATAAGAATTTTAAAAACATGTAAAAATTTCCAGATTTTGTAAAAATTTCAAAAATTTCAAGAATGTGATCAAAAATTTCAGGAACTTTGATAAAAATTTAAAAAAAATCTAGATTTCAAAAATTACAAGAACTATGATAAAAAATTTCACTAATTTTGACAAAAATTTAAAAACCAATCAAAAATGTGCAAATATTTAAAAAAAATTAAAAATGTGTAAAAATTTCAAAATTTTGTAATAATATCAAAGTTTTAATGCAAAATCTATAAAGATTTCAAAAATTTCAAGGAACGACATCAAAAATTTCAGGAAATTTGATAAAAATTCAATAAAAAATCTCCAAATGTTCCAAAAATTTCAATAAAAAAAACTAGATTTCAAAAATTTCAAGAACTTTGATAAAAAATTTCAGGAATTATGATAAAAATTTAAAAAATTTCAATCAAAAATCTAAATATTTCAAAAATTTTAAAAATGTATAAAATTTCAAGATTTTGTAACAATTTCAAAAGTTTCAAGAAAAAATCTATAAGAATTTTAAAAACATGTAAAAATTTCCAGATTTTGTTAAGATTTCAAAAATTTCAAGAATGTGATCAAAAATTTCAGGAAATTTGATAAAAATTTAAAAAGTTTTAATCAAAAATCTCTAAATTTTTCAAAAATTTCAATAACTTTGATCAAAAATTTCAGGAATTTTGATAAAAATTTCAGGAATTTTGATAAAAATTTCAGGAATTTTGATAAAAATTTAAAAATTTCAATGAACATTCCACACCTGTAATTTTGAACCAATCAAAATACGTTATTTTGACAGATCACCATGGCAGCTGAGGTATTTTAGTGGATTTTTTTTTTCTCGTGGGATACCCAACTGGAAATTTTTTGACGTTTACAATAACAGACCATTTTTGACACACTGGTTTTTATTTGTTCACATAATATTTAGTTTTGATACATTTTAATTACAAAGCTAAGATGTTTTCTATATTCTTCGGACACCTCCTCTTTTCTTAATAGCGAAAATGCAGGACTTTGAATGTTTTCAATTAAGTGTCCATGTCTAATAAAATACATATAATATTTAGACACTAATTTATTTACCTTTTTCCCATTCAGTACTTTCAATTTTGCGTAGTTTAGATGCAAATATTCGTGGAAAATTCGGAACAAATTTTCTTTTTTCAAGTTGGAGCCACAGTCCTCTATTAATGCGAATAAATAAGTCATGGTACGATTTTCACGCATATTTTGCATATAGTATGATTTTCAAATCGATTCATTTTTTAAACAAAGAATTTCATTGATTTTACTGGCTGTGCAATATTCTTTATTGTAACAAAACGCGAGTTTTTTTTGGAAGTGTCAAAATACAATGATCACAGCTTCCTGTGATTGATGCTTGCTGACGCTGGTTATGAATTCCATACTATTAAAGCGCGCATAACGCATGTTAAGAAAAACGCAAAAAAACAATTTTCTACCACTTGTAGTTACTCAAAACTTATGTAAAATTGAACAATATACTATTTTCTATCTTAAAATGGTATTCCCATGTAACTAAAATGAGTAGAAATTACCAATTTGAAGGCTTAAATAATTGCTGACAAAGCTATGACGCGCTATGAATCTGTTCATGCAGCTTCCCGAAAAACCTCTAAAATTATAATTTTCCACCACTTGTAGTAAGCTCAAGTAACTGTAAAATAAAAGAATATTATAATTTTTGTCCTTAAATGGCACTTTTGAGCTACTACAATCAGTAGTAATCAACAGTTTATAGGCTTGTCAAGACAAACTGAATATTATTATGTAATCTGTTCCTGTATATATTTATCTGTAAAACTGATATTTTTTTTCATTTTCTACCACTTGTAGTAATATATTTTATTATAAAACTGCATTGCCGTGTAACTACAATGAGTAGAAAACAATATCTTAAAGGGCAGGCTGAGAAGCCATTACCAAAACACATTAAATTTGATAAAATTATAACTTTCTACCACTTGTAGTAATCCAAATATGATATAAAATAGAAGAATATATTATGTTACGCTTTAGGTTGCCATTTATATGCAACTACAATGAGTAAAAATTTCAGAATTATAGCAGGCTTGTAACCCATACCTAGAAGATGGTATCGAAACTTCGACGCAATGTTATATTTGCCTAGGTTAGGTTTCCAGCAATTGTAAAATAACATAAAAAAATAAATGAGTTTTTAGTTTTTTTATTTTATATGAATGGTTACAAATGATAATAAATCTAATTATTTATATTATTTTGACTATTTTAATTATTGTTAGAACTCAAAAAGTTAATATAGGGACATATAAGTAGTTTTATCCGATTTTATGTCGTTTGGCCGGAGCATTCACTTAAACATGAAAAATGCGATTTTTAATTGTCTATAACTTCAAAACTAATTATTTTATAACATACGTATAATAGGTTTTTGAAATCACATTCTTAGAACGAATTTTCAAATGTAATAAAATACAGGGTGTTCCATTTAAAATAAGCAAGTTCATACCAATTTCCGGTATTACCTGAAGTAGCTGGTTGTTCTAAATATTTTAGATCGTTTGGGCATCCCCGAAAAACTCATATCCAAAATTTTCAGATTTTAATTCAGCCTACTTCTTCTGAAACCTCTAATTAGCCCTCTAAAAGAATCACCCTGTATAACAAAGGCTACAAAATGGGGGAAATTTACCAAAAACAATTTTTATTTTTTTTTATGATGATTCACTATATACTGCATTTTTTCCAATTAGTCTAGTTAAAGGTATGAATGAGTGAGAAAAAGGTTAATTTTAGTATTTTTTAAACAACCGTTCATTTAATGAATGAAATTGTACAATTTTGATCATTTAATAATTTTTGTAATAAAAAAGTTTAGTAAAATTATAATAGTTTTTCAAGGAATACTGAGAATAATAAACTAATTATAATCAATATCAGTAATCAATCTAATTTTTAATATTTCTTTCTAAATTTAATATTAAAATTTTATGAAAGAAACTCAATTTGCCATGATAAAAAAACTAGTCGAGGTAAGATATAAAAAAAAAATTTCATCAAACATTACAATGCCTACAAATTAAATAGCATAACAATATATATTTCTTTCACGCCCTCTAGCGGCGAAAACATAGTAAATGTGTAGAAAATTTTATGTTCTACAACTTAGATGTCCTGTAATTTTTCATAAAAATGTATCATCAAGAAAAAATCCAATTTTTTTTCAAAAATTCATAGACCGTTTGAATTATTTAGCTTTTTTCATTTTTTGCTATAATTTCTACAAATATTATTTTGAAATTATGATATAATTCACACATATAGTACTTCTTGATCCCTTTCGGATAGTATATTTACTTTTTTATTTGATTTATAATTTTCGACAAAAAACAAATACAAAAAAATTGTTTATTTTGGCTATAAAAATTACAACTACAAATTCGAATAAACTAAAATACATCATTTTAATATCTTTAATATGTTAAAAGCTATTTAATTCAGTTTAAAATTGTAATACATTTCCGAGGGGCTTTTCCCCAGTAAAATTTACCGAAATCTATTGATACTTCCAAAAAATTTCTGATATTTCCGAAATTTGTGATATTTTCGAAATATTTCTGATACTTCCGAAATATTTCTGATATTTCCGAAATATTTCTGATATTTCCTATATTTCTTAAAATTTTTCGATATTTTCCAAAGTAAAAACATTGCATCCAAAAGTCTTAATCTAAGCCAAAGCTTTCATGCCTAAGCCCAAAAAAGTGTTATTTATGCGTTTATTTTACTAAGAGTCATTTTTAATATAGGAATTATGATCATTACATATATCATTACTAATGGTCGTACAGCTTAACGTGGGATCCGAGCTACGCGTGCCGAAACTGAAATTCATCATACAGAAGTGAAAATCTCCTACTACCGGTGGTGGCAATCGAACCCTTATATGCTGACACCAATGACATTTGAAAGTCTAAAAGTGTTAAAACATGCAAAATAAGAAAAAGACAATTTCTTGAAAAGTAAATTTTTTTTAAAAATTTTAATGCGTTCTTTTGCTTTAGTCTCATCATAGACAACACTATCTACTTCAGTCAAGTTTTGGGTAGCGCTCCAGGCTCTTTTTGGTGGTTCCGAGGGTGGTTCATTTTTATTTGGATCATCATTCTCGGCGCGAACTCTTTTTTGGTGGTTCCGATTGTGGTTCATTTTTATCTGGATCATCATTCTTGGCGCGAACTCTTCTTTAGTGGTTCCGAGGGTGGTTCATTTTTATCTGGATCATCATTCTCAGCGCAAACTCTTTTTTGGTAGTTCCGACGATGGTTCATTTTTATCTGGGTCATCATTGGTCCTTTTTAATTTCTTATATGAGAGGCGTTTAACAAGTTGGAAAAGTAGTTCCTTGGGACCATCAGATTTTTGGAAAAGTGGTATATTATTGTAAAAAATACCATAAAACTCTTCTTTTTTTAAGTTTTTGTCCAGTAATAAGATATTTTTGGCGAAATCTTCAATTTTGACAAAGTGTTCATCTTGAAATGAGGATAGGGAGATAATTTTATCCATCCCCCAAAGAATTGTAATAGCTTATTTAGATAGCCAGGGAATTTCACGTTGTTTTCGCTTTGAAAATCTTAAATTATTTGTTCGAGAGGCGCAAGCGTAGGAGCAGGCTCCTACATTTTTTTACAAATTGCACAATTTTTAGAATAAAATTTTTAGAAAAATAAATATTAATAAAATTTCAAATTTAACCAATTTTTAATAAATTCCAAAATTTTTGTAATAAAATTTTGAAAAAAATCACAATTATAAAATTGTTTATTACAAATTTAATGATATTTTTTAAAAATTTTAATATTACAATTTAACAAAAAACAATAATTTAATAAAAGAAAGTATTTAAAAATTAATTAAATTTGTTGGGAGATTTTATGTTCTACGATTTTAATTTCTTGTAATTTCAAAAATCCATATTTTGGCATATAACTTTTACAAATATTATTTTAAAATTATGAAATAATTGACACATATAGTACTTTTGGATGCCTTTCAGATATACTATTTACTTTTCATTTGTTTTATACTTTTTGATAAAACGAAATTACAAAGAATTTAAAAAAAAATCTGAGTTTTGGCTATAATAATTACAATTCTAAATTCGAAGAAACTAAAATAGATTGTAAATTTAGAGTTTTATATGTACTTGTACTTTTTATTTCATCTTTGAAACCCTCATTTTTTTCTCTATTCAACCATGTAGAACACTTAAGGTTTTGACAATAAACTAAACTTAAATAATTTTTCTATGTACGGTCCTGTTCATTATATGGCCTAAAAGTTATTCAATTTAGTTCAAAATCGTATCAAAATTTCAATTTTTTTGAGCCATTTTTTAAAAAATCCACAATTTTTGTAATAAAATTTTGAAAAAAATCAAAATTATAAAATTGTTTAATAAAAATTTAATGATATTTTAAAAAAAAATAATTTGATAAGAAAAAAATATTTAAAAATTAAAATAAAAAAAAAATTTGTAGGAAATTTTAAGTTCTACAATTTTAATTTCTTGTTATTTCAAAAATCCATAATTTTGGCATACACACTAGAATTGTTTTAATTTTTTACATTTTTGGATATAAATTTTACAAATATTATTTTAAAATTGTAGAATAATTTAGACATAGTAATTTTCGATGCTTTTCTGACATAATTTTTACTTTTTTCATTTGTTTTATACTTTTTGATAAAACGAAATTAAAAAAAGAACTTAAAAAAATTCTTTATTTTGGCTATAATAATTACAATTCTAAATTCGAAGAAACTAAAATAAATTGTAAATTTAGAGTTATATATTTTCTTTCCAATGGCCAGAATCCCATTTTAATATCTTTAACAATTTAAAAGTTACTCAATTTATTTTAAAATCGTAACCAAATTTCAAATGTTTTGAGCCATTTTTTAAAAAATCCACAATTTTTGTAATAAAATTTTGAAAAAAATCAAAATTATAATATTGTTTATTCCAAATTTAATGATATTTTTTAAATTTTTAATATTAAAATTCAACAAAAAAAAATAATTTAATAAGAAAAATTATTTAAAAATTAAAATAAAAACCAGCGAAACTATGCGAAATTCGAAAAAAAAATAAAGACAAAATTTGTAAGAAATTTTAATTTTTACAATTTTAATTAATCTTAATTTCAAAAATCCATAATTTTGGAACAGAATTTAACTTTTTATATTTATAATTTTTAAATTATGAAATAATTTACTCACATAGTACTTTTGAATGCCTGTACTTTTCATATTCATTTAAAAATTAATGATTATTAAATACTTGAATAAAGCTTTAAAAACGTTTGTTAGTAATATTTTATTTGACGTTACAAAGAATTCATGTCAGATCAATAATTAAATTTGTTGATGTTGCCATGGTAACTTTAAAACAGGCGCGTTTTTAAAAGTTGGATTTAAACACGCTGGGGCGTAGTTTAAATAATTAAAATAGGATACCAATAAAAAATAAAATTATGTCTAGAGTGCCAATAAAAAGTATAATATTTTTCTGTTCTTTATAGTGATTTTAATTTCACTTTGATTATATTATTACTTATTGCCCGCCAGCGTAATATCAATATTATAATTAAAATATACGTTTCAGGCAACTAGAGTATTATTTTACAATTTTTTTTTCAGTAAAAAATCCCTTCAACAAACAACAAAGAGAATTTTATTTGAATTCAAATGTGTCGACTAATCGGCAAAATAAGGGTCTTCAAAAAGACCTTCATAAAAAAAAATATAACAAAGCGACATCGTTGGAATGCCCATTAGTACATTCCTGAAAATCAAGAAACCACGGCAACACAGTCCAATTTTCGTAACAAAAGACAACTGCCTGATTTATTTAACATGACAAGCACCAATTTTTACATCTGACGTATTCTCAAAGCTTTATTTTCACCATTGGCAATTTCATTATTTTCCATTACATCAAAAACGATATGACTGCCTCTCCTTATCTTCATAAATTTTTAATTTGTGTGTAGTCGTCTCTCCCCATATTCGCGATTTCCAAAGACCATATTAGGGACCCAGTCGAGCCGGCTCGTGAGTAGAAAGAAGCTAGTCCCATTTTCATTTTCATCTTTGTTGTGTCTGCCCTTATATAAAATTTGAGAATAATCATCATAGCGCAGCCAAATCAACGGAAATTTCGACATCGAAATAAAAGTAACCAGTGACGGAAATCAAAGCGATAAGGTTTTATTATAAAAATGAGTTTTTGAAGCCTTACTCAAAGTCATTATCTGTGTATGAAAGGACCATGGCCATTTTTATAGGGGTTTTGGACCCACCCTCAACACCAACGAGTTATATGTCATTAGAAAGGTATTTTTACGTAGAATGATAAGTGTAATTCAAAAACATACCTTTGGCACGCAGTTTTGAGTTATAGTGATTTGAATTGATATGATTTTTAAACTATGATATTTACTTCTTTTATTTACAGGGTATTAACACATGGTTTCGTGCCAATATTAAGCTATAGCCTTTTTAGTATTTTATGAAAGGTTAGTACCCAAGGTTAACCTTCCTTTCAAATGAAACAATTAGCTCAATTCTGATTAGGTTTATTAGTATAAAGTGTTATAACTTAAAATTATATTCAATTCTTCTCTTCTTCATCAACCATTATATTATTTATATTCGCCACCCGTAGCTGGATTGACATAAAGAAACGACAGAAATTAACGTAATATTGTAGTATACTATACCTACTGTATACAGGGTGTTCAAAATTTGCGTACTTTTGCTCACCCTGTATACATTTTGGTAGAACTTAAAAAGTTAAGATAGGCACATGTAACCCGTTTTATCCGATTTTATGTCGTTTGGCCGTAGCACTCATTTAGAATTGTCTATTTCAAAACAATTCATTTTATAATATAAGTATAATATTTTTTTTGAAATCACCCAGATAGCACATATTAATCCATTGGATTTCCATTGGACATACCGACTGTCCAATGGACATCCAGAATTTTACAGATGGACATCCAATGGACGTTCAGTGGACGATACAAATGTCTCACTCCTGGACGTCCGTCTGGACTCCATGAAAGGTCCATACATGGATACTTTTTGTATTGCTGTTATTTATGGACATCTGATGGACATCCACACCGACACTAATAAGTATTAAAATAAAATTGCCACTAAAGTAGAAATAAATTTACTGTTATTAATAATTATAATAACATATTATGGTACATCTTTACGATTTATTTATATGTGTTTCTCTCCGCTGATCTTCTCAGCCATTTTTTAATTGCATTTTCCGTAGTTTTCTTATCAGAGCCGTTGTGGATCTTCAGCAGCAGCTGGAAAAGAATTTTAGAAAAGGATTTTCCTTAAATCAAATTGAACAACAAACAGTAATAAATCTTTTAACAAACGCCGAATTGGCAAATGGGCTAATTAGGATTTTCCACGATGTTATTAGAAAACAAACGATTTGCCTGTCTATAATGTTTTTTGTTAATTTTTGGAATCTTATAATTATTGTTAGTATTAAAAATGATACTTAGCTTTATTACCAGCAGATAACATATACCAGAAACAAGCTCAACATAATGTTAATAGTGTGATTAAAAAATTAAAAAGGCGCCGAACAACCCAACCTAAAATAACTAATAACTTGTAACTAGAACTAGAACTTCTTCTTTCCCAAAAACAAATCTTTCGTGGCCTTTTACTTTATATCTGGTCAATAAGGTAATAAAGGAAAGGTATTTTAATAAAATTGTAGTTTGATAATATAATTATAATTTTTTATTATAAGCCGAACATAGTTCTACCTTAATAATATTGGTACTTATCAATGCTAGAACATTCCCTCATTTGGGACAGTTTTTGGACTTCCACTGGACTACCTGAATCTGTGTATCCAATGGATAACGGAAAGAGGACGTCCAATGGTCGTCCATTTAAAGTCCATGGACATCCAGGTCATTGTTTGGACAAAATATGGACGTACAATGGACGTCGTGTGCTGTCTGGGCAGCTTCTCAGGACGAGTCTAAAAATGTAAAAATATATAGAGTGTTCCAAAATATGAACATCATATGTTTCACTTTCCTGGAGGACCCTGTATATTTGTAAATATTTTTAAAAAGTAGTATTTATCGACTTACATAATATCAGTGAAATAGAAGTTTACGAATATATTCCATTTCGGCATAAAACTCCGTGGCGTCGGTCATGATTAATAATAATAATAATAATAATAATATTTATTGATCCTTTCGGACATTTACAAATGTATAGGACAAGCCACATAAGAGTATAAATAAATAAAATAAAATAAATAAATAAATAAATAAATAAATAAATAAATAAATAAATAAATAAATAAATAAATAAAATATAAGACATATTAAAATTGTTAAAAACATGTATAAATGGAAGTTTTAATCCTGCATATGGAATGCCATTTTCGAATTTTGTAGTTTTATGTTTGGGTAGTACCAATAAATTGCTGTATCTAGTTTGGTATTGATGTATGCTAGAATTACTGAGGAATTTTGAAAGATTTTCCTTTATATACAGTAGGCTTCTATATATGTAGATTCAGGGAAAAGGCACAATTTTTTTGTCAATAAAAATAGGCCTGCTAGAATCTCTGTAATGTAAATTAAATATGGATCGGATTATTTTTTTTTGAGCTATAAACACTCTATTATTTTCAGTAGCGTTGCCCCATAATACAACATTGTACAACAACTGACTGTGAATTAAAGCATAGTAAATATGAATAAGTGCTTCTAGAGGCATTGATTGTTTAATTTTGGAAAGTGCATAATAGGATTTATTAAGTTTTTTTACTCTCTCGTTAATATGTTCACTCCATCTTAGATTATTGTCAATATATATTAATAAAAATTTTGTACATTTAGTAGATTGTATTTCAGTGTTATCAATGTTAAGTTGCAGAGATACATCTTCTATACAATTCATAGAATGAAAATACAAACATTCAGTTTTACTCAAGTTGACTATTAACCCATTTTCTCTACACCAAGTGACAAAGCATTGAACCAGATTCGTGGTTACTGTTTGGAGTTCATCGCGGGTTCCTGCTGATATTGCCATAGATATGTCATCCTCAAAAAGGGATACAACAATTGTTTAATATTACTCGGTAAATCGTTTATAAATAGAAGAAAAATTAACGGTCCCAGCACAGACCCCTGAGTAACCCTAATATTTATATTGTGAAGTTGGGAAGCTTCCTTACCAATTTTTACTTGAATTTGTCTATCAGTTAGGTAATTAATTACCCAGTTTAAAAAATCCCAAATTATACAGTTTGCTCTCAATGAATTTAATATTTAGACAATCAAATGCTCGTGACAAATCGAAGAAAACTCCTGCAACTTGTTTGCCCGCATCTAACTCCTTATAAATATTTTCCATAAGGCTGCAAGCAGCTGACTGCGTTGATCTGCCTGATCTAAACCGATGTTGTGACTCATCTAACAAGTGAAATTTGTTTAAAAAATTAAAAATTTAGCAGAAATATTGTCCAATCCGGTAGATTTTTTGTTTCTTAAATTTATTATAACCTCTTCCACCTCGTTAAATTCGACAGGTTTAAAGAAAAATGTATTTTCAGACATCTTGCAAACAGTACATGAACTTGGCCTAGTATTTCCGTAATATTCATTCAAAGCTTTCAGTTATATTAACAAAATAATTAGCAAACGATTCTGCCACCGTATATGAGTCAGTTAGTACGGAACCATCAATATTAAGTGTTATACTTTTAGTATTATTTATTCTACCCGTTTCACTGTTTGCGATGTTCCAAACTGTCTTCGATTTGTTGCTTGATTTATCAATCAAATTTTTATAATGATTAGCTTTGGATTCTCTTAGCAGTGTCGTGTATTGTAATTTTGCTGTCTTGTAAACTATTTGGGAATCATTGTCATTCTTAACCTCGGGAGTGTAATCCAGGTTGGTTTTTGTTTTTTCGTTCCTGGGTTGTATAATTTTTGGGGACAACATTTGTCTAAAGTGTAATTAAAAATATTTAAAAACATTTCGAGAGCTAGATCTACGTCGACTGAACTATACATTTCATCGAAATTAGTATTAGATAGTTCATGAGAAAATTCGTCGAGGTTTTCTTATGAAAAATTTCGGTAATACGATGATGGAGTAGCTGTTATTGCATTTTTATTGACTGCTGGGATCCGACAAGTTAAAATAAATATTATGTGGTCACTTAAACCCGCTTCAAAAACCTGAGTAGTACAGAAACTACTGTTTATATTTGTCAAAATATAGTCAACTTTAGTAGAACTAGTTTGTCCCAATTTATTAGTACAGACTCTTGTAGGTGTAAGTGACGTATCTACTAAATTATAACAGAGTAGGAGCTCCTGCAGTAACATTTTGTGTGTTGTATTTACAAGATAGTCAACATTTAGATCACCACATAGGAAAATACTGAAGTTTAGATTACTAACAAATTCTAAAATGGCATTCAATTGCAATATAAATAACTCAAAACTTCCTGATGGTGGTCTATAAATGCTTAAAACACATACTTTTGTATTTCACTCTGTATATACAGGGAGGTCCACGGTATTCACAACAATCTCTGACGTACCTTCCATTTGGAATATCTTTTTAGTGATTTATCCCTTTTAACAGATATAGGTACATTTTATATTAAATACAGACATTTAAAATAGGCAAGTGGTAATTACCAGTCAAGGATGTAGTTTGTGCTCAAGCTATAGCGAGGGATGGCAAAATAGTCCGAAACTTGTTAAGAACTTATTTCTATCGAGAACACTGCCTTCCGAGTTGTGTATTATATTGTTTCCACTCCAGTTCTCTTAAATAAAAACAAGTTTTTTAATTATAAACCTGTCATTTAAATCAGTAATCCTATAACTTTAAATCCATATAACTCGGGACTGCGGTACCTAAGGTATGTTTTTGAATTAAAATTATTATTCTATCTAAAAATACCTTTCTGATGACATATATTTTATTGCTGTTGAGGGTGGGTCTAAAATGCTCATTGTCCTTTGTATTAAACCTGATGCATTTAGTATTTTTTAAAAACTATTTGTAGTTGGTTATATTAAGTTTAGTTTTATTAAAATACTTAAACATATAATTAATTATTATATATGGTTCAACAAAAATATAACCTCACCTTTTTTTTTATTAACAGTGAGAATCAATCAAATAAAACCCATTGAGTTCAATTATCTACCGTAATTTGAGCTAGATTTTTGAATGAATTAATTTAAAAATTCAAATTTCTAATTATTTGAATATGCCGCCATTACGATCGTGACGTCACTTATGTGCAATGAAATTACCGTAAAGCCATTAACTGAAAATGTGTAAAGAAGAGAATACAAATGAACAACAGATGTTAAATCTCACTTATACAGACAAAGATGGAGAAAACCATTATATGATAATTGGATAAAGATCAAAACTTGGACCTATCCACTGTGAATTCGCATTCAAAATCGAGAGAGATAAATAGATATTAGATTCCGCTGTTAGATAAATAATTTGCTGTTTGGTACATAAGTGCTGGGCACAAGCGTTCCTGATTAAGTGAAAGGTCGCGTCCGCGTCTGCTTACTGTATATTTTACTGTCACTGTTGTAGTTTATACTCTGGTTGATAATTTTCCGTCTAGGATCCACCCCAAATGAGATTTTGGTAAATTTTATATCATAACAATATATTTTGATAGTGTCCCGTATTCTGCAGCTATTTATTCTCAATAAATACCGAGCTCTGTTGTATTGAGTACTAAATCTACTAATACGACTTCATTAATTCAAATTTTAGTCCATACCTCTTGGTCAGATTTGGAAGGGGTCATCTTTTAGGTCTTTCTTCTACATTAATTTTAATTCGGTGTAGGTGGTACAGCTATTTTTTTGTCCTTGTCACTTGATGTACGCTTCTTTCTCTACTTGTTCTACATTCATTTTTCTTTTCTTTTCTTCTTCTCCTTTTATGGTAGGGCCACTACTTGAGTTAGTGTCTGCATTTGGGGATTTTTCTTCCGTTTTCGGTCTGTTTTACCGTCGTTTATTTCTTTTTGTAGCTCAATTTTTGCCACTGAATGGTACCCCAATACTTGTTTTTACCCATTCAGAGTCACTATCTGCTTTTTGTCTGGCATCTGTTCTAAAAACAAAATGCTGAAAAATAATAATTCTATTTGTTAAATTAAAGCTAAAAATCTGATTTGACCTGTAGGTACATGGCCTCTCGTCATCTTTGAATCAAAAATTAACATGTTAACATCTTGTTTAGTAATGACGTCATCACTCATAGCAACTGTCACTTCCGATTATTTGATTAACACTAAAATCTAATCAGATCTAATCTAGGGTATAAGAATCTTGTATGCAAAAATTCAGTTTCTTTAATTCAGCAGTGTTTGAGTTATCATTACTACAACATACATCCTAAACACACACTAACATATACACATACAGACATCATCGCGAAAATATAAAAATCGTATTCTAGGGACCTTAAAACGTGTTTATACATTGAAAACTCACTACCCAATTTTTAGCATGATTACTATACTTCTCTTTTCTGAAGGTCGAGGGGTAAATATCACTAAACTAATAATTGTAAATATATGCAATCACAACAATCTTCAGTATAAATAATCCTGTAGTAAAAAAAAATTGTTCCAATTAATAAAAAAAATAAAGAAAAATATTATTTTGATAATCTGCCAAGACGTGACCTTGACGTTTTAAAAGCCTACTGAAAGTAGTGCGCCCTAAAAATTAATTGAAATCTTTTTTGGACAAACTACGATTTGGTTAGGCTCCCGTATTTACGTACAGTTCAGGAATAAACACAGTACACATTGCCCGAAAAAAAACCCTGAGAGTTGCTTTATAAAAATTATTTAACGTATGAAAATTTTCCGGTTGACATTTACCTTGCATTTAAAACAATATTTTCTAGAATGACAAATTGTTACTTTTAAGTATTTATAATTTTCCATATATGTTATTACAAAAACATAACGTATTAATCTTTTAGTTTAGTAATTATTGTTGAACAATTATTTGAAGAAATATTGAAGGCGAAGACGATATTTTCTAATGATTTGACCGCACTATAAAAATAATCCATGGGTTTATCATCTGTTATGTATATTGCTGGGATGATCTTTGTATTCTTCCAATGATATTTCACTGTACAGGTAATTATATTTTTAACGTAAAAGCAAATTATATGTCAAAACTTCGAAAGAAAAGTGTTCGTTGTTTGCAGAACAAATTGAAATTTACGAGGCAACGCTCCGGGAGTGACATATTTATAATATATATTTTTAGGAAATACCATTAGAGATAAACGATTTTTTTTTGTTAGATTTATATATGTGGCTTCTGTAAAAAAGATAACAAAATATTTATCTCAGCTTTCTATTATTAGATAATTTAAATAAAGGGTGTAATAAATAAAATTAGAAATCATATACCACAATACCTATTTAACATATTAGACTATATTATAATATTTTTGTATTCGGGTTCGGTGAACTTAAACACTCGGTATAACTATAACTAATTTATTTATAGTAAAAACACAACTCTAATATTTATATTAAACATAATGTAACGGGTTCATTACGAACGACAATTTAATAGCATAAATATGGTTAAATATTAAAACATTAAAAATAAAATGAAATAAATAATCTAAACTAGTTAAACTTAATCTAAAGGTACAATATTTTTACATCAGGACCATAGGTTATATTTACTTATTGATAGGTAGGGGAAATTCTTCTATAACCTCTTATTCTTCAAATCTTGTGACATTTGATGGTATAGCTAATAATTATTTTAAGGTTTAGTTTTTACAGCCAGGCTTATCTTCTTTTCTTTGTAAATTCTTGTTATAATGCCTTAATGTGAAAAGTCTTCTAACCAATTTAAAGTCTGGAACTTGAACTGGAGAAAAGTTACTAGATTTTGGTAGGAAGTGATGGCAAAAAAAGTTCTTTTCTTTTGATGATTTTGATGTGCATGCTCACATTTTTCGTTTATTAACAGATTTTTGGAATATTTCCCATTTCCTTAGGAAACACATTTTAATTTGTTGAGATTAAGACAAATAAACACACGATTGTGGATATATCCTAGGATAACCCGGAAAAGTTCATCACTTCTTCGGAAAGTACTCGTTTAGGTCACCCAATACCCAATGTATGTAATACACCAACTACCCAAAATAATAATTCTAAGTCTTGCTTTCCTTGTCTTTTGTAGACCTTTTATTTTATATACAACAAACCTTACCAATGCTTGTGTCTTCCATCTGGCCGACAACTTTCAAGATTTGATTTCTTCTTGCTTTGGGAGACTACACTTGTCCCGGACTTCTGTCTTGCTGTCCTGCCTTGAATTATCATAGGAAGAGCCGCGACCTGTCTGCTCAGAGGATACAGTTGCTACCTTTGGGACCCATAGGGGACCCGCATGTTTCAGATAAGCTTGCATGTTTAACTATATACAGATTTCGTGGACTACCATTAATTTAATAAACTTGATTCTGTGTCGAGTTCTACATCAAATACGGATTTCTTTTTATTTCACTTTAATTATTTTGTTTGGAAATAACTTCTACTTCATATGATAAAAGTTATTGCCTCAAATTGTTTATAAGGGTGATTTTTAAGGTACATATATTTGAACAACACAAACAACAATCAGAGACCACAAATAACGACAAATTATAATCGAATTAAACTCTGTAATTCCTTTTCTTGTAAAATTAATCAAATTAATGTTGAGCATTTACGAAACTCTCCGATTTTCATAAAAATTGGTAGAAATCATCTACATAGTGTAAATATTACTTTCCAAAAAAATTTTTTTGCCGCAACCACTGTTAAGGACCTTTTTTCCATTTTGATAAATAGAGAGTTAAAGCACTACCAGTTTTCAACATGTATACCTATCCGTATCGATCTGCGACTGCGCACAGAGGATACGGATAGCTTTAAGTAACTCTACGGATTTCTGCGTTTACGTATCTCTTTAACGCATCACGCATGTCGTTGTCAAAATTTGGAAGGAAATCATATAAAACGAAAACCTAACCTCACTAAACGTCTTAGCAGCATACAACAGTGCAGTACATCCTACAAAAGTGTTTACAAAAATTCAGTATTTGACTATTCCAAATAGTTTCCAAAAAATAAACTTTATAACAGGTACTTACCAGACAAATTAATTCTATTAAAAACAATTTGTTCAGGCAACCACAGGCCTATTCTTAGGGGTTGTACTGTACTTTTTTAAACCGAAATAAAGATAAGCATTGGGTATCATTTAGGGCATTTGAGGTCAAAAGCCCCGTATAGGGCTGCTCTAGAAGTGCTTAATCTTGCAAAATATGTTTTAAAATCGTCATCTTCAAAATCATCATCATAATCAAAAATAAAATGATCAATTATTGCATTCATTTTAACAAAAACAATATGACAACGAAAAGTTTGGTTAGAAACCACTGTGCAACTAAGACCTAACCCCGATACGTTAAGGTATACGTGATTGAGATGCGTTTACGTTGTGTGTTGGCTTTAACTCTCTAATATATTATTTTTAAGGTTAGTTTTGTTTGGATACATCACAATGACTTACATGATGTTGCCAAGTTCTGTAAAATATCCTTAAATCAGAGTTTTTTTAGTTTATATTGACTGGTTTGTATTTTGCAATATTTTTTTTATTTTTCTTCTTCAAAATATAAACATAGTGCGATACAAAATATAGTGACTGCATGATTTTCATTATTCAGCGATATTGATATTAAGCGAAATAATATTCTTTGATCTGTGTCAGTTGGTCGGGAAGCGGAGGTCATTTTTGAATAAAATTGAAAACAAGTAGTAATTTATATATAAAATTGAAAAAAAAAATAGTTCATTAAGCCAGTTAGTGAAAAAGGAACACAAAAAGCTATAAAAAATGTGTTAGTTAGGCTGTCTTTAGACAAATTATCGTACACACTTAATCCTTGTTGGACATGTTAAAAAGAAATAAATTAATTAATCCTAATTGTATAGGTTTAGGTTAGATTTGGATAGGTTTTAGTTTGTTAGGCTCATCCTGTAACTGGTTAGCTTTAAGTTAGTATTTTTTTTAAATGCATCATTACAATATGAATGCACCTATAATAAATTAATTTTTTATTACGAGTTGTTTTATTCCATAAATTCTAATTTTAGATCTGATTTAGATTTGTAAAAAAAGTTCCCTTCTTTAAACTGGTCTTGTATCCGTCTCTGGTATTTTTTATTACGTTTTTTTATTAAATTCGGACATCTTCAAAAATTTTTATCGGGTCTAAAATACAATTTTATGATTAAGATTTGTTTATAGAGTGATTTTGAACCCATTTGAACTGTTCCTTTGTATAATTATCGAATAATTACTTTATGGTAAGTATTAAATGTAAAAAAAACTTACAATCTTTCATCTAAAGATAATTTTAAAGTACGATTATACTCTGGGCACATAAATTGCCCTTGTGGTATCATACCCCAATTTTGGAGATTATTTATCAATTCAGCTTTATTTTCATTAATTTTATATCATGTTTGTAAATTCATCACCTCACTACTAGATTTTATTCACAACTTAACTAATTTCCATTACATATATATGGCAACATCGCTTTCTTGGTTCTTTTATGACAATGATATGAAGTTAACACTGTATGTGTAAATGATAATTCTATGTTTGAATGATTTACACCGAATCAATTCGAAACATCAAATGTGTCATAATTTTACTCTTAAATCAATTCGAAACGTCAAATGTGTCATAATTTTACTTTTAAACATCAAAAACTCGAAATTTAAAATTAAGAAAAAAGGTATTTAATGTTGGTTGCGGCGATTTATTTTTCTTGGAATGTGATATTTATATGGTCTAGATGATTTGTGAAAATTTTTGTGAAAATCGGCGTATTTCGTAAGTGCTCAACTTTTTCCCATAGTATAGTAGAATATATATCCTTAGTAGTGAGATCTTTGCTCAAACCTGAAAATAATATTGAGGGTTACTTACACATAATAATTAATCAAATATATAAATTATTGATTTTGTTTTATCAATACTTACTAAGAAGTTGTAAACCTATACAGTATATACTTTTAGGTGTAATTATATTGAATTTTGTTAACATCTTATAGATAATTCGTTAATTTGTTATATAATATTGACATTTGTTAGATCTGAAGCCCTGTGACAGTTGAGGTTGACACTTTGCTAATTTCCTCTTAACTTGATACATTGTGACCTCTTACCATTAGGCATTCACCCATTTAAAAAAAATCAAACAATTTAGAGAAAATTGAAATAGATTCAGTCAAACTAGGAATTGGTGTTTTAATTAATACCCCATGACCCCGTTGCGTTAATAAAAAGAAAAGTAGTTATTTTTGTTTTCCAACTATAGGAGGAAACTTATAACAATAAATAACAACTAACAATATTAATTTATATCAGCGCGCTATCGTCTTCTGTTTCCTCTCCGGCTCTTCCAAATATATATTAAATTAGTTTGTAGTACCTTCGATCTCAGAAAGCCCCACGTTGTAAAGACATTTTAAATTTGTTTGTGGTGCCTTCAATATTAGAAAGCCCCACGATGTAAAGACATTTAAATTGGTATGTTCTTTTAACACCAACAGAAAAAAAATATAACCAATTTTTTGCTGTAAATATTTACAAATCTTTTTGAATAAAATTAAATATATTTACAGCTTAATGCTCTAATCTAAGTACAATTAGTTTTTAATAAATATTTGAATTAAATGTTCTTAATTTTGTTTTGATATGCATTTTTTTTATTAAATCGTGTTTTTTCTTCAAAATCTTCTTAAAAATGTTTAAAAAAAACGTTGATGTTAAAAATCATCAGGACCGTACTTAGAAAAGTCAAAACCTAAAAGAAAAATAATTTTGGCAGAATTTTTGCTCTTTGCGTACATAATATATTTTAAAAATGTAGTTGCACGGTATTTTAAGTGTAATTTTTTTAATTTTCGTTCTTTTTTAAATTTAAGTATATAATATTAAATCAAATAGAGCAATAGCAATAAAAAATTACAGTAAAAATATTGTTTAAATCGTCATATTTTCGGACAACTAGTCTTCAGTTACAATAAAAATAATTAATAAAGAAACACCCTGTATATTTAAAAATTATGAATTTAAAAAATATAGTTATGTTTATTTTTGAAGTTTGAAGACTTATAGTAACTTTTATCGTAAAACAAAGTGAGAATTAATAGATAATCTAGCAAATATTTGTTTTAAATCAATTCAATTCCTACATTAAAAAATAAGCCACGAATACGAGCCCGAAACCTCGGAAGCCGCACGTGGCTTTCGTCCTTTAATTGTTTTCCCCCATAATCCACAACGTCGACCATTTTTAAAAGAAATAAGTTTATCAGGGAAACACATGTGTTTTCGAAGCGGCGACCCTAGGTCATGTATTTGGGGTTGGCGTTTTTTACCCCCGATTTCGACTGTTTCGCGGGGTTGTCACAGCAACGGCTAGGGGTGGACGCGGGCATGCGCCATTCGAAAAAAAAAACCGCGGGTTGTAAATAATTAATAGAGAAAAATGGCCGCTTTTTACGCCACTGATGCATGCAACATATGACAAGAGAGGTGATTGCTTGCGTCTTTACTTCTTGGTTGAAGTAGTTATACAGGGTGGTCTATAATAGAAGTGTTTCATAAAAGTTGTATGGTGAAAGCATTTAAATTCTACTTTTAATACAGTATGCAAAATTGTCAGTATTTACTTATAAGTATCAGCATCAGCATTAAGTAAATACTGAAATGTATATTAAAAAATAAATGCTGATACTTAGAAGTATCTACCGATTATTTTATTATTTAGTTGAAATTTGATTACAAAAAAAATACAAACGCCCGTGAACACTTTTTCGAATCAAACCTCAAAGAATTTACTTTTCTACATTTATTTATCGACCATCATGTCGTTCGTTTCGTCCAAAAGTGAAGAAAATATCAATGAGAGTGTTTCAAAAACTAAAGAGTCGGATTTAACATTTGTGGCCAAATTTTTGCTGGATAACCCTATTATTTTATAAAACAGGAAATTATCCTATTATTTTAAATAAAGGTAAAACTCCCGCAATAAGTAAAAAAAAGACCTCTTAGCAACGCTTAAACAACATTATGAAAGTAAGTTATAATGCCTTATTATAAAATGTTGTAAGAATGTACCTACTAAAAAAACGTTGTAGATAGTTTTGGAAAACCTACCGATTCGAAAAATTATTAAAAAAAATTAATAATTATTGTTTCACACGAGAACGATACTTTTCTCGTCTTGCCTGGTTTCGTAAAACCGAGACGAGAGCGAGACGGAGATCTTTTTGAAAATTATTTAGGCGATACCGAGACCACGTACGGCGAGAGTCTCGTTCATATTTCTTCAGAATCGGTTTCTGAATTTCCGATAAAAATAAACTAGCAAGAAATATAAAAAATTGATTTTTTTTTATAATAAAAGAAAGGTCTGCTTAGGTTACGATAAATTTAGGAAATCTAAAATCTGCTAACCATCTGTGAAATATTTTATTTTATATAAAATGACCCTCTCAATGTGTTTCGACTTTTTTAGGTCTGCCAAAAAATTTGAGGGTAATAAAATTGTATGACCTAGTTAAGTCTTAATTACCTACACAGAGAGAAATGGGTTATTTGAATCATATTGGTTGACTGTAATTTTGTTGCATTTACTAAATATTATTTGTATGGAATAAATTTTGTTATTTGTATGAACCAATAGGATTATTTGGATCCAAAATGATTAAACTAAATATATTGTTATTTGAATGAACAAAATTTAAACGGTACGTGTCACATGACTGTAAACCTTGTTCACAATTGGTCAAGTGGGAGGAACTTAACGATAAATTTGAGACGATCTTAATGCATCGGATCTTCCAAGCTTTGAACATGATGTACCTGATCAGATCAGAAATCAGACCACGCCATGTTTGCTTAAGTTTTGTGTTTGTGCTGTAGCTTGTTTCTAAATTGGGATTTATGTTTTAAAATGTCTGAATATTTAGAGACAATAAAAGTAGAAAAATGTCTTTTAATATTTCAAGGTGAGCGCTTCTTTATAATGTTATTTTAGGTTAAGTAAATTTCATGAGCATTACCAATGCACTTTTAACTCATTTTTTAGTTTTGAGATGTTTTTACGAACTGTTACTCAATAAACTATAGGTAGGTATGCATATTTATTATAATAAGGATTATAAAACTTAACAAAGCAATATCGGTCGTTTCAATTGTTATTTCGTAGTGAGATTAGCCCAATAACCTAATAAATAAAAAAGTAAATTATTATTAGTAAGTATAATGTGTCAAGCAAATCATGTAAAACTAATAAGCATTGTAAATATTTTAGGGATAAACAGAAAGGAGTGGCTTTCATTCAAGAAAACATTTTTTTCATTTAACTAAAAGTTTTTTTTCAATCAAGAAAACATTTTTTTCAATCTAGAAAATATTTTTTTCGATCAAGAAAACATATTTTTAAATCGATAAAATATTTTTCTCATCCAACAAAACATTTTTTTCATTCAACAAAACATTTCTTTTTATTCAAAAACATATTTTTTTCATTCAACAAAATCATTTATTTGGATATTTAAATAAACAGTTTTGTTGAAACAAATAACACTTTTTGTTCGACCTATCCAAATAACATATTTATTTGGTTCAAATAAAATTTGGTTAATTCAAATAATCTGTTTTCTCTGTGTAGAAACTACATTTGTTGCTGAAGGTATGTGTGCAGAATAAAACATTTAAATAAAATTTTCAATTATATTGAAAATAGGAGTAACGAAATCAACATTAGCTCAAATTCGACAATTGTAATTTTTTTTAAACGGTGTCTGATTAGAGGTTAACAGCCTTATTCATAAAAACTTACAAACCTTTTACAACACACTTATAGCGTTGTCATCAAAAAATATTATTAATAAACGTATATTAGCGTTACAAACCTCTTATAAAGGATTTGTAAGTTTGTTAAATTTACAACAGGCTGTTCCCTACTTTAAACGTATTTTAACCTAACTTTGTCAAAGAACTTGTTCGTCGGCGTAAAAACTATTAAAAAAATTGACCCATGTTTGCTGTAAGACATTGAATTTAAAAAGAAGTATAGATTCAATAAAGACCCGATAAGGCATATATCGTGGAATTGGTGAGTGAAGATCTAGTTGTTCATAGTAGGGGTCGTGGAACTTCACCAGAATTGCAAGGGCTCAATGCATTACACTGTTGGAGCAGAAAAGAGGAAATAAAAAATTTAAAGAGCTTTCAGTATGTAATAATTTACAACATTTAAGGTACAAGACAATGCTGGGGATCTACATGGTCTTAGCCAACCCTCGCTCAGCCGAATATGTATAAAAGTGGCTAGAGCAAAAATTCGTTCGGCAACCACAATGCGATGTCGTCTGCTTTGCAGTTCGGTAGAGCTGGTGGAGCACCTCCTCCAGTCCAAAAAATTTCACGCTGTTGCACCTTTTTCTCCTTCTTCACCTGCATTTTTTACATACCCTATTATGTTTTTAATTGGGCCATTGTGCGCTTTGTTCCCGTACACGAATTAAAACAAAAAATAATTCACAAATTGTATAATTCAAAAACCTAATACAAACAAAATTTAGTAAATTATTTGTATAAATTCACCTGTTGTGAATGTCTTCCCATGCACTTTTTTTATTTTTATTGGTGTTTGTATCTGTATTTTTATTTTCAATTATTGTGACTCTTTTCCTCAATAAATCCTTATAAGAGATGCTAGATGACTCAAAATATAAAAGAATAATCAAACAAGTGAAAACCGACAATATTTTTGCCGTAATTTCGAGCTTTCGAATAAAGTCACGAAAATAAATTTCTATATCGGTATATAACTTATATATTACAGTATACAGGGTGGCGAAAATTTCATTGCAATGTATTGTGATCTCGAAAACTGTAAGATACAAAGTCGGTTAAATGGAAAAGATATCAGGGACGATTTTCATAGTTGAAAAAACCAAAATTGCTCATTTTTTATTTTTCCCCAGTGCTTTTATTTTAAATAATAGATAATGTACAGGACCGTATTTAAAAGCCTTTATACCAAATAGTTAATAGAATTAATTAAAATAGAATTAAGTGGATGAATTCATAAAAAGTTCAGGTCCGTAATTGAAAAAAAAACTGGGAATGGCCAGATTCAAAATCTAATATTGTTCTCATACAAAAAATTTAAATACAGTTTTTTATATTGTTCAGCATAAAAGGATTAAAAAATGTGCAATTTCGATTTTTATCAATAATTATGAAAGCCGTTCCTGATAGCTTTGAGAAATAATTTTCAAATTGTCCACTTGCGTTACAGTAAATCTTTATGTACATACAAAAACGTTTGAATTGTGACGTTTGGTGAGGTTATAAAAATTTTGAAACTCACAAATTAACATAACTTCACTAAAATCCCTAAAAAGTGCATTTTATCTATATATTAGTTACTAACCTGTTACTACAAATTTATGAATAGCACAAACTTTAAAACGTATTGTAAGCTTACAGAGCGTTTTAACTAAAGGTGAGTTTAAACAGCAAATAAAATAAAATAAAATAAGAAAGTTAAACATGCACATCTCTATGAGAGTGTTTATACATGAAATAACCTAAAATAAGAAATAGATGACCAACTTTTATCTTTTTACCTTATTTTATTTTATTTTGTTTGGAAATCGATACCGCGCATGACCCAAATCTTTTCTGATGTTTGGGATAGGTTTATTACATAAAAAGCTGTGATTTGATTGGTTTTTTCTTATTTTACTTTAGTCATCTGTATAAACCAATGTTTTTTCCCTTAATTCTTATTTTATTTTATTTTATTCCTTATTTTATTTTATTTGCTGTTTAAACTCACCTTAATACACGTTTAAAAAAATGAATTAAAATATTTTTATGAATAAGAATGTAAGTTTTTAACCACACTGTTTTATAGTGATTGAAGGAAGGCCCCTAAAGTGAATCCGAATTTTTTTTTTTTTTTGAGCTAGGCTAAAAACATAAATGAAATGGATTTATTACGTAGGAGGCTGTGATTTTAAATCTGAGTGTAATTTTTAGTTCTAAATAACTTTCTGAAATAAGTTTTTTTGATATTGTCAAATCAAAAATAAGGGTATTCCTATTTTTTGCCCGCCTCTGTACACCATTTAGAAATTTGAAAGTTTGACGCCTGCAAAAGCAGTTTTACGCAATACACCAACTTTTATCAAGAATAAAATTTTTTGTCAAATGAATGATATAAATTTTTCTAATATGTTGCAGACTATTTGAGTCGCACTGTATATATTTTTAAGAGGTATTCGCCGGCAAGCAATTTTCGCAAAAACTGACACCTGAACCAAGACTAAATTGAGTCAAAATTTCAAGGTGTTTCATACAGTTTTTAATTTTTTTGAAATTAATAATTAAAAAAAAAATAAGCAGGCACCGCTGGCCGCCATGGTCCAGCAAAAATTAAAGTAGATAAAAAATACTGTACTGTACAAGAAAAATCAAGATGGTTTATTAGAAAAAAAGTAAAATTAAACGTGTGATAAACTGTAAAAAAAATCCTAGATACTATAAAAATGATGGATAGTCACGACATCTATCGTAGGTTGATGGGTACCAACCAGGAAGCCGCTAAACAGGATAAAATTATGTGTAAAAGCGACTAACCAAGTACAACTTGGTATCGGTAGATGGAGCCCATCATACTTCCTTAGGTAAAGTACATAGAAATACTTGGGGTATACAGAGTAGGATATTAAAACTATGCATTCTGACAAAGTACCACTGATGATTCCTATAAGGATGAAACATGTATGGTAATGATCGGAGTGTATAGCTTCAAAAACTTACTCTATCTGTTTTTGAAAATCCTAGATATTGCTTGCAGTTTAATTTTTTATATTTTTTATTATCATATATGATATTTGCATACTAAAATGAGTGCTTTTTGCTTGTAAAAGTTATTTGGTTAAACACTCCTCTTGATCCCTCTGTAGTGACACTCCTCTTGATAAAATTTTCTATCAAATGAATAATAAAAATTTTTCCCATATGGTGCAGACTTTTTGAGTCGCACTGTATATACAGGGTGGGCCAATTACCTTCCCGCGGTTTGTGGTGTCGAAACTAGTAAAGATATTAAAATGAAAAAAAAACTGTTTTATTTGGTTCAAAAATCCCTTAAACTAGACAATATTTTCATTTATACAGAGTGATCCATATACGGGCGGCTAAAAAAATTTTAATTTTTTTAAATGACACACCCTATATATTTTTACATTTTTAGATTACTACTTTAGTGGCCTTTATGACAATATTTTATTTTTTTAAATCGGATGCTGCGTTGCCAAGATATTCAAATTTTTATTAAATTTTCTCAAAATTATTCAAAAATTAATGTATTTTCCGAATTTGAAAATGAAGCTTTTGGTTAATGTTAGTTTAGATATGGATTTACCTCGTCCATATTTCATAATTATTTAAATATGTACAGGGTGTTTATAATATAAGGTTAAAATTTCAAAATTGTAATTATAAAAATCTTTGTTTTTTAATGAAACACCCTGTATATTATTTAATATTTAGAAAGCCTAGTATGTGGTATGTATAGAAGGACTGTAGAATAGGCTTTCTAAATATTAAATAATATACAGGGTGTTTCATTTAAAAAAACAAAGATTTTTATAATTACAATTTTGAAATTTTAACCTTATAATATAAACACTCTGTACATATTTAAATAATTATGAAATATGAACGAGGTACATCCATATCTAAACTAACTTTAACCAAAGCTTCATTTTCAAATTCGGAAAATACATTAATTTTTGAATGATTTTGGAATGTAGCGATTTTTCAGAAAATTTAATAAAAATTTGAATATCTTCGCAACGCGGCATCCGATTTAAAAAAATAAAATATTGTCATAAAGCCCACTAAAGTAGTAATCTAAAAATGTAAAAATATATAGGGTGTGTCATTTAAAAAATTACAATTTTCTTAGCCGCCCGTATATGGATCACTCTGTATAAATGAAAATATTTTCTAGATGTAGGGATTTTCGAACCAAATAAAACAGTTTTTTTTTCATTTTGATATCTTTACTAGTTTCGACGCCACAAACCGCGGGAAGGTAATTGGCCCACCCTGTATATAAAAAATATTTTCTCGAATGGCGTTAAAATTATGGGGTATAAGTATCCACTCCGATTGTATAAACTTTTTTTAAATGTATTTTTTACTGAAAAATCTAATTAAGCACCAAAGTTTTAATAAAATTTCAATGAAGGCAAATTTTGACTTTTGATTTATAAATTTTAACACCTTTTAACATTTTAGAAAGGTTCATCTTTATTTCAATCATTTCCATAATATTTAAAAGGCAAACTTAACAAATCTAGAATAAATAACAACAGTATCCAAGTAGCTCAGCTACTTTGTTCAGTACTATGTTATATCATGTCTGAAAACAGAGTTCCAAAATTCGAAACCGTTCTCGAGTTATAGCTGTGACGGTCAGACTGACAGACAGACAGACGGACGAAAACAGAAATCCAAAATTTGAAACCGTTCTCGAGTTATCGCTGAGGTAGACTGAAAGACGCACGCACAAACGGACATACAGACGGTTTCAGTTGACTTAGGACATTGAAACTAGAAAGTGGGCGAGCTATTATGACCAGCTATCGATTGCTGAAAACAGAGTTCCAACAACAGACAGACAGACGGACGGACAAACGGATGGAGGGACAGACGGACGGACAAACGGACGGACGGAAATTGTAAAGTAAATAAGTACATCCTTTGTTTCCATACTTAATAAAATGGAAATGGACAAAAAAAGGGAAAAAATCAACATGAAGAAAAAATAAGAATTACTGAGAGAAAGAATAAAGTAAAAAAGTTATAACTGGAAAAAAATCACAATATTATAGTTAATAATAAAAAGATAATTAAATGATGATTAAATTATTACTATTATTACTATTATTAAATTATTACTATTATTAAAAATGAAGTAAATGTTTTTTCCTTCAGATTATTTTCGAGATTTTCGCAATGGGACTTGTTTATCCCCAAGAGCTTGGCAATAATCATAAAGGTTCGTTTTATCTAGTGTTATAACCTTACGAATGCAAATATCCTACATAAAATTTAATTTTAATGCTTCTACTTCCTACTGTAATCGACTTCTAAGTGACCTATTGGGATCACAACGATTCAATAAAATTTTATGAATTGTAAAATTTTATATCTACATAATTAACTAAATAATTGAGAAATGAATAGAAATGTTTAGCATGGTTTAGAGCGAGAGCTGGGACATTATTAAAAAATAAGTTACCGTTACCGTTAATAAAGTAACTGTAATGCGTTATTGTAACTTCGTTAATTTTAAAGTCAAAAAGTAACGCGTTAATGTAAAGTAATGAATAAAAATATACTGTACATTTTTATTTTTTTAGATTTTATAGAATAAAAAAAGTCCCTCAAGTATCCTAAGACTAGTAATTTTCAAAGACAAAATATTTTTAAAACAAAAATTTCAATATTTATTGATTTTGGTTCTTTTCTCTTTAAAGACCAAAATTATATATTGAAAATTTAAAAAAAAAAATCTGTCTTATAGTATTTTCATTATTGTTTGAATAGCAACAAATCATTTGCCACACGTTTATTGTAAAATAAGGCAACAATGCATTTGTCCACTCGAAATATAAAAAAGCAATTTAAAAAATAAAGCAACATTGCATTTTGCCACATACGAAGATGTAAAATAAGGCAACAATGCTTTTTTAATTTGAAATCAACAATGTAATTTCCTCTCGAATTCGGACAAAGCAATTTAGAAAATAAAGCAACAATTCATTTTTTCCTACGATCACTACCCAAAGTAGGCTTTTGCACACTCAAATCTAACCGCAAAGTTGACGTTTTCCGTGATCTGTAATAATTTGACATTATTGTCGCTCTAGCGCGTACTTTTCCGCTCGCCTGTTTTCATTTACAATAAACTAAAGAAAGGTAGTAAATAATAGGTATATTAAAACAAAATGTAAGGCAGTCTGAATATTTTAGTTGAAATATTAATATTTGAAGATATTTCGAACGAAATTAAACTTTATTTTATAAAATTTATCTAGTAAAAATATAACAGTCAGAAGGTACACCTAGATACACCTAGGTACACCTATATGAAATAGTGATTGCATATTTAAGTATCTACTTACTGTTTTGTGCCTTGTGCAAATAGTAGACTATGAAATTAATGAAACGTCATTATTTCATTTTTAGGTTATGAAGTGTATTTTCATGTTTTTTTTTAATTATTTGTCTAAAAATAATGTGATCGTAGAAAAAATCTTGTGTGCAATTCGAGCAGAAAGTGCTTTGCCGCTTTCGGCAGATTGCCCGCGCTCCGCTACGCGTCGCGCGGGCAACTCTCTGCCTCAAGCAGCAAAGTATCACTTTCCGCTCTTAATACACAAATAGCTATTTCCACTCACAAAATTGTGAAATTAAGCTCGAATGCATTTTGCCACATACCAATTTGTAAAATAAGCAACAATGCATTGTTTTGAGTCGAGTTCTAAAAAAGAACAATTTAGAAAATAAAACAACAGTGCATTTTTCTACACATGAATTTGTAAAACAAATCAACAATGCAATTTCCTATTGAATTAGGACAAGGCAATTTAGAAAATAAAGCAACAGTGCATTTCTTCACACAGGAAATGATGAAATAAAGCTGGAATGCATTTTTTAACACCAATTTGTAAAAGCCACAACAAAGCATTCGGAAAAAATAACAATTTAGAAAATAAAGCAACAGTGCATTTTTTTACACAGGAAATGATGAAATAAAGCTAGAATGCATTTTTTAACACCAATTTGTAAAAGCCACAACAAAGCATTCGGAAAAAATAACAATTTAGAGAATAAAGCAACAGTGCATTTTTCTACACATTAATTTGTAAAACAAATCAACAATGCAATTTCCTCTCGAATTAGGACAAAGCAATTTAGAAAATAAAGCAACAATGCATTTTTCTATACACGAATTTGTAAAATAAGGCCATAATGCATTTTGCCACAAACCAATTTGTAAAATAAGAAACAATACATTTTTTCAGTCGAATTCGGAAAAAAACAATTTAGAAAATAAAACAACAGTGCATTTTTTTACACATAAATTTCTAAAACAAATCAGCAATGTAATTTCATCCTTTAATTAAGACAAGACAATTTAGACAATAAAGCAACAATGTATTTTTCTACACATGAACTTGCGAAATAAGGCAACAATGCATTTTTCCACAAACCAATTTATAAAATAAGAAATAATACATTTTTTCAGTCGAATTCGGAAAAAACAATTTAGGAAATAAAGCAACAGTGCATTTTTCTACACATGAATCTGTAAAACAAACCCACAAGGCAATTTCCTCTTGAATTCGGACAAAGCAATTTATAAAATAAAGCAACAATGCATGTTTCTACACACGAAATTGTGAAAAAAAGCTAAAATGCATTTTGCCAGACACCAATTTGTAAAATAAGCAACAATGTATTTTTCAGTCGAATTATAAAAAAAAACAATTCAGAAAATAAAGCAACAGTGCATTTTTTACACATGAATTTCTAAAACAAATCAACGGTACAATTTTCTCTTGAACTAGAATAAGGCAATTTAGACAATAGAGCAAAAATGCATTTTTCTACACACGAACTTGTGAAATAAGGCAATAATGCATTTTGCCACAAAGCAATTTGTAAAATATGCAACAATACATTTTTTCAGTCAAATTCGGAAAAAAACAACTTAGAAAATAAAGAAACAGTGCATTTTTTTACACATGGATTTGTAGAACAAATCACAGTGCAATTTCGTCTTGAATTATTACAAGGCAATTTAGAAATAAAGCAATAATGCACTTTTCTATACACGAACTTGTGAAATAAAGCAATAATGTATTTTGTCACAAACCAATTTGTAAAATTCGAACGAAATCGAACGCAATCGAACGAAGCAACAATACATTTTTTCAGTCGAATTTTAAAAAACACAATTCAGAAAATAAAGCAACAATGCATTTTTCTATACACGAACTTGTCAAATAAGGCTACAATTCATTTTTCCACACAAGAATTTGTAAAATAAGTCAAAAATGCATGTTTCAAGTTGAATTAGGAAATGTTTGAAATAAAATTTGTATGATTGACATTATTTTTTAAATGCCACTATATTATTTCACATTAACCCTTTTACTGCCGCAAAAGTAACACAAAGTACAAGATCCAATTTACTGTTTTTTTTTTCAGTAATTTTTCCAAGACGCTCATGAGCGCCCTCCGCATATTTTGAAGAAATTTTTAGAATATGCGAAGATCGCACTGGCGCGCTTCCGTGGGCTGATTGAAAAAGATACATTTTTGTGAAATTTATTAATTTTATTAACTAAACAACTAATACAACAAATACTCATATAATGAGGAATAGGTATAAAATATAACTTTTTATGATATTCTTAAAAATATCCCATACAGGTCTTATTTTATAGAACAGATCTTCAACTTCTTGTGAAAATGTAATTCTCAATTTAGTAAAGTACCTAGAACCCAACGCCATCTAGGAACAGATTAGTAAAATTTTATGAGAAACTAAAGTTTCCTAACAATAAGTCACACATCTAGCTCATACGTCTAGGTATATGCGGACAACATTTTGTAGACTTACCGCTACTGCGATATTCATACGCCACAAATTTATTTAACGGCCAACATGACCGTCCGCACTTAGATCAACTTCACATGTGCGTTTCCGCAGTGAAAGGGTTAAATAACAGCAGCAACAAACTAAAAATATCAGTTTTAAAGTAACGTTTTTTAGTAATCTGCTACTATTACACGTAACATAATAACAAATAACAATTTAGTGTTAGTATTATAAAGTGGCGCAGTTACTTTTCGCCTGGTATAAAAAGTAACGAAATTACTAGTAACACGTGACTGAAAAGTAACGTTTACTCCCACCTCTATTTAAGGATTATAGCTTTATTTATATTTATTTGGTGTTAGAACTGAGAAAGAGAGTCATGATTATATTTTAAGCATATAGAGTAGAGCTGTTACCCCTTAAGGGATTAATGATTTTTTAATATCTCCAAGAAACCAATATTTTTCTTTATTTAATAAGCATATACGCTTTAAAGTTTTTCTTATATACAGAAAAAAATTGGAAACTAGTTATAAAATATGTGACTTTCACTTTATAATTGTCAATTGTATTTTTTCTTTTTTCAGTTTATTTTCAATTAAATTAAATCAAGCTAATCGACGCTAAACTTTCAAAAGAATGATCACCACCTACCACCAGCAAAAATAAAAATTAAGTTTCGTTAACCGTAACGTATTATGCAAGTGACAGAATGAAAAATAATCATTTTTACTCGGGGTTATTACAGTGGCTTCCTATCGGAAAACAATTTTCTAATTATATTAAATAATTTATCAGATGGGTTAATCAATTAAAAGTTCATAAAATGACACATAATGCAAAATGAGTTAAAATTTTTTTTCAACAAAAACTGCATTACTATTATTATTATATTGCCAAAAAAAATGGTTTTGTTAGTAGATAGTTTACGCGTATCCGACCGCCACTATAGGGGATTCAACGTGTTAGAGAGAGAGAGAGGTATAGGAGTGTTAGAAAGAGAGAGGGATATGATTTGGATCTGGTCTTCAGGTATTTCAGCTCCGTCAGCTCTGGTCTTCAGGTACTTCAGCTCCGTCTTGTCTAAGTCGACTCTGGTGTTCAGGTACTTCAGCTCCGTCAGCTTTGGTTGTCAGGTACTTCAGCTCCGTCTTGTCTAAGTCGACTCTGGTGTTCAGGTACTTCAGCTCCGTCAGCTCTGGTCTTCAGGTACTTCAGCTCCGTCTTGTCTAAGTCGACTCTGGTCTTCAAGTACTTCAGGTCAGTCAGTTCTGGTCTTCAGGTACTTCAGCTCTGTCTGGTCTAAGTCGGTTCTGGTCTTCAGGTACTTCAACTCCGTCAGCGCTCTCTCTTTCTCTAACACGTGGCAGTCGGACTCACGTAGAATGTCTACTTTTGTTTGTGTTTAAATTTGCATAAAAGGCTTGCTAAGATCTTAATCAAATAACTATTTTTGCTACCCATTTTTATAGAGCTGTAGCTCAGATAAAATCGGTTGTGTCGCCCCAAAACTTTCCCGACGAGTATCCACGAATACTTTTTCAGATATTTAACGTAAAAGATTCAAGTTTTTATTTTTGACAGGTGATAGTTAGAGAAATAATTTTGACTGTTTTGAATAGAGTTTTTCAAGTTCGTTTGACAGATGTCGTACAAAAACTAAGACAGACAGACAGACAGATAGATAGATAGATAGACAGACAGACTTCCGTTTGGAAATGGTCTTAATCATCTCAGTTGACCTCAAAATGGATATTTCCATCTTGACATCGAAATTTTTTTTTATCTCGTTCACAGTACTTTCCCATCTTGCAGGTGGGTCCGAAAAGTAAAAAGTACTTCATTAGTTTTATAAAATATTATTAATAATAATTTAGTTCTTAAGTTTGCAAGGATTTTAGTTATTATTTAAATTAAACAGATTAAATAAAAATTTAAATATGATAAATGTAACTATATTTATTTATGTAGAAAATTCATTTATCTTAATTTAAAAAATACCACCCATCTAGTTTTAACTAAGTGGAAAAAATGGAAAAATCGTGAAAAATCGTAAAAAAAAATCGTAAAAAAAACAGGCAAAAAGTTGTCAAATTTCGTAAATAATTTAAAAAATTGAGAAAGAAAAAAGAATTGAAAAAATCGTAAAAAATCGTGAAAAATCATGAAAAATCGTAAAGAAATTGTAAAACCCGTAAAAACAGGCAAAAGACATAAAATTTCGTAATTAATTTAAAAAATTGAGAAAGATAGAAAAAATGAAAAATATCGTAAAGAATCTAAAAAAACGCAAAAAAAAAGAATCTAAAAAAACTGGTAAATAGTCGTAAAATTTGGTAAATAATGCTCTATAATCGTAAAACATCATAAATAAAATAAAATCAAAAAAAATAATAAAAGTAAGTAAAAAAATGTAAAAAAACCGTAAAAAAAATAGTAAAAAACAGGAAAAAATCAGATAATTTTGTAAATAATTTAAAAAATTGAGAAAGAGAAAAAAATGAAAAATATTGTAAAGAATCTTAAAAAAATCGTAAAAAAACTGGTAAAAAGTCGTAAAATTTCTTAAACAATGCTAAAAAATGGTAAAACATTATAAATAAAATAAAATCGAAAAAAATCATAAAAAATCTTAAAAAAATGTAAAAAACCGTAAAAAAGAATAGTAAAAAACAGGCAAAAAGTTGTAAAATTTTGTAAATAATTTAAAAAAATTGTTAAAGAAAAAATGGAAAAAATCGTGAAAAAATCGTAAAAATTGCTAAAAAAAATGTAAAAAAACGTAAAAAAATTGTAAAAACAGACAAAAAGTCATAAAATTTCGTAAATAATTTAAAAAATTGAGAAAGAGAAAAATGAAAAATATCGTAAAGAATCTTAAAAAAAAAACGTTAAAAATCGTAAAAAAAACTTGTAAAAAGTCGTAAAATTTCGTAAATAATACTAAATAATCGTAAAACATCATAAATAAAATTAAATCGAAAAAAATCATAAAAAATCGTAAAAAAATAGTAAAAAACAGGCAAAAGTCATAATATTTCGTAAATAATTGAAAAATATCGTAAAGAATCTTAAAAAAAAGACGTAAAAAACCGTAAAAATAATAATAAAAAAAGGGCAAAAAGTTGAAAATCGAAAAAATTGCTAAAAGAATGTAAAAAAACGTAAAAAAATTGTAAAAACAAACAAAAAGTCGTAAAATTTCGTAAATAATTTAAAAAATTGGGAAAGAAAAAAGAAATGGAAAAAATCGTAAAAAAGGTATGAAATCTTAAAAGACCTAAAAAATCGTAAAAAAAGTGGTATAAAATTGTAGAAAATTGTAAAAAAATCTTAAAAATCTGGTAAAATGTAAAATTTCGTAAACTAATGCTAAAAATCGTAAAAAATCTGCAAAACCGTGAAAAATTTTGAAAAACGTGAAAAATCGTAAAAAAACCGAAATGAACCTAGAAAAATCTGGAACAAATGGAAAAAAAGCATAATATCGGGAGAGATCGAAAAACGCCAGTAAATTAGAACAAATCGAAAAAAAAATAAAAAAAATGAAATCATAAAAAATCGGAAAAAATTGGAAAAAACAAAAAAAGACGGAAAATAAATGATTTTTTTTGCAGGGCACTTTTGTTATACTTCACAATATTTCTTCAATAGCTAATGAAAAGTGTCATGATTACGTCTGTTTAAAAAACTAAAATGTCTTCATAGCGTTATGTCCATAAATTTCAGGTTGCGTATAGTTCTTGTGTTTATTGATAAAGTGAATTTGTCGGGCCGAAGTACTAAAAACATTATATATTTTTACGTCGTGTAATATTTCTATTACAATAATTTCTCTCCCCAACGTAACGTCACTGCTTTATCACAACAGCCAAAATGATAATTAATTGATGGAGTACGAAACCACATTAGGAAGATAATGATGGCCATTTATATATTTATGATTCAAGCTAATTATTTCGACAACGACGTTACCGGCAATGCTGAGGGTACTAATTTGTATAACAATAAAAAGATATTAATTGGGGTAGCTAAATACTCTAAATTACAGAAACAAGATTGGATAGAGTATAATTGAAGGAAGCAGGAAGAGGTTCGCAAGGAAAAGTAAATTAATGAGGGTTTTTGAGTTTATAAAAGGTGGTGTTGGTTTGGAAGAATGACTGATGTCGTAATTAATAAATTAGTGGATAACTTTTAAAAAAGAAATGGATTATATTAAATTATTAGTAAAATTTTATTTTGTTATCAATTCATATATAAATAAATTATACCGTATAATATTTTTCTTGTAAATTAACATTTTATGATTATAGCCATGAAACAATATTTGATTTTTTTCATCAGATAAAATTTAGTTTTGTATTTTGTGAACATTTTTATTTTAATTCTAACTAAGTTTAGAAAAATATTCGTATGGTTCCCTTATTTTTCCACATTTTTCTCTATTTGTCTAATTTCCCTATTTTCTCTATCTTTTTCAATATTTTTGCCTATTTGTCCCCTTTTTCCTCTCTTTTCTCATGTTTTCCTATTTATCCTTATTTTGCATTATTTTTTACGATTTTCCTAATTTTTCAGTATTTTTCGTATTTTTTCATGTTGTTCCTGTTTTTCATTATTTTTTACATTTTTTCGCCATTTATTATTTTCTATTTTTTCCTAGTTTTACTTTTGTCCTTATTTTTCTCTCATTTCTCTATTTTTCACCTTTTTCCCATATAATTTGCTGTTATTCTCTAATTTCCGTAATTTTTTATACATTTTATTAATTATTCCCATTTGTCCCTATTTGTACTTATTACGCCCCTTGACACTCAAAACGAGCTATTTTTCACTATTTTCATTATTTTGCCCAAATTTTCACTATTTTTTTTTTTCAATTTCTTTCCATTTTTTCCTGCTTTCCATTTTTTCCTATTTTCTTTATTTTTCCTTGATTTCCCTATTTGTCCTAATTTGTGCTTGTTTTTTCCATAATTTCCCTACTTTTTCCCCTATTTTAAATTTTTTCTCCCATTTTTCAATATTTATCCCTATTTTACCTATTTTTTCTCATTTTCTCTATTTTCTCCTGATGTCCTTTTTTTCCCTATACTTATGTTTTGCCTATTTCTACTATTTTCCAATATGTTTTTCCAGTTTGCCGTATTTTTTTCTATTTTTAGAAGCTTTTCCTTATTTTTCACTCTTTTACCTATTTTCACTATTTTCCCTTCGATTTCTCTATTTTTCACTTTTACTTTCCCGACCCACCTCCGAGAAGGGAAAGTATTGTGAACGAGCTAAAAAAATTTTCGAGATAAAGATGGAAATTTCCATTTTGAGGTCACCTGAGATGATTAAGACCATTTCTAGATGGAAGTCTGTCTGTCTGTCTGTCTGTGTATATTCTTCCACTATAGAGGCCACACGTTTAATCCTATTGAGCTGAAATTTGGTACATGTATTTGGGTTACTCGTCAGAAGAACCCATTAGTTTTTGTACGACATCTGTCAAACGTAAGTGTCACTTTCAAAAAATGACAGATGAAATATGTCACGGAATTTCATTTGCAATATGCACAATCGATTGTTTTGTTTTTATTTTGACCCTTTTTACCTCTCGCCCTTCAGATAAGAGAGGTATAGGAATCATGCTAAAAATTGGGTAGTGAGTTTTCAATGGATAAACACGTTTTTAGGTCCCTAGAATACGATTTTAATATTTTCGCGATGATGTCTGTGTGTGTGTTTGGATGGATGTTGTAGTAACGATAACTCAAAAACTACTGAATTAAAAAACTTGAAATTTTGCACACACGATTCTTATACCCTAGATTAGATATGATTAGATTTTGGTGCCAATCTGACAACCGGAAGTGACAGTTGCTATGAGTGATGACGCCATTACTAAACAAAATGGAAATTAGGTTTTACACATATATTTTGTATATACTATAGTTTATTTTCGTATCATTAAAATTTTTAAAATATTTGCCATTGTTGCCAGATTTACAAAAAAGTAAATTTTTTCCATACTTTTTTGTGCCACCGTGTAAATTTTTGATTAAAAAATGGCGAGAGGTCATGTGCTGGCCACATCAGATTTTTTACCCCTTTTTTGCCTTTTTTGTCTTTTTTGCCTTTTTCGTCTTTTTTTGTCTTTTTGCCTTTATTTTCATCTTTGCTATTTTCTTTACTTTTTTGGCGTATTTCGGTTTTTTGCTTTTATCTGGCATATATTTTCGGACTTTTTTAAAACTTTTTTTTTGTTCTTTTTTTGCCTTTATTTTTCCTCTACTCTGCTTTTTTTTACTTTTTTGTATGTTTTTTTCTTTTTTGTCGTATTTTCCTTTTTACCGTTTTTACCCTTTTTTTGCCTTTTTTGCCTTTACTTTTCCTCTATTTTGCCTTTTTTATTTGTTCTTTTTTTAACTTTTTTTTCGTATTTTGCTTTTAGTTTTTGAGCTTTTTTGACCTTTTCGTCTCTATTTACTTCTATTTTGCCTTTTTTTGTTGCTATTTTACCTTTTATGTTGCTTTTTTTTTATCCCTTTTTGCCACTTTTCTTGCTTTTTTAAAAATTGTCTTGGTTTTTTTTGCTTTTTTTTAAACTTTTTTGACATATTTTGCATTTTTTCTCTTTACTTTGTCTTATTTCACATTTTTTTTTGGAATTTTTGTTAATTTTTTTCCCTTTTTCCTTTTTTTATCCAGTTTTTTTGCATTCTTTGCCTTTTTTCCTTATTTTTTATTATAGTTTTAATTTATGGTGAAAGGAAAATGGCTTTCGGCCAATTTTTTTAAAATTTCAGTATGTTGTAGATCTTGACGTTCTGATTAAATGTCTCCATGGGCCCAACTCAATCCTATGACCAGTTTTTGAGATATTGATGGTCAAAGTTCAATAATTCTGTATTTAGGTAATTTTGTTTTAATTTCAATTTCTTCAATTTTTAATAAAACTGATCAGCTTATATTGAATTTTTTTATGGGACAATTTAGTTAAATGATTGATCTTTAAAAAAATATAATAATTATATATACAGAGTTTACCAAAAAGTCAGTGGAGCTACTTTATTTTTAAAATGACTATAATATTGAAAACCATTAAACCTCAGTTTTGTTAAATTTCTAATAACTTTAAAACAAACGGCCAGATTTCATTGAAAAAATTATATACTTTTCAGGTCAGTAGTCAAAGAAAAATTGCACTATGTAGAGTATGAAAAATTACATATGGACCCGAATGTAGGGCTTTCAAATCTGTTTTTTTTTCAAAATCGCCTCAAATGTGTTGCTTTAGCAATACAGATTTTCTGTTAAAATAGTAACGCATTTACTATTACAACTTGATGTAAAATATATTGTGTCCGAGAAACATTGGTTTTTATACGTGCCGGGAAAGTTCTGGGATGACACAGCCGAGTTTTTTATAAAAAGGTCCGCAACATATGTTAAAGATTCGGACTCGCGGACCTTCCCAGGTATCAAAAAATATTGGCAAAACATTGTTTTACAATATTTTTTTGGGTTGAAAATATTATCTGAATATTGAATTTTAATATTGGCTAGAAGTCGAAGTGTTAACATTTTGTAAAATTGGCCAAATATTGATTTAAAATAACTCCAAATATTGAAATTCAATGTGGGGGAGATATTGAATTTCAATATTAATTTTCCATATTGGGGAACTATTTATTTACCACAACAATATTATGGGTATCAGAAAATGATATTGATTTTTGACAGTAAATTGGTCTACATATTGGCAGAATATTGGCAAAATATATCTTACATATATAAGTAGAATATTGATTATGCACATCTTGATATTGAAAATTACCATTACATTTATATTAAAAAAACATATCATTACCATATTAAATAGTAATGTTGATCCAATATTGAAAAAATATATCATTACCATATTTAATAGTAACGTTGGTCCAATATTGAATTTCGTATTAAGTATCTTGCCAGTGATTTATTTCTTCAAAATCTTTATCAAAAAAAAAACATATGTAAGCTGAAAACACTTCACTTTAATAACAAATAAGAAGAGAGGTCCAATCTCTAATGGACAAATATAAAAAAAGTTATCTGATACTTAGGGCCGGTTGTTCAATCAGAGATGATCCAGCGATATTGACTGAACCAAGTTCAACAATTCTGTTTCAGTTTTTCAATAAAGGTTTATTAGATAAACCTAGTTTAACCGTGGTTTAAACTAATCTCAGGAATTCGGTGGTTTAAGAGAGATAATTGACTGATTCCAACCTATAAATTCTACTATGACATTGTTTGGTTATTGTGGAACATTTTGATATTGGAATATTATAAACTTTTTTATTAGGTACTATATAAATTATGGAAGATATAACTCATGATGAAGTTTTTTTGGAAATGATTGATATTATTACCCCAACAAGAAAGAGACCAGTGTTCAGACGACGTCGAAATCATTTGGAAGAATGGTCAGAAACAAATTTTTATATCGATTTGGGTTGCCAAAAGAAATCACCTGGAATATTCTAGATTTAATAGACAAAGATATTGGTAACCAGACAAATCAGTAATATTTATTCTGTTTTTAATTTTCCATACAGATTTGAATGTGTTTTTTAGTAATGATTCCCTACCAGAAAAAATGGTTCTACTAACTTTACGGTTTTATCCCACTTATCAGTTCTTTTTTTATTTAGAGAGGGCCTCATTTCATGAAGAATATCAGAATTCAAAATTTATATTGAATTAAAAAGTTAAGATTACGTTTCAACTTTCCGCACGGAACATTCCGAATGAGTCCGAATATAATCCGAAAGCTGCGAACGTATTGCCAACATATGAAAACAATGAATTAAGTGAACCTTGATTAACATTCGATTGAAAAATGCATGATGCTCTAATCCATAGTTAAATATTGAACCCGGTTCACTCAATCAACGAATTAAACTTCCATTGAACAACCGGCCCTTAGTACCAACAGTTATTTATACAATTAACGTACAGTGCTAACGCCATCTATGGGTAATATTTTTCAATATATTATAAATATTTAACATAAATTTCCTACCAATATTGTTTTATTATCTAAGCATTACATTTTAGTCCAATATCATTAGTATATTGAAAATATTTTTCCAATGTTGATTTTATGTAGAAATTCAATATATTATAAATATTGAATAGAAATGTACAACCAATATTATTTTATTATGTAATAATCGTATTATTTTCCAATATCATTAATAGATTGAAAATATTTGTCCAATATCGATGTTATACAGAAATTCAATATGTTATAAATGACCAATATTCTTTAATTATTTGGGTATTATATTTTTGTAAAATATCATTAGTATATTGAAAATATTTTCCCAATATCAAATTTATATATTTTTTTAATATACTATAAATATGTTCAAACAACATTTTACTTATATTGGTTTCAGATGGAAAATATTTGCCCTATATTAAAATTTTGAGCCAATATTTTGCCAATGCCTGACCAAGATTCATTGATACCTGGGTTTATCCACTCCCTATTTCTTATATATCTTAAATCTACGAAAATTGGAAATTTGGACAATTAGACATTTTTGCCGCCTTCCATTTTTTGGTATAATTTTTAATACCCTAAAGCTTTTTTAATCCAAAAATTTTTTCCATTTTTTCAAACTATTATAGTGGTATAACCCCTTAAATCACTAATATTATATATTTTTTATTTTAGTATATTTATTTCTTCGTATATGGAAATTAACGAAAAAAAAAACGCCGGTATCGTAATTAGTTAATTTTTCATGTTAATTTACAAACTTCAACTGCCGAACACGTTTCCTACAATACATCATAATTCTCTCACAGAGAGAAATAAATACCTTCTGCGATAATTAATCAAATTTATTGCTGACTTCCTACGTTGTTCAACAAAAAAATTAACCAGAATTAAATTGGTACTCGAAGACATCTACATATTAAAACGTGGTATAATCTAGATCAATCTCCCCAGGGTATTCACTTAAAGGTAATGCAAGCAAGAAACATCCTTCATCAATCACCTCCACCTTTATAATTAAAATATCGTTAAAAATATCCCTCGAGTTGGTTGGTAGTAGGTAAGCACCCGAGCTCACTTTCGGCTTCCTAATTGACCGACAAAAAATTGCTTTGAATTCACAACGCACACGGTACGATGCTCTGTGACTGCTTCTGGTATAAATTAATTTTATTTTTTCACGCACTTCAAACTCGAATGAGTCAAACAATAAATGAACATAACATAAAAACACTAACTACAATGTGTTTCAAAATTAAATATAATTATTAGAAAATTAGTAATTATTAAAACAGTCAATATCTTCCTCAAAAATTTTAAATCATCGACAAATATTACAATTATATTGTTACTAACTTTGTTTTTTCCTATTTTTCCTTATTTTTTCCTATTTCTTCCTACTTCTTCCTATTTTTCCTGGTTTTCATTATTTTGTCCTGTTTTACCTATTCGTCTGTATTAATATCTATTTTTTGCCTATTTTTACTATTTTGTCTATTTTTACCATTTTTCCTTAATTTCTCATATTTTTTCATATTTTCCCATATGTTTCTCAGTTTTTATCTAATTTGCCTATTTTTTCTATTTTATTCATATTTTTTCCCATTTTCCCCTGTTTTCTTGTTTCTTCTAATTTTTGCTGTTTTTTACCGTTTTTCTCCATTTGTCCCGATTATTTCCTATTTTTCCTTATGTTCTCATTTTTTCACTATTTATCACATGCTTCCTTATTTTCTCCAATTTCTCTGTTTTTCAATATTTATTTTTCCTAATTTTTCCATTTTCCCTATTTTTCGCTATTTTGCCCTAATTTCCAATATTTTTCCATTATCCCTATTTTTCCATTTTCCCTATTTTTTACTATTCTGTCCTAATTTCCAATATTTTTCCAAATTTGCCTTTTTTGTCATATTTTTTCCATTTTTCCAATTTTTCCCAATATTTACCCCTACTATTTTCTATTTTTCATATTTTCCCTTTTTTCCTTATTTCCCCTATTTTTCACTATTTCTTCAGATGTTTCCCTATTTTTCTCTTTGTCTTATTTTTTCCTATCTTTTCCTATATATCGTTTCCCATTTTCCATTATTTTTTCTATTTCTTCATATTTTTCCTCTTTTTTAACGTATTTCCGCATTTGCCCCTATTATTTTCTATTTTTTCCTGATTTTCCTTTTTTCCTTATATTCTCTTATTTTTTACTATTTCCCACATGGTTCCCTATTTTTCTCTAATTTCTCTGTTTTTCAATATTTATTTTTCCTGTTTTTCCATATTCCCAATTTTTCGGTAATTTGCGCTGTTTTCCAATATTTTTTTCTATTTTTCCCAAATTTTCCAATTTTACTATTTTGCCCTATTTTTTCCTACTTTTCAGTTTTCACTATTTTTCCCTATTATTCACTATTTTTCCATGTGCTTCCCTATTTTTCTCTATTACAATTCTTCCCAATTTTCACCATTTTTACCTATTTTTTCCAAATTTGCCTATTTTGCCATATTTTTCTTATTTTTCCAATTTTCCCAATATTTATTCCCATTATTTTCTATTTTTTCATATTTTCCCATTTTAATTATTTTCCCCTATTTTTCACTATCTTTCATATGTTTCCGTATTTTTCTCTTTGCCTTATTTTTTCCTATTTGTCCCTATTTGTACTTATTTTTCCCTCTTTTCCCCATTTATATTTTTAGTTTTTTCCTATTTTTCCTATTTCTTTCCTGTTTTCCATTTTTTTTTTATGTTCTTTACGTTTCCTTATTTTCCAATATTTGTCCATATTTGTTCTCACTTTTCCCTATTTTGCCCCATTCTCCCAATTTTTCCCTATTTTCTCCTTATTTTTAACTATTTCTTAATTTTTCTCTATTTTTCCCCATTTTTCTTTATTATTCTCCATTTTCAATATTTTTTTCGTATTTCTTCATATTTTTCCTGTTTTTCATTATTTTTTCCTGTTTTTCCCTATTCCATATTTGTCGCTATTCTTTATTGTTTCCTATTTTCCTATTTTTCCTTATTTTTACATATTTCTTCCATTTTCATATGTTTCCCCATTTTTTTCTATTTTTCTCTAATTTCCGTTTTTCCCCATTTTGCTCTGTTTTTTACTATTTTTTCTAGATTTTTTGCCTCATTTTCCTTTTTTTACAATTAATGTTTGTTTCCCCATTTTTCACCTATGTTTTTTACAATCATTTTTTTCTCTTTTTTAAACTTTTTTTACAACTATTATCTTATGCCCCAATTTTCCCCCTGTGTTTGCGACTATTATTTTTTGATCCATTTCTTCCTCCTTTTTTTTAAACTCATTTTTCGCCCCAGTATGTCCCTACTTTTTTTATAAATATTATTTTTCCCACCACTTTTTCCCCTCTTTGTATACAACTATTGTTTTATATCCCATTTTTTCTATTTATTCAAACCTCATTTTTCGACTTTTTTACCATAACTATTGGTTTACGTCTCAATTTCTCCCCCACCCATTTTTTACAACTTATTTTTTGCCCTATTTTACATCTTTTTTTAAACTATTATTTTATGCCCATTTGCCCCATTTTTTCTCTTCTTATTATCGTTTAACTTATACAAGGTGTTCCATTTAAAAAACTAACAGAAAAATCATGGAAACATTTAAAAATAATTTTTAAACACCCTGTATAAAATATTTTTAGTCGTTTGGTTTTATTTAGAATTTTTTAAATTCCAGCGTTAAATATAAGATAGTGGCGATTTTTATTAAAATTTAATATTTCCTGAAAAAAATGATTTTTGTCTAAAAGCAGTAGGAGATTAAAATAGTTGAGTGCAACAAACATTTTTCTACGATCGAATTAAATTTTTTATTTCAAATTTTATTCAAGAGTAATTTACAATACGAGAAATATTATTAACGTTATTTTCATAAAACTGTTTATTTTTTCTACAAAAGTATACTATGAGTACAAATATGGACAAATAGGAAAAAATAATAAAAGAAAAGAAAATAGAAAAATGGAAAACAGGAAAAAAAAGAAAGAAATAGAAAAAATAGGAAAAAGCAACAATTTGTTAAAATGGGAAAAATATGTAAAAATAGGTACAAATAGGGACAAATAAGAAAAATGGGAAAAATAAGACAAAGGGAAAAAAAGGAAACATAAAAAAATAGTGAATAATAGGGGAAAAAGGAAAAAACGGAACATATGAAAAAATAGAAAATAATAGGGATAAAAATTGGGAAAAATTGAAAAAATATGGTAAAATATGCAAATTTGGGAAATATAGGGAAAACCGGTGAAAATTGGGAAGAATAGTGAAAACCTTGGAAAAGTAAGAAAAAATAGGACAAAAAAGTGAAAAACAGGAAAATTTTATATAAATATTGAAGAATATTGAAAAATAGGGCAAAAAAGCGAAATTAGAGAAAAATAGGGAAGCATGTGGGAAATAGTGGAAAATAGGGGAACATACGGAAATAAGGAAAAATAGAAAATAATATGGACAAATGGTGAAACGTTTATTCAAGAGTATTTTACAATACGAGAAATATTATTAACGTTATTTTCATAAAACTGTTTATTTTTTCTACAAGCGTGCGTAAAGTATACTTTTCCGCACGCACTAGTGCGGAAAAGTTACTTTTCGCACTGATTTTATAAATGCTAAAATGATTAAAAAAATATTTCTTGCTGTTTCCATAAGAGACTGTGGTATTTCGTCATCCATTTTGGTATATTATAATTAGATAAATATTAAAAATTCACTAATGCATGCCCGAACTCCGCTTCGCGACGTTCGGGCAACTGCAATTGCGTGCGCAAAAGTATAACTTTCTGCACTTGTTAGGTTAGGTTATTTTCCTAACAAGTGCGGAATTGCAGTTGCCCGAACGACGCGAAGCGGAGTTCGGGCATGCAATTAAGTGGGAAAAGATACTTTACACAAGTGTTAGGAACAATATTTTTTCTACAAGCGCCTAGAATTAAAAAAAAATTTAGCAAAAAGTATTTTTTCTACAAGCGCCTGGAATTAAAAAAAAATTTAGCAAAAAGTATTTTTTTCAACAAGCGTGCGGAAAGTTAAAACTTTCCGCACTAGTGCGGAAAAGTACAACTTTCCGCACCGGTGCGGAAAAGTTGTAACTTTCCGCACGCTTGTAGAAAAATAACTATTTTGACTGAATTTTAATTTTAATATAGGGGTTAGAGCAATTAACTATGGCAACTGATGAACAAACTTCATTTCCAGTGATTTTTTTTAATTTTTTTTTTACTTTTTGTACTAGTGGTACAGTAGATGGTGCAAAAAATAGTAACTTTTTCCACGATCGTAGAAAAAATTATTTTAAACGAATATGATACTGATTATAAAGGTTGATAAAAAAATTGGTCCTTCCGTTTGAAAAAAAAATTAAGTAAAAAATAAGCTATAATAGTGATTGGCACATTTGCCCTACTTGATGCAAAGTTATTTTCTATGTTAATGCATGTTGTACAATTTCACATATTCTAATACATTTCAGCAAAAAACTATTCTAAACGATGTTATATCATAATAAAACTCGTTTATAGCAAATTACTTCCTTCGCGTTATTACCTATGTACTTACAAATAAAAATATTTTCCATTAAATACTTATGAATATTTTGAATTCTTATAAAAGCGTAAATGCCATTTAGGTATTTAAAATATTATTACATCTCATGATTGTTTAATCAATAATATTATAATATAAAAAATAAAACAGAATTTAAAAGAAGCGTTTTAAATTAAAATGAGCTTCTTGAAAATCAATTACAATAATTTTATTTCCCAACAAAAAAATATCGAGTTAAGTTTGGCAACGACGCTATCGATCATCCCCGATGTAAGACGCCTACAGTCATAGATGGAATAGCAATAAGTGGGTGGACCACCCCATCGGGGCAGGGGTGGAAGTCGAATTAGGGATCAAGCCGAACAAAAACAGGGGAGTCAAAATATAAAAATAGCTGCCGCCATTTCTCCAGATATCCATGCTTCGCCTCATAACAATGCGGTTGCGTTAACGTTCCGTATATATATACATACAAGGTCGTATCCAAAAAAAAATTCTTTAGGGATCCCACGTCATATGAAGAAAAAAATTTAATTTAGCTAAAATAAAATTGATAGAATTTTGTCAGTAAAAAAAAATTCAAAATTACAGTGGCATTTATAAGACGAGAATATAAAAATTAAAACGCGAAATAGAAAAATAAGACAAAACGAGGATCATATCAATATAGTCATAGAAAAACCAAAAAAACATTGATGTTTATTGATTTTAAGGCAGCAATTGACATAGTATCAGGACAAAAATTGTGGGATTATAAATGTAACAAAATTTTAGAAAAGTAATCAAAACTATCAACAAAATACTAAAGTGAGAAATGTCAATAAATAGAAAAAATAAGAAAATATCATTTGGAAGAAACAAAGCCATCTTTTTTTAGACTGCTTTTCTAGAGATTTATTTCTCAAGAAAAAAAGACACAAAAAACATCAGCGACAAAAATGAAGTAATTTGTTTTGTCAAGTAAAATATATTTTGATTTAAATTTGAATTATTAAATTATTTTTATTGTAATTAAAAAACTATTATAGTTCTCTTAATTATCTTAATTAATTTTTTCTATCACACATTTATACAAGTATCACCTTTGGTTCCTTACCTAGTTCTTTAATCAGAACAAAAATTGTTTACCTCTTGTACCAGTGCGCTCACACTATGGTAAATTTTGTATTTTTTACCAACCATTGTAGTTTGTTCATTTTTGTGAATAAATTATAGTATTATTATTATTATTATGTATTGAGCATTCGCTCTTAAATTTTAATAAATTTGGCCTGATGATGGTAGTTATTTCTAGGACTTCACGCGAGACGAGATAAGGCGAGAATTTTAAAAATCTCGTCTCGGTCTCTTCAATAACAAATCTAGTTTTTAGGTACCCTTTAGGTACCTAAGATTTAACTGGGTCATAAAATTTTATTACCCTCAAACTGGTCCTAAAAAATTCTAAACACATTGAGAGTGTAATTTTATATAAAATAAAATATTTCACAGTTCGTTACCATATTTTAGATTTCATAAATTTCTCGTAACCTATGCAGACCTTTCTTTTATTATAAAAAAAAATTAAAATGTTTATACTGCTTGTTAGTTTATTTTCTGGGAAATTCAGAAAAATATTCTGAAGAAATATGAATGAAGCCAGAAACGAGACTCTCGGGTCTCGCCTTATGTGGTCTCGATATCACCTAAAGAATTTTCAAAAAGATCTCATCTCACTCTCGTCTCGGTATTACGAGACGAGACGAGAAAAGAATCATTCTCGTGTGAAGCCCTAGTTATGCCGAAACTAATTGCAGCTCCCTCTTTTTCGACTTAACTACAATTTTAAATATAATTTGTGTGGTACTTGATTCTGAATTTTATTAGGTATGTCAATTATAAGAACGCCTATAATCCCACCTTGAGATGATAGTAGCCGGATTCTAAAATAAGGTTAATTATATAAAATTTTTAATTAGATTAAATTCATGCTTAAATTAAATTAAATTCATATTTCCTAACAAATGTCGCCCAGCGTGGGGCATTTTAAAATTATGGGTAATTAATAAAGTAACAGAGATATTTTTTAAAATAGATAAATTTACCCCATTAGACAAATAAACGAACAATAGTATTGAATTGAAGAAAAGTCTATAAAATGTAAATAGTGTTTGTGGTAAACAAACTAACATTTATTTGAAAAGGAGAGAGAAAATTGAACCAGTTAATAAAATAACATGTTAAATGTCGCCTAGTGCCGATATTTTGTCGCCCAGTAACTAAGACCTGAATTTTTTTTCTAAAATTCTATTGAAATTAAGCTTAAAATCACGTTTATAGGGTTAAAAATTTCAAAATTTCCCGGGAGGGGGAGCGCTTCACTGGGGTATTCCATATTCCCCACAAACAGGCCCTCTTGTGTCGTCCAGTGGAAATCCTTTAAAATATGAACTAAACTGAACAAATGGATAAGGACGAAAAAGCAGGACACGGGAATGTGCTGGAAATACTAAAACAAAATTTAGATGATGCAGTATTAGAACGAAAATTCGCGATAATCCTTCCTCCCATAATAATGGTTCTCCACAATAATCCTTTCCCACGACAATACATGACCATCCTTCTCCAGAAAATCCTTCTCAAACAATACTTCCCTAAGATAATTCTTATGATAGTAGACTAAGGTTTAACTCTATGAATGGGTAAGGAGAAGTTAATTTTTAAACAGTGGACAATAACGTGACGCAACAATCTTTTCGGGAAAATTCTTCACCAGACATCCTTCCCGGACAATTTTTCCACACAACAGTCCTTCCCCGTGACAATAATTCGTCACGATTACTCTTTCCCACAACAATGCTCGACAATCCTTCTTCTGACAATCCTTCCCCAAACAGTAATTCCCTAAGAAAATTCTAATACTAAAAGACTAAGGTCTAACTCAATAAATAGGTAAAGATAAGTTAATTACATAAATAGTAGACAATAAGGTTACACAACAAATCTTTTCGGAAAATTCTTCACCAGATAATCTTTCCTGGACAATCTTTCTCCACAACAATCCTTCCCCAGGACAAGGGTTCGTCACTATAATTCATTCCCAGGACAATGCGCGACAGTCCTTTTCCAGACAATCCTTCCCGGAGAATTCATTCTCAAACAATTCTTCCCTAATACAACTCTCATAATAATAGACTAAGGTTTAACTCAATATATAGGTAAAGAGAATTTAATTTTATAAACAGTGGACAATACCGTGACGCAACTAGACAATTATTACTGGACAATCGTTCCCTACAACAAACCTTTGTTACGTTTTTTGTGCCATACTGTATTTTCATTATTCTTCTACTCAATATATTTTAATCTCATACTCGCTTGATATCCCCTTCTTATTTCTTCGCTTCATGTGGGGGTGAGAATTGCAGGGGGTTGAAATCTCAAAAAATTTAGATCTCCGCCATTTTTGAAAATATTTTTTTTATTTAATATTCTACTTTTGATATATTTCAAATTCTATTCGTGCAACAAACCCATAATATAATGATTTGAGCTTAATCATATTAATTATTTATTATCAACAAAATAAAGCATCGTTTCACAAATTTGGCGCCCAACGTGGGGCACGATTTTTTTTTCGTTGAGGTTTAAGGAAATGTTGAATATTTGTAAAGGTTCTAATTTGTTTAAAATTTTTAAAGAGACTTTTTTTTCGCCTTATATTTATCATATTTACAATTTTTTACATTTTATTTGAGACCTTGATTTTATTCATTCACTGATAAATTTCGATAATTTGCTTTTAACTTCGGTAAACCTTCAACATTTGGAATTGGCTTTTAAGTATAAGTTTTTGGTACCGGTTACCGGTTTTCTCTCTCTGAATTTATCGATTTACTGTTTAAAAATTTTTATAATTTTATCTTTGAATTTAGTTAGTTTAATTTAAAAAGAAGAAATCTTCAGTAAATGACACGAACGATATAAAGTCAGTTATTTTGACTGAGTAGGCAAAGAGAAGAACATTATTAGCATGGGAAAGACATTTTATAGGAATACCAAGAGAAGAGAAGGACATGACGTGAAGAAATAAGAAGGGGATATCAAGCGAGTATGAGATTAAAATTTATTGAGTAGAGGAATAATGAAAATACAGGATGGCACAAAAAAACGTAACATCTTCCCGTGACAATGGGTTGTCACGATAATCCTCTCCCACGGCAATGCGTGAGTTTCCTTCTCCAGACAATCCTTCCCGGAGAAGCCTTCCCAAACAATACTTCCCTAAGATAATTCTATTAGTAATAGACTAGAGTCTAATTCAATGAATATGTAAATGAAGTTAAATAACGTGACACAACAATCCACTCCGAGAAATTGGCCAGACAATCTTTCCTTAACAATCTCTCTCCACAACAACCCTTTCCCATGACAATGGTTTGTCACTATTATTCTTTCCCACAACAATGTGCGACAATCCTTCTCCAGATAATTCTTCCCGGAAAATCCTTCCCAAACAATACTTCCCTAAAACAATTCTAATAATAGTAACTCAATGAATAGGTAACTAACTCAATGAATAGGTAAAGAGAAGTTAATCCTTCCCAAAAAATTCTTCATCAAACAATCCTTCCCGGACAATCTTTCCTCATAACAAACCTTCCCCGTGACAATGGTTCGTTACCACTATCATTTCTTATTACAATGCGCGACAATTTTTCTCCAGACAATTCTTCCCGGACAATCCTTCTCCAAACAATATTTCCCTAAGATAATTCTAGTAATAATGGACTAGGATCTAACTCAATAAATAGAAGTTAAACAGTGGACAATAATGTGACACAAAAATCCTTCCAGAAAAATGCTTCCTCAGACAATCCTTGATGAACAATATTTCCCCACAACAATTCTTCCCCGTGACAATGGTTCGTCACGTTAATCCTTTCCCATGACAAACGTAACAATCCTTCTCCAGAGAATCCTTTCCTTAAGATCCTTCCAAAATAATACTTCCCTAAGACAATTCTAATAATAATGGACTAAGATCTAACTCAATGAATAAGTGAAGAGAGGTTAATTATATAAACAGTGGACAATAATGTAACACAACAAACCTTCGCGGAAAATTCTTTACAAGACAATCCTTCTTGGACAATATTTCAGCACAACAATCCTTCCCCGTGACAATGGTTCGTCATGATTATCCTTTCTTACGACAATGCGCGATAATCCTTCTCCAGAAAATCCTTCCCGGACAATCCTTCCCCAAAAAATATGTCCCTAAGATAATTTTAATAATAATAGACTAGGATCTAACTCAATGAAGAGGTAGAGAGAAGTTAATGATATAAATAGTGGACAATAACGTAACACAAACAATCCTTCCCGGAAAATTCTTCGCCAGGCAATCCTTCCCGGACAATATTTCCCCACAACAATTCTTCCCCATGACAACGGTTCGTCATTATGATCCTTTCCAATGACAATTCGCGACAATCCTTCCCTGAGAATCCTTTCCCAAACAATACTTCGCAATTTTAATAAAAACAGACTAGGGTTTAACTCAATAAATGGGTAAAGAGAAGTTAATTATATAAACAGTATGCAATAACATGACACATCAATCCTTCCCGGAAAATTCTTCACCAAATAATTCTACCTGGACAATCTGTCCCCACAACAATCCTTCACCGTGACCATGGTTCGTCACGATTATCCTTTCTTACGACAATTCGCGACAATCCTTCTACAGATAGTCCTTCCCGGACAATCCTTCCCGGAGACAATTATTCGTTAGTACAATTATTTCTATAATATGATTGATACTGAGACTTACTACTTTATAAGATATGTGATTTACAAGATTTTTAAAATTAATCAAGACAACAAATAATAAGAGGTAACATTAGTGCTCAAGATATTTCATTTTTCATCTAAATATATACAGTTCAAATTTTCACAGTATATGCGTCTTGTTGACCCAAAGCCATATAAATTATAAAAAATATTTTTAAATGTTTTCAAGGGAGGCGCTGAAAAAAAATTTGGCCTACCCCATCAAGTGAGGTATCGTTGAATAGAGTTCATTGAGTAGATAAAAGTTGTATTTTTTGTTGTAAAAAATATTGCAAAACGTAGGCATGAGAAGCCGCCAAAGTCAGCATTTTTACAAAATTTTGTTCCGAAGTACTTGAAATTTGGTGATAATGTTTATTGTTACGTATATTTTATCAACAAATATCAATATATTAATAAATATGATTTTTTCATTACCATTCCCTCATTTTTAGGGTTCCGTGCCTTTGTATTTATGCGAATTGTGATATTCAATATTTTATTAATTTTATACGTGCAATCGTATTAGTTCTATTAAAAAAACGCATTTTTTTGTCGGTTACGCTGATATTAACAAATTTGTTGGGTGCATTTCAAAATTTGTTAATATATCTGAGTATATAGCGAATTGTGATATTCATATTTTTTTTCTTCGTCGAATACACATGCGCCAGGTTATTTTTCTTTTCACTTCTTTAAATCTTTTTACCAAGTATTTTTGACTTATTAGTTCAAATAAAATTTTAAAGTCCTTTAAGAATTCTGCCTCTGCACAGCTGGCTTATATTGTACATTTGGTATGGAACCCTAAATGTGCGACGTCTGACACGCACTTGACCAATTTATTTTAAATAATACAAAAAATAGTGACGGGTTTGTATTGCTCAGTCTAGTCCTTTTTTTAAATATATACAAATAGTGACTGATTTTTCTTGCTCAGTCTAGTGCTTTTTTTAAATAATACATAAAAACAGTGACTTTTTTTTTGCATTGCTCAGTCTAGTCCTTTTTTTAAATATATATATTGTAATGAAATACTCTGTATGAGTCATTTTTATAAGTTAATTATTAGTTATTTGTTAAAAGGTTTGAATAACATTTGTGAATTTTGAATGTTATAAACAGAGTTTATTATTAAAAGTATAATTTTAAAGCATTTATTGAAAATAATTGGTGTATAAAATATTTAAAATCAACAATTGTGGAGTATAAAAAAAAATCTTATTTGTAATATCATATCATTATTATAAAATGAATGATTATTATTTGTATAATTTAATAGAGAAAGTTAAAATTTAGATAGAATATTAAAGTAAATTTTTGCTGTATAATTAAAAAGTAAATGGCAAGTTTGTCAAAAGTGATTAAAAAAAAAAAAATTATTCGTGAATCAAGTAACAAAAAAAAATTTTTGATTGAAAGAGGACAGTTGAATAAAATAATAAACAAGTCAAATATTTTTTATAAGAAAGAAAAAATGGTTGTTGGTCAGAATATTAAGTAATGGTTTTTGTAAGAGGATGTAGAAAGATGGAAAATAAAAAAAATATTTATACACTGATTAAATTACAAAATTTTATTTAAAAAAAAAACAATAAATAATAAAATAAGAAATAAATTCAGTTTTGTGAGCTAAATAAGAAAGCGACTAACAGAAAGGACGAATAGTAAAAGAACGTAAGGAGGAGTATAGAGGTTTAATAAATTGGAAAACGGAGATTAGGAAGTCAGGTTAAGAAGAGGTATTTAGAAGAAGTGATTGGTCAAGGTAGGAGATAAGATAATTGCAGAAGATTGGAGTGAAAGGCGAACAGAAGGACATTTATTAATTTAGTTTTTTTTTATTTTTGTAATGTTCATTATTTTTTTTTATATAGAACTCACCCCAAATTGAGAGCAACGTAGAATTTCATAACAATATATAAATAGAGACTCGTTTGCATTGCTCAGCCTAGAGCTTTTTTTAAATACGTAAAAATAGTGACTGATTTGCATTGCTCAGTCAAGTCCTTTTTTTAAAATACTTAAAAATAGTAACTAGTTTGCATTGCATTGCTCGTGTAAATATATGTGAGAAATATATGTTAAAGATGATGATTTATCAAGGAAATAAATTGTCCGGGAAGGATTATCCGGGAAGGATTGCCTGAGTAAAGATTTAAAACAAAAACCGTTGCACGTCATCGATGATTTGATGATTTGCAATAAGAAAAAACATTCTTGTCGGACGTTATGCTTAAAAAGGATATTCCTAAAACCCCCAATTAGTGACGTCTTATTATTTGTTCATCGATGACGTGCAACGGTTTTTGTTTTGAATAGACTATAGATGCAGACGTTTTTCTGATTGTAATAGTGAGAATAAAAATCACAAATATGGAAAGTTAATTGTTGATTCACCCCAAATCATTCGATTGCCAAAAATTTATTATATTTGATCATTCCCTAGAATTTATTAATTTAAATGACATATCAACAAACGGTGCATTGGCAACGTGGTACTTCAAGAATTTAACACGTTGACAAACTAAAAAGTAAACAATATATAACTATGAAGCATTTGCTTTCCATTAAAATTTTATTTGAACATTTTATATTCCTACAGATTAAATAAAATAGATTTAATATTGTTAGTCCTATTTTATTTATCCGATAGTCAAAGTGCTTGCTCTTCAATTATTTGTTTGAATGTTGAAATACCCTTTGTATTAATAATTTTTTTTTTCTATTGTGTGATATTTTTTACCAATAATTCGAAATTTTCCAAATCCCTATAATTTGAAATCATCGCAAGGCTCCTACCAGTATTCCGGGCTTTAGGCTCCCTAAATCCAGCCTCCGGTTACGGTTACGATCTTGCTTCTCGTATATACGCTGGTTATTAGATGCAGCAAGACAGTTTTATTAAAATTAAAACTTATTTGTGTATACCGCAATAACTCATACTTATATTTATCGTGGAAAATTGGTTGGTGGAATTTACTTGCTTAGACATTTCTGAGGATATATTAAATTTTTCATGGTCGTATATATTTTGTTGGGAGTAAGATTTCCAGGAAGAATTTATGTGTTCATTCGGGTTGGAAAACTGGATATAGAAAAAAACATATTATAGTATCGTTTATTTTATAACACATTTTCTTACTTACAAGCTTAGAAATACTACAAGGAACAGCTAAATTAATATTCTCGTTTTAGTAAACGTTTCTCTTCTTTTATACCTTCTTCTTTGCCTTCGTGTTATATTACTGATATGATAGTTTCATAATTTTAATTTGTCAGTATTTTGCGAATAAACAGTTGTTGAGAGTAAACACACTACATTTAGCTAGCTTATTACATAATAATTTTTCACTGTGTATCTATTTGATCGAATCGAGAAACTGTCGCCGCTCATTATTTTCCATCATCTATTTAATTGCTCTTGAGAAAGTATAACAATGCGATTTAAAATAAAACTTGGGATGTAAAGATGTCCTCATTATCCTACGAAGTACAGACATCAAAGTAAGAAATAACAATTCCTTAAATTCTTATAGACTCCAATTAGACCGTACCGAGAGAAAATATTTTATCTCCTGCAATCCGCTTCCTTGTCAATTATGGAATAAGCAATCATTTCTATAATACATAAAATTCGACCAGATATTCTTGAAAAGTTTAAATGAGTTGGGGAAAACGACATATTTCCGTGCAGGTAGGATTTTCCTCCTCCTGCTGCTACAATCCTTGATATTTAATTGGAGTTGTGCGTCGTTGGAAGCATTTCAAATGGAAATCAGAAGGGATTTATTCAATTTGAAATTTTATCGTACGTGAACCGTACTAAACGTTTATATTATTACTAACTACCCAGCTTGTGTTTACGTTTCTAATATCTTCAATATAAACATATTTGAAACATTATTTTCTATCTTTGTATAGCTTTAAAAATATTTTTGCCCGGTTATAAATATTCGCTTATAATTAATATTGTATACCAGGATAAACAAAATTCGAGGATTAATGTCGCTAATAATAATGAGTGAAAGGGGATGATGTTTCCCCTATCAATGAAAAACTTTATATACTTCACTCAGGATGAGATAAAACTTCAATCACTGATAACGTAGACTTGTATTATTAATAGGGAGTTTTCAAGGTAACTCCAAAATTTTGCCACTAGGTGGCAGCAGCGCCAAATGAGGTCATATTATGAACAAGTAAATTAAATAATAAGATAAACTTATTAAATGATTCTAATCCAGTAAAAACATGTATTGCTTTGTTGAAAAATTTCAATTGATTTATTGTGACTAGTGCTGACCTTTATCACCTGGTGGGTTAGACCTTGTAAATTTGCTTAATAAATCACTTTTTTTATTGATTTACTAATGGTACATTTCCGCCGACAAAAAATGTAAAAAATTTAAAAAAAATATTTAAAATTAAAATTGAATGATGAAATAATATTTTATATTATTAAAAAATTGTTAATCTTTGGCCTTCACATAAATGTCATAAAAATGAATGATTTTGTTAACACACTGAATTCAAAATGGACCATGTTTGGCTGTGCTGCCCTCATCTGTCTAATGCCGAACTACAAACCTCCTATTATGTAAATAACTACCATTTTATTGTAATCCACGCACGTCTAGATTCGCTCGGCCTAAAAAGAGATATTTTGTTGTAATTATATTGCTATTTATATAGAAATAAAGCACCATTAGTACATATGAGGTTCACATTTTGTTACAATAGTTATTCCCCATTTTGTAATTTTTATAACTAAAATTTTGTTAATAAACTTTTATTAAATTTTAAAATTTGTATTTTAGATAAACCTGCAATATATAACAATTATTAATTTATAAAGAAATTTAATATGCATTCTCCCAAAGTTTTATATACTAATTAATAAAACATCAAATTAACTTCTCGATTCTGTCTTAAACATTTTCGTACCAATATTAAGATTAAAAATTCAATATTCGATATTCCCAATTCTCTTTACCACTTCTATTACCAACAACAAAAAGTTTTTAATTCCAATGGAATTTATTTAATAACACTGAAAATTAATTTAATCTCGAATTATAGGTATGGCAACTTATACTTAAATATTTTTTTTGTAAAAACACTATTTTCTATATTATATTCCTGTAATTTTGCTCCGACCTTTTCTTAGAAAATTACCGTTTTAATGATATGATTATCATATAACAAAAAATATCCACACTAGTGAAGAGAGTGTCAATATGTATAATTTCTTGAAACTTTTAATTTTTTATTTTAATCAAATAATGAACATAGAAGCGCAAGATGTGTTTTAATTTAAAATCGCTTTCTAAATTCCATAATAATATAAATGTTTTATTGAATAATGACCATCGTTAAGTAGAATATGGAGAAGAAATATATAAAATATCGAAAATACAGAAACATACACAAAAAAGTAGATCATGGAAGGGGGGACCAGGACAAATATACGGCGATGACCGAGGCTACGAATTGGATTATTAATGAAAATCAAAATGGAAAAGAAAAGAGGAAAATAAAGGTAGAAGAGGAGAATAAAACTCCTACAAATGAAATACTAACAAACATACAGCACTCAAAAATAATTAAATACAACATGTTACGGACAACAAAAAAGCTAACCAAAAAAAAGAAGAAGAAAAACAAAAACAAGCAGATTAACAAAGCAACTTGAAATATCAAAACAGTGTTAAAACCAGGCAAAACGGAAGAAATTGGCACAGAAAGGGCAAAATATAATATAGAGCTCACAGCAGTTCAAGAAGTTAGATGAGAGAAAAGTGGAGAAATAGCGAAAGATAAATATACATTTTTCTACAGTGGAGAGAATACAACAAAGAAATAACGGAGCCGGGTTCTACGTGAAAAGGAATATAATAAACTACAAACCAGAAATGGAAGAATCGCAACCATAAAAACACCATAAGCATAGTACATAAGTATAGAAACTGCAGAACAGCACGCAAAGGACGAATTTTATGACACGCTTAATAAATTTTGTTAATAAATACCAAGGAAAGACGAAATAATAATATTAGGTGACCCAAACGCCCAGCTGGAAAAAAATATACTTGAAAGAATTAATAGGTAACGAAAAAGAAACTATATGTAATAAAACTAACGACAGCGGTCAAAGAATTAGCTGGAATGGAACATGTCAATATTTTCAGCAAAGTACCCAAAAAAAATAAGGCAATTCGTAGGCAGCCAGGTGGAAAAGTAAAGAACCAGATAGATAATGACAAAAATGAGAGACCTAAAAGTCGCAAAGAACTATAAAAGTCGCAAAGAACTATAGAGCAATAAAAGACACAAGCACTTTTAACATAGTTATCTTAAGAACTGAGGAAATAAGAAAACAGTATGAAGATAAAATCACAGAAAATATCGAACACTCATTACGTCAGACATCGAAAACAATTGGAAAGAAATCAAAAACGTCGTATTGAAAGCAGCAGATCAAGTAATAGGGAAGAAGGATAAACAAAAGAATGAAAAATAAGAAATCAAAAAAACGCGGCAAGATTAAAGTTGATAAGTACAAACCAAGAACGGGACAGAAGAGCATACGAGGTAATCAGACATAGGTCCAATGTAATGTCCAAAGAGAAAAAAAGGAGATTGGCTAAATGGAAGATTGAAAGAAATAGAGGACGATAGGCATAATAACAATCTAAAATAATTCTACGAAAAGATAAAAGCATTCCAACAAATCAAGGGGAACAAAAGATGAAAATGACGCAACAGTACATAAAAGTACGGAAATCGTAAAAACATGGGAGAAATATTATATCAGACTGATTTATTAAGATGCTGAGGTAGAAAACATAGTAGCAGAACCAGAAAGCGAAATCACGTTAAACTGTCCCTCTAAAAAAGAAATAGAGAAAGAAATAAAAAGAACTGCCAACGAAAAAGCCACAGGAGAAGACAGCATAACAGCAGATATGCTGAATTATGGCGGAGAACAATTTGCAGGAAACAATGCCCAAACTAATACAAAAAATTTGGATAGGAAACAAAATGCCTAACGAATGAAATAACCAACCACAAAAAAGGAGATAAGGACATTTAAAAATTATAGAAAAAAAACCCTATTTAATATCTTCTACAAAATACTTGCAAATATTATAAACCACAAGCTGAAATCATACACAGAAAAAATTATAGGAGACTACCAAAACGGGTTCAGACCAAGAAAATCAGCAGCAACTGCAATAGACACCATCGAGCAGATCCTTGAAAATTCTCTGGAATACAATAATGACCTATACGTAATTTTTATAGATTTCAGGAACGCTTTTGACTCAATCGTAAGATCCAAGATAATAGAAGAACTAAAAATACTAGGAATCCCAAAGAAAATTAGGGAACTATTAGAAATGACTCTACAAAGCACTAAAAGGAAAGTTCCATTACATTGGAAGATATCATAAGAATTCAACATGAACAAAGGAGTAAAATAGGGAGATCTAATTTCTTCAACACTGTTTAATCTATTACTTGAAACTATTTTGAGGAATGATATCGTGACTGATACCCAGCTTATCGCTATCTATCTCACAATTGCCGCAAGAAAAACTAATAAAAGTAGTATAGAGAAGTTGGACAAAAAGGCACAAAAATTCGGATTAGAAATAAATGAAGACAAAACAAAATATACGAATGGGGAAAGGAAAACAGACTAATGATAGTCACTTAAGAATAAAAAATTACGATAGGACAAACTAGATAAGACAAGATAAAAGATAATATTAAAAGGAAATCAAATTTTTATCATAAATAATAATTTTATTGTAACTTTCTTCGATTCTATTGTAATTAGTTCGGTAAATTTGATGTATAATCTTCCACCCCGTTCCTAACACTACATATTTTAGGCCTGATGATGGCATACTGCTGAAACTGGTCGCCGCCCTTTCATTATCAATGTAATTAGAAGCCCTTCTCTTTTTTAACAAGAATTATAATAAATTGTGGTACTGGATTTAGAGTTTTATTACTTCATCATTTGACCACATTTGAAATTATGGATAACATTTTGGAATTAAAAAAAAACAAACAAAGTTGCAGATCTGTAAGACTTTGATCAGGCTAGTCATTACTTACTCCCTAGAAACAACTATAAACAAAAAAGAAGAAGAAGATTTAAATATATTAGAAAGGAAAATACTACGAATAATACTTGGAGGAAAACATAACAAGAGACGGAGAAAGAAGATGGATGGAACACATTTTGAGAAGAGCACCAACCTTAAATAGAATGGCGACATGGGTTTTATTAAAGACGAGAGCAAGAGGAAATCCACAAAGTAGCTAGTGGGATCAAGTAGTGGAAGATATAAAAATGCAGAGATAGAAGAGAATGGAAAAGATTGTAATAAACTCACCGATAGAAGAGGAGTTATCCATCTCGTCAATAGGATTTAATATACAGCTCTTTTTCAGTTAGCCATAATCCCTCGGGATTGAATGGCCATGATGATGATGATGAAGATGCGTTCAGTAATATCACACAAGATAAGGAAACCTAAAATTATTTATTGACTGTTTTTAATAATATAAGTTTAATTTAATAAAATAAATTATTTAAATGTAAAAAATTAAGAACTTAATTGTTTTTACGGAGGTAACTGTTTTGAATTGAAAAATAAAACTAGGATTTCTGGTTAATAAAATTACCCTATACCTTGAGACTTTTTAGGGTGGGTTTAAATGAATTAAAACCGTTTTGCATGAACGTTTGTCAGAAACCCTTAGAAAGGAATAAATTTAGTTAAGAGACAGATTTCGTTTGCACCAGGTACATATTCGTTCCTAAACGCTCCTATTCCTTATATAGACGCCTGTCAGGTGTCAAGCTAAAAAATATAACCGCAAAAAGCAAATATTTCTAATTTTTTAGTTCTCGCTAGATTTACGTATGGACATTTTTGATGATGACCTAAAACGTGAATATTTTGATGAAATGGATAATCTGAAATTTTTTAACGATTCCGGTTAACGAAACCTACTGTTTTGCATGTTTTGGTGTAATTTTCAGATTTTAATGCAACTTAAGCAGTATTGGCGATTTTATGGGCATGGATATTTCAACTGCCTCTTCAAAACACTGTAGATGACTTAGTAGTGTGAGTCTCTAACTGTCTCTTTTTAAGTGCAATGTCTAATTTCAAAGTCTTTGTTATAACAATTAACTAGTTCAAGTTTTTTATTCAGCAATTGTTCATATTTTTCACCTCATCTAGATGATGTCAAAATTATTGTAACAGTGGGCCTTCTGCGATTGATTTCAGATTTTCTTTTTTTTTAATTTGTTGTTGATATTGATGAAATGGATGTATACAGCTCTAATACAAAATGTATCTTAAATTATAATCATATTACTTTTTTTAGCGTTTGGTCTTGGACTAGATGAACTATGTAAGGATAAACTTATGTGTTCTTTATTAAATTAATATTTTTTAAGAAATTTCAGCGTTTTATAAAAAATAAATAAAAGTATCAATAAAACACTGTTGTCTAATTTACGAAAAATTTATTAAATCTGATATTGTTTACGACACAAAGAAATCCATACATTTTTTTAATTTAATATTCTTAAAGTTGAAAAATGTTTTAAATATTTTCTTAACTAGGAAAAATTGCCTAATTTCTGAAAATCTCCCTAAATTTAAAGATTTTGTTAAAAATGTCTTAAAATTAGATTTTTCTGCATCTTCTACCAAATTAATACACGCACAAGATGAATAATTTTTTTTTTTGTGAGTTTAGAAGTAATTTTAACATCTTGTGTATTTTTTTTGTGTCACAAAAAAAGTTCTAAGATTTGGGAAAAAATTTGTAGATTTGTTTAAAGAATAACATTAAGCGTATTTTAAATCACACAAACTTTGAATTATAGACAAATTTTCAGCAACACTCACCAATAAATAAAAGATCCTCTACATGAAAATTGGAAAAATGTGTAAAAAAAAAAATTTTAAATGCACTCTAAATAGTAGTGTTTTTTCCATTTACAAAAATATATACAATCATCAAGTTAGATACTTAACATAATCATTAGATTTTAATTTACATTGTATCGTTTAACGACTCTCTTCGGCTTAACAGATCGTTTAAAAACATAATTATTCGTTACGGAAAACAATAGCAATTATATTAAAAACAATGTTTTAAGTCAATAACTTCAAGGAGGACCAACCTAAAACAAACTGTCCAACCCTATCATCAGGTAATCACTAATAATAGGCCACTTCATTAAAATGAAATAACAAACTTTCTAAATTATACCACCAATTTGATTAACTGTCGACAATGCGACGTTTAAGTACACATTAATGAAATAATATTAATTAAAAAAATTAAATGTATGGATAGATTATTATTAGTAAACAGGGTCGGTTTTTGTATAAAGTGAGTCACCATCTAAAAAAAAATCACATAGAGAAAAAATAAAAGTAATAACTTTAATCTGTAAATCATAAAATAAAAAGAGATGTAAATAATTGAATATTTCAAATGAAGTTTATACGTTTTTAAGCAAAATTTAAATTTTAATTAATATTCATTAATATAATAGTTCAATTGTTATTTTTTAATTATCAATGTTCGATTATCTGACTAAACACTTAAAAAGCATGCAGGGTGAGAAAATCAAAACTATAGCTAAACTTTCCTCTGAACCTCAATTTTTTTGCTAATATGCCTAGCCTACGTCAAGTTCTACGATTCAAATTACATGAAAGTTTTGATGGCTTAATAGGTCTAAAAATTATGAAATCAAATCTCAATTTCTCAGAATTGACCCTTATTATAGAAAATTTAATAATATGAAATTAACAATATACAATTTTACACTATCCAACTGTATTTCAAGTTCATTTACCAGTTCAAGAAAATAAACGAACATAAACAAGAAGTTGAAGGATTTTATCAATATTATTGATGAACGCCTCTAATAGAACTAGTTAATAGGAGTTCAATCTAGAATGCTATTTAAACTTAATAGACCAGTAGACATCCTGAACCAAATTCGACATCGATCCATTTCTACGAATCTAGAAGACATTTACTACCAAGTCAAATACCACATAAAAATCAATGAAGAAGAACCAGTTTTTTTAAATCCTATGGATACTCACCAAATTGGTAAAGAAGAGGTTCCGATATCATCAATATTGGATCAAGGAACAATTAACAGATTTAATCCATCTCCATAGTCCTCTTCCATCAGCCTAGTATCATAAAAGCCAAGATACTCAACAAATTGGTAAATAAGAGGTTCCGATATCATCAATATTGGATCAAGGAACAATTATCAGACTTAATCCATCTCCATAGTCCTCTTCCATCAGCCTAGTATCATAAAAGCCAATATACTCAACAAATTGGTAAAGAAGACGTTCCGATGTCATCAATATTGGACCAAGGAATAATTATTAGACTAAGTCAATCTCCAAATTCCTCTTCCATCAGCCTAGTATCAAAAAAGCCAAGATACTCCACAAATTGATAAAGAAGACGTTCCGATATCATCAATATTGGACCAAGGAATAATTATCTGACTAAGTCAATCTCCATATTCCTCTTCCATCAGCCTAGTGACAAAAAAGCCAAGATACTCAACAAATTGGTAAAGAAGACGTTCCGATATCATCAATATTGGATCAAGGAACAATTATCAGACTTAATCCATCTCCATAGTCCTCCTCCATCAGCCTAGTATCAAGAAAGCCAAATGCATCAGGAAAAATCAAATGGCGGCTGTAGTGTGCTATAGAGAGAATTAATTTGGACGATGTCTGTAGTTTCCAATCAGTAAAGAACCACGCACAAACCTTATGAGAATTGGCTCCCGGTCAAATTGGCTGAAATTTGGATATTGTTCGCTTCGGCATCTGGAACAAAAGTCTTAATGGGTACAAAGTTCAATTTTGCCTATTTTGGCTCCAACGGAGGGTAATCTCTTCGAAAGTTTAGTATTTGCTGCATTAACAAAAAGTACCCTCTTATGTTTTCGAGGTCGCTGCATTCAAATAAAATGCCAATATCATAATATTGACAGTTGACAGCTGTCAACTAGCTGTCAAACAACAAGGAATAATCAAAATTTATAAAATCTACATGTAAATATGTTTTTGATGTTGCTGAGTTCAAAACTGATGTCAAAAAGACGAAATTGACAGCTGTCAATTAACTGTCAAACAATAAGCAATAATATATCTTGACACATTATCATGCACAGACAAATATTTAATTAACGATGTACTCAACTGTTAATATCGTCTTTCTGGCATCATATTAGAATTAGGCAACCTTAAAGACATATGCTTACATGTCAATTTTATCAATTTCGACTGTTACATGCTGTTTGAGAGTTATTTGGCGGCTGTCAACGGTCAATATCGATTTTTTAATAACAGTTTTGAACTCTGCAACCTCAAAAACACATATTTACATGTGGATTTTATCAATTTTGATTATTGCTTGTTGTTTGACAGTTATCAGACAGCTGTGAACTGTCAACATCGATTTTTTAATATCAGTTTTGAACTCGGCAACCTCAAAAACTTATATTTACATGTGGATTTTATCTAACACCAAAATGATAGATAGTCACGCCATCTATCGTATGGCAGTCCAAGTTGTACTTGGAGACGCGTTTACAGAATTGTATTCTGCTAAATGCACTGCCGGTTGGTACCCATCAAACAATACGATAGATGGCGTGACTATCTATCATTTTGGTGTCACATAAAAATAGTTGGGGTATACAGAGTAGGTTTGTAAAACTATGCATTCCGACAAAGTGCCACTGAAGATTCCTATAAGGATGAAACATTAATGGTAATGGTCGGAATGTATAATTTCGAAAACTTATTCTATTTGTTTTTGATTGTTTTTAATTGTTTTTGAGTGGATTTTATCAATTTTGATGATCACATGTTGTCTGACAGTTAGTTGACAACTGTCAACTGTCAATATCAACTTTTTAACATCAGATTTGAACTCAGCAACCTCAAAAACAAATACTAAACTTTCAAAGAGTACCCTTTTAAGTAGTAAATAATGGTGAATCCGTGGAGGTTTGCCAAAATAAGCAAAATTGAGCTCTGTGCTCATTGAGACTTTTGTTTAGGATGCCGAAACGAATAACATATCAAAATTTCAGCAAATTTGACCGGGAGCCAATTACCATAAGATTTGTGCGGGGTTCTTTCACCATATTAAAATAGTCGAAGGGAATATCTAAAAAGGGACCACGGGCACTAAAAATATGTGCGTGAAAATCATCTCGGTTTAAAAAAACTCCAACTACTTTTCAAAGAGTTATGACGAATTCCTGCACATGATTAATTAGCTTATTAAAGTTAGCAAATATTTTTCTAAATAAAACCAAAATATTTTTAGTAATAATGCATTTTTTTCAATTATTTAAATCATATGTATGTATAAAAGGGATGATTTAAACCGGTCCTGTTCTTCGAAGTTAAAGTATACGATGATTACCTATAAAAACAAAACACTTATTTATAAGAACTTACTATTAATAAAATAAAGTAAATCATCTGTTTCCTGATGATATCCCAGTGAGTGGGCATACGTAGCAGGTGGTTTGGGTCGTTAGACACTACTTATATGGTCAATATAACCAACGGTCAGTCTACATGTTGACTTCGGTAGGTAAATAATAAGTAATTAATAATTGGGTGGTATTTTAAACTTTAGTGGTTTTATGAAGAGCCGACAAATTTGTGATTAATTTAATAGAATTACATTTACATAACAATCTCGTTAAATTTAATAGAGAATCAATGAATATTAAATACTTTTAGATTTATACATAATAAACGGTTTTAATAAAACAATAAAAAGTGTTTTGGTTGGTGTAATTTTTATGTAGGCACATAATTTTAGATTAAACGCGGTCTTGAATCACGACTGTGTTGATTATATTATATTAACCACTATAAATTTTTTAAGGTTTATATTTTATAAATTTAATTTTAGGCACAAAATTCGTATCTCTACTACAGTTTAATAACATAAATAATTTTTATGATTTTTTGAATTTTATAAATATAATTTGATTGTTAAAAAAAGTTTGGTATTTTCAAGAGTTTATTAATATTAATTAATATATGAAAGAAAGTCAAATCAACAGTTGTGGTAGGTATATAAATAAATCTCATTGTTATTATTATTATTATTATACAACTATGGAAAAAATGATATAATTAAGAGCTAGACAAAAGTTGTTAAAAGAATTTTTTTTTATTAAACAAGTAAGAAAACATTTTATTTTGGAAAAGAAACAGATGAAATAAATAATAATAAACAGATTAGATAACATTAAATTTTGATTTTTGGGGTAGAAAAGGATGAAAACGGTGGCTTACATAGAATAAATATATATACAGGGTTGGCCAATTACCTTCTCGCGATTTGTGGCGTCGAAACTAGTAAAGATATCAAAATGAAAAAAAAACTGTTTTATTTGGTTCGAAAATCCCTACAACTAGAAAATATTTTCATTTATACAGAGTGATCCATATACGGGCGGCTAAAAAAATTGTAATTTTTTTAAATGACACATCCTATATATTTTTACATTTTTAGATTACTACTTTAGTGGCCTTTATGACAATATTTTATTTTTTTAAATCGGATGCTGCGTTGCCAAGATATTCAAATTTTTATTAAATTTTCTGAAAAATCGCTACATTCAAAAATTAATGTATTTTTCGAATTTGAAAATGAAACTTTGGTTAAAGTTAGTTTAGATATGGATGTACCTCGTCCATATTTCATAATTATTTAAATATGTACAGGGTGTTTATAATATAATATTAAACTTTCAAAATTGTAATTATAAAAATCTTTGTTTTTTTAAATGAAACACCCTGTATATTATTTAATATTTAGAAAACCTAGTATGTGGTATATATAGAAAGCCTGTACAATAGGCTTTCTAAATATTAAATAATATACAGGGTGTTTCATTAAAAAAAACAAATATTTTTATAATTACAATTTTGAAATTTTAATATTATATTATAAACACCCTGTACATATTTAAATAATTATGAAATATGGACGAGGTACATCCATATCTAAACTAACTTTAACCAAAGTTTCATTTTCAAATTCGAAAAATACATTAATTTTTGAATGTAGCGATTTTTCAGAAAATTTAATAAAAATTTGAATATCTTGGCAACGCAGCATCCGATTTAAAAAAATAAAATATTGTCATAAAGGCCACTAAAGTAGTAATCTAAAAATGTAAAAATATATAGGATGTGTCATTTAAAAAAATTACAATTTTTTTAGCCGCCCGTATATGGATCACTCTGTATAAATGAAAATTTTTCTAGTTGTAGGGATTTTCGAACCAAATAAAACAGTTTTTTTTTCATTTTGATATATTTACTAGTTTCGACGCCACAAACCGCGGGAAGGTAATTGGCCCACCCTGTATATATTGACACAAGAGAAATCATAAAAAATAAGAAATAATATAGAAAAAGAAATAAAACATGGATAAATAGGGACAAATATAGAAAAATGGTTAAAAAAGCAAAAATGGGGAAAAACAGGGAATAACATAAAGAATAGGGAAAAATAGAGGAAAATAGAAAAATTAGGGAAAAAACAACGATTGTGAAAAATACTGAAAAACAGGAAAAAATAGAGCAAAATAGGGAAAAATATGAACAAATATAAAAAAGTATAAAAAAATGGAAAAAATAATGAAAACCAGGATAAAAATTAAAGAAATAGGAAAAATAAAGAAAACAGGAAAAAATTAAAAAAAAAAAACGGAAAAAATGGGGAAAATCATAGAAAAATTGGAAAATAGTTAATAATAAGGGAACAGTAGGGAAAAATGAAGAAAATGGGACAAACTAGTGAAAAATAAGCAATAATAAAGAAAATATGAAAAACTAATGGTAAACAGGAAAAAATAGAAAGATAGGAAAAATATAAAAAAAAGGGGAAAAAATGGGAAAAAAGTGAAAAATATGGCAAAATAGTGAAAAATTGGGGAAAACAGGGTAAAATAGGAACAAATTGGGAAAAATTGAGCAAAATAGGGAAATTTACGAAAAAAGGGAAAATTACTGCACAATACGGCAATTTGAGAAAAATAGGGAAGCACAGAAAAATAGGAAAAAATTGGGAAAATTATTAAAAAATAAAAAAAATATGGAAAAATAGGAAAATTAGAGAATAAATAGGGAAACATATGAGAAAATTAGTGAATAATAGGGAATATTGGGAAAAATAAGTAAAAATGGACTATATTAAAAAATAGAAAATAATAGGGATAAATATAGAAAAACAGGAAACAATAATGGAAAACAGAATATAAAGAAATAGAAAAAATACCGAAAAATATCGAAAATTGGGGTAAAATAATGAAAAATAGAGAAAAATGAGGAAAAAGAAGTACAAATAGGATAAAATAATGGAAAACAGGCAAAATTAGAAACAAATATGAAAAATGGAAAAAATGTGGAAAAAATTACTTAAAAAAGGGACAAAAAATGAGAGAAAATTGTTGACAGTTTTGAGAGAACGGAGGGGATATTTAAGTCGAAACAATGCAAATTTTAGAAAGAAACTTACTAAAAAGTGACAAAATTTAGCAGAAAAGAGGGACAATTTTTAAAAGAAAAGAGGGGAAATTTGAGACGAAAAAGAGACAAAATTAAAAAAAAAAAAAAAGTAAATTACTTAAAGTGACAAAAAATGAGAGAAAGGATCGAAAATTTTTGAGAGAAAAGTGCGGAGATTTGTGTCGAAAAATTGACAAAATTTGAAGAAAAAAAAAGAAAATTACGTAAAAAAGACACAAGCAATGAGAGAAAAGAGGGGAAAAAGAGAAAAAGGACGAGAAATTTTTGAAAAGGGAAAATCCTTGAGAAAAAGTGGCAAAATTTAAAACAAAAAAAAAGAATAAAATTACTTAAAAAAGTGACAAAAAATGAGAGAAAATTGTTGACATTTTTGAGAGAACAGAGGGGAAATATGAGTCGAAACCATGCAAAATTTAGAAAGAAACTTACTAAAAAAGTGACAAAATTTGGGAGAAAAGAGGGAAAATTTTTGAGAGAAAGAGGGGAAATTTGAGACGAAAAAGAGACTAAATTAAAAAAAAGTAATTTACCTAAAAAAGTGACAAAAAATGAGAGAAAGGATCGAAAATTTTTGAGAGAAAAGTGCAGAGATTTGTGTCGAAAAATTGACAAAATTTGCAAAACGAAAAAGAAAAGAGAAAATTCTTGAGAAAAAGTGGCCAAATTTAAAATAAAAAAAAGAATAAAATTACTTAAAAAAGTGACAAAAAAAAAGAGAGAAAATTGTTAACATTTTTGAGAGAACGGAGGAGAAATTTGAGTCGAAACAATGCAAAATTTTAAAGAAACTTACTAAAAAAGTGACAAAATTTAGGAGAAAGAGGGAAAATTTTTGAGAGAAAAGAGGGGAAATTTGAGATGGAAAAGGGACAAATTTTGAAATAAAAAAGAAACTTACTAAAAAAGTGAGAAAAAAGATGAGAAATTTTTGAAAAGGAAAAATTCTTGAGAGAAAAAGTGACAAAAAAACAAAAAAAAAAAGAAAAAAGTTACTTAAAAAAGTGACAAAAAATGAGAGAAAATTGTTGACATTTTTGAGGGAACAGAGGGGAAATTTGAGTCAAACAATGCTAAATTTAGGAGAAAAGGAAAATTTTTGAGGGAAAAGGGGAAATTTTAGACGAAAAAGGGACAAAATTAAAAAAAAGTAAATTACTTAAAAAAGTGACAAAAAATGAGTGAAAAGACCGAAAATTTTTGAGAGAAAAGTGCGGAGATTTGTGTCGAAAAATTTGTAGAAAAAAAAGAAGAAAATTACGTAAAAAAGACACAAACAATGAGAGAAAAGAGGGGAAAAGAGGGGAAACTTTCTCAAAAAGTGAGAAAAAAACGAGAAATTTTTGAAAAGTGGCTAAATTTAAAACAAAAAAAAAGAATAAAATTACAAAAAAAAGTGACAAAAAATGAGAGACAATTGTTGACATTTTTGCGAGAACAGAGGGGAAATATGAGTCGAAACAATGCGAAATTTAGCCTCAGTATTATTGTCACCCGGTATACTGTAGTATATAAGGTAGAAATTTATTTTCGTAACTTTAAATTACGCCAAAAAAATTGCCGTTTTTCACTTATTTATTTATTTAACACATCTGTACCGGAAAAATACTATTTTGGCCACAATCCTATATTTCGATTAAATTATAAAAATATATCTTGACACAATGTAGAGTGGGAAGTAATTTAGCGAAACTGCCAGATGAATCCGATTTGTAATAAATGGACAGCTTTATCGTTTAAAGCTCTAAATGGGGTTTATGCTGTATGTAATAAATTATTTATTCATGACATTGTTAACTAAAAAAAAATGGGTAACATGTACTGTACCAGATGCATTGGATAATTTTTCAATGCCAAATATATCTGGAAATTGGTTAGTAAAAATATTTTTTTATTTTCATATTTTTAAATAGGAAATTCAGTACTTACATCGCATAGAATAAGTCGAATAAAAGGGTGAAACTTATTTTTGCCATTAAAATACCAATAAAATTTTATAGTTTTTTGACTAATTTATTAAATTAAACATTTTTATTTGATTTTATTTTTCCCATTTCTGAAGTTGTACTTCAAGATTTGAAAAAAAAAACAAATTAATAAAAACATAAATATTATCATAAATTATAGGTTTAGTTTTCTATTAATTTATTTATTATAAAAATGTAAAATATTGATTACATTAATTAATTTGACTTAAAAAAAATATTTCTATAAAAACCCTTATTAATTTTTTAAAAGAAACTGCTAACTTATATCGTAAAGAAACTGCTTACTTATATCGTTCTCGTGTATGGCCACCTTTACGAGGGTGAGTTTCAATGGGGATTGTGCCTCAAAACTTATTTCCAATACGTTACAGATTGCTGTTTTGTAATGTACTCCCCTCTGTTCGTTAAATAGTTCTACCCCTACCGGATAGATGTCAAACCCTTACATATTTTAAAGAAATAAATATTCGAATACTTACAGGGTGGACTGAATTTAACATTGAAAATTTTAATAAAATGATGAATTTTTAATTTTATGATTTATAATGATAAAATCATAAAATAATATCGAAAAAAAAGACTGGATTTTATTGCTTTATTTATAATACGAAATTGTAGTTCCTTTAATGTTTTTTATTGTTTATCATTATTTACTTTAAACTATTTTTTTATTATTATAAAATTGAAAAACAGAAGACACTTTACTAATACCAGTTATTTTATTTTCAATGTATGAATAAGTTTACTTAATTAAAAAAATATCTAATAATTTATTATAAAGTCAATTCCGTTAAACAAAATTTTAAGAAAATTCATTAAAAGACAAATTAAATTGTGACAGCTATAAAAGTTTCAATTTTATACAGCTGCTGCAATTTAATTTGTTTAGATTTTTTTTACTAAATTTTTTACTAAATTTTTACGAGCTAATTTTGTAAAAAAATGTTTAAGTAAATTCATAAACAGACAAATTAAATTATGACAGCTATAACATTTTTATTTTATGCAGCTGCAGCAATTTAATTTGCCTAGATTTTTTTTACCCAAGTTAATTCTGATGAACAAAATTTGAAGAAAATTCATAGGTGGACAAATTAAATTGTGGCAACTATAAAAATTTTAATTTTATACAGCTGCTTCAATTTAATTTGTCTAGATTTATTTTACCAAAGCTAATTTTATTAAACAAAAGTTTAAGTAAATTCATAAATAGACAAATTAAATTATGACAGCTATAGCATTTTTAATATTAGACAGCCGCTGCAATTTAACTTGTCTACATTTTTACCAAAGTTAATTCTGTTGAACACAATTTTAAGAAAATTTATAAATAGACAAATTGATTTATGTTAACTATAAAAGTTTCAATTTTCTACAACTGCTCCAATTTAATTTGTCTAGATTTATTTTACCAAAGCTAATTTTGCAAAAAAATGTTTAAGTAAATTCAAAAATAGACAAATTAAATTATGACAGCTATATCATTTTTAATTTTATTTAGCTGCAGCAATTTAATTTGTCTAGATTTTTTTTTACCAAAGTTAATTCTGGTGAACAAAATTTTAAGAAAATGCATGGAAAGACAAATTAAATTGTAGCAACTACAAAAGTTTTAATTTTCTACAGCTGCTGCAATTTAATTTGTCTATATTTATTTTAACAAAGCTAATTTTGTTAAACAAAAGTTTAAGTAAATTCATAAATACACAAATTAAATTATGTCAACTATAAAAGTTTTAATTTTCTACAGCTGCTGCAATTTAATTTTTCTAGATTTTTTTTTAATAAATTTAATTCTGATGAACAAAAATTTTAAGAACATTTATAGAAAGACAAATTAAATTGTGGCAACTGTAAAATTTTAAATTTTCTACAGTTGCTGCAATTTAATATGTCCCGAAGATAATTTTGTTAAAGAAAAGTTTAAGAAAATTCATAAACAGACAAATTAAATTATGACAGATATAATATTTTTAATTTTATACAGCTGCTGCAATTTAATTTGTCTGGATTTTTTTACTAAAACTAATTTTTTTAAACAAAATTTCGAGAAAATTCATGAATAGACAAATTAAATTATGTTAACTATAAAAGTTTTAATTTTCTACAGCTGCTAAAATTTAATTTGTCTAGATTTCTTTTAACAAAACTAATAATTAAACAAAATTTTAAGAAAATTCATTAATAGACAAATTAAATTGTGGCAGCTATAACATTTTTAATATTATACAGCTGCTGCAATTTAATTTGTGTAGAATTTTTTTACCAAAGCTAATTCTGATGAACAAATTGTTAAGAAAATTCATAGATAGACAAATTAAATTATACCAACTATAAAGTTTTAATTTTCTACAACTGCTGCAATTTAATCTGTCTAGCTTTATTTTACCAAAGCTAATTTTGTAAAAAAATGTTTAAGTAAATTCATAAATAGACAAATTAAATTATGTCACCTATAAAAATTTTAATTTTCTACAGCATGCTGCAATTTAATTTGTCTAGATTTATTTTACCACAGCTAATTTTGTTAAATAAAATTTTAAGATGATTCTTAAATAATGACACCTATAACATTTGTAATTTTCTACAGCTGCTGCAATTTAATTTGCTTAGATTTTTTTTACCAAATTTAATTCTGTTGAAAAAAAAGATGAGAAAATTCATAGATAGGCAAATTAAATTGTGGCAACTATAAAATTTTTAATTTTCAACAGCTGCTGCAATTTAATTTGCCTAGATTTATTTTACCAAATTTAATTCTGTTGAAAAAAAAGATGAGAAAATTCATAGATAGACAAATTAAATTGTGTCAACTATAAAATTTTTAATTTTCTACAGCTGCTGCAATTTAATTTGCCTAGATTTATTTTACCAAAGCTAATTTCGTTAAACAAAAGTTTAAGAAAATTAATAAATAGAAAAATTAAATTATGTCACCTATAAAAGTTTTAATTTTCTACAGTTGCTGCAATTTAATTTGTCTAGATTTATTTTACCAAATTTAATTCTGTTGAAAAAAAAGATGAGAAAATTCATAGATAGACAAATTAAATTGTGGCAACTATAAAATTTTTAATTTTCTACAGCTGCTGCAATTTAATTTGCCTAGATTTATTTTACCCAAGCTAATTTTGTTAAACAAAAGTTTAAGAAAATTCATAAATAGAAAAATTAAATTATGACAGCTATAATATTTTTAATTTTATACAGCCGCAGCAATTTAATCATTTTACCATTTTCATTATTTCCATCTTTCTATCCCTCATATCTCTATTTGATGTGCTATTTTATATCGTTTTCTTTTCTTTCTCACTCTTGTTCCTCACTTTTTTCTTTACATTTTTTGTTCGTTTTTTTTTCTAACCTAATTTAATCCACCTTAACTTGGATTTTCATGTTTGCCCATTTTTTTTTTGTTCTTATTTTTTTGCTTTACCCTGATCCAGGTTATTCTACCCCAAGTTAACTTTTTTTTTGTCCCCTTTTCGTTTTTTGCCCTATTTACTCCTTTCTATCCTTTTTCCATATTTTCCCCCATTTTTCTCTTACTTTTTATTCCCGACTCTTTTTCTTAGTAAAGTACTGTCCCTAGTAAAAGTTCGTTTAATTTTTAAAATTATGGTTAATTTACTATATTCTTGTCAAAATTTGCAGTACATTATTCCTGAAAATTATTGGGAAAATATCGAAATGTTGTGGAAAAAACAAATAGCAGAAAATCAAAAATCAGTATTTTCATCGAGAAATAAAAATATAAATTAAATGCATATTTTTTGTAATGGTAAATATAAAATGGCGGAATCGAATTGGGGACCCTCTACCTGATTTTAATTCGTTACTTGAATTGCGGACTAGGCTTAATTTTATACAACTAGAGGAATAGTAATATAAATTAGGGAATAATAAATTATTGGCATTTCACCATTTTTTATTTTAAATAAGACAATTATAAGTCAAAAACAACTATACACTCCGACGATTACCATACATGTTTCATCCTTATAGGAATCATCAGTGGTACTTTGCTTAGTTTTAATAACCCAAGTATTTCTATGGGGCATACAAATAACTATTTGAAAAAAAAATAATACGTTGTATTAAAAAAGTTTAGAAGAATAATTGATTTAACAATTATTTTACTAGTAGTGTTCGGAAAGTTGGGTGGGATTACTTTTTTTTAATCAAATCAATCAAGCTGGAGAAGCCCGCACATCTAATTTCTTATTCCCCCGCACTGGTTCCCCGAGAAAATAAAAATCCGATATAACACAATTTTAATATAAATCAAATCTGCGCAGTAAATATAAATATAAACACCATCTACGTTTTTTTACATCAACTTAAAAATATTAAATAGATAAATATTCCACCTCCAGCAACGCGAATGCGCGATTAAATTTCCAAAAAAAAAATAGTCGTCTATGAAATATTTTAACAAGTTTGAACAATTCATTTAGTGTTAGTTAAAGCAGTGAAGAAATTTTTACACGAAATTGAAATAAAAATTTTGTTTTAGTGGTTTTACAATTTGTAAATTATAATTAAAAGGTATGTTAATTAGAAATGTATATGAATTTTATTTATTTACATTAAAAAAAAATTTTATATACTTTAAAGAACCATAATGCAAATAGAAAAATTTATTTGATATTTTTTTATACACTTTGAAATTTAAAAAAAATTTTAAATAACTATTTTACAGGGTGATTCAAATTTATATGTTTAAAAATACATACTTTTTATATTACCTTCTAAATATTATACAGTATGCTAATTATTTCCAGTCTTATAATAAATATACTTTTTATACCTAATTTAAAATTTATAAATGTCTCGAAATGGTTTATTTGTTTAATTGATACTAATAACAATTTTTTATTTTATTTTTGTAGAAATTATCAAGAATGGAGTTAAACAAGAGGATGAGTACCAGAGAATCTCGGGCATAAAGGTTAGAATTTTTTAATTTTTTTGGTGGCAGTTAAGTAGAATAAATAAAAATTTGGATTAATATTTTTATTAAAAACATAACAAATGCAGTGAGTAATTTTTGCGGTATAAATTACAGGTTTTTTTTCTTAAAAAACCAACCCAAAAATTTTTAAAAATATGAATTCAATTATAAACTTTTTGGTTAATGTTTTTAAAAAGTTATAACAAGAAACATGTAAGAGATAATAAAACGTTTTTTACTCCATTAAAAAGATAATAAAAACTACTATCAGTGTAAATTTTGTCATAATTTTTAAAAAAAATTAATAAACTTATGACAAAGGAGAGACTATAATAAAAATTTAAAAAAATTGTAGTCCCTTCGTTTTCTTAAGTCCATTCTCATGTTATAAAAAAAATTCTCCTCTTGTGACGTTTTTCTATATATCTTAATTTTATATTTGTGGACAGTTTTATTCTAAATTGTTCAAAATGTCCATGTGCGCTGTTTTTGTCCAATAGTACTTGCAGATTTCTAACTCCTTGTTAGTTGTTATTGTTGGACATTAAAAACATTTTTGTTATACACAATTTTCTCCTCCTTTTATTGGTTGAAACCGTGTTCCTTTATATACAGGGTGTTAGTATATTCGACCGACAACGCTCTACTCCAGAGAGCTCTCGTTAATTGATGGATTTTGATATAGGAACATTAACCCCTAAAGGGCTTAGTTACCGAGATACAGGGTGTTAAAAATTTGAAATTGAAATTCAAAATTTGCTATAAATCAAAAACGCCTTGAAATATTTTTGTCAAATTTGGTGACCAATATGCTCTATAAGAAAGTAATATTTTGACATGAACTAACTTTTGAAAAATTTAACCAGTGGCGCGCTATCAGGGTTAGTTGCAACTTATATCCCCCTATTTTTTACGCCACTGGAACAAATATATTTTTTTTATTTTTTTTAAATTCTATGTTCATTTTTAGTTAAAAAAGTAATAACCTTTTACGGAGCTAAAATGAACGGTGTTGTAGAAATTAACATCTAAACAAAAGTCTGCAATTACTTGGATACTAGTAATATTATTTGCCTGTTAATTTCTACAACACCGTTCATTTTAGCTCCGTAGAAGGTTATTACTTTTTTAACTAAAAATGAACATAGAATTTAAAAAAAATAAAAAAAATATATTTGTTCCAGTGGCGTAAAAAATAGGGGGATATAAGTTGCAACTAACCCTGATAGCGCGCCACTGGTTAAATTTTTCAAAAGTTAGTTCATGTCAAAATATTACTTTCTTATAGAGCATATTGGTCACCAAATTTGACAAAAATATTTCAAGGCGTTTTTGATTTATAGCAAATTTTGAATTTCAATTTCAAATTTTTAACACCCTGTATCTCGGTAACTAAGCCCTTTAGGGGTTAATGTTCCTATATCAAAATCCATCAATTAACGAGAGCTCTCTGGAGTAGAGCGTTGTCGGTCGAATATACTAACACCCTGTATGTTCAGTTTCTATTTGTGCGATTTAATTTTTTTTTAATCTAAATTTTTCCTAATGCTTCTTGGTTATTTTGTTCAGAAATTCGCGATGAAAAATTATCATATAATGAAAAAATCTAAATTTTGTAGTTGTGGCCATTGTGCGGCAAATTTTTCAAAATTTTCATATGCGATTTTCGTCCAATACCCTTTGGGGATTTTCAAACCCCTACTTGACTGTTAATTTTTCAAAATTTTCAAATATAAAAAATGCTTTAATTACACAAAATTTTCTTCTGTTTTTATTGGTGGAAACCTTGTTTTCTCCATATTTTAGTTTTCTAGTTTTGATAATTTTTCGTTCACATCATTCAAATTTATAAATTTTTTCTAATATTTCTTGGTTATTTTTTCTGATAACAAATTGTCATATAAAAAAATGTCTCCTCTATTGACTAATAATAACCGCATTTTATCGAATTCCGCATAGTTTCGTCGCTAGATGGCGTGAAAGAAATATATATAAACTACTGCGCCTCATTTTTAGAATTTGAGTCAAAATTATGGACTTTTATGAAAAATTACAAGAAATCAAAATTGTAGAATATTAAATTTTCTACTTTTGCGCTTTTTAGATTTTGAGATAAAAGTTATTTATTTTTATGAAAAATTGCAAGATATCAAAATTGTAGACCATACACTTTCCTATAAATTTTGTCTTTACTTTTCGCATAATTTCGCCGCTAGATGGGGCGTGAAAGAAATATATATAAAGACCACGCCTATTTTTTAGATAAAATTAAAAATCATTTTAAAAAAGGAATAATGGGCAGTATTAATAAAATTCAGAAGAATAATTGATTAAACAATAATTTTATTAGCAGTGTTCGGAAAGTTGGGTCGGATTACCCTCCTCTTTATCTTATTTTTTAAGTAAAAAAAAACTGTCTCTGAAGATTATTGGAAAAATGTCCAAATATTGGTAATTATATAACAAGTAAAAAATATAAATTATATGAATTTTTTTGTACTCATAATTATAATATTTTAATTATATTTTGTTTTCTACTTTATTTTATAAGTAAAAAAAATTATCCCTGAAGATTATTGAGAAAATGTTGAAACATTGAGAAAAAAACGAAAGCGCAAAAAATCCGAAATCAGAATTTTAATTAATGACTTTTATTCCAAGATTTAATATAAATTAAATGAATAAATATCGAATTTCAGTTAACTTTTTTTTTGTACCATATTTGATATTTTTTCTTCTATTTTATTTCCTTGAAAAAAAATATCCCTGAAGATTATTAGGAAAATGTCGAAATGTTAGGAATAAAATACAAAAGTAAAAATTAAAAATTAGATTTAAATTGATTTTTTTTTCTACTAATAAATATAAAATTTTATTTTGATTTTCCCTTTTCATTTCATATTTTGGTTAATCCTTTCATTTTTTTTTTATTTTTTAAGCTTCATATTTTTCTTATTTCTTCAATCACTTTATTTTCTACATTCCTATAATTTTTTGTATTTTATTTTATTTAGTTTATATACTTGTTCTTGTAATAATTCGATTCTTTTTGTTATAAAAGTCATTTTCAATTTTTCATAGTCATTTTTACTAAATATTTTTTAACAATCTTTTTAAATGCTTCATTTTGTTTATTTTTGTCTTATTTAATTGAGCTTATTTTATTTCTCCCATAATTTCCTCTTCCGTTATATCTATATCTTTTTTCATTTTAATTTTGCATATTTTCCGCCCTTGTTTTATTTCTCAATTTATTTTGTTCTTTATTAATTTTTTATTGCCCTTCTTTCTCGTCTTTAATCATTTGTCCATTTTTTTCATCATTAAAATAACATACTGTTTCTTTTGTATCCATTTAATATAAATTTTTACTGTCTCCTTTATTTTCTAAAATTATTAAATTTAAAAAAATGTAAAAAATTATATGGTAAAATAAATTTTTTTTTAAAAAAGTTGTGTTTAAAACCAAAAATTCAAGTATCAAATTGATATGGATAATATTAATAATCGAATATACGTTATTATTTTTTATTTAAATTATTAGATTATATTTAGAATAGTTCAGCAAAAAATTATGCAAAAATTGTAAATATTGGAGTTTTAATAAAAAAGTAGTGAATTTTAACTAAAAAAAAATTACCATTTTTGGTTATAAATCTTGATTCAAAATCTAATTTTTTAATGAATATTGATTTTAGAATTGTCTAAAATATCAAACTTTTACTAATAACTTTTAATAAAAATTTACTTTTATCTGGCTGAAGTGCGTTACCATTTATTTAGTAAAATTAAATAATATTAAAAAAAAATGAAAAAATTGAAAAACATTAAAAAATGAGTTTAGAATTTATCAAAAACTTAAAATTTCTTTCTATGGATGATATAAATAAATGAATGTGCGTTATTTTCGATTTCAATTTTTTTGAAAAAACATACATTTTTTTTAATATACTTTGTGAGTTAGTGTTTAGAAAAGTTTAGCAAAAAATGCTCCAAAAATTGTAATTATAATAGAGTTGTAATAGTTAAGTGCTGCCTTTTATCTAAAGGCGTTACCTTTTTGGTTATAGATTTTGATTAGGAATCTTGGTTTTTTAGAAAATATTGTGTAATTTCAGAATTTGTTAAAAATTTTAATTTTTTATTATGAACTCTTAGCTGAATTTTAATTGGGGGAAGTGCTTTACCATTTATCTTGTTGAATTTAATTTTTTTTAATGATTATCAAGTATCATTTAGGATTTTTAATTATAATTATTTTATTCTTAGTTTTATGAAAAAAACTTATTCTTTATAAAAAGTTGTACATGGTCTAAAACCTAAAATGCAATCATCAGAGAATACATTTTTTACTCGTATACGAGGGGCGTCAAAAAATATAAAAGTTGCTCAAGAGTAAAAAAGTACCATTATTTTAAAAGATATAGAAAAATGTTATTTGGAAAACTTATTTAGAAACAATAACTACGATAAAATATGAAATCACGGCCTCCTATCTTAAAACAATATTTTCTCTAATTTTTTGAAATAAAGTTCAAAGTGAACTGTAACATAAAAAATTAGTTTTCACAATTTTTTTAAGCTCAGTTAACAGTTTTGGTCCTTAAATAATGTTTGGAAACTAATTTTATAAGTAACATTTTACTTCGAACTTTGCTCCAAAAAAAAAATTGGAAAAAATATTTTTTTTTGAGATAGGAGGCTGTGATTTCATATTTGTTCATACATATTGTTTCTAAATAAGTTTTCCAAATAACATTTTTCTACATTTTTTAAAATAAGGGTACTTTACTCTTTACGTGTAAAAAATGTATTATCTGATGGTTGCATTTTAGCTTGTAGACCATGCCCAACTTTTTATAAAGAATAACATTTTTTCATAAAACTAAGAATACAAGTGTTTCCCATATAGTTCCGACTTAATTGGACACACTATGGAAATATACATCTATAGTAAATATAAATGAAAAGTACTAATATTGAATTTTGCCATACTAAAGTACGTTACCTTTTTTATTTATAAGTTTCGATTTAGGAACCTATTTTTTTAATAATTATTGTTTACTTCTAAACTTTTCTAGAAAAATTAAATGATTAATTATGTACTTTACATAAAACATTAATTTTGCGTTATCATTTTCTAAAATTAAAAAAAAATTACACTAGGAAATTTTCAATTTTACCATTTTTTTACCCTTTTTTAAATTGATTTCCAAATATAGAATATACCTATTGTAATCGATTCAATGACGGGACCCAGACCCGGGAATAAGGGCGTTACGCCTTTTATAAACTAGAGAATAAGAATCATTAAAAAAAAGTATGTATGTATGTATGTGGCACGATAGAGGTCGCAATTTTTGTCCAATCGACACCAAATTTGGTACAAAAATTTTTTGGGGCAGTAATTCGTTGTGTATTGCAATACCTCTAAGGGGGTGAGAATTGGAGGGGATTGAAATTTCAAAATAATTCAGATCTCCGCCATTTTTGAAACTATAATAAAAGGTCATTAGACTTTGTTATACTCTGATTATTATAAAATTAATTGGTCTAAAACTTTTTGTCATCCGACCGACGGGGGTGGAACTGGAGGTGGTTGAAATTTCAAAAAAATTATATCTCTGCCATTTTCAGATATATTGAAACAGGTCATAAGACTTTTTTATGTTCTAATTATTATAAAATTAATATGTATGAAAATTTTTTCCATCCGACCTAAAGGCATGTAACTGGAAGGGGTTGAAATTTAAAAAAAATTCAGAACTCCGCTATTTTTGAAAATATTGAAACGGCCTATTAGACTTTTTTATCATGTCCTAATTATTTTAAAATTTATTTGTTTGAAACTTTTTTCGATCTGACCAATATCGTGGGGTGGAGAAGGATGAAAGTCTCAGAAAACAACAGAAATCAACCTCCCCCTATCGACCCTACCGACAGGAATTTTTATTTATAAGTTTTGATTTAGGAACCTAATCAATGAACATCATATTAATTCGATAAGTCTGTCTGTCTGTCTGGATATCTGTAGCTCTTTCAATTTAAATTTATCCTTTTATCATTTTTGGTTTTGATTCTGTATAAAGATGCGTTACCATTTTTGATGTATGAATTAATTATTTTTTAAATAATGATCACATTTGTTAAGAATTTTTTATAGTTTAAAAAATTGCGTTACCCTCTTTGGTGTGAGGATTAAATATTTGTTAATATTTATTTTTAATAAAAAAATCTAAAATATTTTCCAAAAACTGCAAGTATTAAATTTTTAATTTTAATTTGCAAAAAGTGTAAAAAGCAAGTAATTTCTATTGTCGCTTATATTTTTCATTTAGCAATATTTGTCTCTGGTTATAAAGGATTTTTTATTAATTAAATTTTACCTTTGAAGTTCTCTAATTTTATATATGACGTTAATCTCTGTTGGACAGAGATTTTTATTAATCTGTGGGTAAATATATCAGCCTCCTGTTTAAAAAACAAGCTTCTATGGTACAGTCAAAAATAAGCATAAGTGAATTTGCAAAAACTGTAAATAACAAGTATTTTCTATTTATTCTTATTACTTTCCCGACCCACCTCCTAGAAGGGAAAGTATTGTGAACGAGCTCAAAAAAAAATTTCGAGATAAAAACGGAAACATCCATTTTCGGGTGCCCTGAGACGGTTAAGACCATTTCCAGATGGAAGTCTGTCTGTCGGTCTGTGTGTGTGTGTATTCTTCCACGATAGAGGCCACACGTTTAATCCAATTGAGCTGAAATTTGGTATAGTGGTTTGGGTTACCCCTCAGAAGAATCCATCAGTTTTTGTACGACATCTGTCAAACGGAAGTATCACTATCAAAAAATGACAGATGCAATATGTCATGGAATTGGACATGCAATATGTCATTTGAAAGCCCTTGAAAAACTCTATTCAGAACAGTTAAAATTATTTCTCCAACTATCACCTGTCAAAAATTAAAAAATGTCAAAATTTGAAACTTTAACATTAAATATCTGAAAAAGTATAAGTGGATACTCGTCGGGAAAGTTTTGGGGCGACACAACCGGTTTTTTTAAAATTTTTACAAACTTGCCGGTTTTAGAAGATTTTAATACTTATTAATATAGTTTTCCTAAATTTTGTGGATTTTTGCAAATTTTTGATGATTTTTGATAATTTTTTTAGTTATCTTATTTCCGCTGATTTTTTAGCAAAATGTAGCAATTTTTTCAAATTTTTACAAACCTGCGGGTTTTTATATGATTTTAAGAGTTTTTAGTCCATTTTTCTTAAATTGTGCGGATTTTTGATAATTTTTGTATTTTTTTTTATTTTCGCAGATTTGAGCAAAATCCATTTTTTTTAGAATTTTATTTCAAATTCTTACAAACCTGCTGGTTTTTACAACATTTTAAGAGTTTTTAGTCTGGATTTCCTAAATTTTGCGGATTTTTGCAAATTTTTGATGAGTTTTGATAATTTACAAAAATTATGTAGTTTTTTTCTTTCCGCAGATTTTAGTAAAATCCAGAAAAATGTTTTCAAATTTGCGGTTTTTTATAAGATTTTAAAAGCTTTTAGTTTAGTTTTCATAAGTTTTGCGGATTTTTACAAATTTTTGATGGTTTTTGATAATTTTTGTAGTTTTTTATATCTCCACAGATTTTAGCAAAATTTTAAGAACTTTTAGTGTAGTTTTCCTAAATTTCAAGGGTTTTTGAAAATTATTGATAATGTTTGATAATTTTTGCATTTTTTTTTATTTTCTCAGATTTTACCAAATTTTCGAAATTTTTTACAAACAGGTTTTCATCAAGAGCTTTTATTCTAGTTTTCCTAAATTTTGCGGTTTTTTGCCAATTTTTGATGATTTTTTATAATTTTTGTAGAATTACTTTCCCGACCCACCTCCTAGAAGGGAAAGTATTGTGAACGAGCTAAAAAAAAAATTCGAGATAAAAACGGAAACATCCATTTTCGGGTGCCCTGAGACGATTAAGACCATTTCCAGATGGAAGCCTGTCTGTCTGTCTGTCTGTGTGTGTATTCTTCCACAATAGATGGCACACGTTTAATCCGATTGAGCTGAAATTTTGTATAGTGGTTTGGGCTACCCCTCAGAAGAACCCATTAGTTTTTGTACGACATCTATCAAACGAAAGTATCACTATCAAAAAATGACAGATGCAATATGTCACGGAATTGGACATGCAATATGTCGTTTGAAAACCCTTGAAAAACTCTATTCAGAACAGTCAAAATTATTTCTCCAACTATCACCTGTCAAAAATAACAAAATGTCAAAATTTGAAACTTTAACATTAAATATCTGAAAAAGTATAAGTGGATACTCGTCGGGAAAGTTTTGGGGTGACACATCCGATTTTTTTTTTATTTATTGCTATAAACAATTTTTTGAAATTATATTTTACCTTGAAAGTGTTTAATTTGAAAATTTAATATTATTGATTATTAATTAATTAATATGTCTAGTTTCCATATTATTGTCCGTAGATACATTTTTTAAAGAATTTTATGAACAAATATATATATAACTAATTAAGAATTCATTTTCTAATATTGTAAATGATACATACACATAGAAATAACAATTATTGATTTTTGACTAAATTGTCAATTCCCTTTAACAGCCCATTTTTATACCTGTCAGTGAAAGTTCGAGAGGATATTGAACCGTTCGATTATGGAGCTGTTAACTTTTTGAGTTGGAGTATATTAGGGGGTTCGAAACTTATAATAAAGGTTTGGATTCAATCAGATCAATTTAGGTCAGTCAGGTAGTGCGAGTGAAAGGATAGACACAGGTGATAAGAAAGAAAAAAAGTCACTTTTGTCGGTTCCTTTTTTGTTAGGTTAATTTGATTTTGGTATTCAGGAAATTTTAATAAACTGGATAAAATTAAATTTCAGTAATAATAATAATAATATAATAATAATAATAACTTAGATTAATAGCTGTTTTAATTTGTATAAAAGATTTATTTTTATTATTATTATTATTATCTGCGCCTTAATAAATAAATTTAAAAGATAAAACAAATATTTATATAATTTTACAATGATTACATAATCTAATTTGTACATAAATTTAAATATATTTAATTAAATACATCAGTTAGATGTTAGGTACTTCCCACACAGATCTAGCAGGATACCCTAAAAGTGTCAACAATCAAATTACCTAGAAATCACTACTATATAATCCCGGCTTTTTAAATCTGTTCGTTTTAAGATAAGAAATAATTTAAATACAAATAGCCAGAATTAAATTAAATTGGAGACTTTTACAGTGAATAATTTCTAGTTTTATTGTTTTTCAAGTGGTATTTCGAATATAACTTTTAAGTGTTCAGATTTTAGTTTAGTAAAGACGAAGGCGTACAAAGAGAAAAAATTGTTGTAGTAAATAAATAGTTCTAATCAGTTTTATGTTTAATACTATATTTCTGGCGCGCCTTCTATTTGGCCTAATTCTCCACATCATATTTTTATGAATAAAGGTTTCTATTAAACTGTGGATAAATGCATCACTGGACAAGCTTCTTTTTGTTGGTTCATTCAAAAAAAAAACGTATCGTGCTTTATTATTTATGTGAATTTATAAAAACTGTAAAAAATAGTTTATTTAAATTTACATTATGTTCCTTTTTATTTAATTACATTTCAATTGCGTTTAAATTCAGTGGGGCCCTTGGCTACAACTAATTATGGAGCCCCCTTATTGGCACGGTCTGGAATAACCCCCCAATAATGCTTAAAGATCTTTAAAAATAACATTTTTTATAGTTGTTGTTTCTAGGGAGGTAATAACTGGTCTGATCAAAGTATTATAGCTTTATATCTTTGTTTTTTTGATGATCGATTTGGATTTTAATAATTTCCTATTTATGCCAAAAATTTGGTTTAACTTTAATATTCTCTTATATTGTGTTTCCTTTCCTCTCAGCAGATATCAATACCCCAACTTTTTCCTACCTCTCAAAGAAAGTATCTTTGACCTTATTTAGGTATAATTTCTATCTCATCGCACTCATCGTAGATTCGATCAGGAGTCAACGTATTGCCTTTAATAACTCGAGATAATAAACCAGAAAAAATTTCCAACAGTAACTTTCAACGATCTAGCAGCAATAGTTGTCTCTGTTTTTCCAGTAATTTTTTTGATTGCTAAAAATCTATCTCTACCTAATTTTTCGACCCATTGATAAGCTTAAACTATTAAATCGTAAGAAGTTCAGCCCAATAATCTTTTTTCCATTCTTCAGGTAAAAAACTTCTTATTTAGGTCATGACTTCTGTACTAAAATTTTACTTGGTTGGTGTAGGTACACAGTTTTACTGGCAGATATTGGATTTTCAACAGGGCTATTTACTTGCTACTTTGACATTTTTATCCTTCGTTCGATTATCGACTGGGGAACATTAAAGAAATTAGCTGCAATTTTATACCCCGTTTATCCTCGCAAAATAGCATCAAACACAAATTTCATAACCTCTGGTGACCATTTACATCTTTCAGTTTTCTGCAAGTACTTCCTAATCATCGCGATCAATCTGAAACAAAAAAAAACACTATTTAGGAACAATTAAAATGGAGGTGCATGTTGCTCAAATAATGACTCATCTTGCCACATCTACGCCAGTTTGTAATTTTATCGTTGTAACTAGGTTTAGATTAACTGGAAGTAAATTAGTTTCATAGCGAATAAATGAACAGAACTCATACTTTCTACTGGTAACTATGATTTCAGGAAAAAAGCCCATACTCCCTTCAGAAGAATTTCCTACTAAATAGAACAGATAAATAAAACCGAAATTATCATTTAAATGTACCGCTTGCCTTCGTTTAGGAGACTGTAAGCGACTGACGCATTGTGGTCGGAAAGTCAAAAAATCTGGCCAAAATTGGAAAAAAATATTTATTTCTTGTAATTTCACTTGTAGAGAGCTCCTTGCCCAATAGTCACTTGAAGTTTTAAGCTACGGACACATATTTAACACGTATTATAGATATATATATCGCGTTATTTTAAATAGGCCCGTACATATTATTATGATGTAGGGGAGACCGGGGCACATTGAAACACGGGGTAAGTTGAAACATCACGAATAACTTGAAAAAAAAGTACATTTGGCAACGCTACACTCTATTGGTAGATGCAGCTGGAGCACATCCTTAGTTGATCTTAGTTTGTTGTGGAGTGTGTATCATTTGCTGGGAAAACAATAACTTATTACGTATTTGAGTCACGTAAGTATGAGACGATACAAGAGAAAAACTGAGCTACATTTACCAAAGAACTAGTTAAAGGAAAAGGGTTCACATGATTACGTTGGTAATACCAGACCAACTGTCTTTACTTAAGAGCAGACAGACCAACTCGTTGAATATCTTAAATATGCTGCTAAAATATACTTTGGGTTGGCGCCAAGATATCTTCGTAAACTGGCGTTTGAGTGTGGTCGGACTTACAATATAAACATGTCTAATTCGTGGTTAAGTAACAGATGTGCTGCTGAAGACTGGCTAACCATTTTTTTAAAGACAAATAGAGCTTTGTCAATTTGTACCCGCTGAACCGACAAGCTTGCAGCATGCAATAAGTTTTAATAGACAAAATGTTTTACTATTTTTCGCAAAACTAGCTGCGGTATGGGATAAATATGGTTTAAAGCGACTGATATCTGGAATCTAGATGAAACCGATATAAAAATAGTCCAACGAGTTGGAAAAGTGATGGTTGAAAAAGGAACGAAGCAAGTTAGGGTAATTTAGATGTTTATATTCCCACGGAAAAAGTATAAAAACGATTTTATCCGTGACGGTCCTTCGGGGAGCATTGGTGCTGGAAATGGTTCTGGTTGGATGACTGAAGATGAATTTTTTGTATTTATGAAGCATTTTGTTGCATTTGTTCGTCATTCCAAAGAAAAACCAATTCTTATTATATTAGACAACCACGAATGACATCTGCAAATAAAAACCATTAATTTTGCCATGGACAACGGTATAATTATGCTATCATTTACGCCCCACTGCTCACATCGGTTGCAGCCACTAGATACAAGTGTATACGGCCCACTTAAAAAATACCTAAGCAATAGTCAAGACCCTTGGATTAGAAATCATCCAGGAACATCTATGACTATCTATGACATTCCCGGACTTGTACGTTAATCATTGCCGTTAGCTCTTGTTCCTAATAATATAACAAAAGGATTTAAAAGTTAGTGGAATAGAATCTTACAATGATCAGCTATTTACTGATGCGGATCAGCAACCTCAAAGACAAGATCCACAGCTTCCTGTAAGAGTTACTGCAACAATTTCTATCATTTACCAAGCCTCCTTTTCTCCGCAACCTAATCAAGCTCTTCAGATTCCTAATACACAAGTTACCGCAACTAATTCCATCGTTGACCAAGTCCCCCTTTCTACGCAGCTTAATCAATCTATTCAACAACTCGTAACTCCAGATTGACAAGTGAATTTTCCATCTAACCTACATTTTCAGTTACTTCTCCAATTAATACATTCGCTACCCCTGTTATACTTGTCACATCAGCTTTGGAACATACCCAAATAATTTCTTGTGAAAGTTCTATCTCGAATAATTCTTTAAACCAGGTAACATTTTCTCCAGCATCAGTACGACCTTTTCCCAAATCACCTCCAAGAAAAGCCTGCACGAAAGGAAGGAAAAAACAAAAAACTGCATACTGACAGATACTCCAGAAAAAAATGTATTGGAGGAGGAACAAAATAATACCAAAAAGAATAAAATAATTCAAGAAAAGAGAACAACTGTGAAAAGAAAGTTTAAGGATTGGACTGTAAGGTATCTGCACAAAAAGACTCCGGAAAAGGTAAACAAATAGTAAAACAAACTAGCGTAAACAAAAACCCAAAAACAAGTTGGAATCAGGAGACTCATCCGACGATGATGGTGAATATTACTGTCTCGTTTGTTGCGATTTCCACAATCACAGTAAGCGGGGCGAACATTGGATAATGTGTAAACTATGGTCACATGAGGAGTGCACTGATGGAAATCTGCCATACGTCTGCCAAAATTGCAATTCTGATTTGGAATAATTCATATTAGATCATCCTGTGCCTAAGGATCTTATACAGACTGTGGAAGTTATAGACTAAATTCCAAAAATATTTCAACTTATCCCGGTCTCCCCTATCGTTAGAGGCTGAAAACACGGTTTAACACGTCTTAACCTGTGTTGTAATAGCTGGAGTGACCATATTTTCGTCAGAGTGTTAAAGCGTCAGCTCATATCCATTTTTCGTGGATTGCATGAGTGTATGCACAATGGACGTATGAAAGTACTTATTTTTTACAACGTCTAAAATAAAGATTATCGAAACCAAAGACATCGAAAATGTCCAAAGCATAGTTTCTTCTGATAAAATTAGTGGGTCAATGAGTTGATCGAATTTATACCAACAGATTCCACAGATTGGGCTGATGAACTTTGCAAGGAAGTATGAAGGCAGCATGCTGCCATATTAATTGTATCAGCAACTTATTTGCTTTATCCGAGCAGGTGTAATTATGATGTAATCAGAGATGTACAATAAACTGACACTGATACTACACAACTCTTTACAGTTCCAAAAAAAGATCAGAATATCAGCTTAACACAAATTTCACAACACAAAAATGTGTCCAGCATATCTGATATATCGTGTTAACCCACACGTATTAAATATGTGTCCGTAGCTTTAGGCCGTTGTCCCACCAAAGAGGAGCGACAGCGACATGATTTCAACATGACACAAACAGGCGACATGGAGTAGTCCCACCAAAGAGGAGCGACAGTAATTTACTTCAGTACAGTGAACAATGTCATCAATTGAAGACGACGATGTGATTGCAATGTACTGGTACTTACGAAATAGAAAAAATGTAGAAAGCCTAAGAAAAGAAAATGGTGGGTTCTTCCCTTTATTGCAAATAACCAAAAAAAAAAGAATGTTTGTTGCTGCTAAGGAACTCGTCAAACACCCAGTGAACTTAAATTATTTAACAGGATCTTAAGCTAGTTGAAAAAATTCTTTTCCTTTTATTCCTTTATTTTTCTCTATTTTTCTTTATTTTCCCTCTTTTGTTTTATTTTTCTTGTTACACCTTATTCTTCCCTATTTTACTTTATTTTTCCATATTTTTCACTATGTTTCGCTATTTTCCCTACTTTTCCATATTCTTTCCTAATTTTTCTATTGTTTTCTATTTTTCCTTATTTTTCTTATTTTTTTTGAAAAAATTTTTCATAACAGAAATTTTTTTCTGTGTTTTTTTGGAACATATTTTTTTTCGAGTGCACAGTATTTTCAAAAAAAAATATTAATCTATCGTAAAAAAAGAAAAAAAATAGAACTTTAAATGTTTATATTTTATTGAACATTATTAAATACATGGAAAAATTAAAACAACTACTGTATACTATAATTTATTTATTTCTATTAAATTTCTACGTAACTGCTTTCTAACATCAAATATTTTCTGAAAAAAGGATCGAAATGATATTTTCTTTAAGCTGGTTTAATAGCTTCTTTTTTTTTTTCTAAAATCTTACCGGTCAGTAATCATCTTTAACCACCGGAAAAGTCCTTTTAAGAGCATCTTGCTTCCGGGAATATTCCATTCGGGAGGGTCAAAGGTCGCGTTTTAAATATCCTATAATTATTTCTTGTTAACGTGTATGTTGCCGCATCATTGGCCAACTGACGTGGAATTGCGTTCATACCATGAAAGGCCATTTCCTCATTTATGTTAAATACTTAAAATTCCAAAGATATTGAGAATATTTTTGTATAAAAATTAAGATGTATTTTCTATGGATTTACTAATTATAGTTGGATCTTGTGTTTTCTTTTAATCGAAGATAGATTATCAGTCAGGCAATGGGCTTTCATATAAATCACAAAGCGTCGAACACAGAGGAAAAGGAAAAGCCAGCCAATTTGAATGTGACCACGGTCATAACAGTGGTTGTATTCCAATTCAAACGGAAGTACTTTGTATGCGGTAGTGGCTAGAATTGTCATTGGCAGTTTACAACATTCGTACCTAAAAATCTACACTCAAAAAAAAGGTTTTGGTAATATAAAAAAAATACTCTCATTGTATGGAATTTTTTATATTCATTGTATAATTTTCTAACATAAATATCAAATCCATATTCAAAACTTAAACGTGGTCAAAGCTTTATAAAACTCTAATTCATGTACCACAAAAAATATATTAAAATTCAACAGGGAAGGGTGGCAACTAGTTTTGGCTGCAAGCCATCTTATAAATGGTGTAAGAAATATTATATTTCAGCGTAAAAGACGATGGTGAAAAATAGTTTGTGGAAAGGATAACTTTAGGAGACCCATAGAGGGTTTAGGAAATAATAATAAAAAAACCAGATGAAACTTCCATAAAAACAGCTTGGAAGGGTTCTTCAGCCCTTCATAGAATGTCGAAAACTTATGTTAGGTGGAGGTTAAGAGTCCCAAGACAAAAAAGTACTCTAGGTACAGGTAAAATAGCGACAACAATCACTTATAGCACCATGTCAAAAAGATAAGGCGAATTAAGGAAGTTAGTGGGATGGAGGTTGAAAATGACAAGTGACAGCCGGAACTAACAGCTAAGGGAATATGAAAGGTAAATTCAGCGGTAATAAATCGCAAAGGTTAACAATATTAAGGTTAAAGCATGTATTAGAAGGAGACATAAAGTACGCGGATTCTGATTACGAAAAAACCAAACAAATTTTAAAACACTTCAAAATTTGAGGTTAGAAATTTTTTTGTAATAAATTTCCAGTTTAAAACTTTAATTGCATTGAAAATAATAATTTGAAAAACAACTTGTTAATGGTTGTTTTTAGAAATTTTGTATCATTTTATAAAATCGAATATTTGTTTTACATAAAATAATTTTTTGTTAAAAAAACATAAAGAAACTTAAAATATACAATAAATAAAATAAATTCCAAAATTAAAATAATTTAAATTAAAACAATTAAAATTTTACATCTAAAGAGATAAAAGTACTTAAAAATAAATTTAAATAAAAATAGACAGAACTAAGTTCAATGCTCCATTCATAACAATATCTATATAGAAATTTATTCCCGTATATTGCCGCTTTTCACTTGTTTTATTCATATTATTTCTTAATTTTATAGTTGTATGTTGTAAAAATAGAGCACTTTTGCTAAACGCTGTATATATGCTATGTCATAAAATTGCCATACCCTAGAGTAATAGCGTGAATGGACCTATATGGTTACATAAGCAAGAATGGGTAATCAATAATATATAATATTAAGTATATGAAAATGGAAAATGCAAGGCTGTCTACAATTGATTTTACTTTTACAGGTAATAAACGACTAGTTTTTTTATATAATAACCAAACCCATAACCTACATTTTTCATTCTTATAAAAATAGATAAATAAAATATGTTTATAGAATTTGATTATTTTCTAAACAAATCTATCATTACTATTCTATTATCCTTATTATTAAAGTTATTTTTCATTAATTAAAATATATTAGAATTTGTACTGGATTATTATGAAAAAAAATGTGTTAATTCCGCCGCACTCCACTGCCGTTGCTCATAAAAAATCAAATAATTTTTTTTAAACCATATTTAAATCTGATACCATTATCGTATCTTTAATATAAGTACCATGCGGGTAACCACTTTCTTAACACTTTTATCTGGTTTATCGTTTCCACTAATCCCTAAGTGCGATGGTATCCACTTCGGATAATTTTTTTTGTTTAATTGATTATCTTTAAATATCTTTATAACAAAATAATACCCAGGCTTAAGACTATTTTGAAGATAGAATTAAAATATGAAAATAAAATTTGTTAGGATCAACTAGAAAATCAGTATGTTAAAAATTTTTTAATAAACTAAATATTATACTAAGAAAGTCTGGAAGAATAAATTATATAAAAAGTTCTACAATTCAAAAATTATATTATTTATTAATTTGTACAATTCCAGTACTCATGGAATCCAGGAAGAAATAATAATAAAAAAACTATAAAATGATATACAGTGTGTTTCATTATGAACTAGTTTAACAGTGGATATGGGCCACTGAGACGAATTTTTCAAAAATTAGTCAAGGATGGTTCAAGGATTTCTCAATAATTTTTTGGAGTTTTCAAAATTTTTTAAAGGATTTTTTAAAATACTTTTCAGTATTATTCCAACCCTTTTTTTACTTTTTTTTAATAAGAATGCTTCAAGGAGTTTTCAAGGATTTTTCAATAATTTTTCAGAGTTTTCAAAGATTTTTTAAAGGATTTAAAAAAAATAAATTTTCCAGAATTTAAGAACGTTTTAAGATATTTTTAAGAAATTTATTAGTCAAGGATTTTTTAATGGTTTTCAGGAAATTCTCAAGGACTTTTCATGGTTTAGAATTATTCCAACTCTTTTTTTACTATTTTTTTAAAATAATAATTCTTCGAGGAGTTTTCAAGGATTTTTTCGAATTTTTCAAAAATTTAGTCAATGGTGGTTCAAGGATTTTTCATAATTTTTCAGTGTTTTCAATGATTTTTTAAAGGATTTAAAAAAAATAATATTCTAGAATTTTGCAAGGTTTAAGAACGTTTTAAGAAATTTTTAAGAAATTTATTTTTCAAGGATTTTTTAATGGTTTTCAAGAAATTCTCAAGGACTTTTCATGGTTTAGTATTATTCCAACTCTTTTTTTACTATTTTTTTTTAATAAGAATGCTTCAAGGAATTTTCAAGGACTTTTTCGAATTTTTCATAAATTAGTAAATAGTGGTTCAAGGATTTTTCAATAATTTTTCAGTTTTCGATGATTTTTTAAAGGATTTAAAAAAATAATTTTCCAGAATTTTGCAAGGATTATTTAAGAACGTTTTAAGGAATTTTTAAGCAATTTATTTTTCAATGATTTTTTAATGGTTTTCAAGAAATTCTCAAGGACTTTTCATGATTTAGTATTATTTCAACTCTTTTTTGACTATTTTTTTAAAATATGAATTCTTCGCAGTTTTCAAGGATTTTTTCGAATTTTTCAAAAATAAGTCATTAGTGGTTGAAAGATTTTTCAATAATTTAGTATTATTTCAACTCTTTTTTTTTTATTTTTTTTTTTTAAATAAGAATTCTTCGAGGAGTTTTCAAGGACTTTTTCGAATTTTTCACAAATTAGTAAATAGTGGTTCAAGGATTTTTCAATAATTTTTCAGTTTTCGATGATTTTTTAAAGGATTTAAAAAAATAATTTTCCAGAATTTTGCAAGGATTATTTAAGAACGTTTTAAGCAATTTTTAATAAATTTAGTTTTCAAGGATTTTTTAATGATTTTCAAATTCTCATGGACTTTTCATGGTTTAGTATTATTTCAACTTTTTTTGACTATTTTTTTAAAATAGGAATTCTTCGAGGAGTATTCAAGGATTTTTTCGAATTTTTCAAAAATAAGTCAATGGTGGTTCAAGGATTTAAAAAAAATATTTTCCAGATTTTTGCAAGGATTATTTAAGAACTTTTTAAGGAATTTTTAAGAAATTTATTTTTCAAGGATTTATTAATGGGTTTCAAGAAATTATCAAGGACTCTTCATGGTTTTGCATTATTTCAACTCTTTTTTTACTATTTTTTTAAAATAAGAATTCTTCGAGGAGTTTTCAAGGATCCATAATTTTGGGTCAAAATCAAAAAAAAAGCGCAAAAGTCTGTATATTGTTGTTTTTATTTTTTTCATGTTAACATAAACAAATCAGACAACGTGTTAAAAAAGAATATTATTAGAAATTCCTATAATTATCCTTATAGGTGCAAGATTTTAATCAAATAACAATTAATTTACAATTATTAGTCGTGCTAAATATTGATATAACATAGTATAATAAGTACTGATGAATTAGAGAAGAAAAATCGGAAAAATAAGAAAAAATGAAAAATAAAATTGTAAGAGCCGAAAAAACCGCTACAAAAACGCTAAAATGCAAGAAATCGAAAAATATTACAAATAATCGCAAAAAAAACGGAAAAACAAAAAAAAATCATGAAAATGAGAAGAAAAAAACCAGAAAAAATAAGAAGAATCGAAAAATCGGAAAAAATAAGAAAAAATCAAATAACTTTGGAAAGAATTAAGTGAAAAATCACAAAATATTCGGAAAATAATGAAAAATAAAATTGTACATTACGTAAAAACGAAAAAATTAAAAAAACTGTAAAGAAGCCGAAGAAACTGCTAAAAAAACATCAAAAAATATTACTAATAATCGTAAAAAAAAAACGAAAAAACCGAAAACAAAAACAAAAAATCGTAAAAATGAGAAGAAGAAAACGAGAAACAATCGCAAAAAAATCATAAAGATGAGTAGAAAAAACGAGAAAAAATAAGAAGAATTGAAGAAATCGGAAAAAATAACATTTATACTATTAAAATGTTATTATAATAATTGCAACAAATTTGAAATATTAGGAAATTTCGTAATTTTTACCTGCTCTTATTTGGTCCTCAGATTACATCTCATAAAAGGATTTAGTCCTGAGTTTATATAATCCGCTCCTTGCTACCCTAAACATGTATATAAAATTTCATCTAAATCTGTCCAGCCGTTTAGTCGCTATCACACACACAGACACACACACATACACCCACAGACAGAAATTATGTTAAAAATGATATAACTGGATTCAGATGACCTCTAAACGTTACTTTTAGACAAATATTAATGAAAATATCACTTTTTTCTTGAATGGAATGACTATATTTTTTTGATGGTTTCTTATTAAGGTTCTATCGACCTACAAATACTAAATTCTTAAATACTTTTTTACGGATTTATAATTTTTTTTGTAGTTTTAACTAAAATGTGAGGAAAAAATCTATTATTGTGGTTACGAAGTACATTTTTTTATATCTGCTTATATTTTTTTCTAGGTATTTATTTTTTTTGTAAAAATGTTTAGCTTTCCACAATTCGCAATAATATTTTAAGAAATTTGGTAAAAGTTTTAAGAGCGAATTAAGAAAAATGCATTTAATTGTTTTTTAGATGAACCTAAATCTTTACGGTTTTATCATCATTGCATACTTCATGATACCATTTTTTAGTTTTTAACTTATATCTCTTTTAATATCCAGTTATTAAACTAAAGCTAAATTGTTTTATTTTAAAAAAATCCATGGAATATTAGAATAGCAGGATTTTTCATTTTTGGTAGGTTAAAAATTTAAACTATAAATTACAATATCTGAATAACAATTTTATAAAAGTGCATGTTTCTTTTATATGTTTAAATGTGTATAGGGCTGAAATATTTTGAGAACATAAATTACATTAAGAGCATATTCTGTCGTAGACCTCAAGGGGTTGAAAAATACCTCAGCATTGACGTGACATTATTTACCCTTTGTCCGAAAAAAGGTCACAAATAGAACCCCGAGAGTCTGTAACAATCGAACAAATTGTTCAATAAACCTCATTTGAATATACGCATCGAAAGTAACGGCTGTCGAACTATGTACCCCACATGCAAATGCTCTAGAAAGGGCCCATGACAGATCCCTGAATTATATTCAAATAAGGACCCCGATATAATTTATCATTTTTCATAATCCGTTTTGTTACCTGTTCTCGGGTTCTCACACAACCCTTCCTTTTTCTTTTTTTCTTATGCAGATGTCGTCTGAGATACCTGCTGACTTCTTTTGCATATGGTCTAGTTCCTTGCAAGTGTCTGATGGCTTTTGTGCGCCCAGGTAGACACAGACCCTCTAGGAGATAAAAAAAATCAATGGGTTTAAAAGTGAAGGTATAAAAAGGTCGGAAGACGGAATGATCAGACACTCTTCCGGTTTTTGTACGTTTACATAAAAGGAATCTAGCTGAAAGGTTTGATTAGATATTTAGTGGGACCTCACCTTTAAATACGGTTTAATGTATTCAAACAATTTTCTATAAAATAAAATTTGTACGGTTAAATGTATACACCTTTCACTTTTCGAATTTAATTATTCACATTAGATATGCAATAAAATACCACGATTATATTAAAAAATATATAATTCTTTCACGACAGAGTAGAATCTACAAAAATGAATAATTTATCCTTGTACAAGAAATTAACACCATGTAACATTTTCCTTTAATTTAGTTTCAAATCGAAAAAAAATGTACAATAGTTGATAAAATAAAAATCAATTACAGTAAAGAATAGTACCATTAATTAGTTGTTTAAAGATTTTTTAACACTCTGTATGAATTCAGCATAAATCTTATTTATTCTATATAAATTACACTTCAAATACCATGTTATATCCTGATAGAAATTATCAACTTTAATTTAAATAGTCAAAATAGACAATCAAAGGACCAGGCACTTTTCTTATGGCGGTTGGGCCCCGGTCCGATTTTTTAAAATTTTGGTACATATATTTTTACTCATTGCACCATGACTCTAAAAATACAGGATGGCTCAAAAAATCGGCTTTCAATACAATGATTTAATTAATGATGAAGTTAATCAATTCTGTTTATAAATACTTATTTTAAAACATGAATATAGTCAACGATGCGTTTAAATTGAATTTTATGGAAAGTAAACGTACACGTTACCTCAAAGCTGCTTCAGTATTTGAGGTAAAATGAATTAAATAAAAGTTGTAAAGAGCAATGCTTCATTGAAACACCCTGTATTTTTTACATTCTTAAATTCGTCCTGATTTCAAAAACCTAACCTAGGCTAACTTAGCAAAAATTGACTCATGAACTATTAAGATCTATGATACACGTGACCCATGACTCATGACCTAACACATGACCTAAACTTCACACATGTATGAAGTGTTCTATACATTATACCGGTTGTCCCATCAAAATTCGAATATTAATAATAAATTTAGTCCCTAATCCCCTTTTGTCTTTGGTTCTGCGCATGATTTTTCTTGTACGTCACATTTGAAATATACACACTATAGTCAATTTTATAATTATTTGTTTTTCTTAGTTTTTTTATACACTTTGTATATATATTAAGATACAATTCTTATCAAAAAATGAGGCTAAGTTATATCGGCTAAAGGAAAGTAAGTTTAAACAAAATCGATTAAAATAAGCATAAGAGTAAGGACTTTTTTTATACAACCTGTATGATTGTTTGCACGAAATTCAATTTTAACGCATTGTTTACTATATTTCATAATAATAAAAAAATAATAAAAAGTACCTATCACCCTGTAAGTTAATAAAAAATCATTGTAATAAAAATTATTCATCAAAATGCTCAAAATAAACGAAATCTTGAATTTCTTATAGTTAATAGTTTTAAGCTATTTTTGGCCCGTTTTTTTTTGGATTTCTGGTACTCATTATCATTTCTTAGTCATTTTTAGCAACTTTTTAGCCATTTTTAGCTATTTTAGCCATTTTTACCAATTATTTATGCTAGCTTGGGTTTCTCAACATTTCTAATGGTTTCTAGGTAAGTTTAGCCTCTTTCATCAATTTATTACAATTTAATAAAACCTGCCATTGTTTTTATAAAAATTGTATGTCAAATTTAGCCTGTTTTGTCAATTTTCTAGAGTTTCTTAGAATTTTTTTTGCCATTTTTGCAATTATTTAAGCTAGATTAGGTTTCTCAACGTTTCTAATGGTTTCTAGCTAAGTTTAGCCCGTTTCATCAATTTTTTACAGTCTTGCTGTAGTTTTAATCGTTTTGGGCTGTATTTTTGCTTGTTTTATCCTATTTTCAGCTTGCTATAATTTTTCACGATTTTTTATTGTATTATGGCATGTTTGGCCGTTTTATCAATCTTCTACAACTTTTGTATTCATATGTATTGAAAGGAATTTTTTTAGACCACCCTGTAGTATTAGAGTCATGGTGTAATGGGCAAATATGATCCATGTGACTCAAGATATATGTGTACAAAATTCAAACAAAATCGGCCCGTGACCCAACCGCCATAAAAAAAGTGCATGGTCCTCTGATTGTATAATAGTAAAAATAGAAATAATTTTCTGTTAAAACAAAGGAAATTGTGTTTGTAACAAAAATTACACTATTTTATTGGTACATTTTTTTATTAATAAGTATGGTTTTTTTTTTATAAAATAGAAAATAATAAAAAAATGAAAATTTTTAATTTTTTTACTTAGAAAAAATCTGAAAAATCAAGTTTCAACAATTTAATTAAAATTTTATGGACTAAAAACTAATGACGATGTCTACAAGAGAATAGACTGGGTACGCCTCTCTTAATCCTTTTTAAAGTAGGAATATCCTTAGTATTTAATCCTAGGTACATTTTGCACCTCAACCCTATTAATTATCATTATTCTTAATAAAGGGTCTTCCGACTTTAAACATGATTAAGAGATGCGTAAATTGTATCTACCAGATATTACAACCCTTGAAAATATTTATAGATAAATATTATTTACTTGTATTTCTTGAGTGGTACTGTAAGGATGGATATAAAAAGTTATATAAGCACAAGAGGCGGAATAGTTATTTACTTATCAAGGGTATAAATAGATCTTTATGCCCTGAGGGTGACGATCTTACAAACTCGAGGGCCTCTGGCCCGAGTGTCTGTAAGTCGCCCGAGGGCATAATCATCTGTTTATATCTGTGGTGCATACAGACTTTTATGACATACAAGTTCGTTATTGCATCCACAACATAAATATAAAAAAAACTATTTTTTGTCATTATGCCCGCGCGGGCCATAAAGTTCACTTTGTGGGCCATAAAGTTTACTTTGCGGGCCATAAAGTGTACTTTATACCCGCGCGGGCCTTAACTAAGCATTAAAAACCCAATAATGAACTAGTATGACATAAAAGTAATTTTTGTTGACAACATTCCTCAATTAAGGTAATTACATCTGCATAGATTGCGAGTGAAATATCCACCCCCAATCACAAAAGACATAGCGCGAAAGTAAAAAATTATGGTTAAATAAAAATGGCAGCTACATCATATCCACCGAGAAGTCCCAAAACACGTAATCCATCCCTAAGTCACAAAACACGTAGCGCGAAAGTAAAAATCGCGGGTTTGCTAATAGTGTCAAACGCCATGTTGAGATCAAAAATGTCTTAGAAAGCACTTTGCTTATCTACTACGGGACTTTTTTATTCAAGAAGTATCATACTGTTTAAATTACGATATTCAAAAAAATCATAAAAAAATAAAATTTATAAAATGTCCAGAAAGGATTGTAAATCAAATTAAATATGACTCCAGAAAATTATTAACAATAACTAATTTGTACTAAATATGGAAGCACCCTGTAGCAGTTTAAAAATAAAAAATACTCATTACACAGGAAAAAAATAAGGAAGACAGTTTGATTAAAATTAATAATAAGAAAAATGAAGTCACCTTAGTACAAGTAAAAAAGAGGATAAAAATATAATAATTTATATTCTGTTTTAAAAAAATTGTTCATTTATTCTTTTAATAAAAATTACATTTATATTAAAATTAATTTCTAGAAATATGTATTTATTGTAGTAATAATATACTTTAAAAATAATAATAATAAAGTCTAACTTTGGATCCTCTGGCAGAAATAGTCTATACGAGGGCACAACAATAATTAAAATAAAAAATAAATTCAGCATGCACAAACCCCGAAAACATGACAATATATGATTTCCTATTTCTTTATATTCTATTAGTTTCTGGGTTACTTTTATTCCGCTAAACTAATATTATCAATTCCATTATGGTCTCAGTGGCACAGATCGTTGGCTATCGGTCATATTCACTTATGGCTGTTTATATGCTAGAGCCAACGTGGGTTCATGCTTCGTATCTGGCAGTGAAATTTTAATCTAAAAAAAAATTCAGTGTTTAGATACTTGGCTCGAATAGGTAAACCGCATTGAATATTAATTTAATTAATCTCTAATGTGAAGCCTAGATTTTCAATCCCCCTGTGTCACTGTGCCGATGATGGTGGTGAGGTTTTTCGGGTTTTCCTACACCTATAGCCAAATGGCGCCATCAATCCTCAGTAAGTCGCAACGGAGCGTCACGGCAAATAATAATAATAGCCGTCCCTTCCCCGCACAAGCCATTGGCTTCTGGGGTTCACTCGTAGGGGGGTGAAATGTAGGGCGAGTATTATTAATATTGTTATTATTATTTTTGGTTTATCAATTATAACTTTAATGTCTTTTTCCTCTAATATTTTTTATATGTTATATAATTTATTACCTAACCAGCGTATAAAAAAAGTAATTTAAAAACAAATCTTTTCCACTCAATTCCAAAACTTTAACTATATATTTTTAATCGAGTATACAACGATACAATTCATCAATCATCAATTTTGAGCGTCTACACGTTCGCCATTGTACAAGAGACATATTGGAAATAAAATCGATGATTCCATGCATATAAACATATAGGGGTGGGCAGCCATCACCCGTCTTGTTCCAAATTCACCCTTGCATTCCACCCCCGTAACAAGCCGTGGATTATTCCACGAAAAATTGAAAAATCCTGCTGCTCAAATTACTTCTAATTACCGCCAAATCTTGACGCCAAATAAAACAATTATTTTCGAACAACGTTGCCGGATTTACTGTAATCAGGAAATCCTATTTCGCGCCTTTTTTTATTCTGAAATAATTGGGTTTTTTCTTTCGAAATATGTATAGATAAGTGATTTAAAAATATTAGACGGCGATCGCCGCTGAGTAGTAACAAAATACAATAACTCATTAATAGAGAGGTTATGAGATACTGAAAAATTCGTTGATATTTTTTTGATTACATGACTGAAAAGTGTGGTGATTGGTTGTATAATTAACGGTTTTCGTCGCTAGGCAACTAGATGTTTCTAAACAAGATTAAAAATAGATTATAGGGAAATAGCGGGATAGTATAGAATTGTAAAAAATCATATTTGATATTTTAATATTGAAATTTGATCTTGGGTAAATATGCGAATTTTTTTTAGGTAAGAAACATGATTTTATATTGAAAAATTCATTTTTAGGTTAGAAACAAATAGAAGGTACTAGCAATCAATATAATTCCGGTAGTTCTTGATGATTTCTTATTTGAATTTGAATGTATAGTGGGGGACGTGTTTTTTTCTGAAAAAAAAAAACGATCAACGATACCTATTTTAGTTTTTTGTTTATCAAAATATGTTGGATGAATAATTTGTTTAAAATTTTAGTTACTTATGGACCCTTTTAAATCTGTAAATAAATAAATACTTTTTAGACAAATTTTCATTAAATTAAAAAAATATTCTGGAGCTTTCATTAAAGTTTTTGACTAATTTAATTAAAATTAAAAATGCTTTTTTACCGATGGTCAAAACTGAACTTAAGAAATAAAGTGACATTGTAACATTTATAATATGTATATTAAAAAAAAACTGAATAACTCTATTTTTATTTCCGCATTGTGAAACAAAACACTGTAATTTAAGTGTTGATCTTGGACCTGAATTACTGGATTTTTCAGGTATTTGATAATCAATCAATAATGTTTTTTAACTCAAATCAGGTTTTTATTGACATTTTATTTGATGTTCCCTGTTTATTTTCAGCAATTTAAACAAATTTAAAAATAAACTGGCTCCTAACACCCTTATTAATAAAATTTAATTTTTAATCCTTAATTGAAATAAAAACTGAATTAAGGCATATTACAAATTAAAGAGTCAAAAATTTAATTTAATCTTAAAATTCACAACGACTATTAAACGATTTTAGAAAAAGGCAACTAGTTTCGGCTTACAAGCCATCTTCAGACCTGAAAGTTATACAATTCGATACAAGGGAAAGGGTTTACAATAAATTTTAACAATAACAATTATACATTGTCAATCGAAGAGGTGGAGTATTGACACCGAAAATATTTTAATAACGTAGATAGTCCCAACAAAAATTCTCTTACAGAAAAACTTCTCCACACGCCTCCTAGATTTTACAATTCCCTGCAATTCCCATTTAAAAATGTTAAGAACTTAAAAAACAAAATTAACAGAGATGAGTTACAAAAGCAGACAAGGGTAACCGAATACCTTCAGAAAGTAAAATCCTTTATCTCTAATTATCCCTCTTTCACTTCCTTAACTTATGACCCAATAGTTAATTTTTCCAACTCTTTCAAATTCAAACTTAAACTTTATTCTTAGACTATTTCCCATTTCAATTACAACTCTTATTTTCTTTGCCCCATGACCTCCTCGATGCCTCTTTTATATGGCCTCCTTAAGACTCAAAAACCTAATGGCCAGATTCATTAATTTACTTGTCTCCAAACTCTTTTATTTTTTTAACACTACTTGCTCTCAGTAAAAAATTCTCTCGACCTAACTTCTAAACTTTCCCCCATTTCAGTACCCACTAATTCTATCGTAACAATATCAACCCTGTTATTTCCAAAGACCTTATATCTTTACTTACCTTGGCTTTGGACCAAAACTTTTTTTCAATTTTACAATAAATTTTATAGACAGGTTTATCAATGGGTTCTACTCTCTAACCTCTCCTAGTAGAAATCTTTATATGAATAACCTAGTACATACTTATGAACACAGTTATGTAGATGATTGGTTTGTTTTGTTCCAAGTTTCACCGTAAATAGCTTCTGACTACTTGTTCTTCCTTAACACTATCCACCCATGCACTGAGTTCACCATAGAATTATAATTCAATAAAAAATTACCCTTCATCTCATTTATCATTTGAAATTTATAGATTAACCACTATAACTGACACCTTAATTAACTTTCATTCAAATCTCTTACAAATTAGCTGCTTTTAGTAGTTTTCTATTTAGATCACTTTCAATATCCATGTCACAATCTGCTTTCTCTTCAGAATTAAACATCATTAAACAATTAGCTATTAATCTCTTGCAAAATTTCAAAACTCATAAACATAATATCAAAGTTGGTTTCAAGACCAATAATAATATCGATTTCTTTTTGTTTAAGTCTAAAGACATTCTTCCTTCCCTTCAACTTGGTTGTTCAGACTGTAACGCAGTGTACATCGGTCAGTCAGGGAGGAGACTATTAACTAGAATTAAATAACATGTTAGATAAATACAAAAATACATATGTTACAAATACCCCAACTTCATTTGCTAACGATATCATGGAACAAAACCATTTTTTTCTATGTCCGACTCCACACTTTTACATGACAAGGTAACCGCTTAAACCTTCTTGAAATGTTTGATATTCACTCTCACTTAAAGAACGATCATTACACTTGCATCAATGAACCAGTAAGACCAAAAAAAAACCATATTTTACTGCCCGAACAATTTACTTTCTTAATAAATAAATGACTTTTTCTTCTGCGAGTTTCCTTCACCTGACTCCCCCTTTTTTCTTTAATTTTCCTTATTCTTACTTGTTATTTATACTTTTGTTTCTTTTGCTAGTTTGTATATTTTCATCACCTTTCAACACACATTCTTTGACTTGTCAAGTGTCAATTGTCATGTCATTGCCAGTCAATTACTTCTTATTTCGTCAACACCTGTAAATAGCTTCTGACTACATCTGATCTCTAACACTTCTCAATTCATCTAGTAGAATTGTATAACTTGTAAACTCATTTTATTGTTAATTAATTCCAGTTTTCACTGTTCTTTGAGTCAGAATTCTTTTTAATTTATGTTTTTCCATAATATTGTTAACCCTTCCCATCTTTCCTATTCCTAAGTCACATCCTTTTTACGTCAAACTGTCAAATGTCAGATATGTCATTCCATCATTAAGCGGCGATGTTTCAGCTTTGGCTCTATTAAAGTTATTTCTGTGATTTTCGCTCATATTTTAGTTTAATTTCGTGTTTTGGCACATGGTTGCCCTTCTCAGGGTGGATTATTAACAATTTTTGTTTCAGTGGTTACAGCAGTCTTGGTTGTTTAAAGAACCTGTTTACGGAGCTCGGAGGCTATATGGCATTTCCTAATATTAAAAGGTTTCTTTTCTTTTTAGGATCTTACTATTTCCTCTTGATTCCCTAATTATCAAACCTACTGTGTGGGGCTTCCATATTGGAAAGTTCAAATTTGTTCTTTTTAACATTTGTTAAAAATTCTATGTAAATTTTATTTGAGTTTTAAATTTTCATGTTCCACAACCACTCTTCGGGTATAATTTTTAATGTTAAAATTTAATTAAGCGTATCGAATTGTATACCTTCTAGGCCTGAAGATGGCTTGTAAGCCGAAACTAGTTGCCATTTCCTAAATTTTTTTAAATTATATTTATGTGGCACCTGACTTCGAGTTTTATTTTATTTATTGAATAATTATATAGTTAATTTCAATTTTATTAAGACTTTTTTACAAAAAAATGAACAGACCAATTTTAGTTCTAATATCTAAAGTTGACAAAAACTGATATATTTACCGACTACTGAAGAGAGCTGCCTATAACAAAAGCGAAACGTCGAGTATCTATCTTGAAATTAACAGGGTTCAATCCCGGAAAACGAAATGTTCAAATCAGCCGTTTATGAGGGTTTTCTTAGCCACCTAGAGAGTTAACCAGTCAAAACGTGGCTGGTTAATAATTGTTTAATAAATATATAATTGAATAAAAGCCATTAGTTATAGTTAAGTTAGGATTATTTAACAAATTTGATGAGTGGTGCATGGCTTGTAGTGGGTACCGTCCATAAACGGTTCTACGGTCTTCACCTTAAACCCCGAGGTCTTCGACCAGGTTCTGTGAATGTGTCTAGTAGTTAGTGGTGGTTGGTACAATTCTCTTATGATTTGACTATTATTTGCGGAGTTTCTTTCTTTGGCTTTATTAGCGTAAAGGTCAATGACATCTCTTATAAATGGAATTCCAAGGTCGTTATAGAGCGTTATGTTGGAAACGTACTCAGCTATCGTTCTAAGAGTTTTGGACTGGAAATTTTGTAGTATATTGATGTTGGTAGGTTTACTACAACTCCACAGTTTAATCCCGTTTATCCAAATAGGCTTTAGAATAATTTTGTAAATTAATATTTATTCTCAAGTGAGCCAATACATTTACCTGACTTTTATATTTAACTGTGTTCTTTAGGCTTTTATGGGGTTTTTCCAATTAAGCTTTTGGTCTAGATAGTCCTATGTACTTTACTTTACATTTTTGTGGAATCTGATTACCGTTTATATGAAGTTTGTCTTCTTTTTGTAAATGTGACCTGTAACTGTAATTTTCCAACGTTCGAGCTAGGTTGGAAGTATTTGTGAGTAATTCTAGAGTTTGATGGCAGCTCTATTGGGATCTGAATCTGCTAAGATTGCAGTATCATCAACAAATGCAGCCATAAAGATATTATTATTAGTATGTATATCAGCAGTGAAAATGAGGTATTAAAAAGGACCAAGGACACTACCTTGAGGAACTCCAGATTGACTTGGAATAATCGGTCGTTGAGGATATAGGCACCACTGTGCCACCCAAATTGATGTACGCCCCTTAGGGTTGGACCGTTTGGGGTGATTTTTTTTTTAAATGTTCGTCATACAATTCCCTATCGATCCCTCTTTCTAGATTTTTGCTTCGGGTCTTCATTTGCGAGGAATTTGACTCCAAAAATGGGTTTGCATGGAAAAAACTAGATTTTTCGCACAAAAATGACCCTACGGAACAAGGGATTGAGATTTGCCGGACTTTTTTATGGGAAAATGCTCCTCTTGGAAAACCCTACAAAATATGCTATGGTCATGTGTTCATAATTTGGTTATAATATTTTTTGGTTCATAATATGCTCTTGGTCGAAATATTATGCCGCAATTGGTCACTTTGATGAAGAAATCTAATCATACAAACGTGTTTATAACCTTTCAAAAAACTGAGAATTTGTTTGACCAGCCAAATTTTTGAACATTTGTAGATTTTGGATTAAATTGACCAAAAACAGAAACAGAAACATTAATAATGAACTATATTGTATCCAAAATGTCCACTTTTGTCAAAAAATTGAATTCCCAAAAAAGCGTTCAAAATCATTTATGGAACCTTTCTGACCTGTTTCAGAGTTACCGGAAAATTCGGAAAATCTGTATGTGGCCATTTTTTTGAATGTCCAAAAATGTGCCCAAAAGTTCTAGAAAAATTTTGGCGCATTCCCCGAATGTGTACAAATTTTTGTCAGATGAGAATTTTTTTCAATAATTTCGCAGTTTTCAGTAGAACGATTTCTGATATGTGAAAATTTTTGGATGATTGTGGCCATTTTAAGGACAACGGAAAATTTCCCCCCGAAATCTAAGTAGATTGTCTTGTAGGATTTTCCAAGACGAGCATTTCGTCATATAAAACTCCGACAAAAACTCAATCTCGTGTTCCTTAGAATCATATTTGTGCGAAACATCTAGTTTTTTTCATATAAACCCATTTTTGTAGTCAAATTCCGCAAAAATGAAGACCCGTAGCAAAAATCGAGAAAGAGTGATAGATAGGGAATTTTATGACGAACATTTTAAAAAAATCACCTTAAACGGCCCAAATCTAAAGGGCGTTCATCAATTTGGGTGTCGTAGTTCAAATCTTATCGAACGCTTGCTTTACATTAAGAAAAACAGAAGCACATATTTTATTTTCTTCTAAGCAACTTCTTATCTTATTTACAATGCGATGGCAACTGATGTTGTGGTATAAGTTGTGGTGGTTTACCTTATTTCGCAATCCTAATGACGTGGGCATACTTAAATTGTATAGGGTAAATAAGCAAATTAAAAATTAATTCTTAAAATAAAAAAATTATTTACGTATAAAATCCAATTAAACTTTTTAATTTCGACCCTCTTAATAATTCTATTTTTATTATTACCTCAAAAATAAATTATTATTATATATTATATTTATCCACGGAGTTTTTTTTAACATCCGGCAACGTTTCGTCGATGCCTAAGACGTCGCGGTCGGCCATTTTGAACTTGCGCGCCCCGACGCCACATACGCAACAGTGTAGTTCCTTGCGAATTTCGAGGAATTTCAACCGTTTTCTTTTTCTGGGACTCTTTCCTTCAAGGGGAAAGAAAGAGATGGGGTCTTTTCAACTTGACTTGATTAGATTTCACGCGTGTGTATAAGTTTGGCTCAAGAACGGGAGTTTTGAAGTTTCATTCGCTTCTTTCCTGTCTTTCCGTCCAGCTTGAGATTTCCTTCTAAATTTATAAAAGTTGTTGTAATCGTATTACATTAAATTTATTTGATAAAATTAATTTATATGATTACAAGAATTTTTAAATATTCACGTCGTTTTCTTTAATCCGTTTTTTTTTAATCTTCCTGTTAGCGAATGTGTGTTTCGTTGCTGTAGTTCTCGTGTCCTTCGAGCTGAAAAAAATAAGGTAAGAATTGAATAACCGTTGCGTGTCAAAAGGTTTTTAAAATAACGACTAATTATGTTATCGAGATTGCATGAATAAAAAATGTATTTATTATTATTATTACGTTGTTGTGGACAGTTCTTATTATAAAAAAATAAAATAAAATGAAAAAAATTAAAGTGAAACTATATTTTTAAAAATAATTTTATTTTCTAAATGGGTTTGTCAAAAAAATGTACCAGTTCAAATTCTTAGTTACAAGCAAAGTGAGTTTGTAAAATTACAAAAAAAAATCAGTACTTTGATGATTGCATCAGTAAGGAAAAATTCACAATGTTACCCTAAAAAAAGTAGTTTTTTCTTTTATTTAATTTAACCATTTTTTTTAACAAAGTTACAATAAAATTAATTTTTGTACTGGCGCAACAAGTTTTTGAACTGGAATTAAAAATTAAATACCAAAAAATGTAAAATTATGATAATAAAATTGTCCTTCAAGTTTAAATTCAGGAAAAGTGAATCAGCATTAAAGAAAAATCTTTTTTCGTAAGTAAACAAGCCTAAACAGAAAAATGAAAAAAAATCTCGGAAAATCTCATGAAATTAAACACCCCCCCTATCAATATTTGTTCATATTTGCATAATAAAACATCACTAATTAAAAATTATATGAAAATATTAACAAAAAAATTACCTAACCTAATCTGAACTTTTTGATCACTTTATGATATTCATATACTTCATGAAGTGCAAAATTTAGTGACCTTGAAGAAACTCAGAAGTTTAATGATTAAAAAAATATATTCAACAACTTTCTTACCAGAAGCGTTAGGAAAGTTGGGTGGAAATAAATTCTTTATTGTATTTTTAGTGAAAAAAAATCTTTACTAAGTTATGCCAGTAAGCTCACTATTTTTTATGTAAAATTACTACATGATGTGCAAATCACAAGTGTTTTTTAATCATAATTAAAGTATTTTTGGCTTCATCCTGTATATTTTTAAAATTTGTTTTAGCTTTATAAATCTTATAAAAAGTGAAATTTTCTGTATAAGCACTCTAAAGAGTTATTTTATAATCATAATTTACGTATTTTTGACATTATCCTGTACATTTTTAACATCGATTTTCAAATTTTAAAAATCTTTTTACATTTAGAAGTTTTTGTAAAGAATAACATTTTCTGTGAAATTAATATGATACTCGTTGTTTCTTGAATCAACCAAATGTATGTTTAAAAGAAATAAACTTTGTTTAATTCAACAATGCTATTCTTATGTGAAAAAAATATATAAATTCCAATAAATTCATGTGTAGGACTTATTTTCTACAACAATAAAAATTATAAAAATTAAATAAATTTGTTAAACGAGAAATTTTATATAGTTCAAGTAAAATATCTATTTAAAATAAACATATATTTGTTTAAATGAAATATATAATTTCTTCAAATATATTGCTTTGAAATTAACATATATGAGTAGATATCGCCAAAAGAATGGGATACGAATGTATGAATTTTGACATATTGACACGAATAAGTTCTTAAAGGACGAAACAGGATACTATAAATCAAATAGTTGTTTTAATTAAACAAATCGTTGTTTAAATGAAACAAATCGTTATTTAAAGTAAATAAATTATTGTTTAACCGAAGGAAATCCTTGCAATAGTAAATCCTTGAGGGACACTATGAAACAAATCGTTTTTTGAATTATTTAAATCGTTGTTTAAATGGAATAATGAAATAAATTATTGATTAATTAAAACAAACCGTTGCTATTAGTTAGTCCTTAAAGGACCGAACATCGACACTATGAAATATTTTGTTGTTTGAATTAATCAAATCCTTGTTTACCAATAAATCCTTAAAGAACGAAACAAGGACATTATGAAACAAATCATTATTTAAATAAAGCAAATTATTATTTAAATGAAATAAATTCTTGTTTAATTAAAACAAATCAGTGCCACTAATAAGTCCTTAAAGGACGAAACTTCGACATTGAAATAAATCGGTATTTGAATGAATCAAATCATTGTTTGAATGAAATAAATTATTGTTTAATTGAAACAAACAGTTACCAACAAATCCTTAAAGGACGAAACAACGAAATTAAAAAACAAATCAATATTTAAATAAAATAAATAAATTCTTGTTTAATTAAAACAAATAAGTGCCACTAATAAGTCCCTAAAGGACGGAACTGAGATATTTTTAAACAAATCATTGTTTGAATTAAACAAATTGTTTTTTAAATGAAATAAATTCTTGTTTAATTGAAATAAATCGTTGCTACTAGTAAGTCCTTAAAGGATGAAATATCGACGATATGAAATACATTGTTATTTGAATTAATCAAATCTTTATTTGAATAAAGTAAATTAATGCTTAATTGAAACAACCCGTTACAGGACGAAATAATTACATTAGGAAATAAATCGTTGTTTAAATAAAACAAATTATTATTTAACTGAAATAAATTATTGTTTACTTAAAACAAATCAGTGCCACTAATGAGTCCTTAAAGGACGAAACAAAGATGTTTGGAAAAAAATCGTTATTTGAATTAAACAAATCATTGTTTGAATGAAATAAATTATCGTTTAATTGAAACAAACACAGTTACCACCAACAAATCCTTAAATAACGACACAAGGACATTATGAAACAAACCGTTTTTTAAATAAAACAAATTATTATTTAAATGAAATAAATTCTTGTTCAATTAAAACAAATCGATGCACTAATGAGTCCTTGAAGGACGAAATAGGGATACTATGAAATAAATGTTTGTTTGCATTAATCAAATTGTTGTTTGAAAGAAATAAATTATTGTGAAATTGAAACAAATCGTTGTTTAATTGAAACAAATTTTTCTTTAAATCATGTAAATCGGGTTTTTCAAAAATATTAAAATATTTTATTATTAAAAAGAAATAAATTCTCAAATAAATTATTTTACCTAATAAAGTATTAATTAAATGGTATAGGATATATCTAGATTCAAAAATAAAAATAATAAAATTGTTTCTTAATTATTAAAACATTGATTAAGTTAACAACAATTTGTAAAAATCGATTTGTAAATACGTTCTAACTAAAACGTGTACGTAGGTATTGTATTGGCTCCAAAGGACTTGCGAACGTGGGATTTGCGAACAAAAACTTTTTCGTGGACTTTGCGAATACGCATGCCTTAAATGAATATATGTGCTTTTAAAAATTTTTCATTTTACCGACTTATTCAGAAATTTGGTATTAAAAGTTATTTTTGTTAAATTGACAGTAATTAAACTATAACTGCAATATAACATTTACTGCATTATTTTTATAATTGTTACACTCTCTACAATTGATAAATCGTTAATATTTTGCTATTTTTATTAAAATACTGAGGGTATGCCAGCTATATGTTCGCAAATCAAACAGTTCGTAAAGCCCATGTTCGCAAAGCCCACGTAACCATTGCATTATTGTCCATTTAAAGTTTAGCTAATCCGTTTTTTACTTTCCCACTACATTAATACTATTAAGTTTGCACAATATGGAAAATTTTAAATAATAAATTAAAATATTAAAAAGAAAATTAGGATGTCATGAATTTGAATCAAAAGTAAACAAAAGCAGAATATTATTTTTTAGTAAACTTTCTTTTTGGTAGCAATCGTTATATATTAATTATTATAAATCTTGTTAAAAAAATACTAATCATGAACAACATGAAAATATTTTGTATTTATTCTAGTGGAAAACATTTTCTGGGATAACAAATTTGTATAAAAAAAAATGTTTAAAAATAGATAAAATAGGATAAATAATAAAAATATGCTTCTTATTGATTAAAGTGCCTTTTTGTTTGTATTCAATTAGCAAAATGTTTCCCCAAAAAAATGGTCGTTAAAAGAAAGAAGAGTCTTTTCTTTAGAATTTAATTTTGTGAAAGGGTTCTAGTGACTCATCAATATTTATAAAAGGATTATATTTTTCCTTACCGAGTGCAAGAAAACTAATACTATCTATATAAATTAACCCAGTGTTTTTTTTTTACTATTTTCAACCGTAACCGAGAAATATTGCCATAATTCCCAATGAAATATGGCAGTTTTTATGCCAAAAATTGCATAATGCATGATACGGGTCAAAGTTTCAGTAATAAGATTTCCTTTTACTACACACGGAATGGCAGTTATATTTCTCGTTTGATAGTTTGATCAATATCTTTGTAGTGCTAGTTGACACACATAGTTCCATAATGTCTGAAATCTTTATTGTCTTGTATGTTTCCGAGCTTTACGTTTGCGTTTAGAAATGACATGATAAAACAAAATCTCGGTTTTCATATATAGTTTCCATTTAAGGAAAATGTAGGTGTTTCAATATAATTTTATAAGTGAAGCAGCAAACAATAAATATTAAACTGGTTTAAAAAAACCTGCAAAAAAAACCTTTTATTTTTTCAAATTAATTAAATCATCTATAAAAAAATTTTGTTTAGTAAACTGTTAAATTTTTATTCCATTTTTTTTATTTTTAGTTATAATTATTTATATTTTTTTGGTTCCACGTAAAAATGATCAAGCCGCCTAAATAAAAATTTTCAGGAGTTGAAAAATAAATAAATTTCTTAATAAATAAACGAAGCAGAACCAAAAACCGGGAGGATTTTGTTTTTTTATAATTTACGACAAATTCTATCATTTTTCAATATTTTTTTCAATTTTGACTTCTAATAAATTCTGACAGTTTATAACAAATTTTGAAGATTTTTATCAAATTTTCAATAATTAATGACATTTTTGATTTTTTTTTATTTTTGACAGCATCTAATAAATTTTGACAGTTTATAACAAATTTCAACGACGTTTATCCAATTTTCAATAATTTATGACATTTTTGATTTTTTTTAAATATTTGACAGCATGTCATAAATTTTGACAGTTTATATCAAATTTTGAAGATTTCTATCAAATTTTCAATAACTTATGACAGATTCTACCATTTTTGATTTTTTATTTCAATTTTTAACAGCATCTGATAAATTTTGACAGTTTATAACAAATTTCGAAGATTTTTATCAAATTTTCAATAATTTATGACATTTTTGATTTTTTTTTTAATTTTTGACATGTTATAAATTTTGACAGTTTATAATAAATTTTGAAGGTTTTTATCAAATTTTTGATTTTTTTAAAATCTTTGACAGCATCTAATAAATTTTGACAGTTTACAAAATTGTAAAGATTTTTATCCAATTTTCAATAATTTATGACATTTTTGATTTTTTTCAAAAATATTTGACAGCATGTCATAAATTTTGACAGTTTATATCAAATTTAGAAGATTTTTATCAAATTTTCAATAACTTATGACAGATTCTACCATTTTTGATTTTTTCTTTTAATATTTAACAGCATCTGATAAATTTTGACAGTTTATAACAAATTTCGAAGATTTTTATCAAATTTTCAATAATTTATGACATTTTTGATTTTTTTTTTAATTTTTGACATCATCTAATAAATATTGACAGTTTATAACAAATTTCGAAGATTTTTATCAAGATTTCAATAATTTATGAGATTTTTGATTTTTGTTTAAATTTTTGACAGCATCTAATAAATTTTGACAGATTATAACAAATTTCGAAGATTTTTATCAAATTTTCAATAATTTATGACATTTTTGATTTTTTTTTAAATATTTGACAGCATCTAATAAATTTTGACAGTTTATAACAAATTTCGAATGTTTTTATCAAATTTTCAATAATTTATGACAGATTCTAACATTTTTGAAGTTTTTTCAATTTCTGTCAGCTTCTAATAATTTTTGACAGTTTATAACAAATTTCGAAGATTTTTACCAAATTTTCAATAATTTAAAACCGATTCTAACATTTTCGAAGTTTTTTTTCAATTTTTGACAGCTTCTAATAAATTTTGACTGTTTCTAACAAATTTTGAAAATTTTATTCATTTTTTAATAATTTATGACAGATTCAAACAGTTTTAATTAATCTTCTTAAATTTTTGACAGTTTCTAATAAATTTTAGCTGAAATTGAGGATTTCTAACAAAGGTTAGTTTTTGAATATTTTTATTAAATTTTCAATACTTTATGACAGATTCTAACATTTTTGAAGTTTTTGTTTTTAATTTTTGACAGCATCTAATAAATTTTGACTGTTTCTAATTCTAACAAATTTTGAAGGTTTTTATCAAATTTTTTATAATTTATGAGAGATTCTACTATTTTTCAATTTTTGACAGCTTCTAATAAATTTTAACTGTTTCTAACAAATTTTGAAGATTTTATCAAATTTTCAATAACCTATGAAAGATTCGACTTTTTTTTCAATTTTGACAGTTTATAATAAATTTTGAAGATTTTTATCAAATTTTTAATAATTTATGATATATTTTAACATTTTTGAAGATTTTTTTTCAATTTTTGAAAGTTTTTAATAAATTTTGACAGTTTATAATAATTAGCAAATTTTGAAGAATTAATCCAGTAATTTTTAATAATGTATGACAGATTCAAACAGTTTTGATTTTTTTTAATTTAAATTATCTAAAGAAACTAATAAATTTGTATTTTTCTTAAGAAATTAATTCATGGAAATTTGAAAAACACTAAAAAAATGTAATATTTTTGCGGTTACATTTAATTAAAAAAACGTGCTAGGTTTAGAAAGATCCAAATTTTTATAATTATTGTTAGTATTCGAGCTATAAACATAAGTTTTATCAGTTTGTCAATTTGTAAGTTTATCAGTTTGTCAATTTGTAAGATTTTCACTTTGCTGGTTTATCAGTGTGTAAGTTGACCAGTTTGTCAATTTTTAAGTTTATCAGTTATATCAATTCCTAAGTTTCTCAGTGTGTCAATTTGTAAGTTTATCAATTTGTAAGTTTCTCAGTTTGTCAATTTGTAAGTTTATCAGTTTGTCAATTTCTAAATTTCTCAGTTTGTCAATTTGTAATTTCATGAATTTCTCAGTTTGTATGTTTATCAGTTTGTCAAATTGTAAGATTTTCAGTTTGTAAGTTTATCAGTTTGGTAATTTGTAATTTCATCAGTTTTCCAATTTGTAAGATTTTTAGTTTGTAGGTTTATCAGTTTGTTAGTTGATCAGTCTGATTTATAAGTTTATCAGTATTTTAACAAAAAATCGTTTTCCAAGTACAAAACCGTTATAAAATACTAACTAGTGTAATAATTAATATAAAATATGATACTATTTCTTAAATTAAATATATGCACTTATTTTAAGTTTAAGGTATATTAACTTACTTAATGTATTGTTAAATTTATGACATATATTTTTGCACATTTAAACGAAAAAAAAAATTATATTTCCAGTAAAAAAAAAATATATGTAGTTAACAAAAGTAATTTATCGTCTAGAGTCAATTTTTGAAAGAGTATATTTATACAGTAGCAAAATGTCTTTCGATGGAGCGGGTGCTTGCATAAAATATTCATGTTTTACCTACATGCATATAGAGTGAGAGGATGTGTTTGCATTTTCAACGAAATTTTGCGTCGCTATACAACTACAATTTCGTTAGGTTGGCAACGCTAGTCGTTGATAGACTCTGGAATGATGGATATATGTATGTAGATTCTTTTGATCCGAAGACGTATCTACATACGAACATTCTCTTTTACTCGAGTGGATTCTAGAATATTTCTTTAAAAGATGCCATAGTATACGTTGTATTTGAAAATCATATTAGATACAAATCGGAATCTGAAAAATAATGAAAAAAAAAACTGGGAAATAGCCTGAACATAGGGCAAACACAAAACCGTGTATATTTCACTTCTAACTGTCAGATTGTAAGTTTATCAGTTTGTCAATTGGTAAGATTTTTGGTTTGTCAGTTTGTAAGTTTATCAGTTTGCCAATTTCTCAATTTGTAGGTTTATCAGTAAGTTTATCAATTTGTAAGAATTTCAGTTTGTAGATTTATCAATTTATAAGTTTATCAGTTTGTCAATTTGTAAGGTTTTCAGTGTGTAGATTTATCAGTTTGAAAGTTTATCAGTTTGAATGCTTATCAGTTTGTCAGTTTGTAAATTTATCAGTTTGTCAATTTGCAAGTTTATCATTTTTTCAATTTGTAAGTTTATTATTTTGTCAATTTGTAAGATTTTCAGTGGGTAGATTTCTCAGTTTGTACGTTCATCAGTTTGTCAGTTTTTAAGTTTATCAGTTTGTCAATTTGTAAATTTATCAGGTGGTCAATTTGTAGGTTTATCAGTTGGTTAAATTGCAAGATTTTTAGTTTGTAAGTTTATCAGTTTGTCAATTTATAAGTTATCAGTTTCGCAGTGTTTACGTTTATCACTTTGTAAGTTTGACAATTTTTTTTTGTTAAATATGGCATTATATACAATAACATATATAAGTAGTATGGTTTAAAAAGTAAAGTATAAACTTAAAAAAATGCTTAAAATTTGTTTAATTAGTGGTAAAAATTACAAATGAAGGAAACTTATAAAAAATATGTCATCAAATTTTTTTTTTAATTACATGTTTGTTTAATAAAGGGTTGGGGGTTTTAAGATATATGTATCTCATCATTAATTTTATTGTTTATACAATTTTCTAATAGACCAAAAATGTTGATAGAATTGAAAAATCCTATTGAAGAATTAAAATTAGACTTGAAAATAAGTTTCTAACTAGCTATGGCCTAGAAAGTAAAATGAGGGCAAGGAACTCTCATAACAATCCCCTGATTGCTCAAACTCCGAACGAACTGAGAGCGAATCTGGTTGAAACTTGAAAGTCGCGTTTAATTGATGGTTAAGTGCAACGTTATTCGCGTTGAGTTAGGTCGCGTTTCGTGTGTCGATGTCGGGGGCAGACGCTGCGTTTCTCGCTAATCACCCGCCGGTGGCCCTAACGACCAATGGAGGAGGGCCGGGAGCAGCCGTCGGCGCCCGCTCATAAAGGAAGTTTCTTTGCGCTTTCATTCATTCGCTTCACTCTCTCTGTTTTCACTCTTAATCATTACAAAGATGCTACACTTTATCATTCTGGCGTAGTAAGATGAATATATGGTTAAAAAATATTTTCGATAAAATTATTTAAAATTATAAATTACGATGATATCTTATACAGATATAAAAATTTTCTTACTCGTCATTTCCTGATGGAACCTTTCACCCCGTGCTTCACTGTAATTCCCAATATTTTCAGAACAAACCAGAACAATATTTCTTAACCTTGAACAAAGTTAATCTGTCATTTTTCCTTCTTTTTTCCCTCATTTTTCCCCACTATTTAGTTTTTTTTTACTTTACGCTAAGCTGTTAATCTTCTCTGAGCAGTTACTCAAATCTGAACAAAATTACTCAACTTTGACCAATGTTACTGTATTCCATAATTTTTCTCCCTTTTTTTTACTGAATTTTTTTCCCTACTTTTTGCCCCTTTTTTTACTCTGCGCTGAGCTGTTACTCTTCTCTGAGCAATTACCCAAATCTGAATAAAATTACTGTTGACCAAAGTTACTGTATTGCATAATTTTTTTACCTTTTATCTTCAATTTTTTTCACAAATTTTTTGCTCCTCTTTTACTCTAGGCTTAGCTGTTATTCTTCTCAGAGCAGTTACTCAGATCTGAACAAATTTACTCAACCTTGACTAAAGTAACTATATTCCATAATTTTTATTCCTTTTTTCCTCAATTTTTTTCACCACGTTTTTGTCCCTTTTTTAAATCTACGCTGAGCTGTTACTCTTCTCTGAGCAGTTACTCAAATCTGAATAAAATTACTCAATTTTTTTCCCTACTTTTTGCACATTTTTTTATACTACGCTAAGCTGTTACTTTTCTCTGAGCAGGAACTTAAATCTGAATAAAATTACTCAACCTTGAGGAAAGTTACTGTATTCCATAATTTTTCTCCATTTTTATACTCAATTTTTCACCACTTTTTGTCCCTTTTTTTACTCTAGGCTGAGCTGTTACTCTTCTCTGAGCAGTTACTCAAATCTAAAACATATTTACTAAACTGTGAGCAAAGTTACTGTATTCCATAATTTTTCTCCCTTTTTTAACTCAATTTTTTCCCTACTTTTTGTCCCTTTTTTTACTCTACGCTGAGCTGTTACTCTTCTCTGAGCAGTTACTCAAATCTGAACAAAAGTACTTAACCTTGAGTAAACTTACTGTATTGCATAATTTTTCTCCATTTTTGTTACTGAATTTTTTCCCTACTTTTTGCCCCTTTTTTTACTCTCAGCTGAACTGTTACTCTTCTCTGAGCAGTTACCCAAATCTGAATAAAATTACTGTTGAGCAAAGTTACTGTATTGCACAATTTTTCTACCTTTTATCCTCAATTTTTTTCACAAATTTTTTGCTCCTTTTTTACTCTAGGCTGAGCTGTTATTCTTCTCAGAGCAGTTACTCAGATCTGAACAAATTTACTCAACCTTGAGCAAAGTTACTATATTCCATAATTTTTATTCCTTTTTTCCTCAATTTTTTTCCCCACGTTTTTGTCCCTTTTTTAAATCTACGCTGAGCTGTTACTCTTCTCTGAGCAGTTACTCAAATCTGAATAAAATTACTCAATTTTTTTCCCTACTTTTTGCACCTTTTTTACTCTACGCTAAGCTGTTACTTTTCTCTGAGCAGGAACTTAAATCTGAATAAAATTACTCAACCTTGAGGAAAGTTACTGTACTCCATAATTTTTCTCCATTTTTATACTCAATTTTTCACCACTTTTTGTCCCTTTTTTTACTCTAGGCTGAGCTGTTACTCTTCTCTGAGCAGTTACTCAAATCTAAAACATATTTACTAAACTGTGAGCAAAATTACTGTATTCCATATTTTTTCTCCCTTTTTTAACTCAATTTTTTCCCTACTTTTTGTCCCTTTTTTTACTCTACGCTGAGCTGTTACTCTTCTCTGAGCAGTTACTCAAATCTGAACAAAAGTACTTAACCTTGAGTAAACTTACTGTATTGCATAATTTTTCTCCATTTTTGTTACTCAATTTTTTCCCTACTTTTTGCCCCTTTTTTTACTCTCAGCTGAACTGTTACTCTTCTCTGAGCAGTTACCCAAATCTGAATAAAATTACTGTTGAGCAAAGTTACTGTATTGCACAATTTTTCTACCTTTTATCCTCAATTTTTTTCACAAATTTTTTGCTCCTTTTTTACTCTAGGCTGAGCTGTTATTCTTCTCAGAGCAGTTACTCAGATCTGAACAAATTTACTCAACCTTGAGCAAAGTTACTATATTCCATAATTTTTATTCCTTTTTTCCTCAATTTTTTTCCCCACGTTTTTGTCCCTTTTTTAAATCTACGCTGAGCTGTTACTCTTCTCTGAGCAGTTACTCAAATATGAACAAATTTACTCAACCGTGAGCAAGGTTACTGTATTCCATAATTTTTCTCCCTTTTTTTACTTAATTTTTTTCCCTAAGTTTTTGTCCCTTTTTTACTCTACGCTGAGCTGTTACTCTTCTCTGAGCAGTTACTCAAATCTAAATAAAATTACTCAACCTTGAACAAAGTTACTGTATTGCATAATTTTTCTCCATTTTTTAACTCATTTTTTCCCCCACTTTTTGCTCCTTTTTTTTACTCTCAGCTGAGCTGTTACTTTTCTCTGAGCAGTTATTCAAATCTGAACAAATTTACTCAACCTTGAGCAAATTTACTGTATTCCATAATTTTTTCCCTATTTTTTCCTCAATTTTTTTTCTCTACGCTGAGCTGTTACCATTCTTTGAGCAGTTACTCAACACTGAGCAAAAATACTTTACCTTAAGCAAAGTTACTCTATTCCACAATATTCCACCTTATGTACGCCTTAATTTTTTTGCCTCAATTTTTTTCCATTTTTTTTGCTCCATTTTTTTACTCTACCCTAAGCTATTAGTCTACTCTGAGCAGTTACTCTTCTCTTGTGAAAAGCAGCTTTAAACTTTTTTTTAAACTGCCGACCATTCTCGAAATCTTTTTTTCCATTCTGTACTTTTTTTGAGTTTCCAAGTCACTAAATTTTTCACTAATTTTTTCATATCATAAAGTATAAAAAAAATCATAATAAGGAATCTTTACATTTTTGAGTTAATTTTTTTTTACTGTTTAGTGAAACTGGCAACAGTAAAAAAAATTTTAAATTTAATTTTTTATCATACACTTAGAAAAATATAAATTATGGGTGGGTGTATTTTTTTCAAATTAAATCTCTTATTTTTTTCAACTGAAAATTAAATCTTAACGAGATGGTAAACATGGATAAAAAATCAGATCTACATTTAAAACCTTAAAATTGCGTTTCTTCGGGTACGGATCCAGGTTCTTCGTTTGCACTGAATGATTTTGGACTTGAAATAATTTTTTTTAAGATGAAAATTTGGAACAATGTTCAGAACAACTAGTACAATCTGGTACAACAGAAAAATAAATCAAAAAAAATAATGGGGGCTAGCTCCAGAAGGTTTTAATTGAAATTGGGCTTGAAATAAATTTTTTTAAGACATGAAAATTTGGAACAATGTTAAGAACGACTAGAAAAACTGGTACAACAAAAAAATTTTAAATAAAAAATAATGGGGGGCTAGCTATAAATGGTTTTAATTGATTTTGAGGTTCGAATACATTTTTTAAGATATGAAAATTTGGAAAAATACTAAGACCAACCAGAACAATCTAGTACAACAAAAAAATTGGAAAAAAATGATGGGGGACTAGATATAAATGGTTTTAATTGATTTTGAGCTTGAAATAATTTTTTTTAGAACATGAAAATTTGGAACAATATTAAGAATAACCAGAACAGTATAGTACAACAAAAAAAATTTCGAAAAAAATAATGGGGGCCAGGACCTAAATGGTGTTTATTGATTTTGGCTTGAAATATTTTTATTAAGATATGACAATTTGGAACAATGTTCGTTACAACTAGAAAAATCGAAATAAAAATAATGGGGGGGGGGCTAGCTCTGAAAATGGTTTTTTGAGTTTTCCAGCTGTTGTATTTAAGTTCAAGGAATAATTTTCTGGAACAATTTGGTACAAACCTATAACAAATTGGAACAACTTTTAAAATATTAAAATTCGGAAAATGGGGGGCTAACTTCACGCACACGGGGGTAGGGTAGAGTTAAGTACATGAAAAATTGACGAACGAAAAACTTTTTTTAATTTAGTTAAATAATATGTAAATTGTTTATACGTTTGTTTATTCAACTTTTATTCTTATCAAATATTAAATATGGTAAGTTATACATAGTTCGATTTTATTATATAAAAATTGTGTTTTTCAAACCGGGTAATTTGTTTCTCGGCCTGATGATGGCTCTTGGATTTATTCAAAAGTTGAAGAAGGGAAAGTACTGGTACTATACAGGGTGGGCCACGCTCAACGGGACGGAGCTTACTCGGAAAACGAAAAATGTTATGAAAAAGTTATTTGGCAGGAGTACGTAGGTTAGTGACAACTACATTTCTAAATTAGTTAGCTTGGCCTCCCTAATCGGCAATTGATAAACAAAAATGTGTTAGTTAATTTTTATGCGACGAAGTGTAATGAATGTATTTAAATCATATTAATTTCGCAAAAAAAGTCATTTAAATCGAAAACTATCAAGAATGGGTATAGGGAGCCCTTAATAAAGTGGCATTATTTTGTTCAATATACTTCAAAAATAAAATAAAATACAGGGTGTTCCATTAAAAAAAAACATAACTTTGATATATCACGCTTTTTTGGAACACCCTGTTGTCCCCTAACTACTTGTTTAACTAATTTAGAAATGTAGTCGTCACTAACCTATACGTACTTCTGCCAAATAACTTTTTCATAACATTTTTCGTTTTCCCAGTAAGCTCCGTCCCGTTGAGCGTGGCCCGCCCTGTATATAAATCATAAACAAGTGCTAAAATGATATTTTAAGTGACGATAAATTCAAAATGAGCGTAGCAATTTCAGGAACATACTTTTAACACACAGTAGGAGTTTTTATTAGGAACGTTAAAATCTCTAATTTACATGGTTGAGGACTTTTTAAGGACTATTTATTTGAGGGCTATTCGATAACTATTTGAGGACTAATTGAGGACTATTGGAGAACTATTCGAGGATTATTCTAAAACTGTTTAAGGACTATTTCAGTATGATTTGCAGAACTATTTAAGAAATAAATTAAATCATGGATAAGGGTAAAATTAAAAATATCCCAGAAAACAAAATCTAGAGACGCTCAAACAGTTTCGGCCGATCGGGTGAACACCTTTTATACACTATTAAACATCATTTGATATTTTTTTGCAGTGTAAAAAAGTTTATTCCTTGAAAAAAGTTTTCCCATGCAAAACACTTTAATTTGTATGGCGGGTACCGGAAGGGCCGGTCCGATCCTGCTCAATTTTAATAGAGTTCTTCCTGGGACAAAATTTACCAAAAAACTGATAAAATGTGGGGGTAAGAAATTTTTTTCGCCATCACGAAATTAATACTGAAGCCTAAGTGTTTTCAAAAAAAAAACCAATGTTTCTTGTCAATAAACTCACAAATTATTATACCGTTTTTATGTTTTGTAAGAAATAAAATTAAATGCTATCACTTTTAATGGAACATAAAATAATTTATGTCCTAATAAAACAATCTTAGAATTAAAACAGACCGAAAGTTTCATCAACCAATTAGTACCACTTAACATTTTATATAAAATTCTTGAATCCACAATTATCCAAAGGCAGCTTTAAAACCGGTCGTGTTTTGAAAGTTTAAAAAAAGACAATATTATATTTACCCGACAGGTGGCAAACCCGAGAACACCACAAATTTCAAACAAAACCAACACCACTCACCGTCTATTTATTTTTTTTTTAATACTCTTCTATCTTGAGTAAAAATCACCAACTGACTATCACTGTTAAAAATTTAAAATTAAAAAGATAACCGTATCCTTTTGGGAGTGGCCCACAACATTTGGAGGGGGTATAATTTATCAGAATTACCCCTTGCTTTGCCTAAATTAGATAGCCCAAGTAAACCTTGTTCGCATCTGCATAGACGAATAAATTATCGAGACCCTGGAAATATGCATCATAAAAGGAAAGGGATAACGATTCAACCCTTTTCTTATGCAACAAGAAATATTACACATAAACCACGGTCTAGTGGAAAAAAATGTGTTATGTCAGTTACAATAGGAATTTTTGTGTGTATATGCCTAAGAGATTTGCGCCGAGGGACGGAGGGAAGGTCTTGCATTTAAAAAAGGGATGATAACAATACATTTTTTCGGTTTGGATGGGCTTAGTTTGCTTGTACTCGCTCAATGGAATACATAAAAAATTGCATGAGTGAGGAATTCAAGTGTATTGAACAAACAAACATGATATTCGATATTTGATGCGGAAAAATTGATGCTTCAACCCTTTTATCTGTTGTTATTACCTTAATCAAGGATTTTATTTGAATATATGCCCATATATTCAATTATTATTAATTCCGATCAAATTATTACATTTTTTTTTTAATAAATAATATATTTCGTCAAAATAATATAATTTTATTTTCTTAAAAATCTTTATTTATATACAACTTATAATTTTGGACAAAAAGATCGATTCTTATGATCATTGTGTCATGAATCGATTTAGGAAAAATCATGAAGATGAAAAATCAATTAAATAAAACTATTTCAAAAAATGATAAATCCTGAATTTATTTTTTATTAAAACAAGCACATTTTATTTCATTAGTGGTATTAAAAACTATAAGCGTTAAAGTTGTAGTTGAAATATGAAAACTAGAACTTAAATTAACTAATCATAAAAAAATTGTTAAATTGTGATATTAATACCGAGGTTTAATTATATTATAAGTATTATTTTTTGTCACAATTTTTATGTTAAACTATAGATTACACTTGCCCAAAAAGTTTAAAAAAATAATATTATATAACTTCGGACCCCTTTTTAAGCATAATGTGCAAACGAAGGAGTGTGTCATTTTGCATAGTTAAAGTTTATATATAGGAGCAGTGAATAAAGATCAAATTAATATATAAATAAATTAATATATATTAATATAACATTCATTATTTATCTCAAACTTTAATTTATTTATATTATATACGATAGGCGAGTTGATTCGAATCTAACCATATCAACCTTTTTTTTTTAGAACAAGTTTTTACTTTTTTTTATTGTAATTTTATTTTTGAAGTGAAAACTTCTCTGGGTGCATTGAATGATTTTTGGATAGGTTAAAAATTGGAAAAAATTTGGAAAAATAGAATAAAATTGAAAATAATTGGGAACAAATGGGAAAAGTCTGGAAAAGGAAAAAAACAGGAAAAAACGGTAAAAACAGTAAATGTAAGAAAATAGTAAAAAACAGGAAAGAATGTTAAAAAAGCTGGAAAAAATAGAAAATAATAGGAAAATGGAAAAATAGGGAAAATAAAGAAAAAATAGACAAAAATGGGTAAAAAACATACAAAAGTAGAAAAAAACAGTAAAAATAGGAAATAATTGTGAAAAAACAGCAAAAATGGGAAAAATTAGATTGAACAAAAAAAAAGGAGAAAATGTTAAAATGGGAAAAAATCAGGAAAAAATAAGAAAATATAGGGAAAAATAGGCAAACTGAGGAAAAACAACAAAAAATAGAAATTAATAGAAAAAAATTGAAAAAAAATAGTAAAAAGTTGGAAATAACACGAAAACATGGAAAAAATGAGAAAATATTAAAAAAAGAGAGTGTCTAGAGGTCCGTCTACTCGGACCTGGTGAAAACCCAATAGGTCCGTCTTGACGAATATCGTGTCTGATTAAAAAAGTTCCGTCAATCGGCTGTTAGGATTTAGTTTGAAATAAATATAAGAGAAGATGAAAAAATAAAACAAGAGTCTAGAGAGCCAGCGTAACTAAACTGTGTATTTTAATTAATTTTATTAAAGGAAGTCTTTACTATCTAAATCTAGCCTGTGTATTTAATAAAAATGAAATAACTTCCATGTAACTAAATCTAACCTGTGTATTTTAATTTAGTTTATTAAAAGAAGTCTGGACTATCTAAATCTAGCCTGTGTATTTAATTAAAAAGAAATAACTTCCAATCATTTCGTAGAAAAATTAAAAAAAGATATCCTCAGGAATTTCTATATGTAACGCACACACGCTTTCATTAGACCACACCGTATAATAGTGATAAATAATCAAACTTTCAAGTTAACGGTACAACAAAAGAATAATAGTGAACCGTACAACTACCAGTCAGTCGCACCGTGCGCTCGGCCGGATCTATTGGGTTTTCACCGGGTCCGACTAGACGGACCTCTAGACACTATCTTAAAAAAATAGAAAAAATAGGAAAAAATGGAAAAAACATAAAAATAGGGTAATATAGGCAAAAATAGGAAAATGGAGAAAAAAAGAAAATAACATAAATGGGAAAAGAACAAAAAAATAGGGGAAAATGGCAAAAAATTGAAAGGAGAAAAAATACAGAAAAAAAACAGAAACAATAAAAAAAAATGGAAAAAATTGAAAAAAATTGAAAAAAATGGAAAAAATAGAAAAAAATTGAAAAAATAGAAAAAGACAGAAAAAAATAGAAAAAATAAAACGGGAAAAATAGAAAAAATTGAAAATGAAAAAAAATTGACAAAAACAGAAAAAAAAGAAAAAAATTGAAAAAATAGAGAAAAATAGAAAAAAATAGAAAAAATTGAAAAAAATAGAAAAAAACAGTAAAAAATAGAAAAAAACAGAAAAAAAACAGAAAAAAATAGAAAAAAATAGAAAAAGTGGAAAAAAACGAAAAAAATGAAAAAAATTGAAAAAAAACTAAAAAAAAAATTGAGCAAAATGGAAAAAATAGACAAAAATAGAAAAGAAAATACAAAAAAAACAGAAAAAAAAATATAAAAAAACCACAAATATAGAAAAAAATTGTACAAAACGGAAAAAATTGAAAAAAACAGAAAAAAATTGAAAAAATAAAAAGAAATAAAAAAAGAAAAAAATGGGGAAAAATAGAAAAAAATAGAAAAAACCAGAAAAAAAACAGAAAAAAATAGAAAACAATAGCAATAAATATGAATAACTAGAGAAAATTTGGAATAAATAGGAGAAACTTGATAAAAACAGGAAAAATGGGAGAAATAGTAAAATAGGGAAATAAAGCCTAAAATTGGAAATATTGGAAAAAAAATGGAAAAAACAGCAATTTTAATAAAAAATAAAAATAAAATACAAAATAGGGAAAAATAGGAAAAAATATGAAAATGTAGGCAAAAATAGGAAACATGGCAACAAATGCTGAAAAATAAAAAAAAGTAAAATATAGTATAAAACAGGAAAAATGAGGGAAAATAGTGTAAATTAAGGAAAATTAGGAAAAAATAAAGAAAAACAGAAAAACACATGAACAATTAAGTATATAGACATAAACTTTAAATTTTAATGAAATACGGTCGATTTTCTGGAAGACCACTAGTACCGATAAAGGATTGGATATTTGGGAAATTTATCATCCTGACATAACAATAGTAATCAATTATCACACATATTTTTTCTAAAATGGCTAAAGAAAGAAATTTTGAACAATCTTAAATTATATAAGGGAATTCTTTGGTTATTATTTCCAAACATTTCTACTGCATCTGCGGCAGCCATCTTCAATGGTGTGGACGAAGTACTCTTCGTCACACCTTTTGAAACCGAAACAGAAATTTGGTATGAAGGGTTGGTGTGCATCGATCGAATGCGACCATTAGTTTTTGGTTTAAATTGGTACAGTAGAAGGTCCTCAAGACCGACATTGATTGAAAACACATGTAAGATTTCTTAAATTTTAAGGACAAACAATACACTTTAGTGGAAAATGTTATAATTCAAAATTTTAGAGCTAAAATTTCCTAGAATTTTTGTATCAAACTTTTTCCATAATTTTCAATAGTTGCGCCATTAGAGGGCGTGCAAAAAATGTGCATGTAAGTTTTCACTAGTTTTTCAATATTTTGAGAACAATCAATGTACTTTAGTGCAAAATTTTCTGGTACAAAGTTGTAGAGCACTAAATTTTCTTTAACTTTTATTTTAAACTTCATTTCGAATTCCCCATAGTTTCGCCCCCAGAAGGCGAAAAATATATACATTTAGACTTTTTGCCTTTTTTTTTTATTTTGAAGTCAAGCAGTGCTCTTTAGTGCAAAATGTTCCAGTGCAAAGTTGGAGAGCACAAAATTCTCTACAACTTTTGTATCAAACTTTTTCCCCAATTCTCAATAATTTTCAATAACTATTTTAGGAGATTCTAATTGTAGCAACCAATATTGAAGTATTAATTTGGTAGACGTATTTACCATCAGCTTGCCATTTATGAAATTAAAATAATCCTATTCTCTACAGCCGAGACGGAAAAGTTCTAGGGTGACACAGCCGATTTTTTTAACGATCTTTTAATAAATTCATTGATATTACTTTGATTTTGAGAATCCCAAACTTATTGATAATAATAAACACATTCGTTTCTGTTTCATTAATTTAAGTTTCCAGACTTTGAGATATGCAGAACATTTATCATTATTTCCAATTATATAAATAGTAAAGTATATATTCCATAAACAATAATTTTTAAATGTATAATTTAGCGTTATCCCTCTGTAGATCTCGTTTTATTTCTTTAATAGTTGAAAACTCAGTATTAATTGCAAAAAAAGCATAAAACAACATAGTAACATAAAATACACATTTTGCGGCTGATAAAGTAAATAAAGACAATGTATATTATACAAATTTAGAAGGAACCGAACAGGAATATTTCATAATTGACGACAGGAAAAGAAAAACAAACGACGCCTTAAGACTCTGGGCGAATTTGATCGGAGTAGTCTATGGATGAAGTAAACAAAAAATGGGCAATCATTCATTTGTCGTGTATGCGTTGTATTGATGCAGGGGTTGTTGCGGATGATCAGCAGTGACGCCCCCGCCCCCGTTGGAAAACGTCGCCATGGCAACCTGGCCTAGCTGCTCGTATTCTCGAACTCACCCCCCGAACCCCCGTACCGTACGACTGTCACATATGAATACACACACATGCTGCCTTCAGCAATTTCGATGTGTTGTAGAGGAGGAAGGGACTAGTGTACGTCTCCAGAATTCAGTTATCAAATGGAACTAGTTATTTCAATCTTATCTATATAATAATTTCCATTTTTTACAACCACTATTAGTAATTTTACAAAAAAAAAATAAACGATTATAATATTTAATAAAATGAAAAACTATCGATATTAATGACCTGAGAAATCCAGTAATTCAGACCGTAGGTCACTACTTTAAATCGAAAGTGTTTTGTTTCACAATTCGAAAGTAAAAACAGAATTATACAGACTTTTTTTTTTTTTACCCATTTATTCTTAAACACAAAACTTTGGTGACACTATTGTACAGCAAATTGGAATTTTCACTTTTTGTATTATTTAATAAAATTATATAACTTTGAGAAAATACTTTTGATTGTTTTTTTGTTCACTTTGGAATTGTTACTAACACAAAAATGTTATACAAACAAGTTTGGGTAGGAAAATAGTATGATACAGAATTTTAGTTTGGAGTTTAGGAATTCGAGAATTTTATTTTTATCTATTATTTTTTTAAACATGTCAAGAATATTTGACCAAAGTTTCATATCAGTGAAAGATTCATAACTTTTCTAATACGCATATGTTCTTACCAACTTTCGATAATTTAGACGTAGAGTGTTATTGTTTATTTACGTACAGAATTATTTATATGACAACCTTTCTCTAAAAAAGGTACTTTTTCTCTTCAAAATTCTGAAAAAAAATACTTTTTTAGTACTTTTTCCCCTCTTTTCTTTATTTAAAAGTGCCATTTTTCTCTTCAAAATGAACCCTCCTTCATTCCCAAAAAAGTAGTTTTTTGAGTCAGATATTTTCTTCAAAGTTACCTATCTTTTCACTTTGAAATTTCTACATTTTTTGTACTTTTTTCCCTCTTTTCTCACTTAAAGAGTCCCCTTTTCAGTATTTTTTTCTCCCCTTCTCTTTCTGAAATGCACTATTATCGCGCTTTTTCCCTCTTTTATCTCAAATTTTGTCACTTTTTCTGAAGTTACTCCTTTTTCTTAAAATAACCCTTTTTTCCCCAAAATTATCACTTTTTTGATTTTTTTTTGGCACTTTTTCGCTTCTACCTTCAAATTTTCCTGCTTTTCCTTACTTTTTCCCTCTACCCTCAAATTTTCCTGTTTTTCCTTACTTTTTGTCTCAAATTTTCTCTCTGTTCTCTGGATTTTTTGTCACTTTATTCACTTAAATTACAATTTTTTTCTCAATTTTTCTTAAATTTTCTCTCTTCCTCTTCACTTTTTTTAGCACTTTTTCCCCTCTGTTCTTTCTCAAAAGGCACTATTATTGCAGTTTTCCCCTCTTTTTTCTCAAATTTTATGACTTTTTCTGAAAATACTACTTTTTCCTAAAATTACCCTTTTTTCTCATTTTTGTCACTTTTTCGCTTCAAGATTTTCCCCTCCACCTTCAAATTTTCCTGTTTTTCCTTACTTTTTGTCATAAATTTCTCCTCTGTTTTCTCAATTTTTGTCACTTTATTCACTTAATTTATCCCCTTTTTCTCAAATTACTTCCTTTTTCTCAAATTTTCTCTTCCTCAAAAATTTTCTCTTTTCTCTCAAATTCTGTCACTATTTCGTCTCTAATTTCACTTCTATTCTCTCAATTTTCACTTTTTCCACTTACATTGGAACTTTTTTGTCAAATTTTACCCTTTTCTCCAAAATGTCCCCTCTTTTTTTCTAAAAAGTCACTTTTTTAGAACTTTTCCTCCTCTTTTCTTTCTGAAAAGTAAAGAGGAGAATCTTTACTTTCTAAAAAGGCGCTATTATCGCAGTTTTCCCCTCTTTTCTCCCAAATTTTATCGCTTTTTCTGAAATTACTCATTTTTCCTAAAACTACACTTTTTTTCTCATTTTTTACACTTTTTCGCTTCAAAATTCTCCCTCTTCCTTTAATTTCTCCTGTTTTTTTTATTATTTGTCTTAAATTTCTCCTCTGTTCTATGAATTTTCGTCATATTATTCACTTAAATTACCCCTTTTTCTTATTTTTTCTTAAATTTTCTCTCTTCCTCAAAAATTTTTCCTTTTCTTTCAAATTTTGTCAATATTTCGTCTCTAATTTCATTTCTCTTCTCACAATTTTCTCTTTTTCTACTTACGTTAGGCCTTTTGTCACTATTTCGTCTCTAATTTCACTTCTCTTCTCTCAATATTCACTTTTTCTACTTACATTAGCCCTTTTTTGTCAATTTTCCTCCTTTTCTCCAAAATGTCCCCTTCTTTTTTTTTCTAAAAAGTCACTTTTTTAGCACTTTTTTCCCCTCTATTCTTTCTGAAAAGGCACCATTATCGCAGTTTTTCCCTCTTTTCTCAAAAATTTTATCTCTTTTTACTTAAATTACCCCTTTTTCCTAAAACTACCCTTGTTTCTCATTTTTACTATTTTTCGTTTCAAGGTTTTCCCTCCATCTTAAAATTTTCCTGTTTTTCCTTACTTTTTGTCTCAAATATTTCCCCTCTCTTTTTGTCACTTTATTCACTTAAACTCCCCTTCTTTTCTCAAATTACCCCTCATTTCTCTTTGTTTTTATCAAATTTCCTCAAGAATTTTCCCTTTTCTCTCTAATTTTCACTTTTTCCACTACATAAGCCCTTTTTTTTTGGCAAGTTTTCCCCTTATTTCGAAAATATCCCCTCTTTTTTTCTAAAATGTCACTTTTTGAGCAATTTTGTACCCTTTTTTCTTTCTAATAAGGTACTGTTCTGGCAGTTTCCCCTCTTTTCTCTAAAATTTTATCACTTTTTTTCTGAAATGACTACTTTTTCCTAAAAATACCCTATTTTTCTCATTTTTGTCACATTCACTTAATTTACCTCTTTTTTCTCAAATTACCCATTTTTTCTCATTTTTTCTCAAATTTTCTCTCTCCCTCAAACATTTTTCCTTTTCACTCAAATTTTGTTACTATTTCGTCTCTAATTTCACTACTTCTCTGTCAATTGTCACTTTTTTTACTTACATTAGCCTTTTTTTGTCAAATTTACCCCTTTTCTCCAAAATTTCCCCTCATTTTTTTCTAAAAAGTCAGTTTTTTAGCCTCCTCTTTTCTAAAAAGGCACTATTATCGCAGTTTTCTCCTCTTTTCTCTCAAACTTTTTTAGATGTAGGACGCTCCGAGTACAGGTATATAGTAATCAAATTATAAGAGAGAGAGGGAGAAAGTATGACACACACAAACGTGTTAGAGAGAAAAGTATCCCATAAATGTAATGTTAAAAACATCAAAATCGATCTATTTTGAGTCATTTTTATTATCAAAAAGTGTTACATGAAACTGTCAATTTTTTACGTTTATCAATCTGTTTTTAACACGTAATTTTTGATCTAAAATTTAAATAATTTTAATGACGATTTCCAATATCTGACTTTTCTCTCTAACAAGTCACTGCTGATTTCTGAGAACGAAATATCCATTTAATAAAAAATTCTGAGAGTTAAAGTTCATTATTAAAAAAATAAAATAAATTAATACCAAAAAATTGGCGATTTCAATCCAAACGGAAATTATTTAATTTTTTACTACCTCACGGTTCAGCTTTTGACCCAGTTCCTCAAAATATTGACAGCGTTGTAAATGCCGTTAAACTAATCATTTATGAATAAAATTTTTGTTCAAATGTTTTGAAAAATAATTTTCATTTATTAAAAATTGCACATTATTATAAATAAAAAATTATGTAACTCCTCATCCTTATACATATACTAAATTTGATCAAAGATATATGTATGAATTTTTGTTTGGAACTGAATCGAACGGTTCCACCTCTATCAAGAACTTCATGAGGTTTAATATTAAAGAAAACTCCACAAAAGGTGCAAATCATGTTCGTGTATAGAGCGAAAGGAAAATTCGGAAAATTGCTAGGAGATAAGATAGAAAAACACAGTAATCTATTATTCATGTGTCTAATCTTTGTGGAATGTCTACAGGACTGAAAACCGTGTATGAAAGATATTGCTTATTGATCGAAAAGTCAAAGAGAAACCTTGTTTTCGATATAGTTGCAGTGTTGCCAATTTAGCTTTAGCTGCTTGATGTAAGTTTGACAGAGAAGCCAATAAATACGAAACGTGGAAAGTAAACAATACCTATCGGTATATCAAATTTTATGGTTATCGATTTAATCAAACCAATGAAAAACAGTTATTGGAAATAAGCTTTTATTACTTTCTTTGATAATGTAACTGGATTAAATATTTATTTTTATTTATAAATATCATTATGGTTTATACAAAAAAATTAAAATAAAATTCATTAAACTAAATTTTTTATTTTAGGGATTTTTTTCTAATAATAATAATTTCATAGTGAATAGTTTCTAGGTCTGTTTCATTATTTGGGGGTTTAACTGATATAACATTAATTCATTTTTGGATTTTTATGAAGACTAGACAAAATACAGAGTTGGAACTAGGAGAATGTGTTTCTAACAATCTTGTAAACAAAAAAATAATTTTTTAGTTCTTTTAGTTATAAAATAAAGTGAAGTAATAAAACTCTACGTCGAGTACCACAATTTTTTTATTAAAGATGAAATGAACAGGGTTGGCAACTAGTTTCGACAAACTGCCATCATCAGGCCTAGAAAACAAAGTTCTTAGGGCTGAGAAAAGAAAACATAGTACAACTTACCAAAAATTAAAAAAAATCGGTTGTGTCACCCCAAAACTTTCCCGACCAGTATCCAGAGACGAATATTCTTACAGACATATTGCAAGTCAAATTCCGTGACATATTGCTTCTGTCATTTTTTGACAGTGACACTTTCGTTTGACAGATGTCGTACAAAAACTAATGAGTTCTTCCCAAACTAATATACCAAATTTCAGCTCAATCGGATTAAACGTGTGGGCTCTATTGTGGAAGCATACACACAGACAGACAGACACTAAACGGTCTTAATCGTCTCAGGGGATTTTAAAATGTATATTTCGATCTTTCTCGAAAAACTTTTTTAGCTCGCTCACAATACATTTTTTCCACACTCAAATTTGAAGAGAAAAAACATCAAGACTGCATTTTTATCACAAAAATTTAAAAAAAATATGCGTTTTCTTGCACACCAATTTGAAAAAATGGAAATAAAAACATATTTTTCCACACAAAAAAAACTAGAAAAAAATTCAAAAGTATTTTTTCACAGACGAATGTGGAAAAAAGCGAAAATGCATTTTTTCACAAAAAAAAAACATCAAGACTGCATTTTTATCACAAAAATTTAAAAAAAAATGTGTTTTCTTGCACACCAATTTGAAAAAATGGAAATAAAAACAAATTTTTCCACAAAAAAAAACTATAAAAAAAATCAAAAGTATTTTTTCACAGACGAATGTGGAAAAAATCGAAAATGCATTTTTTCACAAAAAGAAACATCAAGACTGCATTTTTATCACAAAAATTTAAAAAAAATATGCGTTTTCTTGCACGTCAATTTGAAAAAAAGGAAATAAAAACAAATTTTCCACAAAAAAAAACTAGAGAAAAAATCAAAAATTTTTTTTTCATAGACGAATGTGGAAAAAAGCGAAAATACATTTTTTCACAAAAAAAAACATCAAGACTGCATTTTTATCACAAAAATTTTAAAAAAATATGCGTTTTCTTTCACATCAATTTGAAAAAAAGGAAATAAAAACAAATTTTTCCACAAAAAAAAACTAGAAAAAAAATCAAAAGTATTTTTTCACAGACGAATGTGGAAAAAAGCGAAAATGCATTTTTTCACATATAAATTGGTATAAATGCAAGGATGCATAAAAAACTAGAAAGAAAAACAACAAAAATGCGTTTTTTCGCACATACATTGGGAAAAAAGCAAGAATGGATTTTCTACAAAAAAATTGGAAAAAACAGCAAAAGCAAGAATACATTTTTCCTTATTCAAATTTGAAAAAATGCAAAATGCATTATATCTCACACAAATTTAAAAAGAAACAAGAAACAATGCATTTTGCTACACGAAAAACTAGGAAAAACAGAAGAAATGCATTTTTCACAAATGAATTGGGAGAAAAGTAAGAATGCATTTTTTCACAAAAAAAATTGAAAATAACAGCAAAAACGCATTTTTTTTCAACAAATTCGAATAAAAAAACAGAAGCACGAATGCACTCGAATTTGGAAATAAACCGCAAAAATGTATTTTTCCCAAAAAAAAATTGGAAAATACAGCAATAACGCATTGTTTCATATATAAATTGGTAAAAAAGCAAGAATACATTTTTCCACATAAAAAAACCAGAAAAAAAACAACAAAAATGCATTTTTTACACATAAATTGAGAAAAAAGAGAGCATGCATTTTTCCACACAGGAAAACTAAAAAGCAAGAATGTATTTTCTCTCAAAGGAATTTGAAAAAAAAAATCGGTTGTGTCCAGAGACGAATATTTTTTCAGACATTTAGTGTTAAAGTTTGACATATTTTTATTTTTGACAGGTGAGAGTTGGAGAAATAATTTTCACTTTTCTGAAAGTTAAATTCCGTGTCATATTGCATCTGTCATTTTTTGATAATGACACTTCCATTTGACAGATGTCATACTTATGGGTTCTTTCGACGGGTATCCCAGACCCATATACCAAATATCAGCTCAATCGGATTAAGCGTGTGGCCTCTATCGTGGAAGAATACACACAGAAAGACAGACAGACAGACAGACAGACAGACAGACTTCCATCTGGAAATGGTCTTAATCATCTTAGGTGACCTTAAAATGGATATTTCCGTCTTTATCTCGAAAATTTTTTTTAGCACGTTCACAATACTTTCCCTTCTTGGAGGTGAGTCGGGAAAGTAAACGGAGCAATAATATTACTTAATGAAATTATTATTATATTAAATGACTTAGAAGAATGTGCGTGCACTAGAGAAAAGGGAATTTAAAGGAAGGGAAAATGTTGTACAGGAAAAGAAAGGAGTAAAAAGGGTGTTAATATATTATGGGGTACATATTAATAACCATTGCTGTATGGGTAGTACGGAAGGAAGGAAGATATTAGTGGAATATTGATACCAATCTGGTAAGGAGATGTCTGTGGAAAGTGCCGTTAGTTTCAACCAAAATATTGAAAGGCGAAACACGAAAATTTACAATAATTTTATGAGTAAAAATCTTGGACCATTTGGTGGCCAACTATATAAAATTACGTTAAGTAATATCAAGTAATACAATTTGAATAACGATTTAGGTTAACATCAAATTACAAAATGGTGGTTACAATTGACAGTATATAAATATAAAAAAAAATTTAAATTATAAACTATAAATTTAGTATAAAATGCCTGAAATGCGACGATACAAATAATAAGAAAGAAAAAATACAGAAAGGAGAAAGAAGAAGTCTATGTCGATATCAGGTAAAGAAGAAAGTGAAAGACAATTGACATTTGACGTTTGGTAGAATGGAGGTTATAGTAAATACGAGGGAAGGTAAACAAGCACAACGGAGCGACAGGATACAATCTGTTATTGGAATAAAAGCCAAAAGAAGGAAGAAACATACATTATTATGGACAAACAAGTGGATGACGAAAGACGTTAAATAAGATTTTTGAAATTATCTAATAAGAAAATGGGTCTCAATTGTTCGTTAAGGCAAGTGACTGAATTGTCATGTAAACAAGAATGATTTCTAGGAGGCTAAGTTCAGTGTCTTTGCCCATATCATGTAAGAAAATGAAACAATAATTAATAGAAAAGGAATGGTTCGTAGCCATAATGTTAATAGCGAAGAAAGAGGGAGTGTGGTGTAAAATAAAATAACTAATTATAGGTTTGGTTGAGAGCTTTTGTTTGGAATTTTGCAAGCTAGTCTAGAATATTATTCGGTATTTTTTGTAATTACTTTTTTTTGTAACTTTATGTGTGTCGAACCATATTTCCACCAAATACTAGACCGTTCTCCCCTCATTACGAAATTGCAGAATTTTCTTTATAAAATCGTTTCTACATTTTACTAATCGATGTGATAATCAATTTCTTGGTAATGTAATATACATTCCTTTATTATAACTGCTCTTCCGCCCTTTACTGTGTTATCTGGATAACAGTGTGATACACCTTATAACCCTTAAATTTTATAAATGACCCTTTAGTAAAGTGCGTTTCAGCAATGAGAAGACATCAACTTTTTTTCATTCCAGGATTGTTTGTAGTTGTAACCCGTTTGTATTCCACTCTAGGGTTCTAATATCCATTTTTAGCTTTGGGAATCGCTCCAAATTCCAAATTTAATATGCGCTCATCCATTTTATCCAATCTGTTTAAGATTCCCTGTAGCATAGCACTGTTTGATCTTTGTTCAGCAATTTCTGAACGTGAGGTTTTTTCCTATATTTACTGTAGTTGCTTGACTATACATCTTGTTTTGGCTAAGTACGCTGGTTATCCTTTGTGGCTCTTTTCTGATATTTCTATTTTGTTGTTCCCCTTTTTTGTTATTTTCATTTGTACTGTTCCCCCTATAGGGTTAGGGTGGCAAACTAGGTTTTTTCATTTGCTTATGCTTTATTTTCTGTAATTTTTTGGCTACGGTGCATCCGCGGTAGCTAGGCGAATGAGCCTCACCACAGTGGATACATTTTGGTGGAGCACTTTTTGGTTTATCACACTCTGCTATTAAGTGTTTTCCTGTACATCTTACACATCTAGACAGAAATTCTACTTTGATTTCTGTCATCTGTCTGTCACTGCGTTAATATCAAAATTGCGAAATGTAAATAGTGTTTATAAATTATAGTATTAAAATCGTATTAACCCGGATCTTTTATATGTAAAGCATGCATTTTACCCAAGGGACCACACGCCACACAATGATAAATAATCAAACTTTCAACTTAAAGTTCAATATTGGGTTAAGTATAATTCTCTGTCACTTGGTGCGCTGCAGTCGTGAAATCAAAGTAGAATTTCTGTCTCTAGACTCTACTTCCATATGCCTGGCAAGATTCGCATTATGGTACTAACCTTTATACCCATGATATCTGTTATACTGAATATTTTGTTTATATCTTCATCATGTGTGAATATCAGAATAAACATATTCAGCGGCTGTTTTGTTTTGTATTTTAACTTTACAGTTGCTTCAACGAGTTTGTAACCTCTCTTTCTCAGTTCAATAACTATTTGATTGGAGTCACAGGAGTGGTGCAATTTGGTGGCCATAGTCTTTATTGGCCTATGTTGCTTATTTTCGAAGGAGTACCATAAGTAGTTCTTCTCAGTTAGTGCTTTAGTAACAGCTTGGTAGCATTCTCCATCCTTAACATTGATCTTGATATTTTTATCATTGATTAGTATTATTTTGCTTAACATGTCTATGCAATATAAGCATGAAGCATCTTCATCCTCAATAACCATATCCGGGTTCTTATTTTCTTTATCAGAATTTTGTGTATCTGGTGGAAGTGGTAGGTAATGATGATTTCTGAAGAGTTTGCTGATGGTGGTGTGTTTACTGGTGGTGGCGTATTCGGAGGTCCAACTGCTGCTTCATTAAGTTCTTGAATGTTTTCCAATGGTAGGTTGGTAGTTTCAGCAGGACAAAAAAGATGATCAGGAAAAATATTCGTATGGTATGGATTTATACCAGAATTTTTATAAGCACTGACTATACTCTGTATGCCAGCTGCTTATTCAAATATTTCTTCTACTTGGAATCGTGTCACTACCAGTCCTGGGTGGTTTTTAAGCCACTTTGTAACTTCTTGGTTATAATAAGTTTTCAGGAGACTAAAAAACCATATATCTAAAGGCTGCATGTGGTGCGTGCAGTAAGGAGGAAATGAAAGCATTATTATTCCCTTTTCCTCTGCCGTTAATACATTCAAATTTTTATGAGATTTGCAGAAATCAAGTAGAAAAGTAGAAGTAGCACTTTGTTCTTTAGAGAAGGATTTGCATATTCAATAAAGTGATTTAACCACTGTAAAAAGACCTCTCTATTCATCCATCCAGAATCATTATTAAACCTTGGGTGCCCAGTAGAGCACCATCAATCAATTCATTTTTCCAGCGCTTTCTAGCAAAAATTAAAGATGGTGGTATGAAACTTCCACCAAAACCTATACAGCAAACACTTGCTTTTTCCATTTTTGAGCAAACACTTTGTGTGGTCTCTGAACAGTTGAAAGCCCCGATTCATCAATATTCCAAATTCTGGTTAACGATATATTGTATTTTCTTACAGTTTCATCGAAAATTTTAAAAAACTTGTGGTTTACTAAAAGCTTGTACCCTTCTCATCGACGTTGGGTCCGGTTCTCTCAAAGAAATTTGATGGTGTCACTGTCTAAATCCCCTTAACCATTCAGAACCAACCATTTTATTCTTAGTATTAAAACGGTGCCCGTTACCATTTCTGGCAGCTAACTGATAAGCTTCGTTCTTTAAGTCATTACACGCAACAACCGAAGAGCCTTGCTTCTAAGATTAAAATGTGGTATACGTCGTAATGTTGCCTGTGGTACCCCAAAAGTTTCTGAAGCTTTTCTGATTCTAGAACAATAGAAAAAATACCCAACAATCTTTTATTGGTCTAAAATGATATACTGTGTTATTTTAAATAAGTAGTTGGCATGCTATTTATAAATTTACCACCACTTTAAATTAAATTCAGTCACAACGTAAATGTTACTGCAGTATCAGGAGACTCGAAAAATGAAATAATTACACAGCGAAATAATTTAACGATAATTGCCTGTTAAACTTCGCAGAGCAACTAACCAGTATTGCCAAGAGTCAACTCATCGTTTTGAGGAATATCAAAATAAGTGCAGTGTGTCGTTTAACCATAGTATGTCATTTTAGGACAGTTTCCCCTACAATCAATGAAGGTTACTAAACCCATAAAACAATTAATATTTGTAAACTTAGTGTATTCGAATAAAAGTAGTGTCCTATTATGTGTTCTAATTATTTTAATGCACGTTTATTATTCAATTTAATGTGTTACTGAAAATGCTAATAATATACGGAATATGACAATTTGGTAATATAATATTCAAATTACCCGCCAAATTCAGTTTAGTTCCAATAACCCTCCTAGGCTGTAGGTCAGTCGCTGAAAATGAAAATGAAACCTGTTGCCACTCTTTAGTACTTACTCTATAACGATAAAATGACATTTGACAACGAAATATGTCAATTGTCAGCTCGACTCTTGATATCAATCAGAAATGGAGTTTATTAAAATCTTAATATTTCGCTAATAATACATTCAGAAAGCTCAGTAAAATTTTTTAAACATAACTTAACATTGCGAAAATAATAAAGTAGATTTTGACCACAAATAATCCTTCCCCGTTGGTAGACCTATTTCCAGGTTGACAGCTTGGAAAGAATTCACAAATTTTACTTAATTCTTATTTAATAATTTGTTTTTAGAGAATTAAGAAATTGCGTTTCGTTATTAATTGGGTTTCCTGATAATGAAAGAGCTGCTTTGTTTTGTTTACTTCTATTAAATTTTTGTTTCGTTTTTCGCTAATATCTTAAAAATTATTACAGTTATCGCAAATTTAAAAAAAAATACCGTCACCAAAACTACACTTTGTATTCTTCGCTAACTATGTTAGCATCATGATGATATACTTATGATATCATCAACTCCTGATGATGTTCATATTTATATATATTATTTTCATAGAAAAAAACTACCCTGTATAATTGTAATAATTCGTGGTTTTTCATAATCGTTTTTGAAAATACTTTTAGTAGCATATTCAAACATTTAACACAAGAGAAAAATACAACACGAAAACCGTTGGTAAAACCGGCGCGCATACAAATTGCCTCTCTTGATTGTAATGATAATGAGCTTGGGATTTGCAAAGTCCTTTTAATATTATGCCAAGAGCTTACCTCTATGCAAAATAGCTCTTTGACATTTCAAAAAGTTGACTGCACTAGTTCGTTTAGATAGGTACCTATACCTGCCGTACGTCACACGTAAGCGTTCGTGACATGCTTAGGTAAGAAACCCTTTTCAAAATGAAATAGGGGATTAACTGGTTGCGGTTATTGTTAATCAAAAAATTTATATTAGATACTTCAGCTTTCCTTGTTAACGATAATAAACAAATGTTAAATTTTACTGCGTTCACCACAATAAAATATTATAAGAAACAAAAAAAAATAAATAATGAAGAAGGGATAATCGTATTCAACTTTTCAACACAAATATTTTTTTTCTACTTCAAAGTATTTAAATATAGAATAATCAGAAATATCATTTTTTTTTTAATTAAATTATATATTTAAATTGTTTATTTTTAAATAAATCTGGCTACCTTGGAAAAAGTTTTTGAGATAGTAAATCATACAAATATAAATTATATTATATATTTTTGGCATAATTTTTTTTTTTATTAACGAAACTTAATTGGAATAAAATTTTACAATTATTGGAGTGAGATAGTAATGTCTCAAAGCAAAAATAAAATTTGAAAAAATCTAGAATACGAAACGTTCTTTTATATTTTTCTATACAGGATATCTAAAATTGGAAGGGATAACATTGCAATACCAAAATGGGTAAGAGATCCTATCTTTTTATTACAAAAATTGATAAACTGTTATAAATTCAATGATAAATCAGACTTGTCATTTTAACGACGTTTTATCTGAAATAACTAACATCAACGAATTTAAAAATGTAAAAAAATATATAGTATTTTATTAAAAAAAAAAAAAACAGATTTATCGTATGCTGATAGTTATTATTGTATTATAGTTCATTGCTCTTTACAACTTTTATTTAAGTTAAAATTTGTGAAATTTGTTTCTTATTCATATAAAATTTAAAATTACGATTTAGGATTTACATTCAGCATACAAGAAAGTACAAATAAATTGAGGAAGCATATAATACATTCTGAGTCACTAGATTCTTGCGCATCTATTCAAATATTTATCACCACTTTTATATGTTTTTTTCAAAATTCGATTCTTAATTTTGAAATGCATCAAAAGTTTCAAGATTTTTGAATCTACTTTCTTTATTTCTTATTTTAGGATCTTCGTTACCCTCTTATTCTGCTTAATTATTATTTTTATTTTCATCCACGGAATCAGACTTTTTTTTGTTTCTGTGCGATATTTTCATTTTTTCTTCAACTGTCTGATTTTTCTCAATCTCCGTTATTTAGTGTTGCACTTATTTCCCATAGCCCATTTTATATTTAGGAATAAGTCGACCATTTCAATGTTGCTGTCATCGCAAAAGAAATATATTTATTATTTTGTTAAACGAATACCATGTACAAATCTCAGACCGAAACATGGGCGTACCATCCAGAAATACGAAATTGTATATATTAAAAGGAATAAAAGAGTGATCGTTTGTTCCACAAAACAAATAATACATGTTTATATATTTTGTGACGACAAGGGTCAAAATTATTTCATCAGAAATCTCCGTTTTATCTACGTCATTGGTTCAAGTAATATTTGACACTACCTTTCTCTTTTCTTCGTCTGACTGTATCATCTTATGATACCTAATCTTTGCTTCGAAGATTGACCTAGCTTAGGGTAGGGTACGTCAGCTTAGAGTAGAGTTGGTTAGCTTAGGGTACAGTAAGTTAGTTTAGGGTATAACAGATATAAAAAAATTAAAAAAGGGGGCAAAAACAAAAATAGGGACAATAACAAAATAAAGTGAGACAAATACAAAAAAAGGGTGAGAAAAAATGGGGGAAAATAAATTGACCAAAAAACAGGTGTGGAAAAAACGGGGATAGAAAATGGGATAACAAGCCAGTGTGAAAAAAGATGGGGAGACAAAATAAATGAGGCAGAACAAATGTAAGAAAAAAACGGGAGAAATATAGAAAAAAACAAGTGTGATGGAAATGGTAATAAAAATTCATAATTAGTTAAAATAATTACTAAAAACCTCGCTTCGCTCGGTTTCTCCCACTCTGCTTCATCCCTAAAAAAAAAGAAAAAAAAAAAAAGGAAAAAAAATCATAACTAGTAATTGGTAGTATAAACTCGCTTCGCTCGGTTCCCTAAGGCAAATCTTTCCCCAACTCAACTAGAAAAAAAACTCTAATAAAGAACCTTGCTTATCTTTGGGCGTCTTATTATATTATCAATTAGTAGAGCAGTAAAAATGTATTTTAATATATTATCAATCAGTAAAAAATTTAGATTAGATTTTTTGGTCTTACCCAATAATGTTGCTTTACCAGTTCTATGCCATAGCATACCTTGACAGTGACAGTGTCATTTACATCATGCTTTGTCATAGCTGAAGTCATGGATTTGAGTAGTGTGAAATATTTTTATTCCTTTGAGACAATTTAATGGAATGCTTAAATATCGTTGATATACCCTGTATAATATATCTACTCTAATTTTCAAAAAAATTAATCAACCCCAGTCAAACGTTGTATGAGGTTTATTGCTCTCTGCATCACCCGGTATATACAGGGTGGTAGATGTACATATTAAAAGAGGTTAATCTTGGAATGTGCTAAAATATTATGTTTAAAAAATACTTGTATTTAAAGGAGTAATTAAATTTTGAAAATCTGTCTTAAATCAGATGTACGCCATTGAAGTTAAAAAAGGTCCTGTTGAACTTTACATGGATTAGATAGTTATTTGCTAAAAGCTGTATTTCGGGTTCTCCGGACAATTCTTCCTCGGACAATCCTTCCCCGGTAACTCTTTCTCGGACAAGATTTCCCAGAAAATTCTTCCCTGTGACAATTCTTCCCAGCTACAATTTTTCCCCACGACAATTCAATTCGACGACAAATCTTCCCAGTGACATTTATTTGTCACACATGCTCACTCGAACATTGCAATGAAAACCATTTACATTATTTTAGTATTAAAAAAAGGACTAAGACTGAGCAATGCAAACTAGTCACTATTTTTATATGTATTAAAAAAGAGCTTTAGACTGATGGTCTAAGATCTGGTTATCAAAAAATACAAGGTATAAGGTACATCCAATATTTATAGCTACAGATGTTTCATTAGCTCTCCCGAACATTGAGTGGCCAAAATGCCAACGGGCTCAGGAACATTAAAGCAGGGGCGAGCAATCAAAAATCATAAATTTAATAAACGAAAATGATAAACTTCACGGATAAAAATTGTATAAATATTGTTATGAGCAATGCAAACCAGTCACTATTTTTGTTTATAAAAAAAGGATTTGACTGTCTTCGTAAAATAAAAAAATGACTATACTAAGCAGTGCAAACTGGTCACTATTATTATGTATTTAAAAAAAGATTTGCCCGATTTCTTAGAATTAAAAATATTGGAAAATAACCAAAAGTACATTCGGGAAGGATAGTCGTAGGAAAGGATTGTAATAGGAAAGGATTATCGTGGAGAAGAATTATCATGGGAAGGACTATCGTGGGAAGGATTTTCAAGGGACAGATTTGTCGTGTGGAAGTTTTAAATTTATTTTATTCAATTTTTTATAGTTTTATATCCAAGATAAAAAAAAACAAACACATTTTTTATTGACAATTTATTATTTGTATTTTTTTATGCTCGTACTGCAGTTTGGCAAAACTGCAAATATATAGTTACGATTAGTATAAATTCTTTAAGTAATTTAAAGGTAACAATTAATTCTATTATTTGTAAGTTTCTTACTTCTGATTTGCTAATCATGTATGATATTAAATTACGTATTTTTTATAAAAAAAATTCGCCCTTTAAAAAAATAAACAAAATAATATAATTAAAACAAAATTGTAAAAAATATATGAAAAAGCGATGATCTCGTAAAATGGTGTATTTGACAGTTCTGAATTAAATTCGAATAAACAAGGTGGCTGGTTTCAATTGTTTTTTATTTGCGGGACTAAAAAATTTTAGTCCCTTGGGAGTAAAAAATTTTAGTCTCAAGGGAGTAAAAGTGGCACTTTAGTCCAGCAAATGCGGGACTAAAGTACTAATTTCACTTTTATATATATATATATATATATTTCAATTTTATATATAGCTATTTATTTTTTTATTACTTAATATTTTTTTAATTTAATTTAACAACTACAATAATTCCGCTCACTGTTCTATTAAGGATTTTGCTAATTTTTTACTTTCCTAATAAATAAGATTGGAATTTAAAATTATGTAAAACAATATCCTCCGAGTTCAGAAAAATAACTTAGAAAATTACTTACTTTATTTGTTATAAATGAACAATAATTTAACATGTATCATTTATTCTATAAAGATTTAAATTTCTTATACAACGGTCTTCCTTTTCTATTTGTTCTTTTATTACCTAATATTAACCTCAGATATAAAATAAATTCACCTTTTTAATTTTTCATCACGAATACACCATTTGCATATATTCACGACGAGCTAATAGTCACTCCCTAGGATACAAATTCTCTCGTTCTGCATAATTATATGTTAATGCACTGATTATGGGTATTCAAGGCTTTCATTACTTGAAACTAAATAAGATTATTAAGAACAAATTGTTATATGCAAAATGTATGTATAGGTCCAAAAATTTTAAGTATGTATGTCGCGACAATTTATTAATCTAAAAAAATTTAATTAGGATTAATGACTAAATATTTTCTCACCATTAAATTTAGGATTAACAAGAAATAAAAATTGTTAAATTATATACTACATCTGGTGCTATGTAATATCAACTTAACGGCTTGATTTGAAAATAATAAATTATTATCAAGCTTACTTATCCTCTTAATTATACAGCGATAAGACATAAAGAATCAAATTATTTCTTGACAAGAATAACCACTAAAGTCCTTATACATTATGAATAAAATTATATACCTAATCACTAGAGCCGCTGCACACGACACGTTATTACTCCTTCAGGACAACCGAACCTCACAAGAACATCATGATAATCCGTATGTAACGAAGAGGAAACTTTAAAGAAGCTTAATGTCACTCGTCGATTCCACTAAGATTTCTATTAAAAATAAAATTCTACTCAAGTAGCACATAGAACAGTGATAAAGCAAAATTTATTTGATTATAATGTTCTAACATCACAAAACACCCAAAAGTAATATTACTAAGTAATAAAAAATAGAAAATCTTTTAAAATCCATTAGAGACTCTAGTAGAGTTCTAGCCAATGTAAAAAATAAAAAACAAAATGTTATCTATACTCAAATGTGGTAAAGTATTTATTAAAGAATGAAATAATTTGAAGTCATACCACAAAAATATTTAATAATGACGAACAGTCTAAAAAGGCGACATGTTTCGGTCTACATGATCATCATCTGGCCTATAATAAAAACGACATTGTGAGGAGACTTTAAAAAAAATTAATAGTAGTAAGTTGTAACAGTATAATTTTTTTTTAATGTCTCCTCGTCTCCTCACAATATCGTTTTTATTATAGGCCTGATGATGGTCGTATAGACCGAAACATGTCGCCTTTTTAGACTATTCGTCATTATTAAATATTTTTTTGGTATGACTTCGAGTTGTTTCATTATTAGCATCATATAGGTAAGATTTGGCAATGTTGACCTGAATTTGGCAACACTACATTAAGAAAAAGAAGAAAAATGATCGTTTACTTAGTCCATACTCGATTTGATTATCAAGCAGATTAAAATAATATCAGAATGGAGTATGGGCTAAATAAATAATGTTTCTTGAGTATGGATGCAATATTGCCAAATCTCGCGTTATAAGGGCACTTTGGTCGTTACGTGTCACTTTGGCGCCTTAGTCCAGGTTTTGGATTGCCTCAGGCGCCACCTTCCGTTTAGAGTGTGAAGGTCACTGCACGGGCAGCTTCAGTGGAGAAAGAAAATACTCCAGGGGTCGTTATGGTATCGACCAAAATCACTGGTGGCCGGAAGGGCGGTCTTTACTTGCCCTACTGGATTTAGTTACCTGAGTATTTGCTGCTGGGATGTTTAGACTCAAAACAAATAAAATTTAATAAATAAAACTTTTATTTTTACCAAAAATATCCAATTGAAAGGTGTATAACGGTGATGTATCGGACAGTACAGGCACGGCTTTGCTGGAGTGGTGTGGTCGGATGACGGTCTTGGGCTCCGGTACAACTTGAACTTGGCTTCAGCTTGACCTGCAGCGTTGCCAACCGTACTATAATTATAGTATTTGTACGATAATTACAACTACTTCATGTACTATAAAATATAGTATGCACTTAGTACTATAATTTTATATTTTCACAAATCATAACATTATGCAGAAGGTTTTTGCAAAATCACTCATTGACGACTTCAACAACAGATTTGAATAATCTGGAATAGCACTTCCAACGCCATCTAATAGTTAATAAATAATGAAATTGATATGTAAATCATATAATATATTAGTAAAGGCCAAGGGGGAATCCCTGATTTAATATTTACCAAGAGCAGAGGAAATTTAATTCTAATCCAGTAACAGTTGACAGTTGATTGAACTCAGGTCGCTTCCTTTAGTTTGACCTGTCTTTAAAGGTCGAGGGACTGCTACTGGATCCCGGACTACCACTGCTACTCCAATTGGGACTGCTACAGCAACTACGTAGATCAGTGTTGCCAATACCCAAACTTGAAATTATACGGTGGATTTGTAAATTTAGTTTTGTAGCCACATCTGTTCAGTCAGACAGACTGCTAAAAGTTCCAAAATGCATTTCACCAATACGAACAATATCGATTCTGTGAATCCCCGGCTCCTGGCCTGTTTTCATCGGTCAATGACATGGAGTGTGGCCTTCTCTAAAATAAGCAACCAGCTATCAGTCAGCCACTGTCTGCGCGCAGTTCAATAAAAGTAGAGCAGAAGACAAACTGAAACAACTAAGTTGACCAAATAAACTCAGGAGTGTCTAAACTTATTACTAAAATAAATAGAAATCCAAAATGTACGAAAATTATACGGAATTTCAAAGAGTTAGAAAAAAATACGCTGCCATAAAGTCGGCTGGCCATACGAATCAAGTACGCGAGTAACTCCATCTTTCGGCGGGGGTCTACGACAAACCATAAATTCGAAGGAACGTTGATTTTCTCATAATTTTAAGTTAATTCTACTCCAGTACCGTGCGTGATTTAATTTATATATTTTAATTATTACGGAAAACTTCGTTACAATACCTAATTGAGCTAATTAGTATTTGTTATTTTTAGTGCAGTTATAGGCTATGGTTAATGTAGTTACATATTTCTTGTTTCTTATATATTTTTCTCTAATGTACTATAATAATTTAAGCCACCGTACTATAACAGCTTCCAATAGAGTTGGCAACGTTGTTGACCTGTCTCTAAAGGTCGCACAGCCACTGCTATTCCAATGGGGACGGCTACAGCAACTCGTACTTTGGGCTGCCACTGCAGCTGCCGACAACGGTTTGAATTGCCCTACCCGATATGAACTTCGGCGTCTACGAAGCACAGACGAGAGTTTCTCCATCTGTCGGGCGAAGGTTCAACTGGTACGACTTGTCTTTTATTCGAAGCTTCTCTCATAATTTTAGTTGATTCTACTCCAGTGTTGTGCGCGATTTAATTTATATATTTTAATTATTACGGAAATAAGTAACTTTGTTACATTCCCAAATCTCATATATCTGAGGTAGATGAAGTGTAACGTGTTGTATCTATTATCATTAATTATTATTAAATTTATTAACTTTATCCAATTTTAGATGCAGTTGGAGATTAATTATTTAGTTAATTTTCAAAATTAAAACAATATTTTTATTCTTTCTGGATTTAAATCTATTTCATGTTATTAGCTATTGTTTAATTTCGCGAAGGACTCGATCGCTCGGATTTTACAAATTCTTAATTCTTTCTTTCTCGAATTTGTTCATGTGATTGTCGTTTTCTACTGACGATGTTTTTGCCAATAGATCCTTTATTCGAGAAATTTGATTCGACTGTTAAAACTTGTAGTTATTCGTTTCCAGTTACCAGAGAATTTGACATCATGAAAATCCTGTTATTTGTTCTTTTTGTCGACCAAATATCACACTTTAAAGTTTATAAAACTTCGTCTGTGTGAAAATGGGAAATGATATAGAACTCTCATATTTCCTTTACTTGTTCACCTATATTTAAAGCCCCATGCTATGGTACTTTAAATATGTCATTTAGGAACCAGTCAATTTTAATTCATTTTATATCTTAAATTTCACTTTTCTCCTTCTGTACCTTTTATTATCCCATTCAATTTTCTAAAATTATGCTTTATCATCCCTTTTAAGTTCCTGATCTTTCTTCATATTTTTTATATTTATATTTATTGTCTCATATTGTCCTGATTCGTATTTTCATCAAATTTTTCCTGCTCATCACTTAATTATACTAATTCTCTATACATCTCTTCTTATTCTTGTTCTTCATAATTTTGTTGTATAAAATTTCTGTTCAAATCTCAGATTTATACCAGCTCCATCAGATCATGATTTCCCTGTACTAAAGCTATGAATTCTTCTTATTGTTCTTTTTCTATTTCTATCTGTTTTATCTCTTTGGTATTTTCCACATATTTATCCCTACCTTGTAATATGTTTCTATTAACTTTTTTGTTATGTCCTGATTCATTTTACTCCTTAAATTTTTTATATCTTTTCTTATTTCTTCATTTCTGTTTAGTAAAATTTCAAAATGTTTATTTATCTTTTTATTTAAATTGTATGTATCTCCTTCTTCCTTATTTCTTGTAGATTCTTATTTCTACAGGTAACTTACGATTTATTTTCATTTTATATTATTGCTCATATTACATCAATATATTCAGTTTTTTCCATTGTAATAATGTAGGCTTTCACTGCCGGCGTTAATGTAATTATTTATTATTACTTCCAAACGACTGGTTTCAGCTTATAATCCTTCAATTTGTCACTTTTTTCACTTTTCTGTCCAAAATTTCCCTTATTTTCTCTCAAATTTTGTCAATTTTTCATTTAAAATTTCTTTCCAAAATTCCACCGCTTTTATTTCAGATTTACGCCTCTTGTAAAAAAATGCTAACGATTTTATTTTGCAGTTATGTATCTTTTAGATCTATTCAACTGTCTGTCAATTTTAGTAAAAAATAATTGAATAGCAAATAAAACTCAAAATCATCTACCACAATATATTTGAAAAAAAATTTAGGCGGCGAATAATTTCGACTTATAACCATCTTCAGATCTACAAATGATATGGTTCGAAAGACTGATAAACTAAAATGAAAAAACAACAAACTTACCATATTGTACAAAATAATTGCGTTTTTGGAACGTGATTTTAAGTTTTATTTGCTATATTAAAAATATTATATACTAATTTTAAAGTAATAAGAACTAATCATTTTTAATTTTTTAATTAAATATTTTTTTTTACTTTCCCGGTCCCATCAAAGGGAAAGTATAGTGATCGAGCAAAAAAAATTCGAGATATCGATGGAAATATCCATTTTCAGGTTTCCCAAGACGATTAAAACCATTTCCAGAGTATGGTCTGTCTGTGTGCCTGTGTGTCTGTAATATTCCACGAGAATTGCCGAACCGTTTGACCAATCAAGCTGAAATTTGATACGAATCGTTGGTATGTGCCTCGAATGCGACCATTAGATTTTGGTTTAAATTGGTACAGTAGAAGGTCCTCTAGACCGATATTGATTGAAGACACATGAAAGATTTTTCGTCTTTTTTTAATTTTTCTATTTTCCCTTATAAATATTTTTAATTTATGTCGTCAATTATTATAGGTTTACTGCAGCCCCACGTTGAGAAGCCATTTTATATTGATGTAAAAATAAAATTTACTTTAAATTATTTCTCGTAAGTAGTACATCAATAATCTATTCAATTATTCTTCCGATTTTCTCTTTCTCTCTAGCTGATTCCTCTTTGAACTTGTTTTCAATAAAATCCAAACTCTCTACAAATTTCTTACTCTCGTTTTTTCCACAGTAATTGGTCCTTTACTGTTTTGGAGATAATTTCTCCTTTGAACCAATCGTCAATCCACTTCTTAATATTTCTTTATCTTTAATATCATTTTTTATCTGATATGTTCAATCTTATATTCTACCAACTCTAACCATGTTGACTTTTACAGTTCTCGTTATTAAGTTATATTAATTTTTTTTAAATGTTGCTATAAAATATTATTTGATTGGTTATTAAAACAGGAAAAAGTGCCATTCATCTTAACCCGGTTCTGTATAAAAATAAAAACGTTAACGGTGCATCTGAAGGAGTAGCAACTTCTACTGCCGATGCAGATGCTATTGACAGCTCTATCCGAATACTCAACGATGCTAATATCTTCTAATAGCCTTCCCATAAAAACCAACAGCAGGAAATTCGAAAAGTTAACCGAGCGGAAGATGGGTTTTTCCTAGCGCAATTTTCCTTGTAATACATGATGTGTTGTGCGCTTTTCGCCAGCATTTTACCGCGAAAATCATAAAGAAATAATGTTATGTAATCGAAGAGCATTATTCAAGTCGTATTTAGGATCTGTTTTTGGCAACGCTTTAACCACGCATTTGTCTTTGGGGAAATTCGCGGAAAATTAGTTGTTCGAAAAATAAGAAACATGATTTTTTTCATGGAAAATATGTGAGTGTGATTTAGAAGGCTTTTATGTGAGTCAGAATTGTACTTTATAACAAAAAATAAACACCACATTCATTACTTTCAATTCAAAAATTTTAATCGAAAAAATTCAAGAATTCTTATCACAAATTTCAAGATTGATGAATAATTTAAAAAATTTTGATAAAAAATTTAAAAATCATGCAAAATAAAGTTATTTAATCCAAAAACAAACATATTTGGTGAAGTTTTGTCACTATGTTCAGCCATCATTAGTGTAATTTTTAGGTACGAATTTTAATTTAAAATTTTTATTTTTTAATACTGAAGCTATTTTTTTAAATACGTACCTGTTGTTTTAAAGTAATTTTAGTAAGCACTTTTCGGTCATAATATAACCAGTTATTACACAATTTATTTTAATTTTATGCCTATCAATGGTCAATAAAATTTATAGGTATATCCCTGTGCTAAATATTTATTAGTTAGTTGAAATTTTTTGTATCAACGTCAATTAAATAATCATAAATGCGAGAATCAAAAAAATAAGCGAACAATTTGAAAATAAGGAAATTTGAAAAACAAAAAAAAATAGAATAAATCCAAAAAAACCAAAAAGAATTAGAGGAAATCTAAAAAATCTAAAGAAAATGGGAAAAATGAAAATATCGAATAAAATTAGAAAAATTAAAAAGATTGCAAAAAAATCGAGAAGAATATTTAAAAAAAATTGAAAAAATTTATAAAAAATCAAACGAATAAAAAAAATCAGCGGAAATCGAAAAATATTAGATAAATTGAGAAAAATAGCAATAGATCGAGAGAATTTAGAAAAATAAAAAAAATTAAAAAAAAATGAGAGAAACCAAAAAATTCTAAAAAAACTGATAAAAAAAGCAAAATATAGACAGAATTTAGAAAAAAACCAAAATATTAATGGGAAATCGGAGAAAATCAAAAAAATCGAAAAAAAAAAATAATTGGGAGAAATATCAAAAAAATCCAAGAGTTCGTAGGAAGTCGAAAAAAATCGAATAAAATCAGAAGATTCCAAAAAATCTCGATACAAATTTGAAAAAAATTGAAAAATTTAGAAAAATCAAAAGAAATAAAAAAAATAAGCGGAAATCGAAAAAATTAAATAAATTGAGAAAAATGGCAATAAATCAGATAAATTTTAAAAAAATTGAAAAGAATAGTAAAATATAGACAGAATTTAGAAAAAATACAAAATCGAAAAAACAAATTGGGAGAAATATGAAAAGTCGTAAAAAAAATCAAAAGTATCCAAGAAATCGTAGGAAGTGGAAAAAATAAAATAAAATCAGAATATTCCAAAAAAATCTCGAGAAAAATTTGAAAAAAATTGAAAAAATTTAGAAAAAATCAGGAGAATAAAAGAAATCAGCGGAAATCAAAAAAAATTAAACAAATTGAGAAAAATGGCAATAAATCGAAAGAATTTAGAAAAATCAAAAAGATTAAAAAAAAAATGAGAAAAAACCGAAAAATTCTAAAAAAATCGAGAAACATAGCAAAATATAGACAGAATTTATAAAAAATCATTGAATATTAATAAGAACTCAGAGAAAGTCAAAAAAATCGAAAAAAAATTGGGAGAAATATGAAAAGTCGTAAAAAAAATCAAAAGTATCCAAAAAATCGTAGGAAGGAAAAAATCGAATAAAATCAGATTATTCCAAAAAAATCTCGAGAAAAATTTGAAAAAAAAATGAAAAATTTAGAAAAAATCAGGAGAATAAAAAAAATCAGCGGAAATCAAAAAAAATTAAATAAATTCAGAAAAATGGCAGTCAACCGAAAGAATTTAGAAAAATCAAAAAGATTAAAAAAAAAATGATAGAAAACAGAAAAATTCTAAAAAAATTGAAAATAATGCAAAATATAGACAGAATTTAGAAAAAATCCAAAATATTAATAAGAAATCGGAAAAAATAAAAAAAAATGAAAATAGATTGAGAGAAAAAAATCAAAAGAATCAAAGAAATCGTAGAAAGTCGAAAAAATCAAATAAAATTATAAAATTCCAAAAAACTATAGAGAAAAATTTGAAAAAAATTAAAAATTTAGAAAAATCAAAAAGATTAAAAAAACGATCAAAAACCGAAAAGTTCTAAAAAAATTGAGAAGAATAGCAAAATATAGACAGAATTTAGAAAAAATCAATAAATATTAATAAGAAATCAGAGAAAGTCAAAAAAATCGAAAAAAAATTGGGAGAAATAAGAAACGTAAAAAAATCAAAAGAATCAGAAGATTTCAAAAAGAAACTCGAGAAAAATTTGGAAAAAATTGAAAAAATTAGTAAAAATCAGATCGAATAAATGGAAAAAAATCGAGAAAAATAGCAAAAACTCATAAGAACTAGGAAAAAGTCAAAAAAATTAAAAACAAATTTGACGAAATCGACAAAAAAAATTGGAAAACATAAAAAAATCGTAATAAAAATAAAAAACAAAACAAAAAAAATCCAAAATAATCGAAGAAAAAAAAACTAAACAAAATGATAAAAATCGAAAGAATTTAAAAATAAAATAAAAAAAATTAAAAAAATCGGAAAAAAATAGGGAAAATATCTTTAAAAGTTAATAAACATTGTAATACATATATGCATTGTTATTACTTATAATAATTTGTATTATTAATAAAAAAAACTTATTTTTATTTCTGTTTGAGGTAATTAAGTTAGATACGGTTTACTACACATTTATTACGATGATGACTTTAAAGTTTTAATTATGTAATAAAAATATAAATATTAAGTTATTTTTAATTTCTTGACTTACACTGTATAAAACGTTGCTAATGATTCTTGCAATCAGGACATGGTTTTAAAGTTAAGTATTTCTATGAAACGTGAATTTATTGATACTTAAATATTTACAGATTAATTACTTTCCTTAGAAGGGACCAAAACATAAAACATATTCCATAAACACCTCCATAACTATAGTATGTATTGCTTATTACTAGTGTATTATCTTAATTGCTATCTTTATTTCTTAAATTTTACGACGCCAGTTTTATTATACAATTAGTTAACTATGGATAAATGGCCTTATTAAAAGTAAAAATAATTGAAATATATACTTTTTTATATATACCTACCTCCACATATATCAATAAAAGTACGATTACAATCAAAAAAAAAATTATCACAAAACTAATAATGGGATCCTGATAATTGACTATTTGGATTGTTAATAAAAAAATTAATGCTTGGAGTAAAATAAATTTCGGTTGGTCATAGATTTTCGAAAGGACCATACATTTTTTAATTGAAATTTAAAAATAATAAGAAAAGTTCGATTATTGTTAGATTTTAACATGGCCTCAGCAATAAAAAAAATTGTTATTGATTGGACTGTAATATTAAAAAAATCATTTACTTCGGTTCGGTTAAAAAATTTGAAAATTTTTTTTTGCTTAAAATGACTTTTCGCATATCTACGAGAGGAACCCTATTGTTTAGGGCATTCTAACTGTAAGGGGGTGGAAACTAGAGGAGGTTGAAATATCAAAAAAATTATATCTCCGCCATTTTTAAAAATGTCGAAAAAGGTCATAAGACTTTTTCCATGTCCTAATTATTATAAAATTAATTCGCTTGATTTGACCTTCATGAGTGGAACTGGAGGAGGTTGAAATTTCAAATAATTCATATCCGCAATTTTTGAAAATATTGTAACAGGTCTTTACACTTTTTTCATATCCTAATTATGATTATAAAATTAATTTGTATAAAACTTTTTTTTATCTGACCTACAGGGGTAAAACTGCAGGGGGTTGAAAGATAAAAAAAACTATATTTCCGCCATTTTTAAAAATATCGAAACAGGTCATTAGATTTTTTTCATGTTCTAATTTTTATAAAATTAATTAATAATAAATCGAAAAAAACGGAAAAATTGTAAACACCTTAAAAACCCCGTAAAAAAACAAGCAAAAAGTTGTAAAATTTCGTAAATAATGTTAAAAATTGAGAAAGAGAAAAAGAGGAAAAAAAAATCGTGAAAAATCGTAAAAAATTGTAAAAAAATGGTAAAAATTCTTAAAAACCCGTAGAAAATCGTAAAAAACTGGTAAAAAATCATAAAATATCATAAAAAATAGTTAAAATCGTAAAAAACCGTAAAAATCCGAAAAGAAACTGGAAAAATCTGGAACAAATGAAAAAAAAAAAACAAATAATATCGGGAAAGATCGAAATAGGCGATTAAATTATAAAAAATTGAAAAAAATAAAATAAAAATAAAATAAAATCGAAAAAAATCATGAACAATCGTAAAAACGGGCAAAAAATTTCGTAAATAATTATAAAAATTGAGAAGGTGAAAAAAAATGGAAAAAATGGTAAAAAATCGGAAAAAATCGGAAAAAATCGGAAAAAATTGGGTAAAAAAAACGATAAAAAAGTGTAAAAAAACAACCAAAAAGTCGCAAGATTTCGTAAATAATTTAAAAAAATTGAGAAAGTTAGAAAAAAAAATGGAAAAATCGTAAAAAATCGTGAAAAATCTTAAAATGCCAGTAAATTATAAAAAATAGAAAAAATAATAATAAAATAAAATCGAAAAAAATTGTAAAAAATCGTAAAAACAGACAAAAAGTTGTAAAATTTCGTAGATAATTAAAAAAATTGGAAAAGAGAAGAAAAAAATGGAAAAAATCTAAAAAATCGTGAAAAATCATAAAAATTCGGAAAAAATGGTAAAAAACGTAAATAATTGTAAAAAACAGGCAAAAAGTGGAAAGGTTTCGTAAATAATTTGAAAAATTGAGAAAAATAAAAAAACTGGAAAAAACTGGAAAAAACCGTAAAAAATGGTGAAAGTCTTAAAAACAGTAAAAAAATCGTAAAAAATTGTAAAAAACCGTAAAAAATTGTAAAAAGTTGTAAATAATCTTAAAAAAAACCGTGAAAAATGGTAAAAAAATTGTAAAAAAATCGTAAAAAACTAGTAAAAAATTGTAAAAAACAGGCAAAAAGTCGTAAGATTTCATGAATAATTTAAAAAATTGAGAAAGATAAAAAAATGGAAAAAACCGTAAAAAATCGTAAAAAATGGTAAAAAATTGTAAAAAACTGGTAAAAAGTCGTAAAATTTCGTAAATAATGCTAAATAATTTTAAAACATCATAAAAAATCGTAAAAAATCGTGAAAAATCGTAAAAAACCGTAAGAATCCGTATAGGACCAAATATAAACTTGAAAAATCTGGAACAAATCGAAAAAAGGGATAATATATTGAAATATCAAAAAACTCCAGTAAACTAGAATAAATCGAAAAGAATTAAAAAAAATTAAATTAAATAAAAATTATAAAGTAACAGAAAAAATGGAAAAAAAAACAAAAAAAGACGGAAAAAATGAGGAAATATGCGAAAAGTTAACAAAAACTTGGAAAAAGACCCTAAAAAATTTAATTTCAATAAAAATATATAATAAAATCAATTTTTTCTTAAAATTTTAATCTCGACTGACAGGAGCGAAAGTTTTTGTCATAAACAGATCCTCGAAGCCATAGGACTGTTTAAATCATTACGGTTATACTTACGTTACTTGAAGGATTCATGCACCACAATTAGATTAGATATGTTATATATTTCTTTTTACTTTCCCGGAGGGAAAGTATTGTGAACGACCTAAAAAAAAATTTCGAGATAAAGATGAAAATATCCATTTTGAGGTCACCTGAGATGATTTAGACCATTTCTAGATGGAAGTCTGTCTGTCTGTCTGTCTGTCTGTCTGTGTGTATTCTTCCACAATAGAGGCCACACGTTTAATCCGATTGATCCGAAGTTTGGTATATGAGTTTGGGTTACCCGTTGGAAGAACCCAATGTTTTTTGTATTTTTGTACCACATCTGTCAAACGGAAATAAAAAAACAGATGCAATATGTCACGGTATTTGACTTACAATATGTCATTTGAAAAACTATTCAGAACAGTCAAAATTATTTCTCTGTCACCTGTCAAAATAAACAAATGTCAAAATTTGAAACTTTAACATTAAATATCTGAAAGAAAAAGTATTCGTGGATACTCGTCGGGAAAATTTTGGGACGACACAACCGATTTTTTTATTTTTTTGCAGGTCAATTTTATTATACTTCACAATACTTATTCAGTAGCTAATGAAAAATGTCTGTTTAAAAGACTAAAATGTCTTCATAGCGTTATGTCCATAAACGTATTGCGTATAGTTCTTGTGTTTATTGTTAAAGTGAATTTTTCGGTCCGAAGTATTAAAAACATCATATGTTTTTACCCCTATAATATTTTTATATAATATTTGTATCATAAAATCGATATAAAATAGGTAAATAACTTCATTATGTTGGTATATAAGTACTTTTCATTATACAAGTAGTAAAATATATATTCATGATGGTAAAATAAAGTTAGTTGATCATATAAGCATAAAATAGATCTAGAGCTAAATAAAATAAAAAGTCTCAATATTTCCTTTTCTAATCTACAAACATATCGAGAGAAATGAACTCCTTGGCTCTTCAGCCACAAACAGGCCGACTAAGCTCGCAGCCGGCAAATACGACAAGGTGGAGACCATTTCACAGAAGCGGTTACCGGAATTACCATAGAGTGTTCCATAAAGCGGCGCAAGAATGCGAAGAGCACTAAAACGTAATACGCCAAGGACAATAACTGGATGCAGCTAAAGGATATGAAGACATAAACGGAAAAATAACGTCCTCTCGGTTGATATTCAAATTCAACGCGTATGTGAATAAAGCGGATCCAAAATAGAAAAATTTCAACGTATTACCATGATTTATGGGCTTATAAGAGAGGCCTTTATTGCCTATATAATACAAGAATGCCATAAAACCATCGATGTACCTAACAATTGTTAGTATAAACGAAGAGCTTCTGCTATTTTTAAGAAAATCATTTTTTTTTCATCCTTGGGTGGTCCGCATAACTTCTGGTTTTCTAAATCTAAAGAAGTATATGATAAAAAATTCAATGTTAAATAAAAAACTAAAACAAAAAGATCCATAATCGTATTAAAAAATTGGTTGCGTCACCCCAAAACTTTGCCGACGAGTATCCACGAATACTTTTTCAGATATATAATGTCTCAAATTTTGACATTTTGATTTTTGACAGATGACAGTTGGAGAAATAATTTTGACTGTTGAGATTTTCAAGAGCTTTCAAATGACATATTGCAAGTCAATATACCAAATTTCAGCTCAATTAGATTAAATGTGTCGCCTCTATCGTTGAAGAATACACACAGACAGACAGACTTAGATCTGGAAATGGTCTTAATCATCTCAGGTGACCTCAAAATGGATAATTCCGTCTTTATCTCGAAAAATTTTTTTAGCTCGTTCACAATATTTTCCCTTCTCGGAGGTGGGTCGGGAAAGTAAAAACCAAAATTTGAATGGGATCAATAATATTTAGATCTTAACCAAAAAATTTAAAGTGTAATAAAAGAAAAAATATAAATACAATAAACAGTATGTAAAGGTATGTTAGAAATTAATTAATATTTCATTAAGCAAAGAAAGAAAACGAAATTATGGAAGCGGTTATACAGGAAAGGATAAGAATTTGAAAATATGAAAGAAAGAATAGCAAAAGTGGAAAAGGAGACAAATGAAATGCGTAGTAATAAAAATAATGAAAGAAAAGAGGAAGCTAAAAGGAACAACAGTGTTTATAGGCAAGGAAAGAACAGTTCAATGCAGAATATACAGCAATTAAAATTAAAACTGTAAATAATGGAAATAATATTAAAATTTGCTTTAAAACAATTTGTGCCAATGGTAAAGAACGGAGATATAAGGAAACAAGAAAGGAGACGAAAGACAGGGATAATCATAATTAAAAACAAATGACACAAACAGTAGTGGAGAACGACGATAATGAAAAAAAAATCGGCAAATTATCCATACTCAAATGTGGTAAGATTATTCAACGAATAATAAAACACCAATTCATACGACAATTATTTATATGATATTAAAATTTATGTATATTGCTCCCTCCATTATGGAGTTTTAGGAAGCAATTTTTTTTAAAAGTTTTTTAAATGTTTGGTTTTTGTCATATTAAGGGTATTGGGTTAAATTTTTCCTTTTTCACTATGTGAATTTCATACCATAACGTGTAATTTGTCGTACTCGACTAACCGCTTTCTGCCTGATGATGGCCATTTTTTGGCCGAAACATGTTGTCATTTAATTATTAAAAAATTTTAACATCATATAAATAATTGTGGATGACTTGGTGTTTTATTATTCGTTGAAAAAAAAATGATTAAACAAAATAAAGTAAATAGAAAATGAAGGAAAAAATAGAATACAATAAGGAACTTGGAATCTCAAAACGTTATTAAAACAAAATAAAATGAAAGAAACATCAAATATAGCATAAATGAAGAAGGATATAGGATATCAGAAATAACAGAATAATTTCTGGTCTGATAACGAAAGCTTAAATGTCCAATTAAAAAGAAACCAATAAACTAAGTAAAACAAAAAAAAAACGTAAATTATGTAATGATAAAGAAAAAACTGCAGAAAAACTGTGAAAAGTTAAAGTAACGAAACTAAAACGTTACTTTTCAGTAACGCGTTACTAAATGTAACGCGTTACTAAATGTAACGCGTTACTAGTAACTTCGTTACTTTTTAAAGTGGGCGAAAAGTAACGGTAATTGCGTAACGGGAAATGGTTACTTCTTTACAGTAACGCGTTACTTAAAAGTAACGCGTTACTTTAAAATTACGGTTTTTCTCTTTTGTTTCTGCTGTTTGATGTGAAATAATATTTTTATTATTTTTTTGTACCCCGTCGATTTCACGCGCCACTCTGTTCTGGATAACATTTTAAAAAAATCAAGCTTAATCATACAACTTTTATTTGAAAATTTTGTTTGTATGTGCAATAATAACGGCGGTAAATTGTGAAATGGATAATAAAAGAACGAGAATACACGGAACAAGAAGAATATATAGAAAGTAACGAATAAATCGTTACTTTTTAAAAAAGTAACGGCAACGTTTATCTAACGCGTTACTTTTCAGGAGAAGTAATGGTAAAGTAACGCGTTACTTTTTTTAGTAACGCCCCAGCTCTGGAAGAGGGGCTGTTATCAGTCTGAAGAGGGTTGGTGACAAAATTCTGTACGGTAACTGGTACTCTACCGAAAGGAAAGGAGACGCACAAGAAGAAAGACGCCGAATTGTTGGATACATGTTCTTGGAGGACATCCGCTTCAGACTGCTGTTTCCGTGTTGATTTGCTAGAAGTTTGGCTCCAAGCACCTCCTGCACCATCTTCCATGGGCTTTTCATCATTTTATAAAGAAACCAACAGGCTAGAAGGGCCATACGTGCTGCAAGCTGAAAGTGCCTATTCATTGAGTCAGTTCATATTTGACTTCAGTGTTAATAATTCAGTGTTAATAATTTGAATGGATACATTATACTCCGTAAGGGGAATCATGGCTGAGACTCCCCGGGAAGCTATTGCCACCGAATCTTGAAATAGAACACCTGAAGGTGACGTCAGCAGCCAAAGTAAGTGCTGATGCTGGTACAGTAGAGGTGATGTAATACCACCGACCACACAGTGCAGGTCTGAAAGCAATGAAAATAGCGAATATAGACTTCAGCTTAAGGGCGTAGATATGGGGGGTAATTACCCCCAGGATACCAAAAAATAGCATGAAAACAAGAAATAAAATATATAAAATCTATAAACCGACAAACATATTTGTCTAAAAGTTTGATTACCCCCCACCCCCCCGAAAAAAGTTATCTACGCTCTTGCATCAGCTATTCACAAGCTACTGTACCCTTGCCCGATGATATTGCTCTTGAAACGATAACTGAACAAATAAGTGAAACGATTCCTTCCTGATGATTCACAATTTATGATCAGCAACTATTCTGTATGATTGGTATCAGAAAAACAGGTAATAAATATTACTACGAACGAATCAATACCAACATGAAATGAATATGGTTGGCTTTCATCACAGAAGGAAATTAGCTTTTGTGAATTGGTATTGGGTGGGGGAATCGGGAGGGGGGTTAATTGGGGGCTGTCCAAAATTTGTCATTGTAACCAGAAACCATAATTACATTTCATCATAATTCTGGGATAACAAAAGAATTTTGGAATTCTGCATTTATGGCATTTTTTAACGAATATTGAAAAATGATAATTTTTTCAACGCCATATCTCGGTAACTAATTAATACACAACCATGTTTGAATAAACAAAATTGTAGGAAATTTAACGCTCTACAAAAAAGTATAGAAATATTTTTGCCATAAGAAGTTAGAAAAAAAATTTCTGTCGGTAGGGTCTAAATTTGAGACTCATCCATCCCCACTTCAGGATATGGTCAGATCGAAAAATGTTTTACACGAATAAATTTTATAATAATTAGGACATAAAAAAGTCTAATGACTTGTTTCAATATTTTCCAAAATGGCGGAAATATGATTTTTTTTTTTGAAATTTAAACCCCTTCCAGTTCTATCCCCTTAGGTTGGATGGAAAAAAGTTTTAGACAAATTATTTTTATAATAATTTGAACTTAAAATTTCTTATGATCTGTTTCAATATTGTCAAAACTAACGGAGATATGAATTTTTTGAAATTTCAACCCACTCCAATTCTCACCCCTTTTTTAGGTAGAATACCCATTTCCAATACACAATGAACTACTGCCCCAAAGAATTTTTGTACCCAATTTGGTGTTGATTGGACAAAAATTGCGACCTCTATCGTGCCGGAACGGAATGTCTACACATACATACATACATACATATATATACCGATAATTTTTGTTACTGATTATTATTCTCCAGATCATAAACGGCGTAGCATCCCTATTCCCGGGTCTGGGTACCGTCATTGAATCGATTACAATAGGTAAATTCCATATATTGAAATCTACCTAAATGTAATTGACGAAAACCTGAGGAAGGTCGAAAATTTTGCAGTTTCTCCCCTCTCCTATTTTCGTACAGGGTCCTCGGGGTCCAAAACTTAAGAAAATATTGAGGTTTTCCCATCTAGGCTCACTATAATCCTTTAATTCTTTATGATACTCCAGGTAGATTTTAAAAACACCTACAGTCGGCTCGAAGATTAACAAGCAGGTAGACGTATTATTAGGTATACCTACTCATTTTTAATGGAATTGTAGATTAGGGAAAATTTCCGGATTTACTTATTAACATAGAATAAACATCCCACCCCCAATACCCCTTCTTTCAATATTTTACAGAAATTTTGGATTATTTGCGAATTTAAGAAACGGTTTCTGTCAGTTTATTAGAAATTATCTTTCAATTAACTATTAATTATTATTCAGTAAACAGGCAAAGTAGAATATAATGGCTAATTTTACACCCCAGCCCAGTATAAGTGAAATGTTTAGTCAAAGAGGGAAATTTTTATTAGTGTGTGAACGTTATAAATTTAAAGAAGAAAATCTAAAATTAGCTTCAGGTGAAACAAAGTGGAGATGTGTAAAGGATAATTGCAAAGCTTTCATCAAAACAATTGGAGAAAATAAGAACAGAATTACAACTAGTTTAAACAATAATCATAAGCATGATCCAGAATCACGAAACATATTAGAAAGGCAAGTCTTAAGTCACGGGATAAAACAAAAGGCTGAAAATGATTTATTTGAAAAGCCTTCTAAATTAATTAGAAAAGAAGTAAATAATGAAGACAATAATTTAACCAGTTTGACAACAAATGATTTACATTGTGCAAAAAAAAATCTGTATTATGCTCGTCGGAAGTTACAACCAGCTTTAGCAAAATCAATTATTGAAGTTCATGAAGCTTTAAGAACATTAGAACCAAAAACAAATAGAGGCGAAAACTTTTTATTAGTGAATGACTCGATCCATAATTTAGTGATATTTTCATGTGACAGTAACTTAAAATTTTTGTGTGAATCGAAAATTATTTATATGGATGGTACATTTTCGTACTGTACAAAGTTTTTTAAACAAATGTTTATAGTTCACGGCTATTTTAATGGTAATTATTTTCCATTAGTATTTTGTTTATTGAAAGACAAAAGTGAAAATTCTTATAGAAAATGTATTATGAACATTTATCTATATTGCTTTAGTAGAAGTTTTATGTTTTCGCCACATTGTGAAATCACTGGATGTCGATTTCATTTAACACAAGCTTGGTTTAGAAAAATCCAAAGCTTAAGTTTGGTTAATGAATATAAAGATACAAGTTCAGATATAGGAAAATGGCTGCGTTACTGTTTTGGTATTTTATTTTTAAAACCCGAAGAAATTGATGATTTTTATTTTTTTGAACTTTATGAAATAAAACCCGAACATCGTAAATTGGAAGAATTTTCTGATTACCTTTTACAAAACTACTTAACATCTGATTCAAAATTTCCGCCAATAATATGGGCAGATGCTTCCGCAGCTTTAAATAAAACTACGAATGCATGTGAATCTTTCCATTCCCATTTCAATAATTCAATGTACCAAACTCATCCTACATTATTTATATTTTTAAATTCAATTTTAAATGTACAAGCTGAATTTTATGTTAAGTGTAACAGTATATATAAATAACAATATAAATTTATAAATATACGTTCAAAAAAGCGACATGATTTAATTAATACCAAAATTAATGAATACAACAATAATATGTTATCACAACTTGAATATGTTAAAATATTATCACGTTATTATAATATTAGTTTTTAATTTTATTGTATAATTAAATATTTAATAAAGTTATTTCTATACCTAAATGTATTTTTTTTTCATCTTAAGGTTTCATTATCCTTGTTCTATCTTAAACTACCTGCCGACTGGACTAAAAGCTCAAATAAGTTTTAATCCTAATAACTGCTCATATATTTGGAGATTTTTTAAAATCCATTTACGTGGACGTCAAAAGTTGTTTGATTTATAGTGGTTGGAAAGTATCGTAAACATTTTCCTACTTGCTCAATTATTGGTATCTTGTACTTACACTATTTTATTAAATGACAGGTGTATATTTAAACTTATCTTTTTATTAGCTAAAATTATATAAATATTTAATAGTCTGGTATGAATTATTTCTACCTATAAAAAGCGTAGAATCCACCTGTAAGACAATTCTAGAAAATTGTTATATACTTGATTTACAGTGAAGGCTAGTAGATATTTTATTACTGGCGTAACTCATGTCATAAACATAAAGTTAAACATATCTATTGGATAGTAATAAAGTTTGAAAGACAAACAATTCAATTACACTTTAAAAAAATACGAGTACATTCATCCTATATTCAGACTATTTTCTTTATATAACGATTTACAAATATAATATAAAATTAGAATTGGGAAATTTGGTTCAATTCGATTTGAAAATTAAAATAAATAAAAATAAATGTGAAAATTTTCTGCATAAATGATTAATAGTAAATTTGGAATGTAGAAAAAAATTCCTAAATCCAGCAGCAAAGGATAAATTTAAAATTTCCGATGATTTTTACCATTATCCCAAGTTGGAGGAAATCTACAATAAACTTGAATGTGGACATTAGTTTCAAATAACAAATAATAAATGTGCTCAAAAGTCGTCTAAAGGGATAATATAATAATTTACAAATTAAATTAAATAAATAATCATTTGAATTTGAATTAAATTTTAAAATCATTCTTATAAAATTTAAAATATAATGATAAAATTTAAAACCATGGTTTTTCGTATTGCTGTAATAATATAAAATTTTGATGAAAAATTTCATGAATTTTGATCATAAATATCAAGAATTGTTATAAAAAATTAAAAAAATATTCAATCAAAAAATTATATTGATATGATGACACCCTGTATATTAATCTTAATGGACTAGATTCATTTTTATCAACATTTTTTTAAAGTATTTTTAGTGAAATAAAAATAAAATCTTGTGTTTTCATATTTTCTTGTCATATTCGGCCTTTCCCCACCTTCGTGCTTGCTCTCCTGACTGATATTTAACAATCAGAAGTTGTAACGTAACGAAAAATAGAGATGTTGAAAAAGTAAATATTCATTCTTTTAGTAACGATTATTAATTTAAAATGTTACTTTGATTATTTTGGTTATTTTTGAATACGACGCCGATGCATACGACGAAATTATTATAAAGAAAAAATAAGAAAAAATAGGGAAAATAGGAAAAAATAGAGAAAATAGACAAAAATATGAAGAAATGAGGAAAATTAAGAAAAATAGGGAAAAATAGAATAAAATAAAGTAAAACAGGGAAAAATAAAATGAAACATCAGAAATAAAGCAATATAAGGCAGAAATCGGGTAAAATAAAGAAAAATGGAAAAAAATTGGTTGTGTCGCCCCAAAACTTTCCCGACAAGTATCCAGAGACGAATACTTTTTTAGATATTTAATATTAAAATTTCAAATTTTGACATTTTTTTTGACAGGTGACAGCTGGAAAAAATATTCTGACTTCTGAATAGAGTTTTTCAAGTGCTATCCAATGACATATTACAAGTCACGTATTGCTTCTGTCATTTTTTGACAGTGACACTTCCGTTTGACAGATGTCATACAAAAACTAATGTGTTCTTCCAACCAATAACCCAAAATTTATATAACAAATTTCAGCTCAATCGGATTAAATGTGTGGCCTCTAAAGAATACAGACAGACAGACAGACAGACAGACAGACAGACAGACAGACAGACAGACAGACAGACAGACAGACAGACAGACAGACAGACAGACAGACAGACAGACAGACAGACAGACAGACAGACAGACAGACAGACAGACAGACAGACAGACAGACAGACAGACAGACAGACAGACAGACAGACAGACAGACAGACAGACTTCCATTTGGAAATCATCTCAGGGGTCCTCAAAATGGAAATTTCCATCTTTATCTCGAATTTTTTTTTTATCTCGTTCACGATACTTTCCCTTCTCGGATGGTGGGTCGGGAAAGTAAAAATAGAAAGAAAATGGGAAAAAAGGAAAGAATGAAAAAATACGAAAAAATAATGAAAACAAATTGGAAAAATTTGGAAAAATAGTGGAAAATAAAGATAAAATAATGAAAAATAGGGCAAAAAAAAAGGAAAAAGCGGCGAATTTGAAAACTAGAAAAAAATAATAAAAAAATAGAAAAAAAAATCAGAAAAAATTGGGAAAAATAGGAAAAAATTGGAAGAAATACAGAAAATAGGGAAAATGGGAAAAAATGTATTCAAATAGGGACAAATAGTGAATAATAGTGAAAAATAGGAAAAAATTAGCGAAAATAAGGAATAATAGGGAAAAATTAGGAAAAGCAAAATAATAAAAAATAAAGTGAAATAGTGACAAATAGGGGAAAATACAGAAAATAGAGAAAAATACAGAATAATACGAAAAAATAAGGAAAATAGAGAAAGAATTCGAAAAAATAATGAAAAATAGGAATAGTGAAAAATAGACAAAAATAGAAGAAAAAAACGGGGAAAAAGACAAAAAAATTAAGTAAAAGGAAAAAATATGAAAAAATTGGGAAAAATGTTTACAATTAGCCACAAATGGGGAAAAATAAAAAACTAATTAGAAATAGGGAAAAATAATAAAAAAAATAGGGAAAACCGGAAAAAATAGGAGAAATGAGGAAAATATTCTAAAATAGGGAAACATGGGGAAAAATAAGGTAAAATATGGAATAATAGGGAAATATGGGAAAAAATATGAAAAAAAATGGAAAAATAGATACAAATAGGGGCTGATAGGGAAAAATAATGGAGAATAAAATAAAATAATGAAAAATAGGGAAAAATGGGAAAAATAGAGAAAAGAGGCAAAATGGAGAAAAATGGAAAATTATAGTAAAAATAGGGACAAACAGGGAATAATAGAAAAAAAATAAGGAACAATAGGGAAAAATAGTAAAAAGTGGAGGAAACTAATGACAAATAGAAAAAAGGAAAAAAGGGAAAAATGTAAAAAAAATATAAACAACCGAAAAAATAGAAAGAAATAGTAAAGAAAGGGAAAAAAAGTGATGGAGAGAGAAAGATACTAAAATACCTTTAGAGAAAAGCAACAAAAGGAGAAAAATGGAAAATGATAGGAATAATAGGGACAAACAGGATATAATAGAGAAAAATAAGGAACAATAAGGAAAAATAGTAAAAAGTGGAGGAAAATAATGACAAATAGAAAAAAAACGAAAAAAGGGAAAAATATAAAAAAAATATAAACCTACAGAAAAAATAGAAAGAAATAGTAAAGAAAGGAAAAAACGAACAGTGATGGAGAGAGAAAGGTCGTTTAGAGAAAAGCAACAATAGGAGAAAAATGGAAAAATATAGGAAATATAGGGACAAACAGGAAATAATAAACAGGAAATAATAAAAAAGGGAAAAATAAAAAAGGGAAAAATAGGAAAAAATTATAAAAAACAGAAAAATAGAAAAAAACAGTAAAGAAAGGAAGAAAGGAAAAGTGATGGAAAGAGAGAGAGAGAGATAATAAAATATGTTTAGAGAAAAGAGGCAAACTGCGGAGAAAAATGGAATAATATAGGAAAAATAGAGACAAACAGGCAATAATTAAAAAAAAATAAGAAACGATAGGAAAAAATAGTAAAAAGTGGAGGAAATAGAGACAAATAGGGAAAAAAGAGAAAAAAAATAGGAAAAAATTATAAAAAACAGAAATAGCAAAGAAAGGAAAAAAGGAAAAGTGATACTAAAATACGTTTAGAGAGAAGAGGCAAAATAGAGAAAAATGGAAAAATATAGGAAAAACAGAAATAGAAAAAAATAAGGAACGAATGAAAAAAATAGTAATAAGTGGGTTAATATAGGGACAAATAGGGAAAAAAGGTGAAAATAGGAAAAAATTATAAAAAACAAAAAAAAATCGAAGGAAATAGTAAAGAATAGAAGAAAGAAAAAGTAAGGAACTTCGTTCCTGACGGGAATCCCCTAAACGCACAAACTTTTGTCTAAATTCTAGTCATTTTATTTGTAGGGAAAAAGGGAAAAATATAAAAAAAATATAAAAAACAGAAAAAATAGAAAGAAATAGTAAAGAAAGGAAAAAAGGAAAAGTAAGGAACTTCGTTCCTGACGGGGATAACCTAAACGCACAAATTTTTTTTTGTCAAAATTCTGGTCATTTAATTTATATCTCACCTCCTCCTAGTTAGTTAGTTTTTCTTGCTTTGTTTATTTATTTACCTTTACAATTTTTTAATCTAATAGTCATTATCGCTCCTCAGAATAATCATGTGCTGACACGTTTCAACCCTTCCCTGATTTTTTTCACCAAAAAAATGTATTTTCAGGAATTTACTCAGCCAAGATTGCTCATCACAAATCTGACATTTATCCCCCACACAAAAAAATTCTCACATTAATATATTGATTTTCTACTTTTTTTTTTGTTTGAAGAAAAGTATATTTCATATATTAATTTAAATTCCATGTGTCACATAAGTAATGGCATAACCATAATTATCATTTTATTTATTATTATTGGTCGTATTAAAATTTATTGCCAAATGATTGACAGTTACAGTTAATTAAATACATATTGCAATTAAGGTGAAGGTAGTAATAATTTTACTATTTCTATTACCAATTACAACAAAAAAAAAAATTCGAATCGTAGGTATAAACAATGCTGTCATGAAACAAGATTTACATATGACTTAAACCTAAAATGAGAAATAAAACGTAGACCTTTTAAATAAATAAATAATGTATTTTATTATAATTAATATTTTTTTATCAAAATATATTAAAAATTACGATTGTGCAATTTTGTATCCGGTAAATAATACCGGGCCCGTATGCTAGGATAACCCAACATACCAAATACTTAATGTGAACCAGTGAACATGAATTTACAACGCGATTGCATCTAGAATTAAATTCCACAAAGTCACACGAACAACACATAGTAATGGGAGAGACGGACAAAAAATGGGGAAAGGGGAAAGCCAAAATACCCGTTGCTTCTTCCAATTCTGTCTGTGGAATTCTGGCAACCACAAAGCCAAAATTCGTAAAACGACGTGCTTATCGAGTGGAAAGATTAATAATAAGATTTTCCGGAGACGTGTGCTAGATGAGAATCTTCGTGCTTAACAAAGATCATGATGTAACATTTTTTCGCCTCTGGATTCATTGGCGGAACAATTTTACTCAACGAATCAAAATGGAATATAAATAGCATTTATACAGGGTGGTCTAATTGTAAAATGGATTTTTTCACCCTTTCGATAAAAAACTTGCAAATTTTAAATTTTTTCATACGCCTGGTAAATAAAAATGTCTCTCATGCTGTAAATTTTGTTGTAAAAAATAAGAAAATTCCAAAGATTTTTTTTCAATTTCTTTCAAATTAAACACCCTATATATTTTATTTTATTTAACTTTTCTATGGTCGTTTACTACAAGTAAATTTCGAAAAACAATCGTTTCTACTACCGTGTGTAAATTACTAACTTTACACATATTTTGCCGTGCGTAAAGTTCAACTTTGCGCACTAGTGCGTAAATTGAAATACTAGTGCATAAAGTAAAGTATTTTACGCACTAGTGCGTAAAGTAGCAGAACAAATATTGTATGTAATTAGTGTTTAAAGTGCATTTTTTCATTAATGTGATTGTCGCTATCGCCTTGTGAAAAAAGTATCACTTTACACACTTGTTGCATAAATGACTAAACCCTAAAGGAGAAGTCTTATAATACGGCTCTATCTCTCTGCCTGTCTGTCTGCCTGTCCGTCTGTCTGTCTTTCCGTCTGTCCGCATTTAGAATTTAAAAACGAAAAGAGATAGAGACAAGCGGTAAACGGTAATAAACTCAGCATACTTTGAATACGGATTTTCAGATTTTTCTGACTTTCGGTTTCAAAAATGGTTTTGCAAACCGGAACCGGAAGTAATACTACCGGTTTTAAAAAATAGCATTCCGACGTGAATCTTAACTCTGAATCGATATTTGAAAACAGATTTGAGATATCTTTTGCGGTTCATGAGATAGTCGCACGTGCCGGCTAACGCGCAGGCGCTTCTGACTTGTTTTGTAAGGTTTATAGAAAAAAAAATAAAATGAACTGAACACATAAAGAACCAAGCACACTCCTTATTGAAAATGGAGAGACAAAAAATATAGATACATTTCGTCCCGCTAAGATGCTTAATTCAAAGCTATTTACATACCACGTCACATGTCTACTACCAATAAAAAGCCACCAACCCTCCTTTCAATCATGCATTTACTAGAGTAAAAAAGTTTTTACAGTGAGTGAAATGATTGAGTACAATTTAAATATTTATTTTTATTTAAACATCCATATTAGTTAAAATTCTACCCAAGAAGTCCTTCGAAATCCTGGAATTATTTTAACACGTTCGCAGCCTAGTATTCTATCAACAGTAATGAATAGTAATATTCATAATTCGTTCAAAGATCTTGTTATATTACCCCTGCTTTAAAATTATCAGCACATTATTCGAATTTTCTATTATTAGTTATATTCTTTCACTTTCACAATTAAACTATGACTAGTTTTTTTTGACAATTCTTAATTTAAAATTATAATATAGAACCTGAAGATTTGTTTCTGTTACACCATTGTCGAGATTTTTGCACTACGAGTGGATATAAAACTAATAAAATAATTTGAGATCACGCCCTCCCTTACCAGCATATGAAATTGTCACAAGCCCGCGTTTGTGTAATCGTGACTTGAAAGTCTAACTCTATTCAGTTTGTAAAGGCGTAAAAATCAAGTATGTAGCGAAAATATAAAAAGATTTAAATATATTTTATATCCTGAATATGAAAATCACTAATTAGATAAAAAATAGTAAAATATAAATATTTGATAAAATAAATGAATAAAAGCAACAAGGATAAAGTAATTTTTGAAAGATTAGATGGAAATTTGTTGTACAGGGTGGTGTAAATTTAATTGAACGTAAATTGTTATAGATACAAGTTGATTAAATCGGAAAAAAGAATTTAATGGTTTTTTCAAAATTAAAATATCACGACCGGTTTCAGACACCACGGTTTGCTCTGTGAGCCGTTGATAGTAAACTCATAAAAGTAATGGAAGCTTTCACACTGGACGGAGACGGTTTTTTTCCGGACGGATGATTTAAAGCAGTCTCAACGACTGAAATCTTCCGGCTCCGGGCCAATGCTGTCCTATCAGTGGTCTATATTACTTAATGCAAGCTTTCACAAAGGACGATTTTAAATCGTCTGCCGTCCGTTGTTCGTTATCGTATATTATATTATATTTAACTTCAATATGACCGATCATATCGTCACAAAAAAAAATATTCCACCAGTTAAAGCTAGACTGGGATAAGTCGCTAGAAGTTTATAAGGATATAAATGGTACTAGAAAAGTGTGTGAAGAACTTTGCATTGAAATAAAGTGCGCTTTCGAAACATGTTGAAAAACAACTGACAAAAATAGCTACAGACCCTACTTTAAATGGGCAGGCTACCGACGGTTCACGTGAAAAACCGTCAAATGTGAATACAACACAGACACGAAAAAAAACGTCCGTTTTTTTTATTCGGAGCAAACCGTCGTGTCTCAAAGACGTGTTTATAATATATTTTTTTAATTAAATTAATATATGTAAATTCAAACAGATTGGTTAAATTTGATTCAATTTAACTAGAAATAATCTTTAATCTTCATATTTTAATATATTTCAGTTCTATCCCTAAATCTTAGTTTCATGTGTTAACATAAAAATATGATTCGATTCATTTCTACTTGTCTAGACATGCATATCTCCTACATCACTGCATACCTTCTGGAATAATCCAAGATCACAAAAACAGACATATTATCTCTTTCGCTCTCATAGCTGCTTCAAAATATTATATCCAAAATTATTCATCCAAGAATCTTACCCAAATGCGGCTTCTCAACACCATCAAGTAAAGGAGCAGCACCCATTCCTCCGCATTCCCCATATTAAATTCCATAAGAAATCGCTAAGGTCCATTCTGGAAATTTGCAGGCCATTCAAGGTCACGCAACATCGCTTAGAGATAACGCTGGCTCACGGTGTAGATAAATGCAGTGGGTCTGGAAGAGAGAGCGCTATGACGTCACTATACAACCGGTCTTTGGGTTCCTCAGGTGCATCAGGTCTGACAGCGTCACTAGAGTGTATATTGTCAGGCCTGACGCATCTGAGAGACATGAAAATTGGTTGCGTTGTACTTCAGGGCTGTTAGACCCTTCTGCTCTGGCAGCTCCCTCTGGTGGAACTGTCGGACCTGACGCAACTGAGAAACCTGAAGACCGGTTGCCGTAGTGACGTCATAGCGCTCTCTCTTCCTGATACACTGAATTTATATACACCGCGAGCACGCGTTATCTCTAAGCGATGTAGCGTGACCTTGAACGGCGTGAAAATTGCCTGAATGGACCTCAGCGATTTATTATGGGAATGTGGAGGAATGGGTGCTGCTCCTTTACTCCAACACATCACTCTTTTTTAACCAATCAAATTAAGTTACGCAGCTCGTGACGTTATTAACGGCTTTTTGAGTAGTGGTAGTTCACAGAGACGACCGGGCCACAACCATTAGTTCATCATAATTTCTCGATAAAAAATATTCTCAAAAATACAGCAAAATAATGCTGGTAGTTATTAAATTAAACTAAAACCATTTTTCTTTGTGCCCCATTGCTCGCACCACCCCATTACTTTACGGCTTACCTAAAATTCACAAACCCTTCATTCCCATCAGACTGGTCGTTTGTTTTGTAAACTCTCCAGTCTCTAGACTCACATCCCTACACATCAGACTCTGAAAGAAGTCACTAAATTTGAAAACCAATTTTTGGTCAAAAATTCCACTGACTTAACTAACCGTTTATCACACATTAGCATCCCCCAACTCTCTTTTACTCTCTTTACAATGATATCAATCCGTTAATCTCAATTTCTTTACTTACTCTAATAGTAGACCAAAACGTTTTTCAGTTCAATAACAAATTTTATAGAACGATCTGGAGATCTCTTACCTATACTACCCTCCTTTTAGAGATAAAATAATTTTTTATGTTGATGACTGCTTAGTGCCTTTCCAAGGTTCATCTCATGAAGCTCTCTCTTATCTTACTTATCTCGAAAAAATCATAGTTTTCTGTCCGATAAATTTAAAGTCATCATCCAACCCCTCAGTACGTTTTTTCCATAAGAAACCCCCTTCTCTAACCCTTCTAATTCGCTTACTTAGTTTTAATTATATCCTATTTTGATTCTAAAAATTCACCCCCGATTTTCAATCTGGTAAATAATTGTTCTTGTTTACTAATTTCCTAACCTAACTTTGTCTTCCATCTCCGATGTCATTCGTTGGCCTTTTACTTCATCCAACCACTACTGTTTCTTCTTGTCCTCTCTTCACCACTGCGGAACGTATATTAGTCAAAGGCCATTTGTTGTTTTTGTTTTTCTCTAGCTATGTTCTGCACTCAATCTCATACTAGTTTATAATTTATTGTTTTTTAATTTATTGTTTTTTAATTTATTTGTTGTTAACCTCAATTTATTAAATTCTAAATTTACCTACTTATTTACATTGTTGTATGAAAAATTAATTTTAATAATACTTTGGTCTAATACTGTTAAGGGTTCACCTTCGAAAATTTGCCAAATTTTTTTAATATGTCAATTGTCACTTGTCACTACCTCCATCTTATTGTAATAGATGTTTAAAATAAGTTTGTAAAAATTTAATTGAAATTTAAAATTTTCTGTACACACTATGTCGGAGGACATAATCTCCTTTCCAACTCAAGGCAGGTTAAATCAAAAATTTTATTATATTTTTGACCACTGTTAATTTTACTCACGTACCACACATGATATGTTTGTTTTAATTTAAATTTATCGCTAGATCTTATCACCTATTTGGTAAGTTATAAATAATAGGTCTGATGATGGCTATTGAGCCGAAACAAGTTGCCTTATACTGACTTAGTCCATGATTATACGTTGTGGTACTGACTTGGCACTTTGCTTAACTTATAACATTTGGACCACATTTGAGACATGGATAACTCCTTCGATTTATTAAATTAAATACTAGCGTGCTAAATGCACCAATATTGTTAATTTTTTAGGGTTAAAAAATATAAATTGTACAAAAGTTATTTCATTTAATCAAATGTTATCTTTAAATTAAACTCTCCAGTGACGGTAACAAAAGTGATATCGGCATTGTTATCAGGTTTGATTTAAATGAGTACCCTTTGTTTAACTGTAATAATAAACGTTTCGATATAAATAAATGAGCATATACAACGCTCTTCAGAATCAAAATAAAGTTTATTAAATTATTCGTGCAGTCTCAGTTCTACAAACAACTAAGTGGTTCTTCGACAAAAATTATCTTCCAAGTCCACTTTGATAGTAACAAACTATAATTATTGGCTGTTAACTCATTAAAAAATGCACAGATTACACTCGTATAATGTGCGCCATCTATTTTTATTAATTTTACATAATTTACTCCTATTACTCCTAAATAAATACGTCATATTAGTCTCGTAGTAGAATGGACAAAAACAAACTTTGTTAAAGAGACACTTTCTAATGTATCAACTCTGTAATACGAATTTGCAAATATTTAAAAAAACAGATAAAATCATTTGTTTGTTAGTATTGTTATTTAAATAATTATATTTAATAATTTTTTAAATTATAAAGGATCAAAATGAAACAGAAAAAACAGGTAAATTACATATAAAGAATCAAATCCAAAGAAACAATTTTCTAACTAACTCTATCTTTGAAAATCTACGATTCAATTACACATATTCATGTTCTAACAAATCGATATATTCAAATGGAAATCAACGAATTGAAATTCGAAAACCACACATCCTAAACGAATTTTAGTAGTAAAACAATGCGTGACACAAAACGAACCCAAGAGGTAAAGACCTAATAAATAAGCCAAAGTCGTTGAGCGTGTAGAGGTGAGCTAAATAGAAGTTGGGAGTTCTCCTTTCTCCTTTGTATGACGGCGTGTTTTACATGCGAAAGTAGATTTGTATTCCGGGCATTCGCCGGCTCTAAAGACGGAAGAAGATTAAGTCACATTTGGTTCATTACATCTATATACGCTTATTATTAATGAATACGACCAGTGTTTGATATCACTTAATATATTAACAAAAAAAAAACAAAGTTATCGTACAAGATTATCATTTTGATCTATGTATTAATAAATTCGTTATTACAAATACTGTTACGTAATGACTAACACGTAATGTTTTTATTAAGTAACAGTTGCAGTTTCGAAGTCTGTCAATGTCATTAGTATCAACATTAAAATCATTTATCATTTTTTAATAACTCCTTCAATGTCTCAAGAAGTACAAGAAGCTATAACTAAAACTCATAATTTTACAGTATTTGTTACATAATTTGTTTAAATAAAATTTGAGGTTACAGGAATTTTTTTTATTTAGAATACAATATAATCTATGTATAAGAAAATAAAATGATGCTCATTGGTAAGCGCATAACTTGAAAACGACTGAACCACTTTGGCTATTTTTTTAGACTTCTAAAAAAAGTCTTATGATGCGGCTCTGTCCGTCTGTCCGTCCGTGCTATAACTCAGGAACCGCAACTGATAGAGACAAACGGACAACGATAATGGACTCAGCATCTTGAATATGTGCCCAAGTTTCTGCAACTTTCGGTTTCAAAACTGAAGAATTATAAGATGTATAATTTTTTAGAAGTCTCATTTGCCTGCTATATTTGTTAAAGTTCGTAATAGTCCTAGAAGGTTTTTAGGGAAAGAAAATTTGGTAACGATAAATTAGAAAATTCTGGATAAACTGAAAGTGCATTTTTTACGGGATTTTTGTACGAACCCAATAACTTACGATTAGAACGATGGATATGCGTAATTTCAATAGCTTTTCACAAATTTATTGATCTTTATTGTCGGGTCAGATAATTTAGTACATATGCTGTGATAATCTAATTTAAACATTGAAAAAATAGGCGTCGTAGAAAAAGTAGAGTACTTACAAATCATGTTATTAATATATTATTAAACAAGTAGCAAATTATTTCATTAAAACGAAACCTGTAAGAAATATATAAAGGTATTAATAAAAATACCATGTAAAAAAATTTAATTGATTTTTAAGTTCAATATCAAACCAATGAAAATCGTTCATTTTGAGTCACGTGTATCGGAATATCCAATCAACGTTGGATTACCGAAAATTTCATAAATTTATTTTTAAGCAATTAGAAACCTCCTTTTTGTTTACGTTGCTTATAGCAACGGGAGACTTTCGCGATAATTTTGTTAGTTGTTATTAAATTAATGGAATTAATAAGTGATAATTTTTCTGTCAAAAATGAGGCGCCTTATATCTATTGGCAAAAGTCACTCAGAATAAAATCAAAATACATTTTGTTGCTAACGTATAAATTTTATTAGTAAAATCAACTTATAATGTAAAAATATAGTGCTTCATATTTAACTAAACTCATCGGAAATAGCAACTCCAATTTATGAAATTTTCTTACCGAATATCCCACTAATAATTTTTTTTCTTGGTTTCACTCATGTTTTTGTTTATAGAAAATGATAGGTAATGATTCTGCTTTCTGCTGCTATTGAAATTATAAGTGAAAACTACCCATGGGATGTTAACATTATAAGAATCATCAAACTTCGACGTTCCGTGTAATAACAAATTTATATAATTTCAATATAGTATTCATCATAAATATTAGTAATAAAAACAGTGATTCATAATTTTTCCTATTTCGTTATTATAGAACATGTACACCAATTAATCGAACATTAAAACTGGCTTGATGACAACACACGAGTATTGAATTATGAAAATATAAACAAATTCATCATCTTCAGCGAGCTCATTTAATTTCACAAATTGTACTTTCCGTAATTTGTCTTTTAATAAATAAATAAGTTAATCTAAAGAGCCAAAAATTTTCTGACCAAATATCCCACGGATACTCATAATTTTATAAAGTTTCCTTATAGGCACATTAATTTAGATAACATACCTCCGTCTACGGCGTCGCGATGTTACTAAGCAACGTGCCTTCGAAAAAAATTAATCAAAAATTTTAGAAATATTAAAAACATTTTTGACTTGTGTGACACAAATCTGGACACAATTTTACAGTATAATACTCAGGGCATTCTCAATTAAGGGCACTTTCTTATTTCAAAAGCTTACCAGAATCATCCTGACGTATCTGATACCCTCTGTTCGCCTCTGATTACATCAAAATGTCTCTGATATGCTCTGTTTTCCTATGATCAGCTCAAAACATTTCTGGTATGCTCTGTTAGTCTCTGATTACCTTTGATGTGGTTAATTTTAAAATATTTCTAGTATGCTAGGATTTGCTTTGGTATTGTAACAAGTAGGTGGTTAATTGCGCATGCTCTGAATCAGAACATATTTAACTTGTCTACTATCTTAACAAACTGATTCTAAACGGTGAAATTCGAAACACTCTGTTTGTCAGAAATCCTAACCTTCAAATTTTTAATGGTAAACACTTTTTTATACATGCTCTTTAGCAGGTTTAGCTTATAACTTACAATTAATATATTTAAAAATTAAAATATTAATTTTTTTTTATTTTAAAATATTTTACCAGATACGATCTAAGAATGGGGAGAATGGTAGCAGGTAGGTTTTTCAAAGCCTGACGTTTGATGTGGTCAGGGTCAGGGTCTGTGTTTTTTCCCTGCTGACACGCTGTGGATATGTCCTCAGGTGTGAAAATATCGAGGATAGGGTCTTGGCTAGGGGGATTTGGAGTGAGGAGGATGTTTTGGAAGAAGATGTGTGTGTCGTTCTGGAATCTGAGATTGAAATTATGCGATTAGGTGTGGTTTATTATGGAGTTTTGGAAGTGACCTTTGAATGCAGTGACCTTCTGCTCGGGAGTGTGGAGGACTTCAGTGACCTTCTGCTCGGGAGTATGGAGGATTTGTTCATTCACCTGAAGGTGGGAGTCAGACTTAGTCTTTTGACAAGTAAGAATGGCGAATTTGTTCCAGAATCTGGAGCCGTTTATTTGGAGGCGGATAAGGGCATTTAACCGATTCCATTCGGTTTTAAGGGGAGGATCTCGGATTCTGGTGAATAGGCAGTAGATTTGGCGTTTCCGCCGGATATTAGAGATAATGTTAGAAGAGAGGGGTTTTTGATCAGTGCGGATGGTGATTAGGGAGACAACAACATCAGGGGCCTGGGAAATGGTGTTGCTAATGGAATTTGCTAGGTTATCGATAGCTAGGTTTGATGCGATAACAGGATCTGTTGACAGGTTTCCAGAGATGGTTCTCTGAAATGGGGGCCAATCTGCTTTTTGGTAGCTTCAAATCTGGTATTGGATTTGTCTAGGTGGTGTAGAATTGAAGAGGGAGGTTTCGACTGGAAGAGTTAGGTGATCGATAGTTATAGAGGCACCAATGAAGCATTTCTCTTCAAATATGCTTAGATCGATGAGCAGGTTGGAGGTTTGAGAAATACTCATTAAAAATTTTAATTTTTAAGATATTTTTTATAAATAGCTACACCATATGAATTTTTTTTGATCAAGCTTTTTATATTTTTAAATCAAAATTTTCTTATTAATTCTGAAATTCAGAAGACACAAATTTTTCTTCGGTCTCTTTTTTTACTTTCATTTCAACATTCTTTCAACTCACAGTAATACTCATGAAATTATTATGTGTAGTACCACGATGTTCTGAATATTCGAGATATTTCTGCCGATTTATTGTTTACGAGGAAGACCACGAGTTAGCCAGAACGAATGGTGTAGTGCACGGCAACACAATAGAGTAAGCAACAAGAGATAGAAATATGAGACAATATGTACGTTTTTATCAATATTTTCGTTAATATTTGTCAAGTTCCGTAAATACTAGACATTTTGTGTGAACGTGGCACCTTCGCAAGTATCGACTTCGTCCCTAGCTAGTGATCTTTCAAACATAGACAGATTTATATAGTCCGTTATTCGTTATTTTAAGTTGTTTATCACATTGTTAATTACATTATTTATAGTTAATAAAGAAATTGTTTTAAATAACTCAACTCTATAACAGTCAAAAATCGAATGAAAAATACGACTCAGCACACTGCTACCACTTATCTCTCGTCTCCGATGCGACGCTGCCGATTTTACGATTCTCGATGTGAAGACGTTGTTTTGTTTCTATATTTTCAAATACCATCCGGCTCGAAGGACCATATTCGATCTCTGACTGAAATTTCCTTATTCACTATAAACAATGTAATAAACTATTTGATAAACTACTTAAAATAACGAATAACGTACTGTACAACTCTGTCTCTGTTTGGAAGATCACTGCATACATAGCTCCCCCCGGCTAGGCTTCTTGCGACGGTGCCACTTTTATACAGAATGTCTGGTATTTACAGACCTTGACAATAATTTCATTTGAATGTGCACTGAAGCAATTCATTTTGACGTCTAAAATTATAATTTTATTTGCTAAACAGTCAAACTTTACGTTGTTATGGTTACATCGTTGAAAAAACCGAAGCTGACGCTCCAATCACAATTTAAAGACCGTTGGTGTTTTCGCCATAATACAAGTTGTCTTTGGTTTATATTTAGTCAGATTAATTTAAAATTTTAAGGTGATTACAGCACCCTTTGTAATTTTCGGACAAGGATATCTCAAAAAGCAATTTTGTTAAAAAATTCAAGTTTTGGCAAAATAAATTAGGTAATATTATCTAGGGATTCTTGCATTTTTAAATTTTAATTCCTTTCAGTTTCCCAGAAAAAAAATCAAGGAGCTTAAAATTTCAAAATTTGAGCTCTTAATATATTTTTAATAATTTTTTAAAATTGGCCAAAATTAATGATTCAAACGCCTCGTTAAGTGCTGCCTCTTGGTGTAATACGCTTGTAATTGGTGTATCGTATACGCATTATTCCCCGTGATAGCTTTTAATCTACGTCAGCATTACAAAGGCCGCAGTTCATCTCTTTTCGAACTATGTGGGTGCTTCCTACGTTGAATTCATAGCTCGGTGCTGTACTCACCTTAAGATGAGTGGAATAGTCATAAGTAATACATAAGTAATACAACGATGTTCTGAATATTCGAGATAATTCTGTTGATTTAAACACAACAATATCCAGAACATAGTGGTATTTTACTATACTATTTCACGTTTTCGTCAATATTTTGGTTAATATTTGTCAAGTAAATACCAGACATTTTGTGTGAACGTGACACCGTCGCAGTACCGACTTTACTTCTAGTCGGGGGGCTGTGTACAGTGATGCCAGGTCTACCGTTAGATCTACCGTTTTCACGTTCTATCTACCGTTCCACCACAGAGATCATTAATTCTACCGCAAAATGGCAAAATTAAAAACAGAAAGGAGGTACTAGAATTTAGTATCTAATATCAAAAGCAAAATATTAGGTATCAATGGACAATCGACAAAAGTATGAAAAGATCAACACAGAGCTAAAGATAATTTTGAGCAATTTATGTTGCCAACTTAAGGTCGATTCACACATAGCAGTGACGTGACCGACACAAAATTTTACTGGCCGTAAACACACAGTGATTTCTATTCACTTGTTTCAGTGTTTCATTAGTGTTGTGACAGTGCAATTGAATGGCCAAAATAGAAACTTTTTACGATGAAGAACTTTGGCAGATTGCAATGATTTTGGATGAAGAAATGGAAAAGCAAGTAGAGAAACGGAACTGGCTGCATCAAATATGGAAAAAGAGAGGAACTGAAGGGGAATTTTTTACACTATACAAGGAACTGGTAGACGATAGAGCAAATTTTTTTGAATTCTTTAGAATGTCAGAACATTTGTTCAATTGGGAATTAGAAGTTAAACTGAAAAAGCTCGACTCACACTGGAGAAAAGCTATAACAGCAAGAGAAAGGCTCGCTGTTTGTTTAAGATAAGTTTTTTCATTCTGATGTAAACATCTTGCATTTTGAAAAATAGTTGAACTTGATTGTTGGTTCTTCCATGAAGTACACAGGTAGCTTCCTATAGGTAAAAGTTGCTCATTTGAATAGATTGGACTAAAACCCGTTGGGGGGTAAGAGATTCAAAAAACTGTCGTTATTGGTTCAGCATATTAAATTCATATTTTTGGACAGTAAGAAATATTTCGCCTATGGTGTAATGTCAGTCTTGTAGTAATAATTTCTTCAAAGCTGGAGATATTCCTGCTAAAAAAGCGTCAACAGGATGCTGTGGTGGCGGTGAGCAGTTCCTACTTTTATTTTTTTTGGAAAACACTGAATAACCTTGGACGAACTTAATAAGCTTTTCGTCGCCTATATTACGATGCTCAATGTGAAGGCGTTGTTTTGTTTCTATATTTTCATTGAGAATTTTAAGATGAGTAGAATAGTCTGTTAAATTTATTAAAATCTTGAATTGCCATTAAAGTTTCTTCATACATTTTAAATAAAATTTAATAAATAGTTTGAATAAAATTTAATAAACATTTTGAATAAAAATTAATAAATTTTTGTTTTTATAAAGTTATTTGTATTTGTAATAAAATGTAGGGATGAAAACTTTACACTTTCGTATTTGAGCCAATCAAGTAAAGTTATTTTTATCCGTTTCTTTTACAAGGAAATCCTTTTCATCCAGTCACCTTGGAAATCTTTCGAGTTTTAGATTTCTATTTATAATTACAAGGCTTACTTCTCAAATATCATTATTTTTAATTTAATAATTTTATTTTGGTATGAAATTTTCATACCAATGATTTTAAATTAATAACCGGAACTTTTTTTCTGATACACGATTTTTTTGAAAATGATCCCAAGTATTAGCCATAGTTTTCTCAAGCGAGTCTGAAATTCAAACAAATTTCTAAAGAGTTATCCAAACTTATGAACCAAATGCGTCCTCATAAGCGACTTCATTACTTAAGGAGCGCGATGAGACCTTGCGACCGCCTCCGGGAGCCTGAGATCCCCGACCTACCCTAACAACATATTAGTTTAATGTGTTAGGACTTTAAATGATCCACATCCGCACAGCCACTAGCCGGATTTTCCGCTTTAAATTCGTTTTATTAAGAGGGTGAACTTTGCTAAAAGAAAGTAGACTTGGAAAATTTGTTCGCGAGTTATGATTTCGGAATTTCCCGGATTTGCTTGTTTGTGTTTGGTTTTCGTGTTGTGAAAAGATTATCGTCGTGATATTTATAGATGTAGTTTGAATTTTTAATTTAAAGGAATGAAAAATTTTCAGCTTAAGTTTATTTATTATTAGGTTACACATTAGGTTCTTTAGTTTATTCTAAAGAGAAAGTATTGTGATCTAGTGAAAAACTTATCACGAGATTTGGACTTTTTTTTACATTTTTAGGTTAATATAGTATTTTTTCCGCTACTAGTATTAGAAGGTGACATTATTTATGCTAGTTAAATTTCTCTCCTATAAGTAGATAATTTTTGATTATTGGCTAGCAGTAGATTATAAAAACAATTAAAGACTAAACGTGATGTCAGAGGTAGGCGATCTTAAGAAATCTTTCAAATCAATTATACGCAACTGTCATTGCGTTTGTTAAAAGAGTTTTTTTTATAATTATAATAAAAAATTCGATAGCAAATAAGCACATTCTTTTGAATTTCTATCATTTTGAGTGAATTTTCGACCTAATGAAATAAAAGAGGTAAATAATTATTAATCAGATATATTTTCGTTTGAAATAGTTTAAGGTTATGTAATAAATATTTTGATATTGATTAGTAGTATTTATGCAATAATACCTATTCTAAAAGTAACCTAAAAATCAATTTAATAGTTTTTCAAATCTAAGTGTCAAATGAAACGACAGAGAGACAGAGAGACAGAGAGACAGAGAGACAGAGAGACGGAGAGACAGAGAGACAGAGAGACAGAGAGACAGAGAGACAGAGAGACAGAGAGACAGAGAGACAGAGAGACAGAGAGATAGAGAGACAGAGAGACAGAGAGACAGAGAGACAGAGAGAGAATAGTAAAATAGCACAGTTTTGTAAAAAATCACATTTGATATTTTAAATATTTATATTAATATTTGTAGAAAATATGTGAATTTTCTCCAGGAATGTTACAGGAAATTCAACTGCACTAATTGTCAGTAGATAGAACGTCCTTTAACTTTAAAGATTCAATAACTAAAGGCGATGACGTTTAGAATAAAATTTAACAAGTTGATTTCTTATACAATTGTCACAATCTAAACGTCATTGTCGTTAGTTATAGAACCGTTAAAGTTAAAGAACGTTCTATCTACTGACAGTTAAAGTTACAAACTAAATTCAGAATTTAAAATTTCTTTTTCGACTGTGGTTATAAAAAATAAAACTTTTCTTTCAAATATACAAAACATGTTGAGAAAAGGAAAACTTGGAAAATAACGACAGAAATCGAGGAAGGAATTTTTGAGAACAATGTCCCAATCTCAACAATAAATTTCGTTAATAAAGGTAAAAAAAATTCAATAAAAAAAAATTCACAAAATTTCAAGAATCTCGATTAATAATTTCACTTTGATTTCTTATTTACTATTATAAGACAGCGGAACAAGAACGGACGAAAAATTATTTATTTTTATTTTTTGTAACTTTCAATTTAAGAGATTTTTTTAAGATTTTTTTTCCTCCCGGAACCGTTCTTTACAACCGGATTCACTGCAGCCAAGTGGGCTTATTGCTTTCTCTCCCGTCTATTTCTCTACTGCACCCAGTCCATCAACCTTGTTCCCCGTACCAGTGTGATGTGGGATAGTAAGATAGCCATATAGAGTATAGAGTATCTCAATGTCGGGAAGATAAACAGTAGATACTTTTAACAACAAATTTATTAACTAGTACATGTTTACCACAATATAATAAATCGATAACTCATCGACAATGAATCAAGAATCGAGAATGAATAACGAATCAAGAATGACTCCTCTCAAATAGATAACATCCTATATATGCAAATCCAACGATAAACATTTCCTGAGCTGGGCAACGGCCGGAATTCAACCTGTCGCCGTTATCTTGCTATATCATATTACGTATAAGTCACGTCTCGACCTTCATATTGTTTAAATTATAACTAGTTTAATAAACTACGATATATTATTATTTAAGGTTATTCTGTGTGGCCTAAAAGGCATCATACAGGTTCTTCAATGGCTGTTTGCAGTAGTCTTCTGGATCCAGTTTTGGTTTTTGCCAGCGCCTCACAGTTGCATTGACTGTGGAGTGCATCCTCGGTCCCTTTATTGCCTTGTCTGCATTTAAGGTCGCCGTTCTATAGCCCCATTTTATTTAGATGTTCTCTGCTAGGAAGGTGTCCCATAAGGTACCCTGTGGTAATTCATAGTTGACTCCTTCAGTTACGTTCTCTGACGGTTCTTTTATAAACTTTTTCCCGTGTTGTCCGGGCATATTGTTCCAATACAATTTGTGTTCTCGCTTGATCCAGTCTTTTATATGGTTCCTGAACGTAACCTTTGGTACTCCTATCGCTGGTTCTGGATCAATTAATTGGGTTCTTGCGAGCTCGTTAGTCTTTTCGTTTCCAGCGATACCTTTGTGAACTGGTCCCAACGATGAGTCACTTTATTGTGAGTCGAAAGTTCCCTAAGTTTCTTCGCTGCATTTGCATATTAGTCTAAGGGCTGCTTGACTGCCTGTGTAGATTATGATTCATTTTCCCTTGTGGGGACCTCTGCCTGGAATACAGAGGTATATCTTTCTAGAGTGAAACTCTCTTGGTACTTATTCTGTTCGCAGAATATACCAGCTAGAGTCCTCCTTTCCGTTTTTCACCAGTCGGTGTACGAGGTAATTCCGATTCTTAATTATTATCCTCAGATCTTTATTGAAGCTGTATTTAGCAGTCATGTGGTCTGACCTTATGCCAAACATGTTGCCTCAGATTACTGGCTAACCCGAAACCACGCCAACACCTCCGTATTCCGTTCCTCATGGATTAAAACTGCCTAGTAAAACAGTCCAGTTAAAACTGTCTTTTAATATTTTTTTCCATATCGTATATTCAATTAACTGCCTTTGCTGAGCCGCCAGTTCAACAACTTTTTTTTATTTCTTTGAACTCTATTAAAATTCTACTAATGAATTTCCAACTAATAGCCACAATAATACATTTACACATTTGGTTGTACTTTGTTTCATTTTAAAAATTTAATATCTACTAATAATTTATTGAGAAAATTACGAAATTTGCTATTTAGATTTTCTTAAATAGTAAATATGAAATTTGAATAATTCATTTGTTTTTTTATAGTTGTAAAAAAATATCTCTGATAATTTAACATTCCCTTTGATCCGAAATACATTTATACGACAAACGATCTTAGCGTGAGATCCCTTACCCTTGCTTTACTCTTGAAACTTCTCTGCAGCATCAGCGCCGTATATATTCGTTATTTTTGTTCCTTTATCCAGATATTCGCATTCTTGTCTTGGGGGACCTCCATCCTTCATATATTGTGAGATATACGGAGAAGGATCTATTCCCCAGACGACAGGAGTGCCAACCAAACAGGAAACGACGCCTCTACACGCGGGGAATGTTAGCATCAAACTGAAATATTGCAAACTCAAAGATTCAACCAATTTTCATATATTCACTTTATTGGAATAGTCTTGGATATTGTATATCCGGACTCGATACCTTTCAACGATATTTTTACGGCATTACAAACGAAAGAGACACATTCAAAATGTAATGGTTGACGCTATGTTTAAAATACAGAGCGATACAATAAAAATATTAATAATGATTATTTGTTGATGTAAAAAGTCAAAAATATATTCTGTTGCTAATTAGAAAAATGTTAATAAAATTTACCCCGTATTGCAATAAAAATATTTCACGTTGGTAAAGTTTATACCAACAATGGTGTAAGTTTTCCAAAACTTCCGCACTATCTGCCACCGTAAACAGCTCCAACCGAACTTTTATTGCTGATCCTAAATATCATTCCACATTATTCTGGAATAGGCTCCAGGCTTACATTTCAACAATCTACTCTTTTTTTTTCATTTTGGTGGATGTGTGTACTTATAGCTGAGGGGATCAAACACACGTGTATCCATACATATATTTTCCCACAGCGAATGGAAACGCGAAGTTTTGAGTCGGAGTTGGATTTGTAGGAATATACCTGAAACAATGAAGATTTACAGTTAAAAAATGTTTTTTGTATTATAAATATTTTGCATATTTGATGAATTTTTTTTCCAGGACTGTACGGTATTTGTTTAATATTAATAATATTTATTATTGAATTAAAAAGAAATGTTTTTATATGATTTATGTTATCTTTAATTTATTTATTAAAAAAAAACTATAATATTTCAAACATATTTTTATTAAAATATTAGTAATAATACTTATTGCACTTTAATAGCAAAGAATAATCTAAATACTACATATTTGAATGATATAATATAATAAAATTCGTTGAGAAATGTCAATGAAATTTATACCATTCGGAAGGTAATATGGAATTATAAATTTAGAATACATTTTAGTTTCTTCGAATTTAAAATTGTAATTATTATAACCAAACTAAAGAAATTTGTAGAATTTGAGAAAACAAATAAAAAAAGTAAATAGAATATCCGAAAGGAATCACAAAGAACATCATAATCATATGTGAAATTAATTTTATCACCCCTAACTTTTTCTTTTTTTCCTGTACCACAACTTTCCTTCCCTTAAATTCCCCCTTATCTACAGGCGCGCGCGCACTTATTAATAAACCATATTTCTTTCTTTTTTAATAAATAAAGTAATTATTATTACATTATGATTTAACTTTTGGTAAGTTGAACTTTGTTTTCTCCCCCCAGTCCTAAGAACGTTGTACTCCAGGCCTGATGACGGCAGTTCGCCGAAACTAGTCGCCAAGCCCCATTCTTATTAACTTTAATAAAAATTTTATCAGTAGACCACATTTGAGACAATGGATGATTTTTTTTAAGAATAATAATGTTTATTCGCTGTAAATATTACAATACGTAAGTGAATATACGGATAATGGATATTTTTATATTTATTTTATATTCTATTTTTTATTATTTTTGTATAATTTTTTTTTATATATATTTATCTTTTCGCGTTTTTTTTTGTTTAGAAAAATATGGAAGAATTCGAGATTTTTAGAGTGAATCCAATTTTTTTTATTATTTTTATAGCTTGAAAAGGTTTTGTTATTTTACTTTACCGACCCACCTCCGAGAAGAAAGTATTGTGAACGAGCTAAAAGAAAATTCGAGATAAAGATAGAAATATCTATTTTGAGTTCACCTGAGATGATTAAGACCATTTCCAGATGGAAGTCTGCCTGTCTGTCTGTCTATGTGTCTGTCTGTCTGTGTGTATTCTTCCCCGATGAAGGCCACACGTTTAATCCGAATGAGCTATTGTTTTTGTAGGACATCTGTCAAATGGAAGTATCACTATCAAAATATAACAGAAACAATATGTCATGGAATTTGACTTGCAATATGTCATTTGAAAGCTCTTGAAAAACTCTATACAGAACAGTAAAAATTATTTCTCCAACTATCACCTGTCAAAAAAAAAAAGCAAAATTTGAAACTTCAACATTAAATATCTGAAACAGTATACGGGAAAGTTTTGGGGCGACACAACCGGTTTTTTTAAATTTTTATAGATATTTTATTGAGACCTTTTAAATTTTTACAAAATTTTAAAATTTTTACATTTTTAAAATATTTGAAATATATACATATTTTTCATTGAAATTTTAAAATTTTTATCAAAAGTCCTGAAATTTTTGATCAAAGTTCTTGAAATTTTTGAAATATTTATAGTTTTTTTGTTGAAACTTTTGAAATGATTACAAAATCTTCAAATTTTACACATTTTTAAAATTTTTGAAATATTTAGATTTTTGACTGAAATTTTTTAAATTTGTGTCATAATTCCTGAAATTTTTTATCAAAGTTTTTGAAATTTTTGAAATCTAGATTTTTTTATTGAAATTTTTGAAACATTTAGAGGTTTTTTATTGAAATTTTTATCAAATTTCCTGAAATTTTTGATGTCAGTCCTAGAAATTTTTAAAATCTTTACAAAATCTGGAAGTTTATACAAGTTTTTAAAATCTTTATAGATTTTGTATTGAAACTTTTGACATTTTTAAAAAATTTCAAATTTTTTACACATTTTTAAATTTTTTTAAATATTTACACGTTTTTGATTGATTTTTAAATTTTTGTCAAAATTAGTGAAATTTTTTATCAAAGTTCTTGAAATTTTTGAAATCTAGATTTTTTATTGAAATTTTTAAAACATTTAGAGATTTTTTATTGAAATTTTTTAAATTTTTATCTTTCCTGAAATTTTTGATCACAGTTCTTGAAATTTTTGAAATCTTTACAAAACCTGGAACTTTTTGGAAATTATTTTAAACGAACAAAAAAAATGTGGAAGTCTGTCTGTCTGTGTGTATTCTTCCACGATAGAGGCCACACGATTAATCCGATTGAGCTGAAATTCGGTATATGGGTTTGTGTTACCCGTCGGAAGAACCCATTAGTTTTTGTACGACATCTGTCGATCTGAAGTGTCACGATCAGATGCAATATGTCACGGAATTTGACTTCCAATATGTCATTTGAAAGCCCTTGAAAAACTATATTCAGAAAAGTCAAAATTATTTCTCCAACTGTCACTTGTCAAAAAATAAAAAAATGTCATAATTTGAAACTTTAACACTAAATATATTTCGGGTGACATACAACCGATTTTTTTATTTTCAGGTAAGAGAAAATTTTGATTCATTATATGATGTTTCATACCCTTTTATTCCATAGATTTCAGGTTCTCCCACCTGAAAGGTTTCTGATAGAATAATTATTTCGAAATCTTTTATAATTTGGCTTAAATATACATTTTTTGAAACACTCCTTATATTAGTGTGAAAAATTTCCAATTGAATTTTTCAAAAAATCATTAAAATCTGTTACTCCTTTTATCAAACGAGCTTTAATTGGCATATTATTATATTGCTTGATAAAAGTATCCATCTTTTACAAACTAATGTTCAATTAAAATATAAAAAAAAATTCTTAAATAGATTATTTATTTTATTTTTATTTATTTAAAAATTTAATGAAATATACTAGTCTGTTTTACTTCTTTTTATTTATCGCTATTTTTTTATGGTCTATCAGAAGCAGATTGCTTTCTTGTTCTAGTTGTTATTCCTTCTTTTATCTTCTGCCTTTCAATTTCTGCGTCCTTTGAATTACTTCCTGTTTCACTCGTTTCCTCATCTAATTCATCGGCCGTATAAGGTTTATTATTTATAAAAAGTTTATCGCTTTTTATGTAACACTTGTCTTTATTCTTGGATCTTATTTCTTTTAAATGCTTCATTAGGACTTTATTCTTTTCTTGTTGGCTTCTGGTTAGATCGTTAGTAATCGTGATATTTCTTCCTTTTAATTTCATGCATGCAATTTTGAAGAATTTTGACTTTAGATGTTTGCCCTATTTTAAGTGAATCTTTTCCTATAGTACCTCCAATTAAATAAAGGTCACTGATATCGTTAGTGCTAATGTTCAATTCCAGTAACGCTACTAAATTGTTTTTCTTTAGTTGTCTTTCCAATTACTCGACTTTTCCTTTAAGTTCAGTATTTTTTCTAACTTTTTTGTTTTTTTATGTCTTCTATAATTTTATCCATTATTTTTAATTAATTTATTTGATGTAGCAACAGTGTTTAATGTGCTTTTGTCTAATTCTATGAAATGTCCACGGTTCAAAGGTTAATAGATATCGGTACTTAATATTTTGCAGTTTATTGCTGTTTATTAATAATTTTATTGAAAGTCATTTTACTTACTGTTTTTATTATCATATGCACCTATTTCTATGTTAATTTTGTTAATTTTTTGTAACTTATTACGTACTAATATTAATAGCACCTTTTTTTTTAAGTACTATACCACGTTGCCATGAATTTAAAGATTTATTAATTAATAATTCCACATCCACTCACCCAACCAGTTCCCAGACCACCATAAGAGTTTTCTGTATTGTTGGTTTGTGTTAATTGTTGTTTGTAAATTACAAAAATATTCATTATTTTGAGATAAAGATAATGTACAAAATCTTATATAATTGAATGCACCTAGAAGAGATATGTAAAAGTCTATATTTTATTTCTATCTTTATAAAATCTGGATTTTTGATATTTTACAATTTAATTAAATAAGGAAAATAGAAATCTCTATGCGAAGTAGGGCGACTCCACGTGTGTAAATTTAAAGAGAAGGATAACAAGAGTTAGAAGGCACTTGCCATTCACTTCGAGCATCGAGATTCTGATATTTACTATTCAATATTCGAAACCTAATTTTTTCTCTTTTGCCAAGTCCCGGCTTCGGAATATAAAACCCAGCATGTATATATGAGATATATGGGCGTCGTAAGTTTGGCATCAGTCAAGAGTTGTGCTGTCGAATCTTGATACAATCGCCCAACCAAACATTCGCGAATATTACGTTTGCCTTCATGCGAAATTTGTTGTGACACACTATACAACACACATGCTACTGACATTTCTTCGTTTTATATTCTCTGTATCTACATATCCCATTTGTATTATAACCAATCCTGGAAGCAGAAATGCTCCGTCTCTTTTTAGTTATAGATTTTACAAGTTTTCTTTTTCCTTTTCGTCGGATGAAATTTTCTCTGAGTTGTTCGGATACACATATGTCTGATATTGCCGTAACAAAATGCGTTAGTGTTTTCTTATGTATGGAAATTTAGATTTCTCCAAAGTTCAATACAGGAAAATTCTAATACATCTCATATCAAAAATTTAACAATTATTATTTTAACATTATATATATTTAAATTAGTAACGTGGGGATTCGGTAAAAAAATTTCACACCGAAATATTAAAAAAAATACTAGGACAATGACGGTTTTTGATGGTAAATCTAAATGTCATTTTAATATAAACGTCAAAAAATTTCCAGTGTAATTTTATGCTCCATTACTTCAAGGAGGAGAAAAATTTCCGGAAATTTTTTTAGTTGCTATAGTAACGATACATAATACAGACTTTTAATTGGTCGAAAATTTTAGGTGTGAAATTTTCACCAAAAGATTACTTTTTTGACGTTACTTGTTATCCAAATTTTAAAATAAGCCCAAACAATATACAGGGTATTAAATCCTGGTTAATCTTTAGACTCTCCTAGAATGTGCATTTAAAAAAATAGTTGTAATTGAAAGAGTAATTACATTAAAAAATATATATGTTAAATTATGCGTACGTCACTAAAGTTGTGATAGGTCATATCAAATTTGATCCGAATGATACCTACGGTATTATTTCGAGATCCGCAGTGTTGCCAATAATACTATAATTTATAGTATTTGTAAGATAAAGAATTTTTTACCTCCAATTTTTATTACTTTTATCGACGTTTCCGAGCCTCGGAAAAGGTAAAAAGAATAAGGCGGTCTATTTTTAACAAAATTTATTTAAAATATTTTTCCTGGTTTCAAAAATATGAAAAATAGCTTTTTTTTGAGGCATTTTACTACTTTTTTTTTAATTTAAGTGCTTAAAATGCATTTTGGGTTTTTTAACATTTCGGTGGTAAAATGCATAGTTGCTTTTTTTCAAATTTCACTGGAAAATTGCATGTTGCGTTTTTTCAAATATCAGTGTAAAATTGCTTTGCTGCTTTTTTAAATTCGTGTGTAATAATTCGAGGTTCCAAAATGCGATGTTTCTTAGTTTTTAAAAAATTGTGCTTAAAAATGCATCGTTGCTTTTTCAAATTGTGGTGGAAAACTGCATTGCTGCTTTTTTCAAAATCCGTGTTTGGAAAAATGCATTTTTCATATTATTTAAATTTGAGTGTCGAAAAATATATTGTTGCTTATTTTTCCAAGTTCTAGTAAGCACAAATGCATTGTTGCTTTTTCAAAATTCTAGTGGAAAACAGCATCGTCGCTTTTTTCAAATTCGGTTATAAAAAATGCCTTAAATTCAAATGTCGAAAAACGTACTGTTGTTTATTTTTCAAAAATTTGTTGTATATTTTTTAAAAATCAAGTACTTAAAAATGCATTATTGCTTTTTTCAAATTCCGGTGGAAAACTGAATTATTGCTTTTTTTCAAAATCCGTGTTTGAGAAAATACAATTTGCTTATTATTTAAATTCGAGTGTCGAAAAATGCATTGCTGCTTATTTTTTCAAATTATAGTGGAAAAATGGCACCTATGCTGTCTTAAATTCAAATGTCGAAAAACGCATTGTTGTTTATTTTTTAAAAATTTGTTGTATATTTTTTAAAAATTAAGTACTTAAAAATGCATTGTTGCTTTTTTCCAATTCCGGTGGAAAACTGGATTGTTGCTTTTTTTCAAAATCCGTGTTTGGGAAAATACAATTTTCTTATTATTTAAATTCGAGTATAGAAAATTGCATTGCTGCTTATTTTTCCAAATTTTATTGGAAAAATACACAGTTGCTTTTTTTCAAATTCTGGTGGAAAATTGCACTGTTGCTTTTTCAGTATGTAGAAAAATGCCCCAAATTCTTCGAAAATCTCATTGTTGCTTACTTTTAAAAAATGTTAGTATTAAAAATGCATTGTTGCTATTTTCAAATTCCGGTTGAAAACTGCATTGTTGCATTTTTTCAACATCCATATTTGAAAAAATGCATTTTTCTTATTATTAAAATTTTAGTGACGAAAAATATAGTGTTGCTTATTTTTCCAAGTTCTAGTGCGCAGAAATGCATTGTTGCTTTTTCAAAATTCCAGTGGAAAACAGCATTGCTTCTTTTTCAAAATTTAAGTGCTTAAAAATGCACTGTTGTTTTTTCAAATTCCGGTGGAAAAATGCATTGTTGGTTTTTGAATTTCGAATGAAAAATGGGAGTGTAATAAATACATTATTGTATATTTTTTTAAAATTCCAGAGGAAAACTACACTGTTGCTTTTTCAACATTGTGTGTAGAAAAATACCTCAAATTTGAATATCGAAAAACGCCTTGAAGTTTTTTTTTAAATTTAGGTACTTAAAAATACATTGTTGCTATTTCAAATTCTACTCGAAACTGCATTGTTGCCTTTTTTCAAATTCAAGTGGAAAACTGCATTGTTGCTTTTTTTAAACTCGTGTATGCGAAAATGCCTTAAAATCAAATGTTCCAGTACGCAGAAAAGCATTGTTGCTTTTTTCAAATTTCAGTGGAAAAATGTAGTCGTTTTTTTTATTTCAGTGGAAAAATGCATAGGTGATTTTTTTCATATTCCAGTGAAAAACTGCACTGTTGCTTTTTCAGCTTTGTGTATTAAAAAATGCCCCAAATTCGAGTGTCGATTATTTTTTCAAATTTAAGTGTTTAAAAATTCATTATTGCATTTTTTCAAATTCTGGTGGAAAACTGCATTGTTGCTTTTTTCAAAATTAGTATTTGGAAAAATGCATTTTTCTTATAATTCAAATAATGTCAAAAAAAATTTTTTTATCAAAATTAAATAAAAAAATGATCTTCGTTGTTTCTGGTTTCGTGATAGAAATAAATACCGAGTGTCTCACTTAACTTTTTTTGGTTTTGATCACTTATTTTTTTGAGAATAGAATTATGCGGTTTTCGTCGGTTTTATTGAAAATTATTAATTAATTATTAATCTTTTGATTTGACTGGGAAATAGGGCAAGTTTGTTATTTTAACACCCAGTATATTTTTAGCCTAACGTGTAAAAATAGATATTCAACTTTATTTTTAACAAAATTATACTAAAAAAATACTTTTCGTCATTTCTACTATCCTGGAAGGAAAAAATAGATTTTAAATTAACAGGATTATGAAATGTTATACATATAAACATTTTTTCTTAAAGTCCAATCACAGTAAAAAAATCACTTAAGTGTATTAATTATTTCCTGAACTTATACTTAATTGATTTAAAAATGTAAGTTATGGTGAAAATGTTATTTTAATTATGTTTTATTCTATTTTTTGCACTAATAATTATTGCTCTATATCAAGGTAAAATTTATATACATTTTTAAATCTGTTAATTACATTGCGAGTAAATATTATGTAACCAATTATACACCTTGTATAATTCTTGTATAAATCTATTATATGTGTTCATATTTGAAGTTTAATCAAATTAGAGTGAAGTAGTGTATTTGTAAATGAATTCAAAGTGGTTGTAAACACAAAGAAACAATGTTTTATAGAAAAAGTATTGAACAAATATTACATAGATTTTCATCGTATATGACTAAGCACATAACGTTAAGTGGAAACAATTTCTTTTTAATCTAATTAAGAACTATCAGAATTTATCAACTAAAGTTTTTTGTCCATTAAGTTAATAACATTTTTGTTAATCCTAAATAATAGAAGCTTTTTAAAAGTCGGTATACAAAAGCGTTTTTCTGCGTTACTGAAATCGTAGCTCACTCAAAACGCATAACGGCTGTGCCAGATTTATAGAGTCGCAAGCTGTATTATATTGGCCATATTTTTAATATCACTGAAGTATCTCAATGATATCTTAGGGGTTTTTTATCCCTATCTATAATTTAATAAATCGGAAAACAACTTTCATATATTTATTCTTTAGCTTATAATTATATTTTTAACATTGGTTGACTTTCGTCGACGACCGATACCTAAAAAACCCGACTTAGTAATAAAAACAGATATCAGTGGTGTAGTACACCACAATATCTCCCCTCTTAAAAAATATATATATATAATATATATGAAAAATCGTATTTGTACAAGATAAAACTTATTACAAATTTAAACGATTCACTGGTTTACAAATTCTTTTCGGACTTAAATTAGGATCACTTCTAATAGTTTTATTCACTACCACATTATCATTTAATGAACTATTACTATCATTTATTTGCCTAGCAATATTAGGGCTTCACACGAGGACGATACTTTTCTCGGATCGTAAAACCCAGACGAGAGGGAGACGAAACCTTTTTGAAAATTATTTAGGCGATACCGAGATCCAGTCTCATTTCTGGTCTCGTTCAAAATAAACTAGCAAGCAGTATAAACATTTAATTTTTTTTATAATAAAAAAAAAGTCTGCATAGGATACAATACATTTACGAAATCTAAAATCTGGTTAACCATCTTATAATTTTGGACTTCAGTTACAGCAAAAATGCCGTTTAGTGTAGGTGTCAATAATGTTAATAATAATAAAAGGCCGATATTAGATGAAAGTGAAATTGAACCAGTTAATAAATTGTGTTTAAGAGCTTTTGGAACCGCCGCCATTATGATACAAAATGCGGTTTCGTTTTACGGGCTTAATAATTAATGAAATTAGTTTTTGTTTGAAGAAACATGTTTATAAAGTCTAGGTTAATACCGGAGCTTCAAAATAAATTGTTAAAAAAAAAATAAAATTTAAGTAATTTTTATTTATTGCTTTTAATTTAAAAAATAGTGAACAATATTAATAATGCTTTGTTTTTTCTCCTATATATTTTGTAAAACGAAACCTAGTATTTAAATAAATAATATTCGACATGCGCAAAGTGAATGTCAGGTCCTCGTTTAATGGTTGGGCTAAAATCGGAGACTTTCAATTGGTGAGCCATCGATTTAGTGGTTGCATCTCGATCACTTTTTTAAAACTTACGTCTTTTGTTTCCTCAAACAGCCGATCTTGTACTGGACCTTCATCATACCCGATCACAAAATGATCTCTGAGCACGAGATCCAATTCACTCAGTTTAAATTCACATAATACTGCCAAATTTCTTAAACCATTCTCGCCAGGTTTCACTAAGAAGTTTATGCGAATTATAAAACGTATATCGTGCTGAAAATATTCCAACACTAGGTTTAAAATGTTTTGCTAGTAATAGTATTATTTCTGAATATTTCTTCTCTTCAGGCGAAGACAGATTTATGTGACACCAAAATGATAGATAGTCACGCCATCTATCGTATTGGTTAGGTTAGGTACCGGTACCCCATCAACCATCATAATGTTTAGGGGGGAGCGGGCACCTCGCAATATGATGGTTGATGGCTTACTCCATCTGACGGCAATCCAAGTTGTACTTGGAGACGCGTTTACAGAATTGTATTCTGCTAAACGCACTGCCCGGTTGGTACTCATCAACCAATACGATAGATGGCGTGACTATCTATAATTTTGGTGTCACATAAAAATAGTTGGGGTATATAGAATAAATTTTTGAAACTATGCATTCCGACCAGTGTTGCCGATTGGCGGATAAATATCCGATTTGCTGATAATTTAAGACTGTGCCGGATAATTTTCTCACCCATCCGAAAATCGGACAAAAAACGGATAATTTTAAAGCTGACGTGATACCGTAAAATTAATATTAATATTTTCAGATGACAACGGTAAATATGGGATTTTACAAGGCAAGGTATTATTTTGAATTTGTCAACAATGTTGTAGATTCTTGAAGGCAAAAATGACAAGATTTTGACATTCATTGGTTTGGATTAGAGAACATGGCGCTTTCTAGTCCTCAGCCACGTGGAACTTCGAAGGTCGAAGTTATTTGTCTCTACCGACACAGCGTGGGGTTAATTCGGCAGGTTCATTTTTTTAATAAAAACCCATGGCCGAAAGAATTTTCCGGATTGGCCGTACCGTTCTCTAGTTATCGTGCCTACGGAGATCCACACACCCACCCAGACAGACTTTATTTTCGCGGAAAATCTATTTTCTCCACGTTTCATGACATTTTAAGTCATTTTTAGCAAAACATCTAACTTTTGCTCATTCATTACCATAAAATATATAAAATTGCGTTCTAAAATCTATACCAACAAAAAATAACATGTACAAACAATAATTTAATAAATTTAAAAAATAGGAGAATTTCGGGCAAAATCGGATAATTTTAAATTGAAAGGAGGATCTTTTCATTTCATCCATAGGCAACAATTCCGACAAAGTGCCACTGAAGATTCCTATAAGGATGAAACATGTATGGTAATGGTCGGAATGTATAGTTTCGAAAACTTATTCTATTTGTTTTTGAAGACAGATTCTGCACTAATTTATATGCATCTTCGCTGAGTGCATTTAGTAAAATCGCTCCTTTCCATTTGTCATCTTCTATTTGATTTGCTAGGAAATAATTTTTTCTACGATTGTAAAGATAACTTCAAGTTTCATATGCGCCATAGAATTAAGAAACATACCTAGTTGTATATGAAACGTGGGAAATGGTTCATTTCCTACGTGTAAGAGAACTAGACAGGCATTCATAAAACTTATACTGACATCAACTGACATTTCTAAAATGAGCAATGAAGTCAAGTTGTCAAATAATAATATAAACTGTTTGTATGCTTTCATTTTGCAAATAAGAAATACATAATCGTAGAAAAAGTATAGTATATAACTCGCGCGAAAATCGCATGTCCCATTCGTATTTCCATGCTACAAACTCTTCAATACTTTACTCGTGGGACATGCATATCATTTTGCGCTTGTTATACAATATACTATTCCAATCGTCTATAAAAGATAGACCAATCTGAAATTGTAGGGCCGAATTCCCGTAAATGTTCGGTGCCGGCCATTTCAGGTTCAATCAAAATAAAAAAAAACTGCACGTGGAATTTTTTATCCATGTCTATAATTTAATAAATCGGAAAAGAAACACTACTTGTTATTTTAAACAACTTCAGTATATTTATTCTTTATATTCTTAACACTGGTCGACTTTGTCGACGACCAATATCCAAAAAACCAGACTTAGTAAAAAAACAGATATCAGTGGCGTAGTACACCAGTCTCCATCAGAGAATAAGCTAAAAGTATGACCAGCTTTTTCAGCATTTACGTTATGCTTACAAGCGCAATAAACTAACAGTTAACGGTCTTAATTACTCGATAAATAGTAATCAATAGTTTTGTTTGTTAAATCGTTTTTTAATAAATATTATAATTGATTTAAATTATCGAATTAAAACTTTACAATTATCTATATTTCCCATTTTTTTATTAGATATTTGTGTAAAATTAGAATGAAAATAAATACAGAAATTTACTTCTATGAGCTCTTCAAATATCTTGAAAATGTGATTATGAATGAAAATACAGTTGTGTACAATTTTTAGTAATGCATCTCTATAAATACAGAAACACCCCTATTTGAAGATATAACAATAAGGATTGACTAGTGGTATTGACAAGGGGTCAGTCGACAAAAAGCGTCATTTTCAGACATCCCATCGCCGGAACTAGAGTGGATTCCGTTCACCGAACCGAATTTCCAATCGATGATTGGCTACCCGTCCTTCGTTCACTCGGTTCACCCCCTCATATCAAACTAGACTTTTACGGATGTGCATCGCCCCCACGCAACTATTATTCGTAAACACGAATTGTAAATTGTGTTCTCCGGCCACGTCAATACATCCGACGAATATTAAAGAGACGAATATGGCTGTTTTTTCGTCTTTATTCTTGGAAACTCGATGATCCTTTCGATTCAATATATTGATCGGAACATACGGCGTTTCTCACATTTATGATCTTAAGTTAACAAAAACTTATTAATATTTTGGTGTAGACATACAAGGTGTTGAAAATTTCAATGTACAAGGTAAGCAAATAAGAACGGCCGTCGGCCATATCTTCGGATCGGATTGTAGTACAACTTTGGAAAAAAAAAATTTATAACAAAAGTGGCCACGAGAAAAACCTGTAAATTATTTATAGAATTGTAGGTCCGCCGGTAGAGGGCGTTTTTGAATAAAAAATATTTAAAAAGCCAAATTTTTGAAAATTTGACCAATTAAGAAGCATAACGAAAACTATTACCGTATTCTTCAAAAAAATATGCGTATATTTCATTATAAAAGTTTTGGTCTAACTATCAAAATAAGAGGTAGGGTAGAGTGGGAACTTTGTTATGAAAAAACGACCATAACTCCGATTCTCCTTAACCGATCTTTGCAAATTTAGTCTTGTTAAAAAAAGCTCTTTTCCACCAGTGTAATGGTTATATTATCAACTCCACTCAGTAAGTAACGTGCCGAGATATCTTAATAAATGTGTAAATGTTTTGAATTTTTTGTCAACCTTCAAATAAACTAGTTAGCCTTGATGGAAATAAGCAAATTTTGTCCTGTTGAAAAGGCTTTACATTGGCCTATCTGCAGTAATTAAAACTATTCTCATAATAATGTTACCGTCCTCGCTGAAGGGCGTTACCTATAAGGTAATTCTTATCAATATAATGGGACAAATAATGTTTGACATATTGTATAAATCATAGCCTACTTGATTTCAACTGGCAATTCATTACCTATTGTAAGTATTAAGATATACTGAACATGGTTATTCTTGAGCAATTTCCATAACAGATATTTTTCTTTCAGTTTATAATAATATTAATTTAATTGAAATTATATAGGCAGAATTCTACCTAGTTATTTTTTATTGTAGGTACGCCAAAAAAAATTGATAAGAATTACCTTATGGGTAATGCCCTTCAGCGAGGACGGTAACATTATTATGACAATATTTTTAATTACTGCACATAGACCAATGTAAAGCCTTTTGACAAGACTTAATTTGTTTATTTCCGTTGAGGCTATAACTAATCTACTTGAAGGTTGACAAAAAATTCCCAAAATTTACACATTTCTTAAGATATCTCGGGATAGGAAAAAGATATCGACATGTAGTTTTTGCCATTGCGTTCCTAATTTCGTGTACTTTTATATTCTGTTATTAAAACTGCATGTTTCCATTTAATATTTAATTTTCTAAAAAACTTTAAATAACGCCCTCTGACGTGCACGTTACTTACTAAGTGGAGTTCAGAATATAAATATTACACTGGTGGAAAAGAGCTCTTTTTAACAAAACTAAATTTGCAAAAATCGGTTAAGTAGAATTTGGAGTTATGGTCGTTTTTTCATAACAAAGTTCCCAATCTCCCCTACCTCTTATTTGGATAGTTAGACCAAAACTTATTATGAAATATACGCATAATTTTTTGAAAAATACGGTAATAGTTTTTATTATGCTTCTTAATTGGTCAAATTTTTTAAAATTTGACTTTTTAAATATTTTTTATTCAATAACGCCCTCTACCGGTGGACCTACAATTCTATAAATAATTTCCAGGTTTTTCTCGTGGCCACTTTTGTCATTAAAATTTTCTTTCCAAAGCTGTACTACAAAAAACGGATCCGAAGATATGGCCGACGGCCGTTCTTATTTGCCCACCCGGTACACTATTGGGATTTCGTTAACCGTTATAGATACAAAGTTGATTAAATTGGAAAAAATTTGCATATTATCAAGACAAATTTACCGGATTTTGAAAAATTTTAATGTCAGGTCCGGTTTCAGAGATATTTGCTTAAAACCAAAATTGTCGATTTTTTCGATTTTTCCATTTTTACCCTTTTTCTGAGGAACATTTATGATCTTGAGTTTTTTTAGCTGTATGGGAGCCCCACTTGAAAAATTTCAAAAATATTTTTTATAGTTTATATGGCTTTGGGTTAATAAGATACATATACTGTGAAAATTTATTTAACACGTTTTAATAGTATCGATAGTTTTCTTGTTACAGGGGTTAAACAAAAAATTATTTATTAAAATCTACAATTGTCTAAGTTATTTTGTTTAATTAAAAAATATATTAAAATCTATTTAATACCATTAAAAACAGAATAAAAAAATTCTATATATGGGAATTTTTCAAAATTTTTAAGCAAAAATTGTGACCTTAAGAAAGGGGAGAGACCAAAATGAGAAAAAATATAGTTATGGTCTCTCCCTATTTTCAAAACCACAATTTTTTATCTAAAATTTTGAAAAAATTCACTTATATAGAATATTTTTTTCTCTTTCTATCAACATTTAACACGTTTTAATAGTATCGATAGTTTTCTTGTCACAGGGGTTAAACAGAAAATTATTTATTAAAATCTACAATTATCTAAGTAATTTTGTTTAATTAAAAAATTTATTAAAATCTATTTAATACCATTAAAAACAGAATAAAAAAATTCTATAAATAGGAATTTTTTCAAAATTTTTAAGCAAAAATTGTGACCTTAAGAAAGGCGAGAGACCAAAATGAGAAAAAATTTAGTTATGGTCTCTCAATATTTTCACAACCACAATTTTTTATCTAAAATTTTGAAAAAATTCACTTATATAGAATATTTTTTTTCTTTCTATCAACATTTAACACGTTTTACTAGTATTGATAGTTTTCTTGTTACAGGGGTTAAACAGAAAATTATTTATAAAAATCTACAATTGTCTAAGTTATTTTGTTTAATTAAAAAATCTATTTAATACCATTAAAAACGGAATAAAAAAATTCTATAAATGGGAATTTTTTCAAAATTTTTAAGCAAAAATTGTGACCTTAAGAAAGGGGAGAGACCAAAATGAGAAAAAATATAGTTATGGTCTCTCCCTATTTTCACAACCACAATTTTGTATCTAAAATTTTGATAAAATTCACTTATATAGAATATTTTTTTCTCTTTCTATCAACATTTAACACGTTTTAATACTATCGATAGTTTTCTTGTTACAGGGGTTAAACAGAAAATTATTTATTAAAATCTACAATTATCTAAGTAATTTTGTTTAATTAAAAAATTTATTAAAATCTATTTAATACCATTAAAAACAGAATAAAAAAATTCTATAAAATGGAATTTTTTCAAAATTTTTAAGCAAAAATTGTGACCTTAAGAAAGGGGAGAGACCAAAATGAGAAAAAATATAGTTATGGTCTCTCCCTATTTTCACAACCACAATTTTGTATCTAAAATTTTGATAAAATTCACTTATATAGAATATTTTTTTCTCTTTCTATCAACATTTACAGGGGTTAAACAGAAAATTATTTATTAAAATCTACAATTATCTAAGTTATTTTGTTTAATTAAAAAATATATTAAAATCTTTTGTCTTTTGCATTTGAAGGTGTGCTTAAAAAAACTGAAATTAGATTTGCAAATTTATTTTTTTAAATCACACGTTAAATTATATTATTATTATTAGTATGATTATTATTAATATTATTTTTATTATTCTTATTATTTTTATTATTCTTATTATTTTTATTGTTCTTATTATTTTTATTATTCCTATTATTTTTATTGTTATTATTATTTGCCAAAAAATATATTTAAAAACTAAAAGAAAACATGAAATATTTCAAAATGTTTTTATTTATTACATTTTTAAAAATTACAATTATTATATTACAAAACATTTATACAAAAATTTACATATTAATACTTATTACAAAAATTGTTTGGTAGTGTAACAGATACATTTTATAAAATTTATTCTGGTTATTTTTTTTGTTTCATACATAACCACTAGGTTTTGCAAATTTTTTAATTTATTTTTGACTTCTTTGTCTTTGATCTTAGTGTCCGGTTGACGGATAGAATTAAGTGACCTTTTCAGCAATACAGGTAAAAAGGGTCGTTCGGTGCCCGGTTGACATCCGCCATTAAAATACTTGGACCACATAATCTTTTTGACTATATAATTTTTATTATAAAATTTAATACAATATTTTGAATTTAAGTTTGCCTATTATTAACATTGTTTAATCATTAAAAATAAAATAAACCAATTGTTCGTAAAAAATGTCTATCTTAAAGACGCAACTCTTTTGTGTAGACCATTTAATAGCCCTATTCATTTCAAACCTTCTGTTTGGTTCCCACTTTTCTTCAATTTTCTCCAGCTTGTTGCCATCATCATCTTTAAAGCTAATCGACCAAATTACAGGATTTCATTACGTCGACCGCACATTCTCTTGGGACCGCTATACACGAAAGCTAAGAAAAAAACCGACAAACCGGACCAATAAAAATATCTCTCAAACTTCTTTCTGCTTTACTTCCGTTTACAACTGCGACTATTCGTCGAAGGCACGTCGTAATTAGCCGTTTTATGGGCTCATCGGCAATAATCACTCTTTGCCGACAAGAAGTGAAGTGCTTGGGTAAATAACCGGAAACACTCTTTGGGTTTTACCTGAGTTAGAGATGGCACATACAATTTTTTTTCATTTTAACGAGAGTGCAGTCTACCACAATGAAATTTTTTTGTGTCAATTTTTATAAGTACCATAATAAAAATAATAATTTATTAAATCCAAAAGGTTATCCATATCTTAAATACAAATAAAACACAAAATCAGGTACCACAATAGTTAAATTTGTATTACAAGGCAAGGCAACTAGTTTCGGTCACAGACCATCATCAGGACTATAGATACAAAACGTTCAAGCTCAACTTACCATTATTTATTAATATTCGAGGGAAAATAATAATATTTTATTTATAGTAAAATTAATTATGAAATATACATGGTACTTGACAAAATTCAAAAAATTATTACTTAAAAACTATATATAGAAAATTGTTAAAATAGAGACATTGTAAAAAAGCTAAAAGCTTTGCTTATTATTAGCATGGGGCCGAAAGCCAATAATAAAAAAATCTGGTGTGGCCAGCACATGACCTCTCGCCATTTTTGAATCAAAAATTTACAGGTTGACACAAAAAAGTATGAAAAAAAATTATATTTTTGTAAATCTGGCAACAATGGCAAAAGTTTAGAAAATTTTAATGAGATGAAAATAAACTATAGGGTATACAAAATATATGTGTAAAACTTAATTGCCGTTTTGTATAATAATGGCGTCATCACCCATAGCAACTGCCACTTCCGGTTGTGCGATTGGCACCAAAATCTAATCAGATCTAATCTAGAGTATCAGAATCCTGTATGCAAAATTTCAAATGTTTTTATTCAGTAGTTTTTGAGTTATCGTTACTACAACATCCATCCAAACACACACACACACACACACACACACACACACACACACACACACACACACACACACACACACACACACACACACACACACACACACACACACACACACACACACACACACACACACACACACACACACACACACACACACACACACACACACACTAACACACTAACACACACACACACACACACACACACACACACACACACTAACACACACACACAGACATCATCGCGAAAATATTAAAATCGTATTCTAGGGACCCCAAAACGTGTTTATCAATTGAAAACTCACTACCCAATTTTTAGCATGATTCCTATACCTCTCTTATCTGAAGGGCGAGAGGTAAAAATTGTGCTCAAAGTGGTAAGTCACCCTAAGTGGGGGCAAACTAAGGAAAAAGGACCTAGCATGGTCCAGGTAACTTCGCACCAAGAGAAAATTAAATTAAACCGCAGCACGACCCATTGGTTAACTACCATGGATGAGACTGATAAGATGGATGAGCGTGTTGCCAAATGACAATCGTAAAACGTGAGAGTAAATGACGCAGTAAAAATAATGGTAATGATATATTGTGAAATAAAATTAACAACTGTAAATTTGAAGATAAAATTTAAACAAAGTATTATTAACAATTTTTAAATTATTATTATTAAACAATAAATAAAACAAAAGATTATAAAACACTTGATAGAGAGAAGGTACAGGTACCATAGGAAAGACGAAAAAGAATAACAAAAAAGAAGAACGTAAAAGAAGAGAAAGAAGAAGAAAATAGGAATAAAAATAGGTTAGGGCAAAGATGAGAAAATGTAAATTAAGGGCCCAATGAGAGGAAGGAGCTGTAAACTTGGAAGAGGGATGAACTAAAAAAAGGAGAGAAGTTGTAAAAAAGGTTGACAGCACAACTTTTTTATTGTCGGCTCTCATGTGGGTCTTATCAGCCAATAAGCAACGCTTTTGGCTTTTTAACAATATCTCTAATTTAATTTTGTATATACACATAGTATTTAAATAATAATTTTTTCAAGTACTATGTATATTTCATAATTAATTTTACTACCCTTAACGGATCTCTTTTGTATAGTTAAAGTTTATATGCAGAAGCTGTGCAGGAAGCTAAAATTAATATATAATATGTGTTATAAATAAATTAAATTAGATGAAATATACCATTCATTTTTTATTTCAAATATTCGACTACTTTTCTTTATCGGTACGATAAAAAACAGGAAAAAAGAACAGGAAAAAAGCAGGAAAAATATGGGAGAATAGGAAAAAAGAGAAAAAATTAGGAAAAAAAGGAAAATATAATCAAAAACAGTATAAATGGGTAAAATTGGAAAACTCATAAACAAACAGTAAAAAATTGGAAAAATATAAAAAAATAGGAAAAAAATAAATTAGGAAAAAAGGAAAAACACGAAAATGTAGGCAAAAAAATACAGGAAAAATAGGAAAAAATAGAAAAATAAATAGGAAAAAATGTTAAAATATAAGAAAAAATGGGAAAAAAATAAGAAAAATAGGAAACAATAGGAAAATATATCAAGAAATTGGAAAAAATAGCAAAAAAATTGAAAAACATGAAAACACAGGCAAAAAAGGAAAAATAGGTAAAACGGAAAAGCTAGAACACATATTAAAAAATTGGAAAAATATAAAAAAAATAGGGGAAAATATAAAAAAATAGAAAATCAGCGAAAATAGAGAAAAAACCGATAAAAATCGCAAAAACCAAAAAAATGTCGCTAAAAAGCACAAGAAAAAGTCGTAAAAAAATTTCAAAGAAAGTAGTGAATATAAGCGCAAAAAATCGAAACAAAATTCCAAAATAAAATCGCAAAAAAATCCCAAAAGGACGCAAGAAATCTCAAAAAATGGCAAAAATAAATTTCAAAAATTGGGAAAAAATCGGATAAAACAACCGAAAAAATTGTAACCTCCTAAAAAATTTTTTAAAAAAATACAAAATTCGTAACAATTGAAATAAATCGTAAACGTCAGAGGCATAAGAAAGAAATGAGGAAAAACCAGAAAACAAAAGAGATATAAAAAACACAACATTGAGAAACAAATAAAAAATGTAAAAAACCGGAAAAAAACCAAAAAAAGCAAAAAAAAACACTAAAATTGCATAAAACGAAAAAAAAGTCGACAAAAACAGCAAAAAAAATTGCAAAAAAATGCAAAAACCGGAAGGGTTAAGAAAAATTAAAAAAATTGAAAGATTTGAATAAATCACAAATAATTACAATTAAATAAAACAAAAACGATAAAAAAGCTCAAAAAAACCGCAGAAAATAAACGCAAAAAATGGTAAAAAAATTGCTAAAAACAACCAAAATACCGAAAAAAATTGTAAACATCTAAAAAAACTAAAAAAAATCAAAAATTGGGAACATTTGAAGTAAATCGAAAAAAATTGGAAAAAAAAACAAAAACAGTAAAATATGGGCAAAAACAGGAAAAATGGGAAAAAAATGAAATAACTTCAAAAATTTATCAAACATTTTAAAAAAACATTCAAAAATGAACTACAAAAATTTTAAAAATTTTTAAGAACTTAAAAAATTTATCAAATATTTAAAAAAAAAGATTTCAATTCAATACAAACTGAATTTTCGTAATTTTCGGAAATATATCAAAAATTTTTTATAAAATACGAAAAAAAAAAGTTAAAAACATCAAATTATATCAAAAATTTCAAAAATATATCCAAATTTTCACAAAACTTAAAAAATTGCAAAAATATCAACAAAACCGAAAATTTTAAAAATGTCAGAAATTTCAAGAATTTTAAACATTTCGAAAATGTCAGGAATATATTTCAAAAGTAGTAAAAATTTCAAAAAATGTAAAAATGGTAAAAATTTTTATTTGTATGAATTTGTAAAAAATTGTACAATATGTAAAAATTTGTAAAGAAATAATATTTAAAATTGTTGATTTATCAAATATTTCAAAAAAAATCAAAAATTTAATCAAAAACTGAATTTTCGAAATTTTAGAAAATTATTAGAAATTTCAAAAAAATTTAAAAAACAAAAAAAAAAGTTAAAAAGTTAAAAGCATCAAACTTAATCGAAAATTTGAAAAATGTGTCCAAAAGATCAAAAAACATTAAAAAACTGCAAAAATATCAAAAAATACGAAAATTTAAAAAAATTCAGAAATAACAATTTTAAAATGTCAGGAATTTAAAAAATTTCAAAAAATAGTAAAAATTTCAAAAATTGTAAAAATTGTAAGAATTTGTAAAAAATTGTAAAATACGTAAAAATATGTAAAAAGAAATAACAAAATATTTAAAATTGTTTATTTACGATGCCTATATCGTAGCATAATTTTTACGAATCATTGAAAATTCAAAAAATTAATAAATAATTCAAAATTATCGATAATAAATCGAAAATTTCAAATTTCAAAAATTCGTACAATTTTAGAAATTTTAAGAAGTACAAAAATTTTAAAATGAACTTCAAAAATTTATCAAATGATTCAAAAAATAATTCAAAAATTTAATAAAAATGGTTTTCTTCGTAATTTTCCAAAATATATTAAAAAAATCTGATGTGGCCAGCACATGACCTCTCGCCATTTTTGAATCAAAAATTTACAGGTTGACACAAAAAAGTATGAAAAAAAATTATATTTTTGTAAATCTGGCAACAATGGCAAAAGTTTAGAAAATTTTAATGAGATGAAAATAAACTGTAGGGTATACAAAATATATGTGTAAAACTTTATTGCCGTTTTCTATAATAATGGCGTCATCACCCATAGCAACTGCCACTTCCGGTTGTGCGATTGGCACCAAAATCTAATCAGATCTAATCTAGGGTATCAGAATCCTGTATGCAAAATTTCAAATTTTTTTATTGAGTAGTTTTTGAGATATCGTTACTACAACATCCATCCAAACACACACACACACTAACACACACACACACACACTAACACACACACACACACACTAACACACACACACACAGACATCATCGCGAAAATATTAAAATCGTATTCTAGGGACCCCAAAACGTGTTTATCCATTGAAAACTCACTACCCAATTTTTAGCATGATTCCTATACCTCTCTTATCTGAAGGTCGAGAGGTAAAATACAAAAAAAAGGTAAAAACATCAATTTATATCGAAAATTTGACAAAAATATGTCCAAAATTTCAAAAAACATTAAAAAATTGCAAAACTATCAAAAAACCGAAAATTTTAAGAATTTCAGGAATTTCAAGAATTTTAAACATTTTAAAAATGTCAGGAATTTAAAATATTTCAAAGAATTGTAAAAATTTCAAAAATTGTAAGAATTTGTAGAAAATTGTAAAATATGTAAAAATATGTAAAAAGAAATAACAAAATATTTAAAATTGTTTATTTACGATGCTTAAATCGTAGCATAATTTTTACGAATCATTTAAAATTCAAAAAATTAATAAATAAATATTCAAAATTGTCGATAATATATCGAAAATTTCAAAATCATTAATTTCAAATTTCATAAATTCGTAGAATTTTAAAAATTTTAAGAACTACAAAAATTTTAAAATTTCTTAAGAACCTCAAAAATTTATCAAATAGTTCAAAAAATAATTCAAAAATTTAATAAAAATTGTTTTTTCGTAATTTTCCAAAATATATTAAAAATTACGAAAAAAAAAGTTAAAAACATCAAGTTATATCGAAAATTTGAAAAATATGTCCAAAATTTCAAAAAACATTAAAAAATTGCAAAACTATCAAAAAACCGAAAATTTTAAGAATTTCATGAATTTCAAGAATTTTAAACATTTTAAAAATGTCAGGAATTTAAAATATTTCAAAAAATTGTAAAAATTTCAAAAATTGTAAGAATTTGTAGAAAATTGTAAAATACGTAAAAACATGTAAAAAGAAATAACAAAATATTTAAAATTGTTTATTTACGATTCCTATATCGTAGCATAATTTTTACGAATCATTTAAAATTCAAAAAATTAATAAATAATTCAAAATTTCGAAAATTTCAAAATTATTAATTTCAAATTTCAAGAATTCATAGAATTTTAGAAATTTTAACAACTAAAAAAATTTTAAAATTTTTTAAGAACTTCAAAAATTTATCAAATAGTTCAAAAAATAATTCAAAAATTTAATAAAATACGAAAAAAAAAGTTAAAAACATCAAGTTATATCGAAAATTTGAAAAATATGTCCAAAAAACATTAAAAAATTGCAAAATTATCAAAAAACCGAAAATTTTAAGAATTTTAGGAATTTCAAGAATGTCAGGAATTTAAAATATTTCAAAAAATTGTAAAAATTTCAAAAATTGTAAGAATTTGTAGAAAATTGTAAAATACGTAAAAATATGTAAAAAGAAATAACAAAATATTTAAAATTATTTATTTACGATGCCTATATCATAATTTTTTGAATCTTTTAAAATTCAAAAAATTAATAAATAAATATTCAAAATTGTCGATAATATATCGAAAATTTCAAAATTATTAATTTGAAATTTCAAAAATTCGTAAAATTTTAAGTACAAAAATTTTAAAAATTTTTAAGAACTTCAAAAATATATCAAATATTTCAAAAAAAAAAATCAAAAATTTAATAAAAACTGTATTTTCGTAATTTTCCAAAATATATTAAAAAACATTTAAACAATACGAAAAAATATCGAAAATTTGAAAAATAAGTCCAGAATTTCAAAAAACAATAAAAATTTTAAGAATTTCAGGAATTTAAAGAATTTTAAATATTTTAAAAATTTCAGGCATTTAAAAAATTTTAAAAAATTGTACAAATTTCAAAAATTGTAAAAATTGCAAGAATTTGTATTTGTAAGAATTTGTAAAAAATTGTAAAATAAGTAAAAATATGTAAAAATTTGTAAAGAAATAACAAAATATTCAAAATTGTTTGTTTACAATGCCTTATATCATTTAAAATTTTAAAAATAAATAAATAAAAATTAAAATTATTAATTTCAAACTTAAAAAATTTATCAAACATTTGAAAAAAAAAAATTCAATTTAATACAAACTGAATTTTCATAATTTTCGGAACTATAACAAAAAATATTTATAAAATACGAAAAAAAAAGTTAAAAACATCAAATTATATCGAAAATTTCAAAAATATATCCAAAATTTCACAAAGCATTAAAAAGTTGCAAAAATATCAACAAAACCGAAAATTTTAAAAATGTCAGTTTCAAGAATTTTAAACATTTCAAAAATGTCAGGTTTTTAAAAAATTTCAAAAAATAGTAAAAATTTCAAAAATTGTAAAAATTGTAAGAATTTGTAAAAAATTGTAAAATACGTAAAAATATGTAAAAAGAAATAACAAAATATTTAAAATTGTTTATTTACGATGCCTATATCGTAGCATAATTTTTACGAATCATTTAAAATTCAAAAAATTAATAAATAAATATTCAAAATTGTCGGCAATGTATCGAAAATTTCAAAATTATTAATTTCAAATTTCAAAAATTCGTACAATTTTAGAAATTTTAAGTACAAAAAATTTAAAATTTTTAAGAACTTTATCAAATAGTTCAAAAAATAATTCTAAAATTTAATAAAAATTATTTTTTCGTTATTTTCCAAAATATATTAAAAACTACGAAAAAAAAAAGTTAAAAACATCAAGTTATATCGAAAATTTGAAAAATATGTCCATAATTTCAAAAAATATTAAAAAATTGCAAAAAACCGAAAATTTTAATAATTTTAGGAATTTCAAGAACTTTAAATATTTTAAAAATGTCAGGAATTTAAAAAGATCAAAAAATTGTAAAATTTGAAAAATTGTAAAAATTGTAAGAATTTGTATTTGTAAGAATTTATCAAAAAATCCGTAAATTTCAAGAATTTTAAACATTTTAAAAATTTCAGGAATTTAAAATATTTCAAAATATTGTACGTAAAAATTTCAAAAATTGTAAGAATTTGTATTTGTAAGAATTTGTAAAAAATTGTAAAATAAGTAAAAATATGTAAAAATTTGTAAATAAATAATAAAATTATTTTAATGAAAACAGGATAAAATGGGAAAAATATAGTAAAATATGAAAAATAGGTACAGACCACTGGGCGACTACTAGTAGTAATAAATAACAGTAAGTCGAGATTTGCTGATTTTTTATAATGACTAATTTTGACAATTATGTATCTATAGGCCTGATGATGGTCTGTAACCGAAACTAGTTGCCTTTTTCATTCAAAATTAAATTGTTGTGGCACCTGACTTTGTGCTTTATTTTTTGGTATGTTTCATTTTAAGAACAGTTCCAAATAACAATAAAATTTTATATTTTACATTTTTACCTGATCGGTGAGATAAATAGCAGCCGATGAATAGAAGCAGTTAGAGGCTTTATTTAACAAAAAAAAATGGGGTATAATATTGCGGTTTAGGCCCTTGCATCTAATGTGAAATCATTCGCCTTTTTATTTGCGATTTGTTAACACTAACAAAGGAACTGACAGTGTAACGAATTGCATTAGGAGATTAGGTTGAAGGCTTCACTTTCTACACCTGATGTCATTTATAACTGTTGGCACTTAATGGATTGTTTATTTTATTCGCTTTTAAAAATAGATAATTCAATAATCATAATTTTTCATTATTTGTTAAACTTCATTGATACATAAGTTATTTCTGATGGCATTTCTTTACTCTAATCGTATAACTAATAATTATAGTAATAAATAATTATTTTAATAACGTCAAACATTCCTAAAATTATGCATATCGACAATATTTATTGCTATATAATTAAAATTTTTAATAAATGGCATTAGTTTGGCACGAAGTGATAAAATAGATAATAATTATTTATATATATTTTCTATTATATAACAAATCATTAAATCAACTATTTCTATAGTCGATTAACAGTTAAGATATTGTTAATAAAATTTATATCTAATAGTTTATTTAACGATAAAAAATAATTATAAAATAATTCTTTCTCATAAAACGATTGGAAATTGAAAGAAAATAGTTAAAAGTCAATAAAATATTAAATATTTCAAATTATTTTTAATTTCAAAACTTAATTGAATATTAAGATTACCTGTAATAATTTTTTCCTAATCATTAAAGCTTTCGTAAATATATAGTCCGGTAAAAAGGAATTTTATTAAAAATTTGTTCAAAAATTAGTTTAACTAAACAAATAAAAACGTTTCCGATGCATAAAATTTGACTGTTTAACGTCCAGCTAAAAAATATACAAAATCGAAAAGAAAATCATAAAAAATAAAAAAAATATGATATTTTTAATTCTTTTTTTAATAAAAATTTTAAAATTTGTGTTTTTTTAACTTTTTTTTTTAAATTTCTTGAAATTTTTAATCACTTTACATAATTTTTTTTATTTCTTGTTTTTTGAACTAAGTTTGAACTTTAACTATCAGAAATTGTAACGTAACGAAAAATAGAGAGAAAATTATCTATTCGTTCTTTAAAATGCAAATATTGTCGGTTTTAATTTGTTTTATTATAATAATTTTATTAGAATTATTGTAATTTTAAGTTTTTGCAAATTTAATTTTTTTAACCGACTTTATTATGCCTATAATAGCGAAAAAGAGTGAAAAATAGGAAAAAAGAGTAAAATAGGGAAAAATAAAGTGCAATATGAAAATAAAGCAAAATAGGTAGAAATAGGGAAAATATAGAAAAATGGAGAAGAACAGAAAAAGAAGAAAAAGGGGTAAGAATGGGAAAAAACATGGAAAACTAGAAAAATATTAAAGAAAAAAAAAGGAAAAGTACGAAAATAGCAAAAAATTGTGAAAAAGAGTAAAAAATAAAATAAAATAGGGAAAAATAAAGTGAAATAGGGAAAATAAAGCAAAATAGAGACAAATAGGGAAAAACAGAGAAAAATGAAGAAAAATTAAAAAAAACGAAAAACGGGTAAAAATAAATGAAATATGGAAAAAATAATGAAAAACAAGGAACAATAGGAAAAAATATGCAAAAATAGGAAAAATTAGAGAAAATGGGGAAGAATGAGGAAAATTATGGAAATTATAAAAACGGTGAAAAATAGGGAAAAATCAGGTAAAATAGGGAGAAAAAAAGTGAAATAGGGAAAATTATGCAAAATAGGGACAAATTGAGAAAAATGGAAAAAAAAGAAAAATTTGTAAAAATAAATTAAAGCGGGAAAAAATATTGAAGAATAGGAAAAAATAGTAAAATATGAAAAAGTAGGAAAAATTGGAGAAAATAGGGAAAAATGAGGAAAGTAGGGGAAATATGAAACAATGAAAAATACTGAAAAATAAAGTAAAATAGGGACAAACAGGGAAAAATAAAAGAAAAATGGGTAAAAATAAATGATATAGAGAAAAAATAATGAAAAACAGGGAGAAATAGGAAAAAATATGGAAAAACAGTGAAAAATTAAGAAAAAATATTGAAGAACAGGGTTAAAATAAGGAAAAAATAGGACATGGGAAAAAATAGGAAAAATCGCGAAAATAGGAACAAATAATGAGAAATAGAAAATAATTGGAAAAACAAAAAAATATTAAAAAATATAGTGAAAAATAGGGAAAAATAGAAGAAATAAAGAAAAATATAAAAAAACAGTAAAAACATGGTAAAAACTGGTAAAAAATAATGAAAGATATGAAAAAATCAGAATAAATTGGAAAAATAGAAAAAAATGGGGAGAATACAAAAAATAGGTAAAAATACATAAAAATAGGGACAAATAGGGTAAAATAGGAATAGTATGAGAAAAGGGAAAAAGAGGAAAAAAACAGGAGAAATAGGGAAAATAGGCAAAAATAAGGAAACGTGGGGAAATATTCGGAAAAATAAGAAAAATTTGGGATATTTAGGAAAAATATTGACAAATAGATAAAAATATTGAGTAATAGGGAGTAAAAGGGAAAATATGGAAAATATGGAAAATAGTGAAAAAAGATACAAATATTGACAAATAACAGTGAAAAATAAGGGAAAATAATAAAATATTATGAAAAGTCGGAAAAATGGAAAGAAATAGTTAAAAAAAGAAAAAAAGGAACAGAGAGGAAGAGAGAGAGGGGATAGTATGGAGATAGTATGAGAAAAGGGAAAAAGAGGAAAAAAACAGGAGAAATAGGAAAAATAGGCAAAAATAAGGGAACGTGGGGAAATATTGGGAAAAATAAAAAAAAATTCAGATTTATAGGAAAAATATTGATAAATAAGTAAAAATAGGGAGTAATAGGAGATAGTAGGAAAAATATGGACAATAGTAAAAAAAAGATATAAATATTGATAAACAATAGTGAAAAATAATGGAAAATAATAAAATATTATAAAAAGTGGGAAAAATAGAAACAAATAGAAAAAAAAAGGAAAAAATGGAAAAGAGAGGAAGAGAGAAAGATATTAAGGCACGTATAAATAGGAACAAATAGGGTAAAATGGGGGTAGTATGAGAAAAGGGAAAAAGAGGGAAAAACAGGAGAAATAGGGAAAATAGGCAAAAATGGGGAGTAATAGGAGAAAGCAGGGAAAAATATGGAAAATAGTGAAAAAGAGATACAAATATTGACAAATAGTTAAAAATAAGGGAAAATAGGAAAATATGATGAAAAACGGGAAAAATAGAAAGAAATAGTAAAAAATGGAAAAGAGAGAGAGATATTAAGGCACGTACAAATAGGGACAAATAGGGTAAAATGGGGATAGTATGAGAAAAGAGGAAAAAGAGGAAAAAAAAACAGGAGAAATAGGGAAAATGGGCAAAAATAAAGAAACGTGGTGAAATATTAGGAACAATAAGAAAAAATTAGGAAATATAGGAAAAATATAGGTAAAAATGGGGAGTAATAGGAGAAAGTAGAGAAAAATATGGAAAATAGTGAAAAAGAGATACAAATATTGACAAACAGTGTAAAATAAAGGAAAATAGGAAAATATTATGAAATGTGGGAAAAATAGAAAGAAATAGTAAAAAAGGAACAAATAGAAAAGAGAGGAAGAGAGAGAGATATTAAGTCACGTTTAGAGTTGAAAAAATAACGTAAGGAACTTCGTCCCCCTACCGGACAAACTTTTTATTTGTATTATTTTTCTAACTTTTCATTGTTCGTTTTTTTTTTTCCTCCTCACAATTTTTTATCTGCTTCTTTTATTTCAAGGTTCTCCAAGAAAATATGAATTATGATAATTTATTTAAATTTCATTGTTTTTTTTTAATTTATTCATACTTTTAATCATTTTTGATATTTTTATCTTTTCCTAGCCCTGCGTTGGGCGCCAATTGTTATGATCAATCATTTCTTTAAAGCTAAAATTAACTAAATTTTAATCCAGTAGAAATAAAAATCTTAAGTTATATATTAAATAAAACATCAGTTTTAAAGGGCGACTAGTTTCGGCTTATGAACCCTCTTCAGGCCATATAATTTAAATTTTTAATAAAGGTTGATTTAATAATACATTACCGAATAAAAAAGTTATTTAACACATTTTAAAAAAGGGGAGGGGTTGGGAAAGAAAGTACATGAAAAACAAAGTAATAATTAGATGTAGATTTTTCCTTTATCAGGACATTCAGAGTTGACATCCAGACTTTTTTAATGCCCCACGTTGGAAACGACAATTTTTATAATATAAAATCTAATTTGTTTAACTAATTCGTTTATTTAATAAAATTATGATGCTTATTTCGTTTCTGAACTGATCGAAAACGATCGGTATATTTTCCATTTTCTTCGCATCATACCCCGTCATATCTATCATCCTCTCCACATGTTGGAAACGATAATTTATCAAGGAAGTTGATACGCATTTTCGAGAAACTTTATGCATAGGAAGTAAAAGAAGTTTATCATGTAGAGAATAATAAGGTATTCTATTCAGATAAATAGTTCTGTCCATCATTGTTCAAAGTTTTCGCATTATAAATGGCGTATGTTACTGGAGGGTGAAATTTATGAGAAATGAACCTTCAAAATTGATATTTTTTTATTTTTGAGAGCTTCGGCTGATACTCGGGTCATATCTCTTATTTTATATGGAGATTCAAATATGTTAGCAGCGATCTTGATAAATGGGTTTGGGAAATTTGATAAAGTGTATCGAAAAAAGTTTAACAAATATTGTTTAACTTTGCAAAGCTAACTTAGTGATCTGTGCAAAGTGTTATCATTAATTTTTTAAATATTTACATAAAACTCTTTTATTTTTGATTTATTTGATTCTTAATTAAAATCTTAGATAAAAGTTATTATGATCATCATTCATTTCCATTTTACTTTCCCGACCCACCTCCTAGAAAGGAAAGTATTGTGAACGAGCTATAAAAGGTTTTCGAGATAAAGATGGAAATATCCATTTTGAGGTCACCTGAGATGATTAACACGGTTAATCCGATTGAGCTGAAATTTGGTATATAGGTTTGGGTTACCGGTCGGAAGAACCGATTAGTTTTTGTATGACATTTGTCACACGGAAGTGCCACTATCAAAGAATTACAGATTCAATATGTCACGGAATTTGACTTGCAATATGTCAATTGAAAGCCATTGAAACACTCTATTCAGAACATACAAAATTATTTTTTCTACAAGCGTGCGGAAAAGTATGCTTTTCCGCACTAGTTCGGAAAAGTACAACTTTCCGCACTGATTTTATGAATGCTAAAATGATTAAAAATTAATTCTTGCTTGGTTACTATGATTACTTTCAGCCTAATGTTTTATTTATTAAGAAGCACTAAGAAAATTTTTGTTTAATGATAAAAATATATTTTTGCTAAAATTTTTTTTTAAATTCTAGGCGCTTGTAGAAAAAATATTGTTCCTAACACTTGCGTAAAGTATCTTTTCCCCACTTAATTGCATGCGGAAAAGTATAACTTTCCGCACTTGTTAGGAAAATAACTATCTCCATCACCTGTCAAAAAAAAATGTCAAAATTTGAAACTTTTTACATTAAATATCTGAAAAAATTTTTTTCGACTTTATCTTATTTTTTTCTATTGTATTTGAATTTTTTCGATTTGTTGCAGTTTTTTCGGTTTTTTTCATTGTTTTTTATTCTTTCGATTTATGTCGTTTCGATTATATCTGATTTTTTCGATGTTTTCGATTTTATAACCATTTTTTTTTTATTTTGTATTTGTATTTGATTTTCGATTATTTTTTAGATGTTTTTAATTTTATCCCATTTTTTTTTCAATTTGTTCCAATTTTTTTCGATTTTATCCGATATTTTGGATTCATTTTTTCAATTTTTTCATGTTTGCTTATTTTTTTTCAATGTTTTTTAATTTTATCCACTTTTTTTCAATTTGCTCCGATTTTTCGATTTTTTCAAACTTCATCCATTTTTGTCGATTTTATTTATTTTTTCCATCATATTTGATTTTTATCGATTTTGTCAGAATTTATTTGGCGTTTTACGCTTGTTCAATCTCACCGAATTATATTTAGTTTCTTCAATTTTTCTCGATTTTATTTGGTTTTTTTCGAATTGTATCGATTTTGTTGATTTTATTTGTTTTTTTACCATATTTTTCGATTGCATTTTTTTTAGATTTTTTGGTTTTTTTTTCGATTTTGTATGATTTTATTCGATTTTTATCAATTTTGTCGCTTTTATTTGGGTTTTGAAGATTTTTGTCAATTTTATTCGATTTTTAGTTTCCCGACCCACTTCCGAGAAGGGAAAGTATTGTGAACGAGCTAAAAAAAATTTTCGACATAAAGATGGAAATTTCCATTTTGAGGTGACCTGAGATAATTAAGACCTTTTGCAGATGGAAATCTGTCTGTCTGTCTGTCTGTGTGTATTCTTCCAGGATAGAGGCCGCACGTTTAAACCGATTGAGCTGAAATTTGATATATGGGTTTGGGTTATCAGTCGAAAAAACCCATTAGTTTTTGCACGACATCTGTTAAACGGAAGTATAACTATCAAAAAATGACAGATACAATATGTCACGGAATTTAACTTGCAATATATCATTTGAAAGCACTTGAAAAACTCTATTCAGAACAGTCAAAATTATTTCTCCAACTGTCACCTGTTAAAATTAAAAAATGTCAAAATTTTATTAAACTTTAACATTAAATATCTGAAAAAGTATTCCGATTTTTTTTCGACTTCATCGGATTTTTTCTCTTTTATTTTTTTTATTCTTTCAATTTATGTCGATTCGATTATATTTGAGTTTTTCGATGGTTTTCGATTTTCTAAACATTTTTTTTCAATTTTTGTCGATTTTCCGATTTTTTCCCTTTTTTTTCGATTTTATCCGATTTTTTGGGAACGTATTTGATTTTCGACTATTTTTTCCATGTTTTTAATTTGATCCCATTTGTTTTTTCAATTTGTTCCATTTTTTTCGATTTTATCCGATATTTTCGATTAATTTTTTCAATTTTTTTCATTTTGGCTTATTTTTTCTCAATTTTTTTTAATTTTATCTATTTTTTTTTCAATTTGCTCCCATTTTTCGATTCTTTTAAACTTCATCCATTTTTGTCGATTTTATTTGGTTTTTTCCATCGTATTTGATTTTCATCGATTTTGTCAGAATTAATTTGGGTTATTACGCTTGTTCAATTTCACTGAATTATATTTGATTTTTTCAATCTTTATCGATTTTGTCGATTTTATTTGTTTTTTTTTTACGATATTTTTCGATTGTATTTTTTTCGATTTTTTTTTTCGATTTTTTAACATTAAATATCTGAAAAAGTATTCATGGATACTCGTCGGGAAAGTTTCAGGAGGAGGGAGCTATTGGGCTGAAAGATCTCCACATTGTGCGCATGCGTTGCTAATTTTAGATTACGCTTTTTCTGATTATTCAGAATAAAAATAAAAAAAAAACAAAACTAATATCGGAATCTAGCAGACGTTAATAATTAATAAAAAATTGCATTTATTTTTGCGTTTATTTCTCCAAAAAAAATTATTTTTATGGAGCACTTTCCTCAGAATAGCTCCTCCAGACACAACCAATTTTTTTGTATTTTATTTGACTTTTTTCAGTTTTTTCTTCGATTTTTTCGTCGATTTTTTATTTTTTTATCGATTTTATTCTGTTTTTTACGATTTTTGTCGATTGTATTTGATTCTATTCGATTCTTATGGATTTATATCGATTTTTATTGATTTTGTCGCTATTATTTGGGATTTTAAAATTACTTCGTCAATTTGTTCCGAATTTTTTATTATATTTTCCCACTTTTTTTCGGTTTTTTTTCTTCGTATTTGTTTTTTTGTCTATTTTTATCGATTTATATTGGATTTTATCGATATTTTTAATTTGTACCGATTTTTTTTTTCACCTTTTTTTATTTTTTCAACTTTTTTGTTTTTTTCAACTTTTTTAGAATTTGTTCAACTTTTTTCGGGTAAGAAAATTTCCAGATGGTAGTCTGTTTGTCTGTATTCTTCCAGAGGCCACACGTTTAATACGATTGAGCTGAAATTTGGTATATGGGTTTGGGTTATTAGTCGGAAGAACCCATTAGTTTTTGCCCGACATCTGTCAAACGGAAATATGACTGTCAAAAAATAACAGACGCAATATGTCACGGAATTTGACTTGCAATATGTCATTTGAAAGCCCTTGAAAAATTATTCGTCTCTGGATACTCGTCGAGACAATTTTGGGGCGACATTTTGTTATCTAGACGATTTTATTTTATATTTAGATTGCAATAACAGATTTAAAAAAACTGTGAAGCATAGTTTTGTTATTATTAAAAATTAAATTTTTATTTAAATGAAATGAACCTAAAAAAAATAACATTTTATTTTGATTTCAGATTTCGGTTTACCATTGGATATACAAAGGGTAAGTTTTTTCAATTTTTAATAATTAAATATGTCGTACTATTACACCAGGGCATAATTCTTTTTACTATAAAAAAAAATTCATGTCGGTAGGGTCGACAGGGGAGGTAGATTTCTATTGTCTAAATTTGAGCATCTTTCCCCACTCCACGATATGGTCAAATCGAAAAAAGTTTCAAACAATTAAATTTTATAATAATCAGGACATTTTGTAATAATTAATTTTTATAATTATAATTATTATTATTACAAGAATTGTAAAATTTTTAGAAAATTGGCTAAAAAAATACTTAAAATTATATTATGATTTTAAACTAAATTAAATATTAAAGTTATTGAAATGGTATTTTCACCATTCGAAAGATAATAGAAAACTCTAAATTTAAAATGTATTTTAGTTTCTTAAAATTTAGAATTGAAATAATTATAGCCAAAATAAAGATTTTTTTTAAATTTCGTTTTATCAATAAGTATAAAATAAATGAAAAATGTTAAAACAATTCAATGGACCCATGAATCCAGAAAACCTAAAAAAGAGGTCTGTTTCCCATTTAGAATATAATTGAATGAGATATTAATTATTTATTGATTTTAAAATTCTTCAAAAATAGGTTTTATTTTTTTTAAGGTTAATGTTAATATTCAAAATTTTAAAAAAATTACCCTTAAATTTGTAGTAAAAATTGTGATTTTTTTCAAAACTTTATTCAAAAAATTGTAGAATTGTAGAATTCATAATTTTTTTGAAATTTAATATAAGTTTAAGAAAAAATTGAATAACTTTAAAAATAAAATTTATACCATTTGATAGGTAATATAAAACTCTAAATTTAGAAAATGTTTTAGTTTCTTCCAATTTAACAATGTAATTCTTATAAACAAAATTAAAAAAAAAATAATTTTTTGTCCTTTTGTTTTATTGAAAATGGTAAAACAAATGAAAAAAAGTAAATAGTACATCCGAAAGGGATCAACAATGTGAGAAATATTTCATAATTTTAAAATAAGACTTGTAGAAATCATACAAAATTATAAAAAGTTTAAAAAAAAATCTGATGTGGCCAGCACATGACCTCTCGCCATTTTTGAATCAAAAATTTACAGGTTGACACAAAAAAGTATGAAAAAAAATTATATTTTTGTAAATCTGGCAACAATGGCAAAAGTTTAGAAAATTTTAATGAGATGAAAATAAACTATAGGGTATACAAAATATATGTGTAAAACTTTATTGCCGTTTTGTATAATAATGGCGTCATCACCCATAGCAACTGCCACTTCCGGTTGTGCGATTGGCACCAAAATCTAATCAGATCTAATCTAGGGTATCAGAATCCTGTATGCAAAATTTCAAATTTTTTTATTCAGTAGTTTTTTAGTTATCGTTACTACAACATCCATCCAAACACACACACACACACTAACACACTAACACACTAACACACACACACACACACACTAACACACACACACACACAGACATCATCGCGAAAATATTAAAATCGTATTCTAGGGACCCCAAAACGTGTTTATCAATTGAAAACTCACTACCCAATTTTTAGCATGATTCCTATACCTCTCTTATCTGAAGGGCGAGAGGTAAAAATTTACAAAAAATTAAATTTTTTTTTAATTTTTATAAACTAATTTTGTTAATGTATTTTGATACAGAAAAACTAAAATAATCGATAAAACAATTACTTTACTAGGAGTGTTCGGAAAGTTGGGTGGGATTACCCCCTCATTTTTAGATTTGGATGAATGAACTGTTTTTAGTTACGTCACTGTAATACTTTTTAGTATGTTTGAGTAGTATTTCTTATTTTAATATCAATGAAACGTTATTTTATGTTTTTATTAAACCGAATCAAATAAATTTCAAATATAAAATTGGAGTCGTATTATAACAGAAGTTTGGATCGTCTGAATGTGATTCGGTACATTATTTCGAAATATAGGTTATCCCAGCAAAAGAAAATAGGAATATTAGACTCGAAATGGGAGTTCGAAACGAGAAGCTTCTCTTCTTTGCTATCACGGCGACAGGATGAGATCGCGGTTGCTATAGCAACGGGTTTCAGATGTTGCTTATCTAACGCGTTACCGCAAGAAACATTCGTTTCCGACATGTCACATATATATAAGTACTACGAGGCACACACACACACATATCGTAGATAAGATTTTCGTTGGTGTGTTAGGGAAAAGAGAGAATGGCTTGGCATGGCTGTCGGCTCGTCTAGGGAATTTTCCTTATTTTCATGAATATATTCGACGCGTACATTTGTACGTCTTTTAAATGAAACTTATGAGGTAGTCAAGCATAACTTACTAGCTTCAGAAATAGAATCATATGAGCGAAAAATAATAAGGCTATTATTCCCTCTTGTTTTCTCACGGCGGTTTTTTTTTTTAAGGAATATTTGCAATGGAATTATCCTACTTCCTTTTGGGATTTCGTTAGCTTTTCTTCTTTATCTAAAATACCATCTTTGGAAAGTATTTATATTTTAATTATACATGGAAATATATATTACAAATAGAAAAATAGTTGTTTCTGCAAAGAAAGAAGTGGACAATCAAGACAGGACGAACAAAAACAAGATAAACTAGAGATTAAGATGTAAATGATGATGCAGATGAATGAAAATAGTAAAAAATCGGTTGTGTCGCCCCAAAACTTTCCCGACGAGTATCCACGAATACTTTTTCAGATATTTAATGTTAAAGTTTCAACTTTTGACAGGTGACAGTTGGAGAAATAATTTTGACTGTTCTGAATAGAGTTTTTCTAGGGCTTTCAAATGACATATCGCATGTCCCATTCCGTGACATATTGCATCTGTCATTTTTTGATAGTGGTTCTTCCGTTTGACAGATGTCGTACAAAAACTAATGGGTTCTTCCGACGGGTAACCCAAACCTCTATACCAAATTTCAGATCAATCGGATTCAACTTGTGACCTCTATCGTGGAAGAATACACACATACAGCACGACAGACAGACTTCCATCTGGAAATGGTCTTAATCGTCTCAGGGCACCCGAAAATGGATGTTTCCGTTTTTATCTCGAAATTTGTTTTTAGCTCGTTCACAATACTTTCCCTTCTAGGAGGTGGTTCCGGAAAGTAAAAAATTGAAAAATAAATGTAAGAAATGGGAAAACAAATCAGTAAGAAAATCGATAACAAAGTGGAAGAAAATAATAAAAAACTGGATGAAAGTACTAATAAAATTGAAGAAATGGTAAAAGATTTAAAAAAGGATATTAAACAAGAAATTAAAGGGAATAAAATTGAAATGATATAGAAAATTGAAGAGTTGAGAATATACACTGATAATAAAATAGAAGAAACAAAAAATGGGGTAACAATAGAAATGATCGGACGAATAATAGAAGTAGAAAAAGTACAAGATGAAAAATTTGCTATACTACAAGAAAAAGAAAGAAAATCTGTAGAAGAAATACAAGTAGAAATTGAAAAAGTCAAATTGAAAGTACAAAGTACAAGTGAAAGAATGTCAAATTTTGAAGAAAAATTGATTAGTACAATTACAGGTATAGATGAAAATCTAGTAGAAATTGAAAAAGTCAAATTGGAAGTACAAAATACAAGTGAAAGAATGTCAAATTTAGAAGAAAAATTGATTAGTACAATTACAGGTATAGATGAAAATCTAGTAGAAATTGAAAAAGTCAAATTGGAAGTACAAAATACAAGTGAAAGAATGTCAAATTTAGAAGAAAAATTGATTAGTACAATTACAGGTACAGTTGAAAATCTAGTAGAAATTGAAAAAGTCAAATTGGAAGTAAAAAATACAAGTGAAAGAATGTCAAATTTAGAAGAAAAATTGATCAGTACAATTACAGGTATAGATGAAAATCTAGTAGAAATTGAAAAAGTCAAATTGGAAGTACAAAATACAAGTGAAAGAATGTCAAATTTAGAAGAAAAATTGATTAGTACAATTACAGGTATAGATGAAAATCTAGTAGAAATTGAAAAAGTCAAATTGGAAGTACAAAATACAAGTGAAAGAATGTCAAATTTATAAGAAAAATTGATTAGTACAATTACAGGTACAGTTGAAAATCTAGTAGAAATTGAAAAAGTCAAATTGGAAGTAAAAAATACAAGTGAAAGAATGTCAAATTTAGAAGAAAAATTGATCAGTATAATTACAGGTATAGATGAAAATCTAGTAGAAATTGAAAAAGTCAAATTGGAAGTACAAAATACAAGTGAAAGAATGTCAAATTTAGAAGAAAAATTGATTAGTACAATTACAGGTATAGATGAAAATCTTAATCAAAATATGAAGGCAATGGAAACAAGAATGATAGAAGAATAATGGAATGGAGAATATGGATTGGAGATTAAAGTGGATAAAGTCAAGCAAGAAAGAAATGGAAATTATGAATGATAAAATAAATAAAAGTAAAGGTCAAATTAATGAAAATAATAAGTAAACAGAAAAAGAAGAAATTAATAAGAAGATAAAAGAAATGGAAAAAATGTGAAAAATCTACAAGAAGAATATGTAAAATAATTAACAAAAATTTTAATGGTATATCAACTGGTACAAGTAGAAAAATAGTTGTTTCTGCAAATAAGTTATACAGGATGGAATATTTAAGTTTCTATGTATAATCGATAGAATAGATATTTGGAATTGACTATGCATCTTTTATGAGGGTTTTACTGCTTTATAGTCAACTTTTATAAATCTGAACAAATATGAAGTACGAGTCCATAAATGTTCGGAAAAAATCACTAGGCGGTCGACGTGTTAACAACAAACCAAAGCAACGAAGGACCAGATTCATTTATGCAGGAATCAAATGTCTATAAATATTAAAATAAACTAGTATTGAATTTTACTATAACACAGAGGTCATTTTAATTAATAAATACAAAAAACATTGTTCCCAAATAATTTATCTTATGCTGTAATATTAAAGAAAATATTTCAAGGAATAACATTTTTGAACGTATTTTTTTTCTGATTCGAGTTGGCTTTGGAAAAAAGTTGGAATGCTAGGCAACAATTATTGACAATTTAGCGTTTGGTTTTGTTATATTTGCAAGATATATACCTGTTTTCTACTTGCAGTCATTTAAAATTGGATTTTGTTTTCTTAAAGGTAAACGCTTTCATATTTGATATAAAATTATTAAAAACATATGCACATATGGAAAAATTCACTTTTAAATTAAACACAAGAACTATACGCATTTTAGTCTTTTAAACAGACGTAATCAGAATAACAGTTTTCATTAGCTACTAGAGAAGTATTGTGAAATTAGAGAAGTATAACAAAAGTGAGCTGCAAAAAAATAAAAAAGGAAATATAACATATCATATAATTGATTTTATTATACATTTTTATTGAAATTAAAATTTTTATGGTTCTTCTTTGTATTTTTTTTTAATTTTTCTTATCGTTCCCCATTTTTTCGTCTTTTTTTTCACTTTTTTTCCAATTTTTTCTAATTTATTTATTTTTTTTTAATTTATTTACTTTTTTTTTCTTTTTGTCGATTTTTTCTAATTTACTCGCGTTTTTCGATCTTTACCGATATTACCCCTTTTTTCCATTTGTTCAAGATGTTTCCAGTTTTTTTCGGTCTTCTACGGTTTATTACGTTTTTTACGATTTTTCTCGATTTTATATGATGTTTTACGATTATTTAGCATTATTTACGAAATGTTAAGACTTTTTACCAGTTTTTTACCAATTTTTTACGATCTTTTCGATTTTTACGATTTTTTACATTTATACTATTTTTTCACGATTTTTTTACGATTTTTGACGATTTTTTACAATTTTTTATGTTGTTTTATGAATATTCAGCATTATTTACGAAATGTTACGACTTTCTATCAGTTTTTTACCAATTTTTTACGATATTTCATGATTTTTACGATTTTTACATTTTTCCTTTCTTAATTTTTTAAAAATCCGTAAAAAATCGTAAAAAACCGTAAAATATCGTACAGATCGTAAAAAATCGTAAAAAATGGTAAAAAATCGTAAAAGAATTGTAAAAAATCGTAAAAATTAGCGATTTAATTGGAACATAAAACAAAAGTTGTAGAGTTTAATTATCTAAAATCTCCCTATGTATAATTTTTAAGGGAAAATTGGCAATAAATCCCAAAAATTTATATACAGGGTGGCGCAAAATTAATTGAATTGAGAGGGGTAATAAAAAGGACAAATATTTTTTCATTGGCAGGCTTGTGTGGTAAAAGATAAATATTTTTACATGGACAGATTAAAGGCGAAAAATTTCAAAAATAACAAAAATTTAACAAAAACGAATATTCTAAAAAAAGCAAAAATTTCAATTTCAAAAAATTAAAAAAATTCAAAAACTACATAAACCTGAAATGATAAACAAATATTTTCACATGGGCAGGTTTAAAGGACAAAAGTTAAAAAAATTCCAAAAATTAAAAAAAAATTCAAAAATTTCAAAACCAAAAAGTTAAGAATATTCAAAAAATTAAAAAGATTAAAAAATTCCAAATATTTAAAAAAATTCAATAATTTAGAAATATGTTCTAGTTAGTTTTTATGTCTCTAATTCTAATTAAAAATTATTCTTTCGACGGGTATCCCAAACCCACATACCAAATTTGAACTCAATCGGATTAAACGTGTGGCCTCTATCGTGGAAGAATACGCACAGACAGACAGACAGACAGACTTTCATCTGGAAATGAACTTAATCATCTCAGATGACCTCAAAATGGATATTTCCATCTTTATCTCGAAATTTTTCTTTAGCTAGTTCACAATACTTTCCCTTCTCGGAGGTGGGTCGGGAAAGTAAAAAGAAATAAACCGGAACACGACGGAACACGAAGAAGGAAAAACAGTTGGAAAAAGTAAATTAACAGCACACTCATCATATAAAACAGAGAATCACCAAGAAATTGATGAATTAAGAAAAATATTACAGGAATTTAAGAAAGGCATAAGACACCATAGAATCCAAAAATACAATAACCAATTTAAAAAAATAAACAACTAAATCACTGCGCTTTTTTGAGACACTAGGTATAAATAAAACTTTATCCATCACAGAGATGGAACTTTTGTATTTAACATTTTTTTGTAATAGATAAAATAACGAAGTTAAGAGGGGGAACTACGGACTTTTGGTCCTCACTGTATAATTGACCATGTAATGGTGCAATTTTCAAAAATCTCAATATCTGAAACTGGACGTATAAAATGTTTATGTAAATTTTTTAATTATTTTTAACAGTTTTGGTTATTTTTTAACCGATTTTAGAATTTTTAAAGGATTTTGAATTTTTTTTAACAGTTTTTAATTATTTTTTAACAATTTTTGAACTTTTTAACAGATTTTATTTTTTTTACAGTTTTTGGTTATTTTTTAACCGATTTCAGAATTTTTAAAGGATTTTGAATTTTTTTAACAGTTTTTAATTGTTTTTTAACAGTTTTTGAACTTTTTAACAGATTTTATTTTTTTTACAGTTTTTGGTTATTTTTTAACCGATTTTATAATTTTTAAAGGATTTTGAATTTTTTTAACAGTTTTTAATTATTTTTTAACAGTTTTTGAACTTCTTAACAGATTTTATTTTTTTTATAGTTTTTGGTTATTTTTTAACCGATTTCAGAATTTTTAAAGGATTTTGAATTTTTCTAACAGTTTTTAATTCTTTTTTAACAGTTTTTGAACTTCTTAACAGAGTTTTTTTTTTACAGTTTTTGGATATTTTTCAACCGATTTCAGAATTTTTAAAGGATTTTGAATTTTTTTATCAGTTTTTAATTATTTTTTAACAGTTTTTGAACTTCTTAACAGAGTTTATTTTTTTACAGTTTTTGGTTATTTTTTAACCGATTTCAGAATTTTTAAAGGATTTTAAATTTTTTTAACAGCTTTTAATTATTTTTTAACAGTTTTTGAACTTTTTAACAGATTTTGGTTATTTTTTAACCGATTTCAGAATTTTTAAAGGATTTTGAATTTTTCAAACAGTTTTTAATTATTTTTTAACAGTCTTTGAACTTTTTAACAGATTTTATTTTTTTTACAATTTTTGGTTATTTTTTAACCGATTTCAGAATTTTTAATGGATTTTATTATACTACTTTATAACTATTAAAAGTTGTCATAGATAATAATTCATCTAATCAATAAAACTTTTAATTATTAATATTAAATAAATTAAAAACTTTTTATAATATATACGTATTAACAAACAATAAGAAAACAAAACGTTAATTAAATAAAATATTTTATTACCGATTCAAAAATTAATATTTCTTTCATCATGAACAAATCAATGCGAATGTTTTACATATTAAAATCGGTCGTAAATCCGAAAATGATTTCATTACCGAAATGAATAATGAACAAAGCTTGAACTTAATTAGAACCACTTGTTGCTCGAAGGATTCTGAATATGCTAATGGTTTGCGAGTTGAGTTGCGAGCTCGCTTTTACGTGTTCGCCGCCTTTTAAATATCAGGTGTTGACTTTGGCTTTACCTTAAATATGCTTTAATGTTTTCGAAAGATTATATCAACTAAGCCATTATTTAATTTTATACATTTTGAGATAATATTTGTATAATTTTGACAATTTTATCATATATTAACAAGAATTAAAAGAATGTGTTAGAGACCTAAATTATCAATTAAATTAAAAAATCATGTAATAAAAATTTTTCACAGCTAAAAATTTATTTCGATATGTGTAAAATCAATATCTAGTGAAAAGAACTATTTTTTGATTGATTTATTTGGTTATCATTTATTCAATAGTATTTATACAGGGTGTTTCAGGTGGACGGCCCTTTACCGATATATGGAAAAGCAATGGTATTTTAAATTCGAAAATTTATTTACACAGGTTTTATCAATACGCTCTATCCAATGAAAATATTTTCAACTTTCGGTTTTGCAGCTTGTTCCGAAAGTAACGATCAACTTCAAATAGTTTTGAAGTTATAGACAATTTAAAATCATTTTTATAACTTTAGTGGTTGCTTCGGACAAACGACATAAAATCGGACCTGTGTTAATAAATTTTCAAATTTGAAATACCATTACTTTTCCATATATGACTAATGGCCCGTCTACGTGACACACCCTGTATAATATTAACAAGCTATAATACATAGGAAAAATAGGAAAAAAAAGAAAAAATAGGTAACAATTAGAAAAAATTGGGAAAAGTAGCAAAAATGGAGGAAATAGGGAAATAGGATAAATTGGTGAAAAACAGGGAAAATAGAAAAAGTAGGAAAAAATATCGAAAAATAGGAACAACTACATCCGAACTATGTAATCTCCCGTCTTTCGTTTTTTGCTTGTCTTTTTACTTGTCTTTTTACTATCTGTTTCATATTAAACTAGTACTGTCGACAAGGTCAAGAATATTTCTGATGTCAGCATCTATCTCTTCGGGTTCAGCATACTGTATCCCAAAGTGCCATTCCCTTTCACTGTTCGGGTCCCGGCAATAGAATCATACGTGAAGACGAGTTTTGTCCTCTTCCTCACATTTTCTACATAGGGAAGGACACCTGGTGCAGTTTTGAGCTACCGCCTTTTTAGGCATAATAGCAGATTGTCTCTGCTCCTGGGTGCTTTGGACTGTCTTAGTCCCGAAAGTTCCATTCAGTATTCCCTGTGTTTGTCCCTTAATTGTTTTTCCAGCATACCATTTACATGTTGGTAGGAAATACCACATGTGGGTTGCGGTCCATTTAAAGGTTTTTCGGCTCCTTTACCGGCCAGTCGGTCTGCCTCTTTATTTTCTTCTATGCCCAGAAACCGATTCAAGAGTTATTTTGTTGTGTTGTGCCAGGACATTTAGGTTTTATGGCAGTCTTATACTAGTTTGGACTGTATTTCCACCCTTTTTATTGCTTTAAGGGATACTTGGCTATCTGAGAGTATACGGATTGTCTTATTTCTACAATCCTCGCCCAACATCACACTTATTTAAGCATGTAGCTCAGTCATTTCCGCTTGAAAAACCGTTGCCATAGATCCCAGGTTGGAATGCAAGTTCTCCCTGAATTCATATGATATAATGATAGAAAGTTGTGAATGACAGGCATTGTTAGCACCGAATTTTCTCTTAGTTTTCTGGGATCATGGAATGAAATCCTGTTCCCATCCCATTCCGTTTATACTCAGCCTATACGTTGCTGCTAATGCCTCTTTTTCCACTACTAGGTGTAACGGAGGAAGCCCCAGCAGAACTTCCATAGCAGCTGGCGTTGTCCTAAACCCTCCTGTAATCAGAAGACATGCTACTATCTGTAGCTGGCCCAGCTGCCTAGCTGCGTTCGCGCTGTTAGCTTTGTTCCACTATATTATGTAGGCGTAACCTAGTATAGGGTAGTATAGGGCCAATGCACCATTACCGAGTTGAGTCCCCATTTAGACTCCACCATCCTGTGGCAGGCTCAAAGAGCTCTTTGAGCTTTTCCGTCGCCCTACCCATGTGAGTAGAAAAACATTAATTTGAGTCCCCATTTAGACCCCACCATCCTGTGGCAGGCTCAAAGAGCTCTTTGAGCTTTTCCGTCGCCCTACCCATGTGAGTAGAAAAACATTAATTTGAGTCCCCATTTAGACCCCACCATCCTGTGGCAGGCTCAAAGAGCTCTTTGAGCTTTTCCTTCGCTCTACCCATGTGAGTAGAAAACGTTAATTTGTTATCTAGAATAACTCCCAAATATTTAACCTCTGTTGTCAGATTTAATTGTTTTCCCCACATGGATAGTCCCTTTAAGTTTAGGTTTCTTCTACGTATTTGTGTTACAGTTACTGTAACTTCTGTCATCTGTCAATAAATGTTAACATCCAACCCGATCACCAGAATTGCCAACCCAGGACTACCAACCCTGATACCTACAAACTAAATGCAAAAAACCTGGTATAAAAGTAGTTTACTGTCGATTCTCAGACCACTTCAAATTCAGCTATCGAAAAAAAAAATTCTCAGATTTTACATCTTCTAGTGTCTTGTTATTATAATTTTGAATTGTTACAATTTAACTATTTCTATAACAATAAAAAAGAAAAAATATATAGTAATATATGCGCGATATTTTAGTTGTCGAAATTTAGATATTTAACACAAGAATTTATTTTCTTATAATATATAGGAAGTTAAAACTCTCAAGCGACATTTCTTCGTGTGCCTATCACGTTTCCTCGGATTTCCTACTCCTACGCACACGACAAGGGCTCAATGTCATGTGGCGTCCTTGCGCCGATCATCCAGGATCACAGTCTGTCTAATCTGCGGTGCTGCAGAGATAATAAATCAAAAAGCACCCTGTTTGTGTCTGAAAGGAAGTTGGATGTTAAAGACCTTCATCCATCAGTTCAGGCTACCTTACGAAATTAAACTTAAACATTATCGTAGTAATTTCGTTTTCTATTTGGCATAAACATGTATTTTCGGCCCAATTAATGATTTGACTATAAAAATCCATAAAAATTGATTTTTAGTTTTAAAATAAAATTATTTGGCTCAGTAATTTTACCCTATTCTGGGCGTAACTACCACTATTAAATATTTAGTGTAAAATGAAAAAGTGTTACAGAATTTATTTTGTGCTGAAGAATATAGTCCATCATCAGGAATGAGTTTATCATCAATTCCTGATGACGCTAACATAGTTAGCCAAACGTTGCAAAGGTTTCAAATTCCAAATTCAAATTTATTTGGAGTTATCAGAAAAAAATAAATAAAATAAAATAATTTATAAAAAAGTGAGTGAGACAGACAAAGATAGATGAAACAGGACATAAGACCAAAGCTACAGAGAAACGAATTTAGTTTATTATTCAGAGAAAGAGTAGACGATTTTTTCCTGCCTTCTTTTTTTGTATTATTAAACAGAGAGAGTTTGTGACAGACAACAGAGGCGGAGAGAAAGGAATTACGTTGGAAATAGAATCGAAAATGCTCAACAAAGATTTAGTTTAGAATTTTGGAACGTTTTCAAAAGATATCAGAAAGGTTTGCCTCCTACCACAAACAACAGTCTGGAAGTATGGCATTTGCCATTCCAAGAGACCTTATAACCCATCTTTGCAAAAGATTTCTTTACAATTTTTAAAAGAGCAAGATACTACCGAAATGTTTATTTTAAGATACAGAGCCGGGTTTCGACAAAATACCACTGCCACTTAAAGAATTTCTAGCAAATACAAAGGATTAAACGCCTGCTTAAGCAATATGCATTTAGAAACATGGAGAAACATTTACGTTCAATTACTTATAATTTAGTATTGTAATATTTATGGTTTATTAATTTTCTTGTTTCAAGACACACAAAAACAATGTGTCTTGCGCTCTTTTGTCCGTACTCTCTTTTGCCCCTGAACTCTTTTTTACTGCGCTCTTTTGACCGCGCTATTTTGCCCTGCGATCTGTTGACCTAGCGCCAGATTGAACAAAAAAAATAACAAAGAGTAGTTGTGGTTATGGCTTACATTTATTTTATTTTTATTATTCTTTTTATTTTAATTAATAATTTCATGCGAATGGGCTTATTGACACTACCTTCACGATATTTTTACCTCTCGCACTTCAGATAAGAGAGGTATAGGAATCATGCTAAAAATTGAGTGGTGAGTTTTCAATGGATAAACACGTTTTAAGGTCCCTAGAATATGATTTTGATATTTTCGCGATGATGTCTGTGTGTATGTGTGTGTGTTAGGATGGATGTTGTAGTAACGATAACTCAAAAACTACTGAATAAAAAAAAAATTAAATTTTGCATACAGGATTCTGATACCCTAGATTAGATCTAATTAGATTTTGGTGCCAATCGGACAACCGAAAGTGGCAGTTGCTATGAGTGATGACTTCATAATTAAACAAAATGGCAATAAAGTTTTACACATATATTTTGTATATACTATAGTTTATTTTCGTATCATTAAAATTTTTAAAAATCTTGTCGTTGTTGCCAGATTTAGAATAAAGTCAATTTTTTCATACTTTTTTGTTTTAACGTGTAAATTTTTGATTCACAAATGGCGAGAGGTCATCTGGCCACATCAGATTTTTCGTTATAGTTCTTGTAGTTTAAGATATATTTAGAAAAAAATAAAACAACGATTTTCATTAATTCGCTAAATGAAAGTAATTTTTTACCTCGAAAACGGTGGCAGATATCATAAACTACAAGAGACCAAAAAGTTTCTTAACAAATCGGTAAATTCATTAATTTCAAGAATCAACCAGCGGAGCTCTGCAAAAAGTTTGAGTGAAGAAAGTTCAACACTCTGTGGATCGGTAACGAAGAACTTGCAGACCTATGAATTTTTATTCATGAAATAACCTAAAGAATTATCCCTTCCGTATACAGATCTTATTTAGGAATACTCTGTATAGCCCGAGTAGAGTCTCTATATCGTTAACTCGCCTAATATAAGAGTTACAAAGTGGGTTAAATGGGAAATGTTTTAATGAATTTGATGCTGATTTTAAAATTATTAAAAGTTATGTAGTTTTTGACTTAATCAAAAATACCTGCGATTTTGTTTTGTCCTTTGGTATTTTTTTCGACTTTTAGTATCTAATTTTCATCCATTTATTTGTTACAAAAATTGAGAAAATATTTAATGATCTTTGGTGCATTTACTATAGTAAACTTTTTGGCGAGATAGTAAATGAAAAGTTTCTAATACATTATTATGATATCTCATAAGGCTGTTCTTTATTGTTCTCCTTTTAGCTCGTTCGGGCAAAATCGTCATTTTTACAAATGACATTTTAGCAAAATTAATTAATTAAAATATAATTAAGTAGCTCCATTTCGCCAAAATTTGGTTAAAAAAAATCAACTCAGTAGTTAAAGGAGTTGACAATAGTAGTTTGTGCAACAAGTGTGGATATGATGGCCATATCGTACGCGGAGAAGTGCGATATGCACAATCCACAGTAGCACAGTACATTTTTTCTACAACGCACTAAAGGAAAAACTAAAAAAAAAATTAAAAAAGATTAATCAGAGGGTTTGAACCGACGACCTTCGTATCCGATAGCGAGAGCGTTAGCACTGGGATATCACTGGCTGTCACACCTTTTATTTTTAAGTATATTCATATTTAGTTTTTTTGATTTTTGGTGTAATAATATTATTATTATTACACCTTTACGGCTAAATGAATATCTGTTAAAATACCATTTATTATTATCATTACTCATTTTACAAATATTTTCTTGTATCAGTTAAAAGAATTCTGACAGTTGTTTTGACAAGTTATTTAAAATTAAATAAAAAGGTGGTGGGTTGCTAAATGTGAACTCTGATTGGGGGATTTCATATCTAACGCTAATGAAATTATATCCTTTTAGTAGACTGATATTAATTGCCTACATATAAATTCTGCAAAATGTGCGTATAATCGACAATATCCATACGGATGTAGAATAAGTTCTTATTTTTATTAAAATATTCTATGTACGTTGACTAATTATCGAATTACAATAAAAGACAATAGCAGCAAACAACAGGATGGGTGATGTGACGTCACACACAGTTTACGGCTTTCTATATAAATTGGTTTTGTGTGAGCTTTTCTCAAAAACGATTTATGTTATCGATCTAAATTTTTTGGGAAAAATATTAAAAAATATATTTTCTTTTAATGACCGCGTTTACCACTTTAATTAAAATGTTACAAAATAATCTCATTGGAGCAAGTATCCAATTGTTTCAGTGTACAAACGTGATTTATAACGGGCCCACGCTAATGAATTAACTGCGGTCGATCCCAGCGATGAATGTAAGATGGTTAGTTGTAACTTACACATAAATCACTGAAGTATGTAAAAAACCGCGAACTGAGTAATTTCAGCTATTTCGAAAATTCAATGATCCATTACTTTAATTAAAATTTTAATTAATCGTATTTTAATGCTGATGGGTGATATTTAATTAAACAGGTATTTTAGAATTTCTGATAAGAATTAAAATAATATAACAAATCGTTTTAAAGATATTGATTTTTGGTTTATAAGATATTTATTGAATATGAAATAGTACTATTCTCTGTTGGGTACTAATAAATAGTAATAAGTACCTGAAAGTTCTTTTTTACTGAAAATCTACAATTTTCTTAAATTATTTATAAAACACATTCTGTAACCTACCACATTTTTTTCATATTAGGATATCGGACATATTTTTTCTTTTCGTTCTATGGCCAATTATTTTCATTTTCTTAAGTTTTTTTGGTCGTTTTATTTTTGTTATCTCTACTCTTTTTTACTTTAAAATACCAATTTGTTTTATCTTATTAATCTAAGATATCTCCAACTTTGTTTATGTTTTCTTATTGACAGTATCGCTGAACAAATATAATTAAGAATAAATGTTTGGAAAAGTGACTATGGCAGTCGACGTGTTAACATCGACTAATTATCGAAGGACCAAACAGCGTTGAAGTTGTTAAATCAATATAAACAAAAACACGTATTGAAGTGAACTATAAGGACTATTTTTACACTCATTAATTATATTATAAAAGGTACATTATTTTTAAATACTTTAACAATAAACAAATGAACTGTCACTCACTATTAAATGTATAACTAATTGAACGGGTTAAAAAAAAATCCGTGTAGAAAGAATATATAACTACAGCAAGAAAATGTTTACTGAGTCAATGATAAAAAAAGCGCGGCTTATTCAAATTTGCGACGACTGCTCTCTCTTAGAGTTAATAAAACAGTGATAATTTGGCGGGTTCGCATTTTTAAATTTGTGGTATGCTTTTCTTTAACGGTAGTTTTGAGCCACCTTGCAAATGTGGAATAAAATATTAACAAAATATTTTTCGTCTCGTATGAGAGAGAACAAAAGGGAGGAATTAAAATAAAGACAGATTATTCCAAAAGAATGTTGTATAATTCTAGGAAGTTGAATGATGTAGGTATGCCATTTATGACATGCAGAAAAGTACTAGCCCTTTAGATATGGTACTAAATATTTATTAGATTAATGAGATTTTTAAGAACACATATGGATAAATTCTCAATAATTTTTCAGTGAAATTTATCCAATCGCCTATTAAAATTCTTGTTATTATTTGTTATAATTAAAAAAAATAATCAAAAGAGAGTTGCACTGGATTTTGTCCGGACATTGAGTTGGGAATAATTATATTTATAATGCTCTTGCCGGACATGATAGCAGATAGATAAAATTTAAATAGGCAATTAAATTAAATTCGTTATTAACAGATTTGTTTAACGAAAATAACAATTTTTTCACACCACTATAACTATCCAAAATGTTTGTTCGATATTTGTAAATTGTGGCATTGTAAAAATCACAATTTAAAAAAGTAAAAATAACACTAAAACAAGTAAATAATTCCTCGATTTTATTTATTTAAAGTCAACAATTTTTAAATGTCAAGAAATAAAGTTATCGATTTTTGATATATTTTGAATATTGTGTAACGAAATTACTTTTCCGGGATAATTAAAATATATAAATTAAATCACGCACAGCACTAGAGAAGATGCTTCTTAGACGTTCTTATCGAGTAGGACGACTCAATTCGTTATCGGTAGTTGCAGTGGCAGTTCCAGTTGGACTTCCAGTGGAAATCCCAGTACGTTCACTTCAGCTTCCTTTAGAGGTAGGTGATAGGTCATGCTGAAGCTGAAGCCAAGTTCAATTATAACCGAATCCGACATCAGGTCAAGCTGAAGCCAAGGTCAATTATAACCGGAACCGTCAATCCCACCACACCACCTAGAAGACGTACTTACATAGTTCTTTAGTAAAGTGCACTGGCACTTTCGTGGCTGCTACCTTTTCTAACATTGAATATATATTGTCAATATACTAAAAGAGCTTGGATAAGAGAAAGATTACATACTGACTGAAACGTAGAAGAGACAAACGATATATTCGGACAACGCCAGCGGTCAGTGTTTCCTTTAATTCTATGGCCAGATTGCCCCTATGTTAAAATTGCGCCCCTAAAATACATGGCCGGATTGCGCCGGGGTTAATATTTCTTATTCATTAATGAGAAGGAAAAGTAATTGGTGGATTTTTCGTGTTACACAAACAATAAATTTCTATTTTCCGTAAAAACTATTTATGTTGATGTAACTTTTAGATATTGTACCAAATTTTTCTACCAGCTTTTCATGATACATGGTATAAAAATAGTAGTTTGTACAACAAGTGCGCAAAGCGTCACTTTTCCCACGAGCGCAGAAGTTTGTGGCACGAACTGTAGGCGAGTGGGAAAAGTGCTTTGCGTACAAGTTGTACACAATCTTTTTTCTACAACCATATTAATGAGTAAAATCATGCAGTTTTACTTAAATGCCTCTCAAACAATCTCTGAAAAATATGTCGAGAGTGGTTTTGAATTTAAGCCAGATAAATTTTTTTTCGATTTTGAATTATCAATTCATCAGTCTGCACGTGTGATGTGACCCAATTCTAAATTATCCGGATGCCGATTCGGCTCACTATTGGTACAGAAAAATTCAACAACTGGTGTTGACTGCTGCTACCAAGATAAAGCATCGGAAATAGGATGTTGGTTAGGATGGGTCTCCGGATGGTCATTTTTGAACCCATCTGATGTAAGCAATTGTTTTGTGTATGAACTGGAACTATGGGATGGTAATGCAGCCTTGTTTAGTGATTATGTGCCAGAAAATTACATTGGCGATGAAGTTAAATATCTACCGGACATGTGTGCACAGCTAGGACTCAACAAATGATTAGTTATGACAATAAAATGGGCTTTAATTGTAATCATTAGGTTTAGTTACCTTAAGGTAATTAAACACTAAACAGTAACCGCTAGTAACCAAAAATTAATCACCTTAGAAATACAAATTATTGGGAGTATTAAATATTTTACTTAGCACAATTAAATAAATTATTAACGGTAATTAAACAAGTTGTATAGTGACTGGTAACAAGTTTTATTAGTTTTGTATTACAAAAGCGTGGCTTAAAAGTGGAATTTGAAGTACTTCTCATGGAATGGGGGTTCGGGAATTTCCGGAACCGCTTTATAGGTAAGTTTTACAAATAAATCATAGGATATTCTCTAATTATTTTGTCTTGGATAAAATATAGGTACCTTAAATGTCCCAATGATAAAATTTGTCTGAACAAAACACAAAACGCAGAATAAGAATATATTCTATTTAAATATACATATTTAAAATAAAAATTCTGTTTATCCAAGATAAAACTAGAATATTGTAATATGATTAATTTGTAAAACTATGAGAAGTACTTTAAATTCCATTTTTAACACAAAACTAATAAAAGCGTCGCCAGTCATTATACACATAACCAAATGCCGCGAATTATGGATCGTAGCTGTCTGTGCAATGCACGGTGATTTCATCATTTTGTTGTATCTAACACCGACAAGTCATCATCCAGGCGTCAAACATAAATGACTCCAGAAGCCAACCATTTATTTACAAATGAGTACGATGTTGATCTTTTGCGAAGTGCAAAATTGCCGTTAGTATTAATTCCCATTAATTGTAGTCAAAAATTTTCAAAAAAAGTACAAAGAAAGAGGAAGAACAAACATAAAATTTTTTACAAAGATAGATTGAATTTTGGAGAATCTCGTCATCTGTATCCCCAGTTGCGAATAGATAAATATGTTTTTCGGTAATATAAAAGAACGTGTCCAGTTACTTTTGATTATATAATTAAATTAATCCGTAATTCATGTTATCATTGTCCCACTAATTTTCACGTAATAATTCTAATCATGTCATAGTTAAAGCTGACTACGATCTCCCTAATTTTCTTTTTGATATCTCGCTGGACATAGGAGATACTGGACCTTATCGAACTCATCAATCACCCTGTAGAGTTTCGCATTTAATAAACTTTTTCTGAGTCAATTTGTTTTGTTTTGTATCTACATAAAGTACAGCATTTCATTAATTTTCACAAACTTTAGTTTTCCCAAAATATATTTCATTTCACTAAATAATATTTATAAATAAAAATACAGTGTGAATTATCCATTAAATTATAAATATTTTGTTACATAGATAATTTAAAAACGAAATATGAAAATTCACCCTGTAAAAGAATTAATCCAGTTAGGCAAGTCGAAAATTTCTATTCATTTCGTAGTCCCTTTGTGAATGCGAGAGAGCTGAAAGCGCAACATTCTATTTCACATTTTCAATTTTCGGTTGGCGTGTAAGACGCTCCCGTTCAATCAAAGGAACATGCTTCTCGGAAAAGTCGGGAAATGACACGTGGAAAACGAAGATGGCCTCGTTTGGCTGCTGCTTCATACGAGAACTTATATAATATCACTTTTCTAAAGAATCCCGATAAATGATATATCCCATTCCGCCCTGTCATCGCGTCTCCACGCCAGACGTATTCATCCCCTTTGAATTATTACTACTGAATAAAATTTATTACAATTTTTCTTGGTTGCATCCTAGATTAGATATATATGTGAAATACGAAAATAATATTATCCTTTACTTTTGATAATATCTTATATTTCTATTAGATCCTGATAAATAATTATATAAGATAGCACCATTATTTTTTCTTACAAAATAGACAAATTTAAGCAAAAAAAAGAAAAGCTAGATGGAAATAAAATATACTAATTTCGAATCGTTTTTGTAAAAAAGATAAATAAGAGGCGCCAATATCTTGCGTTATCTTGCCAGAAATGAGTTTTGGACGGGCGTTCCGTTACTATTAAAGATAGGAAGCTGCGGTTTTCACCAATCGATTTTTTTTTCTAAATAAAAGAGGGTATGCTATTCTGAGTCCCATGCTCCCAGTCACAAGATTTTGTACACTCTACAAAAAGGAATGTTCACAAAAATTTACCTTCCAAAAGATTCGGGAACAACTTCAAATTATTCCTTTACATCAGAGTTTTTGAAGGCAGAACAAGAAAAAAGAGATATTTTGGCAACATAGCTTATGTGTTTATCCTGGATTTCGATGTAATTCAGTAGAAACTGCCGATATGTTTCATAATTAGAACATGGATATAAAAACACTTTTTTGTTATCAACAAAAATAAAAATAATATGTCAGTTCTGATAATTAGCCATTAAAATAATTAAAAGGCTAGGTTTGGATTTTTTAGCAATAATTGATAAGAACTTGTAACGCTCTTTACGTCATCAAGCGGTCTTTTTGCGCCTTAGTCCAGGTCTCGTATTGGCGGCCACTTGCACGGGCAGCTTCAGCGGAGAAAAAGATACTCAGGGGTCGTTAGGCATCGACAAGATTTTAGCGGCCAGAAGAGCGGTCTTTACTTGCCCTACTGTCTTTATTCAATATCAATTAATATAAAAAAAATTTCACATGCCTATTTGATACCATATTTGTTTAATAATTCGTTAAGATAACTTTAATACTTTCCCTTATTAAATATAAAACTGCCAAAACTGCAAAACTTATAAACAATTAACCGGAAAAAATGGGGTTTGGTTTTTTGCAAATATCTCAAAAACTATTTAAAATTTTCGAATTAAAAAAAAAACGATTCAAAAAGAGGAACAGATTTCCCAAAAGAATGTACCTCCCCGAACTGTAGGACCAATATTGATAATTTTCCCAGAGGGTTGAAAATACGGCCGAAAACGGAGACTCTCGCTTGCGTAAGCGTCGCCCACTTTGAACCTTTAATAAATATTATTAAAACTTATTAAATATGAAAATTAAGAATTGAAAAAATTCAGGCATCTACTGGATAGATTTATGAACAAGAATCCGGAGAAAAAAAAGTTTATCGCAATTTTTCTATTAATTACGCCTTAGTTAATCAACAATTTGGTCTACTTGAAAATGAACATTGTAACTGCGATAAACAAATTTGATATTTTTTTCCTTTTTTGGATCTATTTTTAAAAGAGATTCCCGTTGGAAAAATTAAATAATTGTTATTTTTCACTTTGTTATTTACAATTTACTTTGGTTAAAAATTAATAAACTTGATTAAACATTGAAAAAAAAATTTTTTTTCAACTTACTATTGATACGTATTTTTATAATCAGAAATGAAAATGAATTTTTTTAAATTTTTATTTCCTATTGTTCACAAAAATTGTTGTAAACAAATGAGCTGTTTTAAAGATAACTATAGGAAATAAAAAATTTAAAAAATCGTTTTTATGTGACTTGTGATCATAAAAAAAGGATCAATAGTAATATGAAAAAAAAAAACGATTAATCAAGTTTTTTAATTTTTAACCTATGTAAATTGTTAGTAACAAAGTGAAAAATAATTATTTTTTTTAATTTTTTTAACGGGAATCTCTTCTGAGACCTATCAAAAATAGTTGAAAAAAAAGAAAAAAAATTCAGATTTGTTATTTAACAATTATCGCACTTACAATGTTCATGTTCCAGTAGGAAAAAAATGTTAATTAATGCATAAATCATAGAAAAATAACGATAAAATTTTTTTGAAAGCGGATTATTGTTCATAAATATATCCATATATTTAATTTTTAATTTTCATATTTAATAAGTTTAAATAATATTTAGCCATTAAAAGTCCTCTGGGAAAATTATAAATATTGGTCTTAAAATTCAGGGAGGTATAATTTTTTTGGAAAATTTCCTCCCTTTTTTGAATCTGTTTTCAAATTTGAAAAATGTCAAATAATTTTTGAGATATTTGCAAAAAACCAAACCCCATTTTTTTCAGTTAATTGTTTATAACTTTTGCAACTTTTCCAAGCGGTTTTTGAATTTTTTGAAAAATCATCTACACGCTATTACGAATCGAATAACATCTCGTTCAGATTTTTCGTATGCGGAGAAAAAATCACTTACTGACTAGACTAAAAGAATCGGCCCGTTTAGAGAAGAACCCATTATGTCACGATGCGTACTGACAAAATTCGAAATTTTAGTGCTAGACCGCCTCTCTTTCATTTCCAGTAGTGGAGTCAAAGTGTGCTATGGTGTGTGACGAAAGGTTTTTATTTTTGTTTGATAGTATTGGTTATTTAATTAGTTTTTAATTATTTAATTATTGTTTACATTTTTTTTAGTATCCATAAACAATTTTTTAATAATTATTTTATATACCTACATACCTGAAATTTTACTTCTTTAGAACATCTGATAAAAATCCTTAGAATTTAAAATATGCAGAAAGGAAAAACAAATAACAACAATAATAAATATATTAGGACTGTTTAAAAGGTTATACAGGAAGAAGGACTTAAACTAAGAGTTCACAAAAAAACGAATTTTTTTAATACAAAATAATTAATATTAACCAAGAGGCATAAAAAGAAAGATTTTTTGCTAATCATAAATCGCTAAAACGACATAAAACCGACTGAGAACTAATCAGAATTAGAAAAGTTTTTTTTTTATATACCAAAATTTTGAGGTCAATAAACTTTGTCCTTTGCCTATTAATAATTAATATTCAATTTAATTATAATAATAATAACTAAACCCAAATCTAAGTGTTCCTTTGTACAAAAATTCTTTTATATTCTTTTTCTTAGATGCATTTCTGAAGAATAAAACATTCCTAGTGTGTCAAGACAAAACTCTGGTTAAAAAAAAACGTTACCTGTACAAAGAATGTCGGTACACAAACTGAACCCGACCCATATGGTAAGTAACACAAAGAGAACTCATTACCTTAGGGACAAAAAAAAATTTAAAAAGGACGATCCATAGACGAGGGTATAAAACACAAGACTAGTTAATAAAAAAAAGGGGATAATATGTATAATATCTATATGCAGATGGCCCACAAATCAAGCATTGTCTGTCTAGAAACGAAAAGGGTTATGGGAAAACCATACCTGCCTACTGGTGCATAATAAAGCCCCATTATGGATTTGCTGCGAATATGCATATTTTTTGACATGTGCGACTTTAAAAAATGCGTTTTATAGATGGTTATCGGCAATTTTATGCGAATTAATGGAGCTTGTGATGTTATTTAAAACATTCCATTTATATTGTTATCCATTCTATATGGCTCTTAAATCAAAAATACCCTTCGAGAACGTCTATTCAAGTCGATTTTCAATAAATCACTTGTTTCTTTTGTACTGTGTGAATTTTAACATGTTCGATGTGTGTTTAAGTTTTTTATTGCTCTTACTAATACAGGGTATTTTCTATTATCAAAACACAATATTTATATATACATTACTTTCAGATAAGATGCGGTTTATTTCTATAATCGTCATAAAAGAAGATATTTATGATCGAATAAAAATATTACAATAAACTAACTACACATACCATGGTAATAATTTATTTACAACCTGTCAACAATATTGCTTTACTGATTATTTTTTTATGTCAAATTAATCGGTACTATATGATGTTTATCATAGGCATTTTTCTCAAGGACATCCTTCAGACATAATAAATATTTTTCGGAAACAATAGTTATTTATGTAAGGGTATAAATAGATCTTTATGCCTTGAGGGCGACGATCGAGTTTGTAAGTCGCCCGAGGGCATAATTATCCGTTTATACCCGCGGTGCATACAAGTTTTTATGTCATACAAGTTCGGTATTGCACCCACAATATAAATATTAAAAAAACTATTTTTTGTCTTTATGCCCGCGCGGGCCATAAAGTTCACTTTGCATCCATAAAGTGTAATTTGCATGCATGCACTGGCATAAAATAAATCTTTATTTAGTTGGTAACTAAGCAATTAAAAAACACAATAATGAACTAATATGACATAAAGTAAATTAAAAATTTACTAAATTTAAAAAAAAATTGTGTTCAATTAACACTTATGTACGTTTTATCCATGTTAAAGCGTCTAAAAATTTGTTTGTCACGATGATATTATAAAATAATACTTACAATACCTTATCAAAATTAAAAAAAAAATTTCAGTTTTCATTTTTTGATATTCTAAGAATAATTTTTTTTCTCGTTTTTTTTTTTGTTTTTGGAATTTGTGATCATTTTTTAAATTAATATTAGAAATGTTTGACCATTTCTCTTATTTTTTTTTAGATTTTTTGATTGTTTATAATAATTTTTGTTGCTAAGTATTTTTATCAAATTTTAAAAATTCTCTTTCATGTTTCTATAATTTTTCAGAAATTTTACAAAGTCAGGTATTTCCTCATTTTTTTTTTGTTTTTACAAATTTTAAAAATGTTTCATAAATTTTTGCAATTTTTGAACTCTTTTCTTATTTTTTATGTTTTTTTGACAGTTTCCAGTAATTTTTAATTTTACCAACATTAAACAAAATTAAAAAAAATTCTTTCAGTTTTCGTTAATTTTTGTCATTCTAAGAATAATTTTTTTTTCATTTTTGGAATTTGTGATAATTTTTTTTTAAATAATAGCAATGTTTGACCATTTCTCTTATTTTTTTAGATTTTTAGACAGTTTATAATAATTTTTAGTTATAATTGATCATTTCTAGAGCAATTTTTGTTGCTGAGTATTTTTATCCAAATTTAAAAATGTTTCTATAATTTTTCATAAATTTTACAAAGTCAGGTTTTTCTTCATTTTTTTTTTCACAATTTTTGATGTTTAAAAAATTTTTGCAATTTTTCACAACTTTTCTTATTTTTTATGTCTTTTTGACAGTTTCCAGTAATTTTTAATGCTACAATAGTGATGGTTACCATAGCAACAGTTGTTCCATAATCAATTTATGCATATGTAAGTACAAAAAAAAATGGTTTATCACAATGAAAAAAAATTCTTTCAGTTTTCATTAATTTTTGACATTCTAAGAATACTTTTTTCTCGTTTTTTTTTTGTTTCTGGAATTTGGGATTATTTTGAATAAATTTTAGCGATGTTTGGTTTGACTTTTTTTGGGTAATTTTTGTTGCTAAGATTTTTATCAAAATTTAAAAATGGTCTTTTATTAATTTTTGATGATTCTAAAAAGTTTTAAAAATGTTTACTCATTTTTTGTTTTTACAATTTGTGATAATGTTTAATAAATTTTATTTCCTTGTTTTTCACATTTTCTTGACAGTCTCCAACGATTTTTAATAAAAATTCGCAATTTCCAAAATAATTTTTGTTGCCAAGTATTTTTATCAAAATTTTAAAAATTGTCTTCATTTTTCATTAATTTTTGGCAAACTCTAAAAAGTTTTTTGATGTCTCTTTTTTTGTTTTTATAATTTGTGATAATGTTTAATAATTTTTATCAATTTTTGAAGAAATTCCTTGTTTTTTATATTTTTTTGAAAGTTTCCAACAATTTTTAACAAAAATTCACAATTTCCAAAACAATTTTTGTTGCCAAGTATTTTTATCAAAATTTTAAAAAATGTCATCATTTTTCATTAATTTTTGACAAATTCTAAAAGTTTTTTTTTCATTCTCTTTTTTTGTTTTTACAATTTGTGTTGTTTAATAAGTTTTATCAATTTTTGAAAAATTTCCTTGTTTTTTATATTTTTTTGACAATTTCCAACAATTTTTAAAAATAATTCACAATTTCCAAAGCAATTTTTGTTGCCAAGTATTTTTATCAAAATTTTAAAAATTGTCTTCATTTTTCATTTATTTTTGACACATTCTAAAAGTTTTTTTTCATTCTCTTTTTTTGTTTTTACAATTTGTGATGTTTAATAAGTTTTAGCACTTTTTGAAGACTTTCCTTGTTTTTTATATTTTTTTATAGTTTCTAATATTTGTTACAAAAAATCACAATCTCTAAAGGAATTTTTGTTCTCAAGCATTTTTATCTAAATTTTAAGAATTGTCTTCCATTTTTCATTAATTTTTGACAAATTCTAAAAAATTTTAAAAGTTTTTCATCCTCTTTTTTTGTTTTTACAAATTGTAATAATGTTTAATAAGTTTTATCAATTTTTGACGTCTTTCATTGTTTTTTATATTTTTTTATAGTTTCTAATACTTTTTAGCAAAAATTCACAATTTCCAAAGCATTTTTTTTTTAAAGGTTTTTCATCCTTTTTTTTTGTTTTTTACGATTTATGATAATGTTTAATAACTTTTATCAATTTTTGAAGACTTTCCTTGTTTTTTTGTTTTTTATATCCTTTGACAGTTTCCAATAATTTTTAGCAAAAATTCACAATTTCCGAAGCAATTTTTGTTGCAAGTATTTTATCATAATTTAAAATCTTTTTATTAATTTTTGATAAATTCTAAAAAAATTTGAAATGTTTTTCATCCCTTTTTTTTGTTTTTACGGTTTGTGATAATTTTTAATTAATTTTAGCAATTTTTGAAGACTTTTGGGTTTTTATATTTTTTTGACAGTTTCCAATAATTTTAGCAAAAATTTACAATTTCCAAAGCAATTTTTGTTGCTAAGTATTTTATCAAAATTTAAAAAATTTTCATTAATTTTTGACAAATTCTAAATAGTTTTAAAAGTTTCCCATCCTTATTTTGTTTTTACAATTTGTAATATATGTTTACTAAATTTTATCAATTTTTGAAGACTTTCCTTATTTTCTATATTTTTTTATAGTTTCTAATTCTTTTTACCAAAAATTCACAATTTCTAAACGAATTTTTGTTGTTCAGTATTTTATCAAAATTTAAAACATTGTTTTTCAATTTTTTAGATCCGATTCAGGTCTAAAGGTCCCTGGCCATTTTCAGGACGTCCTCTGGACAACTAATTTTGGACTTCCCTGTGATATCCCTCTTATATGTCTCCAGGATGTCCTATTTAGCATTCCAGCCATTTTAAATTTTTAAATTTAATTCGGTTGACAGATTGAAAAAAATATTTTAAGTGAAATGACTTAAAGTTATACTAACCCATAGATATATAATTTTAACGTAATTGAACTAATGAGGAACAGGCTGAATTGTCACTTATAATCTCCCTAGGGCATGAATTATTGCCGGAATTTTATGAGTACATGAATTTTTTGAAAATTATAGCGAAAAATTCATGTACGAGACAAATTTTTCGCAATTAATTCAATCACGTGTGGGATTCGGTAAGAAAATTTCACACCGAAATATTGAAAAAAATACTAGGACAATAACGGTTTTTTGCTCCTTTACTCCAAGGACGAGAAAAATTTTCGGAAACTTTTTTAGATGCTATGGTAACGATACAAAATACAGGCTTTTAATTAGTCGAAAATGTTCAACAAAAATTTCAACAAATAATGTTAATACTATTTTTTTAATAAACTCGTTTAAAATACTGTACTAATATTTATTTGACCATAATGGTCCCAGAAAGATCTTTTCAGTGGTCCTAGAAAGGTTTTAAACTGGTGCGAAAAGGATCCTAAATTTGTACTAGAAACATCCTATATCTGTTTTAGGAAGGAAATTTTATTGTAACTTGGGACCAATATCGAACGTCCTGGGGACTCCTTGATTATTAAGAAAGTCTGTCCTAGGGACGTCCAAAGTCCTGAATTTATTTATTATGCTGTTTTGTGTATTACTATAGTGATAGTTACCATAGCAACAGTTTTTCCATAATAAATTTCTTTAAGTCCAAAAAATTTTATATAACTGAAGAATCCCTTTCGAATAATAATTCTCATCAAAACGTTGCTATTAATATTTTTAGCATCAGATGCAAACTGATTAAATAACATATGGGAAGCATTTTGTCCAGAACGTTTTTTACACAAAAAAAAAACGATTGACAAACGATAACAAGAAATAAATTTTGTCAAGATTAAATTTTCCGCGATTGAATATGTGCTTTCGCATTCTATGTTCCCTCGAACTTATTCACGTTCTATTTTTATTTCCGGCTTTCTTGTACCGTCGTCGTTAGCTAATATAAAGTTGAAGAGCGCTTTTATAAGACCAGTGGTGTGGCTCCAAATAACGAAACATTTATTTTACTATTTTTATATTAAACAAAAATTAAAATTTATTGAATAATATAAGTAAAACTCTTTATAATCAACAAGCATAAAACTGTGAAACTGAGTATAGAAGGAATAGAAGAAATAATTTTATATTTTATATTTTGGTACGCCATTGCTTAGGGTCTTGTGGATGCTCGTACAATAGGTTTGAGACATACATTTTCGTATACGGCAGCATAGTCGTCCAATCACATATTCCAAAGTATCTCAAATCAATACACATGCACGCATACGTTTACCAGAAAATGTTTTCGCTTGTTAAACTTGTGTATATATGAGATTGTTAAAGAGAAATTCCTCGGATATTTTCAAGATCCATCGAGGAGCCATTCCATGGACGATTATCAGAACGATATTGCTTTCATTCGCAATTTATAATGCTAGACGTATCGAAAATATTATTATAAGTTTTATGCGGTAAAATGAAATCGGTGTATTTAATTCGTATTATGTCAGTATAGAGAATTTATTTTATAAAATTTTCTATCAATCGAAATATCCTTTAAGATTTTTTTAATTTTGCGGTCAATTTTTGTATTCCATTATTTTTTGTAATTATAGTTTACAATTTTTATTATAAAAATAAAAATTTGTAATATAATAAACCGTTTTTATACTTGTGATTGAATTTCTGACGCTTGGCAACAATGCTAGATTTTTTATGAAGTTGTAATTGACAACCCTGGAAATAACGCCAAAAAGTTTAATAATTAGTAGAATATATCGTAAATTTTTATTTTAATTATCACTTATAACAATTTTTTTCTGATGCTACATAAATAAACTGTCTACAAACTTTAATGAAAAAGTATTTTTTTCTACAAGCGTGCGGAAAAGTATACTTTTCCGCACGCATTTGAGTGCGGAAAGTTGTACTTTTCGCACTGATTAAAAATTAATTCTTGCTTGGTTACTATGATTACTTTCAGCCTAATGTTTTATTTATTAAGAAGCACTACGAAAATTTTTGTTTAATGACAAAAAAATATTTTTGCTAATTTTTTTTTTTAATTCTAGGCGCTTGTAGAAAAAATATTGTTCCTAACACTTGCGTAAAGTATCTTTTCCCCACTTAATTGCGTTCGGAAAAGTATAACTTTCGGCACTTGTTAGGAAAATAACTATAAAAAATTTTAAAACTAAAAAAAAAATCAGAAATGCCGAAAAAATCTGGAAAACCGAAAAATCTGAAAACCCCTAAATATCTGTAAAATCCGAAAATCTAAATAAATCAAATGAAATCGTAAGAAATTGAAAAAATCCGATGAGAAAAAGTTAGAAAAAAACTGAAAGAATTTGAATCATTCAATAATCACAGAAAAATGAGATAAAAAATCGTAAAAAAAAAACGAAAAATAGGAAAAACTAGAAAACAAAAGAAAGAAATAAACAAACAGAAACGAATGACAAAAAATTACAAAAAACTTGAAAAAACCAAAATAACTGAAAAAAATAGAAAAAAAAACAGAAAAAATCCGAAAAATGAAAAAAAAGGAAAAAACTAGAATAATCGAAAAAAATCAGAAAAAAACGGAAAAAATAAAAAAGAAAGAAAATACTCGAAAAATTTGAAAGAAAAAAGAAAATGTTGGGAAAAAATATGAAAAATATAATTGTAGAAAACTGAAAAAAAAGAGAAAATCAAAATAATTGTAAATAAAATTAAAAATTGCAAAAAAAGGCAAAAACAAAAATATTGCGAAAAATAGCAAAAAGATCACAAAAATATTGCAAAAAGATAGCAAAAAACATAAATCAACCAAAAACAGAAACAATTGTAACCATAAAAAAATTTAAAAACAAAATCTCAAAAATGGCCCATAGTTGTACAAAATTTTTAAAAAAAACCCGTGAAAATCACTGAAAATTGGAATATTTTTCAAAAAATCGGAAAAAGTCAAAAAAATGGTAAAAAATAGCAAATGCAAATAATCGCAAAAAATCAAGAAAAAAATTGCAAAGAAATCTCAAATAAAAAACTGGAAAAAAAAATCGCAGAAAAACAAAAAACAACCAAAAAACGGAAACAATTGTAACCATAAAAAAAACATTTAAAAACAATATCCCAAAAAATGGTAAATAGTCGCACAGAATCTCAAAAAAAACGGCGAAAGTCGCGGAAAATAGGAAAATATTTCAAAAAATCGTAGAAAAACTGGAAAAAATGACAAATAATCGCACAAAATCTCAAAAAAAAGCGAAAATCGCAGAAAATAGGAAAACATTTCAAATAATCGTAAAAAATCGCAAAAATGATAAAAAATATCACATACAAATAATCGCAAGAAATCGGGAAAAAAATTGCAAAAAAATCGCAAATAAAATAGAAAAAAATCTCGAATAAAAAATTCAAAAAAAAAAATCGCAGAAAAACAAAAAACAACAAAAAAACAATTGTAGCCATAAAAAAAATTAAATTCCGAAGAATTAAAATAAATCGAAAAAAATCAGAGGAATAAAAAAAAAGAAAAAAACCGAAAACAAAAGAAAGAACAATGACAAAAACATGAGATAAAATTAGAAAAAAAAAACCGAAAATATCGGATAAACCAGAAAAAATAAAAATGAGAAAAAATCATAAAAAAAATTAGAAGAAAAAATTAGAACAGAAAACATTGGAAAAAGTAGAAAGAAAAATGAGAAAATGTTGGAAAAAAAATAAAAATAGAATTGTAAAGAATACGGAAAAAACGAGAAAATCAAAAAAATTATAAAATGCAAGACATCAAAAATTATCGCGAAAAATTGCAAAAAATTAGAAAAAAAAACGCAAAAAAATGCGCAAAAAAATAGCGAAAGATATAAAACAACCAAGAAACGGAAACAATTGTAACCATAAATAAAAATTTTAAATTAAAAAATTCGGAATCAAAATCGCAAAAAAATCAATAAACCGCAAAAATCGAAGAAAATAGGAAAATATTTCAAAAAATCGTAAAAAACTGGAAAAAATAAAAAAATGGTAAAACATTATAAATACAAATAATGGCAAAAAATTAATATAAAAAGATTCTAAATCAGAAAAAAATTCATATTGTAGGAAGAGACAGAGAGTAAGAGAACTAAAGAAAAGGTCTCATAACGTTTTTTCCTTACGTGACGCTTTCTACTAGTTAACTCCTACTCTATAGTTATTTTTTTAGACCCTTAGTGAGGACACAAAAGGTTAATGCAAGTATACTTAAAATCATTTGAATTTTGTCGAAATTTGTTTCGTTAGCGACACATCCGTCTTCTCTTCAATTCCAAAAAATGATGAAAATCTCAAACACTATAAAGAGAGGCTCCGATCGAAATAACAATGCGCTTTGACAAAGGTTTATTATTGGCGTCGTCATTTCGATTCTGTTTTTCTCTTCCTATTCTCGTTTCCTGAGAAGCTACTTGCTTTTTCTGCTAATGGCGGATTTAAATTTTCTCCGAACATGCTCATATGTCTCGTATATGTTGTTAGGCAAATGAACTGTTTCTATTTTTGTAGAAGAAATATTCATGTGTCTTTTATTATATTTTTGCTTTGATATTTTGTTATTGTCGTGTTACCCCTAATAAGGGACAGTGTTATACGGAGTTATTTCTGGATTTTAGTTTATTTGCGTTTTATAAAACTCGTACGTTCATTAAAATTTATTTGTTGTCGTTTTTTCATAAAAATAAAATATTTAAATTTATATGAATTTAGATAGTGTGTTTTATAGTTATTTATATACCGTAGGTGTATAAATAGATGTTTATGCCCTGATAGCGACGATCTTATAAACCCGAAGGCCTCTGGCTTGTTCGTTATTGCACCCGCAATATATTTAATAAAATCTGAAAATTTAATTTGTTTTCAATAACTTAATAATTTAACATTTTTTACATAATAATTATTTCATAATTTATAATTTTATTAATATGTTAAACAAAACTGTTTTTTATCTTTATGCACTTTGCGGGCCATAAAGTGCACTTTGCGCTACATAAAGTGCACTTTTTGCACTTAATTCGAAAAAAAAACACAAAAAAAATCCAAACGCAATCCCAAAAAATGGAAACAATCGCAAAAAAACTATGAAAAAAAGCGAAAATCTGATAAAATAGGAAAGAATTTCAAAAAATCGTAAAAAAACCGGAAAAAATCACAAAGAATGTAAACAATTTCAAATGCAAATATGTAATTGCAAAAAAATTGCAAAAAAATCGCAAATAAAATAATAAAAATCTCAAATAGAAAAAAACGCAGAAAAACAAAAACCAACCAAAAAATTGTAACTATCAAAAAAAAATTAAAAAATTCGAAAGAATTAAAATAAATCGAAAAATATCTGAGGAATAAAAAAATAAGAAAAAATCGGAAAACAAAAGAAAGAATTAGAACAAAAAAACAAAAAAATGAGAAAAACATTAGGTAAAATTATAAAAAAATCGAAAAATATATTTCTCTCTCCCTTTCTCTAAAGACAATTATTAATATGTTAAACAAAAACTGTTTTTTATCTTTATACCCTCGTGGGCCATAAAGTACACTTTGCGTGCCATAAAGTACTTTTTGCGTGCCATAAAGTGCTTTTTGCGGGCCATAAAGTGCACTTTAAGGCCATAAAGTGCTCTTTGCGGGTCATAAAGTACAATTTGGGGACCATTAGGTTCACTTTATACCCGCACATCAGAAATTTTGATCCAGAATTCAAGAATTTTGGTCAAAAACTTCAAGACTTTTGATCAACCATTTCAAGAACTTTGATCCAAAACTTCAAGAATTTGAACAATTTCAATAATTTTGATCAACAATTTTAAGAATTTTGATCAAAAACTTCAAGAACTTGAACAATTTCAAGACTTTTGATCAACAATTTTAAGAATTTTGATCAAAAACTTCAAGAACTTGAACAATTTCAAGACTTTTGATCAACAATTTCAAGAATTTTGATCAAAAACTTCAAGACTTTGAACAATTTAACGAACTTTGATCAAAAACGTCAAGAATTTGAACAATTCAAAGAATTTGGATCAAAAACTTCAAAGGATTTGAACAATTTCAATAATTTTGATCAACAATTTCAAGAATTTTGATCAAAAACTTCATGAATTTGAACAATTTCAAGAATTTTGATCAAACACTTCAAGAATTTGAACAATTCAAAGAATTTTGATCAAAAACTTCAACAATTTGAACAATTTCAAGACTTTTGATCAACAATTTCAAGAATTTGTACAACTTCAAAAATGTTTATCAACAATTTCAAGAATTCTGATCAAAAACTTCAAGAATTTGAACAATTTCAGGAATGTTGATCAAAAACTTCAAGAATTTGAAAAATTTCAGGAATGTTGATCAAAAACTTCAAAAATTTAAACAATTTCAAGAATTCTGATCAAAAACTTCAAAAATTTGAACAATTTCAAAAATGTTGATCAAAAACTTCAGGAACTTGAAGAATTTCAGGAATTTTGATCCAGAATTAAAGAATTTTGATCAAAAACTTCAAGAATTTGAACAATTTAAAGAATGTTAATCAAAACCTTCAAGGATTTGATTCAGAATTGAAGGATTTTGGTCAAAAACTTCAAGAATTTGAACAATTTCAAGAATTTTGATCAAAAACTTCAAGCATTTGAACAACTTAAAGAATTTTGATCAAAAACTTCAAGAATTTGAACAATTTCAATAATTTTGGTCAACAATTTCAAGAATTTTGAGCAGAAACATCAAGAACTTGAACATTTTCAAGACTTTTAATCAACAATTTCAAGAATTTTGATCAATAACTTCAAGAAATTTGAACAATTTCAAGAATTTTTATCAAAAACTAAGAATTTGAACAATTTCAAGAATTTTGATCAACAATTTATATTAAAAAATTATTTTAATACAATTACATTTTCTGCAAAAGCATATTTTTTTCGAATTTTGAAAAAGATTATACGTCCATAAGGCAATGCTGTCTAACATTCTATACTGGTTTTTTTAAAATATCAACATTTAAGATTAGGTAACACTAAAAAATATAAAGTAGAACAAACTCAATTTTGATTATACAATATTGGCACACCCTGTATACTTTAAAATGTCACCAAATCATACTATTTATCAATACTTAATACAATTAATTTAACACTTTTGTGCAAAAAAGTATCTAATCACTATGAAATACGCCTGACATATAAAACAGTTAGTCCCAATTTTCTGCTACACCCATTTTACCTACAGATTTGACGCAATGGTTAAAAATACCTTCTTTTATATGTCCAATAACATACTAAATTTCAAAAAAATCTATCGGTCCCGAGATTACATTAACAGTGTGCCTTGTCCTTTCCTTGATACCATAATGACCTCTGGAGTGTATTTTTTCTCCACTGATGCTACCTGGAGCTAGTGGCCTTCGCACTATAAAGGAAGGTGGCGCTCGAGGCAATCCGAAACCTGGGCTAAGGCTCCAAAAGATCTCGTGAGGAGACAAAGACTATATTCACGTAGCTGAGGATAATTTACTTACACAGAACAATATTTTAATTGGTTTGGTGCTATAGGGCGTTTCTTCTAAAAATAGTTATTAGCTCTTGTATTTTAAAGATTAATCTAAGAGTTTTTAGAAAACCTATAAGGTTTTTTTAGTGAAAGTCAAATACCGTTTAACATCGAGTATCTATTTTTTTAAAAACAAGGTTTCGTCTTTGAAGAGTCACCTTCAACTATATTTTTTAAATACGGACTTTTTAATTTCATGTTTGAAATCCACATTTTTTTTTCTATCCAATCATGTGGAACACTTAATTTTTTTAAAGTTTTTGAGTGTACTTTAGGAATTTTTCTAAGTGCGGTACTGATCCATTTTTACCGTAAATATTTATAAATCTTTTTAAATAAAAATGAGTATACTTTGACTTTGAGTATACTGAATTTCTATTAAATATCTGAATTTAAAGTTTCTTAAATAACTACAATCAGAAAATAATAAAAAATTATTTAAACTTTAGAATTTTTTTAACTTAATAGTAATATTTTAATTCTGTAATAATTGCTCAAATTATACCCTTATTCAAGATATTATACAATTCTTGCACTCATATTTTCAGGGTAAAAATGAACAGGTCCGTACTTAAAAAATTCTAAAGTACAGTTCATTGTTGAATCCTAATAAAATGTGTTCTACATTATTGGATAGAGAGAAAAATGTGGATTTCAAAGATGAAGCTTTAAAAATTTGGGTACGTTATGTTAAGTCATATTTGAGCTCCAATAAAAAAAGTTGTTAATAACGGATTTTCCCAAATTCCCTGAAACCGGACCTGAAAATATACATCTTTTTTTTCCCATTTAACCGATATTGCATCTATTCTGATTTACGAGATTTCTGTATATGCAAATTAAATCCGGTTCACCCTGTATAGGGTTATTAATTTTACACATTTATATAATGTAATACATATATAAAATGAATTATTAAAACAGAATCTGATGTGTAAATACATAAAACTTAAAATATTTAATGTTGCTCTACAAATGATTTCATAAGATACAATTTTAATGCTCGAAAACCCCTCCAGCACATCCAAGTTCAGATATTTGCATAACGCCTTCTCGCTGGATACTCATCTCGGTGTTATTACGAAAAATTTAGGATTTGTAGGGAAAATCTGCTAGTGGAAATAAGTTGCACGCCAGATGGAAATCGAAAGGAAATAGTATTACCACTTAATAATATCCGCAAGCAGGTAATTTAACTCCGTTCCAAGGTATCAACGATTCAGAATTAAACGTCATTTCGTGAAGTTCGTTATATTTTTAGATGTATAAAGTGGTTAAAAGATGTGGAAAGTGCATATGCAAAGTTGAATATAATGATATAAGTGGATTTATTAAAGGTAATATACCTGGAATGTGGTGTAAAAAAAAACATAATAATGTATTAGTTTTATAATTTTCGAATAATCCAATAATAAAAACATTCCTACTAAAACATAGACTCACTTCTTTCCCTGTCAATAAAATAAACTAAAAGTACCCATCAAGTATTCCTTATAAGAATTTCGGGGTAGGAAATTCGCTTCGCAAATGAAAGCGATAGTGGTAAAGCTTTCTAGCGATCTATACCGAGGATATCGGTCTAAGCCTGTTAGTTCATTTAGCCAGTCACGTCTTGTTACTTACAGTCGCTTCACCATCAGATCACATATCGTGGAACTTCCAATGATTCCAATGTCGCTCCTGTCTGATGTCTCTCTTCTTTGCCTCCATTCGGAGATTTATTTGACATGAGGAAAATTAATTTTGGGTTTTGGTGTAGGGAAGGAAGTTGATCGCTAGTAGATTGTTCTCGATTTATTATTGTAGGCTTTTAGTATAAAGTAGAAAAAGGTAATAATCCCCGAAGAAACATCCTGTATATTAGATTTTTTTTAAATTGGTTTGGATATTTGAGTTACATGTTAGTAGTTTTCGTTCTACTATTGAAATTTTATATTTAATTTAATATTTATTTTTCTAGATTTTCTAGATCTTTCTTTATTTTTCTTTATTTCTCTCTATTTTTCGCTATTTTTCACTATTTTACTTTTCCGGTCCCATCAAAAGGAAAGTATAGTGAACGAGCAAAAAAAATCGAAATATCGATGGAAATATCTATTTTGAGTTCCCCCGAGAAGATTAAAACTATTTCCAGAGTAAGGTCTGTCTGTGGATCTGTGTGTCTGTGTGTAATCTTTTACGATAACTATATACCGAACCCTTTGACAGATCGAGCTTAAATTTGGTATAAATGGTTGGTGTGTGCCTTGAATACGACCATTAGTTTTTAGTTTACAAATGTAAGATTTTTTGTCTTTTTACTTTCCCGGTCTCATCATAGGGAAAATATAGTGAACGAGCAAAAAAAAATCGAGATGAAAATATCCATTTTGAGGTCCCCCAAATAGATTGAAACCATTTCCAGAGTAAGTTCTGTCTGTGAGTCTGTGTGCCTGTGTGTCTGTGTGTCTATGTACCTGTGTACCTGTGTGTCTGTGTGTCTGTTGGTCTGTGTGTCTGAGTGCCTGTGTGTCTGTGTGTCTGTGTGTAATCTTCCACGATAACTGATTAACCGTTTGACCAATCAAGCTGAAATTTGGTATGAAGGATTGGTGTGTGTTTTGAATGCGACCGTTAGTTTTTGGTTCAAATTGATACCGTAGAAGGTCCTCAAGACATACATTGATTGAATAAACTTAATATTTTTTCAATAAAGAATAAAACAACTCGAAGTCATACCACAAAAATATTTAATAATGACGAAACGTCTAAGATTTTTTGCCTTTTTTTAAATTTTAATGACAAACAATACACAGTAGGTGTAAAATGTTTTAGTGAAAATTTTTAGAACATAAAATTTTCTAAAATTTTTGTATTAAACTTTTTCCAGAATTTCTAATAGATGCGCCACTAGAGGACGAGCAAAAAATGTGGACGTATTTTTTCCGTAGTTTTTTTTTAATTTTGAAGACAAACAATGCACTTTAGTGCAAAATTTTTTAGTGCAAAGTTGTATAGCATCAAATTCTCTTTAACTTTTATTCCAAACATTTTTCGAATTTTCCATAGTGTCGCCACCAGATGGCGAAAAACATACACATTTAGACTTTTGCCTTTTTTTTAATTTTGTGCAAAATGTTCTAGTACAAAGTTATAGAGCATAAAATTATCTACAACTTTTCTATCAAACTTTTTCCAGAATTCCCAATTGTTTTCACCCAAGATTTTAGGAGATCCTAATTGAAGCAGTGGGTTATATAATTTGCGCATGCGTGGGCTTATATCATTATCAACATCGGCATGCTATTTAAAATTTGTTCCATAAATTAATGTAATGCTTATATTTTATATTTAAAGTAATCCTATTCTCTACAGCCGAGCCGGGAATGTTCTGGGGTGATACAGCCGATTTTTTTCTGTTTATTTAAACTATTCATATGTATATAGAAAAAAGATTCACAATTGTATATGACAGTTAAATGAACCGCACCAAAGAATCATATTATAGTAATTTAAACAATAGTAAATTCCTATATTTTGTGATTTTTTCTTTGGCTGATATTTAAAATTTTACATCGGTCCGGACCGGAAGTATTAAAATCATAAAAAAAATTGAAAGTTTTTTTTGCTTAAAATGACTTTTCTCGACGTTTTGACCCACTTACAACACGTTTAGGTGAAAAAATAGACCATAAGGCTTTTTTCATGTCCTAAATATTATAAAATTAGTTCGCTTAAAACTTTTTTCGATTTGACCTTCATGGGTGGAACTGGAGAGGGGTGAAGTTTCAAAAAATTCATATCCGCCATTTTTGAAAATATTGTAACAGGTTTTTACACATTTTTTATATTATAATTATAATATAATTAATTTGTATAAAACTTTTTTTTATCCGACCTACTGGGGTAAAAGTGGAGGGGGTTGAAAAAATTTATATCTCCGTCATTTTTAAAAATATCGAAACAGGTCTACAAAAAATCGTAAAAACTCTCAAAAATCGTAAAAACCCGTAACAAGTTGTAAGTACCCTTAAGAAATTGTAACAAAACGTAAAAAACCGTAAATAATAAAAAACTGCATAAAATCTTAAAAAATCGTAAAAATTCTTAAAAAATGGAAAAAAATCATAATAAATCGTTGTTCATAAATTTGTTGTGTTGCGTATAGTTCTTGTGTTTATTTTTATAGTGAATTTTTCGGGACGAAGTACTCAAAACATCATATGGTTTTACCCCGTCTAATATTTTTTCTGATATAATTGTCACATGTAAAATAATTGAATTATTCACTTCATTATGTAGGAAGAAAGTAAAACTACCAGTACGCACGATTTATGTAGGCCGCACCAAAGAATCATATTATAGTAATTAGAATATATGCAGTTTTTTTAAATAAGACGTGTAATTTTTGTTAGTGGTGACCAGTATTCTTCAACAATAATACAATAAGTTTTTTTTTTTCAGGTTCACCATCAAATTCAAATCAATGGCCTTTACTAAGGTAAGTCATTATATGTTATGAAAGTATCTTTCACTTCCATTATAAGAAACTGGGTTACTATGTCAGCCACTAGACCCATGGGAAACAACACTTTTACTACCACCAGAATCTAAACAACAAAAAAAAAACAAATAATGCAAAGGGTAAAGTCCCTAAAAGGGTTGTATCTTAACAGGTATAACAGATGTTTCATGTTAACTTTTTTATATTAAATTCTTCTTATAATGAAAAGTTATCATCTACATTATCATCGTAGTTAATTCAAGTTGTTCATTTTTTTCATTAACACGGTCACTGCGGCACTTATTTATGTGGTACAAAATCTTCTATTTAATTATTATACATGGTTAGATAATAAAATTCAAAAAGAATAATTGTTACACTAGAAGTAACATAATAATATAATATATTTTTATTGTTACAGTATTTTATTTGTTTCAATAATTTTTGTTCAAATAAATAAATACATTTGTAATAAAAAACAATAAATTGTACACAGTCTAGAAACAAAGAAAATGTTCTTTATAAAATTTTATATATTATTAATAAAATTAAATATCGTATCAAATAAAATTGAGAAGAGAAGACAAAAAAGAAGACTGAAGATAGTGGAAAAAGTGAATAAATTATGGAAAATTAGGAAAAAATTATGAATAAAAAGAAAATGCGGACGAAAATATATAAAATGGAAATAAAGGAAATAATTCGGATCAAGATCAATGAGAAAGAGACAATAATCCCAGAAATAGAACAAGTGAAAATATACTTAGTAAGCAGAATATAAGAAAGAGCATAAAGAGGAAGAATCAAGTAAATAAACAGAAGAATTAAAGAAAAGCTTTCAGAATTTAGAAGAAGAAAATAAGGATAAAGAAGAAATAAAAAAAGCGTAATATAAACAAGTAAGAAGAATTAAGGAAAGAAATATAAAATTTTATAAAAGATATAAAGAAAAATCAGAATGGCTTAAAACAAAGGATTTTAAAGAAAATAGAAGAAAGCTAACATAAAATAATATTCGAGAAAAATAAGAAAGGATTTACAAAAAGAAACAAAGAAAATAAGTATGAGATAAATAAGAAAATTAAGACGGGAAATGAAAATAAAGAAAATTAAATGAATAATCAGAAGACACAAAAATAAAATTTCACATGTGTCAATAGAGGGGCTAGGTATATTCTAGCGCAGCCACTTTCATCCTGTCTCGAGATAAGTGTTGACTTTTTATCTCCGTTGCTATTGGTCGGAATTGAACGCAATAGACTTATAGTAAATACGTATAGAAAAATCCTGAACAGAAGGAACGCTAAAGGGGTACTACCTTATAGCTCCGTTACTATTGGTCCAAATTAAACCGTAAAAATGGCGCTATATTTGAAATGTGATGCAGAATAATTATATATAAAAAAATCCTGCGGAAAATAATCGTCAAAAGGACCTTAAGTTATATCTCCGTTAGTGTTGGTTAAAATTGAGCGCGGTAAACGGTAATGTATTTGAAACATGACGTAGAATAACTACGTAAAGAAAAATATTGAACAGTGGCGGCGCCAAAGAGGCACTAGGAAATATCTCCGTTATTAATGGTCAGGATTAAAAGCGGAAAACGGCATTGTATTTGAAATTCAACGTGGAATAACTACGTATCGAAAAATCATGCGTAGAATTAAAGACAAAAGGGCGCTAACGTATATCTTCGTTATTAATGACCCAATTTTTATAGGAAAAACGGTTCTGTATTCGCAATGTGTAGTAGAATAAATACTTAGCGAAAAACGTGCGCAGTTGCAACAGCAAAAGGGCATTTGCAGAATTTGTCAGTTGTACGATGACATCGGCAGAATACGCACGTAAATTGGAGGAATTTGGTGAGAAATTTCGAAAATTATATCAAGATATAACACTATACGAAGATAAATATAAACATATTAAGCAATTAGATAGTTTGTCTATAAGTTCTGCGTGGGATAAATTATTTGAAAATCGACAATTACCGCAAGCTCAATATCTATTAATACGAATTCAACTCATAAAAATATCAAAAGAAATAAGTTAGGAAGTTTAAGAAATGAAACAAGGAATTTAACAGTTTTATAGAAATTTGAAAAAAGAAAATAAACTGATTATGGGAAATAATTTATATGAAAGAACAAGATATAGCAAAAATAAAATAGAGCAAAAAATACAAGAGTTGACAAAAGATACCAAAGGTGAAAGATAACAATGATAATAATGGATATAGAAGTACAATAATAAGGTAAAAAAAGAATATTTAACGTAAAACAAATGTATAAATATTATACTAAAGATGAAGAGGATGAAATTAATGAAAATGTCAATAAAAAAGAAATAGATTATAGAAGTAAATGAATTTCAAATAATATTTAAACAATAATAGGAAAATAGGAAATTGCATTAAAAGAAAATAAAAGTAACAGACAAATAAAATTTGGAAAAGATTATAATAAAATGATAAATGAAATTAAAGAACTACAATTTAGAAAAATTAGGAACATGAATGGTAAATTATAAAAAAATGGAGATAATAAGAAAATAAAAAAACAAAAAAAAATAAAATTAAACCATTTGAAAATTTTAAGTCTAGTATTTTTCTCCTTTATTGTACTTTAGATTTATCTTATATATACGTAGATAATACAGCGCTAAAGGCCTTAAAGACCCATGGCTTCAAAATTTCCAACCATCTTTCTCCACTTGTTTTTATCCATGGCAATTTCTTTCCAGTTCTATATTCCCACTTTTCTTATATCCTTTTTACATGCTTAATCCACTTTTTAGGAGGCCGTGCTCTTTTTTTTCTCTTCCTATTAGAACTTTTACAGGGTGTTTCATTGGGAAACGAGCTAATATTAATTGCAGATAGGGGACACCTGGTTGATTCTAAATAACTCCCATATGATGGGTCTAGCGGTTATTGTAACCGAGATAGAGGGTGTTTTATCTATTTTGTCCATTTTTTTATTGGCTTATAACTTATGATCCTCTGTATATTTTTCTATATTTGGCTACACATTCATGTATGTCCGTTTGCCAATGAAACATCCTGTATAATCAATATCAGATAAAATTAACCTTTTAATTCAATATCTTCTCTTTATAGGGGGCAACAGTTATATTAATAATAATAATAAAAATAATTTTAATTGATATGATTAAAATTTTTAATATTTTTTTTTAATTTTAATATTTACTTTTATCAAGTGTACAATAAATTTAATGAAGATAAAGATAAAGACGTTTTTCTTCTGTTTCAACTAAACTTGAACTAATAAATGTAATTTTATGAGTGGCCAGCCCACTTGATGAGCAATTAATCCGTATTAGCATATGCCAACCCGTATCTTGTAATTATAATCAAAAATTACCCCTATCCGGCAAACCGCAAATTCTTTTAGTTATTTTTTTTTTCCTCTCTTGTGTTATATCACAACTCACTGGCATGTCTTCGATTATTCTGACACCACAAAATTACAAATTAGCATCTACCTGCGTATCCTAATTTGTGCGTGCATAATACCTGTTATAAAACCACTAAAATTTTATTTATCGGGATCTTTTATCTATAAACTTCGTTAACATCACTCTGCATGCGAGGTTTTGGTCTACCAGAGACGTATTTAGTCACAAATAAAAAATAATTTTTGTGTACATAAAAGAATTAAACAAAAATATTGATACCAAATGAACTTAAAGTGTCACAATTTAGCATTAATTATAAAACTATAAAAATAAGGAAAAATAATTCATGTACTTATTTAAAAAGTTAGGGTAAAATATAAATATAAAAAAATATACAATTCATAAAAATTTTTGTTTTTTTCTTTTAACTCGTGAGTTAATTTCATATATATGAAAAATCTACCTAAATGTTTAATTTTTTACAGTTAAATTTTTCCCCTCTAAAATTTTAAATTCGTTTTTTAATTTATTTTATTATCGTGAAAAATTGACAGATTTTAATCAACATTAAAGTAATATTTACACTGCTAAAATAAATAAAATGTACTAAAGTTTTAGTGCTTTCTCATTCTCATTAATGCAAATTTTGGCAATTTAAATTCAATCAAATTTGAATGGTAAAATATTTCAAAAAATTTGTAAAATTTATAAAATCAACTAATTTAATAAAAATATAATAAATATAATTATATTATACTTGAAATATAAAATACGGTCCTGAGTATAGAACTTGTTAACATAAGGGAAGCGCGAAGCTTTGAGCCGGACGTCCGTACTATCCGTAGACACTTCTACAAACAATGTAATCCTTCAACAAACAGGAATATGTAATATGGTTACCAACCAGCGTAAAGGAGGAAGAACATATCAGCCGATCGTCCATCTTTTACCTTTCGAACATACAAGAACACAATAGATGTTGTCTAACAAACTTCACGTAATGAATTTTCGTTTTGATGTCCAGTGGACAGTTGAAAGACGAAAAATTCTTTAAGAAAATTAATTTTGTGAATTAATAGGATTATAGTCCTTTTTTTAAGTATTAAGTAAAAATAATTAATACTTTATGAGAGGCAATAATTTAATAAACATTATGTATCTTGTTATATAATTATGGTCATTTCAATCCAGATGATAAAACACTTGTGAAATTTCAATCACCCTGTATAAAATCCATGTTCAAATTATGAATAACAAATGTTTTAAAGACTGGTTTTATTTTATATATGCCAATTTTAATAAGTGTGCAGTGAAGTTCAAATTCGGTAAGAAAATGTATTTAGAAACCCTGATAATTGGCAACATTGTACTTAAGTAATAAATAAAACTGTATTTTACTTTCCCGATCCACCTCCGAGAAGGGAAAGTATTGTGAACGAGATAAAAAAAATTTTCGAGATAAAGATAGAAATATCCATTTTGAGGTCACCTGAGATGATTAAGACCATTTACAGATGGAAGTCTGTCTGTCTGTCTGTCCGTTTGTGTGTATTCTTCCGCGATAGAAGCCACACGTTTAATCCGATTGAGCTGAAATTTGATATATGGGTTTGGGTTACCCGTCGGAAGAACCCACTAGTTTTTGTACGACATCTGTTAAACAAAATTGTCACTATCAAAAAATGACAGATGCAATATGTCACGGAATTTGACTTCCAATATGTCATTTGAAAGCCCTTGAAAAACTCTATTTAGAACAGTCAAAATTATTTCTCCAACTGTTGTCCCTGTCAAAAATAAAAAAATGTCAAAGTTTGAAACTTTAACACTAAATATCTGAAAAAGTATCGTCTCTGGACACAACCGATTTTTTTTCAAATTCCTTTGATTCTTGTTATATCAAATTTTTTTGCTTTTTCCTATTTTATGTGTGAAAATATGCATTTTTACTGTTTTTTTTTAGTGTTCCTGTGTGGAAAAATGCATGTTCGCTTTTTTCTCATTTTATGTGTAAAAAACGCATTTTTGCTGTTTTTTCTGGTTTTTTATGTGTAAAAATATAATCTTGCTCTTTTACTAATTAATATGTGAAAAAAATAGGTTTTTGCAGTATTTTCCAATTTTCTTTTGTGGAAAAATACATTTTTGCGTTTCTTTTTCAAATTCGAGTGTGTTTTTTCGAATTTGTTGAAAAAAATTCGTTTTTGGTGTTATTTTATATTTTTGTGTGGAAAAATGCATTTCTGCTGTTTTTCTAGTTTTTTGTGTAAAAAAATGCATTGTTGCATGTTCCTTTTTAAATTTTTGTGAGATAAAATACACTTTGCATTTCTTCAAATTTGAATAAGGAAAAATGTATTCTTGCTTTCGTTTTTTTTCAAATTTGTCTTAAAAAAAGTATGCTGTTTTTTATGAATTCTTGCTTTTATACCAATTTATATCTGAAAAAATGCATTTTCGGTTTTTTCCACATTCGTCTGTGAAAAAATACTTTTGAATTTTTTTCTAGTTTTTTTGTAGAAAAATGTGTTTTTTATTTCTATTTTTTTAAAATTCGTGTGCAAGAAGACGCGTTCGTGCTTCTGTTGTTTTTTGAAATTTTTGTGTAAAAAAAAATGCAGTCTTGATGTTTTTTTCAAATTCGAGTGTGGAAAAAATGTAATTTGAACGAGCTAAAAAAACTTTTTAAGATCGCCTGAGACGATTAAGACCATTTAATCTGTCTGTCTAACTGTGTATTTGTCTGTGTGTATGCTTCCACGATATACCTCACACGTTTAAGCTGAAATTTGGTATATGGGTTTGGGTTATCCATCGGAAAAACCCATTAGTTTTTGTACGACATCTGTTAAACAAAATTGTCACTGTCAAAAAATGACAGAAGCAATATGTCACGGAATTTGACTTGCAATATGTCTGTAAAAATATTCGTCTCTGAATACTCGTCGGGAAAGTTTTGGGGTGATACAACCAATTTTTTTTCAATTTTCCGATAAAATTGCAGCATCAGGACTTGATCAAATAAAATATAATGAATATATTTTAAAATTTAGAATTTAATTGATCCTAAACGATTCAAAAGACTTGAAAATCCATAGAGATTATTAAAACAGCTTTAAATTTCTTAAAATTCTGAAAAATTATTTAAAATCCTTAAAATCCTTAAAATCCTTAAAATCCTTAAAATCCTTAAAATCCTTAAAATCCTTAAATCTTAAAATCTCAAAATTTTAAAATCCTTAAAATCCTTAAAATCCTTGAAATCCTTAAAATCCTTGAAAACCTCAAAATCCTTGAAATCTTTAGAAATTCTTAAACAACATTACAAATCCTTAAAAATCCATATCTATTACTGACTTTTAAAATGGCAATAAAGGAAATTATAATATACTGTGTGCGCGTTATGTACAGTTTCTGAGATATAAGAAAATTTTGTTTATTTTTAAATGGAACAACCCGTATATTATACAATTTTCTGTTACAGTTTTCTATTTCCGACGCAATGTTAAAGGCCAATATTGACCATTAATTCTAGGAAATCAGGAAAAACAATTTTATTTTGTAATTAGTATTACAGTATAAATAGAAACAGAAAACAATATGACCTCCTTGTCTTTGGAAACAGAAATCCATTCCGAATGAAAATTTATCCAATACATGTCTAATCGTTTCTAGAGAAATTAGTGCTTCAGAAACTTTTATGAAGAATAAAATTTGACAAATTGATAATAAGAGCTGTAAAAATAAAATAAACGTCTCAGCACTACAACTTCCATTCGTCCTTCACAAATTATGTTTCAAGGTGGATTAGTATAGTTTATGAGATTTAGAAGCTTTTATAAACAATGATATTTTCTGAGAAACGGAAAGTACGGAGTTTAAAAAAAATTATTGAGTGGGATGATCATCATGAAGTGGTAGGTCATCTTTATTATAATATGGTAAACCAAATTATCCATTCTCAAATGTGGTAGCTATTCATTAGAATAAAACACAAGGTCGTACCACAAAGTTATAATCTTATAATTTTTTTTTGTCACTGTTTAAAAACAAATTTTTATAGGATTATAATTTTGTGGTACGACCTTGCGTTTTATTCTGAGGTTTATTATAATATATTATATTTTCAATGTTTTGATATGGATTAGTATCGAATAGGTCATTCAAAATCTTTTCTGAAGGATGGAATTTTCTGATAAATTAAAATATAGGGTATAGAAAGAATAATGTTAGTGAGTGGCTGATCATCATGATGCTGTTGATTATCTTTTTTACCATTTATTATATTTTTAAAGTTTTAATGTGGATTAGGATAATTATTAGGATTCAGAAACTTTTATGAAGAATAAAATTTTCTGACAAATTGATGTAAAAATAAAATAAACGTCTCAGCACTACAACTTCCATTCGTCCTCCACAAATTATGTTTCAAAGTGGATTAGTATAATTTATGAGATTTAGAAGCTTTTATAATCAATGGTATTTTCTGGGAAACGGAAAGTACGGAGTTTAAAAAAAAATTTGAGTGGGATGATCATCAAGAAGTGATAGGTCACCTTTATTATAATATATTATCTAATCTGTATTTCCGTTTTTCAGTCATTGGCTAGACTGTGTCCTATTCACATACACGTTGCTTTTTGAATAATCCCACACTTAATAATCTAGAGGTGTCAAATCCGGAGGTCTTGTTGATCATTCAATAGCCCCCCTTTTTCTAATCCAACGATTTGGAAATGTAATGTCAAGAAATTCACGAACTCGAAGATAATGAGGAGGCGTTCCATCTTGCTTGATCCAATTTGATCTATTCTAACTCTAATTCCAAAAATGCCCAGTATTCTTCACCTATGGTTTTATTCCAAAAATAATATCCAATAATACTATTATTAATAATTCTTGCCTGCACATTGATCTGATACTGCATATGTGCCTCCATCATCCAATGATGATTTTTATCTGACCAGTACCTGGAGTTTGATTTATTGACCGCGCCATTTAACTGGAAAGTAGTTTCTTCAGAAAAAAGGATTTTAATAAAGAACTTAGGATTAGTGTCAAATATAATAAACATTGTTTCACAGAACTCCATTCTGCGATCTGGATCGTCTCCATTCAGTTCCTGTACCAATTGTACTTACAAAATAAAAATCGGTTGTGTCGTCCCAAAACTTTCTCGACGAGTATCCACGAATACTTTTTTTTTCGGATTTTAACGAAGTTTGTCCATTTTTCGCGATTTTTTCCACTTTGTTCAACAATTTCACAAACTTTAAGAAATATATAAAAATGCTCAGTTCCAATTTCAAAAACGTCACAAAAATTTCAAATTTAATAAATTAAAAAATGTTGCAAAAACTGAAAAATGAAAAATTTAACCAACAATTTTAAGTTTCCAAAATTTCATTTTATTTACATATTTTTGAGAAATTTTGTTTTTGGAAAATTAGTATCAAATTTGTGTCATTTTGTCTGTTTTTAACAATTTTTTACTTAATTTCAGTATTTTTTGTTAGTTTTAATATTGTGTTATCATTTTTTCATTTTTTTAGTTTTTTTGCGATGTTTGTCCATTTTTTGTGATTTTTCCCAATTAAAGCAACAATTTCACAAACTTTAAGAAATTTACAAAAAAGTTCAGTCTCAATTTCAAAAATTAAACAAAAATTTTTAAATTTCATAAATTTAAAAATGTTAAAAAAATTGAAAAATCAGAAATTTAACGAATAATTTTAAATTTCGAAAATTTCATTTTATTTGCTTATTTTTGGGAAAATTTCAAACTTTAACATTTTTATTTTTGACAGGTGACAGTTGAAGAAATAATTTTGACTGTTCTGAATAGAGTTTTTCAAGGGCTTTTAAATGACATATTGCAAGTTAAATTCCGTGACATATTACACCTGCCATTTTTTGATAGTGACACTTCCGTTTGACAGATGTCGTACGAAAACTAATGGGTTCTTCCGAGGGGTAACCCAAACCCATATACCAAATTCCAGCTCAATCGGATTAAACCTGTGGCCTCTATCTTGGAAGAATACACACAGACAGACAGACAGACTTCCATCTGGAAATGGTCCTAATCATCTCAGGTGACTTCAAAATGGATATTTCCATCTTTATCTCGAAAAAATTTTTTAGCTCGTTCATAATACTTTCCCTTGTAGGAGGTAGGTAGGAAGAGTAAAATGTTTTTCCTAATTTCTTAAAATTAATGATCAATATTGGCCAATAACAGTTTTCAATAAAAAAACTAATAGAAAATTATAAAATATACGGGTTGTCCCATTTAAAAATAAAGATATTGTTCGATACTTTACGCGCACACTGTATTTTAAAATTGGTTGTAAAATTTAATTTAATTTTTCCATATGATATAAACTTTTTTTGAGACACTTTATATATCGGTAGGAGGAATATTTTATTAAAATTTTAATCTAAATCATATGTTAGATCAAGGATTTTAAAGTTACAATATAGATAATTGAAACACCTTGTATATTAGGATAAACCCAAAATATTCAAAAATACATTAAATAAATTTATACCTTGTTAAAGAAATTACACAACCGTAATTTATTTTAGGTGTTATTAATATTTTATAAAATTCTTAATACAATTAAAATTTAACATTTAATTTAAAATAATTGATTTCAATTAATTCTATATGTATTAAAAATTATTATTTTCAATGCTTTTTAATATTTCTTATGGTTGGTGTTGATACTTTTTATATTTTAATTCTGATCACAATTGCACAAAATTCCAATAAAAAAAATAAAAAATATTTCCCTAACCACCTCTTGTTATATAGTCCTTAAAAAAAAACAAAGATAAAAAAATATTTACCCCACACCAAACCAAACACAAAAAAACCGAAACACAAAAACAAACTGAACCCACAGCCGAAAAAAAAATCATCAAGAGTACTAGATAAAAACTGCATCAACCCTTTGACAATCCAACCCTTTAAAAGTGTGTCAATGCATCTGCGAAAAATAATGGCCGCCTCTATGTACCGCCTAAACAATTGTTTTATGCCCTTCCACGACCTAGGGCAACACACAGGGTCGGTCCGGTATTCTTTGTTCACCAAATCGGTGCCCAATGAATGGGAAGGGTGTTTACCGGACGTCTATGGGACGGTTGGCATAGCAACCGCGCCCCCTTTTCATGTACAACATAGGGTATATACCTAGTGCGTTTGATTACTTTGTGGCGTACATTGTTACGAGGGTAGGTAGATATTATATCAATGTGGTAAATGGTTACAAAAAATGAAAAATACCAATAAAAGAGGATTATTTTTTTGTAAATATCTTAAAAACTAAAATATTTAAAGAAATTTAAAAAAATATTCTAAAGAAGGAACAAATTTCTAAAAAATAGGAATAAAGTTTAAATTAAAACGAGACGTGATTCATTTTCTTTGGGCAATTTTCATAATGCATATACAAATATTTATACAAACAATTTTAATATAACTCAATATTTGTACTAATATTTAAAGTGAATGTGGAGTGCTAAAATTTGTACCGGTTAATACATAAAATATGTGCCGGTATGAAAATCATATATTTAAATTCATTACTTATCATTAAACTTTGATTTACTCTTAACTTTTTTATTTAATCAGATAAAATTTTAGAAATAATTGAACTCATGGAATAACGGAACTTTTTGAGAATTAGGTTATATTTTAGATTTAAAAATACTGTAAAACAAATATTTTATAATGACCTTGATATTATTCAGGAGCCTTAACTGATATAAACTATTGTTGAATACTTACTCACATAGTTTCAAATTTGTGTATACCGAGATCTAAGATGTATCCATATCTGCAACCAAATTAAAGAAATAGTTCAGTTTAAATTCTCAATTTAAAGTGAAAAAAATGTGCCCACTTTAGCTTTTAAAAATTTATTTTTAGTTTCCATTTATATTTAAAAGTTAGCTCTTATGAAATCTTTTGTTATTAAAGTATTTTAAAGGTTCCTTATTGAAAATTACGCTGTTACGACCGATTTTGTTATTAGTTTTTTTCTGTTTTGACGTTTTCTTTATTATTTTTCTTTTTTTGTCTGAAAAGCGGTTGTAAAGTCTGAAACATATAGCGTGATCCATTAATAAAAGTGACGATGAAAATCTAAAAAATGCAGCAGAAAGGTTAAATTTAAATAGGATTTTTCAAGATTTTAGCCAACATAGCAGAGAAATAAAAGATCGTTTTAAGTATTTTAGACTTCTAAACCCTCAAGGAGAAGTCTTATAATACGGCTCTGTCTGTCTGTCTGTCCGCATTTATAACTCAAAAACGAAAAGAGATAGAGACAAGCGGTAAACGGTAGCAAACTCAGCATACCTTGAATAGCTCCCAAACAGATTTTCAGATTTTTCAAACTTCCGGTTTCAAAACTGGTTTTACAAACAGGAACCGGAAGTGATACTACCGGTTTTAAAAATACGATTCCGACGTGAAATTTAACGCTGATTCGATATTTGAAAACAGATTTGAGATATCTTTTACGGTTCATGAGATAATCGTATTTTTGTTTAGAAGTCGTCACGTGCCTGCTAACGCGCAGGCGCTTCTGACTTGTTTTTAAGTAAATAATTAAATGAGTTGAGTACATTTATCAACACTGAAATCTTATTCTGATAAAAAAGAGGTAAATAGAGAATTATAAAATCTTTCAAATGAGCTATCACTAGACCCCTCTTTTTTGTCAACAAACATATTTTATTGAAACTTAATACATTTAATTTTTTTTACGAATTTTTTTAAAATTTTGACAGCATTGTAAATGTCACCAAAGTTGTAAGTCAGATCCGAAAAATGTTTGATTAAAATAAGTTGAGTAGTTTTGTAAATTTCAAGAATTTTGATCCATAATTAGAAAAATGTCAAGAGTTTTGGTCCAAAATTTCAAGAATTTTGTTCCAAATTTTAAAAAAATTTAAGAACTGTGTTCAAAAAATTTTATTGAAATATTGTTATCCAAGATTTTAAAAATTTCAAGAATGTTGATCAACAATATAAAAAAAATCAAGAATTTTGGTTCCAAATTTTAAAAATTTCAAGAATTTTTGGCCAAAAATTTCAAACAATTCAAGAATTTTGGTCCAAAATTTCAGAATTTTGATAAAAAATTTAAAAAAATTCAAGAATTTTGATCCAAAATATTAAAGAATTCAAGAATTTTGGTTCAAAATTTCAAGAGTTTTGGTACCAAATTTTAAAAATTTCATGAATTTTGGCCCAAGATTTCAAACAATTCAAGAATTTTTATCCAAAATTTCAAGAATTTTGGTCAAAAATTTCAATAATTTCAAGAATTTTGAACCAAAATTTAAAAAAATTCAAGGATTTTGATAAAAAATATAAAAAAATTCAAGAATTTTTGTCCCAAATTTTAGAAATTTCAAGAGTTTTGGGCCAATTATTCAATTCAAGAATTTTTATCCAAAATTTCAAAAACTTGAGAATTTGATAAAAAATTCAAGAATTTTGGTCCCAAATTTTAAAAATTTAAAGAATTTTGGCCCAAAATTTCAAACAATTCAAGAACTTTGGTCGGAAATTTCAAGAGTTTTGCTACCAAATTGTAAAAATTTCAAGAATTTTGGTCCAAGATTTCAGAATTTTAATAAAAAATTTCAAGATTTTGGTCAAAAATTTTAAAAATTTAAAAAGTTTCAAGAGTTTTGAAATAAAATTTAAAAAAATTAAGAATTTTGATCCAAAATATTAAAGAATTCAAGAATTTTGGTTCAAAATTTCAAAAAATTCAAGAATTTTTACCAAAATTTCAAAAATTTCAGAATTTTGATAGAAAATATTAAGAATTTTGAAACAAAATTTAAAAAATTTCAAGAATTTTGATCAAAAATATTAAAAATTTCAAGAATTTGGTTTAAAATTTCAAGAGTTTTGGTCCCAAATTTTAAACATTTCAAGAATTTCGGTTCAAAATTCCAAACAATTCAATAATTTTTATCCAAAATACCTTATTTTGCTATTTCCCACCTCTATACTTAAAAACTAAAATTCAATTATATTTCCAATATTTAAACAAAATCTCTCTTATAGTATTTTTTATTGTCGTTTAAATAGTTTAATTTATCATCAGAATTATTTCTGAAACTTAAAAATTACTCTTACAGCAGAATAAATATTTTCTTTGATCTTTCTGGATCAAAGTTCCTCTAGTATAATATCTATCCCTAGAAAAATGATTTTCAAAGACTATTTTTTTTTCAAAATATGAAAAAAAAGTCCAAATGTGGGATAAAATTAAATACCCACTTATTATATCGGCCATGTTTTTCTCAAAAATTGAAAACTTGAAATTAAAAAAAATTTAGTATCCGTGAGATATTGAATTATTTATGATGTTAAAGTAACAGGAACTACTTGTCAAAGAGCTAGTGGTGGTTCTTCCGTTTTTGTTTCAAATGATATATTTTCACTTAAATCAAAAACAGAAAGAGTAAGTTTTTGAAACTATACATTCCAACTATTTACCATACATGTTTCATCCTTATAGCAATCATCAGTGGTACTTTATCGGAATGCATAGTTTCACTCTGTATATCCCAAGTATTTATATGTGCTTAAAAAATGATAGATAGTCACGACATCTATCGTAGGTTGATGGGTACCAACCGGACACAGCCACTTATTACGATGAAATCCTCTGTAAAAGCGCCTGACTAAGTACAACTTGGCGCCGATTGATAGCACCCATCCGCCATCATAAGGATTCTTGTGGAAGCGGGCACAACGCAATTAAATTGTTTTATTTATTTTGACAATATTAAAACAAAAGAACTACGACAAGACCGTAATTCAAAATTATTGTCACTGATGATGTTAGTTATTTTAGATAAAACGTCGTTGAAATGACAAGTGTGATATATCACTGAATTTAAATTTTAACCGTTATTTAATTTATGAAATAAAAAAGACAGGTCCGTATTAAAAAAATAACTTAAGACACGAAATGTTGTATCAAAGATTTATTAGTATAATTTTGTAGCTAATTTGAGATACAATAAAACATTCCTTGTCTATTTTTTCATATTTTCTTAAATAAAAAGTATATGCCTAAATAACAAAAATTGCATTTTTAGTTTTCCCTGTATAACTGAAGAATGGCGAAAGTCCCTGTAATTTTTTTAGGCCAATGTACTTTTTAAGTTTTCTTAAACTACATCAAAAAATTGTAAACATTCATATATACCGAATTTATAAATTTTTAGTAGAACCGGCCCTGGAATTTCTTTATCGTTAACAATATATACAGAGTGGTTTAAATGTTAAGAAGGAAGAAAGAAATGGTCAAAATGAATATGTCGGTTATAAAAAGAGACAAACTCGACATATGGAGGTTTCTAGAATCACTTTGGTAGAGTTAGAATTTTGACGTTTCCCAATGTATCGCCCTGTATGAATTTTTTTCGATTTAAGAAAGGTAATAATTTAGATCTCGCCAACATGCATATGATCGATTAATTATATTTATCGAAAACATAAAATAAATATTTCATGAGATGAAATTCGAACTCGAACTCGAATTCGTCGGACTTTAATGACTCTTTTAAAATTTAATGCATTGATATTATTCCAGGAAAAAATCCTTCGGCCTCAATAAACTATAACTAATTTATAAAATCATTCTTACGAAAAAAACCAGATGTTATATCAACTAAAGCATAAAAAATTAACCTTTAACAACCTCGTTATACGTGAATCGTTCTTTAAGATATTTATGACAATAAAAAAAATCGATTGAATTGTTTCTCTTAACAAGAATTTCGCTCTAACTATTGCGTGACCAAGTTTTTTTTATACCTAATATAAGCTGATTAAATAATAGGGCTTGATTTTTTTTCTTTGGGGAAGTAATACCAATACTGATATTTTTATAAAGGTAATGATAGGTTGCATTCACCATTTTTTTTTCTATTAATGTGTCAATAGAGGTGGAGTTAAGTAGTGTAATTTTGGGAAAAAGTTTGATTTTAATGGATTTCCTTCCATAATTACCATTTAAATATTAAAAATTAATTTATATAATTACATGTGGAATTTTTTTTTTGCCTGGTATGGGGAGATAATAAATAGGGTGAAAATATTTATTTTATTGTAATTTAAATTTATTTTTTATTTATTTTTAAAATTTAACAAAATAATTTGTTATTGAACAATTTTTTTTTTAGTAATGGGACGAATTAATTTTAGTTATTGGACAAAATTGGAATTCTAATTGGAATTTTTAGAACTATATGAAATAAAAATTTGAATTAATAGAGAAACAAAAGTAAAATTTTAATTTTTTGTTTTAATGTTCTGTTTCCAAATAATAATAAATATAGATTTAAAAATACTTGAAATAATTTGTACAGGATTTTGCAAAAAAAAATCTAGTAGATTTTGTTTTTTATTATTTTATAAAATATTAGATATTATATGACAGCATAAATTATGTAAAATATTTTGATAACTACTATATGGAAAAAAAGTAAGAGTGGGTTATGAGAGGCAGAGGGCGGCTAAGAGCGTGAGCTATAGCACCTGCTTGGTCCAGGCAGGCCGTCAATATCAGGAGGCGGATGCAGATGCACCACCACACATACAATATAATGTATGCACGACAAGAAAGCCATAAGGACGTCACCTTAACCGGTTTTATTGAAAGGTTACCTACCGGTTAAAGGAAGTGTCACACATATGTCCTGTTTTTTTTTGCATTTTATGACCAACATGTATTTGGTTTTTTTTCTTGAAAATTTACATTTTACTAATTAGCAATATTTATATTTTTATTATCATCGAAAAAGTACTTGATCTGCTACCACACTTGGTAAAAAATACTGCAAATAATTATTTTTGCATTAATAATAAAAACAGAAGACATGAGAATTATTTATAGTTTTCTGCAAAAAAATTACAATTGTTAAGGATGCAGTGTAAGGGCTGCTTTAGATTTTAACTATAGTAGACCACCAACTATATTATTAAGAAAGACAGAACAATTATTTATAGTTTTCTGCAAAAAAATTATAATTCTTAAGGATGTAGTGTAGGGACTGCTTTAGATTTTAACCAAAGTAGACCACCAACTATATTATTAAGAAAGACAGAAGAATTATTTATAGTTTTCGGCAAAAAAATTATAATTCTTAAGGATGTAGTGTAGGGACTGCTTTAGATTTTAACTAAAGTAGACCACCAACTATATTATCAACTTTTTTACTTTTTATGATTTTATTTGTTTTTTTTTTATTTATTATTAAATACGATTAAAAATAAATAATTATTTATAATTTTTTTACAAAAATTATAATAATTTTTAAGGTTTTAATGTAAATATAAACTAAAGCAGACCAAATACAAGATTTTTTTTACAAAATATTAATTTAAAAAATTGTAGTATGTGGACCGCTTTAGATTTGAACTAAAGTAGACCACCAACTATATTATCAACTTTTTTACTTTTTATGATTTTATTTGTTTTTTTTTATTTATTATTAAATACGATTAAAAATAAATAATTTATAATTTTTTTACAAAAATTATAATAATTTTTAAGGTTCTAATGTAGATATAAACTAAAGCAGACCAAATACAAGATTTTTTTTACAAAATATTAATTTAAAAAATTGTAGTATATGGACCGCTTTAGATTTGAACTAAAGTAGACCACCAACTATATTATCAACTTTTTTACTTTTTATGATTTTATTTGTTTTTTTTATTTATTATTAAATACGATTAAAAATAAATAATTTATAATTTTTTTACAAAAATTATAATAATTTTAAAGGTTTTAATGTAGATATAAACTAAAGCAGACCAATTACAAGAATTTTTTTTACAAAATATTAATTTAAAAAATTGTAGTATATGCACCGCTTTAGATTTGAACTAAAGTAGACCACCAACTATATTATCAACTTTTTTACTTTTTATGATTATATTTGTTTTTTTTATTTATTATTAAATACGATTAAAAATAAATAATTTATAATTTTTTTACAAAAATTATAATAATTTTAAAGGTTTTAATGTAGATATAAACTAAAGCAGACCAATTACAAGAATTTTTTTTACAAAATATTAATTTAAAAAATTGTAGTATATGCACCGCTTTAGATTTGAACTAAAGTAGACCACCAACTATATTATCAACTTTTTTAGTTTTTATGATTTTATTTTTTTTTATTTACTATTAAATACGATTTTCCTAATTAGCAATATTTATATTTCTATTATCATCGAAAAAGTACTTGATCTGCTGCCATAGTAATTAATTAAGAATAAAAAATCAAGAATCGTAACTTTAAAGTGTGTAATGTAAAAAAAAAATTAAATTTTAATTAAATTTCAAGCGCTTTCTGCCATCTTCAGGACAAAAATTAAACTTAGGAAGTGCGAAAAAGAAGCATCAAATTTTACAAATTTTTAACAGTTATTGAAAGCCTTATAAGCCCGAAAAAACATAATTTGAACAATTTTTTTATCATTACACACTTTAAAGTACCATTCTAAGTTGTTTATTCTTTAATTAATTAGTTAAATTATTTACCAATTTTGTAAAGTATCTAAAGCACTTAAGGCCGCTTTACCCAACTTGGTGAAACTGATATTTTCGTTTAAATCAAAGGTTAAACTGGCTTTCTTCAAAATGTCTACTTGGTTTAATCTCCCGGTTAGATTAAGCCAACCCAGCTGGATAAAAACGTTTAAACGAAAATGTTGTTTACTTGTTTGATAACATCATAACCTAAAAGCAGAACAAAGTTTTAACGTTATGTTTGTTACTACAGTGTAATCTTATTTCCAAGCTAGTACTGTTACACGGTAATAATTTTAATAGATATTAGACGTATTAAATGGAGATTTTTTTTATTTTTGCCAAAGACAAGAGGGCCAACTAATACTCCAAGAGCTGACGACATATTTAGACCACGGATTTTTTTTTGTATTACAACTATGGTCCTGATTTGTGGAGGCGGGAATCTTTTAAAGGCACCTCACGCTTGGTTCTATACTTGAGGTAGTGCCGGACTTTTCCCTGATCACTCCTCAAGCAGATAAACTCTCCTCAGTAATTTGTTCTGTTTTGGTGTTGTTTCCTTGTACCCTGCTGTAAGAGAAGAGTTTCTTCCTTTCAGGGATAGAGTGGGTATTTATTGATCTGAAAGTAAAGAGATTAGTAGCTTAAGATATTCAATGTGGAGTATTGATAGATACTTACAAGCCTCCCGGGAAGGAAGCTCAGAGCAATGTCCTGTGTGCAACAATGTTGGTCTTTTGGGCTCATCTGATACTGAGTGGAGCTTCCTCCAATAGAGCAATGAGCTCGTCCGGCAGAGCATGTCTTCTCTTACTTCGCTAACTATCCTAAGATTGGGTTGAGTGAATTTCTGGATGGGCCTTCTATTGGGTGCTCGTCTGTTCCTATCAACTATCCATTTAGTTCTTAGAGTTTCTTGGGCGTGGGTGTTGGTGCTATTCAATCTTCTCTTGACGTATCCTTTTTGTAGTTTTTTGGATCTGGGAATGATAGGAGGGAATATAGGACGTTTTTCTTAGGATTCTCCTTTCCGTTGCCGTAACGGCGAGCAGGAGAGAAGAGGGAAGTGTTGAGTTCAGACCTCTGTAGTCCATTACTGTTCGTATAAAGGTCTTGTAGGTGTGGAGCAGTGTTTTCAGATAACACCTGCCAAATCGTCCCCCAGGGCCCCGAGGAGGGATTCTCGTCCTCCTAACTCTGTCAAGAGTTTTTTTAACTTCGGTCGCCCCGTTAAGAATACGCTTGAGTAACCTCGTCTCAAGGAACGAGCGTCTTCCCCCACAGCCGCAGGTTGATGTCATTAGGGTTTTGGTTAGCTTTTGGAAGTGATAGGGATGTTTGAATATTATAAGTTGGATTTTTGAGGATTCAGGGTAACTCTTCAATTGCTATACCATTGGGCGAAGCGATTGAGGAGTTGTTGGGTTTTGGTATTTAGAGCTCTAATGGAACGTGCTGAGGCGGAGATTAAGGTGTCGTCAGCGTAGAGCATCTTGGCTAGGTGAGGAAGGGAGTGGGATATCGTCGGTGTATATGATGTAGAGGAAAGAAGCAAGCACAGAACCTTGGGGAACTCCTGGTACAGGAGTGAAGGGGTCACAAAGGGAGTTTCCTAATTTTACTTGGATTGTTCTATTTGGGAGGTAGGTATGGATGAGTTTGATGATTTAGATAAGCGAGAGCTTGCGAACAAGTCCGGCGTATCAGACTTTTTCGAAAGCTTTTTGGGCATCAAACAGGACTGCCGATGCACAGTGACCTCGGTTCAGGGTTTGGAGGTTGTAGTGTGGAGTATCACTAGTGCATCTTAGGTAGAGTGATCAGACCTAAATCCGTCTTGGAATTGGGGGATCGTTCTCCTTTCATCCAGATAATTTCAGATACGATCCTGGAGTAGTTCTGAAAGAACATTCGTTAGGGGTATAGGCCTGTAGTTGGAGGATGTTGGGTCTTTGTAATGTAATTATTCCAAAAGTTTCAAAATATACAGGGTATCCAATTTAAGAAAAAACGATGTTGACAATAATTTCCGGAAGCAGCGGAACGGTGACAATATTTTCATTAAATAGTTCATCCTTCCAAACCCCACATTCAAATTTTCAGTTTTCAAATATATTTACTTCTCAAGATATTTCTAACCGATGGTTTATTTGCTGCACCCTGTATACAAAGGGAAAGTATTGTTTTCGGCTAAAAAACCGATCTTGAAATTTTGACTATTCTCTTGAAATAAAAGTTTAATTTATGACATCACTAAAATCATAAAGTAATGATTGGTCCAAAGTAATTTGATAAAAATATCAAGTAAGATATTAGTTGGTTGTTAAGATGAAACTACGGAGTTGTTGACGGAAATTTTTTTTAGAATGATGGTGGTTAAAATTTTGCGGGATTAAAAAAAATATAAATAAAAATATATCAAAGTTAAAAATTATCAAATTGGTAATGCATAAATTTATCGAAAATTTGGACTTTGTGCGAGTGCACACTGCATCAAGAGGAAAACCAAATAATTAGTCCAAACAAAGTTATGAGGTAAAAAATTGTGTTCCCAATATTTCCCTTTAGACCTTTTTTTGAGCATTCGCTGCCTAAACTATCTATAATTTTTGAGATATTTACAAACAACTAAATCGTTTTTTTATATTGCTTTAGACTATATTTCTTTATATTTGAAAGAATGTTTGTTTCTTAGATTAAATTCAAAGTTTCTTTAAATTCAAATTATTCTTCAATGATTGTTACTAGTTTTTTATAATTTTTATAGAAAACCCAATTTTAGCAGAAAATAAATTAAAGTTTACCTATATATTTCGAATAATGCATAATTTATTTTCAATGCTTTAACGGTTTTAATAAATTCCTCGACAAAGTATCTATTTCACGCCAATCTAATCTATTTTATATGGGAAAATGTCGAATTTATTACAGTATATCATCATTTCGAGTCATATATCGGCTCACACACACACACGCCCGATGGCAAAACGGCTTATAAAACCCAAATGCATATCTATACAACACGGTGCCATAATTTCGGATAGATCGGTGAATTCAGGATCGGACTGACTCAAAAATTTAGTTTTATATCAGCACACAAAATATACAAAAATCTTAAGCTCCAAGGAACAAATAAATCATTATTTATTTTATTAAATTTTATATGTCCAATAAATTCATATTAATAGTGACGAGTTGAGATGTTTCCGGACGAGACGACGAAGGAACCGAGGCAGAACTAACGGGACTAGTTACTGTATAAGTGTACCCGGACGTATAATGTAATAAATTTTATTTCTTACTAATTACAAAAATAATTATGTGTGTTGGATAAAATATTTGACAATGACAAATTAATTGATAGCCTAAAATATTAAATATGGTAATTATTACATTTTATGGGATTGTAGAATTTTATACAAGTTGAATCCATTTTTATCGATTTTTAGAAGGATCCAGACAAATTTAATTAACATCATTGGATTTTCATGATTTTAGACAAATTTTGAAAAAGTCATGCCGATTTTAAGCGAATTTGGATAGTTTTTAGAAAAATTTAGGTAATTCTTAGCAGCATCTCTATTAATTTGGACAATTTTAGATCATTTAAAAACATTAATCAATTTTAAAAAAACTGTTTTTGTAAAAAGTCAGACAGATTTTTAGAAAAATCTATAAAAGTCAGAACAATTTTTAGCAAAATCTCTACGGACTTTCAGATTAAGTTAGAAAATTTAACAGATTTTTAAAAAAAATTATTATTTACGTAACAAGTTCCGTAGGCGAGTCCTGGAAGCCTGTGAGTCACGCAAAATCACTTTCCATCTTGTTAGGTATAATATTTTTTCTGCAGTCACTTATTAGACTTTAAAGAATATTAGTGTTATACAATTTTTTGACAATTGTTGTCAATAAATAATCAATTCAAATGTATTCCCAAATTCGCCTACATATATATTAAAAATAGTTTTGAAAGTACAAAAAAATCGTTACGAATATTAAAATAAAAACAAATTGTACTTTCGGTATGATTGGTAATAAATCATGTTCGATTATCGTGACACTGCAAAAAATTCTTTGATTTTACTATTTTTCTGGAAATGTCGAGCCCATGGTGAACAATTTTTATAAAACGGAATAAAATCGTCCAAAATCGACTAAAATCGGCTTGATTTTTATCAAAAAATATTAAAATTTAAGAATTTTTCTGCCACTGTCACGATAAAGTAAAACTTTTGGTACGATTTGTGTAAACTTGTATTTTAGCTTTAATCATTGTGAACTATTTTCTTGAAAATGTCGTGCCGATTTTGAAAAATTTTTATAAAATGGAATAAAATTGTCCAAAATCGACTAAAATCGGCTTGACTTTTTCAAAAAAATACTAAAATTAAAGACTTTTTGTACAACCGTCACATATTCGATTTACGTGCTGCTGCAGAAAAATTCTTTGATTTTCCTATTTTTCTGAAAATGTCGAGCCGATTGTGAACAATTTTAATAAAATGGAATAAAATCGTCCAAAATCGACTAAAATCGGCTTGATTTAAAAAAAAAAAAATACTAAAATTACAGAATATTTCTACAACCGTCAAGATAAAGTAAAAATTTTGGTACGATTTGTGTAAACTTGTACACTCAGGTCTAATAAACCATTTCGAAAATTCGATTATCGTGACCCTGCAAAAGATTCTTTGATTTTACTATTTTTTTGAAAATGTCGAGCCGATTGTGAACAATTTTAATAAAATGGAATAAAATCGTCCAAAATCGACTAAAATCGGCTTGATTTTTTTTTTTTTTTAAATACTAAAATTAAAGAATATTTCTACAACCGTCACGATAAAGCAAAAATTTTGGTACGATTTGTGTAAACTTGTACACTCAGGTCTAATAAATCATTTCGAAAATTCGATTATCGTGACCCTGCAAAAGATTTTTTGATTTTACTATTTTTTTGAAAATGTCGAGCCGATTGCGAACAATTTTTATAAAATGGAATAAAATCGTCCAAAATCGACTAAAATCAAAGCATTTTTCTGCAGTCGTCACGATAATCGATCTTTCGCAACGATTTATTAGAGAGGAAGTATAAGTTTACACAAATCAGACCGGAAATTTTACTTCCAGTACGATTTGTATTTTTTACATTCGAAACGATTTTTTTGTACTTTCAAGACTGAAATTTTCCAAAATCAAAGAATTTTTCCTAAAAATTGTTTGAATTCGTCTAAAATTGAATTGTTTAAATTAATTAAAAATATTCTGATAAAAATTGTAGATCCTTCTAAAAATTGTACAAATCGACTAAAAATTTTAAGAAATGGAATTTTGTGTAAAATCGTTGAAATTATTCTAAAAATTGTTTAAATTTTTCTAATATTACTAAAAATTGTATAAATAAATAAAGCGTTCAATAAAATATTTTTTTTTTATATCTTTTAAATAATATAATTTGTATTAGAAATCTTTACAAAAAATTAATTTCTATTTTTTGATGTATATTGAAAATAATTTTTTTTTTAATTGAACGTAATCTTAAACCACATGCAAATAATTTTTTTCTGGATCATGTTGAATTGTCTCGTTATATTTTATTGTAGTCAATGTAAAACACACATTTACTATAAAAAATTTCAAAAACCCATTTTAAAAATTGTGAATTTTATATTACGTTTTTCGGTATTTCTATCAGACTCACCAGGGCAATAATTCTTTAAAAACAATATATCGTCCAAAGGACACAGAGGGTCAAATCTGTTGAAAACTAGGGATATTTAATTTAAAATAAATATGCAGAAAATTTAACTGTAATATCATTGGTACTAAACTAAAATTTTTTCACAGGATTAATGATATTTTGACCAATAAGCTTGGCAACCCATTTTTACTTAACAAATATTAATTGCCATTATTTCTTTGAGCTTAAAGTAAAATTAGTAATAGTAAATAAAACATTATGAGGTGCCCTGTGGATAATTTAAATTTTTTTTAAAGCTAAAACATAACACGCAGCTAACGTGTTAATCTGCTACTCCAACTCTGTGCATATTTTCGAATAGATCGGTGGATCCAAGGTTGCTTTTATCGCTTGCTACCAGGTTCCCGAATTATAAAATGATTTATATGAAGAATAGACGGTACAGAATATATGGGTATGCTCTGATCTTATATGGGAACATATAAAATGGTGATTTATCAGAGTTTCAGGAATTTTAGGACTGGAATGTAAAATATATAGTACGAATTTTGGCATTGCTGTCGAACGATCCCTGCATTGTTAGAATATTTTTAAAATTATGGTGAAGGAGCGTTTATTACCGAAATAAAATATTATTGGCGGTGATGTGATGTTCATTTTATTTATTTTTTATCAAATATAGGGTTTAAACAATTCTATACAATAATATTGATAAGAACATTTATATATGATCAGTGCTGGGTAAATTATTGTTTGGCAATTGAAAATTAAAATTAATGAAGTAAGAAAAAAAAATTGAAGATTTGTCAATTTTTATTTTGTTAAATTTTATATAAACAATTTGTAATTGTAATAAAAATTATTTAATAGAAGGAACATTAAAGCTATTATAAAGAAATTATGAAAAATTATTAGATAAAAAGACGTGGTGTGAAAAAATATAGAAGAAAAATTATTTACCCTAAGGAATACTATAAAGCTAATAAAAATAAAAAAAGTCTTTCTCTCTCTCGCTTTTTCGTTCTCTCGCTGTCTTGCTCTCTGGCTTTCTCTCGCTCTCTCGCTCTCTCGCTCTCTCGCTCTCTCGCTCTCTCGCTCTCTCGCTCTCTCGCTCTCTCGCTCTCTCGCTCTCTCGCTCTCTTTCCCTATTTTTCCCTATTTTTCATTCTTCTTTCTATTTTGTACCATTTTTCATTATTGTTTCCTATCTTCCAGTATTTTTCCCTATTTAATTTTTCCTTATTTTTCTTTAGTTCATTCTATTTTTCGCAATTCAATCGAGCTGAAATTTTGCACATTATACACCTTATTTTCTATATCTACTAATATACTACAAATAACGGATATAAAGAACATACTTCGACAACTCCTTTTACATAAACCGACGAGTAATTTGGTAGTTTCCGCTTCTTTTGAATATTCATTGGCACAGAACTAAAGTTACACTACTTGTCTTAACGCCGCACCGGGCAAAAATGTAATTAAAAAGTTATAAAGTAGAGTAATGACGATCGTTAACACTTCTTGATTATACAACTGTCATAAAACATGTTCAACTTCTGGAATTTACTGCTACTTCCATTATACCATGATATAAATGAATTTTTATCATTATGTAAGTTTTTTCTTTAATACGTTTAAATTTTATGACAAAAAATTCGGAAACATTTAATATATTTTTCTATTCGATTGATTTCAATAATTATTATAAACTATATTTTTGATTAATTTTATTTCATTCATTATCTATGAATATACAGGCTTTTCGCAATGAACGTTAATTATACGTTTCTGATGAACCAAGTAACGGACCAATTTGAAAATTTGATGGTATGCATTATGATCTACTATAAAATATTTTCGACATTGCGAAATGACTCATTCCGGTCCTGATACGAATTTATTTTTTCGTCTTTTCTTGGGTTATGAAAGTATTTTATAAAATTTTACTACGAACTCATTAAAGAAAATAACAATATTTATGTCTTGATTTTGTAATTTTTTATTATAATAATCCATTTTTGATGGTATTTTATCCAAAAATTAATTTCTCGAATGAAAAAATTGAAAATAATAATTTATTACGGAATAACTGTAATGGTGCCAGAAACTTTTTTAACAAGTTCCTGTACGATTTTTTTCGTAGATTTGGAATCTGAGCTTAGGTTTTTGATAATCATTATACAGGGTGAGTTATTCTTACAAGAACTTAAGATGAAAGAAAAAGAATATTCCGGTCCTGATATTGGATTCGTTCACGGGCTAATTATTAAGGCAATTTAGTTTAATTCATGTACCAAATTTAAACCAAATCGGGTTATCCCTGTATTTAATATGGCGGATTGAATTTTTGTCTAAATTCAAAAATCACACTGTATATCAGTAAAGAAGCGGTTTTGGACATTTGTATATGACTTTTTGCAATCATATTGGCAGTCTCTAAACCAAGTTTTGCCGGTTTCATCTCTAGATAAAAAGTTTTTTTTATTTTGATTAAAAGTTTTTACTAAACTTTTTATTTTCATTTTATATATAAATTCAGCCATTATTTTATTTCACATTCAAAAAATCCATCTATTTAGTAAAAATTTGTGACTTTTCATCAATCATTAAAATTCAACAGCTCTCTTTTTTTTTAACAAAAGCAAATCATTGCTTGATTCTTAAAAATGGTCCAGATTTTTTTTTTATATACTGAATGATTTTTATAATTTTCCTAGTTAAATTTTAAATTATTACTTTTCCAAATATAACAAAAATTTTATATCTGTTAAATTTCATAAGACCTTCTTTCCACATCAAAAATTGTTGATTATGCCACAATTTTTACTTATATACTCAATTATTTTAAATTTAATCATTATATTCAACTATAAAAACTTTCGAATATAATTTCTAATACAATCTTATTTATAATAATAACACTAATAATGATAAATTAAGTTCTATAACTCATTCAAAATGAGTTCATTATAAGATACATTTTTCCAAAAATGGATTTTTTGCAAATGTGCACACAAAAAAATGACGGCCTTTGAAAATTACAAAATGAAAATCGATTTTTTCCAATATTTCATGAAATATTTAACATTTTTTGTAATCTGTACAGCCGATAAATATTTTAGAGGGTTTTGAACCCCTAAATCCTCCCAAACTTTTTTATGCATTACAATTAAATTAGTATTGTGACACCATTAGTTTAATACATCATTTTTTATTTTTTTTTGCCTTCTGTCACTCTTTCGAAAAGCCAGTTTTTATCGAAATGTGGCCTCTTTTTCATTATCCTTTAAAAGACCCGAGTAACAAAAAGTAAGTTATAACTGAGTATTCATGTTATGCACAAGGATAAAAAATATGTACAAATGTGTAGTATTTCCTATAATAAATGTTCAAAATGGCCTCCATTTTCTTGAATACACTTTCAGCACTGTTTTAAAAAGAAAAACAGAATTTTTAGGAAGATCATTTGGCTTCTGAAGAAACCACTTTGCACTTTCAATGAATCAATAAATCAGTTGTTGTTCGTCGATTATTTCAACAGAATACAGGTTGTCCTCTTTCATAAAACCACAGAAGCAAAATTCAATATGAATAAGATCTTAGCTTCTTTCTGGCCAAGAAATAGGTGCTCCAGGGTCCCTTCCAATCCAACGTCCAACGTACAGACCGAAAAAAAATTTCCTAACTTCTCGGTCGAAATGCGCTGGAGCTCCATCTTGAAAATACCGCATATTTTGTATTATTCCTAAATTTACATCTTCCAAGTACTCTGATAAATCATTTTTTTTTCGGTCTGTACCCTGGATGTTAGATTGGAAGGGGCCTTGTAGCACTTATTTCTTGGCCAGCCAGAAGCTCAGATCTTAACCATATTCAATTTTGCTTCTGGGGATTTATGAAAGGGGACGTGTATTCTGTTGAAACAATCGACGAACAACAACTGAGGCTACGAATCATTGAAAGTACAAATCGATTTCGTCAGAAGCCAATGATCTTACAAAAAATTTGGTTTTCCTTTTTAAAACGGTGCCGAAAGTGTGTTCAGGAAAATAAAGGTCATTTTGGACATTTATTACAGTAAATACTACACATTTATACATATTTTTTATACCTGTGAAAAACATAAATACATGCCTGCCCAAACATTGACTTTAAAAGTCCTTTGGTGATGAGGCGCTTTTTTGCGTGAGAATTTTCTTCTGACCATATGTGTGGTGATTCGTAACGCCATTTCTATTGTAGGTAGTTTCATCGGTAAACAAAATATGATTAATGTAATTTATATTTCCATTGTTTTCCGTTTTGAACCAGTCGCATAAACCCATTCTTTTAAGATAATCTTCATTTCCTAATTCTTGAACGAACCGGAGCGAACCTTAAGTGATAGGAATGAAGCTGATGTTCCATCAATCTTCTCCAAACCATGATGTGACCAGAATGATTAAAATAATTACAAATAATTATCTGAAACCTTGTTTTAGCCTGACCAAACTTACTCAGAATTAAATGCATCTACCATTTCTGCAATTGTTATTTCTCCGTAGAAACTACAAGTGTTGAACAGCCAACTGAAGAATTTTTGAAGGATAATGATCTATTAAACCAATGGTGTCACTATAGTAATTTAATTGCAACTTATAGAAAAGTTTGGGGGGTTTAGGGGTTTAAAACTCCCCTAAAATTGTTATGGGCTGTACATATTTTGTGGTTTTCTATGAAAAAGATTCTCTTACGATAAGAAAGCAATGTATTCATTTTCATTATAAAATGTTAAAACAGTTCATGAAATATTGGAAAAAATCGATTTTCATTTTGTACTTTCCAAAGGCCATAACTTTTTTTGTGTGCACATTTGCATTAAGGCAAAATGTGTTCACTCGAATTATTTTGACCCAATTTATGACCTACCTTTTTGATACACCCTTACATACCTTATATATACTATTATATATATTGTATATGTATCGGAATAATAAAAATGAATCGTTTAGAGAGTCTCGCGTTAAATATAATTGACGACGAGATGGTTAGGATGGAAAATCACTCGAACTGAATAAATTAGCGGCTATTTATTCAGTTCTTTTGGTATTACCTTTGATTATTTGTAATAAATCTTTAAATTAAATATATTTTTCCCTTAATCAACAGAAATATTACAAAATAAAATAAATAGATGGCGCCCGTAATTTAAAATTAAATTTAAAGTTCCTGTTTAATTAATGATTTATATATTCAGGTCTTATTAACAGTTTGTTTAATAAACAAAAAAAACTTGGATAACAACAATTAGAAAAGTTTGTTACATGGAAATCAATTATTTCAGAATATGATTGTATTCTTTTATGTTAATGATATCGGTTACAGCTTCTATTTAAATACCGAAGCAAATAATAAAAATATTTTTTAATTTATTACAACCCCAAAAATATTATGCCTGGTCTAATCATGCTTTCAACATATTTATAACCAGATTTAAATACTCCTAGAAATGCTTCCTACCAGTTCTGATTTGTCGATGTGGCCAAAGGAAGTTGGCAATTTAATTAATAGCACTCAAATTTCTCCACTTCCTCCATCTCTTCATCTACTGAATGTGAATTTTCTTTCTCTTCCTCTTCATCGGAAATTGCAAGCTCTGATCTAGTGTCATATTCATTTATTTGCACACCGGAACTTAATATTAACAAAAAATTAGTACCTAATTGTTATGGATTATCCTGTATAGTTATAGATTTAAATTATTATATTGCAACAAAATTATCTTTTAATGAGAACTGTCGAGTTGAATATATAAAGTTGTGACTTATGTAAACGTTTTGCTGAGTCATTAAATATATATTCAACAATTATTTATTACTTAAAAAAATGTACATAGCAGATGTTAATATACCAATATAAAATAAGGACTTAAAAGCATGGTTCATTAATAAGATAAGTACCTACTTAACTAAGTGAGTCAATAAGCAAAAAATCGTGATATATCGCACCAACTGCAATTGTTGATTACATAATAAAATGAGCGACTGAATTGCGCTTTGTTTATTTATTTCAGCTGCCGTTTGCCATTTAAATATTAACAGTGTGTTTTCTCGCAATGTCTTTCTAACATTTTGAAACAATCCAATTAAGCATCGGTAAAGCGAAATTAGCCTAGTAAGACGTAATTTCCGGCACGCAACGATGTATCGCTACTGTTTTTTGTGAATTCATTATTAAAACTGACATTGAATTTATAAATCATACAAAAAAATAATATTTATGTATAAAATTTTGTTGTGTAGGTACTAACTACAACAATTATTGTTGAAATTGATAAATGTATAGATTTACTGGTTCAGAAAGTATTTGAATTCTCTATGAGGGGGGGGTTTCCTCCAAGTTTCCAAGCTAGAAAAAAGGTCTACCAACGGGGAAGGATTATTTTTGGTTAAAATCTACTTCATTATTTTCGCAATCATAAAATATATGTATAAAATTATACTGAGCTTTCCAGAATGTTTTGTTATCGAAATATAATGATTCTAATAAAATCTGGGAAAATAGAGCAAAATAGAGAAAACTAAGTAATCAAATTGGGAAAAATTACGAAAATAGAATAAATATGGAAAGCAGGAAACAGTAGGAAAAATAGAAAAAATGGGAAAAATAGAGAACATAGTGGAAAATAGAAAAAATATGAAAATGGGGAAAAATTCGGAAATTTTCAAAAAAAAGGGGAAAAAAGCTAGATAAAGTGGGGAAATTAGAAATAAATGGAGAAAAATCAGCAAAATTAGAAAAACATGTAATGGTAAAATAGTGGGCAATAGGGGAAAATAAAGGAAATTAGAGAAAAATGGAAAAAATATTGGGAAAAATAGTAAAATATATAAGCAAAATAGGAAAAAATAGATAATAATAGGGACAAATACGGAAAATGGGAAAAATTAATGATAAACAAGAAAAATTGGAAGAAATAAGAATAATAGGAAAATTAGAGAAAGTGGGGAAAACTAGGACAAATAGGAAAAAATATAAAAATAGGACAAAACTAGAAAGAATAAAAAAATAGTAATAAATATTGAAAAATAGTAAAAAATTATGGGAAATCGTAAAAAATAGCGAGAAATAAAGAAAAACCGGAAAAAACATACAAATTTAAAAACAAACCAACAATACATTTTTTCCACTCGAATTGGTAAAATAAAGCAACAATACTTTTTTTAACACATAAAATTGAAAAATAAAGCAACAATGCATTTTCCAAATAAAAAATTGAAATCCAAAGCAATAGTGCATTTTTCCATACACAAATTTAAAAACAAACCAACAATGCATTTTTCTCGACACGAATTAGGAAAACATAGAAACAATTCATTTCTTTACATATGATTTTGAAAAATAAAGCAAGAGTGGATCTTTCCATACAAAAATTTAAAAACAAACCAACAATCCATTTTTTACCCACGAATTTAAAAAAAATACAGTAATGCATTTTTCCACTTTCCGATTTGGAAAATAAGCAACAACTTCAGTTACATTATTAAAAAAGTCAACGATACGTTTTTCCACTAGAAAGAAAAATAGGAGAAAACAGGGCAAAATAAGGAAAAGTAGCGAAATTTGTGAAACATTGAAAAAAAAAAATAGGAAAAAATTCTGAAAAATAGTAAAAAAAATAGGGAAAAACAAGGAACTAAGGAATTATAGGGAAAATATTGAAAAATAGGGGAAAATAAGGAAAAAAGGAAATATAGGAAAAATTGGGGAAAAATAGGGAAATATAGAGAAAAATAGGAAAAATTGTTAAAAATAGGGTAAAAGTAAGGCAAAATAGGAAAAAATATTTATTATTTAATTATGGATTACGAGTGGACGTGGCCAGCAGCACCCTATACAACGTCTATCAACTTGGCAAGACAATTTGGGAAAATTACAATGGTATCTTATTAGTAATTTGCCGTTAATTAGTTGTGGAAAAATAAATTTTGCCGCCCTTTTTTTATTAAAAATTAAACATCTTGCTAACTTGATATCAATTTAGTTTATATCCATGAGTCTTTTGAATCAACATTTCAGATTCATGTATGAAGTTAAAAAAATTTGTTAAGATTATTAAAATTGTTCCATTTTGATTTGAAATATTATAGTTAAACAATATTTCTTTCTGAATTGTATTCTTAACGATTTTCTAGTTTAAAAATTTTAAACTCATAAAAATGAGACACTACATGGATAAAAACCGGATTGTGGGAGTATCAAAAAAATTTTAATCAAAATTTGAATGTTCACATGCCTCTTACGTATATTAGCACAAATTATTATAAAAATCTATAAAAATTGGAGAAAAACTTTTAGCTGAGACAAGAGTTGTACAAAAATTTTTCATATGCCTTGAATGATATATTTATTTATTCAAACATCCGATTAAAAACAATTACTCATTTAGGTAATTTCTTTTTGTAAAATTTTAAGTTGCTTTATAAAAAATCTGGAAATAAAAAACAAGCGACAAATTTTTGTTTCCACAATTATTTATCGGCAAATTCTCCAGTTTTTAGTTTTTTAAATAAATTAGGTTATCCATAATTTCAAATCTGGTCCACCGATGAAGAAATAAAATTCAAAGTCTAGTACCACAAATATTCAATAAAAGTTGTTATCCCTCTTTTTTTACTTATATTGAACATTTGTATTATAGGCCTGATGATGGCATTAGTATGCCGAAACTAGTTGCCAATTCCAACTTTTATTAAATAGTTGTGGTAATAGTCTTTTGAATTTGAATTTTATTTCTTTTTAGTGATTTGATATCAAGTTAGCGAGATGTTTAGTTTTTAATACAAAAAGAGCGGCAAAATTTATTTTTCCACGACTAATTAACGACAAAAAAGCGGCAAATTCTCCAGCTTTTAGTTTTTTGATATCGTCAATTTTTACGCAGTTGTCTTGCTAACTTGATATCAAGTTACCAAGACGTTTAGTTTTTCATAAAAAGAAAGAGCGGCAAAATTTATTTTTCCACAACTCATTAACGGCAAAAAAGCGGCAAAATCTCCAGCTTTTAGTTTTTTGATATCGTCAATTTTTACGCAGTTGTCTTGCTAACTTGATATCAAGTTAGCAAGATGTATAGTTTTTAATAAAAAAAAGAGCTGCAAAATTTATTTTTCCACAACTAATTAACGGCAAAAAAGCGGCAAAATCTCCAGCTTTTAGTTTTTTGATATCGTCAATTTTTACGCAGTTGTCTGCTAACTTGATATCAATATCAAGTAACGCGTTACTTTTTAGTTACGTGTTACTTTTGCAGTTACGGGTTCTGTAGAAGTAACTATATCGGGTTACTTTTACTTGAAAACGTAACGAAATTAATATTAACGCGTTGCTTTAGTAACGCGTTACTGAAAAGTAACGTTTTAGTTTCGTTACTCCCAGCTCTGGTACCTATCTATATATTTATTTATTGAATAAACATTTATTATTTTGACTGGGTTTTTAATCATTTTCAATAACAAACTAGCTTAGTGAATTTATTCTTTACGTGTTTTTTTTACCATATTTTAGAAATAACCTACAATTTAACATAGTATTATTGCTCGTGTTTATGAGTTAGACTTACTTATGTGTTAATTTTTACAACTTATATCAGGAGATTTTTCGATATTTTTCCGGGGGATTAAATCATAACTAACAAAACTGACAAATTTCAATATTAACAATCATTCTACGTACGACAAATAAAATAGTCCAATAATACCATATGTAAGGAGTGGACGTGGCCAGAAGCACCATATAAAGATAAGGTGAAGGACTTAAGGGACTGGGGCTTTTCTAAAAAAAGAAACGCGTTACTTTAGCGTTACTTTTGATTAAAACTTTTCTATATATTCTTCTTGTTCCATGTCTTCTCGTTCTTATATTGTCTAACGCAATTCCGTTACTTTTTGCACAATTTAAAAAGTAACGAAATTACTAGTTACATTTAGTAAGTTTTATAATTGTGATTTAACATTATAAATATGTATTGTTTATTTTAGCCGTTACTATGCAAGTGGCTATAATAAAAAAAATCAAATTCCTTGTGTATTATTGCTTGCTCATATATTATCAAATTTTTGCATTTTATAAATTAGAATTAATAAATAAAGTGTGTAAATAATGTTTAAAAATTGGCAAGTCCAAAGCTGCATGTTGACGGCTCTGGTAAGTTTTTTTTTTATTTCACCGTGCACCTGCCTCTAGTACCTTGACCATCAACTCCCTTAGGACACAGATTATTAATTCGGTAAATATAATGTCGGAATTAAATTAGTTGTAATTTCGTGTGTCCACACGAGGAAATTGATGTCAGAAATTTTTATTAGTAGCACTTTTCTAAAATTACTGTCGTTATGCAAGGGCGTACACGTGTAAGGATTTAGGGGTATTTTTTTTAATTATATTTTGATTAAATTATAATTTAATAAATGAATATTCTTTATATATTTTAAAAGGAAATAAATCACAATGTCTTACTCCACAAACATATAATATAATTGTGCGTACTTTAGTCACTAGTTTTGGCTGAAAGCCATCTTCAGACATAAAAGAGACATCATTCAATAAATTACATGGAATTATAGATAAACAAACTTCACTTTTCAAGTGTCACTGTAGATAGTATATCAAGATATTTATTTTATCAAAATTATAAACAAAAATTTTTTTTTCAATTAAAACACCGAACGGTTGCCTAAGTGGATTAATTAAGTGGGACATAAAAAAATTAAATAATACTTGATATAAATGGATATCAGGTCCGAGGTTGCCACGTCTTCAGACTTAACAAAATATAATACTTTGAATAACTACATTATTCACACGTGTAGCTTATTATAAAAGAATCAAGTTACTTTTTACTAGACATTACAATTATATTTATTCTACGTAATGAATTATAGGAAATGTTTTTAAATCAAGCTACTGGCAACGTTGTACAAACAAAAAGAAGTATGAAATAGACAACCCATAAACACAGTTTGTTTTTGCTAATTTGTACAACGTTGCCAGTAACCTAATTTAAAAACAGCCTCTACGAGGGTCGAAGAGAGTGGAAGGCAACGGATGTCCACGCGATTAGTCATCAAGGGAAACCCCTTTAAATTTATTCTAATATATAAAAAATCGAGGTCAAAGAATAACTCCCATTAAGCAGTTCCTATTATAAATCTTCTTAAATATTTTCGAAACAATTAAATTTTAGTTTAATATATATCCTTAAAAAAAAATGTATGAACGACAATGAATATATAACGTTGTTACAGATCTTACAAGCTAATTGGTAATTATTTTGTCAGTAATGATAGTGTCAGGTTTAAGTTGCTTTTGACGTTTCACGAATTTTTATTTTCGCGCTGCACGGAAACTAAAGGAAATATGCGATCGCAATTAATGCTTTAGGGCTGATCTTTTTTCAGTACCATAAAAAATATTTTCTTACAAATAAATAAAATGACAAATTTTGTATATTATTTGTGAGGTTCATATTTTTTATTTATCAAATAAGTTAAGTAATTATGATTTCATGCCTGAAAATTATTCTTATAATTAAACGTTTCGGTAAATAATTTGTAGTCAGATAAGGCTCCGATGCAGATCTCTCTAAATGCAATTCAAAAGAATTTATAAAACTGCATATACTTTATTGAAAATTGAGAGTAATTGAATCAAAGCGATTAAAAGATTTTATAGTTTTGTACTCGACAAATCCTTGATTTTTGTTCAATTTTGAATTTGAACCAGCCTTAGCGGACACGTAGTGCGCATATGCATATTACGTTCTGTGAAGAACAGAACGAACTTTATTGTCATTGTAAAAAGGTACTGACAAAGAGATCACATCGTTGCAATATTTATTCATTTTCCTGTTATATGTTTTAACAGTTAAAATAAAAAGTGTTTCAATCACAAATATTTATTGCAGTACAGTCCACTAACAATCTAACAATTTTAGAGTATGGGGTAGTTGGTTCAAATATTTATCAGAAATCACTTTTGTTTAATGGAATTCAGTCTTCAATTTACTATGGTCACTTTTACTAACTTAAAAGTAATACATACTATTACTACAGTCTAACTAAATATTATAAATTACTATAATAAATTCAAAAGCAGAAGATTTATCCATACTCAAATGTGGTAAGATTATTCAACGAATAATAAAACTCAAAAAGACATACCACAATATTTTATGTAAGATGTAAACGGTTAACAATGAGCGGCAAAATGTTACAGCCAAACATTGGCCATCTTCAAGCCTATAATACAAATATAAATAGTTAAATTACAAAAATTAATGATTAAATATGATTACTTACAGAAAGGTAGTTAATCAAGTACAGCAATTACAGGATCACCCAAATTGGTATGAAATTTAAAACAATACGATGAAAAATATTTTTGTTATATGAAAAAACCACAAAAATTAATTAAATTTAACAACTAACACAGAGATAACTCCATAATTGAGAGAACTAATTGAAAACCATCAACGATGCACTATTGATCAACGTATAAAAAAGTGGCTGAAGTGAAATAATGACAAGTGTTTAGTTGACAATTGACAGTACGGATCTGACACATTGAACCAAGAACAACAGGGACAGAGTAATAGAAAACAAAATAAACGTATGAAAAAAGAAAAAGTAGAAGAACAGATTGAAACAAAAAGGATAATCATAACCTAGATACTTTAACGTGGATATTAGCAAAACATTAGAGAAGTAGATTAAAAAATAAAGTTTTCGTTTGGAAAGAGCTCTTCATTCAGACAAGCCACATTATTATTAGAAAGGGCCTTCTTGATTTCAAACATCTCCAATAGATTCAACTTAGTGCCTTTCGTGCAATGATGTAAAAAAGAGGCGTTAAGGCGGCAAATTAATTCTCTAATCAAAGGGCTCATATTACTGCTAATTAATAAGGAAAAAGAAAGAATAAATAATAATGCTCGAATTTTGTTAAACCAGTCAATTCATGTGTTTGCAAGATTATAACAATCTAAATGTCACAACCGCGAGTATAAATGTTGAGAATTGTGCAACTGACTGATGATATCCAGGAAGCACTGACTGACAAGAAAATTGTGGTAGGAGTCTTTTAGACATAGAAGGGCGTTTTGACAACACTCCATATAAAGCTTGCAGAAGATCACTCGATGACAGAGGGGTAGACAGCACGACTTCCAACAGGATGTCTCAATTGCTTTCCAGTAGAATAGCACAGATATGGCAAGATACCATCTCTATATGCACTACCAAAGGATGTCCACAAATGGGAATGGCATCCCCGTTTATGTCGAGCCTAATTGTAGATAAACTCCGCATTCTGTCTGACTTCAGTATATCCTGCCTAGAATATGCTGATGACATAGTTATAATGGCCAAAGGCAAGTTTGCAAACATATAATTTAAAGGGGACTCAACATGTTAAAAGAATGGTGCCAATTGATATAACGACTAAACATCAACCCCACCAAAATCAACTCTTATAGCCTTCACGAGGAAAAGAAACCTCAATCTCAAAACCATCAAATTAGGTTGGCACATTATTGAGTGGACTCGCCTTAGACTACTCTGGAATAAGCATGCATAAGAAGTAACGACAAAGGCCACGAAAGCCTTAATTCTGTGCAGGAATTGTGCAGGAAAAAATGTGGATGCAGCCCAACAATCCTGCAATCGGTGTACACAGCTTTTGTGAGATCAATGATCAATTTTGGAGCAGAAGAACTAATTGCTTGGAGAAGAAGAACTAACCTTGCAACCTCGAGGAGCAATATCTCGAAGATCCAGAGGCTAGCCTGTATATGTATAACAGGAGCAATGAGAACGTGTCCAATGAGGGTAATACTAAACCTAATACCTCTGCACATACAAGTGAAGAATGTGGCAAAACGGACAACATACGGGATGGTCCAGGAGGGAATCACCAGACGTAAATCCGGTTTCCACATCGCAGCCGGACACATCTGGGGCATTCCTCAGGACGAGATACCAAAAAGGTATGACTTTGTGAAAGATTTTAGCACAAAGCTATTTCGCAAAAGTAAATAGGAAGAGGACACCATTTCTGGCCACAATAGAAATGGTACACTGATGGATCCAGGACAGCAGAGGGTACTGGAATAGGAATATATGAGCCTGGTACCAGATGTTTCGAAAGCTTGGACAAATCGTTAAGTATCTTTCAAGCGAAAACCTACGCTATTGAAAAATGTGTCCAGTTCACCATAGAAAAGAAATTCCGCAGTCAAGAATTGTCATTATTTTGGATAGTCAAGCAGCGATTAAAGCGCTAAGCTCCCACGTAATCAGCTTAAAGATGGTCAAGGAATGCTTAGAAAATCTAAATGAGCTAAGCAAGAATAATACAATCAGTAACAGCATGATACTGGAAGAATTTAAAAGAGAATATTCAACCACTGGAGTAATCTACAAGGAATGGGACAAGCGAAAGTTCTTCTGGGAAAATATAACCAGAAGATATCCACGGATTGTATCAACCTGAGTAAAAACAAGCTTCGCATAATAATAATAGTCATAACCTGAGCATTGCCGGCTGAGAGGACATCTTAAAAAGCTTGGACTAGTAGAACAACATGGATACAGATTTTGTGTCGTCTTAGAGGTTAAAAACTCAATTTACATACTTTCAGAATGCACTGCTAAGGGTCCAATACCTGTAAGCACATCAGATATAAGAGAGATCTACCGAATCTGAAACCGTCAGACATCCTAAATCTTTTGAGGAGAATCGGACTGCTCTAATCATTGAGATATACACAACGACTAAGCACTACAAGGGGACACAGTAATTTCCCCCCCCCCCTATCTGCATACATACATAAATGGGAAACCGCGGACTACGTCTTTAACAGGGATATTTATGCCGACGTAACGGTGAGACGACGATCAGTCTGGGTGTCAGCATTTTAGCCTGTCTAGAAATGCAGGAGGTGTTACTGATCTAATAACTGATTAAAGTATATTATTTTCGCCGCTTATTGCGTTTTAATTTTAATGTTAAGTACAATGCTATTTTTAAATATAATATTTATTATATGCAGGCGCATATTGAATTAATTTTATTTTTAAATAGAATAAATATTTTGGTTGGATTATTACAATTATTAATTAAAATAAAATCAGGTGAATATGAAAATTTACCAGTTACTTAAACTTCTCATTCAAGATCCAAGTGTGGTGCCTTTTGGTCAACACAGAATAACCCTTTAAATAATAAAATATTGTAGTTCATTAAACTAGTTGTAATTTAAACAATATAAAAGTTAAGACGTTATGTTATTATTTCATGCGATAACGTGATATGGACGGTTCAAGTTCGACGTTGTTTCAGGTCAAGTAAATGTTTATTGATGGGTTTTGCATAAATAGGTTGTTGTCTCTCTGAGACGGGCTCATTACAATTAGGTTAAGTTCCATTCAAAGTACGGAGATTGTACCGCTAGTGTTACAGGGTTGGCATGAGAACTCTAAAAGATATGTTAATTATATTATAGTAAAATATTAATCAGTAAATAAAAAATTGTTGGTACAGCGTCTCATGTATATTTATCTTCCCGATACCCAGAGGAAACCTTGAGATACGTAAAAATGAAAACTGAGTTCGTACATAAACTATTTTTACACTTTGCAAATTGTCTAACACTAACTAGTGAAAAAAATGGTAAGAATCAGGGCAACTTTAGTCGCTACTAGCAACTACTAGTCTGGTAGAAGGATCACAAATTATCAATTTTAACAGAAATTTCAAAATACAGTATTTGAGTTAAACAAAACATGTTTACATATTCCAAAATTGAACACGATAAATAAATATAATTGTGCAAATATTTTTTTGTTTTATCTTCTAAATAATAAATAGTCTGTTTGAAATATATTTTTTTTTGATTACTTATTTTCAAAAAAAAAATTTTTTGTAAATGGTTACAAAATCCATGTTAACAATAATTGTCTTATTACCTGATTACGTAAATAATTAAGTATTCGATAGAAAAATCTAAAGGAATGCAATAAAGTCATCGATATTCGATGACAATCCAATCGTTCGTTGATTGTAATTCAACAACAAAATTTTCACCGTTAGAGAGTACTTGTACAGGAAGAATGAGTATGTATACAGAGAATATCAATTATTTGGTGAACAATTTATGGGATAGACACGGCATGAGTGATGAGTTGACATTTCATGTGTTACCCATAAAATCAAACAATTTCCTGTTTAGTGGACAGGACCGGACACAACAAATTTATAAATAATACAAATATCGATGTTTTATAGGAACATAAAACAAACCAAATTAATATTTAGTTGTTTTTTATGTACTATGTAGTAATTTAAATGCTTTAAAGTTTTAGATAAGCTTAAATTATTCCCTATTAAGGAAGACACAAATAATCGATATTTATCATTCTATAGAATTGCCATATAGGTTTTATTACACAAAAACATCAATAATTCATACACCTACAACGAATAATCGACAATAGGCAATAAAGTGCATATAAGGATAAATTACGTGAAGAAATAGTTATTACGGTGATTAATTTGTCAGTAATTCAATTACAATGTAATTACGATTTTCACTTACCGAACTTTAATTACTAATTAAATTTAGTGTAAAATGTTATACCCATAAAATTACTATATTATAGGATATTCAAGAAAATCATAATGTTGAAGGATACAATAACCGGATTTTGTTAAATAAAAACTCAATAATAACAAGAAATATTTTAATTTAATGCCAAGCAATACAAGCATATCCTAAGAAAATTTGAGACAGGGCCGGTGCGCCCTTCGAGAAAATCCCAACCTGCGCCCTCGTACATGGTGCTATGCTCATACATTGAATTTAGTTATGGCAGACACATCACAGGTTGTAACTGCTTCGATTTTGTTTTTTGTTTTGCTGCAGGGAACGCAAGTTTTTATCAGAGAATCCCCCAAGAGGCTCAATATTTATTTGGAACAACATCCAAGTTTCAGGTTGGATATGATTGGAGCAACAAGATGGAGGTCCAAAATTGACGCTGCTTACAAAATTTTTGACCGTTACAGTAACTGGGTGAATTTGGCGAGCAATGAAGAAAAACAACCATAAGTCGTGTGTTAATTTAGTGCCAAGCACTACAGGCATATCCTAAAAAAATTTAAGGCAGGGCCGCACTGGCCCACCGGCCCGAGGCACAGTGCGCTCTTCGGGAAAATCGCAACCTGCGCCCTCATACGTGGTTCTATGCTCATACTTTGAATTTAGTTATGGCAGACACATCACAGGTTGTAGCTGCTTCGATTTTGATTTTTGTTTTGCTACAGGGAACGCAAGTTTTTATCAGAGAATCCCCCAATAGGCTCAATATTTATTTGGAACAACATCCAAGTTTCAGGTTGGGTACGATTGGAGCAACAAGATGGAGATCCAAAATTGACGCCACTTCCAAGATTTTTGGCCGGGACATTAACTGGGTAAATTTGGCGATTAATGAAAAAAAAACAACTAAAACCCGTGTACTTGGTTATTTTTCGATCTATCGTGGCAAACTCCAAAGATTTCAGCCCCAAAACAAGAAACGAAGCAAACAGTTTCCTGCAAAAGTTTTTATCATTCAAAAAATATCCTTACTGCCATGATGTTCTTGATTATTTTCAAGTCGACAACTCCTTCTTCAAACCAAGTATCTTGATTACGTACAAGCCTGGAACTTATTTTCATCAGCTCAAGAAAGTTTGATGAATGCAAGGGAGAATTTCCGAGACATTCTTAATGCTGCGAACAATTTTGTCAAGTTCATGACAAATAGGCTCAATGATAAAGTTGGACAGACCACAACCTTGGATAAATACTGCAACAACATCAACATCGAGAGTGAACTGGCTGTCAGAAGACAGAGAAAACGAAACAGATTGTCAGGTGAAATAAACAATGGAGTTGAGTAAATTTCCTTGACTGGTGAGGACAGTTTTAAAGTTAATAGTTTTTATGTTGTGGTTGACCAAATTAACACAAGCTTGAAGACAAGATTCACAGATCAAAACAGACTTTATAAGGATCTATCATGCCTTGATCCTCAAAGATTCTCTATGCTCAGAATTAATGGAGTTCCAGAAAATATATTACAGAAAATACGCACTTTGATCTTAACTGTATTGACAAAGAAAAGCTCCTAGAAGAACTTCAATCAGGATCAGGATCAGGAGAAATCTAAGCCCAGAATTAATAATGCTCCAGAAAATGCGTTAGAGAAAATGAGAACTTTGCTCTCAACTATTAACAAAGGAAAGCTCTTAGAGGAACTTCAATTAGGATCAAGATCAGGAGAATTCTAAGCTCAGAATTAATGATGCTCCAGAAAATGCGTTAGAGAAAATAAGCACTTTGATCTCAACTATTGACAACGAAAAGCTCCTAGAAAAACTTCAATCAGGATCAGGATCAGGAGAATCCTAAATATATTCAGAACGAAGATGGCTTTGACATGCATTCAAGTTTAGAATCTGAAAATGAAGAAACAAAAACAATCATATGCAGTAACGACAAAAGCTGCCAATTTTCTATCAAGTGCGCATATAAGATGTTATACCAATTCACCTACTCACAAGGCCTACAAGTTCCTTTTTGGTGTCAATCGGACAACCGGAAGTGGCAGTTGTTATGAGTGATGACGTCATTACTATACAAAACGGCAATAAAGTTTTACACATATGTTTTGTATATGCTATAGTTTATTTTCGGATCATTAAAATTTTCAAAAATTTTGCCGTTGTTGCCAGATTTACAAAAAAGTCATTTTTTTTCATACTTTTTGTGTTAACATGAAAACTTTTGATTCAAAAATGGTAAGAGGTCATGTGCTGGCCACATCAGATTTTTTGTTTTAGTAGACTGAAAAAAGTATTCAATTAATAAAAACGACATATGTAAATAACTTGAATGTTAAGCCCAAATAAACTTAAAGAAGAAGAAGAAGATGAAGAGAAATTATTAAAAAATAAAGAAAATCTAAAAAAATTTGGAAACTTAAATATATTATAATTTGCCAAACGAAAACCTTAAAAAATATTAATAATCTGTCATTAAATATTAAAAAATGTATAAAAATAAAAAATTGAAAATAAATAAATAAATAAATAAATAAAAATTTCCATGAAATGAAAAATATCATGAATTGTTAATCGCTGTCTTGATCCATTATTACCTTTATCTTGATCATTTTTTACCCCTATTTGTTGACTAAAATCTCGTTTATTAATGTCTGTTACTATTTTTCTATACATACTCAATCATCGTACTATTTCCGTTTCACTCAACTAAGCAAAAATTCAACCACGGAAACGTGTGATGACCACCTATAGAGATGACAGCATTTACCACCTGACTTCACCTTTTGTCCAAATGGTTTGACCTGTCAAGGAAAAAAAATTATTATTTCGTTCCTATCATTGTACAAAAGGGTTAAAACAGATTAACATTTGTTTAATTCTTTTATTGGTAAGATGTTTCGGATATGAGTTTTTTTTATATATAAATGGATTTATGACATATGTATAATTCGTTAACGATTATAAAAACTGTTTAATTTGTTAAAATGAGTTTTTTGAAAGGATTAAAACAGCTGGAATCACATGTGGTGATGGTGTTAGAAATTGAAATAATTAAAAAAAGAGTTCGAACTAATTTGAGGGTCTTAAAGTGAAATATAGCCCAACTGTAAATCGATCCGTAACTGCTTCCAACCAATATAACAATGATTTTACCACTATATTAAAAAAAATGTTTTTAATATATTTATTGATATTTTTTTAATACTTTAATTTAATAACAATAATAACCTTCATATATTTTATACAAATACAGAAAATTTGTTAAAAATTATTAGAAACTGCCAAAAATTTTAAAAAAAAATCGGCTGTGTCATCCCAGAACTTTCACGGCTCGGGTGTTGAGAATGAGATTATTTTAATTACAAAATACAAAATTGCTAGAAAAAAATGGGTAAACATTGCAAAAATACACAAGAATTAATTCAAATGAAAAACGACAAAAATTACTTAAAATGGCACCTTGTTATTATAAATAAAAACAAGATAATGAATTATTTCAAAAAATGGCAAAAAAATTGTTAAAAATGATAAAGAATTGCTAAATTTCAGCATAAATTAAAACTATAATAAAAAAAGGAAAAAAGGCAAAAAATGCAAAAAAAAAATGGAAAAAAAAGAAAAGGGGAAAAAAATTAACAAAAAGTCCAAAAAAATGTCAAATAAGACAAAGGAAAGAGAAAAAATGCAAAAAAGTTATAAAAAAGTAAAAAAAAAGCAAAAAAAATTCAAGTTTTACAAAAGCAAAAAAAGTGGCAAAAAGGAATCAAAAAAGCAACAAAAAAGGTAAAACAGCACCAAAAAAAGGCAAAATAGAAGCAAATAAGCAAATAGAAACAAAAAAGCTCAAAAACTAAAAGCAAAATACGCCAAAAAAGTAAAAAAAAAAACAAAAAAAAGCAAAATAGAGGAAAAATAAAGGCAAAAATGGCAAAAAAGTGTAAAAAGATAAATACGCAAAAAAAACACAAAAAATTTAAAAAAAAGCTGAGTGAAGGAAAAATAATGGCAAAAAAAAAACAAAAAAAAAAGTTTTAAAAAATTCCAAAATATTTGCAAAATAAAGGCAAAAAACCAAAATATGCCAAAAAAGTAAAAAAAAAGAAGCAAAATAGTATAAAAATAAAGGCAAAAAGGCAAAAAAAAGACAAAAAAGGCAAAAAAAGGCAAAAAAAGGCAAAAAAAGGCAAAAAAAAGGGGTAAAAAAAGCAACAAAAAGGCAAAGAATTCAAAAAGTTAATCAAAAAAAGTTTTAAAAAGGGCAAAAAGGTGAAAAAAGGTAAAAAGGGTAAAAACAAAATCAAAAATGCCCAAAAAAGTCAAAACAGATGTAAAAGGCCAAAATAGTAAAAAAAAAGCAAACTATTATGAAAATTAAAGCAAAAATGGCAAAAAAAGCAACTAACACAGGTAAAAAATGCAATAAAAAAGACAAATAGGTCAAAAAAGTAAAGAAAAATTTTAAATCCGGGCGAAAAGGCGTAGAAAGGCAAAAAAAGGAAAAAAAAAGGTAAAAAAAAACGAAAAAAGACAAAATAAAGCTAAAATAAAGCCAAAATAAAGACAGGCAAAAAAGCAACAATGGTAAAAAAGACAAAAAAAGTTTTAAAAAAAGGGGCAAACAAAGTTAAAAAAAAAAGGAAAAAAGGGTAAAAAAAACAAAACAATCGGTTGTATCGCCCCAAAACTTTCCCAACGAATGTCCACGAATACTTTTTCAGATATTTAATGTTAAAGTTTCAAATTTTGACGTTTTTTTATTTTTGACAGGTGCAAGTTGAAGAAATAATTTTGACTGTTTTGAATAGAGTTTTTCAAGGGCTCTCAAATGACATTTTGCAAGTCAAATTTCGTGACATATTGCATCTGTAATTTTCTGATAGTGACACTTCAGTTTGACAGATGTCGTACAAAAACTAATGGGTTCTTACGACGGGTAACCCAAACCGGTATACCAAATTTCAGCACAATCGGATTAAACGTGTGCCTCTATCGTGGAAGAATACACACAAACAGACAGACAGACAGACTTCCATCTGGAAACGGTCTTAATCATCTCAAGTGACCTTAAAAAGGAAATTTCCATTTTTATCTCGAAATTTTTTTTAGCTCGTTCACAATACTTTCCCTTCTCGGAGGTGGGTCGGGAAAGTAAAGAGAAGAAAAATATTTAAAAATCGTCATAAATTATTAGAAAATAATAAAATGTTTAAAATTTGATCAAAATTGTTAGAAACTTAACTTTTTTGCTAAAATATGTTATAAAAACATTAAAACAACCTTTGAAAATATTATAATCTGCTGTAGGTAAAAACTGAATAAAAATATTAAACATTTGATAAAAGTTGTTAAAACTAAAAAATTGAAAAAAAATAAAGAAAATATTTAGAATTGATAGAATTATCATAAATTATCAAAACATGAATATGTATAATCATCAAATTGTAAAGAAACTGTGAAAATGAAAAAAAAACTTCAAAAATGTTAGAATCTATCATATATTATTAAAAAACCAATAAAAATATGCAACATTTGATAAAAAAATGCTTGAAACCAAAAGAATGTTAAAAAAACTCGAGAAAAATATTCAAAAATGTTAGAATCATCTACATTATCAGAAAATAATAAAATGTTTAAAATTTTGCTAAAATTTGTTATAAACTATCAAAAATTAAAAACATTTAAACCTTTGAAAATATTATAATCTGCTGTAAATTATTATAAACTGAATAAAAATCTTAAACATTTGATTATAGTTGTTAAAAACTAAAAAATTGAATAAAAAATAAAGAAAATATTTAAAAATGTTGGAATTGTCATTAATTATTAAAAAATTAATATAATCTTCAAAATTTGCTAAAGAAACTGTAAAAATAAAAAAAATCAAAAATGTTGGGATATATCATAGATTATTAAAAAACCAATAAAAATATGCAACTTTTGCTGGAAACTTTTAAAAAACTGTTAAAAAAATATTCAAAAATTGTTAGAATTGAAGTAAATTGTAAAAAAAAAACTAAAAAAAGTTTAAAATTTGCCAAAACTGTCACAAATTTGAAAAAAATAGCATATATAATAATTTAATTAAAAAAATTCTTCAAATTTGCTAAAAATTTTTTCAAACTGTCAAATATTGAATAAAAAAAATTCTTGTCGGTAAGGTCGATGGGGGGAGGTAGATTTCTATTGTCTAAATTTGAGACTTTCATCTTTCCCAACCCCACAATATGGTGAGATCGGAAAAAAGTTTTAAAGGACTAAATTTTAAAATAATTAGGATATGAAAAAAGTCTAATGACCTGTTTCAATATTTTCAAAAACAGCGGAAATATGAATTTTTTGAAATTTCAGCCATTCCAGTTGTATCCTCTAAGTTCGGATGGAACAAAGTTTCAAATTAATTTTATAATAATTAGAACATAAAAAAAATCTTATGACCTGTTTCAATATGTTTGAAAATGGCGAAGATATATTTTTTTTGAAATTTCAACCCCCTCCAGTTCCATCCCTTGGGTCGGATGAAAAAAGTTTTAGACGAATTAATTTTATAATAATCAGAGCATAAAAAAGTCATGAACTTTTTTAATATTTTCGAAAATGGATGAGATCTGAATTTTTTGATATTTCAACCCCCTCCAATTCTCACCCCCTTAGAGGTAGAATGCCCATTTGCAATACGCAAGGAATTCCTGCTCCAAAGAATTTTTGTACCAAATTTGTTTATAGGTATATACTGTTAATTTTTTTTACTGATTCTTATTATCCAGCTCATAAACGGCGTAGTGCCCCTATTCCCGGGTCTGGGTCCCGTCATTGAATCGATTACCATAGGTATATATAAATTTTTAAAAAACGAATAAAAATGTTTAATACTTGATAAAAATTGATAGAAACTGTAAAAAAACTCTTAAGAAAATTATTTAAAAAATGACATAAATTATACGAAAATAAAAATAATTTTCAAAATTTGCTAAATTTGCGCAAAAATTGAAAAAAATTGCATACGTGATAATTAATAGAAAATAAATAAAAATTCTTAAAATTTGCTAAAAAATTTTTACAAACTGCCAAATATTGAATAAAAAAAACACTTGATAAAAATTGTTTTGAAAATTAGGGAAAAATAGAGAAAAAAAATAATGAGAAACAGGGAAAAATGAGAAAATAGGAGAAATAGGGACAAATAGAAAAAAATTGACAAAAATAAAGAAAAATGGGAAAAATTAAGGAAATTCGAAAAATTAATAAAAACAAAGGAAATTCGAAAAAATAACAAAAAAACTGAAAAATAGGGAAAAATAGGAAAAAATAGGAAAACGCAGGGAAGGAGAGAAGAAAATAAAGTAAAATAGGAATAAATAATGAAAAATAGGAAAAAATTTGGAAAATAAAAAAGAAGTATGGAAAAATTGGAAAAAAAGAAAAAAATAGAGAAAAATAAAGAAAAAGAGTGAAAAATTGGAAAAACACGGAATAAATAAGGAAAAATAAGAAAAAACATATATACAAATAGGGGCAAATAGGGGAATAAGGAAAAAATAATAAAAAATGGGGAAAAATAGCAAAAAATAGGAGAAGTAGAGACAATAGACAAAAAATAGGAAAACATGAAGAAAAATATGGAAATATAGGAAAAACAGGACAAATAGGAAAACGTATGGAAAAATAGATACAAATAGGGACAATTGGGAACAAATAAGGGTAAACAGAAAAAAAAATAATGAAAAAAAAGCAAAAATAGGAAAAATAGAGAAAAGATGCAAAAATAATGAAAAATGGGGAAATATAGGAAAAATAGGGACAAAGAGGGAATAATAGGAAAAATAGGAAAAAGTAGGGAAAAATAGGGACATATACGAAAAATAGGAAAAAATTATGAAAAGCAGAAAAAAGAGAAATAGTAAAAAAAGGAAAATAGGGAGAGAGAGATATATTAAAACACGTTTAGAGTTGATAAAATAACGTAAGGAACTTCGTTTCTGAAGGGGGTTCCCCCACCGTACAAACTTTTTTTTTTACATTATCTTAAAATATAAACGAAAATATATAATTAAAAATATGCTCATTGTATGAAAAATCATTGAAAAAAAAATTTCAGGCTGAATTTTTTTTCTAGACAACATTTAATTACTTCGGTCCGCATCTGTCCAGTATTGAAATCATAAAAAAATTGAAAATTTTATTTTGCTTAAAACGACTTTTTTTATGTGGAAGCCATAACTCAAAAACTTCGTCCAATTTCACAAATTCTTTAGCCAATCGTCTTCTCGTATCTAGGATATAAATTTATTATTTTTGGGGTCTGTACATTTATAATTTCTGGTACTCCCATTTTTAGAATATTAAAAAAATCGAAACTATTTTGTGCAGTTTCACCACAACCCGATTTAGAAAAAGATATCAAGTTACCTATGAAAACCATGAACAATATCATTCTGATTACATCTATTTAATCGACCAAAATGTCAACATAGCGTTACGTCTAAAAATTTCGTGGTGCGTATAGTTCTTGTGTTTAATATTAAAGTGAATTTCTGTGGCCGAAGTACTCACGTATTTTTAACCCATGTAATATGTTTTTTTTATTTTTAAATTAATATTTCAGTACCTACTGTAATTTATTTTACTGGCTACAGACAGTTTTGCAGTAAATTTTGGCATTAAATTATTTATAAATATTAATAATAGAGATAGGGTTTCAGGAGTCTAGATTTTTTTTGCAAATTTTTTAATCTTAAAGATTTTTTAAATTTTAGTTTTAAACTCCATTTTTTGGAAATGTGTGGCATTAAATTTTTATACATCATTCTGAATTAAATGAGCCCCTAATTATATTTTAATTCGTTTTAATTTAATATTAATTAACACGTTTTGTATTCTATAGTTTACTCTGCATAATAGTATATTATTCAACAAGTATATAATGATGGTTATTATTCACGATGGTAACGAGTGACGTAAACGATCCGTGTGAATAATAGCCTTTATATATGAGTAGAATACTGTACTTTGTCTACGACCATTAAATAATTTTGGCTAAAAGTACTATAAACCTTTATTTATCCATGACTAATCTATTATTTGTTCATTATAAACGAGTTTACTAAGTAATAATAATATCCATTATTCACTAGTGCATAATGAATTCATTATTCACCGGTTTAACTGATTTTTAGATATCCGTTATTCACTATTAAATAATGATTATTCACTGGCTATTATTCACACGGGTGGTTTGCGTCACTCGTGACGTAAACGCCACTCGTTGAATAATATACTATTAAACCAGTGAATAATCATTATTCACCTGCGAATAATGGATATCTAGAAATCGGTAAAACGAGTGAATAATGGATATTATTATTATTATTTATAATAATCACGAGCGACGCAAACCACCCGTGTGAATAAAAGCCAGTGAATAATCATAGTGAATAACGGATATCTAAAAATCAGTAAAACCGGTGAATAATGAAATCATTATGCACTAGTGAATAATAGATATTATTATTACTTAGTAAACTCGTTTATAATGAACAAATAATACATAAGTTGTGGATAAATTAATTAATAATGTTAAAACGCCAAATATTTAGACGAAATTGTTATTTTCTGTAACGCCATAAGTTTCATGTTTTATAGTCATAATTTTTAATTGTTTCAGATGAGCCACCCTGTAAGGACGCCAACTCTTATCCCGTAACTTCAACTTCCCCGTTCCTGCTTGCGATGGCGCCACCGATCAAGGAACCGACTTAGCTTGGTCTCAAACCAGCCCTTCCGCGGACGTAAACCGTTCCTGTAACGAAATTTAGTACATCTATTGCGAGCAAGAGGGCACTCGGCGGGACTTCAACCACCTTTGCAAACAGGAAAAACCACCCCACTTGTTTTGCTATTCCCCTCTTGCAAGGGAATATAGGCGTGGTCGAAAAATAATTGTTATTTTTTTTCCGTAGAGGGATCTCCCGTAACGAGGCGGAGTTTTAAAAATATGGTGGCGGCTCGGTTTCGGAGGCGGGGTTCCGGGCGGAAATCGCCGTTACCGCGCTGACGCCGTACGACGCGCCGTAGTTTCTCTCTGACTACCGCGAAATTAACACCACCTTGTTATGTACACTTCGAACGGAGTATTAGCTACAGTAGAAACAATTGAACAAGTGAAATGGTGTGCAGGTGTCGGCGAGTCGAGAGGAACAGGTAAATACGCTATAGTGATTTTTTTTTTTTTAGTTTAAAATAATTTTATGATGTGGCTATTTGTCGTATGCGTACGCGTACGCGTTTGGTATCGCCTCGAGCGGTTGTTTATACAAGTATGGGTGTGCCATTTGCCATTGGTTTGTGATTACGAACAACAGCTATAGGGTTACTCGTGCATATTTTGTGTTGGGAAATGATAGGTGTGTTTATATGCACAATCTCTCAATATCTCCATAGATAACTATATGGTATTAGCAATATTTTTAGTTAATTTTAACACCCAGCGTTTCGAATATTAAATACGTAAATCATCAGTGCTTCATTATATGTAGTTAATTTTCAAAACAAATCTTCAGTTTTAGTTTCCATCCCAAATACCTATATACCTCAAAAAAAAAACTTGTTATTTCTGACCATTTAGCAATATTTTTATGACAGATAGGTACATACTTCAAATATTCACCTTGAAAAAAAAAAAAAAAAAAAAAAAAAAAAAAAAAAAAAAAAAAAAAAAAAAAAATTAATCACTTATCTCAAAGATTATTATTATTCTTATGACACCTCTAATTAAATTTTATATTAATTCAGATAATTCAAAAATATATATAAATTCCAGGCAGATCAGATGTGAAATAACGAATATTGCATTTGCACAAATAAAAAATACCTACATTGAAATATAATAATCGAGGTAACTATCATTAATTTCATTAAGATAAATATAAAAGTTCAAATATTCAACTAGAATCATTATTTTTTATAGTTACACACCTACTTCATATTAATAGTTGTACAATTACAAGAAAAAAAAAAAAAAAAAAAAAAAAAAAAAAAAAAAAAAAAAAAAAAAAAAAAATCACTTCTCTCAAAGATTATTATTATGTCACCTCAAATAACATTTTATATTAATTAACATAATACAAAAATATATATATATATATATAAATTCATGACAGGCCAGTATAATATTGGAAGTAACTGTCATTAATTTAGTTAAGATAAATATATAATTTATTCTCTTAGTGCACTACTGATTATTTTGTCTAAAACAAATATAAAATTTAACACTTACAAATTTTAAATTTAATATGTTTATGTAAATATGTAGCTCTGCCTCAAAAAAAAAACACTTCATTGTTTTTTAAATGAAAATAAAATAACGCAGGCGACAGTCAGTCTCATTATTCAATGTTAGATATAAATCTTTTGTTACCTTTACATTCACCTGATCAATAATTTACTGTTGTTTAAATTGTTTAATGTTCAATTATGTGATTGTGTGTTTGAAAGTAGTTAAAAATTGGAACTTTCAGAAAAATGCTACTGACAATGTAATTCAAGTACTTACATGATTAATTAATTGCAAATACCTGATAAATTAATACCTTGACAATAATCAGCTAATTCCAAAAATCATATGAGCCTAAAAAACATTTTAGTATATGGTTTTCTTACATATCTGACTTATATAAAATTAACTTTATTTGATTTTAAGCCGAGCAAGGCACATATGAGTTCTGGTAAAGTAATAATTATTGACAAATTAATTATAGAAATCTGTGACTTGATGGAAGTTAAATAGTGATATAATTAACTTACAAATAATATTCAATAAATTTACTTTGTTTTAATTAAATAATAATGGCACAATTGCGCGGATATAACTCAAAATTTGCATAAGTTTTTTTATAAGAGCAAGCGAGTGAAGAATGTAAGGATATAAGATGGAGTTAAATAATGTATAGTTTGATACATTTCTTAAAAAAGAGTTTATTTATGATGGTAAAGTTTTATTTTTAGAAAACAGACAGCTATGACTTGATATCTAATATTTTAGAAAGTAAGGAGAAACGAGAAATTGTCTTAATAAATCGAATAATTTAAAAATGACATCGTTATGGTCTACATTTTAGTGTTAAACGAAGGTACGAATGAAAATGATAATACAGAATGAACGAAAGTCAGGAGAAAATGTTAAACGAGTACGATCTTTGACAGCATATGTAATTCAAATAAAACTGGCAACCTAACTACTTTTTTTTGACATTTGCAACTAGTAACATAGAAAATACGAACGAAAACCAATGATACCAATTGAATTTTTTTAACGGAAGTAAAGAGAAAACAATATTATTTTATACAAAAAAAATCAAGATTGTTAACATAATGCGACACATTGAAATCAAGTTTAAAACTAAAATTAGTGATACTAAAATAATGAAAGTGAGTAAATTTTTTTTTCGCGAAAGTACCTAAACAAATTGTCTTAATAAATCGAAAAATTCCAAAATTGCATCGTTATAGTCTACGTCTTAGTGTTAAACTCTATAACGAAGATACGAATGAAAAATAATGATATCGAATTAACGAAAGTCAGGAGAAAATGTTGAATTCAAACAAAACTGGCAACCTAACTGTTTTTTTATTGACATTTGCAACTAGTAACATAGAAAATACGAACGAAAATCAATGATACCAACTGAATTTTTTTTTAACGGAAATAAAGATAAAACAATACTCTTATTTTATATAAAAAAAATCAAGATAATGCTGCGTCACATTGAAATCAACATTTTTTTTTTTAGTTAAATGGCTTTGTCAGAACCCAATTATCCAGACTTTTTTTGTTTTTTTGTCGAATGTACACATGGAGTTAGTTAATTTTTTTGTTTAGAATTATTATTTAGGCATTTTTTTTATAGTTCTGGTTTTTTTTTCATCTTACGCTTACAATCTCAAGTGCTATATTGCATATTGTTTACAAAGTTATATTAGTATATTTACAATTTTAGATCACATCTCTTGATGTGCAGGAAAGTACAACAAAATCAAGATTAAAACTAAAATTAGTGATACTAAAATAATAAAGTGTGAGGGAAAAAAATTCTCGAAAGTAAGGAGAAAACGTCAAATTCCAAAATGGGATCGTCTATATTTTAGTATTAAATTCTATAATGAAGATACGAATGAAAAATAATAATATCGAATTGACGAAAGTAAGGAGAAAAAATTTAAACGAGTACGATCTTTGACACCAAATGGAATTCAAACAAAACTGGCAAGCTAACTGCTTTTTTTGACATTTGCAACTAGTAACAATGAAAATACGAACGAAAACCATTGATACCAATTGAATTTTTAAAAACAATAAAGAGAAAAAAATATATTTTCTTATTTTATACAAAAATCGGTTGTGTCGCCACAAAACTTCCCCGACGAGTATCCACGAATACTTTTTCAGATATTTAATGTTAAAGTTTCAAATTTTCCCGTTTTTTTATTTTTGACCGGTGACAGTTGGAGAAATAATTTTGACTGTTCTGTTTTTCAAGGTCTTTCAAATGACATATTGCAAGTCAAATTTCGTGCTATGTTTCATCTATCATTTTTATATTGACACTTCCGTTTGACAAATGGCGTACAAAAACTAATGGGTTCTTTCGATGGATAACCCAAATCCGTATACCAAATTTCAGCTCAATCGGATTAAACGTGTGGCCTCTTTAGTGGAAGAATACACACAGACAGACAGACAGACAGACTTCCAACTGGAAATGGTCTCAGGTGACTTCAAAATAGATATTTCCATCTTTATCCCGAAATTTTTTTTAGCTCGTTCCCTTTTCGGAGGTGGGTCGGGAAAGTAAAAAGAAATCAAGTATGATAAAATACTATATCAGATTGAAATCGAGTTTAAAATTAAAATCATCTATATAATTTTTATAGAAATTCTTTAACATTAGATGATTTTTATTATAACCTAGTAAAGCTGAACAACAAATGTTTAGAATTAAAATTACTAGTTCTCAACAAAAATATATATTAATTACATAATTACTGAAATCGGTGTTTGAATACTCTTTAAAAATCAGACAAAAAAAAATTGAAGTACCTACACCAAATAATAAAAGTGACCATCAATGAGAATTTATCTAGTTGTGAAGCTAAATCAGATACGTACGTGTGAATCCCCTAAAGACATATAGTTTTACAAACAGATTATAAAAAATTGAGTAAAGCTAAAACTTACTAGTATAATGTAGTAACCCGAAGTTTCTATTATTGCAAAACAGAAAAATATATGCCCAAGTAGACATTTAGGTTCGTCTACTGAAATCGATGGGTGAACTCATTTAATGTCCAATCAAAAATATTTACAATTATAAATTTTCCATAATTCTAAAAATGTGATTATTAGCACTTGCCCACCTCGCATTATGATGGAATAAACTTCCATTATGTATAAATTGTTGCTGCTGTTATTCATGTGACATTACTAACCGTACTTTACAGACACTTACGACAACTCATTGACAATAATGGTCATCTATTAAACATTTAAACCTATTAGGTAAGTAAATTTATTTGTAATTACGTAAAGACAATTTAAAATCTGGGTGATCGATTTTTTAATCATTTACAATATTTTCCCTTTATTACACTATGGTATATGTAGCGGGAAAGTAAAAGGAAATTTTTCTTAAAAAACATAATTATTTTATTAAATTACAATAAATTTGAATAAACTATGAAAAAAAAACAAATAAGCGAAAGTATATACTTATTGACTTTACAATGTCCGTCCGTTCGTTTGTCTGTCTTATCGATAACTCGATAAAGGTTTCAAATTTTTGAACTCTGCTTTCAGTAGTCCATAGCTGCTCACCTTAGCTCACCCTCCTACTATTTTCAGTGATCTAAGTGAACTCTACAACCGCCTGTCTGTCCGAATCTGAACTACTTGGATACTATTAGCTTGCTGGATTTACTATTATTATTATTACTAAGCTAATACATTTCATGTCCAAATTCTAGCTAATTGACTATCACAACTCTGACAATCTTCTACATTCATATTTCTTGTCTTCTTCTACTTGATTTATCTGTTCTTCAGTATATTCTACATTGGGTTCCATTCTGTACATGCATATTATTTGCATTTCATTTATTAAACTTCAGCTTCTGCACATTTTGAATTATTTCATGTATTTGATAAAATGTATTATTATCTATCAGCATTTTTAATTCTACCTCTGAATTTTAATGTGCCTAGATTTGATTTAAATCAGGTAAGCGTGCCGGCCATTAATCCTTTGCTTGCGAGACTCCATCATACATGAACCAAAAAAAAAATAAACTGCTCATTTTTGAAATGCTTCTTAGTCTCTTAATGGTATATTAAAAAAAAAACTACCTAAATATCCTAAACAATAGTAAAATTTAATAGATTATTGTTCTTTAAAATAGAAAATTTGAATTTACATTTGCGGTAATATTTTTATTAGTGGACTGTATGTTTAATTAGATACTTGTAATAATATTAGTTTTATTAAATTAGAAAGATTATAAATAATATACGAAATTTCAGATTTATAAGTATTTTTGACACTTCCTATTACAAAAATTAATCAATGCTAGTTGATGGTTATGAGTTGTGATAAATTCGCACTAAAAAAAAAACATAATTGTTTGGTAAAGAGCCATTTGTACACGGTTGAAGATGCAAATTGCTGCTGGATTGATTTTAGACGGCAAACGTCGCTGAGTGGTAAAAATAATAAACAATAATTCCCATTTCTATTACAAAATGAAATGATAATAATGGAGGGGCATGATTTAATGTTCCACTCCACTGAATTATGCTTTATATATAATTCTAAATTTGTTTCTCTATCATATAATGTATTATTATTGTATCACTCTGTATAACGTAAAGGAAGAATTAAGCAGTCATACTGAAGATGTGTTAAAATTGCATAAATTAAAAAAGCAAAAAACAAGTGAAAACTGTAATTCTTGACGGCGAAATAAAAATCCATTAGTAAAAACTTAATTACACATCTTATGCAAACCAAGTAGTTTCAAGATAATAAAAAATATTATGACATATACTGCATATTCGACAAAAAATGTATAATCAACAGAAAAAGACCCTTACATAGATACCGAGTATCGTCAATATAGGGAAATAGGGAGAGTTAATATAAATACAATGAGGATTATTTGATTATAAGAAATCGATAATTTTACAAAAAATAATTATACATTTTTGAGATAATGTGCCGTAAAATATAATTAATATTAATTAAAATTATATAATTTTTCTGTTTTATTTATTCTTCTATACCATGTAAGAATCTAGTTTAAAAATAGCTATTTCCATATTATTATTTAATTTATTCAAAATCTTATTTTTATTAATGTTGAACAAGTGATGTTGGTTATGTCGATATTGTTATTAATAGAATCGAAGAACAAATTTGTCTTTTCGTATTTGCCGTATATATATCTTTTAATCGGTTTAGTTCTCCTTTAGCTATCTATAACTAGTGCTTAATCATTCTGTACCTAATGGTTATCTGTCAAACCCAGTTTCATTAATCATCACTGTCTGTACCATTATCGAATACAAAAAAAGGTTTACAAGAGAGGTTATTGGGTTTAATTATGGAAGAGTTGCTAGTTTTTTATTATAAAAATATTTTTGCTTAAATAAAAAATGAAAGTAAGGCTGTTTTCGTTGCAATTGGAGATTAATATTTAAAATTTGATTAATACAACGCACCTTACGATTAATATACAGATAACTAGATTTTATCATATAAAAATCTACTAGGACACTATAAATTTCCAAAACTTCTTCTCCCCAATTTTTTAATTTTTTTATGTTACCAAAGTTGTAGTTTTGTTTTTTCTCTTTTTTTGCCATGTTTTCCATCCTTTCTTCCCACCTCATTTCTATACATCCATACTACTCTATTAGTAATGTTTTCTTGTTGTGCTGTCTTGTTTATTATTATTATTGTTTTCTCTATATTTAGAACCATTCCCATTTATTTTGCTCCAATTTTTCTATATCTCATTGTATATTTTTTTGGGATTAATAGTGAACTTTCCGTAAACACTTTTGATAACTTCTCTTAGTTTTGTGGTAATCTTATAGTTATTCCATTTTTTTATTGATTTTATTATTACACTAATGAGGTTTTGGTTTTTTCTTCTTCATTTTCTTCTGATAATTTTTGTCTGGTATTTTCCTATACATTTTTTTGTAATACCAAAGCCAGGCAAATTGCTCTTATCATTATGGGTGGTATTATATTTATCCTCCAGTCCTTGAGTACCTTGATTGTTTTCCTTCCACGACTTATTAAACGTTGGATAATAATATCCATTTTTTTATTTCACTTCCTCCATATTTAATTACTTTATCTCATCTCTGACTCCAGCTTTTCAAATTTTAGTAATTTTTAATTGTTTCTTTATTCCTTGGTTCCCTGTTATCTTCAGTCATCGATCCATGGACTGCCATTGGTGCCACTTACCACACCCACTCCTTGTCATATATTCCATTAAGCATTTCTCGTTATATCATGATAAACAATAATTATGCAACTAAATCGTTCCCGTTATTTTTAATTATGATATCTCTTCGTAAAATACCCTAGAGTTCAGACCTGCTTTAGCCTTGAACATGACTCCAATATAACACTTGCCGCGAGGATCTTATGCTATTTTTCTCTCTTGTCTTGTTCGTGTGACTTTCTAATTATAGAATAAAGAGAGCATTCCATGAACGTGTTATCTAGGTTATCTCCTATCTGAATACTGAGGATTTCCTTTCTAACATCTGTAGGGAGGAATTTTTTATATATCGACTTTTAGAGTATTAAATCTATAGTGGTAGACGGTTTTTCATTTTCTGAACAAAATTGAATTCACTATTAGTATATCAACTCTAAATGGACGTTAAATTAAACACCACCAAGTAGGAAGCCTCTATATATTTGGTCGGACGTAGGACTGAACGTCGACAATATTTTTTTAATCCTCACAATAGGCAGGAAATATATAGACCGCATACAAGTAGTGATCCATCCGACAAATATATTTTTTGCACCAGTTTTTGACAAAAAATAACTTAGAAGAAAAAGTGTGTTGAGCTTAGAGATCAGCGGGCTAATCACCGATCAAGAGAAGATGAATTTCAGATGTTGATTTAGAAACATCGATGATTAAAACTATTTTTAAACAACTTCTATACGCTAACAGAGCGCACAACAACCCTGAAAAGCTACGAATTAGTAAAAATACTAACATACTAACAGCACTACGACTAGGGATGGCTATCTGATACCGAAACTGATCCTTTGGAACAGGTTCGGTAACTTGGACTAGTGGAACTGGAACTGATGTTTGAAATAGATACAAGTTCTAGTCCAGAACCAAACCGAGAACTAAAAAAATATTTTAGACGTGACTGAGGTGAATCCCAGTCCGCCAGCGCCAATGAATTAAGAAATCGAATATCGGACTAGTTTGGAACTGATCCATGAAAAATGTTGGATCAGCCATCTCTAACTGCGACAGGATTACTTTCTTTCATCATCAGAATCATCATCATTAAGTTAGACCATATCTTCCAAGCTTCTACTCCGATTTTTTGACTAAAGTAAAAATCGACAGTGTCTTCCACTACCTCTATCACTTCAGTGGATCTTCAAATGTTCGCAGGCTAAATTTGCGAAAGATTCTTTCAGCATTACTTGGCGTCGTAATTTTTAGAAGTTCTCTTTAAGGTTCTTGGAATCTATTGTGGTGCTCTCGGTACCTTTCGCAATTGGCGAATCTAGCTTAGTAGATAGTATCCCCCTTTAGAACAATATCCCTAGAAAAGTTACTAGATTTTCCCCCAGATTTACCTTGAGACCCACCCAAGCGAACTTCGTCGTTTTCGTCATATTCGTCGTTTTAGTTCTGCGTCTACAGAGGTCTACAGATCGTCACAGGCGTTTACAGAGGTCTTCAGGCGTCTACAGAGTTTACTATATTACGTTACCCTTCGCAGGCCTAAATCGAAAAAACGACGAAAAAATGACGAAACACGACGAAGTTGGCTTGAGTGGGTCTCAAGGCCAATCTGGGGGAAAATCTAGTAACTTTTCTAGGGAGATTGTTCCTTTGCAGATGACACATCTTGTTAGGCTATGGTAAATCTACTGTACTTGATGGAAGCCCTGGCACTTATAGAATTGTGCCATTCCTGTGTTTTCCCTTGTTTCTCTTACTGTGATTTTTTTATCCAGCAAGTACCGTAGTTTCAACAATTCTTCTTTGTCATTTTTATCTATGTCTACGAAGAATATTTGCAATAGTTCTACAGCTATTATGTCGTGTTTTACCTTCTCCTTTATGATTTTAGTTGATTTGTCCTTAGGCATTTGCCATCTGATTTCAGGTTTTGTGTTTATCCAATTTGCCAGTTTTCTGTAATCGACTGGCTTTTCTTTGTTTATTCCTAGCAGTTATTGTGAACGTGTTTATAATTTCCTCGTATTTTTGCCCAATTGAAGTACAATCTGGGTCGGTCTCTTATTTTTCCTTTCGTGTGCTACGTATTCGCTCTATTTTTCTAGTCCTGCTTTAGTTCATATAACATTCTTCATAAAATTTATTTTCATTTATTGTACGTGGAGTAAATCGATTCAAATGTCCCTTTCAGTAAATACAATTTAAGCAGGACACACACTTTTTTTAACCAAGCGGTTTGTATTGAGTTAAACTAATTGAATGGTGGTATAAAATATACAACTATACCTATGACATTGATCCTCTTTACCCAGGACATAACTAGATACAGATTAGGTTTGTTTGCGTTAAAAAATTCTTCTTTTTTATGAGACATCTTCATAATTAACAAAATAAGAAAAATGGAAAATTCACAAAATGAAATTGGTCAACTATTTTTTTATTTAGATAAATTCACAAGACTATAATAAATATTTTGTTAGAGAGTTATCCGAATTTTTGTGTTTCCAAGAAACAAATCACATATCGGGTTACCCCAAAAAGAATTATTTGTTAGCACCTTCTTAAAAGCAAACTCTAACAAAATAAATGTATGATGTTATACAAAGATTAAATTTTTTTGAACAAACTGACCTAAATAAATTCAGCATCTGTAAACAGAGTTAACAGAAAATATTCATTTTTAGGATTTTGTATCTGAACTTCCGGTATAATTACATTTAGGAATATTTCTTACTCTCCAGATGACGAAGAACTTCTAGAAGTCGAGACTCCATTTTTATACAGTTAAAAATGCACCACTATAATAACTCCACAAAAGAAAATTATCTGAAAAAACTAGAGAAACACACAATGACCAAACACGCATGCGCGAATTAAATAATCCTGGCTTGTTCTTTAGTAGGGAAGAAACTAATTAAAACTGTTTAAAACTATTCGTGACAGTAACAGCTTTAAACACAAACACTAGGCTCGGATAGTTTGAAACATTTTTGTGTAAACGCAAACGCTGTATTGGAAATGCGCATGCGCAGAACAGTTGGAAGTCGTAATTTGTTTTAACGCAAACAAACCTAATAAGTATAGACTGGACGTAATTTGTTGTACCATATGGCCACGATTTATTCATAGTATATAAATTTCATTTACCGATTGAGGAAGTAAATAATTAGTTACAATATTTGAAAATGTTCCTTTTTTAATTTTCAGTCCCTGTTAATAGTAATAAATATTACGTTCAGTAATAAATAACGTAAACGTGATGTTTAAAATCTCTGCCAAGTTTTAGTAAAACCCATGTCAATAGAGAATATAATTTCCATTTTAAAAATATTACTGTTCGTTAAACCCACGGCGACAGTTTATTATCAACAAACCCATTTTCTTAAAAACCTACATGCACATTTTAACAGAGAGCAAACAAACTACGTTTATAAAAATTCGAAATACATATGCGAAGCGTATGTCGCCTCTTAAATAAAACATGTCAAACTTTCTTTTAACCGTTAGGAATATAATAATTTCGTAACCGTCACTGACGTCATAAACATTAATGATGAACAAAGTTTATGCTTTAAAATAGTTTTTTTTTTAAAGGAAATTACCACTCCCAGAAACTTATTTGTATTTGAAGGTTTATGTTGAACTATTCAACGAGTTTATTGATTTAATACAATGTGATCAATTTATTTTGCCATTTAGTAATAAAATGATCATTGTATTCTATAACAATACAAGTTATATTAAACGTTTATATAAATATATTTTAATTACGGATATACCTAATTAAAAATTAATTCTAAATAACTCTAGAGCTACAAAAATACCTTGTTCATTGCCAACCCATAAAATTAGTAACAATATGCTAAAAAGTGCTAATTATATCTTGTAATAAAATCTATACAGTCATAAAAATAGCTATTAATTCCAAAAACTCGCTTGATAACGAAAAAAATTATGCTAAAAAAACGGTAAATATTATCAGCAAAAGATTTTTATTAATAAATTTATTAATATTCTTTTCTTTTTTTTTAGTATAGTCATTATAAACATTTTAAATAAATTTAAATTTTTAATTAAATAATCCGAAAAATGTGATTTGTAAGGTAAATTAATAAGAAAAACCACTGCTTCATTTTTTTAGAAAATAATTTCTAGTAGATGTGACCGCGCGTAAAAGCGCGCCCCACTCATGTGGTAAAACGGTAATTGTGCAATGTTTAGATGATAATTGAATAAACCAAGCAAGCTTACAAGTATCCAAGTAGCCCAGATGCTTTGTTCAGTACTAGGGTATTTCATATCTGAAAACAGAGTTCCAAAATCAAAATTTGATGGCGTTCTCGAATTATCCCTGTGACAGACCGACAGACAGACAGACAGATAGACAGACAGACAGACGGACGGACATTGTAAATTCAATAAATAAGGTAACCAGCTATCGATTGCTCAAAACAGAGTTATCGCTGAGATAGACGGAAAGGCGGACAAACGGACAGATAGACGGTTGCAATTGGCTTAGGTCATTGAAAATTGTTTGTGATCAGCTATCGATTTCTGAAAACAGAGTTCCAAAATCCGAAGCCGTTCTCGAGTTATCGCTGTGACAGACGGACAGACAGACATACAAACGGACAAACATTGTAAAGTCAATAAGTGCCCCCGCTACTTAATAATGACACTTTTGGATAACGTTAATTCTGATAATGCTGTGGTCAAGGTAGATTAAGGAAGTGGTTGGTTGAAGAAGTTACGAATTGTAATTTGTTATAATTATTCAATAAAGTTTTCCTTTTAGTATTGTCAATTATCAGAAAATAAAAATGACTTTAGTTATTTTTTGTTTATTTATTTTTATTTAATTTTCCATTAACAATAACAAATAGATTTAAAGTTAATTTCCAATTACTTTTAACGTAATAATTGATTTTTTTATTTTTATTACCAATCTAGGATTATTTATATTAAAAAAAATTGACATGAATTTGACTATAACTTAACATTATTTAAACCTTCTCGAACTTCGGCAGTTAATCATTTAAATTTTGCGAGTTCTTCTTAAATATTCCTACCGAGAAAATTATCAAAAACTAATAATCCAGATCCCTTTTCGATAATCAATTTTTGCTTAATTCCGGTCTAGCTTCTGGCATAACTCCAGCTTAAATTTTGGCCTAACTCGAGCTTTATTTCTAACCTATCTTCAGAAATAAATTGTGGCCTAACTCCGGTCTAACATCTGCCGTAACTCCAGCTTAAATTTTGGCCTAACTCAAGCCTTATGTCTAGCCTATTTACAGAATTAAATTGTGGTCTAACTCCGGTTTAACATCTGCCATAAATCCAGCTTAAATTTTGGCCTAACTCTAGCCTTATTTCTAGCCTATCTTCAGAATTAAATTGTGGCCTAACTCCGGTCTAAAATCTGGCATAACTCCAGCTTAAATGTTGGGCTAACTCCGGCATAACATCTGGTATAACTTCAGCTTAAATTTTGGCCCAACTCTTGACTTATTTCTAGCCCATCTCCATAATTAAATTGTTTCCTAACTCCGGTCTAACATCTGGCATAACTCCAGCTTAAATTTTGGCATAACTATAGCCTTATTTCTTGCCTATCTTCAGAACTAAATTGTGGCCTAACTTCGGTCTAACTTCTGCTTAACTGTGGCCTAACTACGGCCTAACTTCCTCTAACTTTCAAATAACATTGAAAATAAAGCGATATAAACAGTAAATTTTATTTTTATCGCATTTATTTTACTAAAAAAGAACGAATCAAGTCACGAAACTAAATTTAAAGAATTTTAAATCGTAAATAAAAATACCGGAAAATAAATTTTTGAATTTTTAAATATATTGACAACGCCGTAAATGTTTATAAAAAAATATCCAAGGATTGATGTTTCTATTTTATAAGTAATAAATATTTTTGGATCATGTTTCTGAAAATTAATTAATTTTAATTTACATTTTGAGATCCCCCGAGAAGATTACAACTATTTCCGTAGTGAGGCATGTCTGTGTGTCTGTCTGTGTGTAATCTTCCACAATAACTGCCGAATTGTTTGACCACTCAGGGTGAAATTTCGTATGAAGGGTTGAGGCATGCCTTTTAAAGACAAACAATATACTTTAGTTCAAAATGTTTTAATGTAAAGTTGTAGAGCATCAAATTCCCTTTAATTTTGTATTTAACTTTTTTCGAATTCCTCATAGTTTCGCCGCTAGATGGCAAAAAATGCACATGTAGAATTTTTTGCATATTTTTAAATATTGAAGATAAACAATGCACTATTGTACAAAATGTAGTGCAAAGTTGTAGAGCAAATTCTCTACAACTTTTGTATCTAAATTTTAAAAAAATCATCAGTTTCCATCTTATATATTTTTGGTGTTGTTTCTGAAAAAAACAGAATTTTCTATAAAATATCCTGTTTTGTGTTATATATTAGTTCCTAAAAATTAGAATTTTGAAATGCTTTTGGCAACGTTGCAAATTTCCTACAATTTAATTAAAAAATATTTTAGGATCCCGTTTCGGAAAATTTCTCAATTTTAAAATAACTACAAATTTTTATGGAAAATTATCTATAAGAAAATAAATTGAGTAATTTCTAAAATTTTAAGAATTTTGACACAAAGTGGCAACGTTGCAATTTTTTTTATAAAAATTGTCTTGGTTGGTTAAATATTAAATGACAGTAGAATTTCTTTATTTTTAACTGGTCAGTTAGTGTTCCTTATTTTTATAACCATTGTTGCCAGTTGTTTATTAAAACACTACATTAAATCAATTTTTTTATTTGATACCAAAATAAACAAACTTGTAGGTAATTCAAATAAGTGGTTGAAACTCTACGTCTACAAGATTTGAAGTCAAATAAAATAACTGTATTTGTTTTTATAACTTTTCGTTATTATGATAATATTGATGGAATCATAAAATAAATCATTCTGTTTATTTTCCAACTACATAATTATTAATAATTTTGAATCGCGAGAATGTAAATATGTAATAATATCAGCGAATAACGCAATGATAAATCCAATAATATATCAAATAAATATTAGTATTGATACAAGATTTTAACCAAATATTAATAATTATTAATTAGTAATTATTTCTGGTATAATGATTATATATAATATACAGTTCTAACTTAAACAAAGTTTTATTACTTTTTTTAGATAATTGCGATTTTATTGTTACATCTTATAAAAAAGAAGCACATGTGTTAACCCTTTAACTGCGGCAAAATTTTGCAGTGCAACGCTCCAGAGACAAAAAATATTGAAAAATGCTCCAGAGACAAAAAAAATTGAAAAATATACATGATTCTATTAATTTTCAAAAATTAAAAAACAAACAAAATTTAAAATTTCGAAAATTTAAAAAATATATCAAAAATTAAATTTAAAAAAATCTAAATAAAATGTCTAGAAATTTAGAAATTTCGATAAAGACTATATAAAATATATCGAAAATATCCAAATATATTAAATGTTTCGAAAATTTTAAAAATTGCAAAATAAAAATTTCAAGAATTTAAGAAACAAAATTTTCGAAGTACCTATATAAAAGATTTCAAACAACATGAAAAAAATTAATAATATCAAAAATATATCAAAAATTTTCACAAATTGTAGATTTTAAAAAATCCGGAAATTTTAAAAAAAATTAAGAATTTTAAACATTTAAAAAATGTCAAGAATTTCAACAATTTAAAAAAATTGTAAAAATTTAAAAAATTGTAAAATATGTAAAATTTGTAAAAAATATAAATGTTTGTAAAGGTTTGTAAAAATTTGTAAAAATATGTAAAAACATGTAAAAATTTGTAAAAATACGTAAAAATTTGTAAAAGTTTTTAAAAATATGTAAAAACATGTAAAAATATGTAAAAATTTGTAAGATTTATAAAAGTTTGCAGTTAAGTAACAAAATTGTTTATTTACGATGACATCACAACATAGTTTTTAACAAATAATTTATATACGACAGCCGCAGTTAAAGGGTTAAATAATTTTAATGGTCATGATATTTTCAATTTGATTCGTTGACCCAACTAGCTACAACTTGCTTAGTTTAAATTCTGATCTAACTTCTGATTAATTCAGGCCTAAATTCTTCTTATTTGTGTCTTAACTTTGGCCTAACTTCGATTAAAATTTGGCAAAACTAGAGCCTTAACTCCTAGTCTAACTTCTGACCTAACTTTGGCCTAACTCCTAGTATAATATATATATTTCCACTTTAAAAAAACTGAAATATAATTATAACTTTTACTTTCCTGACCCACCTCCGAGAAGGGAAAGTATTGTGAACGAGCTAAAAAAAATTTTCGAAATAAAGATGGAAATATCAATTTTGAGGTTACCTGAGACGATTAAGACCATTTCCAGATGGAAGTCTGTCTGTCTGTGTGTATTCTTCCACGATAGAGGCCACGCGTTTAATCCGATTGAGCTGAAATTTGGTATATGGGTTTGGGTTACCCGTCGGAAGAACCCATTAGTTTTTGTAGGACATCTGTCAAACGGAAGTGTCAAAATTTTTAATTTATAGTTTTTGAGTTATCATTACTACAACATCCATCCATCCTAACACACAAAGACATCATTGCGAAAATATGGAAATCATATTCTAGGGACCTTATAACGTGTTTATTCATTGAAAATTCACTGCCCTATTTTTAGCATGATTACTATACCTCTCTTATTTAACGGGCGAGAGGTAAAAATGACATTCCTTTATACACGGTATTTCCTTACCATCGTTTGACGAAAGTAAAGAGAAAACCGATGAAAGTAAAGAGACAAACGACGAAAGTAAGGAGAAAACCGACGAAAGTAAGGAGAAAATGACGAAAGTAAGGATAAAATCGACAAAAGTAAGGGGAAAAAATCGACAAAAGTAAAGAGAAAATACCCGGAGGATTTCTTTGCAAACCAAGACGAAAACGTGGATATTGAAAGGATGGAGAAAAAACCCGGGAAAGAATAAAAAAGTTGAATTTCGCAAAAGTGTGGCGAAAGAAAAAATACATAAAATCTACTGATCAGGCATGTAAAACCGACCCAAGACAACAAGACTCATAACACGGAAATCAAAAGAGAAAAATCTGATGTGGCCAGCACAAAAAGTATGAAAAAAATTGACTTTTTTATAAATCTAGCAACAATGGCAAAAATTTTTAAAATTGATACAAAGATAAAGGGTAAAAAATGAAATATCAAAGATGTTTTAACTAGTTATAAAGTTTTTAAAAATATCAGTTAATTGTAGTTTTTAATTGTCAAGAATAATTCCACTAGATGAAACTATTTTAAGTTGAAATATATAAACCCACATTTTACCAAAAAAAAAGCATTGTTTTGCAAACTAAAATACAATGTGGTGAAATTTATGTTCAAAAATAACAACGAACCACAAAACATAAATCAAGAGGAAAAATAGTTGGCAAATGGTCACACTTATTCAATGTACTTATCTAAAAATGTATATTTATCAAAATTGAAACACATAATGAAAAAAATACAAAAAAATTTAAATTCTGACTAAATAATGACAAATTTTACTTACATTTACACGGATAACAAAACAAAAAAACATCACTGCAGTATAAAATATTCAGCAAGATTAAAACTTAAAATTCCTGAAATATGACTAGTTTTTTCCAAGTATATTTAAATATTTTCCTCTTAAAAATCCTCTCATAAAGCAGATATCAATGTTTTTTTTTTGTTACTCATACCAGTTTTATTCTAATTTTTCCTAACACATACCATTTTTCTTTCCAGCCAAGTGCAACTGTTGGAACGCAAGTCGCTGGTTTTTCATCCCCACCATATTGTGTAACGTAAACCCGTAACACGCAAGCTCTTGCTGGCAAAAGAAAAGTGGAGGGACCGAAGATTTGTCGTGTCAAACCCGCTACTTCTACACTCAGTGCATTTCCAGTGTAGATTCAAAGTGATGACCAACCAACTCCTGGGGAGCGCAACACGAGGACTTGTTTCACCATAAATCAAATCAGAAGAATATATATTTTGCGATTAATTTTTTTTTGTGGTAAAAACGATAATGTGAAGTGAAGTGAACTTGACTTGTGATAAGAACAGACTAAATTTGCTGTTATAAAAATTGTTGGTATCTGCTGTTTCCTAATTTTGTTTTGGTAAGTATTTATCTTTTGGAAAGTTTTGGTATTTATTAAATTTACGGAAAAACCTACAAATTGAGTCAAATCAAATTTTACTTTAAGTAAAATCAGGAATGTGCTTGCTGTTACAATTGTACTAGATCTATTACAATTTACTATTATGCTTCTACTACTACAATAACGGAAATCCCTATAATCTATTATATTTAAAAAAAAAATCACAAAATTACTCTAGTAGCTAAAATCCTAATGCTAAATGGAACAAAATCTAAAGATATTTTAAAAAATTGTGTATTTATTTTTAACTGTAAAACTTGTTGAGTACAATACACTTACAATATTCATAAAATTTGTTCCTAAAATTTTTAGTTTACTTAAGTAGGTAGGTACTAGTTTTTTTTTTTTGAAAAATTGAACGTTAAATTTTGGTGTTTAATTTTGTTAATTAATTTTTGTTACATACATAATATAATGACCAAAAATTGTTGCAATAAAAAAAAGATATGTATTGATAAATCTAATACATTTTTGTGAACAATTCTAGTACATTTGCATTACATCAAAAGCACAACCCTGGGTAAAATTTTATATCGATTTTTGATGGATGAAACAAAAAAGAAATTATTATTATAGACAATTTTTTTTTGGAAGCTGGAATTTTTATAATCGAAACGCAGGAAGTATTAACCTCATAAATAGTACGTAAATCATTAAACCGATCTAATGAAACATTAATCTATCTTTCGCTAAATAATTACAAGATTTAACACGTTACGAACCGTTAGTTGTGGATTTATTGCATTTAATTGATCTGTTTTCGAAAATCTGTTTTCAATTTTCTCGGCTATCAATTTTTTTAGAAGAAATAATCAGAGAAGAAAAATACAATTTGAGTATAGCACAACCAATCATTTTGCCGATTTTTTTTAAAATATTTTTCGAAATTAATTTTGAATTTTCTCTGCTAATTTAATGTTAAAAAAAATGCAAATCGGTACAATATAGCGCAAACTTGTTCTTATTTTTGTCCTAACTTTGGCTTATTTTCGCCTAAAATTTGGATTACATTCTGGCATCCTAAAATCTGGCCTAACTCCAGCCTAACTTCTAGCCTAAATTCTGACCTGGCTCATGATATAATAATTATATATACACTTATGAGGTTTTCCCACTTTAAACAAACTTATACTAAAGTATAATTATGCTTAGTTTAAATTCTGGCCTAACTTCTAGCATAACTCCGGTCTAATTTCTGATTAATTCAGGCCTAACTTCTTATTTTTGTCCTAATTTTGGCCTAACTTCGCCTAAAATTTGGCTTAAATTCCGGTATAACTCGGGCTTAAAATCTGACCCAACTCCTTGTATAATAATTATATACTATAAAGTTATGTGATTTTCCCACCTTAAACAAACTTATACAGTATAATTACAACTTGTTTAGATTTTGTTGTCACTTCTTAGAAAAAAAATTTGATGAGGCCAGCACATGACCTCTCGCTCTTTTTGAAATAAAAATTAACACGTTAACAAAAAAAATTTACTTTTTTTGTAAATCTGGCAACAATGGCAAGATTTTCGAAAATGATACAAAAATATACTAGTGTATACAAAATATAGGTGTAAAACTCTATTGCCATGTTGTTTAGTATTGTCGTCATCACTCATAGCAACTTCCGGTTATCCGATTAACACCAAAATCTAACCAGATCTAATCTAGGGTATAAGAATCTTGTATGCAAAATTTCAAAATTTTTAATTAAGTAGTTTTTGAGTTATACATACATCCATCCATCCTAACACACAGGCATCATCGCGAAAATATGGAAATTGTATTCTAGGGACCATTGAAAAGTCACTACCCTATTTTTAGCAACTCGGCATTTTTTTAATCAGGGAAAATCGAGGGGCAAACTTAACGATGAAAAATTAAAAAAAATAGAATAAAAATATTTTTTATTTACGGCACAACCCAGTACAAATGTAGCTCAATACAGCACAATTTAATTTTTATTAAAATTCGAAAATGATGGGGCCAACTTAACGGATATTGAAATTTTTATGAATGAATTTTTATTGCAATTATCAAATATTTTTTTTTGAATTTGGTAGATTATGTTTACAAAAAAAAGCAGACTTTTCTCGTTTCACTCTGGGACTATAAATGTATGCGGTTAAGTTAAATAAGCTTTAAACTATCACCACAAAAATGTTGCTCAAGTAATTAATTCAATATAAACAGTTCTAATGAAGCCAATAATAAATCTATCGCTAAAAAGTTACTATTGTTAGTATAACCACATATGAAAAAATTACCATTTAAGAGGGAGAATTACTTTGTGATAAAACAGTATATGCAAGTGTTTGACCAATTTATTGTTTATATTTAGTGGAAAAAAATATTTGTGTTTTTAGACCACTTTTCTATTTTTGAAAAGAAATTTTCAGATTTTGAAAATATAACCTTAGAACATACATATATTTTTTCTTTCACTAAAAATAAAAAACAAGTGAAAAACGGCAATATTTTGCCTTACACACATTATATATGGTATAAGTAGCGGGAAAGTAAAAATAGGTCAAAGATTAATATCATTTTCGGGGTTTTTAACGATACTAAATCGATTGCCGTTGTCCGTTTGTCTCTATCTCTCATCGTTCTCGAGTTGAATCAGGCCAACAGACGAACGGACGGATAAAACCGTTTTATAACAGTTTTTTCTATTAGAAAACTCTAAAAAAATAAACTTGAACTCGTCAAATAAATATTGCGAAACGTTTCAGACAATCGGATCCCAAAATAGGAAGTGTGCGGCTGCCCTAATAAACAGTTTGGATATGGTACTAAATATTTATTATATTAATGTGATTTTAGGAATACATATTGATAGGATTGTAAATAATTCTGGATAACTTTCCAGCAAAAATTAAAACTAGTCTCAGATTAAAATTAAGCCAAAATTTAATAATTTTTATTTCTACATAATATGTTCAGTTTGCTCCAATCTGGAGTTGAAAAACAGTCCTGGTGTTATAAATTTTACAATTTTTGGCATTACATTTTTAAGAAATTAAAACCGTATCATGATTGAGAATTAAAATAAAACCATAAATTGGTGATACTAACTTTAAAATTTTAACAGGAGCTTTGGTAACTTAATCTAACCTCATCCTGCTCTTGAAAATTAAGTCTGTTATAATTTTTTGCAATTTACAGAACTAACGAGGTCGATTTTATCATCTTTTTTAATAGAGCAATTTGAGACATCTAAAATATGAAGACAGCTAATAACGCTATAAATGATAGATATACTCTTTTTGTATGCGATGAAACTCAATAACCGAACCCATAAATGTTTTATTAAAACAACTTGTCAATCCTGTGAAAAATATGGGGGTAATTTACTTTTGAATTAACAGCTGAACTCAAACCTATAAATATGAAAATATGTTATCCAGAATGTCGAAAGAAATGAACCAGTGTTTCATGTTTTCAATTTTAAGTCGCGTGATAAACGACCAAAGTGCTCACATATACTCTTTTTTTTTCATTTTAAAGAAAAATGTTTACGGAGATTACTAATACGTCAATCATTTATAATATTCGAGTTACATAGAATGAAGTCTTTGGCATAATAATGACTCTACAGAGATGTATTCTCAAGTCAAAGATTACTAGAAAAAAAAAAGTTGGAGTAATTTGCGGATTGCAATAAAAATGTTTTAATTTATGTGACCAAGATAATAAATATTTTCTAATCTTACAAACCCAAGAAAGATTCCAAAATTGTTATATTATCCAATATTTACATAATTATGATCACTCAAATTAAAATGTTATTAAAAATTTTACTAATAATCATCTAACAATTTTGTAATTTTATACAAGGAAACGAGTTATTCAATGGATTCATTACTTATCATTTTATTCAATGCGTTGGTGTGCATATTATTAAAACTTAGCAAATGATCATTATAAAAGAAATTCTTCCCACTGCTTTTCATTTTGAGTAATCATCTTTTAAATATTTAGTAATAACAAATAATGTTAATTATTATTAAAACTATTGACATTAAGTTTTCAAGTAATTCTTACACATAAGCAAATATCACTACAAGTTTATATTAATAGACCCAAAATGGATCCTTGAGATACACCATATTTTATTATATAAATACACAATCGTAACATTTAGTCGGCGCATACTTCGACTTTAGTTTGGCGATAATAATAAAATCTAGTTAATATTGTTTGAAGCCATAAAACAAATCATTTGTGGCCTTTCAGATTAAACAAGTTTTCTTTTCTTACTTGAATCATTTATATTTAATAAAAATAATTATAAAAAAAATACCACATAAATAGTTATTTTTAGTACAAGTGAGTAAAGTGCATCATTTACTCACGAACCTGAATGTTTGAGCGCCTGAGCCGAAGACGAAAGCCTCTATCATGTGAGTGATTAAATGCACTTTACTTACGTGTGTTAAACCTGATTTTTTCCAATTTCTTCAAATATAGAACATAAAGTAATTATTTCTGATGTTTGTTTTATTTATCAGGAAAAGAAATTAAATACATTGAGATATAATACTTATTATAATGGCTTTTAAACACAATGTTACATAAAATTTAATAATGTAAACAAATGATATAACCTAAAAAAATGGAAATGGCTGTGCGCCTATGTGTCGGTTAATGTATGTGTACGCATGCGCGAAGTGTTGATAAAAGTAGGCTTGTCAACGAAATTGGAAAAAAAATATTTTTACACCTATTTTATGTTACTATCAAATAGTATATTATGTACCAAGGGACTAAAGTACTGCTTTTAATCCCGAGAGTGAAGGAGAACAATCACTCGAGGGATTAAAAGTAGCACTTTAGTCACGTGGTAAATGTCAACATTGACATGACTAAACCAGCGTTTTTGCTAAACGAACAAATTGACGATACACAAGTACCAACACAAAAGACAAAAAAAGTCACTTTTTCAATAAATAATTTAGTTCATCGTTACTAATATATATTTTTTTGTTTTAAAGAAGGGGAGTATTGTGGCGCTCGTGCTTATTTTGATGAACACACAAATTAACTTCCACTTTGATTATTTATATGTTTGACACTTCACGTCATTAAGTTGGACATCATTTTTATGTCATCAATTTTATTTTTTGGTTATGCAATGTTTTGGTATGACAATCATGTGGTCTCTACTTTTTGATGACAATCCTAGCGGGTTTACAAAAAAAAGAAGATAAAGAAAAAAGAAGATACTAGTGTTGCTGTGGATATAAAAAACAATTAAAAAAAATAAACAACTATTGTATTTAAATAAGATAAAGTATAACAAAAACTGCAATATTGGAATTTATTGAATATATTTTGTGGTCTATGGTAATAAAAAAAACCACAGTATATACGCTATTTTTTGCACCTCAGGGATTAAAACTTTGAAATTCATGTGATAATTATGTGAAAAGAAACACTCAGTATTATTTTATAACGATTACTTAATGGTTATGAAAAAAAAACAATTAAAACAGCTTGTTTATAAGTCAACCGTTCTGTTATTAGAGGGACTAAAATATTTGAATCTCAAGGGAGTAAAAGTGGCACTTTAGTCCTTAAAATGAGGGAGTAAAATGCGTTTTAGTCCCTGAAGTCCAAAAAAGAATTTAACATTCTTTAATAGTCAATAAAATTTGCTACTGGTGTCAATTTTTCAAAAATTTTTGAACAAAAACTTTAAGACATTTGAGAAGGGAGATACTTCAACAGTGATGTTTTTATTTTTATTACAGTATCTTCCTTTTTGTAAATTTGCAATTATTTTTTAAAAATCTTGTTGGGCAGGTCGATATGGAGCTAAAAATTTAATTGCGAGAGTCCTAATTTTGAAAGTCGTTCCATTTTCACTGACTCACTTATGGCTATAGAACTAAGAAAAAGTAATATAATTTTTGATAAACCTCTTTATGTCGGGCGGCTATTACTTCGGTTCGGACCGGAAGTATTAAAATTATAAAAAAAAATTTGAAAATTTTTTTGCTTGAAATTACTTTTTTCCACGTTTTGAGCTACTTACAACACGATTGGGTAAAAAAAATTTCATGTCCGTCGGTCTGGATGAATTGATGGATGTTGAAATTTCAAAAAATTCATATCCGCCATTTTTCAAAATATTGTCACAGATCTTTACTTTTTTCATATTCTATATTATTATAAAATTAAAATTAATTTGTACAATTTTTTTTATCCGACCTACGGGGATGAAACTGGAGGGGGTTGAACTATCAAAAAAAGCTATCTCCGCCATTTTTAAATATCGAAATAGGTCATAAGACTTTTTTATGTTCTAATTACGGATTTTTAAAAAATTAAGAAAGTTGGGAAAAAATCGTAAAAAACCGTGAAAAATCTTGAAAAATCGTAAGAAATCGTAAAAAAAACTCATAGGAAATCGTAATAAATCGTAAAAAACCGTAAAAAATAGTAAAAAATCGTAAAAAAATTGTAAAAGCATTGAAATAATTTTTAATCAGAATTGGAGACATAAAAACTAACTAAAACATATTTCAAAATTATTGAAATTTTTTAAAAATTTGGAAATTTTTGAAAATTTTTGAAGTTTCAATCATCAAATTTTTGGAATATTTTAAGTTTTTTGAATATTTTAATCTTTTTGGTTTTGAAATTTTTGAATTTTTTTATATTTTTTGTAATTTTTTAAACTTTTGTCCCTTACTTGCCCATGTGAAATTATTTGTTCATTTTACCATTTCAGCTTTATTAATCTTTGAATTTTTTTAAATTATTTAAAATTGAAATTTTTGATTTTTTTTGAATATTCGTTTTTTTTTTAATTTTTTAAATTTTTTTAATTTTTCGTCTTTAATCTGTCCGTATAAAAATATTTATCTTTCACCACTCAAGCCTGTCCTTTTTATTACCCCTCTTAATTCAATTAAATTTGCGCCTCCCTGTATATAACATTTTGGGATTCATCGCAGGTAACATAGCAGATTTTAGATAATTAAACTCTCTACAACCTTTGTTTTATGTTCTAATTATTATAAAATTAATTCATTAATTTTTACGATTTTTTACGACTTTTGCGTTTTTTACGATTTTTTTACGATTTTTTACAATGTTTTACGAATCATAAAAAATCGTTAGCGAGTTAGTTCTAAATTTCCAAATCACGCTGATATTGTATGATTTTCAGAAGTTTTGGCCACTTTTGTGGTTTTGGTGCCACAGTTTATTTACCGCATCCTGTATAGAACAGGTCCCAAGATATTGCCCTGAGGAACTGCCTATCTATATTTCGTTGCGTTTAGTATATTCTTGTTTTGATTCATCATTCCACATTTTATCAAATACTTGTGCTATGATTGAATTAATTAAAATTGATAGTGCATTATTATCATTTTTTATTTTAATCATCCAAATGGTTTTTTTGTTAGATATAAAATTATTAAATTTAATTTTGCGTCTGTAATGTTAATCCAGTCTTGATTCGCGTAACCCAACCAACCGTCAATGGTAAAAGAAAGAGCAGATGCCCAGAAAAAGTGGTTAAACAATTTTATCATAAATATTCAATTTGTCTTCGACGGCCGTCGTATAATCATCGTACGTGAGAAAAGCGTTTCTTGGGTATTTCATTATTGGGATGAAAGGGTACAGGCCTTTGATGAAGGTATTAACGTTACATTTTGTTTATTTCGTTGCCTCGGGGATTTGAATAAAGGGTTCGATTTGCAATTCATGAACTTACATTATCTCCAGGTGTTCCAAATTTTTGTTTTCATGATGCAAAAGCCAAGTAATTATTTCGACTTACTTTGTAAAATATTCGTGCTTTTAAATGAAGGTTATCCAATTTGGGTACAATTTTCGATATATTTATGACCTCATTATAAATGAAACAGTATTAAAAATAATATTAAAATACAAGGTGTCCTAAATTTTTTTTTAATTTTCAACTTTTTAACATATTTCACTTTTATTTTTATATTACAAACTGGAAGGGCTTGGGGGAAAAGGGGGCAAAGTCTTTTTTACAAAACTTTTCACGGAAGCAAATTTTAGTTTAAATCCCAAAAGTTATCCATTTCAATAATAATAAATAAATCACAAAGTCAGGTACCACAAAATTTTATTACAAAAATTTATAGAACTTTCAGGCAACTAGTTTTGGTCACTGACCATCATCAGGCTAATATTAAGTACTAAGAAGGGGAGAAAAAATTTTATATTAATCGAATAGTGAAGTGCCCATTAAGGATAGAATAAGTAAAAATTAAAAATGATGGTACTCGAAAAGAAATTATACTGAATAACTAACAAAGTTAATGAAAGTAAATAAATATAAAATAAACTTAAAAAATTTAAAAAAGAATTAAAAAAAAGAAAAAAAAATAAGGAGCAACCTATTTTTTTAATTTCTATCCTGGTTAGTCTTAGGAATTTTTTTAATCAATAATTGTAAATCTAAGGACAAATAATCTAAATAATGAACATAACATGAAAACGATAAAACGTATTGAAATGAACCTAACTTCGTTTAAAAGAAAATAAAAAATATTGGTGTGATTTTTTTCAAAATTTTTAAAATATAATTGTAAATTTGAGAAAATAGACTACAATAAAAATTATTAAAAATCTTGATCCAAGAATTTTGAAAAATTCACGCTGGTAGTTAAATTCGTTTAAATAAATTTTATATTTTTCGTAAATATTATTCATATATTAATCTTAATTCTCATTTACAATAAAGTTTTTTATGTTTTATTTACACTGCAATAAATTTAAAAATACTTGTATAATAATAAGGTTTAAAAATGATAACAGTCACGACATCTATCGTAGGTTGATAGTTACCAACTTATTAGGATAAAATCATTCTGTAAAAGCAATTGGCCAAGTACAAATTGGCGCCGATTGATGGTCCCATCGTAATTCCTTGTGGGAGCGGACTGTCTGGTGCTCACAGACTTCTATATGGACGTGGCAATCCCGCATTTATTATATGCGCCGTATGTGTGAATTACTTGACGCGACCGAGAGAAGCATAAACATCCGTCAGCGGGATGGACGTTTTTTGTTTACTTCATAATTGTTTATATTTCGAAATATTTTATATGTAATAAAAAGTTCTTGCATAATTATTTGGTCCCACGAGCCTGATTGTTTATAATATGTATTAATGAATTATGAGGTTTATGGTACTTTACACATTTCCTGAAGCGACACTCAGAACTAGAGTGACAAGGACTACAAAACGCAATTAAATCAAAAACAGAGAAAGTAAGTTTTTGAAACTATACACTCTGACCATTACCATACATGTTTCATCCTTATAGGAATCATCAGTAGTACTTTGTCGGACAAAATCTACCCTGTATACCCCAAGTATTTCTATGTACTTCAAAAATGATAAATAATTACATTTGTCGTAGGTTGATGCTGTGTTACTAATGTGATATTATTTTAATTTTGGAATAAAATCTTTAGATAAGAAACAAAGTGGAAACTGCAACGATAAAATTTTCCCAAAAAATAAAAATCATAAAATCTCTTCCACTTTTAAATCAGCCATTCACAATTTTATTTCCACTATAATTTATTCATCTATTTCTTTATTAACCTATACTGGTAAGAAATGATGAACCCACTGTATTTTAATTATTTAGAAATAAATATGAAAAAAAAACAATTTTTTCAATAACTTTATTTACATATTATCATTAATTAAATTTAAACAGGGTACCATTATAAATTTTATTGTGCAAAAACTATTAATTTAACACCAAAGTAGTTTTTTTTTTTGTATAAAATGTAACCCTATTTGACGCGGTTACTGTTGGCATATGTCATGATAGAGGCGATAAAGCTAATTAATTTCAATTTTGCTATATGAAGCAAATATAATTGGTCAAAGTCGTTAAATAGTTGTGCAAGTTATTAGTGTAATGAGTAGAAGGACACTTAATGCACAGAATGTTTATTTAGCGTAATGCGGTTGTTTAGTTTAAATAAATCTCTTTTGGTATTCCACTCGATATTAATAATTAAGACATTGCTTTATAATTAGCGGTTACTTTGTTTACTTCGATCCAACCTTTTAACTTTGTTAAGTTATTGACTCGCTTAGAAGTTGGAAATAATGATAAGTCTGAGCGTTACAGATTTTTTTTAAATTGTAATTGAAGGCAAGAGGGAAAAAGTCACTTTTTTGCCAAAGTCAGTTTTTGTTAGATTGTGGTAGACCTGTGCGAGCATGAAACAGTGGTATTTCTATTGTAGGGAAAAAAGAGTCTAGTCAGTGTAAAATATTAAGTTGAAAATACTTGGAGGGAAGAAGGGGTTAAGTCAAGTCAGCGACTAAACGTTCCCTGGTTATGTACAACATGATAGAAAAATTACGTATAGATTGTCCAACAACTAAAACGACACCTCCTGCGTCCCCACTTCTCTAATTTTACCTCTGTTATTTCGTTCCCCACTTCTCAAATTTTTGACCAAGCGGTCGATTTAGTAGTTGGACAAAGTTTAATAGTTTTTTATGTTTGGATATCTTTGATTCAATAATAAACTAAGCAAAAGTATATGCTGAGAATATATGGTATATAAGTCGTTTGTAAAATTTTCCAATAATGTTTCATTATTTAGATTCTTTTTCCTTAGATTTACAATTATTGATTAAAAAAATTCCTAAGACTAACCAGCTGACGTGTCGGTAAAGTTTTAATTATCAAGAAGACCGCTTGTCTTTTAGTATTTACATAATATCTTAGAATGAGTAAAATATTTGCCTAATGAATGGAAATTTATTTGCTAAAGGCATACTTGTGTTAACAACATCATACATTACGTTTTTGTTCTTGTTAAGACTTTACACTTTTCATATTAAACACTACAACGGCTTTTTGCCTTATTTTTTTTTATATTTAATAAAAAAACTGCTACAGTATTTAAAAGCACGTAGAATAGATGAAATAAATATGGAAGACAAATCACAATCTATATCACATGATAATTAAGAAAACTTATAAATCGTAACAAACCACAGAAGATAGTAAATATTAAAGAAATATAAGCAAGTAGAAAATCATCTTAATCAGGGAACTGGAAAAAGAAAACATATCAAAATCTTAGTGACAAAAGAAAATGGGACCAAATAGGGATAATAAAAAAGAATAGGGCAAAATAGGGAAAGATATGGAAAATATAGGGTAAAATAATAGGGAGAAATAGGAAAAAAAAGGAAAATAGGCAACAATAGGACCAAATAGGGAAAATAAAAATAGGGAAAGATAAGGAAAAATATAGGGTAAAATAATAGGGACAAATAGGTAAAAAAAGGAAAAATAATGAAAATCAGGAAAAAAAATGAAAAGAAATCGGAATAAAGGGAAAAATATAAAAATAGGAAAATAGAGAAACTAGGAAAATAGAGAAAAATAGGAGAGAACAGTCCAAAATAGGAAACAATTGGGATAGTGAAAAATATGGAAAAATAGGGAAAAGTAGGTCAAAAATAGAGAAAACCCGATAAAAACGGAAAAAAATAGGGACTACTAGAAATAAATGAACAGACCAAGCTGCTTTTGAATGGCACAAAAAAACTGAAAGAGTAAATGAAGTAAGTTTATATGACAGCAGTTACGTAAGTCGAGAGATATTACGTCGTTGTTCATTTTGCCGTACATCTAGAGAATGGTTAACGTATATATTTCACCTAAAGTAACCTGGCTCAAAAAGTTACAAACGAACAAAAAACTACACTATTGGCCTTTATCGAACTTTATTGTACTCAGAAGTGCCATCTTACAGCAAAGAAAAACGCTTTGAAAGGAGAAAACGAGGAACTGGTGGGATTGGTTAGCCAGGAGTAAAGAAAGATTCAGCTTTAGAGTTTACACGGTACATCGTAACAGTAAATGTTACAATCTACGTTTCATTCGAGTTCCAATAGCTTTTGAATATCTAAAAACGATCAATTGCATTCTTCATCCATCGTTCCAATAATCTTGTAAACCATTAAGTTTATTGGAAAATGTTGACCACTGTGTGTTGACCAAAAAAAAACGGGATCAATTTAAAATTCCAGTATAAAAAATCGCGGACGAAGCAGTAATGAGTATTCTGCTAGTATATTATATTTTTTCCACTACTAGTATTAGAAGATGTCATTATTTATGCTGTATTCGAGTCGAGAAGTTAAATTTCTCTCCTACAAAGCCATAAACCTATTAAAAAAGTAGATAATTTTTCATTATCTACTAGTAGTAGATAATAAAAACAATTGAAGGCTAAACGTGATGTCAGAGGTAGGCGATTTGAGGAAATCTGTCAAATTAATTATACGCAACTGTCATTACGTTTGTCAAGAGAGTTTTTTTAAATTATTACAAAAAAATCGACAGCAAATAAGCACTTTCTATTGAATTTCGATCATTTAAAGTGAATTTTCGACCTAATCAGATAAAATAGAGGTAAGTAATTCTTTATCAAATATATTTTCGTGTGAAATAGTTTAAGGTTATCTAATAAATATGTTGATATTGATTAGTGCTATTTATTCAATAATACCTATTCTAAAAGTAACCTGAAAATCAATTTAATAGTTTTTCAAATTTAAGTGTCAAATGAAACGAATTTTTCATGTCTTCATTGCTACTTGAAAGTTTTAAAATTCACAGTGCAATTAACATAATGAAATGTCAATTTAATTTATTGAATATTCTCATTCAACTGTTTTCACAAACTGCTTCTTTTCCATTAAATTCTTTTCAAATATATACCCAAAAAAATCCAAAAATATCATTGTAAAAATGATTAAATGTTCTAGTAGTGGAAAAAATAGTATATAAACCACGGTAGAGATGATTTTTCTCAGCCTCGCAACTTATTATCCATCGATGCTTCGCATCTCGGTATAATAATAATGCTCGGCTGAGAAAAATTACTTCTCTACCTTGGTGTATAATATACTATTCAAAGCTACAGGCAGTGGAACTCTCAGATGTTGTAACATGTAAAAAATGACTAGTAGTAGTGCTACGAATATCTTTTTAATTTTAATACTTGTCAAAGACTTTTTTCGTCTCATCTCGTAAAACCGAGACGACACCTTTTTGAAAATTATTTAGGCGATACCGTGACCACATACGGCGAGACCCGAGAGTCTCGTTTCAGGTCTCGTTCATATTTTTTCAGAATTGTTCCTGAATTTCCGAGAAAAATAAACTAACAAACAGTGTAAACATTTATTTTTTTTGTAATAAAAAAAGGTATGCATAGGTTACGATACATTTACGAAATATAAAATCTGGTAACGATTTGTGAAATATTTTATTTTATAATTTTGGACTGTTTTTAATAAAAAATACTTCGTTGGCATAAAAATTTGAAAAAAAAATTTTAATTTGAAATAATTAAAGATGAGAAAAAAGCAATATATTTAGTGTGTGAAAAATCTAGAATAAGCCAAATAATTAACAGAAAAGACAATAATACGACAGGAATGAAAAGACATTTATTAACTTCGTTTTGTACTATCTTAGAAATAAGATCTAGCAATAACGAGATTAGACGAGACGAGACCGAGACTGAAACGAGACCGAGGCGAAATTTTTGAAATTCTCGCCTTGTCCCGTCTTGTGTGACGCCCTGTCAAAGACACATTTGGTGTAGTTTAATATTAGTGTTCCTTTAGATGATTTCCAAAACTGTGAAAACAGGTAATATTTACTCTATTTTTTCATATTTTTAATCAATTTACTTAATTAATAATATCTTCGAATTTGTTTCCATAAAATTTAATTTCTATAATTCAAAAAATATTTTATGTAGAACCAGGTTTTATTTAACTTTTTAAATCGTTTTTATTTATGCAGAAGAATTGAACTTGTTTCTTATGTTTCCTTAACACTTTGACAGGACTATATGCCATTTGTATTTTTGAGCCCACTAATAGTCTCGAACTTGTTAATTAAAATTAAGAGAGATTTGCATGGGAGCCTGACCTCTGTTTGGCTATTCATTTTAATTATGCTTAAAATTTGTTTATAATTTAGGGTTTATAGACCTTTTTTTGTCAAGAAAATTATTTTGTCTGAAAATTTCCTAAATTAAAACAAAAACTGCATCAAAGCACTTGAATCACACCCTAAAGAATATCAAAGTAAGCATAGGTGAAATTTGGAAACAGTTGTTAATTCGTTAAAAAACAATTAATCTGTTATTATATTAAAGTGTCTCATTTATAATATTTTTGGTACTTTAATATTGAAATTAATATATTTCGTATTATTAAAAAATTACTAACCATTAAAAAAACAGCTGCCTTCCTTTTATAAAAATTATAGTAAATGTTGGTGATGTCTACCTTTTCATCCAAAATCCGAATTAAACGTCTTGACATACATATCCTCTTCTAGATATACATTTCTCTACCTGTTCTGGTCTCAGCGATGAAAACCAAATACCAGAACCGGCTTTAGAACCGAACAAATCATTCCACGAATCAAAAAAAAATAAATATCAACAATACAAGGATTTTTTTATAGTAATTTTTTTAATTTTATGTTCATACATGCCAGATCGCCATTAGGGCTTTACACGAGACGAAATAAGGCGAGAGTTTCAAAAAGCTTGTCTCGGTCTCGATAGTTGAGAAAAAATAAGTTTCATTTCAGTCTCGGGCTCGTCTCGTAACCGTTTGTCTCGTCTCGTCAAATCTCGTTATTGCTAGAACATAGATAGTACAAAACGAGGTAATTATTAATTCTGTTGTAATTAATAAATGCATGATTATTTATTTATTTTTGTTTTTTATTTTCACGTTACTAAATCATTATTATTATTATAAATATTGTTATATAATAAAATACAACTTTTTTCACTCATACACTCAACTTTTTTTGAGCTGATAGTACTGATTTTTGAATCGAAGTAGATGTACCATAAATTTCTTCGTAGGCCTTCGGATGAGTAGTTAATAAATGTCTTTTCTGCTAATTATGTTTCACACACTAAACATATTGCTTTTTTCTCATCTTTAATTATTTCAAATTTTAATGTTTTTTTTTCAAATTTTGATGCCACCGAAGTATTTTTTATTTTACACAGTTTATTAACTGGTTCAATTTAACTTAATTTATCATCAATTGCATCTAATCTCGACCTTTTATTAGGGTTAACATTACTAGCACCTACACTCAACGGCATTTTTGTCCAAAATATTTCACAGATCTACCAGCTTTAAGATTTCGCAAATGTATCGTAACCTATGCAGATCTTTATTTTTATTATAAAAAAATGTAAATTATTATACTACTTGCTAGTTTTTTTTAATCGGAAATTCAGAAAAAATTCTGAAGAAACATGAACGAGACTCTTGGGTCTCGCAGTCTGTGGTCTCGGTATCGCCTAAATGATTTTCAAAAAGGGCTCGTCTCGCTCTTACGAAACAATGCGAGAAATGTATCGTTCTCGTTTGTAATAATAATATTAGTCGTCCCTTCCCCGCACAAGCTTTTGGCTTCTGGGGTTCACTTGCAAGAGGGTGAAATGTAGGTTGAATATTATTATAAATAAATCCTTCACTATAATAGTGATGTTTTTAAAGTGTTGCCGGGAAGCCTACAAACAAGCTAATTTAAACAAAATTATCGGTCTAATATAGAAATGTATTCTAGTTATCTTTAAACTAAGACAAATCTATTTTTTTCAATCTTGAATTTTATCTATTACAAAACATGAATATGATGATGTAATTTAATTGACACAAGCTCATAAAAAAAATCGGTCAAGTGTGTGTCGGACTTCGCACATTTAGGGTTCCGTACCAAATTTAGAATATAAGCCAAAAATACTTGGTAAAAAGATTTAAAGAACTGAAAAAAAAATAACCAGGCGCATGTGCATTCGACGAAGAAAGCAAAATTATGAGACGAAAAATGCATTTCTTAACAAAATTAATAATAGCACAGATAGAAATAATAAAATATCGAATATCACAATTCGCATATATAAATAGATATATTAACCAATTAACTGATCAATCGATTTCACTCCATTCCACCGACAATCCCGCCTCTCCTTTCATCCAAATTCGGGCTTACTGTCTGTCTGTCTGACCCACTATATGATGGCGTTACAAGAGAATGTTCACTATAACGATTCACCCACCAACTGGTTTTAAATTATTTTTGATTTCAAAATTGTATTCCGATCTCAACCTTCCACCAAAAATTCTTTCTAATCAAAAATTATTTTTTTATTTCTTGTCAAATTTGACGACCAATCTTTTTTTCAACTCACTTGATTTTAATTTAGGTATTATACTAGATATAATTAATTTTCCTTTAAATTTCATTTAAAATTGAATTTTTCTCAGTTACATTTCTTATTCTATTTACATTTTCCTATTATTATTACATTAAAAAAAAATCTACTCTCATTTATTAATTTTTTATTAACATTTTTTTTTAATTGGTTTAGATTTGTCTTATTGTATCATAAATTTTATTACAACATAATGATGAATATAAGGAAAATATATAATAAGGAATATATAATGGGGAATATACAATATAGAATATATAATGAGGAATATATTGATATGGATCGCCCGTTAGACCGATAAAAAATAATTAAAAAAAAATACATTTTAATTAAATTTTTCTCTTCTTTGATGCTGGTTGTTACTTTTTATCTGGTTACTTTTTTCTGTCTGGTTAGTTCAATTTTTCTCCTTCTTGCCTATTTGTCTTCTTTGATGCTGCTTTTTTCTCTTTCTCTGGTTTCTTGAATCTCTTTAGTTGCTATTTATTTCTATCTTTCTTTACCTCAACTAGATCTTGTCTTTTAAATCTTTTCTTGGTTACCTTTTGGTTTTACCTGTCTGCCCTCTTATTGTTTTTTATATATTTTAAAAAACAAAATGTCAACACCTTTTTTTGTTGAATTATCTTTATTTGTTTTTTTTTATGAAAATATTCATTTCAATAAACTTATTATTATTTTAAAACCTCTTACAAAATCCTTCTGTTTTTAACAAATAATAAATCATTCATTAATTACCCTTGACATTTCTCAAAAAAAAATTCAACATCAAAATTGACAAAAATCTCAATTTTTTATTTATTTTTTAAATTGCCAAACAATAATTTAGCCAGGATTGATCATCTTCGATATGATATTTCACCCCTTTATTTATAAATTTTCTTATGAATATAATGAGGCATACATGAAGAGTATAAAATGGGGAATATTTAATGAGGAAAATTAAATAAAGAATCTATTGATATAAAACACCCAGTATACAGATGTCCCTCTCAAAAATGTTCAATACGTTTTCAACTCTGTCTATAAAAATAAATACATTAAATAAATTCAATACAATAAATTAATTTTCTCTCTTTTTATTTGTCTTACTTTCCAGATAATTTCCAGTTTTCTCTTTGTTTTCTTCGATGCTATTTGCTTCTTCCTCCTCTCTCTCCTCCCTATTTTAAACCCTATATGTCTTCCTTATAAAGTTCTTTTATAGATTATTTTACCCAAAAAAAAATGTCTTAATTGTCTTCCTCCAAATCTGACATTACTTTTTTTTCCAAATTTTTTAAAATCATTTTCAGAAATCCATCTGCCTGGACTGATCAACTTTGATAAAGCATTTGTCCCCTTTAAAATGAAATTTTCTTGTAAATATAATAATGAAGATATAATGTGGAATATATAAAGAAGAATATACATAACGAAGAATATACATAACGAAGAATATATAATGAAGAATATATGAGGAATATATAATAAGTATTATAATAAAATGAGGAATATATGAAGGCACGTTATTATAGGACCATACTTGTCGTTTGATATTACCCTGCCTTTATATATTCCACATTTTATTATAATTCTCATTATACATTCCTCATATATTCTTCAGTAAATATTCTTCCTTATATATTCCACATTATATGTTCCCTATTATATATTCCTCATTTTATATGCCCCATTATAATGGGAAAGTTGTACATAGGCAGATTGAACGACAAATATATTCACGAAATAATAAATAAATTGACACATTATAATTTGCAGGCTCAAAAATAATAAAACTATAATTTTTGTTCGTTACAAAATATTTTAATTTTGTCGTGATTTGAACTGAAATATATCACTAACCGGATCTGTTTTGACGACAAAATCCAATTCGAAGATAATACGGACAGGTACTCAATGGATGAATGAAAAAAAAAGTACAAAAGGCTATTATGTGAATCAAATGGGATTAGTCACTTTGACTATTCTTATTCAATTTTCGAGGCAAAATTGTGGTTTGGTTACCGACCTGGTTTTTCTGCAATAGAGGAATAAGAACGGGCACAATAGTACAATAGGTACAGTTAGGTACTCTTAAGGCAATTAAGGATAATGGAGACACGAGAGTAAAGTTTGTGTGCCATTTATTGAAGTTTTTATAGGGATACATTTAGTCTATGAATGAATGTTTTGGTTTGCTCAATAGTTTAATTTTTTTTTTAAATGTCCCCTTCTCTCATGGATCTATTTCCAAAATAAACTAATTAGTACTCGATTGATGGTAAAAAATTTCCGCGATAATCAATTTACTAAAATCCGTTCTGCTACAATCATGTGGTTAGTATTTTATTTGATTAATCGAGAAATCTAAGTACTTCTATTTTATCTAACATTAAGACTCCATTAACAAAAATTGAAAAAATATTCTTAGTAGGACATCCCATATAAATAAATATTTGCTGGTTTTCTCATTTCTATATCTCGTCAAGATAACTCAGAGAGAGAGAGACTAAAATGTTCTCATCAAACAGCATTCTTCCTCCCATCTGAAAATTTATGATACAGTTTCTCAACAGATCCTGAAAACGAGATAGGGGTCTACAAACTTGATTGGTCTCTCAAATTACCTACCCAGAAACAATTAAGATTTAATTTAAATGCCGGCTTACCCGTCACTAATACAGAGCCGGCATGGCATGACTTTTTCTTATTTATTTTTATTGGTATGAGCATCTGCTCGGTCCCAAGGAATGTAGAGATAAATGTAAGCATACATTTTTATTGAAGATAAGAAATCTTGGTTTGTATTTACTGTTTGCTTCAATAATATTTAATTGACTAAATTACAAAAATATATTGGATAGGAATTTTAATTTTTTCAACCAATTAGTTTTTTTTCGGATAGCTTAAAGTGTCACTAACAAAAAAGAAGGGTTGTTCCGAATAATTTCTACTTAAATATAAAGTTGTACGTCAGGAGGATGGTCGCTATCTGTGAATTATTTAATTAATGTGCGCCACCTACGAATCAATGTCCTAATTTTAAATACGGTAACTTTGAATTTGCAAAAACTGTGAAAATAGCCAATTGCAGTATTTTTTTTGTTTTTGTAGTAAGGAATTTCTGTTGATTAAATTTAACGAAAAATCAAAACAATACAAATGATTCTCCGGTTTTTTATTTTTTTAAACAGTCCTTTTTGTTTATCCTTCCGGACTCAAATAATTACAAGAATATACTGGCGCCATTCAGACCCTTATTAATAATACATTGGGGCTAAACTATAATTAAAACGAAATACTATATAAAGGTTTACAAACCCCACCTGAAGAGTCTTAAAAGTAAATTCATTAATTCATTTGTAGTCAATTTTATTTTTCAAATTAAATGATAAGTCATATTTGACAACAGGTAACAGTTTTACGGTTTTTAAAAGTAACCTTTAACGTGTTAAATTATTAAAATTGGCTATTTATACAAAAAAAATTACGGTTGCAAAATTGGCACTCAATGAAAAGGGTAATTTTAGTATTACAAAATTAATGTCCCAATTACGTGGTTTATAGTGTGAGAATATGTTAGATTCTTTTTTTTAAATTGAATTGGAATTTTTACACATTTTTGTATTTTTCTATCATATATATTTTGGCAATAATTGTTAACCGATAACAAAAGTTGGAAAAACCAGAGTTGGAAAAGAGGCAAAAATGGAGAAAAACATATGAAAAATAGGGACAAATAGAGAATAATAGAAAAAAAAGAAAATAGAAAAAAATGGGAAAAAATAGGAAAAAACAGAGAAATATAGAAACAAATAGGTAAAAATAGGGAAAATAGAGTAAGAAATTAAAAATCAGAAGATTGTCCATACTCAGTTGTGGTAAAATTATTTCTTGCTCAGGTTGCAATGCTGTTTACATTGGTGAGACTGGAAGAAGATTGGAAACTCGTATTAATGAACATAAAAAAATTATAGACAGTTTTTGGTATACTGACATTGTAAATTCCTAACCATATTTTAGAGTCTAGACATTCATATTCCGATCTTAATGTTTCTTTATTACACCATTGTAACAAAAGTACTAAATTGAGTCTATTAGAGATGTTTGAAATCAAAAATGCTCTATCGAATAACAATTTTTCTTGTCTTAATGAACAGCTTCATCCCACCCAAAATTATTTGTTTTTAAATTTACTTTTATCTTATATAGGTTATATTCCTCTTATTTTTATTTTAGTAATTCCGGTCTCTCAATTTGCTGTGTCTGATATCTTCCTTTTATTCTTCTCTTCTTCTTTTCGGACTTTGATAATTAGGTTTCATATGTAATTTGATTGTTATTTGTCACTTGTCATTCAGTCAGTTGCCGCATGGTGTTAAGTTAAAACGCAATTTATATTCAACTTTGAACTACGAGTTCAATCATATATTGTTATACGCTCAAAAATCTTTTCTTTTAAATTTTTAAAAAATTTTTGAATAATTTTTTATGTACTACCATATTTAATTGTTAATGTATCGCCACATTTTGTTAAAGTTTTCTTTTTAATTCATACTATTGTCATCGTACAATTAATATGTTATACTTGCGTATCTTTAATGTAACTTTTTTGTATTATAGATCTGATGATGGCCATCGAATGGCCGAAACATGTTGCCTCCTGGTGTTAAATATCCTAAGTTATATTATTGTGGTATGACTACGAGTTTTTTATTATTCTTTAGATAAAGTAATTAGTAAAACCATAGGGAAAAGGGGAAAACAAAAGCCTGAAAAAAGTTTGAAACAAAAGAAAACAAAAAAAAATTGGGTAAAAAATCCGTGCATCTAAGTTTTATATAACCATCTTTTACCCTTCTTTAACAAGAGAGAAATAAGTTGGGAAAAAAATTGGATAAACAAAGTTGAAAAAAAAAGTTTAAAACGTAAAGGAATTAGTAAAACAGCAGGGAAGAAAAAGTAGGGGAAAAAAGTTTGAAACAAAAAAAATTGGGTAAATAAAGTGAGAAAAAAACACCATCCCGTGCATCTAATTTTTATAGGATTTCCTTCCACCAACTATCTTTTCTGTATTCGCTTCCACTTTAAGAAGAAAAAGAAATTGGAAAAACAAAGTTGGAAAAACTAAAAAAATCGAAACATAAAGAAATTAGCAAGAAAAAAGGGTAAAAAAGTGAGAAAAACCACTATTTATCTAATTTTGATATGACTTTCCTCCAACCATATTTTCCCCGCTCCCCATATATCACAGGACGTCTTCGGGACGTCCAGTTTGGGACCATTTTTAATCAAAATGTCCGATTCAACAAATAGTACATCTTCAGGACGTCTAGAAACGCACGTCATCGGGATGCCCTAACATGTACCTTCTTGAGACGTCTGAATTTAAACTACGACCACAGGTAACGATACTTCCTCAGGAGATTCGATATTGCAGAAGCCCCAATATAAATTGGGATTACCAGAAGTGAGACTTGCTTCGATATGTGCGTGTATTGGTAGATTTCGGTTTTTTTCTTTCTTGTGAGAAACGTATTTTCACAAAAGACAGTCAAGGGAGCAAGATCAAAGTTAGCAACTAGTGTAGCCTCTGTGTGCAAGTGAAATTTTCAAGTTGCTTGCTATTAATTTTTTTAACGTCTCTTGTCTGCTACCATAGCTAATCTGGGCGGGACCTACAGCTTATCGTGGGCTCCGAACTACGATCCTCCATCACCCTAAACCCAGGAGTATGCCGATTAGCAAGTGTGTAATTGTACCACCAACCCCTATCAGTTCTACGAGACATCCGGTCTGGTTACAGGCGTGAATGTAACTGCGCATGGCACAAATACCTTTTTACACTTGCCAAAGTCTTATTTGACTTTAATTCCACTTGATATTCATGGGAATCGAACCCACGACCCGAACAATGACCAAGTATAAAGGCCAATGCCTTAACCAACCTGGCCACCGTGTCCGGTGATTTTCAAGTTATCAAAAGTAGATTAGGTGGAGAGTATTGGTTTTTTTATATATCAAGAGTGTATTGGTGTGCAACAAGTTGTCCAGTATGAGATAATTAATTATCCTGATGAAGCTGATTACTAACAAACAACATGATCATCAAACATAGCATTCAAAAACATTATGTACGCGCCAAAAGGCAAACGGATTTTTGCCCCTATTCTTTTGAAATTTCCGACTCTGATGCCTTTTTTATGAGTCGGAGGATACATCTAGCCACAGAACTCAACCATCTAGCCAAATTGATGAATTTCAAGATTATGACAATACAGGAATAGAGTTGCGGTCAGAATTTACATCCTCTTTCAGTTACGTCAGGTACAAATTACAAAGTATTTGCATTAGATTTTTGAAATAAAAGGATTTAAAAATGGTTTTTTTTTACTTCCGGTATATTAACAATACTAATCCCTAAAATGGATTCAAATCGTACGTCCTATGGACCTCTGATTCTAATCCCAAAATGGTCCTGTTCAGACCTAAAATTGACCCAAATCGTACCTATGGACCTCTAGTTTTGTAAAATTGTATATCCTATGAACGTTATAAAGATGTCTAAAAATGAACATCTCCGGGACATCCCAAAGATCCGAAGCGTAAATCTTACGAAAGTCCATAGTACACACTTGTTTTTAAAGACCTTCTATGGAAAACATGGGAATTTACATGTCAAAAAACAGAATTCCCGGTCTTAGTTTTCCCCGTTACCTTTGTACCGATTCATGACATATACCAAAATGTAGACCAGACTTTCCTACGTGTGCTCTTAAGTTCACATTGATCCTTTAAAGTGTCCAGAAGTGGGTTCAAACAAAGAGTCCTCCGAAGGTATTAGCGACCAATCAAAAGATGTAAAAAAACTGGACAATTAAAGATGACAGACATCTATTTAAAATATTCTGATCTACATTTGTATGCAAGTGTGCATTTATTAAATTTTAAATAGACTAAACTTTAAATATTACGTTTCAATACAATTACAAATGGGAATTGACGTCTGCCATCTTTGATTGTTTAACTTTTGATTGGTCGCTAACCATCGAAAGGCTCTTTGGATCCACTTCCGGCCACTTTAAAGGATAAATGTGATCTTAATAGTAACGTTAGCATACGTAGGAAACTTTGCTCTACATTTCGGTATATGAGATGTCATTCCCATATGGCTGTTCTCTAAAGAGGGTCCTTAACAAAAAAAAAAGTTGGGTAAAAATTGTAACTTTCAGAGAAGAGATAATCGTGATCTTCTTTATTTGTTGGCACACTACTGGACTCAGTATCCAAGTTAAAACTTCTCGAACCAGTGGCCGAACTAAGACTAAATTTTTGTCATTAATGTTCTCATTTCCACTACCTCCGGAGCTGTTGTTCTTAGGCAGACAATTTGTCTGAGTCGCGAAACCGCGGTCTTCTTATAAAATTGCTACAATTTTTACACTTGCGTATGCGAAAAATTTTTTTGTTATATATTACGAGAGGAAAAGTTTTATAGGGTATGATCTATGTTATCAATTAAAATATTCTAAAATTATTATAATATATAATTCGTAAATGCTATTTTGTGTTTATTTTTTGTTACTATAACAGTCCAGTCCGTCTCTGTAAAAATGTGTATAAAAATAATTAATGAAAATAATTATAACCCGTCCCATGGACCCACATTGATTCTTTTTAAATAAAAAAAAATCTTAAATTACTACCTACCGTTTTTGAATAAATAATCAATTTACTGGAAGTGCTTAGGAAGGTGGTCACTTATAGATTTAATAATCTATCGTACTCCACAAGGTACTATTTGAATAAATTAACTTCTAAAGTAACATGTAATAGCCTGTATATGCAAAAATATTGAAGTGTATTTTAATTATATTTTCATCGCAGCAGCCATTATTAAAACTCACTAATATTTGCTTACTGTGGATAAAGGTTGCATTACCTGCAATATATGATGGTTATTATTTCTTTTATTTATTACTTTCCCGTTGCGTACTTACTAATGAATCTAACCGTACCGGATGTAGCAAAGCTTTTAAATAATTATTCAAAAAAAAATTAATAAAGGAGAGACGAATGTATTTTAAAGTGTGTAATTAGAAGTTTAAAGCAGAAAATATATATATATTTTCTTTAGTTAAGTATTGTCAAGCGCTTTCGGCAACATTTGCCATCATCAGGACAACTAAAAATAATTAAAAAGTTATTCATTAACATGGTATGCTAGAACATTAATAATAATACTTACAATTATTTAGATACTAAAAAAAGTGAGAAGGATTTGAAGTTACAAACTTAAGAATTAACATTGTAGAAAGACTACCCCAAAAAAAGGGGGGCATCTCAAAGACAAAAACCAGCCTCCATACATAATTACAAGATAGGTAGGCCCAGGCCTGAATGTTGTCAGTAGAAAAGACAACATTAGATTTATGTGATTAAAGAATTAAAAATTCGAAAAAATTATTAACATGCGGTTATTATAAAAAAGCGATGTTAGATGACAAGTTTAGGTTAAGGATTTTGAAAATGTTTTAAGGTGAATTAGTAAAAAGAAGAAAAGGGGGAGAGAATGAAGATGTTTAAACTACTTGAAGGATGAAGGTTAAATTAGGAAAAGAAGAGGAGTGAAAGGTGACAAGTGACTAAAGGTACAGTGTTATGAAAACGAAAAAAGGGGGAGTGACTACCCATCACAGACTCAAAGGTTCTTAAACAACGGTTTGTATTTATTGATATTAAGATTAATTTGAGTATTGACACAAGACGAAGAAGGATTATTTAGCTCACGAAGGATTTCAAGATCCTCAAGTAAATCAAGTTTAAAGGTGCAGTTAAAAATGTTATGTAAAATTTTAGCATTATCTATGGGGGTGAAATTATGGTTATTAAAAATTAAATGATGGCCGAAAGTAGACTTATCGGGGTATCTGATGTGTTCTTTGATGCGAGTGTCAAGTTTTCTAATAGTTTTACCCACGTAAGTGGCGTTGCAATCAGCACAAGAAAGTTTATAGATACCACTTTTGTCAAGGGTAGGTAAAGGATCTTTAGTGTGGCTTAATAAAGATTTAATTGAAAGATTATTTTTGTAGGAGATTAAAATATTGTCGAAATTACGGAAGATTTTAGAAATATCAAGAGAAATCTTCCCTAAATAAGGAAGTGAGAAGTATTTCTTGGAAACGATTGAAACCGAGGAAGAAGCATTGAAGGCAAGCTGAGTGTTACGTTTAATTTTTAGTTTGTGAATGACTCTATCTATGATGTTAGGGTGAAAATTGTTATTAACGGCTAATTGTTTTAAGATATTGACCTCTTTTAAAAAATTAGAGGAGGAAAGAGGGACATTGAGCAATCTATGAACGTAACAATAAATGGCTGACATTTTATGCTGGAAAGAATGATTAGAATGGAAGTTAATGAGATGATCCGTTTGAGTAGGTTTACGGTAAATATCAAAAGAAAGGTGATTGTTAAGTGAAGAGATAGTTAAGTCAAGGAAATTAATTGAAGAATTTTGTTCGATTTCAACAGTGAAAGATATTTTGGGATGTAAGTTGTTTAATAAGAGGAGAAAATTATCGATATCAACTACGGTACCTTTAAAAATTACAAAGATATCATCGACATACCTAAACCAATGAAGGATGAAATTGTCATTGGGAGGAATGAGGATACTATTTTGTTCCAAATTATCTAAGAAGAGATCAGCCATGAGACAACTGAGGGGGTTACCCATACTTAAACCATTAGGTTGTTGGTAAATTTTATTGTTGAAAAGGAAGAAATCTTGATCGAGACAAATTTTAAGGAGATCTAAAATAGTTGAAATAGTGAATAAGTTTATATTGTTTTTTAATAAAAGATTTTCAACTATGGGGAGAGTTTCATTCCGTGGGACGTTTGTGTAGAGATTACAAACATCAAAAGAGATTAATTTGGCATTATCCGGGAGGGTTAAGTTTTTAGTTTGGTTAATAAGATCCAGAGAATTAACAACTGTGAATTTGGGTGTGTAGTTTAATAAGCTAGACAGAAAGGAGTTTAGAAATTTAGCAAGGTTGGAAGCAGGAGAGTTAAAAAAGCTGACAACAGGTCTTATTGGGTAATTCAGTTTATGTAATTTAGGCAAGCCATAGAGGCTTGCCTAAATTACATAAACTGAATTACCCAATAAGACCTGTTGTCAGCTTTTTTAACTCTCCTGCTTCCAACCTTGCTAAATTTCTAAACTCCTTTCTGTCTAGCTTATTAAACTACACACCCAAATTCACAGTTGTTAATTCTCTGGATCTTATTAACCAAACTAAAAACTTAACCCTCCCGGATAATGCCAAATTAATCTCTTTTGATGTTTGTAATCTCTACACAAACGTCCCACGGAATGAAACTCTCCCCATAGTTGAAAATCTTTTATTAAAAAACAATATAAACTTATTCACTATTTCAACTATTTTAGATCTCCTTAAAATTTGTCTCGATCAAGATTTCTTCCTTTTCAACAATAAAATTTACCAACAACCTAATGGTTTAAGTATGGGTAACCCCCTCAGTTGTCTCATGGCTGATCTCTTCTTAGATAATTTGGAACAAAATAGTATCCTCATTCCTCCCAATGACAATTTCATCCTTCATTGGTTTAGGTATGTCGATGATATCTTTGTAATTTTTAAAGGTACCGTAGTTGATATCGATAATTTTCTCCTCTTATTAAACAACTTACATCCCAAAATATCTTTCACTGTTGAAATCGAACAAAATTCTTCAATTAATTTCCTTGACTTAACTATCTCTTCACTTAACAATCACCTTTCTTTTGATATTTACCGTAAACCTACTCAAACGGATCATCTCATTAACTTCCATTCTAATCATTCTTTCCAGCATAAAATGTCAGCCATTTATTGTTACGTTCATAGATTGCTCAATGTCCCTCTTTCCTCCTCTAATTTTTTAAAAGAGGTCAATATCTTAAAACAATTAGCCGTTAATAACAATTTTCACCCTAACATCATAGATAGAGTCATTCACAAACTAAAAATTAAACGTAACACTCAGCTTGCCTTCAATGCTTCTTCCTCGGTTTCAATCGTTTCCAAGAAATACTTCTCACTTCCTTATTTAGGGAAGATTTCTCTTGATATTTCTAAAATCTTCCGTAATTTCGACAATATTTTAATCTCCTACAAAAATAATCTTTCAATTAAATCTTTATTAAGCCACACTAAAGATCCTTTACCTACCCTTGACAAAAGTGGTATCTATAAACTTTCTTGTGCTGATTGCAACGCCACTTACGTGGGTAAAACTATTAGAAAACTTGACACTCGCATCAAAGAACACATCAGATACCCCGATAAGTCTACTTTCGGCCATCATTTAATTTTTAATAACCATAATTTCACCCCCATAGATAATGCTAAAATTTTACATAACATTTTTAACTGCACCTTTAAACTTGATTTACTTGAGGATCTTGAAATCCTTCGTGAGCTAAATAATCCTTCTTCGTCTTGTGTCAATACTCAAATTAATCTTAATATCAATAAATACAAACCGTTGTTTAAGAACCTTTGAGTCTGTGATGGGTAGTCACTCCCCCTTTTTTCGTTTTCATAACACTGTACCTTTAGTCACTTGTCACCTTTCACTCCTCTTCTTTTCCTAATTTAACCTTCATCCTTCAAGTAGTTTAAACATCTTCATTCTCTCCCCCTTTTCTTCTTTTTACTAATTCACCTTAAAACATTTTCAAAATCCTTAACCTAAACTTGTCATCTAACATCGCTTTTTTATAATAACCGCATGTTAATAATTTTTTCGAATTTTTAATTCTTTAATCACATAAATCTAATGTTGTCTTTTCTACTGACAACATTCAGGCCTGGGCCTACCTATCTTGTAATTATGTATGGAGGCTGGTTTTTGTCTTTGAGATGCCCCCCTTTTTTTGGGGTAGTCTTTCTACAATGTTAATTCTTAAGTTTGTAACTTCAAATCCTTCTCACTTTTTTTAGTATCTAAATAATTGTAAGTATTATTATTAATGTTCTAGCATACCATGTTAATGAATAACTTTTTAATTATTTTTAGTTGTCCTGATGATGGCAAATGTTGCCGAAAGCGCTTGACAATACTTAACTAAAGAAAATATATATATATTTTCTGCTTTAAACTTCTAATTACACACTTTAAAATACATTCGTCTCTCCTTTATTAATCATCAAGTGTGTACGCACCAACCCTTAACCTTCAGTTACTTCTTCAAAAAAAAAAATTAATTAATTGTTAAAGTTTTTAGACCAAGGTTAGTAATAAGTGCTTTTTTATATTTACATTGTAATAAAACTGGATCAAAAACAGAAACTATACACTCCGACCATTACCATAAATGTTTCATCCTTATTGAAGAAAAATTTTTTAAAGTTAAGGACTGATTCGTATTTTTTTAGAGTTTGTAATTTTATTGTTTTCTTCACTTAACTGTTTTTAGGTTAAAGAGTAAAGTTCGAAGGACCAGTTGCCAAAGCAACAAATATTATTGTATTAAATAGTTACGTTTAAATAAAATTAAACTTTTCCATAGAGCACAATTTTATTATTGTCCCCAAAAGGAGGAAAATATGGCAAAATAGTAGAAAATAGGAAAAATAGGGAAAATAGAAAAAATGGAGGAAATTGGAAAAATAGGAAAAAATAGAAAAAAACAACAAAAAACACGATTTTTTTCGTTCGTTTCGATTTTTCGGTTTATTGGATTTTTTTTGTCAAATTCTTTCAGGTTTTTTCTTTTCTCCATTTTTTGGGATCCGCACCTCAAAAGGAAGAAAGGAATCCTTATAGGATGACTTGGTCTGTCTGTCTGTGTATCAAGGCCCTTTTTTTTTCTTATTTTTCTGATTTTCGTCGATTTTTTTTTATTTTTACTGATTTTATTTGATTTCTTTCGATTTCGTTGGACTTCTTTCAATTTATTTTGATTGTTTTCGATTTCTTTGGGTTTTTTTGGTTTTTACTGTTTTTGTTTTTTTTTCCGAAAAAACTGAAAAAAAGATATAGAAAACTAGGAAAATCATGGAAAATAATGAAAATTAGGGAAATATGGAAAATAGGAGAAAATGGGACAAACAAAAAAAAATAGGGGTAAATATGTAAAAATAGGACAAAATAGAAAAAATAAGAAAAAACACGATTTTTTGCGTTCTTTTCGATTTTTCGGTTTTGCGTATTGCGAGAAAACATGATAAATAAGGAAAAATATGGAAAAATGTGAATAATAGAAAAAAATAGGGGAAACATTGAAAAATATGAGAAAACAGAAACAAATAAGAAAAAATAAGAATAAATACGATTTTTTCGTTTTCTTTTTTTCATTTTTGGATTTTTTTTCTCATTTTCTAATTTTTTCTGTTGTTTTTAATTTTTTGTGTTGGTGTTTGATTTTTTTTTATATTTTCAAAGTCTTTCAGGTTTTTTCCCATATTTTGGGTTCCGTTTCCTTATATAATCACTTGGTTGTCCGTTTGTCTGTATGTCAAGACCATTTTTATCTTATTCATCTGATTTTCGTCGATTTTTTTAATTTTTTTAAATTTTTTCTCATTTTTCTGAATTTTTTTTTCCGTTTTTTTCCGATTTTTCGATTTTTTTCTAATCCTTCCTCATTTTTTTCTTATTGTTCTGTTTTTTTTCTAATTCTTTCGATTTTTTGGATTTTTTTTTCACATTTTTCTGTTGTTTTTTTATTTTTTTTCTGTTGGTTTTTGATCTTTTTTGATTTTTTTTTATCTTTTCATATTCTTTCAGATTTTTTCTACCTTTTTGGGTTCCGTACGTGAAAAGAAAAAAAAATTAACCCTCATAGGATCACTTGGTCTGTCAGTCTGTGTACTTATTCTTCTAATTTTCATCGATTTCTTTCGATTTTTGTTGATTTTATTCGATTTCCCTTGATTTCCTTCGATTTCTTTCGGTTTGTCCTTCGATTTCTTTTGATTTGGGTTTTTTTTTGTTTTTTCCGGTTTTTTTCATTTGTTTTTCCGACAAAGTAGAAAATAAACAGAGAAAACAGGAAAAGATGGAAAAAAGAAAAATAGGGAAAATAGGAATAGACTAATGGAAAATATAGAAAAAAAGGAAAAATAAAGAAAAATGTGGAAAAAAGGGGACAATACAAAAAAATAAGAAAAAACATGAATAAATACGAGAAACTAGAAAAATAAAAAAAAATTGGAAAATATATTTGTTTTCCTATTTTTTCTTCGGCTCGCTCCCTGTTTAGGTACTCACGTACCCATATTTGTTTTTAAAAAGTTACCATCACAAATCTGTCTAATATAGTTGACATCTTTATATTTGAGTTAGTTCTTGTTATACCCAAAGAACGGTTCACATTTGTAAGATAGATCCTATGGATACATAAACATCATTTGTGTCGCACGACAAGTCTCACGATTTAGCAATACTTACATTTATTTGAAAACATGTCTGTTGCGACACTTTAGTGCACGATTTTCGTTGCTCTTGGTTTGTATTTCTATGGTATTAAACATGTACGTTAATGTCGTGCTCTTCGTTATCAGTTTCTTGTGAAACAAATACAGAATAGAATAGATTTACTAGATATTTGTTCCAAGTATTCATAAATTGTTTCTTACATTCATTTTACACCAAGGAAGTATATAAAAAGACTTTATCAGTTCAAAATTGTATAATTATGATATAAATAATAAGTAAAAATATATTCATTAAAGACAAATTGATAATCTGGCATTAAAAATTTTTATTACAACTAGATTTATTATGGTCAATTGAATAGTTACTTTCGCTGGCAAATACTACACGACTTGGCAATTAACATTTTTAAAAAGTGAATGTTATACATGTTTGTTTTGTTAATTACCTTTTATATTGATTAATTATTTTTCAATCGAATTTAAATTTAAATTTATAATTGCAAAATTGTGAGGCAAAGTTTAATGAAACAACCTATTTCTTACTCAACTCAAGGTTTAAATGTTAATTCGTAATTACTTATAAAATGAAAGCCTATTACAGTTATTTTTATAGTTTAGTCTTATTCATTTTTTAAATCATAATTTTTTTCTCTATCCAAACATGTAGAATACTTAATTATTTTATTTTAATAATGAATTGTATTTTATCAATTTTTCTAAGTACGGTCCTGTTCCATTTCGCTACAAATATTAATAATACTAAATTAATTAAAAATTGAGTATAGTTAGAGCATATTAATTATTTTTGTATACTGGGTGGCTCATAGGGTCGGGTCATATCTTCAGAACGACTGAATGGATTATTGTAAAATTTGGGGTGGTCATTGTAGACCTAATTTTGAATTAAATGACATAAAAATTCTTTGAAATTTGGGTAAAAACTGAATTTTCAAATGGAACACCCAGTATATTTTTACATGAAACTCTAGTATAATGTGAGAGGCTGCTTCCTCCTCCCCATTACATAATCTACAGATGGGTTCGTCTTGTTAGATGCCCATTTTGTGTAGGTGTTCCCTAAGGTGGGAATGTCCAGTTATTAGTCCCGTGATATGCTTTATTTGATTTCTGCTTAGCTGCAGAATATCGTTAGTGCCTTTTGATGTTTTTTTGTGACCATAAATTTAGCTTGACTGATGTTCTTTAGCAGTCCACCCAGTCATCCAGAGGCGTACTGAGGATTTCGGAATGCCAAATTCCGGCTCGGGGACCTTAAATTTGGTCGCTAAGGCTTTTCTTGCCAGAGCGTCTACTTCCTCGTTGCCTGTTATTCCCTTGTGTCCAGAAAACCATTTAATTGTTACCTTGTTTTGGTTTTCCAGAACAAGTAGGGTTTGTAGACAGTTCCAGACCAGTTTTGATCTGATTTTTTTGCATGTTGGAGCTTGTAGGGGTGTCGGAGTAAATGAGGATTGTTTTCAGTCTATAACCCCTATAAATGTTCTCCTTCAGACATGTACCTCTGCTTGGAATACTGATGCGTAAATCCCCAGTGACGCATATTTTTGTATCTGGATTTATCATTATATATTCCCACACCTGTTCCATTGTCAGTTTTGGATCCATCGGTATACCATATCAGTGATCCCTCTCAACAGTCGGATGTGTCTTCACCTTTCTATGTTAACTGATTGTTGAAGTTATTTTTTGATATCATTTCATCACTTTTTATTTCTAGTAAAGAGTTTGTGATGACTTTTGTTACACTGGTATATCCTTGGTCACTTGGACACCAGTTACCGTTTCACTCCAATGTGAATGCTTCCGCTCTGATATGAATATCAAGAGGCTAGTCTTTTGGAGTTTAGAGCGATCTTTGACACAAAAGTTTGAACACTAATATCTTCTTCAACCCCTCTTTGAAAATCAGGGTCACCTACATATATGAAAATTTTCATTTTATCAGTTACATTAAGCACCACCTCTTCTTTCTTCAGTTTCTATATCCAAAAAGTGATTTGATATCCATTCTATATTTTCTTTAGTAAATTGATACAATGCTTTAAAGTAGGTTTGTAATATTTTTTGGAACGCAAATTAAAGATTAACTCTGCCGTGGTCAAACTGTCTATCAGACCTCAAAATTATGGAGTATATTCTCACCCCGAAGAGCATGAACAAATTTTTATTCATAGTAAAAGTGATAATTTACTCACAGCAAATTGTACATAGAGTTCTTACTCAAGCGGAGCGTTTGCTTCTGGTTTTTAGGGTTCCGTACCCCAAAGGGTCGAAACGGAACCCTATTGCTCTCACTCGCGTGTCCGTCCGTCTGTCACACTGGTCTAGCAGCTAAACCGTTGGAGCCCATCCCATCAAGTGAGGTATAGTTGAATAGAGCTCATTGAGTAGATAAAATCAGTATTTTTTGTATTAAAAATATTGCAAAACGTAGGCATCAGAAGCCGCCAAAGTCAGCATTTTTTACAAAATTTTGTTCCGAAGTATTTTTTAACTTTCCATTGACCTATGAACTTTAAATTTGGTGATAATGTTTATTGTTACGTATTTTTTACCAACAAATACCAATATATTAATAAATATTAATTTTTCATTACCATTCCCTCATTTTTAGGGTTCCGTACCATTGTATTTATGCGAATTGTGATATTCGATATTATATTATTTTTATATGTGCAACAGTATTAGTTTTATTAAAAAACGCATTTTTCATCTTATAATTTTTTTCTATCTTTGTCGGTTACGCTGATATTAACAAATTTGTTCGTTGCGTTTCAAAATTTGTTAATATCTCTAAGTATATATGCGGATTGTGATATTCATATTTTTTTTTCTTCGTCGAACACACATGCGCCAGGTTATTTTTCTATTCACTTTTTTAAATCTTTTTATCAAGTATTTTTGATTAAAGTCCTTTAATAATCCTGTCTCTACACAGCTGGCTTATATTCTACATTTGGTACGGAACCCTAAATGTGCAAAGTCCGACACGCACATGACCGATTTTTTTTTTATGTCATCTGGAGTATTTGCTCCAAATTATTGAGTATAAACTAAATGCTCATTTTTATTCATATCACCCAATATTGCATTGGAATTATGGTGCATTATCACAATTGCCCCTTAATTCCATTTTCCCCACTTCACCTTTTAATGAACAAATAATAGATTAGTCGTGAATAAAATTCTATATTCATTCTTATTAAAAATAGTATATTGTTTAACGAGCAAGGAATGATAGTTATTTCCAACGAGTATGAAGTTTGCAGCATGAGCCGCAGGCGAATGCTGCAAACTTCATACTCGTGGGAAATTAGCATTCCATGCGAGTTAAACACTTTTTTTCTACGGCTGTAATAGATAATAGCGAAATGATTTAACAAATAACATGAATTTCAAATTTAACGTCATTCAAAATTTCTATTTAGGTACAATTAAAATATCAATTACACTTTAGTATAAATGAGAAGTTTTGAAAAATGATTTGTATGACTTTTCATATTTTTCCTTAGATAATTCTGGAATTAAACTTAAACATGCCTGATTTGCGGCACAGCTATATAAATATACGAAAATAGAACTGTCATTACTTGAAATTGACATTCCATGAAAGACCTGATTTATTGAAATAATTACACAATAGATTATTGTGTTATCAGATACGGAAATGAAATTGGAGACATACAATGTACCTCATTGATCTATCAAGAACAGTTAAGAAAGAGCAGTTTTGTATTATAGCCGTAGAAAAAATTCTTTATCTTTATTAAGTAATCATAAAAATTTTAATTTTTTTTAAATGGTAATTAAATATTAAGAAATAAAACTTTGCATATACATACTACATATATTTGTTCAAATCAATGAGAACACTACATAATTGGATAAACCATGAATTATCGTTATCGGCCACGAAACAGTATTATGCAGATGGAGAAAGGGTTAAAAAAATACACTTTATACTTACATTGGCGTTTCGCTACATCTAGATAAAGGTTTTTATTTTTACCTCTTTTACTCGGTCTAGAAACCCTATTTTGCATATTGCACATCATGCAAAAACCGGGGACAAAAAAAAAGGATGCCATCGCTTGTTATATGCAGACAATGACTGAAGAGTGAAAAAAATTACTAAACCTCTGGCTGCGAACACTGACTCGTATGCTAATGAATTTTAAAGGGAGAGATTGTGAATGAATTCGGGTCTGTGTATATACTAAATAAATATTATGTTTCACGTTTTACTTTTTAAATTTTGTATTCGACTTTTTGTACAATTTTAATAATTTGTTTGGTTCAAATTAAACAGAATAACAAGATTTTGTATAAAAAGGAAAATATTATATTCATGATTTTTTTAAATACTCGGATTTTAATGGATATTTACGTTTTGTATATATCCGAAAATTATTTTTATGTACACAGGGTGATTCAACGGTACATAATTTTTTTAAATTAAAAAGAAGAAGTGAAAATGATGCTTTTTTTAATGAAACGTAATGTGAATGAAATTTTATATTTGATGATTTAAAAGTAGGTCAATATTTGAAAAATTAAAATTGAGGATAGCCCTTCGAATACGAAACTTTGAATTAAAATTATAATAAAATTAATTTATAGCAAATCTGATTTAGAAAAAATGGTGTTTTTTATATTTTTCATATTTTAAAAAATTAGAATAAGAACTCAAAAAATACACTTTTTTATTGAATTTGGCAACAATCTTAAAAATTATAAAATCATAATATTATTAATAAAAATGGTTTGTGTAAAAGATGGTCCGGCAGCCATATGCAAATTTAATAAAAATATTTAAAGCAAGAAAAATTAATATTTACTAAAAGTGAATTAACATACAACACTATTAATTTATCAATAATCTGAGAATTTTCCGTGTGTGTATTTTTTTTTAGAATTTTCCGGTTAATGTTAAGTAATCCTACCCTCTAATATTTTCTGCGCAGAACAGGGCAGAGCGCCATAAAAAATAATTATTCGTTTATGGACGAAATCTCGCCTAATATAGCAACTACAAATTTCCCGGTTTTTTTCATATTGAAGATATTTATTAAAAGAGCGCGTCTGTGCTACTTTTTTCAAATTTATCTAGAAAAAAAAGTTGATGGTCGTATCACCTTTACTAAAATTATTTAAAAAAAATGCCAAAGACTGGTGAAAACCACAGCTTCCTATCTTTAATATTAACGGAGCGCCAGTCCAAAAACGATTTCAGGCAAGATAACATATGGTATTGACACTTCTTAATACGATTGAAAGTATTAACCGAATTTAAATTATTTATTGAAAGGAGGACCAAGGTACAATGAGTATAAAAATAAAATTTGAAATGGGTTTAAAAATTCGGATATCTAATTAAATAAATAAAAAAAAAAATAGATAAATAATGTAATAACTATAAATAACCGGAAAGTAGTATGTTGGCTATAAGTAAAAATAAATAATTCATTTGTTTCATTATAACAACTATTTTTTCTACTACCTTGTATAACTTACTAACTTTACACATACTTTGTCGTGCGTGAAATTCAACTTTACGGCACTAGTGCGTAAAATGAAATACTAGTGCGTATATTAGATTGCTTATTTTTTACTTAATACCTACATGTTTTTTAGTAGTAGAAAAAATATTGTATACAACTAGTGCGTAAAGAGCCTTTTTTCACTGCAATCTTTTTTATAAATGTTAGTAAATTTTTAGTATAATTAAGACCTTGTTTTTTATTTTAATCTGTAATAAAATTATGTTATTTTTCGTCATAAAATACATTATTATTTAATGATTTCATTTACTCAATATATTTGTAACTAGGTCACTATATATAAGTCATTAATAACAGAAAGAGGACGAAATAAAATAAATGAAGTATAAATATATGACAAACCCTACATAAATGCACACTTTTTTAAATTCATTGACACAGGGTTAGTTTCAGTAAAAATTTGAAAATTATTTTTGTACTGATCACCCCAATTTATTTTATTCAGAAATATTAAAAAAAAAAATTAACTAAAATAAATATATGACACAACCTACGTAGATGCACAATTTTTTTAATTGATTGATACAGGATTAGTTTCAGTAGAAATTTAAAAATTATTTTTGTACTGATCACTGCAATTTATTTTATTCAGAAATATAAAAAAAAATTACCTAAAATAAATATATGACACAACCTATGTAGATGCACAATTTTTTTAATTGATTGATACAGGGTTAGTTTCAGTAGAAATTTAAAAATTATTTTTGTACTGATCACCCTAATTTATTTTATTCAGAAATATAAAAAAAAATTAACTAAAATAAATATATGACACAACCTACGTAGAAGCACAATTTTTTTAATTGATGGATACAGGGTTAGTTTCAGTAGAAATTTCAAAATTATTTTTGTACTGATCACCCCAATTTATTTTATTCAGAAATATTAAAAAAAAAATTAACCAAAATAAATATATGATACAACCTACGTAGATGCACAATTTTTTTAATCGATTGATACAGGGTTAGTTTCAGTAGAAATTTAAAAATTATTTTTGTACTGATCACCCCAATTTATTTTATTCAAAATATAAAAAAATATAAAAAAAATGAATTAAAATAAATATATGACACAACCTACGTACATGCACAATTTTTTTATTTGATTGATACAGGGTTAGTTTCAGTAGAAATTTAAAAATTATTTTTGTACTGATCACCCCAATTTATTTTATTCAGAAGTATTAAAAAAAATTTAACTAAAATAAATATATGACACAACCTACGTAGATGCACATTTTTTTTAGTTGATTGACACAGGGTTAGTTTCAGTAGAAATTTAATAATTATTTTTGTACTGATCACTGCAATTTATTTCATTCAGAAATATTAAAAAACATTAACTAAAATAAATATATGACACAACTTGCGTATATACACAATTTTTTTTAATTGATTGGCACAGGGTTAGTTTCAGTAGGAGTTTAAAGATTATTTTTGTACTGATCACCCCAATTTATTTTATTCAGAAATATTAAAAAAAAAATTAACTAAAATAAATATATGACACAACCTACGTAGATGCACAATTTTTTTAATTGATTGATACAGGGTTAGTTTCACTAGAAATTTAAAAATTATTTTTGTACTGATCACCCCAATTTATTTTATTCAGAGTTATTAAAAAAAAATTAACAAAAATAAATAAATGACATAACCCACGTAGATGCACAATTTTTTTAATTGATTGACACAGGGTTAGTTTCAGTAGAAATTTAAAAATTATTTTTGTACTGATCACCCCAATTTATTGTATTCAGAAAAATTAAAAAAAAATTAACTAAAATAAATATATGACACAACCTACGTAGATGCACAATTTTTTTAATTGATTGATACAGGGTTAGTTTCAGTAGAAATTTAAATTTTATTTTTGTACTAATCACCCCAATTTATTTTATTCATAAATATAAAAAAAAATTAACTAAAATAAATATATGACACAACCTACGTAGATGCACAATTTTTTAATCGATTGATACAGGGCTGGTTTCAGTAGAAATTTAAAAATTATTTTTGTACTGATCACCCCAATTTATTTTATATAGAAATATTAAAAAAAAATTAACTAAAATAAATATATGAGACAACCTACGTAGATGCACAATTTTTTTAATTGATTGATACAGGGTTAGTTTCAGTAGAAATTTAAAAATTAATTTTGTACTGATCACCCCAATTTATTTTATTCAGAAATATTAAAAAAAAAATTAACTAAAATAAATATATGACACAACCTACGTAGATGCACATTTTTTTTAATCGATTGATACAGGGTTAGTTTCAGTAGAAATTTAAAAATTATTTTTGTACTGATCACCCCAATTTATTTTATTCAGAAATATTAAAAAAAAAATAACTAAAATAAATATATGACACAACCTACGTAGATGCACATTTTTTTTAGTTGATTGACACAGGGTTAGTTTCAGTAGAAATTTAATAATTATTTTTGTACTGATCACTGCAATTTATTTGATTCAGAAATATTAAAAAAAAAAACAAAAATAAGTAACTAAAATAAATATATGACACAATCTACGTAGATGCACAATTTTTTAATTGATTGACACAGGGTTAGTTTCAGTAAAAATTTAAAAATTATTATTGCATTGGTCGGTTGGTTAGGTTGGTTTCGGTTCAGATGAACAGGCCGGGTTGAGTGCCCCTACACTGCAGCCATCGGCTTATTGTATTGTCCTGTTCATCTGTTAGTCCGTGAAGAGATTAGTGACCTTGTTAAGCCTCTTCACCATGTCGCAACTGGTGAGATAGGAGGAAGGGTCTTCTGGTCCTATCTGCCTATATCTCCACCAGCACAGAGCCTCACATTCCAATATTACGTGGGATCCCCATTGTATAAAGGTGTCTTCTCAGGCTACAATGTCCAGGTATAAAACCGGTTATTAGCCTGATTTGTTTCCTATTTAGTTTCAGGATTTCTTCAGTGAGGTCTCTGGTAAAGATTGTTTTACCTTACTGTATTTAAGCTTCGGAAGTGACTGCCAGTATGTTATATATGTTGTTTATGCACCCACTGGTTAATTGTAGTTCATACCGAAGTTTTAGTTATACCAATAACCGGTTCTTAGCTGGTGTGTCTGGTTGTCGATCATTCTGGTGAAAGGGCGTCTGCTTTTTCGTTACCCTTAATACGTTTGTGTCCTGGTATATAGCTAAGGATTACCTTATTAGAGACACTTGGGTTTTTAATGTTTTCTAAGCATTCCCAGGCAAGTTTGGATTTTACTTGACACCTATTAAGCGCTTTTTTCGAGGCTTTACTATCAGAGCAGGGATGTTTTTACATGTGTATTATCTCCTTAGGTTTCCTCTTAGACAGTGGTCGATTGCGAATATCTCTGTTTTGTAGAGAATGGCTGTATTCTCATCTGGGATATTGGCCATATATTGCATTGGTCACTACAATTCATTTTATTTATTTAGAAATACTACAAGTCACATGTACATTTAAATTAATAATGTAGATACATTAATTAATAATTGTTGAGTTATTCTATTGTCCCACACATTTCTATAATTTATTTACTTTCTTCGTTATTTGCTACCACGTATCCGAAATTAATTATACTAATCTGTCTTAAGTAAATTACTATAATAAAAATAATTTCAACTTGAAATTCTAAGAGTGTTATGTAATAAAAAAATTGTATAAGTAATTAATATCTCTTGGAATACTCAAAAAGCCTTCTGGTTTCTTTCGTTATAAAGTGTGTCCACTTCACGTTTGAGTTGAAAGGCATTTTAGACGTTTTCAAGTGGACGTGTATGCGTAACTCATTCAATGCGATTATGCATGTTCATGATTCTTTGTACCAATTGATCATGTAAGAAGATATTCGAGTACTTACATCCATTTTTAAACTTTGATAACGGCGTGTGTAAAATTTGTATCTGTATATAATATTTTTTTTTGGGGTCACTTATTCAAAAATCATGACAAAATTTTAAGATTAGGTCAATAAATTTAATAAGATCCGATTATAAAAATTTTTTTACTAATTATCATAAATTGTTTATTACATTAAAAATATTTTATTCTTGAATTTTACTATAAACATTTTATGATTAAATAGTAGAAAATTTTTGGAGTCGAAAAAATTCCATTTTTTTTTCGAAAAACGTTAATGAACTATTCCAGTTTGAAATTCCGTTTAAATCGGTAAATTTAAAGGACTTCAAAACATACATTTCATCAAAATTTTGAGTATGTTAAATTTTTTTTCGACATAAAAAAACTCAAAAATAAAACAACTGATTTTTACCATTATCTCCGAAAATATGAGGTTATGTTGAAAATTGGTCTAAAACAAAATTGTAAATTTTTTTATTGCCCACAACTTTGCTGTAGACCATTTTTTGATTGGAAGTCACACTTCACCGGAAATTGCAAAAAACGATTTTCAACCCTTAAATCTCATCCCCTTCGAAACCGCTACATGTGACAGGGTGCATTTTTTCCTCTTTTTGTAATCATTTTTTTGCACTATCTCTATCCTGTAAAGATTTTTACGGTGTTTTGGCCCCCGGAACTTTAATTAACGATATATTTTAATTTTTAATTGTAAATTTTTAATATCCCTTTAATAATTTATTACAATTGTTACAAAACAAAAAACTCTAATTTGTTTTTATATATTTTACATTATATTAAAATTTCAGATAAATCTATCGATCCTGACATTTTTATAAATATTTTTTTGTAAGTTAAACATATTATTTAATATTTATTAATAAAACAAGCATGGGTACTTATGTACCTAAATAGGAAGCAAGAGCTGAAGAAAAAATTCGAAAATTTTTTTTTCTATTTTTCGTGTTTCCTCCTGTTTTTTCTTTTTTGTCCTATTTTTTCCTGTTTTTTCTTCTTTTTTTCCTACTTTTTCCCATTTCCCCCTATCTTGTCCTCTATTTTTTTGCTTTTTTTTTCTTCTATTTTTCCATATTTTTTAGTATTTTTCCCTAGCTTTTTCCATGTTTTTTCTGTGTTTTTCTATTTTGCTCTATTTTTCCTGTTTTTACTAACTTTTTCTATTGTTCCATATTTATTCCCATATTTTCATATTTTCCTTATTTTTTCAATTTTCCGCATTTTTCTTTGTTTTTCCAGGTTTATTCTATTTTTTGCTCTTTTTTCTATTTTTCCCATTGATCTATTTTTTCCATTTTTTATATTTTTTTCGTAAATTCTTTATTTTTTGTATTCCTGTATTTTTTCAAATTTTTTTTCTTTTCCCCATTTTTTCCTATTCTTCCTGTTTTCCTCTGTTTTTTTTTTGCAATTTTTTCCTATTTTTTCTCTTTCTGTCATTTCTTCCTATTTTTTACTATCTCTTCCATTTTTTTCCTATTTTTCCTATTTTTTTTCTATTTTGTCCTTTTGTTTCCTATTTTTTTTCTGTTTTTTCCCATTTTTTTCTATTCCAATTTTTTCCCATTTTTGTCAATTTTTTCCTGTTTTTTTCCAATTTTTTTCCTGTTTTTTCTATTTTTTTCTATTTTTCCCTTTTTTCCTATTTTTTCCTTTTTTTCCTATTTCTATTTTTTCCAATTTTTTCCTATTTTTACCTATTTGTCCATCAAAGGTGGCGTTTAAATTCATTGCATTGTGATTGATATTTGTCGTTCGTTTTCCATTTTTTCTATTTTGTTTTTCTAGTATCAGCCAAACGGTTTGACCTGCTTCCATCGGTATTTTTTTAACATCGTCATATATTTGGGCATTACCCGATGTGTTTTTGGTGACCCTGAGTCAAGAGGGGCCAAAGCATGGTGTTTTTTACTCTTTTGTAGGCTTGTACCCCTCCCTTTCAACCTAGACTTACCAAAATGTATATGTCGCTAAAGCCCGTTATAACATACAGAAAAAAACCGAAAGCAATCGGTCAACCCATTTACAAGATATCGTGACAACTACAGACAGACGGACGGACACACAATAAAATCTTAAAATAAGACTAGATGTGGCAACGCTACAATATCCCAAAATACATCACGATCGTTATTTCTCTTTGTCTTTATTCTGCTTAAGAGTAGTTTAGTCAAAAAAAGTTATAATTACATATTTTTTCTTTTTTTTTTACAGATTTACGGAATTATATATGCTCACCTGTTCACTATATTTGACATGTAAGTACTGTTTTTGTATTATTAAATTTATTGTCTGAAATAGAATTTTTAAAGTTAAATCTATTTTTTGGAAATTTTTTCCTCTTTAATAATCTTTCAAATTTTAAAATTTTATTTTACTTCCCCGGTCCCATCAAAGGGAAAGTGTAGTGAACGAGCAAATAAACTCGTGATATCGATGGAAATATCCATTTTGAGGTTCCAGAAGAAGATTGAAACTATTTCCAGAGTAAGGTCTATCTGTGTGTAATCTTCCACGATAACTGCCGGCTCAAGCTGAAATTTGGTATGAATGGTGTGTGTGTGCCTCAAATTTGGTTTAAATTGGTTCTGTAGATGGTCCTCAAGACCGACGTAAATACACATGTAAGTTTTTTTGCCCTTTTTTAAATTTCAATGATAAACAATACCATTTAGTGCAAAATTTTATAGTGCAAAGTTTTAGAGCATAACAGTTACTACAATTTTTGTATCGAAACTTTTTCCCGAATTTCCAATAGGTGCGCCATTAGAGGACGCCCAAAAAAATATGCATATAGATCTTCCGTAGTTTTTCCAAATTTTGAGGACAAACAATGCACTTTAGTGAAAAACTTTCTAGTTCAGAGTTGTAGAGCACCAAATTTCCTTTAACTGTTATCTTTAACTTTTTTTCGAATTCCCCATTGTTTTGCCGCTAGAGGGCGAAAAATATACACATTTAGGCTTTTTGCCTTTTTTAAGACAAACAATGCGCTTCAGTGAAAAATGTTCTAGTGCAAAGTTGTAAAGCATGAAATTCCCTACAACTTTTATATCAAAACTTTTTTCAGAATTCCCAATAGTTTTCACCCATGATTTTAGGAGATCCTAATTGTAGCAAAAAACTAGACACCTTTTGTTTGTGTTTGTGTTTGCGTTTGTTTGAAACTTTTGCATATTCCTCATTTTAACGTTAATTAACACGTTTTTGAACTTGTGAACTAGTCTATTTAGTATATTAGAAATTGGGATTATCTCTCTTCATTTAAATTTCGTAACAACTTATAATTAAAATAGATAACCATTGCTACTGCTTTGCAACTAAGTTTTTGTGGTAATTACCAAACGATATATGATTATATACTCTTAGCAATAAATTAAAAATGATTAATTACTTTATCAATTTTTAAATAAAATATTTAGATCAGATTGTAATAATTAATTTGGATTATTCACACATAAATTAACCATTTCGTAATCGAATTTCAGCTTCGGTTAGTAAATCTTTCAACTATTATAATCTAATTACAAAATTGATAACTTGTAAGAAATATTCTAGTTTTGACATTTCCTCACTCTTGCATGCAACGTTTTTTTTATTTGAACGTCCTTAAGCCAGCAATTTATACACCTCTGCGTTTTTTTTTATTAATAACGCCTACGGCAAACAAAAGATTATCCAACTCATAGATATGCTTAGATAAAATAATAAATACCCTTTGTTAAATAATAATTTAACAAATTAAAAAAAAATTCGTAATTAATTGAGAATTTTTAGTGCCTTAATGCAGTTTTTATAAATTCCTAAAAATAAAAATAACTATTTAAATTTACCTTTTTTTAAATAAAAATTACCATAAGCAAGATTATACATAAATATATTATCAAAAAAAGAAATAAACAAAAATATTTTTGTCAATGATAAAAAATATTAAAATGTGTAATTTTTATATTTTTAAAAATATCCACCTTGTAGACTTAGTCGACTTTAAAACATTGTTGTAGTGGGTCGCTTGTTCAGGTAAAAAAATACAAATTAGCCTAAAAAATGAAAGTAAAGAATTTTGATCTTAAGGTACCGCACCCTAAGGACTAAACGACAGACAAGTTCCGTTTGGTACCGCAGGTAAAATTCTTCTACATCATCGTCGCATTCTTAAAGAAAGGGTTTAATTTTCCATTGTGCACCTGGTCTCTTCTGGTTTTAGTAGGTCAACCTTTCTAGGTCTTTTAATTTTATTTTTTAAGAACCTCCTATTTTTTCTAATGTTGCCAGGTGCCGTTAATTATTATCATCAATTTTAAATAAAAATTTTGGCAGGATAAAAATTACGGTTTACACCTTAAATGTATTATAATTGGCCACTAAATTCTGTCAGACTATAATTTAGACCAAAGATAGATATTTTTTTTTATTTCGTCATGGTAACACAGAAAATATATAAAAATACAGATTTAGAATTTATTTAAAAATGATTTTAAAATAAAATTTCAAAATTTTTTTCTAATAAAGCTTTTAGAAGTTTTTCAATGAAAATTCGCTTAGCCTTAAAATTGTCAATTTTAAAAGTCAATGTCACATTTAACGCAAATTTTGTTAAACCTCAAAATGGTGAAACAGATATTAAGCACTTTGTAACTGGCAATGAATTTATTGATGGAGGGGCAAATTTAAAAGATTGGTATGATGAAAATTTAAAATATAAATTAATATAAAATTCTAGAGACGCTCAAACGGTGGTGCACTGTTTCGGGACTTCGGCCCATCGAGCGAACACTTTTTATTCATGATCTGGCAAAACTTTCCACATACATGTAAGGAAATATTATACATGGTATGAAGTGGAAAAACTTCTAAAAAATTTGAATTGGAAAAAGTTTTCCCATGCAAACCACTTTATTTTGTATGGCGGGTACCGGATGGGCGGTCCGATTATGCTTAAATTCAATAGGGTTCTTCCTTGGATAAAACTAACTCGGTAAAGTAAAAACCGGAACTCGATCGGAGTTTTCGTTCAAAAGTTACAGTGTTTACATCCAGACAGACATTCGGACAGGATTTTTTTTGCATTCTCGGACGAAACTAATACTGAGGCTTTTGGGCCTCAGTAATTATCAGATTTTCAAGAACTAGACAGGAGGATTTGCCTTATATGAAATTCAGCAATTAAAAATCTGTAAAAATTCATACAACTCCATTTTAAGCGGTTTATCAGCATTTGTTAACGTTCCAGAATTCATACAAAATACTAAATCAGTTTTAAATATTACAAATAACGACGAAAACTGTTGTCATTGGTCAGTGCTACTGCACCTAGCTCCTAGGGGAAAAAACCCTCAAAGGGTTAGTTCACATACTCATTTCAGTCAGATTCTTAAATATGATAAAATTACATTTAAAATCAAATTAAAAGATATTTCTAAATTTGAAATAATGAACAAAATGTCAATTAACATATTTAGGTACAATAGAAAACAAGAAAAATTTACTGTTGTGTTTTAGCAAAAATCCATGTTTTGAAAGTAAAATTAATTTATTAATGAAATCTAGTCAAAATGATTGGGAACATGGAGAACATAATTTAAGTAATAGTGTATTACATCATTTTGTTTTAATTTTTACTGAGATTAACTTTTCTTATATTTTTATTATTTAAAACGTAGAAATTTTAGTAATTCTTATTAATTTCCCGGTCACATCGAAGAGAAAGTATAGTGAACGAGCAAAAAAAATCTAGATGTCGATGGAAATATACATTTTAAAGTCCCCCGGAGAAGCTTTAGATTATTTCCAGAGTAAGGACTGTCTGTGTGTCTATCTGTGTGTCTGTCTGTATGTAATCTTTCACGATAGCTGCCGAAGCGTTTGATCATTCAAGGTGAAATTCGGTATGAAGGGTTGGTGTGTACCTCGAATGCGGCCATTAGTTTTTGATTTAAATTGGTGTTGTAGAAGATCCTTAAGTGTGACTTTGATTTTTAAAATTTTTTTTAGCTCGTTTACAATACTTTCCCTTCTCGAAGGTGGCTCGGGAAAGTAAAATGTCAAAGTTTGACACTTTAACACTAAATGTCTGAAAAAATATTCGTCTCTGGACACACCGATTTTTTTTCAAATTTCTTTAAGAGAAAATACATTATTGTTATATCAAATTTATTTGCTTTTTTCCTATTTTATTTTAAAAAGACATTTTTGCTTTTTTTCTGCTTTTTTACCAATTTATATATGAAAAAAATGCGTTTTTGCTATATTTCCACTTTTTTTTTGCAGAAAAATACATTTTTGCGGTTTTCAAGAAAAAATAGAGAAAACATACATGCACATTTTTTATGCACCCTCTAGTGGCGTAACTATTGGAAATTCAAGAAAAAGCTTAAGACAATAGTTGTAGGGAATTTTATGCTATAAAACTTCGTACTACAAAACTTTGCACGAAAGTGTATTGTTTGTCCTCAAAATTAAGAAAAACTAGAGAAAACCTACATGCACATTTTTTACGCGCCCTCTAGTGGCGCAACTATTGGAAATTCCGGAAAAAGTTAGACACAAAAGTTATAGGTAATTGTATGCTCTAAACCTTTGTACTACAACATTTTGCACTAAAGTGTATTGTTTGTCCTTAAAATTTAAAAAAAGTAAAAAATTGTTACATGTGTATTTAATCAATGTCGGTCTTGAGGACCTTATACTGTACCAATTCAAACCAAAATCTAATGGTCGCATTCCAGGCACACACCGACCCTTCATACCAAATTTCAGCTTGATTGGTCAAACGGTTCGGCAGTTATCGTGGAAGATTACACACAGACAGACCATACGCTGGAAATGGTTTCAATCATCTAGGGGGACTTCAAAATGGATAATTCCATCGATATCTCGATTTTTTTTTGCTCGTTCACCTTGGGTCCGGGAAAGTAAAACAAAATTTTAAGAAATTTCAAATTTTGAAAATTTCAAAAATATGTCGAAGATTCGAAAATTTAAAAAAATAAAAATAAAATTGTCTAGAAATTCAAAAAATTCGATAACTTCTAAAATATATCGAAAATTCCCAAATATATTAAAAAATTTCTGAAATTTGCAAAATAAAAATTTCAAAACTTCATAAATTTGAAGAATTTCAAAAACATTTGTAAAAAAGTCGAAAATTTAAAAAAAAAACTGAATTTTAAGATATTCAAAAATTTCAGAAGTACCTATATCAATTTTAAAAAATGTTGAAACAATTAAAAATATCAAAAATATATCGAAAATTTCAAAAACATCAAAAATTTTTTAGAAATTTTCAGAAATTGCCAAGATTGAAAAAAACCCGAAATTTTAAAATTTTTTTAAGAATTTCAACAATTTCAAAAATTTGTAAAAATTTCAAAAATTATTAAATTTGTAAAATTTGTTAAAATCTGTAAAAAATATGTAAAATAGGTAAAAATATGTAAAAATATGTAAAAATGTAAAAATATGTAAAAACATGTAAAAATATGTAAAAATATGTAAAAATATGTAACTTTTTTTCAGAATTTCCGTTAGTTAGGCCACTAGATTCCATGAAAAAAATGTTCATGTATGTTTTCCATAGTTTTTCCAAATTTTGAGGACAATCAATGGACTTTTAATGGCAAAATGTTCTAGTGTAAAGTTAGGCTTCAAATTTTCTTTAACTTTTCTATTTAACTTTTTTTTGAATTAGTCATAATTTCGCCAGAAGAGAGCGAAAAAAATACACGTGTAGAATTTTTTGCATTTTTTAAATTTTTAGGACAAACGATGCACTTTTGTGCAAATTGTTGTGGTGCAAAATTGTATAGCTTCAAATTCCCTACAACTTTTGTATTTAACTTTTTTAGAATTCCTCTTAGTTTCGTCGCTAGATGTAATAAAAAATACACATGTAGGACTTATTACCTTTTTTAAATTATGAGGACAAATAATATACTATAAAATGTTCTATTGCAAAGTTAAACAACTTTACCAGAATTCCTAAATAATTTTCATTTATAATTTTATTATTATACACATTATCAACACTGAAATATCAATTTGGTTGACATATTCCTTCGGCTCGTTATTTCCATAAATTAATGTAATGCTTATTAGTATTTTGTAATTAAAATAATCATATTCTCTACAGCCGAGCCGGAAAAGTTCTTTGGTGACACAGCCGATTTTTTCAAATCGTTTCCAGACAAATGTGTGGAAATTTCGAAACATGCTAATTCTTTCTAACTTCCAGTTAACAATGTGGTGCATGTGACAATTTTCCTTATTTCATTTCAAGAAAAATACAAATTAAAATGAAATTAAATTCAATTACTTTTAACGCCGCCGCCAGAAAAATAAAATGGGTATAATAACTTGTCCATAATGATCTAAAATTCTTTCATAGGGGCATTGGCCTAATCAATAATGTTACGAGCTACAATATTACAATACGTCACATATGAATGATATAGGGTTGAATGTTCAAGTTTTGTAGCCAATAGCATTTTATGTTTAGCGGGGTGTATACATTTCTTTTTTTATCCGTCGAAAATAGTGTCTAGAGCCATATTTTATTCAGTAGATACAGTTTATGTGAAACCAGTATTTAAGGTTTCTTTTTTTATAGTATTAAAGTTTTTATTATTTAGTTATCCACCAAGATTTTTCTATATAATAACCAATAATAATAGAAAAAAATTTATAGCGGAAGTGGTTAATTTTGTTATATTTTTCAAAGTTACAACGAGATTAGTAAAATAAAAATTGATAATACAAATATAGATTCCGTAAAAGTTGATAAAACTAGTGGAAATTCTACAAAAAAAAATAAAAAAAAGAATAGCTTACACCTAAAAAAAATCATCATTAACTAACCAAAAACAAAATTTTACGATCACCAAAATTTGCACTAATATAATAAGTTTAAGTACTTTGGATGGCTCAAAAAAAAAATCTCAGATATTTCTTGGGGTGTAGGTTTCAACTAGTTAAACAACAAATATGGCAATTTTTAATTACCACTTTATTAAAAAATAGCCTGTTGACTCACAAAAAGTTAATTAACATTTATCACAAAAACGAGGTGAGGAAATTATGGAGATTTTTTTGTTATCTTGTTAGTTGTAGTGAAGAAAATATATATTAAAACTAAATTTTTGCATTGTTACTAGAGAGAAAAATTGATTGGAAAAAAAAGTGTTGTAACAAGTGTATTCCATTGGCAAAACTACGGTGCACTGAACTAAGTGCAAAATGTGTATTCCATTGGTTGCCCTGCACCAATATTTCATATTCTATTGAAAAAATAGTGCAAGCAAATTTGCACTGAGTGCAGTTTTTTCCGCATCTGCTCAGAAGCTGATGTCCAGTGTAGTGCAATAGTGCAAAATTTAAAATGTCTACGAATGATGAGCGGTGTTCTTTGGAAGAAAAAACAGCTTATTTTAATAGTGATTTAAAGGTTTTAGAAAAAATCGCTCATTTGTGCCAAAAATTAAAAATTACTTTATTGATGTAGTAAATGTCATGAATGAAAAACAGGTGAGAAATTGTTTAATTTCTTTTAGTTTAAGGATCGATTCAGACGTTTACCAGAAACTGCAGATATGCTAATCAAAAACTTTAAAAATTCTGACTGCACTGGATATGACAAATGACAGCTTTTCCGTGTTCCAGTGGCCATGCACTGAGTGCAAAATTTCATTGAGTGCAAAATTTCAGGTCACCCAAAAACTCGGTACAAAGCTAGTGCAGGTCTTCTATAATTTTTAAAAAATATGTAAAATTTGTAATTTTAATTTCCTTTTCGCACTTCCTATTTTGACTTTTGTCCTGAAGATGGCCGGTAACTGGCCGAAAGCGCTTGATATTTAATTTAATTATAATTATACACTTTAAAAGTACAAACCTGCGTTTTTTATCAAGTGTGTACACACCTATAAGTAACATTCTGTTACCTTCAATATTAAAAAAAATCGGTTGTGTCGCCCCAAAACTTTCCCGACAAGTCCAATTTCGTGACATTTCGTGACATTGCATCTATCATTTTTTGATAGTGACACTTCTGTTTGACAGATGTCGTACAAAAATTAATGAGTTCTTCCGACGGGTAACTCAAACCCATATACCAAATTTCAGCTCAATCGGTTTAAACCTGTGGCCTCTATCGTGTAAGAATACAAACAGACAGACAGACAGACTTTCATCTGGAAATGGTCTTAAACATTTGAGGGGACCTCAAAATGGATATTTCCATCTTTATCTCGAATTTTTTTTTAGCTCGTTCACAATACTTTGCCTTCTCGGAGGTGGATCGGGAAAGTAAAAACTGAAAAAATCTCAAATGTCAAAAAATCTCAAATCGCAAAAAATTTCAAAAATCTCAAAAATAAAAAAATCTCAAAATAGATAAAATACCTCAAAACCACAAAAAATTTCAAAAATCAAAAAATCTTCAAAATATTTTCAAAAAAAATCTCAAAAAATTTTTAGACGGTTCAAAAACATCTCAAAAATCTCCAAAAATTCTTTAAAAATCTAAAAATTCACAAAGAATCTCAAAAAATTTAAAACGTCAAATGTCAAAAAATTTAAAATAGTAAATGTCTCAGAAACTCAAAAATTTGATCAAAAAATCTCAAAGAATTCAAAGAAGTCAAAAAATCTCAAAAGCTCAAAAAACCTTAAAAAACTTCAACAAAAAAATCTGAAAAATCTTAAAAAACCTCAAAAAATAAAAAAAAAATCAAAAAATCTACAAATACAAATTCAACAAATCTCAAAAACTCATAAAATCTCTAAAAAATCTCAAAAGATTCAAAGAGTCTTAAAAAACTCGAATGAATTTCAAAAAAATTTCAAAAAATCTTAAAAAATATTAAAAAATCTGAAAAAACCAAAAAATCTCAAAAAATCTTAAAACACTTCAAAACATTCTCAAAAAAATCTATAATTTTTTAAAAAATCTAAAAAGTCCCAAAGAATCTGAAACAATCTCAAAAAATCTCAAAAAATCTCAAAAAACCTCTAAGAATCTCAAAAACAAATTGAAAAAAAAAATTTGACAAAATTGGAAAAGATTGTAAAAAAACTGAAAAAAATCACGAATTCTTTTTCAGATATTCAATGTTAAGTTTCAAATTTTGACATATTTTTATTTTTGACAGGTGACAGTTGGAGAAATAATTTTGACTGTCCTATATACAGTTTTTTATGGGCTTTCAAATGACATATTGCAAGTCGAATTCCGTGACATATTGCATCTGTCGTTTTTTGATAGTGGCACTTCCGTTTGACACATGTTATACAAATACTAATGATTTCTTCCAACGGGTAACCCAAAACCCTGTACCAAATTCCAGTCCAATCGGATTAATACTTTTTAAGGTATTTAATGTTAAAGTTTCAAATTTTGACATTTTTTTATTTTTGACAGGTGACAGTTGGAGAAATAATTTTGACTGTCCTGTATAGAGTTTTTTTGGGCTTTCAAATGACATATTGCAAGTCGAATTCCGTGACAAATTGCATCTATCGTTTTTTGATAGTGACACTTCCGTTTGACACATGTTATAAAAAAACTAATGGGTTCTTCTGAGGGGTAACCGAAACCCCTGTACCAAATTCCAGTCCAATCGGATTAATACTTTTTAAGGTATTTAATGTTAAAGTTTGAAATTTTGACATTTTTTTATTTTTGACAGGTGACAGTTGGAGAAATAATTTTGACTGTCCTGTATAGAGTTTTTTTGGGCTTTCAAATGACATATTGCAAGTCGAATTCCGTGACAAATTGCATCTATCGTTTTTTGATAGTGACACTTCCGTTTGACACGTGTTATAAAAAAACTAATGGGTTCTTCTGAGGGGTAACCGAAACTCCTATACCAAATTCCAGTCCAATCGGATTAATACTTTTTAAGATATTTAATGCTAAAATTTCAAATTTTGACATTTTTTTATTTTTGACAAGTGACAGTTGGAGAAATAATTTTAACTGTTCTGAATAGTTTTTTAAGTGTTTTAAAATGACATATTGCCAATTCCGTGATATATTTGATCTGTAATTTTTTGATAGTGATACTTCCGTTTGACAGATGTCGTACAAAAACTAATGGGTTCTTCTGAGGGGTAACCGAAACCCCTATACCAAATTTCAGCTCAATCGGATTAAACGTGTGGCCTCTATCGTGGAAGAATACACACACATACACACACACAGACCGACAGACAGACTTCCATCTGGAAATGGTCTTAATCGTCTCAGGGCACTCGAAAATGGATATTTCCGTTTTTATCTCGAAATTTTTTTTAGCTCGTTCACAATACTTTCCCTTCTAGGAGGTGGGTCGGGAAAGTAAAATGTAGATATTTTTGGTTTTTGTCAAACTTAACACAAAAAATTATTATCTTCCCTGTGATAATTAACGTGTTAATTTACCATTGCATTATTTTAAACAAATTCTCTTGGATTGCCTGAAGCCTAGCAATACATCAAACGTTTAAACAAAGTACCTACCCACCCATTGTCTCGAGATTTTTTAAAATTTTAAGAGTGTGAACAACACGAACTCTTTCAAATCCATCAAAGAACCCATTGATGAGAATACGAGAAAGTAGACAATACTTTACAGATGCTTTATTATAACTATTCTTCGTCAACAGCTATTCTTCATTTCTTTAAACTGGTTTCACCGCAACCTTGCCACAAAATTTGGTATCATTTGTACCTGAGAACAGTTGTCACTGGACTTAATTTAAACTGAATTATAAGTCAATTTTTAGGAAAGTCGTGCGGCAGGTGAACGAATTAATTTGTTAATATAAATTGTATTATTAGAGGTATTTCTGTATAAAAGTGTTTATTATATTATATATTATTAAAATGTCATTAAGGTATTTTTTGGGTTTATATAGTTGCAGAAAATAATAAAATACGTTATACATAAAAGATCGTTGTTTTAGACGATAAAATAGTAATCTAGGTTTTTATAAAAAAAATTTTATTACCTACTTGAATAAAAGTTATAATCATTGTAATTGTAATTATTAAATTTATTACGTATGTAGATAAAAAATGGGGTAGTTACATATTGAACAAATCTAAAGCCTCGAAGCTTTCTATTTTCATGACTGACCTTTCACCAATCGCTATTTTTTCCGCAATGCCTATTAATTTATTTATCATTTATCTACTCATGATTTTATTGTCAACTACAAATCTGCTGCCTGCATGTATGCATGCACATAATCATTGCTTTTATTATTCGAAAACTGCGTAGGCGACCCCGACAGATAAAAATACGGAGTTGGATAAATTTATATCTCGTTTAGAAAATATAAAAATTATTTAAATTGGACTTATAATCATAATAAAATTTATACCAATAAAACTGTTTTATCATACCAAATTTGTCATAACTGTTGAATGTCAAATAAAATAATTATATGTAAAATCAGTTAACAGATTTGTTTTCTTAAGACTATTAAAAAAATATATAAAAAACTAGTTGAGAATGCGCAAACTAACATGGCCAAGATGAACTTCAGACGACTATAACTTTTTGTCTTAATAGGTACAAAATTTCTTAATTTAATTTTAAAAGGAAACTGCACGGTTCTTATGGAAAAAGAGTCCCAGTCGAATTGGCTGAAAATTTAGTTTAATGTAGGATGCCCTGATCTCCATGGGCACAATGAAATCTAATAGACAGTTTTTGAGATACAGGGTGTTAAACATGCTGAGGCAGTGACCTTTCTGTAAACCCCCCCGTTTCCATTCTACATGGTGATAAAGTGAAAGTGAAAAATACATATTTTTCTAAATATCTTTACTTAGAGTAGAAACATTAACTTGAAACTAGGTACATATTAGATGTTCAATAATACAAATTAGTACCACTTTATTTCGACAAATTAGGATAATCCATTGGCGTAGAAACAGGAGGGTGATCAAATCATTTTGAGCTTAACTTTTTGCACACCCTGTATTTCTTAGAATTTAAAGCTTACAGTTATTCCTCATACAGTTTGCCACAGAAAAGGTATTCTTAGGTCATCACTGTAGAGCATTCCATTTTTGAGATATTTCATCTGAAAGCCGCTCGTCTTTCGGAAAACGTATAATTTGTTTAGGTTTAGAAATATATAGGGTGTTTCGTTTAAAAACTCGATAATATTTGCATTTAAAAAATACCACATAAACAGAAATTGTTCAACGAAAACGGCACCTTCATATCGTTTCTTAGATAAAATGGGTCAGAAACTTCTGGGACACGTATTAAAATCAAATAATATTTACTTATTCTGCAAATCTACGGGCTTTTGCGTTTGACTGATTTTGTTCAATTAATTACATAAAAATCTTACCATTGGATAATAGAAAAAACTGTCCATTAGATCTCGTTGTGTCCATGGGGACATTTGATCAGAGCATCATAAACTACCTTATACTAAATTTTCAGCTAATTCGACTGGGACTCTTTTTCCATAAGAACCGTGCAGGGTCCTTTGGAATTTAGAAAATTCAAACTAAATTATTAATCCGTAAAGGGTTCTTAATTATTCTAAAACCTTTTACTCTCTTAGCTAGCTGTATTAGTACGCTTGATGGCTATCTATAACCTCATACATAAGTCTTTGTCCTTCTGAGAGGGCTAAATGTACTCATCGTTTATGCTTCTTCAGGTTCCTTTTTAGGGCTTCACACGAGACGAAATAAGGCGAAAATTTTAAAAATCACGTCTCGGTCTCATTAATTGAGAAAAAAATTAGTCTCGTTTCAGTTTCGGTCTCGTATCGTAACCGTTTGTCTCGTCTCTTCAAATCTCGTTATTGCTAGAACTTGTTACTAAGATGTATGTTATTTAAATACCTTTTTACATAAACTACAAACTACTTCTTTAGCACCACTTTGATATTTATTAAAAAATCCCATACGTGTGATTTAACTCACCAGGTTTCATTATGGAAAAAACAAAGAAAAAGTTCGAACAAAAAGAGAAAAATCGAAACATGTTTTTTTATAAGCGAAAAATAAAAATAAGTGTTAATAACACTCAAAAACTTTAAAATTTATAGTTGAAAGTTGTCGTTACCGAAAACTCCGGAAAGCCGAAAACTGAAAACTGAAATCCGAATACAAGTCAAGTAAAAATTAAGGTCTACTAAATAAAATAATATAAAAAATAAATCAAAAGTGTGCCATAAGCAATAAAATAGATTCTCTTTTTTGTAGGCCCATTTGTTTTGACCATGTTTTAAAGTTTATGGATTTTTAGGTACTAGTAGGTAGAAAAGATCGTTTCAAGATGGTTTCAGATTTTTTATTTAATTTTTAATCAAAAACAACTATCCACATTCGTTACATAAACATTAACTGTTTTGAATTTTGTTATAAAATAATTAAAACTGAGTATACAATAAAACTATTGTAGTTTATGACCACTACGCTTTTTACGGAATTTCAGATTTCGTAAATGTATCGTAACCTATGCAGACCTTTTTTTATTACAAAAAAATTAAATATTTATACTGCTTGTTAGTTTATTTTTCTCGGAAATTCAGAAAAAAATTCTGAAGAAATATGAACGAGACTAGAAACGAGACTCTTGGATCTCGCCGTATGTGGTCTCGGTATCGCCTAAACAATTTAACTACGAGATCGAGCAAATTGCTACTAATTCCTCTAGTTCTTTTATGTTATAGTTATTTTCTTGTTTCGACTTATAAAAGCTACTGGATGCTGCTCCCCATTTTTTATAACATAATTCCTTCAAGTACTATTTTGGATGTATAAAGCCTCAGTTCACATTCTACGTTAAAAGATTAAATTGTTGTGGGATTAGAGCTGAGATTAGTTTTTTAAGCTCGTTTTTTGGGCATCTCTCCATATGAAACCATCCTTCTGTGTAGCTACATATATGAAAAGATTGAAAAATTTTTGTATGAATTTGCGGTAGAAATTATATAGTACACGGAAAGTTACCGGGCTGTCGTAAGGGAAAATAACTTACTGAAGATTAATTCTGTAGGAACCTCTGGAAAGCACTTCCTAATTTTTCAAGATGTTTATCTTAAATAGAGTTTTTTTCCATTTTACTATGATTAGTGCTTTGTTAAGCACTCTAAGAACTTTTTTGTTCGAAAGCACAGTGCTTACGAGTACTTTTTAAAATCGGTGCTTGCTACTTAAAGCACTTTACCAAACAGCTTATAGTGCTTAAGGCTCTTCAAAAGTGCTCGCGAGCACTCCAAAAGGCTAGCGATAAATCGAAAAGACTCACGAGCACTAAGCCCTTTCTTGAGCTCACACTAGAAAATATTAGTATAATTTGAAAAAAAAATATTTACTCAACCATTTTGAATAAATTGATATTATGACAAAAAAAATTTCAATACAAATTTTATTAGGCATTAATTTAGTCCAGCGCCCATTTTTAGAAAACTAGCCGATTAGTGAGGTAATTGCGAATACTTAAGCGAAAAGTGTAATAAAATAAACTCTAATTACGATACGAAAGCTACTTATTGTTCAGTCTTTAATAAAACTAATCAACTATATATTCTTATTATCAACAAAGATAAATTTTAAAATAAAATCGAATTATGATAAGAAAACAATAGTCTTGGTGTTCGGGATTATCCCATAGCGTGTAGGGTAATCATAGATATACTTTGTAATTATCACAAAACTCACACAAAAGCCCTTTATGTTTTTTTATAGATTTATTGGGCACACATAAAATTTTTTATATTTTATGTTTTTTTTTATTCTTATATATTCAAAAATCATAAAAATCGCTTTGTTTTTCTATTTTAAAAAGTTGAAACATAAATTGAAACTTTTTATTTTTTATATTGGTTCCTATATTCTAATTCTAGGTAGTTTTGTTGGACTTACCACATTTTTATAAATAAGCCAACAGCACAGCCATTACCATTTCAATAATTTAAATTTTCGAAAAGTGCTTATTGCTTGTCAATTTAAAGCACTTTTTTAAGAGTACTTATTGCTTGCGAGCACTTTCCTATAAAAGTGCTTGGTGCTCGTAATTTTTAAGCACTTTTTGAGTTTTTGGTGGTCGCGTGCACTTTTTGTCAGTGCTCGTCACAGCTCAGATTCCTTCCATATCTAACGTAAAAAAGTACCGTACTAAGTTAAAATAGTTATCCAGAATATTGGAAATATGTGATCCAGCTCCCTTTACATTTTATCATGTATGTAAAATGTAACCAAACGAACTATACAGAATAGGGTTTCCGATCTCGATTCGATCTTACGGAGAATCGATCTTTTGTGACTCGATGTTCGATTTTTTGGATCGATATCTTAAAGTTGAGATCGGAGATCGATTTTTTTATGTAGGTCTTTCTGAAATTGACTAAAATCTAATACAGGGTTATTTATTCCATATGAATTAATTAACTTTTAAGCTACTTAATTTACTCCCAAACCAGTCAGTGACTATATACTTAATGTTAAATAATAATGTTTGCATTATTAAAATAAGTTCAATCAAAATATTGTCTTTACAAAACCATCAAAATAAAAATTAAACAGAATTTGCTTATTTAAAAAAAAATAAATTGTGGCCAGTTTCATTTCGGATTGTAAATTAAATCGATTTTTCCTAGATCGATCTTTGACTCAACGATTCGAATCTTAAGAATCGATCTATTTGACAAAGTTCGGAAATCCTAGTACAGACCTTTTAAATATTCTTTTGTCAAATTAAGAAATTTGGACTGACCATTGTGTCCCCAAAGATTTTCTGAACTTTATGATACATTAACATTTGGTTCTCTATCAGAAAAAAAAGAACTAAAAAAATTATAGTTTTCCAAATTTATAGGATTTTGTTTTCAATATTTCTGAACGAAATATTATTATTAGTTAAAATTACAAATCTTGTTCTCGATATTTATAAATATTTTTATTATTATTATATTATTTAGATCTTAATTGTAACGGTTTTATCAAACTGTCATTTAAAGAATAAAATATAATTTGTGGTTATATTAAACGTGATTTATATTCTATTAAATATATGAAAGAAAAATCTGTATAGAAACATAATACTTTCTCACAAAGTCATAATGCCAGATGGATATATAGTTTACATATAAACCTTTTCCTTTAATAAATTTATCATAAAAACTAAATAAATTATCTTAATCCATTATTCCTAACCAATATACCGATAAAAAATGAATAAATCACTCTACCTAATGTAAAAGATTTTAGGTAGAGATCTTTGTTGACCCTCGGTATGCATATTACGTAATAAATGTTTGCATATATTTGCTTTGAAAGGGTTGAAAGTTTGTGTGAGAAAAGAAAACAGGTAAGAACAGGTAATAGCTTAGTTACATAAAGAAGTGTAACAACCTGACCTGTTTGCCTTTTCTATGTTTAGATACTTTTGACTCTCCTTTGTCGAACAGCTGGTGCACAGAATATCCCTTTGTGTTAAATATAGAGCAAGCACACCTTTTTGGTTTTAATAAATTTAGACCGTCTACTCGAAACGTTTTAGACAATATTAATAATATTCAAGAAACAAAAACATATCGTCATAAAATAGCTGTAATCTAATTAAATCATTATAAATTCATTATTATCTTTTAGCTAATTAAAATGTAAATTTACTTGTAAAAGTCAACCCAATACCCAATAATTATCTTAGTTTACTTACTTTAATTATTAATTGTATTTGACAAATGTTTTTATATATTAATAGTACTAGAGGTAGAAGTCCAGTTTGAAATTTTCAACAAAATTAAATTTTTCATAAATTTTATTTTCTTGTTGTCATCTATGCTCCTCTCCAGTTAAATTCATCCTATTCCTTAAATTTCACTTTTTTATATCTTTTTTATGCGTAGCGTTGAGGAACAGCGCGACCAACATTATACAATTTTCATCGGCTGGGGATTGTAGGGTTTTCATCTATGAAAAGATTTATCGATAACATATTTTTTTTCCAGTAACCACGGATGAAACATGTTTCTAAAATCATCAAAACTGTGTCAGATTTTCCTATTCCCTAATTTTCAGTGATACTATAAGCAAACTTCCTTGAATTTCTTTCGTATTTAAACCCGACTAATGTTGTAAGTGCCAGATCACCAGTAATTAGGACTGTATGGCACTCTTTTTGACTGCTATTTACTATCTGATAACCTTTTTTCTCTCCCTTTTTGGCGAGCACTTTACTGCCCTTCAGATTAAGATACAACCAATGAATTAGCTGTATTTAGAACCCTAAAAGTTATCTGGAAAGACCAAGTCTATAGATGGCGATTAGATAATAAAGATTCAATTCTAAGAAATATACACTTTTGTTCTTTACTCAAAAACTCAAAAAAGAATAACGATTTGACTAGCCACCGACACGGCTCTGTAGGAGGTCACACAAGCTAGTCTCTGGAGTCCAGACAACTTAGTCAATAGACTGGAGCCCCGTCGTCCACCTGGATAATGCGTCATATGTGACCATTGGCTTTATCACTGTTATCCAGTAAATCTATTTAGGCCTCATTACCCACGATTTACTGCACACCCTTCTAATATTCCAGACAGAAGCCCTGGCTTTACTGATTTTCTTTCTAGATGAGAGTTCCAGGTAAGTTTTCTATCTAGGCTAATCCCCAGATATTTTACCTCCTCCGCAAACAATATGGTTACGCCTTCCAAATTTGGATGACGTAGCTTATCAAGCTTCCTGCTTTTTGCAAAAGGAACTGCCACCATTTTGTGGAGGTTTACAGACATCTGTTCCTTCTCACACCAACAGCATACAATGTTAAGAGTTTCCTGAATCTCTACAAACAAATCTCTAACCATTATTAAAAGGTCATCGGATAGCACTGAAAATCGACACCCAGTTGGGAAAGTGTTTAGACGGGGGTCGAGCAAGAGCGACCAAAGAAGTGGAGACAGCACCCTACCTTGAGGACACCCCTTAGCCGCTCTAAATCTAACAGTCTCCTCTCACAGTGTTGATGTCACAAAACGATTCTCAAGCATGCTTTTGATTTAGTTGAAGATTAGTCTGACTATTTCTCTCCGCAGCAGTGCAGCGTAAAGGCAGGGCGTTGTTGAACGCCCATTCATTGTCGAGGAAAGCTGTAGAGCGTGGAAAATCTTTCTTATGAGGTTATTTACAGCTTAATCTGTGGATTCGCCAACCTGGCAGACATATTGTCTGGGGTTGAGAATCTCCCTGCCATTCCCGACTCTAATGTGCTTATCTAGAATTCTCTCTAGAGTTTTTAGTAGATACGAACGAGGTGAGGCTGATCCATCAAAAAGATTTAGGCAGGGAATTATTTACCCTTTCCGCTTTCCGTATGTATACGATTTTTTTATACCAAGTCCTCCTCAATTTGGATACGATTTGCCAAGTATGATTTTTTACTTCCAAGAGGAAAACTAACTTCTTGCCTATGAAAGGGCATGACGTATCTTCAATCCAATCTCCATTGCTTTACGTTAAATATTTGAATTCTTAAGTTACACATCAATTGTTAAAATTTTTCACGTCCAAGGAGAGAAGAGATTAGGGAAAAGCAAAAAAGGGAGCATTACAGGCATAAGTTCTTGACTCGTGTTATTTATTTCTGCTCGTCGTCTTATTTTTGGAAGTTCGAAAGGAATAAACAAATGGAACAAAATATTACAAAAAATAACGGAGAAACTAGATTATGGTAAAGAAAATAATAATTATAAAGAATACTTTAATAAGGAAATTAAAAAAAAAGCCGAAGAAACAGGAGAAATAAATAAGTGAGTATAAGAAATAAAATATGAGAAAGTACATTAAGAGAAAATAAACTGATTATGGGTAATAATTTATATGAAACAGTCAAGAAAGCATATGAAGAAATTGCAAGAAAAATAAAAGAGAAAAGAAAAAAATTGATAGATACAAATTTGGATGTAATTTTTGTTTCAGGAAGAATTTTCTTAGTCATCGTTCTCAATTGTATCAACCAGCTGTCTTTGTTTTTGTTTATTTGTACTTTATTCCTACTCAAACCATCATCGTGATTTGATGTGCTAGGTTGTTGCTTATCATTTGTCGCTGGGGGGGAGGGGTGTTTCATCGCCTTTTTCGAATTAGGTTAGGGTGACCTTGTGGATCTATAATTTTTGTTATTATGGGTATTTTTATATTTTTAGTGATTATGTTAGCATTTTATATTGCATTTGTCGCTGTCTTTCAGTATTTATAGGCCAAATTTAATTCTATTGTTTTGTTATTTTCATTGATAATTTTATATATTTTCTTTCTATTTATTTAACGCTTTTATGTTTTTGTGTTTTTTACTCATTATAGATAGTGTAATGAATTCTACTTTTGTTAACATGAACTTTAACTTATACCGCTAATACCACAATAATTATACAACTTTAGCAAAACTTTTTATATCTAATGATATGCAGAAAACCTGACTATATTTAATATATTAAATTAATACATAATATTATGTTCGTTCAAGGTGTGTACGTACAAGTAGTTTTTTAGAATATAAATGAATGGAATTAAAATAATTTAGTTGCTTTATTTTTTCCAGTCCGCATGTGCTTAATTGATAACGAGGTAATTTGTCAGTATATTTGTTGGCTGCATGTCCAAATATTAGAGATCAAACGCTCAGATTAAACAGAGGAAGTTAACGAGCTCACCATAAATGCGATACCATCTCGCGTATGAGTATGAAAGCTGACTTAAACGTATTAAAAATTTAACGGTTTTACACTTTGTTGCATACAAACCTGCTATTTTTATAGAGATGATTGCACAAATTAAGTGAATTGGTCCATCATACCCAAAGCGTCAAAGAAGGAGTTTTAATAATTAAATTTTTAGCAGAATTATATTTTAGATTATAAATGTTTAGTTCTTAAACCACTTAGGAAAAAATAGAAAACTATTAACTAAACAACAATGACATTTTTGGTATTAAACCATTTAAATTTCTTTCACTTGCGTCTACATCAATTTTTTTATAATTCAATTTTTTTATTTGCTGATTTCACTCTCAGAATTCATGTTAAGTAAGAAAACTAGTTAAGTTGCATATACGTACGGCGAGCACATACTTATCACAAAAGGAATTTAGAAATTTAGAAAATTGGATAATCGTGTTTGTTCAGAATAACATACCTATCTTGAATTTCTAGGAATGGTTTCTCGGAATGCTTAAGTAGTCTTTTAAGTTCATTACATTCTTGAATACAAATCGCCATAACAAAACTCTTCAAGCATTTACAAATTATCGTTATCTTAATAACTAACCAGCATACTAGTTAGTTATTTCTAGAATTTGACCAACATATTATCCCAATTTTTAACTTTTTAGCATATAATTTTTGTCTCTTAATAATTGAAAAATTTTCTACTCAAAAAGAAATTTTTTTAAATCAATAAGTCATTTATTATTTGTCATCATTTATCTAGACTAAATATTAAAAAAATATTGCCAATGTACTTTTAGGTGTTTTCATTATTTCTTTTATTAAAATATTTATTTTTTGTTTCAGATTTATTTACGAATGGATTAAATCAAAATTACAACTTGAAAGTAAGTACTACATTATTACAGTATATTTTTGAATTTGAAAAAATTCAAACGACGAAAATTTTTCTTGCCAAAGTCGAGTTGTGAAGTCCGAAATTTATAGTTAGAATATTTTTTTCAAAAATAATAAACTTCCATATTACTTTTTTGTATTAAATGTCCAAATGCAAAAATATTACTTGAATATACCAAGTATTAATTACCAAGACTTTATGTTTAATTTTTAATTAAGGGCGCCATCCATTTTATTTTGTTGGTGACACCGGAAGATTAATCGACAACAAAAATAATTAAGAGGCAATGAAATTCAATATCAAGTGCCACATAAATTATATTTAAATTCGGAGTTAAGTGGAAAAAGATTTTAAGTTTTATGTATGTACCAACCATGTTTTAATAGCTCTTAAATTTTAATAATTTTGTCCTGATGATGGCAGTTATGCCGAAACAAGTCGCCGTTCCATCTTTTTCCACTTAACTACGATTTTAAATATAATATCCGTATTGTTGTATCTTTGTTCGTATTGTCTTTTTTTCTTGGGTAAAAACTCCTGTTGTTTACTTGAGTGTCCTCAGCCTTGTTATGGCTTCTTTGAGTATTATTGCTACTTGACTGAGGCCTCATTTTACTTTCCCGACCCACCATATGAGAAGGTGAACGAGGTAAAAAAAATTTTTTTGAGTTGAGAAGATTAAGACCATTTCCAAATGGAAGTCTGTCTGTCTGTCTGTCTGTCTGTCTGTCTGTCTGTCTGTGTGTATTATTCCACGATAGAAGCCACACGATTAATCCGATTAAGCTGAAATTTGGTATATGGATTTCGGTTATTCATCGGAAGAACCCATTAGTAGCGGATGTTCGGTCATAGAAAGTAAATAAACTAAATTAATTAATTATAATATAAATAAAAATCTGGATTAAAAATGTACGAATTTCAAAAACACATTTGGCAAAACAAGATACGGTACGATACACAAAATTTATTTTTATAATTCAAATCAAATTTTAGCAAAAGAGACGAAATCCAGTCACCCTTCTATTTTATGCGTTAATTAATTCGGAATAGAGGTGGGAAGTAACAAATAAAAATAACTTAAAATACCTGAAAAATATCACGTTACAATACCAAATTAACTATATAAATTTTTAAGATTCTAGAAAAAAGGATTTTTTTACTGATAGCGATTTGATTTTCTAATGTTAAAATTAATTTACAAATTGAATTAAATTACAATAAAATTTTTTTTACAGTTCGTTTTCTTTTTCGAAATCAAATTTACCACGTTCTCGAATAAGATAGTGGGTGGGGGAAAACGATGGAAATATCCATTTTGAGGTCACCTGAGATGATTAAGACCATTTCCAAATGGAAGTCTGTCTGTCTGTGTGTATTCTTCCACGATAGAGGCCACGCGTTGAATCCGATTGAGCTGAAATTTGGTATATGGGTTTTTGTTACCCGTCGGAAGAACCCATTAGTTTTTGTACGACATCTGTCAAACGGAAGTGTCACTTTAAAAAAAATGACAGATGTAACATGTCCCGGAATTTGACTTGCAATATGTCATTTGAAAGCTCTTGAAAAACTCTATTCAGAACAGTCAAAATTATTTCTCCAACTCATCTGTCAAAAATAAAAAAATGTCAAAATTTTAAACTTTAGCTTTAAATATCTGAAAAATTATTCGTGGATACTCGAAGGAAAAATTTTGGGGCGCCACAACCGATTTTTTTGTATATTTTTTGCGATTTTTTGAAAATTGTTGCTATTTTCTACGGCTTTTTGCAATTTTTTTTCGATTTTTTACGATTTTTTTTTACCGTTTTTGTTTGATATTTTTTTTGTAATTATTTGCGATTTAGTGCAAATCTTTCAATTTTTTTATTTATTTTTTACCATTTTTTTTGCAATATTTGCGATATCGTTAGCGTTTTTTGCGTTTGTTTTTTTTGCCTTTTCGCGTTTTTTTTCGGTTTTTTACATTTTTTTTTTGATTTTCTGGATATTTTCGTATTTACAATTTTTTTAAAAATATTTTTCCCAATACTTTCTGATTTTTTCACCTTTTTCTCGATTTTTTCCATTTTTTTTAAAATATGTTCTAATTGTTCTTTTTTTTCCTATTTCTGTTGTTTTCTGATTTTTTCTTGTTCCTCTGATTTATTTCAGTTCTGTCCAGTTTTTTCTTAAAAATTGTTTTCGGTTTTTTGGTTGCTTTTTTCCATTTTTTGCAATTTTTGTCCAATTATTTGCAGTTGCAATTGTTTTAAATTTTTTTTCGATTTTTCCACATATTTGAATTTTTTTTGCAATTTTTTATATTTAGATTTTTGCAATTTTTTTGGACTTTTGTTCCTTTTTTACAATTTTTTGAGCTTTTATTTTTTTGCGATATTTTTCGATTTTTCTACTGTTTTTTCCGATTTTTAGCGGTTTTCGCGGGTTTTTTTTACTTTTTTCTTAATTTTTTCTGTTTTTTCTATTTTTCACTATTTTTCCTGTGTAATTTCGAATTTTCCCTTTTTTTAATTTTTTCCTATTTTTCGGTGGTTTTTTCCTGTTTTTTCCTATTTTCTTGCTTTTTGTGTTTTTCCGATTTTTTCATATTTTTTCACATATTTCCTATTTTTCTCAAGTTTTTCCTATTTTTTCTGATTTTTCTTACTTTTTCTATTTTTGCTTTTTTTCGGTTTTTTACTTCTATTTTCCCGACCCACGACCAAGAAGGGAAAGTATTGTACACGTGCTAAAAAAATTTTCGAGATAAAAACGGAAATATCTATTTTCAGGACCCCTGAGATGATTAAGACCATTTCCAGATGTAAGTCTGTCTGTCTGTCTGTGTGTATTCTTCCACGATAGAAGCCACACGCTTAATCCGATTAAGCTTAAATTTCGTATATAGGTTTCGTTTATCCATCAGAAGAACCCATCAGTTTTTGTACGACATCTGTCAAACGGAAGTGTGACTGTCAAAAATGACAGAAGACAGTTAAACAGAGCAGTTAAATTTATTTCTTCAACTGTCACCTGTCAAAAATTAAAATAATCAAAATATGAAACCATTCGTCTCTTGATATTCGTCGGGAAACTTTTGGGGCGACACAACCGATTTTTTTTTAAAATCTTTGTGAACAATATTATTTTAAAAATTTATACTGGCAAACTGTATTTAAAGTTAATAGTTTTTTTGTGGCATACAAAAATTCCGATCAATCAATATTATTACTAATCGTCGTTGGATGCTATCACGTTGTATTGTGAATTGTGACTAAAGCCATAAATATGGCCGATAGCACACACACACACAGGTATGTTCGTTATGTTTTTTAATAGGTGTCGTTTGTATGCTTTAGAGAAGAAAATTCATTAGCAGGGTGCCTGAAAGCTTTTCTTAGACGTGTTGGTACTCACATCAACACGCAATTGTTCATCTATAATGGACATTTTTTAAGTGACTCTAAGAATACACATATTGAATATATATATAATTCAACTTTTGTAAATGCATTGTTCTTACTAATTTATTTTTTTATTTTAAACGATCATGATAATTTTTTAAATGGTTTCAATATCCTTCCTTATTTTTCTCATGAATTAGATTTCGTTAATAAAAGTCAGCAAATCACTTTCTTCAGGTATATATAATTGGAAAACCGTGCAGCGTGCAATTTTTCAGATATCATCAGCGTTTTATTTAACGTAAATCCTGTTGAGAATTATCACAATTAAGTGATTAAAAGAATATCATGGCAAGAAACGGCTCAACCAGCAGTTTTGCGTTGATTTATGCACACATTAAAATTCTGATTTCAGATTTGAATTCAGCACAAAAAGTTGTATTACGGAAAGATTGTGCCTATTAAGACAAAAAGGTTATAGAGGTCTGAAATTTTAAATTTTTTTCTTATTGGTGCAAAATGTAAAATTCTTATTTGAATTCAGCATAAAAAAAGAACCACAAATTGTATTATGAAAAGTTTGTACATGTTTAAATTCCATGCATTTGGTTTTAGTCACAGATACCAGAATACTGAATAAATTTCACTAACTTTTTTTTGTAACAAAGAAAAAGGATTAAACTACAATTTTGTCAATTTTTTTTTTTTAGAAAAAAACAGTTCCGTCAGAAAAAAATGTAAAGTTTGAACAAATTGTTAAGAATATTAAAAAAAAAAGAATTCGAGCAATCTATAGATTCATCTTTCCTTAATAGATTACAAAAAACAAATTGAAGATTATCCCTACTACTTAATTTGTAATTCTTTCGTTAGCTGACGTTCGTAGACTCTCGGTTCCGATCGGCTTGTCGTTATTTCAGGCACAGAGTCGGACTACAGAGCTAAATAAAATACCAATTCATTGAAATACAATTTATAATTCAAACGAAACCAAATCATTTTTAGAATTAGTTGTAATTTTTTTAGGAATGTACAGTTTGTCTTAAGGTTTATATAGTTTGTCTTAAAACGAGATTTTTCTGAAAAATTCTATAAAATGTATACAGTATGTCCCAATAATGAAAATTCTTATAATACAGTATGTCACAAAAATAAAAAATCTTATAAGGTGTATATACAGTATGTCAGTAAAGAAGCTACACCGGTTCCTCCGCATTCCCCATGTTAAATACCATAAGAAATCGCTTACGTCCATTCTTGCAAAATTACGTTAATGATATGTCATTCGTCATCGTCTTCAGGTCTGTCAGATACGTCAGTCTTCTGCTCTGTCAGCATCTTCTGATGGTATTGATGTGCTAGAAGACAAAGCAGACGTATCTGATAGAGCAAAAGACGATGACGAATAACCTTGGATTATCGCATTTTTGCCAGAATGGACCTTAGCGATTTGTTATGGGATTTAACATGGGGAATGAGAAGAAACCGATGCAGCTCCTTTACTTATGTCCCAAAAATAAAAATTCTACTAAAATATATATTGTAATGAATTTATATCTCTCAATTTGGGGTGAGTTCTATAAAATATAATAATAAACCTTAGAAAAGTTATCAAAATACAAAATATGTTATATTATGTTTATCGTGTATATTCTTCTTCTTTTTTTGTTTTCTTTTGATTTTAAACCTGGATAAAAGTCTTCACTCCTAATTGTCTTTAATATTAAATAACCATTTCTTACGTTCTTCTATTTATTGATATATTCCAATTACGCAAGTTATTAACCTTTTTTTACTTTTTACTTTAAATTTCTTCTTTAGTGGCTTAATTTTTTCTATTTTTACCTTTTTATATATTTTTTAATTATTTGATTTTATAAAATAAAATTCATCCTCTAATTGTTGCTATAGGTATATAACTTTCAATTTAATTTTTTTTACAGCATTCAAAATATTAATGACAATATATCAATTTTTTCTTCATCTGTTTTTTTTCTCTACCAGATTAAAATTTTCTAACTAGATTAATTAAAAAAATTTAAATCTTGTCCTTAACATTATTACTTTAAAAAAAATTTATATGATTTCCAAATTTTTTTTTTTTATTTTCATAATAATAATGAAATAATGATGTGCCCAAAAAAAATAAAAACAAGACTCTTTATATTCCACAATTGTTGATTTATAATAAATTTTATACCAATTACCATTAATAAATGCTTTAAAAAATCAAACCTTTTTTTAACAATAAACATTGTTTATAAAATTTAAAACTCATAAAAATTATTTCATTACAACATACACAGTATATCCCAAAAATAAAAAAAACTTGTTAGATGTATACAGTGTGGCTCAAGTTGAGTTTTTAGGAATACATTTTCTAAATGGTATGTAGATAAATTTCACTGGAATATTATACAGAAAATACAAACTAATTCATATTTCTTTTAAAGTAATAATTCAGTTCATATTAATGTCTATTACTGTATATTTTAATATTTTATAATCTAAAAATAGATTTAAATTCAACACAATATTATTCCGTCTTTCTCTCAAACTTTTTTCTGGCTAATTCAAAATACAGTTAACAAAAATAAAATACTTAAGCGACTGTTGCTATGTAAGCTTATCTTTCTCTTATATTATCCCATCATTATAAGAGACGAAAAATTTAGATATATTTCTTCCCGCTAAGATGATTAATTCAAGGCTATTTACATACCACGTCACATGTCTCCTACCAATAAAAAACCACCACCAACCCTCCTCTCCGTCAAAAATGAGAGCACACATACTCTCTCTCGCATCCAGACAGTGAATTAAGTTAGTCATGCATTTACTAGAGCAAAAAAATTTCTTCATATAAGTAAAATGGCGAGTAACTAACCGTACCCATAATGTTTTTTCTGATTTTTCATAATAAAAAATGTAAATAGTTTTTACAGTGAGTGAAGTGATTGAGTACAAATGAAATATTCGTCTTAGTAATTCTAGCTTGCCCATTCCAGCCTTGGCAATGCTAACTTGCGCATTCCCAACTATATCTAAAAAATAAAACTATGCCATTTTAAAAACCATAAATGATATTTTAATTTTGACACATTTTACTAAAAAACAAAATATAACATATCAATTTATTTTTCACATAAATATTTTCTATGCGACAAAACCAATTGAATTTAAATAATAATTTCGTAAACGGAAACAAATGAATATTATGTTTTAAAAATAATTTCCCACTTGTAGCGGTCGAGATACAAAAAAAAACACGAGTATAAAAACGTTAACGTAACCTTTGTTTTAGTCGTCATTACAATTCACTCGTTCCAGCTAATAAACATAATAGCTCGTAAATTTACTGGATCCTGTATTATGCTGGTAGTAAAAGGTTCAACAGAGAAATTACACCAAGAGAAAATGATACAGATAAAAAGTTGAAAGATGTTATCTCAGGTCATTGACAATGAGTGGTAATTTTAAAAAAGTTTAATCATAGCGTAGGTTAAATTATTTAATAAACGAATTTAAGTTCATTATAATAAGCAAACTACAATTTTTACAAGTGTTAAAAAATATATAAATAAAAAATTTGAAGTTATTCAACAACGAATTTTTTTCACCTAATACATACAAATGACACCTATTAAAAACCACATCGCATTCCTTGGTGTGTCATCGAACATATTTATGGCCAAAGAGTCACGACAACGTGATTGCAGCCAGTGTTACGAAGACGATGGGTTATTCATTGCCCCTCTAGGGGTCTTTTGCACAAACTCTGTTTAAATTATCGCATGCGATTATTTTTACGGGATCAATATGTACAGACTCTACACCTCATTGACTAAGATATGCGTGCCACTTTAATTTAGTCCGCACATCGCACTATCTATCTTATTTACTCATTATTAGTTGTATAAAGTGCCGCCAAGTGGGGTTTCGAAATACCAAAGGTAGCGCGAATATAATCTTGGAAGTTGATTTAGTACGTTGCATTACTAATATAAAATTTATATTCACTCCTAATGATGTACGCATAATAAAATTCGAAATGCTTCTACAAGACATTTTCTCACCGATCGCTCCTTTAATGTTAAAATTAATGGAACCCCATAAGGGCTGAATTTTATTCACCATCCATTAAAATTTTATTGGCTAGATCGTAGCATTTAAGTTTGAGATTTTACCTTAAACATTAAAATACTGTTGCTAAAGAAAGAAAATTGTGGATAGTACAAGTACACGGAAGACTTGGGGACAATTATTTTTAATAGCCAGACTTTATGCTAGTAGAGAGATGAAAAATATACAATCTGAGACAGAATTTGTGATTAACTTTTAGAAATTATAAGAGAAATATCTTTTCCTTTTAATATGAAACCATAATCCCCTATATTTCTACCGTAAATATTTATAATATTTGAAATTTATTTTCAAATTCATCAAAAATTTCTATTTACCCACCAATTTTTTTAACGAAATTAAAAAAAAGTTTTACATTTTATATGCCTCTAAACCAGATGGTATAATTTTTCACAATTAATAAAGAAAGATTTATTTAATAAAATCAAACTGGGTGCGGTTTAATTGCATTTGTGAATAATAAAGTTTGTAGAAATATTGTAGTCGAAATTAATTAGCATAGAAAAGTATAATTTAACAAAAAACAAGGAAAAATACATTTAGATATATCAAAATACACCAAGAAAAAAAATACAAACAAGGAGAAACATACTACGATTTTGAATTAAAAAATATATGCCAAGAAAAAAAATGCATTAAATACTGTAAAAAGTCTAAAAGAATACACTGAGAAAAAAAAAGTATAATTTGGTAAAATTTTAATTTATTTCTTTTACCAATTATTCAAATAATTTTTCGACTTTTTTAATTCCCTGGATTATATCTGATGCTCCTTTCGAAATAAAAAAAAGGTTACAATTTATATGTCTCTAAACCAGTTGGTATAATTTTTCACAATTAATAAAGATTTATTTAATAAAATCAAACTGGGTGCGGTTAAATTGCACTTGTGAATAATAGAGTTTGTAGCAATATTGTAGTCAAAATTAATTAGCATAGAAAAGTATAATTTAAATACACTAAGAAAAATAATACAAGGAGAAACATACTACGATTTTGCATTAAAAAATATATACCAAGAAAAAAAATACATGAAGTTCTGTAAAAATTCTAAAAGCATACACTGAGAAGAAAAAAGTATAATTTACTAAAATTTTAATGTATTTCTCTTACCAATTTCTCAAATAATTTTTCAACTTTTCTTAATTCTCTGGATTGTATTTGATGCTCCTTTCTAAAAAAAATTGTATGTATTGAGTTTTTATAAGGGAAAATTTTATAAAAATAGTTTAATTTATATGCCTCTACATGAGGTAGTTAAATTTGATTCACTTTAACATAAAAATATAATTCAATTCATTTCTACTTGTCTAGAGATGCATATCTCTACCACTGCATACGTTCTAGATTAATCCAAAATTACGTTAGAAGACATATTTCGATTCTTCTTAAAACTATTATTTCTTTCACTCTCATAGCTGCTTATTTATTAATTCATACAATAAAAAGCCGATTGACTTTCAGAAGTACTTGAGAGAAACCTTTCCACATATTTTAGTCGATCAGAATACCTAATCGACGTTGTTATATCTGGCTAAGCACCGAACAACCCGAAGGTGCACTTCAATAAAATTACATTGGCAACTGTCAGCCAATTTTGGTGACCTTGCGCCATCTTTTGGGGTGTAAAGTCAGGTCCGGTTTTGCTCAACTAATTTCTGCAGAGCAAGTATGTGTTTTCAAATAAATACAGGGAATTTTGAAAATGATATAAAACGCAGAAATAAAATACGTATTAGATTTATAGCGTACAAAGTTGGCAACAAGAAATAAAAGTGGCAACAGCGGAACTACACCCAAAAGTATGGCCGCTAGCGATGCGCAGATCAGATGCGCGAACTGTACCTGTCAGACGGATTGCACCTTCAGGGTGTTCGGTGGGCTAGTAACTTGTAGTGTTGTCAAATATACAACAATTGTGCCAACGTGACAGTGTCAGTGTCAGCTCTGGAGTGGGCCAAGAGCACTATTTAGTTCTATGACGTTTTGTTTTGTTATTGAATATATTTCTTGATCCGAGGATGGCCAGAAAATGATTTATTCCTAAAAAATCTCCGAAATGTTGGAAATTAGGCGCGATTGAAGTCGCGTCATCTGTTGTTCAAACAAAAAATGCAAGCCACTGCAGTCAAATGGAATTTGCTATTTTATGATGTCATAAACCATGTCCCTTTTTTTAGCCACGAGTCGAGAGGCACCATTGAGCACTAATTTATGACCAACTTCAGCACAGTCAAAAGTTTTTCCATAACAACACTGCCAGTAAGTTCAGTTGATCATTCTCACTTAAAGAAAGATGTATTCCGTGAAGAGTCAAAATGCCTCGAAAGAATGCCGTTACGTAACTTTACTTCAGTTCATCAAAAACTCTAAAACAGAGATTTTCTCTAAATAAATGCGTGCTGAAGGCACCAATAAGAAGTAAATTTTCTAAGGTTCAAAAATATAAATTGTACAAAAGTTATTCCATAAAAAATATCTAAATATGTACCCTTTGTTGTTTTAATACAAATAAACGAGCATATAAAAGCTCTCTAAAATTTAAAGTTATCTATTTATTTAAAAACTAGTTTCACGGTTAATCTTTAAAAAGCTGCGTGGTCCTTCAAATCGTTTCAGGTCCAATTTAAAATTAACAAACTGTAATTCATGGCTGTTAAAACCACGAAGAATTACACGAGGTGTTATAATTTCTCGTTGTTTGGTACTTAGTTTAATAACATTAAACTGGGTGCGGTTTAATTGCACTCATGTTTATTAAACTTGGTAGCAATATCTTAGGATAGAGAAGTATAATTTTTTTATCGTTCTTTTTTAAATCCCAAAGGTAATCCATATCTTAAATGTGTTGGGAAATAAAGCACAAAGTTAGGAACCATAAGATTGTAATATCTGAGTAAAAGGAGGCAACTAGTTTCGGTCACCGACCATCATCAGGTCCATAGATACCAACAAAGAAATGGATACAATTAAAAATACAAAACTTGAAATTATTAAGTACTTCAACAAGGAGAAAAGTTATTTATTTGTTCACATATGTGACACCCGCTAAGGGTAGTAAAAAAAATAAAAAAAGGTTACATGGTACTTGAAAAAGATTATTTATGAGACAATAAACATTAGCATTAAATTCTTACACTAAATACAGTTACTCCGAAGAGCACCTATTGGGGGGATCAGCGCCCGGAAAAAAAATATTAAATGAAAATTGCCACCATACATGGGGAGGGGCGAAACGAAAAAGACCACAAGGTGGTCATTGGATTTTTGAATTATAAAATAATGCCCCAAACTAAGGAAGTTGTGGAGAAACTCACCACGTAGCACCGAAAATTCTCACCGGCAATTACTGAAAGTGATATTACCGGTGATAGATAAAGTATTACCCTATAATAATGTGTCTATTACGTACCTAAACAGAAACTTATTTATACATTATTATAACTCATTTATAAATTGTAAAAACAGAAAGTAGATTACGATAAACTATTTTCTTCTACTATTTACGATTTTAATGGTACGTATTTTTCTACTTACCTCACAAACTGCACTTAAGGGCAAAATAATCTTTTCGACACCTTTTCCCCGTTGGAATTAATCAACTGATTTCAATATAATTCTGAAAATATCGCGACATTTTTTTAAATGCCTAAATGTCAAATGTGTCAACATGAAAACTGACATAAAATTTGATCTGACTGTTGAAGTTATCGAAGACATTCACTTTAGATACAAATTGTCTGTCCCATTTGGTTTATATATAATACTAAGACAAGCGATACTGATGACGTGGGGATCAGGGGTCACTGAACAAACTTTAATGATGGTTCCGTAACATAAGTGTAGAGAGTTCAAATTTACAAAAAAGTTTTTTAAAAAAGAAGAAAAATTAAATATTGTACGAGTTAATTTAAATGAAAACACTTGATTCGGTACAGGCAAGCTAAGAAAGAAGAAGACTAAGAATCGGGAAGAGGAGGTTGACAAGTGACAAGTGGGAAGAAAAAGAAAGGTTAAGAATCAAATTTGTAAATATAAACAAAGCGCCCAGGAGATACAGGAACTGTAAATTTAGAGGAAAGTGGGGAGAAGCAAAGAAAGAAACAAACAAGGGGAAACGATGAAATTAGTAATTTTGGGAAGGCAAGGTTACAAAGGTAAAAATGTACATCAAAAGGAAATAAAAATTAAATACAGTATCTGAAATTGTCTGATAAGGAAATGTGGTTCTCTAGTGGTTCGTTAAAGACAAATGACATTAGGATTGTGGAGACAATAGTTAATTTCATACATCTTAAGTAGGTTTAGCCTAGTGCTTTTGTGCCATTCACGAAGATGTTTGATGTCTGCAAAAGAGGAAGAATGTTTGAAAGGAAAAATGTGATTAACAAATGAGGAAGGAGTGTTTCTAATGTTATTTTTTCACTAAGTGAAGGTATAAGATAATTTAAATTATTAAATTTAATTAGGTGTTCTTCTTACTTGTTTTATACATAAATAACTACCAGCATAAAAATGTACTTATAAGTTATAGACAATTGAAAATTGCACTTTTTCAACTTTAAGTGATTGCTCCGGCCAAACAACATAAAATCCGATAAAACGGCTTACATGTCCGTATCTTAACTTTTAAAGTACCATACGAAAAAAGATACAAGGTTATCAAAAGTACGCAAACTGTGAGTACCCTGTGTATTATCGATGAGTGGGTGGAGCGTAGCTGTTTCCCTATTTGAGTATATTGCTTCTTTTGATCTATCTGAATCACATCTATCATATGTGTTCCATTAGGTTAATGGAAGAAGCTTTTGACTGAGGTTTTTTAGCTCCAACAGAGTTCTTGATCTGCTGTACTTCACATGAATGTCCCATGGAGTGTGAGCTATAGTGGATTTAGATAGCTTAAAATGAAAATTCTCGTATAACTACAACTATTTTGTTGTTGGAAATATTGATGATCTACATATCTCATTTTGACTCTCTGGACATTTATGCTCTAAAATTACTATCATTAATAACTGGTAGTAAGTTTGCTTATGAAATGTCGAAAATAGTAAAATTCTATCCAAAATTATAACATATTAAATATTTTTTTAAAAAAACTCACATTATTATGTACAGCATTATACGCACTGCTAAACGAAATTTCACTCATACTCGTATGTCTGATGATGCAGTCACGAGACGATGAGGACGTGATTGCATCCAGTGTTACAAGTCATGAATGTTGCGATAAAACCTCTTCGGGGCCCTAATTGGTACCATTAAACTATTAAAACCAATTTGTGAGGGTAACAAAATCGTAGCTTCATCGGTACTCTCTGGTTGATTTATTTTTGAACAGGATCGGAGTAGACGGTACTGAATTTTGAAAATTTCTAATTTAGTTTAATCTATTTTATAGATAGATAAACGTTTTAATTAAAATATTGATATAGTGACATTTAACAAGTAATAAAAATTTTATATATAATTTTTATATTAAAAAAATTAAAATATACATAATTATAATCATTATTTGTCTAATAAATTTTGAAACAAAAATGCACACAAAACAATTTTTTTCTATAATGCATTTTAAAATTAGATTTTTTATTACTGGATTAAATATAATTTCTAGGTCACTAATAATCAATAATACTATTAATTTAATTTTTTTTTACCTTGATTAATTTTTGAAATATAACGAAATATTTGAGCTTATCCAAAAAAATACATATTTTATTTAACAATTTTAATATACTTTGTGCAAATGACATCAGATCGATGAATATCCAATACGACTCTGTTCTTAAAGAATCTTCGCAACAAATTTTGTACATGCGAACTATTTGAACATCTGTTCGGGCGGTTTTTTGTTACCTTTTAGTTGGTAGCTGATGGTAATTTTAACTGGTCGTTAATACGATCTTTCCCAGAAAGATGGCAGATAGCTTTTGAAAGTCTGCGAACACGATCTTGATATTATGATGAATATTAAAATGAAAATTTACTATAATTGTTATAATACTGACATTGATTTTTTGTCACTTAAAAATATTATTAATTAATTAACCAAATCCAGCAGTGTTTGAATCTACATACTATAAATCAAATTTAAGAATATAATTAATTATGGAACACAATATTTATTTTTATTATATGAAATTTAAAGTTATCATGTAGGCAACTACTAAAATATTAACAATAAGCTACGCCCAGTAATTTTAACCCACTCATTTAAACACATAATAAACAACAATACAATACAAATTACTAGTTACATTATTTTGATCACGTTGATTTTGTGTTACTTATAATTAACCTTAATTTTAAAAACAATTCAGATATTTCAGTTCGGTTAGGTTCGACCCATCAATTATTTGTAGAAAAAAAACCGAGGGAATCAAATAATTATTCACTTTAAGATTCTAACTTCAGGAGTGTTTTACTCCCGGAGTATTGTAGATTACTCTTCAGAGATAGTTAAGATTGGTGTGCAAAAGTGTATAGTTATAGTTCTTTTCAGCGTTTTTGAACCATCACTGAAATAATATAAGTTTTTTCATTATACCATCTCCCTTAGTGACATTCGTATATGAAACCGGGTCTACACCAAAGCAACAAGACAAAAACAAAACAGCAACAAGATGTTGTCCAACATGTTTGAAATAAAAAGGAAACATTTAAGCAACTGTTTTGTCTTGTTGGTGTTTTTAGCAACTTTTTAATCTCCCGTCGCCTGTCGGGCAACTATGTTAATCTAGTGTGTACGCGCTCGACAACAAAGAAATAAAAATCAATTTGTGTTTTAGTTTTTGAGTAGTTGTGCAGTAAAATGGCTACTGAAAACGTGAAGTGGACAATGAACTTATCCAGTAGGAACGAATTTATTGGTTTTATATTAATGAATGAATAGCTTATAGAACCTAGTAACTTATGTTGATTTTCATTGATCTTATAATATTCATTAATCAATAAAAATCAATGAAAAGTAATTAATATATTTTGAAAGTGGCGCTGCTTTTTGACCAATAATTAACGTTTTACTTTCTACAGCATTGCCAAGATTGTAGCTTTGTTCATTTGTAGAAAAATTTGACATACTTCTTTCCTTCTTTTAATCATAACAAATGAGAAAACGAGAGTTGCCAGTGTTATCGATATGACAACATAGGCAAATATAATCTGTTTCAATTGGGCCACGTCACGAGCCACTATAGCCCCGATATTCAAATTTTAAGAATTAATTACAGCCGCAGGATCGGTTCAGAAAGGCTGGACCAGGTGCAATGTGTTACGGTAGGCCAAAATTATAACATAAAAATATAAAAAAAAAATCACTGGATGGGTCCATTGAAAACACTTGTAAATTAATTGAACTTAATAGAGAAGCATCACCAGTATCAGAGAGAACGAAAAAATTACCAGTTATTGAAGAAATCCGGAGCTGGCAAAATTTTTGTTTCCAACTGGTTTGGTTACAAAGTAATGAGCATTTTAAAAGACAAAAACAAACCCAGATCAAGTGAAAATGTAGGAGGATTATCGAATATACAAATAGCAATATCATCTTTTCGTAAATCTTCCAATAATTCTTCAACACAATTTCTTGGTCGGTTCTTTCAGGTCAATACAAAAATTGACAAAAATAGAAAAGACCGGACAAATTGTATAACTGTTGGTTTTTAGAATTTTCGAAGAAAAAAAACTTTTATAAAACGGTTTGATAAGGGTATATGAGGGATAAATAAACGGAAAAAGGCAATCGATTCACCACCGTTAAAAACCCCAAAAATTATATTAATCTTTGACCTATTTTTACTTTTAGGCTACTTACCTATACTGTAATATACCGGATATAAATGAGTCATGGGCCACCCCTATAACTATTAACGGGTTAATAGATTTAGATCAAATTTTGAGCGATTATAATAGAGCTATTTTTCAATTTTTTAAAAATAAAAATCCAATATGGCCGCCATCCGGTTTGACCGGAAATGACATGAAAATTTGAAATTCAAATGGAATACCCGGTATATTTCTACATATTTGGGTTCTACGACTTCAAATACGTACAGATCGATTGTTAAATGTCACTTAAAACGCCATTTTTTTGTTTTTTTTTTTAATTTTTTATCTATCCTAGGTGGTAATGTTTTGGTCTAAATTCGTTGTAATCCAACTAAAATTATCTAAATTTTGTTAATTATTTATTTTTGTTACTTAATAATTATTTATATTCTCCTTTATTTGAGAGACAAAAGAATTGTTATGTACATCATTTTAATGGTAATTAAATGAACAATTTTTAATGCCGGATTGCCCATCTATATTACATTTAAAAAATTGAGTTTTAGTTAAAAAACTGGATTTTGCTGAATTAAATGTTTAATAAAAGTAACAAAAATATATAATTGACAAAATTGAGACTTTTTGGGCAATTCTAGTTTAATTATAAGTAATTTAGACCAAATCCTCACCATCTAGATTGGATTAAAAAAAATCAAAAATAAAATAAAAATGGCGTCTTAAGTGACATTTGACAGTTGATGTGTATTGGAATTTCCAATTTTTATGTCATTTTCGGTCAAACCAGATATCGGCCATATTGGATTTTAATCGGCCCAAATTTCGTATAAATCTATTTGCCTATTTAGGAATAAGGTATATTTTCGTAACTTAAAATTTTCAAATACTCGAAATTACGACAAAAATATTACCGTTTTTCATTTGTTTCTAAATTAAATTAATCTATACTTACAGATTCCTAATTATTTTGTTCATTTAAATTTATAATAAATATTTTTTTGTTTCAGATTAGAAGGATTAAATGATTTGCAGCTATAAAGTAAGTATCTAATATAGTTATCGGTAATTGATTTTAAATTATGAAAATATGTATCTTCAAGACCAGTTTGAATTAAAATGTTTTATTAAAAACACAAATACTAACTCCAAACCTCAGAAGCAAAAAAAAAATCTCTAACAAAGTTTACTGGCCGATTTGGTAATACATCCTGTGTATGAACGTAGGGGGCCATGATAGATAGGTGACGTCATCCCTATATCCACTAAGCCGTGTCGAAGGGGGATATGTTGTCAATTAGGTAACCTTGGGACCCCCGCGCATCATCGCTGTTTTCCCTCCCGCGCAACCATGATCGAATACATTGCAACGCTGCTTGGCGTCCATTTTGATTGCAATTTTAACCCTCTAGTATTCGATTTCACCCCCACCGGTTTAGGACAAGGAATTATCGGGAAATTACCTCCCGATTTAAGAACAACTGAAACTCTAATCGCGTTTAATTGAAACTGAAATTGGGATTTTTTTTAATGATAGCGGGGTTCCCTCTACTTAATTTTTATACACGATAACACACAGCTTAATAAATTTCTATTTAAATATTAATTATTTACCATATCCATAAATTTTTTTTAACACAACGTTTCGTGTTTGTAGGATCACGCTCAACTATTTTTTTTTAAATGCGGACCTGTACTTTTTAATTTCCCATATTTTTTCTTTATACTCAACATGTATAACACTTAATATATTTTTTTAGATATTTACATTGAATTCTGCTATAGGAATATTTCTTAGTATAGTCCTGTTTCATTTTCACTGCAAATATTTATTTTGAAAGTATACCTACGTCCTAAAAAAGTTTTAATTTCTATTAGATATCTGGATAAAAAAAATGGGGATTTCAAAAATCAAAAATTGAAAGTATGCAGGTCTTTATTCAAAAAAAAGTAGTTGAAGGTGACTATTTAAAGACGAAACGTTGTTTAGAAAAAGTGGATACGCTACCATGTTAAACTGTATTTAGCTTTCAATAAAATAGTATATTACGTAACAAGAGTTGTAAGTATAGACCATTACGAAAAAAGTGAAAAAGTTTACGCACGAAGCCGCGTAGCGACGAGTGCGTACTTTTCAGGAGTGCGTAGTGGACTTACAACTCGAGTTACACACCGTATTTTTTCTACGCCGTTAAATAAAACTTGGAGCTAAGCTACTTACATTTTATTATTCGCGTAAAAAGTATTGCCTACATTTAGGGGCAACATAATTTATTCAAATTAGATGTCGTAATAAGTATTGAATACATTTAGGGGCAACATACTTTCAATTCGAATTTGTTTTTTAATAAAAATACATTGTTTTCTGTTTTTTACTGAATTACAATATGTAAATAGACAAGATAACATAATACATAAATAATAACTAGACTGCAATTTGAATAAAGCATGAAATTTAATTTGTCTTATCAAAACGCACATGTGCGTTATGAGTTTAAATGTCACTTACAAGGATTATTAACAGTGCGATTTTTGACGTTTACTGACATAGACATAGAAAAAAGCCTTTTTCTATCATTGAAAATTAAAGTGATATTAAATAAAACGAAAATCGTCAATTTTAGTTTAATATATCAAAAATCGAGATTTATATTTCAGTTTTGAAAAATCCGATCAATTCGTCTTAAAAATACGCATATATTGTCCTATTTAATCAGCTTTGCATCTATAACGATTTATGCGGATATAAGTCATAAAGAAAAACCATTTTTCAAAAGATTTTTCGTAAATAAAAACAAACATTTTCGCGTTTTAATAATTTTTATTGAAAATCCATTACTAAAAATCCATCAATAAGTTAAATTGTTTTTTTTACATATAAGAAATTGGTAATTAATTTTAGATATATTTCCTGATTTTTTTAAAAATATGGAGAATTGTTTGGAATATATCAATTTTATGGCATATTGATTTGAAAAATTAAGATAAGACCACAGGAAATTTGACCTTGAAATATTTGTTCCGATTACAATCGTCTGTCTGGAAATTACAATAAATTTGTAAAACTTACTCGATTGGGAAAATGCTCAGTTATTACAATGATGGCCTACACCAGCATAAAAATAGATTCGACTTTCGACTTAAACAAAATTTTTAACACAATAAAAATGTCAAATAAAATTTAATAATTGAATATTTTTAATAATTAAATGAAAAAATTATCAAAAAAATGGTCCAGCAACCATAGACTAATTAGAAAAAATACAGGTATAAAGATTTATAAATTATCCAAGTTATTACAAAATAATTATATTAATATAATATTTACTAGATAGTAAATTAACAAACAAAATTTGTTATCAATTACCTGAGAAATTAAGTAATTCATACCAAATTCATACCAAAGATCACCATGGAAATGGCTCCGTAGGACTTGCGAACGTGGGCTTTGCGAACAGAAGCTTTTTTGTGGGCTTTGCGAACACGCATACCTGAAATTAATCTAAGCGCTGATCATCGGTGGGCTTTGCGAACACGCTTAAAATTAGATGTATAAAACTATTAATAATCAATAAAATGATTTTTGATAAATATAAATATTGTTGAAATAATTTTTTGATTATCCTAACAGCTTTTTTCCAGCGGACACATGTACCCTATAAATATTAAAATAAAGCCGGCACAAATTAAACTTAATAAAAAAATTACCTGCAGTGTTCGCAAACCCCACGGTCCCCATAAGCTGACCGAGGGTATGCCAGGTATATGTTCGCAAATCCCATGGTTGGCAAAACCCACGCCATCATTGAAATGGTACGTGTAAACTTTTTAATAAATAATTTTTGTTAAATAAATAAATACTAGTAGTAAATCTGTTCTCTAAACGATTTTTTATAAATTAGTAAATATCCATTTTATAAATGTAACACGAACTACCTTGGATCCATAATTAACGTCGAAAAATTCTATAATAAACGTTCATATCGTTTATTAATAGGGCGAGAAGCAATTGACTTCAAAACAATTAGGACCCTTTAATAGTAGGTAATTATCATAAAATTAGAACCCCTTTTTGGTATTGAGAATTCACAAACTAAACGAACAATGTTCACTATAATTAAGCCGTAAGCATAGTTTACTTAATGAAGTCCTCGCTTTTGGATAAATAATAATTAACTACAAAAGAAAAATTAATAAAAGCTTTAACGATGTAATTTAATAGGGAAAAAAATCACAATATATATTTAGGAATCCATGACGTATAGTAACGCAACAGTTCGTAACCCCACAAATGATAACGGACAATTCGTAATGGCGTCAATTCGTAACGACGACACTTCGTAACTATAAATCTTCGTAACGGTATAATTCGTAACGCCAACATTTAGTTTTTTTTTAGCAAGTTTAGCATTATAGTTTAAGGGCTGGCTCCCGAACATTGAGTGGTCAATCTGCTCAGGAAGATTAAAGCAGGGGCGGGCGATCAAAAATGATAAATTTGATAAAAATAATGATAAACCTCGCAAGTATTTCTTATTACAAAAGGCGGAAAATTATTGGCAGACGATTTCGTTAAAGAAAAATTGCCGGCAGACTGCAACAAAGTGGCCTTAATATATGTGACAAAAAAAGGATAAACCTCATGATTAAAAATTATTGGAAATAATTAGAGAGTTGTAAACTAAACTCTATGCTGAATGGCAGATAAAAAAACAGAAGACAACAAATAATATTTATGAAGGCAAAAGAAATACTGGTCTGCCTGCTATCTTCCGTTTTTTTGTCTGTCATTCAGCATACACCTAACCTAACAACTCAGTAATTATTTCCAATAATTTTTAATCATGAGGTTTATACTTTTTTTGGCAAATTTATTAAGGCCAGTTTGTTGCAGTCTACCAGCCCTTTATCTTTCACGAAATTGTCTGCCAATAATTTTTATCCGTGAGTTTTATAATATTTTTTTATTAAATTTATCATTTTTGATTGCCCGCTCCTGATTTAATCTTCCTGAGCGCGCTGGCAGATTTTCTACTCAATGTTTGGGAGAGCTAATGAAACCTCTCTAGCTATAAATATTGCATGTACCTTATACCTCGTATTATTATGTTGCCAACTTACTTTTTTTACATATTTCACACATATTTTTGCATATATTTTTGTTAATATGACAACTTAAAAAATTTGTTTTTTTTTTAATTTTTTATCCTGAATTAGTAGTGTAACAACAATACGAGCACAGCCTGAGGAAATTAGCTATGATGCATGGAGTAACGTCACAATTTCCCTAGATCTGGGAAAAAAAGTTTACTGGTCATCTTATAGATAGATGCCGCTGCGAGCAATGTGACGTAGAATAATTACATATATAAAAATCATGCGCAGAATAAACGCCAAAAGGACCTCAGCTTCTATTTCCATTACCATTGGTCCAAATTGAACGCGGAAAACGGCGCTATATTTGAAATTTGACTTAGAATAACTATGCGCTCTTTTATTTGTTTATATTTAAAACGTTGCGGGATTCTTTGACCACTTTCATATTACAAATAATATGTATATTTTAAAGTTACTTCTGCAAAAAATCCATCAAGAAATTTCCACATTGTGGGATCACATTGAAATAAAGATTCCATATGTTGGGAGGAAAAGCTGGATCTCGCCTACGACCATTTCTCAATTCACGACCTCAAAGTACTGCAAAAAATCTTCAATAGTTCAGAAATTTATACAACTAAAAATATACATTTCTGAAAAATCCTTGAAAAGTCCTTAACAAATTCTTAAAAAATCCATGAATACTACTTGAAAAACAATTTTTAATAATTTTGAAAACGCCCTAAAAATTACAGTCATGAAAAATCTTTGAAAGATATCTGAAAAATCTTTAACAAATTCTTATAAAATTCTTAAAATATTCTGAAAAAATCCTTGAATACTACTTGAAAAACAATTTTTAATAATTTTGAAAACGCCTTAAAAATTACAGTCATGAAAAATCTTTGAAAGATATCTGAAAAATCTTTAACAAATTCTTATAAAATTCTTAAAATATTGTAAAAAAACCTCGAATACTACTTGTAAAACAATTTTTAACAATTTTGAAAATTCCTAAAAATTAAAGTTATGAAAAATCTTTGAAACCTGCCTGAAAAATTGTTAACAAATCCCTGAAAAGTTCTTGAAAAGTCCTTAACAGATTCTTATAAAATCCTTAAAATATTCTGAAAAAAACCTTGAATACTAGTTCATCAAATTTAGAAAAAAATTCCCGCGACTTGTAAATATGGATCAGTTATTTCTTCTATAGGGAGTAATATTATTAACGCATATTGCAACATTTTCTACGTTAGAATTAAACTTACATTTTAAACCAATTTACCCTAGCTTCTGGATCACTGATATATTTGAAATGGAAAAAAACATACTTTTGTTTCAATTCCGTGAAATCCAGATTGAAAAGCACTGATTGCTGCCTTTTCAAAATAAAACAATCAAGAATCGGAATTTAAATTTGGAAATCGAATTTTTAAGTTACGTAATAATTTTGATAACTTTCTTCAGTCTTATTTGGTAATAATGCAAAAATGCCAGGAAATGCTATACCATGAAGTTGAACGTGGATAGTATAAAGTTGGAAAAATATTTCAGGTACAACTTTGAAAGATCCATCGGCTAACCAATTTTGATGTGTCAGTAACAAGTATAATAACTGTTCATGTCCAAATATTAATATTCTATTAGGATCATCAGATCCATTATCATGTAATAGCAAGTTGTTGTCTTGTAATATATTTTTTTTATTCGGGTTCGGTGAACTTAAACACTTAGTATAACTATAACTAATTTATTTACAGTAAAAACACAACTTATATTTATATTAAACACAACTAACAATATTAATTTACAATATATATATATTAATATACTTACAACGACTGGTCTCGAGACATCTGGAATGGTGACGTCACGATTGCTCGAAGATTCTCTGTAATTCCAGAGTGTGGTGTGCGCGGTGTGTCCACAGGGTCGGCCTAGTTACAGTATTTTTCAGGAAGTAGAAAATTCATGTTGTTTGGAGTAGCAGATACAAAATTTGTTTCTCTCTGTCTTTTTTGGCAGTAGTAATTTAACACCCTCGTTTGCTTCAAGAAGTTTTGTACTATAGACAATTTTAGATGTTGCTCCAGGATTTTTTATATTTGTATTCATCTCATTTACGATTTTTCTTGCATCTGCTGCGAAAGGTTGTACAATATGTTACCTGATTTTGAACAAACTCGAAATTTTGGTATATAAGATTATGTTTTCCACGCGAACTAAGACCATACTAAGTTTATTTGCCATAATAACCAATCACAAGTGGGGAATTTCTAAAGATGGTTATGGACTTCACTAAATACTTTATTATTAATTTAGCTATATGGAAATTTAAAGGACAAACTTTAATTATATTTCCTGTCATTTATTTTAAGACATAATTTTTTAAATTTTATTTTCCACAAAATATGAAATAAGTTAAAAATGTTTATCCTCATGTTGGTCCGTTAAGTTGATAAACGTAATTTTAATTGCAACTGTAATAAAAATTGTCCACGTTAACAAAAATAAACAAAATACTTCTATTTTGGCGTTACGAATTATACCGTTACGAAGAGTTGTAGTTACGAAATGTCGATTTGTGGGGTTACGAACTGTTTCGTTACGATATGTCTCATCTCTATATGTAATGCTAATTAAATTTCCAAAATACAGCGAATTTATTATAAATGCGTTTTCATGACACTGCGGTTCTATATTTTTTTAATAGTCTGATATCTTTATATATAAACTAATAAAAGCTGTTTTCGAATGAAGGTCAGAAAGAGTTGTTAATTTCTATTTTTATAATGCTAAGTACTTGACCTTGCTTCTGATAACTTTATATTAATTAGCGTATTGGAAAATATTAATAATAAAAATATCACACATTTATACAACTTACAAATATAATTGGTGTCTCAAATTCGTTTAATATTAATTATTATTTTTCATATTTATTGTTTTTTTAATAATTTAAAGGCATGTCAATAATTGCTAATTGGAAACAAATTTCACAACATTGATCTGACAATTTCTCCTTTACTCCCGTTTACGACACGCCAAATGAAGCATAAATTAGTAAGTCCCCCGAAGAGCACTAATCCTTGGTAAATTGTGTTTTGGCCTTCGCAGGGAGATGTATTGTTTGTTTGAAACGTCACGTTGTTAAGTTGGGTTGATTTTGTATATATCAACTAGAGGTGGAAGTTAATTCACTCTTTGTAACGGTTACATGAAAATTTGATATTATTAATTAATTTGCAAAAAATGTTCACTTATTGGCCACACTTAATTTGGAAATTAAAACGATTCAAATCCAAAAAATATTTATTTTATTTTGAAAATTAACGAAACAAAAATAATATCAAGTTGTCTGCTATCCAAAATGCAATCTAGATGTATTTTTAAGTTCGTCCCTGATTTACTTTAGTGGAAAATGGTTAGATTTTTTTTATTTAATGAGGTAAATATTAACTTCAATTTCTTTTTCTGGCACTTTCCGATTTTTTTTTGATTTTTCCGATTTTTTTTATTTTTTCGATATGTCAAATAACGACAGAAGCTCTATGTCACGGAATTTGTCTTGCAATATGTCATTTTTGAAAGATCTTGAAAATCTATATTCAAGATTATTTTTTCAACTGTCACCTGCCAAAAATAAAAAAATAAAGTTTGAATCTTTTAATATTAAATATCACGAAAAAATATTCGTCCACTCTGGTCGGGAAACTTTTAGGGCGATACAACCGTTTTTTATATTTTCTTTGATTTTTCTTTACTTTTTTTCCGATTTTCACTAGGTTTTTAAATATTTATTCATTGATAAATAACTTTTTAATCGATAAGTAAATATTAAAAAGTCTTCAACTATCTGAATCGACCACTTTGTATTAATAATTGTCCATTAAAAAATGCAATATAACCAGTCATTAGATATAAATAAATAAAAAAAAAACTTCATCGATTTCTCAAGGTTCATATCCGTCAATGCTCCTTTCAACTTCTTAATCAGAAGTGAATTGCGTCTACTTAATGAGATTTAAACGATAACAACAAAAATTATTGCTCCAATCAAATCCTGTAATTAAATTAACTAGTTGAATGGGTGTTGCCTTTATATTTAATATTATACTTAGTTATACCGAGTGATACATACATTAGTACAAATGATGTAAAAATGTATTAATTTCAAATAAATGACCAACCTAAAATAAATTCTTTAATATACATTAAGATAATGCTAAAAGCATGGAGATATATTTACATCCTTTTTGGATTAAAAAAATAAAATGAGGATAAAACTGCAGAAGAAACAAATTCATAAAAGAAAAGAGTTCCAGAAGTGAATATTTCTTCCTCTTTAAATTTTTTTTTAAATTTTCCGTAATTTTTGGGATATTTGTAAAATCTTTTTACAACAAAAAACGTCAATAAAGAAGTTTCACGATACGTGTTAAAATAATTGTGGCGTCACCTATTAGTAGATATCTAAACTAATGTTTAGTAGTTTTCTGTTTCTTATTAAATGTATATTGATTTTTTTTTAATTTTTACATAGGTCAGAACTTGGAAATTACTAATCGAAAAGTTTGAATAGATAAAATAGAAGGAAAATTATATTCTGTTTTTATAGTAGATTTAAGTGGTTTAATTCAGAGACTTGTTTTTATGTTTGAAATTATTTTTTAGCAGACTGTATATTAATTCATTTAAAAAAAGGAAATATTCTTATAGATTTTGTTAAATATAAAATTATATGAAAAATGTTTATTAATTAAAAAAATTCGTAATTCAAAATAGGAAAAATGGGTAAAATGGAAAAAAGCATTAAAAATAGTAAAAAAAGGAAAAAACAGAAACAAATAGGGAAAAATAGAAAAACGGAAAAATAGAGAAAAAAGTAAAAAAGCGCAACAAATACTCGAAAAATATTGCAAAAAATCGGAAAAAAATCAATGAAAATCGTACAAAAAGCGCAAAAAAAAAACGAAATAAAATCTCAAAAAATCTCATATAAAATTCATGAAGTCGCAGAAAATAGCAAAAAAATTAAAAAGAAAAATGGGAAAAAAATGCAAATACAAATAATGGGAAAAAATTACAAAAAGAGCAAAAAATCGGAAAAAATCAAAAAACCACCAAAAAACCGAAAACAATTGTAACCATCTAGAAAATAAAAAAAACGAAAAAATTCGAAAGAATTGAAATAAATAGAAAAAAATCAGAGAAATAAGAAAGAATTAGATAAAAACCCAGAAAACAAAAGAAATAAAAACAAAAACAGAACAGAGAGAAATAATGAAGAAAAACTAGAAAAAAAATTGGAAAAAATAAAAAGTCAGCAAAAGAATTGAGTAATGATAATAAAAAACGAGAAAAAATCGGAAAACAAAAGAATATAAAAAACAGAACAATGAGAAAAATAATTAGGAAAAATTTTTAAAAAAATCAGAACAAACTGAAAAATCGGAAAAAATCGAAAAAAAATAGAAGTTGAAAAAACAAAGAAATTTGGAAAAAAATGAAAAGCGAAATAGTACAAATTCGGAAAAAACCGAGAAAATAAAAAAAAAGCAAACAACCGTTGAAATCGCAAAAAATGAAAAAAAAGTCGCTACAAACGATAGAAATCTATAAAATATCGAAAAAAAAAATGCAAAAAGATTTGAAGGATTTTAAATAAATCGCAAATAATTACAAACAAATCTCAAACAAAAACGGTAAAAAAAGCGCAAAAAATCGAAACATAATACCAAAAAAATCGCAAAGCAAACCGCAAAAAATTACAAAAATGAAAATAGTAAATGTTGAAAAAATCAGAAAATTTTGGAAAAAAATGAACAACGAAATTTTACAATACGAAAAATAACGAGAAAATACAAAAGCAAACAAACCGCTGAAGTTGCAAAAGGAAATCGAAAAATGTCGCAAAGCATTAAAAAAAAAATTAAAAATTTGAAAGAAATCGCAAATAATTACAAAAAAATCTCAAACAAAAACGGAAAAAATCACAAAAATTTTTAAACTCCTAAAAAATCGAAAAAAATTGTAAACGCCCAAAAAATCGGAAAAAAATGCAACAATAAACGCCAAAAATGGTAAAAAATTGCAAAAAAATCAACCAAAAAACTGAAAACAATTGTAACCATCTAAAAAAAATTTAAGAAAAAATGAAAAAATTTGGAAGATTTTGAATAAATCGGAAAAACAAAGGAATAAAAAAAATCAGCAAAAATTGAAAGAAAAGAGAAAAAAAAACATAATGAGAAAAAAAGATGAAGCATTAGAAATAGTCGAAAAAATAAAAAATAGGGAAATATAGTCAAAAACAGAAAAAATAGAAAAAAAAACATTAAAAAAATAGTAAAACAACAGGAGAAACAGGAAAAAGTAGAGAAAAATAAGAAAATGGTGAAATATGGTCAAAAATGGGAAAATGGGGAAGATAAAAAAAACAATAAAAAATAGGAAAAAGAAACAAGAAAAAATAGGAAAAAATAATAAAAAATTATCAAATATAATGTTTAAAACTTGATGAATTTTGGTCGAATTTCGACTTCTGGGCGATAACTAGTTTGAAAGGATATGAAAATAACTTGTTTCAATTAAAAATAACATTTGTTGTAATTATTTAAACAATTTTGTTTTCAATAATATGGTCACTACATTATTGTATTAAAAAAATTGAATCAGAATGATTTTCATCTCCAGGCGAATTTTACAGGTTGGAAAAATATTTTTATTGTGTCCCTATTAATATAATTATTAAAAACACTGCACTGTCTTGACAAATTATTAAATCGGTATAACTTATCCACACGTATTCATATTAGTATAGTTACCTGCTGTTAATCACGTTTCAGTTGTAAAAATCAACACGTACATAAACCTCATATTGTTAACAAATACACTCCTGTGTCCCACCCTATTTATTGCAACATAAGTAATATTTCTTCGAATGAGCAACGACCCATATGGTACATACACATATCGGTTCTTTAAATGGAAAAATATTTACTATTTAATAAAGGCGAACCTTTATTGAAGATGATGAAAAGTAATGAAGTGTAACAACATTAACACTATTTTATCACTTGTAAAAAATTAATTTGACTCTAATGTTGCAATTTTCAATAGTCGTAAAAGAGTTCTAAAGAATTAATTCATTTTATTACAAAATAACTATAAATATTTGTGACCAGCTGTTGAAAAGAGTTTATGTTTATTGAGTAAAATAGCATAACGTTTTTCCAGTAAAATTTTAATTATAATTGCTTTAAGACAAGTAACTAACAAATACAAGCGTGTTAAGTTTAAATCCTCACATACCCATATTTTTAATTATTTTCTATAATTACTGTCAGTTTAGCGATTAGGCCAAAGAAATCACCGAATTATATGCTTAAAAAAAAGAAAAAAGTTTTACTAATTAATAAAAATACAAAAGAAACTATATTGGTTTGCATTGCTTAGTAAATCTTTTTTTCCTTTTTTTATCTAAAATTAATAAGAAACTTTTCGAACATAAACTACTTTAGGTTATGGCAACAAAGCACCAATATAGTGACTGGTTTACATTGGTTAATAAATCTTTTTTTTATTTTTCACAAAATAAACTCACTTAACAAACATAAAATTACAACCCTAATTGTCAGTAGATAGAACGTTCTTTAACTTTAATGGTTCTATAACTAATGACAATGACGTTTAGATTGTGACAATTGTATAAGAAATCAACTTGTAGTTTTATTCTAAACGTCATTGCCTTTTTTTTTTTTTTTTTTTTTTTTTTTTTTTTTTTTTTTTTTTTTAAGACCTCACGCTTGGTTCTATGCGTGAGGTAGGTCAAGACTCTCCCCTGATCGCTCTGCAAGCATAGTCAGGGCATACCTGCTAAACCCTCCTCGGTAATTTGTCCAGTTTTGGTGGTGTTTCCTTTCACCCTGATGTAGTAGAAGATTTACTCCTTTTCAGCGATACAGTGGGAATTTATTGTTCTGAAAAATGAAAGAGATTAACTTAAGATATTTCATTGAAATTATATTGGTTGATACTTACAAGCCTCCCGCAAGGGGAGGTTCAGAGTCCTGTGTGTCAGTGGTGGTCGCTTGAGCTCATGTCTTGCTGAGTGGAGGGAGCCAGCGTTGCCAGTGCTCATACGTTCGGATCAGATCTAGTACGTTTTTATGTATTCTGGTACCAAAAGGCGTTTAAATATATGACTTGACAACATGTCATGGACGCTTTATATTAGAATTGTTCTCTAGGGATATATTGAAACTGATATAAAATCTAGTCACATTTCAACAGTCTTCATTTTTTAATTTTAAATATTATTATTGGTTTTGATGGGGTTGTGAAGGAGATTAAAAAATTGTTTGCTGATTATAACATCAGAGGGCGTATCTCTTCTCACAATTCGCCAAATACTAAACATCATCTCATCTAGTACGTTTTCCAGTCGGGATCTGATACAAAAGAAGTTTACGGTCTGGCAACACTGAGTGGAGCATCCTCCAATATATCACGGAATATATATATTCTCTTGCTTTGCTAAGAATCCAAAGGTTGGGCTGGGTGAATTTCTTTATGGGTGCTCGTTCCTGTCAACCGTGGGTGTTTGTACTGTCCAATCTTCTACTGTGACATCCACTATAATTTTTATCTTTTTATTTGTTAATAACGGTTTCTTCTGGCCAAGAACGGATTTAAGGGGAACGGGGCTGTGGGGGGATCGCCCCCTATCAAATTGATAAAAAATTTTATAAGAACTTAACGAAAATAAAAAAAATTAAACTCATTAACACTTTCGCTGCGACTTTTCACGATTCGTTATACGCCAGTAGGGGCAATATTTTTTTCTGATTCAGTATTTGTGTATAAAAAATTTATATACAGGTTGTTTATTTAATTTTGATGTGTGTCTCCTAAAGGAGTAATGCGCACCTGGCTTTGAATTTCTTGCTTAGTACTGACAGACTTTTATGAGAGCCACGAAAATATATGAAAACTTTTTGGGAATATGATAAAAAACGCCTTAGAATCGGCAAATAATTATATATTATGTACCAAGGGACTAAAATGCTACTTTTAATCCCGCTCAGGCAACAATATTCACTCTCGGGATTAAAAGTAGCACTTTAGGCACGTGGTTGCCCCGAGATTAACCCAGAGTAAAATAGTTTGCTATGGTTTCTATTGGTTTTGTTTGTTTGTTTTTTAATCACTCGAACGGGGGACTAAAAATATGACACTTTAGTCCCTAAAATAAGGGAGTAAAATGTAGTCCTTGAGGTGCAAAAAAATATTTACTCTATACAAGATTTAAAAAACAAAAAATTAAGATTACAAAAAACAATAAAAACAATAAACATTTTTCTGAAGAAAAAACTCATACAAACTAAAAAAATATAAAAAACAATAAATTATGTGGACGACAAAAAAACAAGAATGAACTTTATTCTAAGTATGTGCAGTAGTGAAACATTCTCCAGGACAAAATCCAGGTTGTTCCAGACATTTTAATGTCTAGGTTCGTCTTTTTCTAACATGTATTTTGGTCTCGATTTTGGTCCGTTCAATCCCCAGATGACTGCTCAAATAAATTGTACTCCTAATTTTTTATACCACCTGAGGTATTTTGCCATGCTTGTTCTAGTGCAAAATATGAGTAGGTTTCTCTCTGGTACGATTTCTCTTATCCACGAATTCATTCGCAGCGAATGTGTTAAACTGTGCCTTTTTTATAACTTTATAACACTGTTACGCATGTGCATAACAATTTCCCTAGAGGGGAACCCCTGTTTCATTAAAAATTGCTTAAAATCGCCCACCCAAAATCAAGCGCCTGGATCCGTACCTCATTATGGCATCTCTAGTTTTTCAGTACTTCCAGTGACCAGTACCAGCTGGTTCTCGTACATCATTTTCGTTATCCTATTCTTCGCAGCTAGTGTTGCCAGAGTGGTATTATAGTGCCACATATGGTAATCTTGATCGCCAAAAAGTACAGTGGTACTTTTTTGATAAATGTAGTACCTAAATTAGTCTCTGGGTACAATGAAAAATATCAATTTTTTTAAACACGAAATCAAAATGTCCATCACAGAAGACTATAAAAAGTGAGAGAAGCATGCTTCCAAAAATTTGTACCAGAAGTGTCACTCTATGGTTAGATTCTCTATGGTGGTCACTATAAAGCGACATTTGCTTCAGTTTGGCGCAGACTCAGCAACCAATCATTCTTCTGTACGTTGGGCATCTTCTTTGGTCCATGGCAAATATATATCGAAATAATGTTTTTTATATCATAGTGGAATGGAATTAACTTTTTATGGGGGGAAGGGGTGGAAGGTTGCGACTGAGTGGTATGCTCCAGAGGTTCGTAGTTGTTCCACGACTAATTAGTCAACCAAAGGATGCTGATCGCAGTCACCAGTCATGTCTAGTGTAACATAATCCATATTCAAAAACACATAATCCATATATTCAAAAAACATAATACATATTCAATGAAAATAATAAAATAAAACAATTTTTGTTACCTAAAAATAAGTAACGCTGCATCTTCCAGTCATGAATGAAGTGGCTACAAAGGCCACGCGCAGTATTTATCGGCCACCGTTCGGCACTGAAAAGGCCCCCCTGAGATGTCACGACAGAATATTAAAAAATGGTACACTGAGTCAAAATTTACTACATTTTCATGTATTTTGTGCTACTGAAAAGTTTTCCCACCTGGCAATACTGCATGCAGCTCGTGCATCATTTTTTATGTCCATTTGATCGATGAAGTTACAGACCAAAATTTGACTGAAAAGTTCTAATCCATTAAAAATAGGTGACGTTAGGATGGGCTGTAGGGAAAGTATAAAAATAGATACATTAATAGAGTTTCATCAAGTTTTTATTATTAAAAATTTAATAAGGTCCCTTAAAAATGAAAAAAAAAAATTTTTTGACCAATGCAAACCAGTCACTGTTTTTATTTTTTTTAATACAGCTAAAAATAATCATTATTAATAATGCTGTGATTTGTAGTTAAATTTATCGTTGGTATCAGTTATTAAAAAAAACTAAGTCATTATGTTTATCTTGGATATTTTAATATTAGATATTGACGTTTCAAGATTATATAAAATATGTTAACTAAATAATTGAAATTATATATTATTTATTTAAAAAAGAGATTTCACCTTGTCTTGCTATTATTTCATGTAGTTACCCCCACTACCCACCACCTCCTTTACTTTTAGAAAATAAAATAACGTTATTTTATAACAGCTTACTAATAGTAACGGCGTACCTTTACTCCCAGCATATATTTATCGCTTCTTACTGTACATGGTTTATGGTTTCTCATAGATTCTTTGCTCGGTATACATACATGTGTGAGAGTGAGTATATGTACCATATGTTTGTTCAAGCTTTTAGTGTTAAAACTTTCGAGAATTTCAGTCAGGTTTGTCTCTGTGGAAGGAATTTGAAGTGCCTCAGTTTTATCAAGTCAAGTCGGTTGTGATAGTGGTTTGTTGCGACAAGATATGCTATTTTTTTAGTGATAAGTGCAACGCATATAGGTAATTTCTATTTAGTACTAAAATGTCGGTGTTATCATTGCTATTTTTGTAAGTACCTTATTTATTACTTGCTGCAGTTTGTTATGTCTAAAAATGTTTTTAAATACCACATAATCGGTAAGAGATAATTTTATTAGTTTAAGTTTCGAAATTAGTTCACTTTTTTAATTTTTATTTTCAAAAATAATTATCTGGTACATTCTTTTCCATATTTTTAATAAAAAAAAATGTTTTTTTTATTTATCCAATGGCAAATTAAAACCAACCAAACTCTTTTAATAACTTTCAGTTACTTATAATTAATAAAGGTTTAAGCTAAAAATTAAAATTTTTGATAATTAAATTGAAGAAAACTAAAAAATTAATTAATAATCAAAACTGTTGAAATAAATTTATGATTTTTAAGAAATCAAGTTTTAATCAAAAAATAAATAGAATACATTTAAAAAAAAATTTAAGAAAAAAAGTAGATTTTAAGATATAAAAATAAAAATTCGAATTATAAAATATATTAAAACACAACAAATTTTGAGAAAAAATGAAATTTATTGAAATCTATTGAAGATGTAAATTCAAAAATGCACATTTTTGAATTTAAATAAAAAATTAAAAATATTTAAATGCCGTTAAAAAATTTAAATTTAAAAAAAAAAAATCTATTTAAAAATATATAGAAATTTCAATTTTCATATATTTTAAATTTGGAAGGAAAAAGTAGAATTTAAAATATAAAAATAAAAATAAATTATAAAATATATCAAAAGCACAAAAAATTTTAAAAATAAATGAAATTTATTGAAGATGAAAATTCAAAAATGAACATTTTTAGTCAAACTTTTGAAGTTAAAAAAAAATAGAAAATTGAAAATATTTAAATCCGGTTAAAAAATCTAAATAAAAAAAACAATTTAAATATAAAAATAAAAATTCGAATTATAAAATATATTAAAAGCGCAACACATTTTAAAAATAAATAAAATTTATTGAAGATGAAAATTCAAAAATGAACATCTTTAATCAAACTTTTGAATTTAAAAAAAAATAGAAAATTAAAAATATTTAAATCCGGTTAAAAAATCTAAATAAAAAAAACAATTTAATTATAAAAATAAATGAAATTTATTAAGATGAAAATTCAAAAATGAACATTTTTAATCATTCGAATTATAAATTATAAAAAGCCAAATTTTAAAAATAATGTTAACATTTTTATTTTTTTAATTTTCTTAAAAATTAAAATAAAAAAAATTAATCTAGTTCTAACTTTTTTATATGAATTGTTTGGACACAAGAAATTTGTCATAGGGTCTTGGCTGTCGAATTTTGGCACACCCTGTAAATCGTTAATATTAAAATATAATCATTAAAAAATACACGGTGATCTGTTTAAAAAATTAAATAACCCTCTACAGCCTGTTTCTTTTATCATAACATTTTTATTTTTTTAGTTTTCTTAAAAATATCACATTAAAATAAAAAAAATTAATCTAGTTCTAACTTTTTTTATACGAATTATTTGGACACAAGAAATTTGTTATAGGGTCTTTAGCTATCGAATTTTGGGACACCCTGTATATCGTTTATAGTAAAATCTAATAATTGAAAAACACAGGGTGATCTGTTTAAAAAATTAAATAACTCTCTAAAGCATAAGAGATGCGAAGGAAGACGATTAAATGTGCAAAAATGTATGTCCGTTAAGTTGGCCCCGCCATTTTTGAAAAAAAAAATTGTGCTGTACTGTACTATGTTCGTACTGGGTTGTGCTGTAAATAAAAAAAAATATATATTATTTTTACCGTTAAGTTGGCCCTGCCATTTTCTCCGATCTAAAAAATCATGCAGTGCTGAGTTGTTAACATTAAATAAGCCGAAAAAACTAATTTACAAAAATATTAAAAAGAAAATTTTATCGGCAAAAATTATAGTTGTGGTAAATTGTGCCATACTCATATTGTATTTTTGTTCTCTGACTTTTCTCATAAAAAATTTGATTAGCTGGGAAAATTGAAAATATGTTTTCAGAGACATTACAAATTTTTTTTTTTCGGCAATACCATTGGTTGTGCTAGACTCAAATTTTATTTTTGTTCTCTAACATTTACTGAAATAAATAAAAATATGTTAGTGCAGTGCTTTATTTTTTAGGCTAAACTCGTATTCTAGTTTTTTTCATCAAGACGTTAAATTAGCTGAGAATTGAAATTTATTATAAAAAAAAATTACTAGCATAGACAACAATTCAGCATAAATAATAGTTTGGCCAAAATTTTTTTTTAAATATTTTTGAAATTTAATGTTCAATTTTCTCGGAGGCTAATTAAATTTTTAAGGAGAAAAAGTCTAGAGAACAAAAATACAATATGAGTATAGCAAAATTCAGCAAAACTTCTAATTTTGCCGAAAAAAATATTTTTTTTACTATTTTTGTAAATCAATTTTCAATTTTCTCGGCTAATTTAATGTTAAAAAAAAATCGGCACAATATAGCACAAACGCAACACAACTCAGCAAGGCTCGATTTTTTTAAATCGGAGGAAATGGAGGGGCCAACTTAACGATGAAAAATTAAAAAATATAAATTTTTATAATTTACGACACAACGCAGCACAAACATAGCAGCACAGCACAATTTAATTTTTTTTAAAGTCCGAAAATGGCGGGGCCAACTTAACGGACGTCAGAAATTTACCAATTTTGGAAAACATTACATTGGCCCAAAAAATCTACATTGACTCTATTAAAAAAATATCAAAAAAAGGGAAAAAGTTTTATTGTATCGCAAATTTGCTAGAAAAATGTACTAATAAATCTTCGATACGACGTTTCGTATCTTATCGGCCACCATCAAGTTAGTTTTTTTTAATAGCGTCTTTTTTATTACAAATGATAAACCGCTAAAATTCAAATTGAATGATATATCACACTTGTCACTTTAACGACGTTTTATTTGAAATCACTAACATCATCAGTCACACTAATTTAACAATAAGCATAATTTCAGTGAAATAAAAGGGGCGTTCAAATACTGGTGCACCGTTTCAGGAATCCGGCCCATGGGGTACCGGAAGGGCCGTTCCGATCCTGCTCAAATTTAATAGGATTCTTCTCTGAACAAAATTACACTAGTAAAGTGAAAACAGTAACTCGATGGAAGCTTTCATTCGAAAATTATAGTGTTTACATCCAGATAGACAGACAAACGTCCAGATAGATTGTTTTTTTCATTTTCGGACAATGGAAGCTCAGAAACTGATATTTTCTTCATTTACGATTATGAGAATTATGAAAACAGTTTCTAATAAAAATTGATTCAGAAGAAATCAGATTTGAAATCTTCATTTTTCGGTATCTGGCAGTATCTTTTTTATACAAATTGTTAGGCAATGTCAAAGTATGCCTAGTATTATATTCGTTTACAAAATATACAGTGTGCTTGAAAAAATAGGTACATTATCATGAAACAGATCATTTTCTTTGCACATCCTCTATTTTTGTTTTGTCGGGAAAATTTATTGTTTATAAAAATTTCTAAATCTAATAATCTAATAAAAGAAAAATTCCAAACGTACAATATGAATAAAAAAATGTACATTATAACGTAAAATAATAATTTTATCAATTTTCTATAATGTGGTCAACCGATGAGGTAATAAAACTCGACGTCAAAGTACCACAATTGATTTATTGAAGTAGAAGGAGGGCAACTAGTTTCGGCGAAATTTCGCTATCATCAGGGAAATGTATATTAATTTCGCCGAAACTAGTCGCCCTCCTACAACTTTAAATTTCATATCAATAAATCAATTGTGGTACTTTGACGTCGATTTTTATTACCTCAATAATTTTATGCTTTACAAAATTTTTCAAATTCAATAACCTATTTTTAAATTTAAAAATGTGTCCAAAATGTACCGTGCGATTCAAAGAAAATACGTACATTACCATTATAAAGATAATTTTCTTTGCACACTCTGTAGTTTTATTTTGTCAGGAAATTTTATTCATTATAAAAGTTTCTAAATGTAATAATCTACATTTTAATTGAAAAATATTTTCAACATATACAGTGTAATTGATAGAATACATACGTACATTATCATGAAAAAAATTAATTTTGTGCACAACCTGCATTTTTGTTTTCTTAGGAAATTTTATAGCTTATAAAAGTTTCTAATTCTAATAATCTATATTTAAATTGTAAAGTTTACAAAATATACAAGGTGATTCAATTTTTTAACGTCTTTTTACCTCTCGCCCTTCAGATAAGTATATGTCTGTGGGTGTGTCAGTGTGTGTGTCTGTTAAGATGGATATTATAGTAACTCAAAAACTACTGATACCCTAGATTAGATCTGATTAGATTTTGGTATCAATCGGATATGATGATGACGCCATTACTAAACAAAACGTATATTTTGTGTAGTCTATAGTTTGTATAATTAAAATTTTCAAAACTTTTGCAATTGTTGCCAGATTTACAAAAAAAGTCGATTTTTTCAACTTTTTCGTGGTAACGTGTAAATTTTTTACTCAAAAATGGCGAGAGGTCATGTGCTGACCACATTAGATTTTTTAAATAAACTCATGTATATGGCCTTTTCTTTTATCATGTGTTATCGAAATTATTAGGTAATGTCAATTTTATATTCGTTTTGACTAAATTATAACGAATTTACAAAATAACTACGACAGGACCGTAATTATAAATTGTTGTCTCTGATGATGTTAGTTATTACAGCTAAAACGTCGTTAAAATGACAAGTGTATATTGAATTGGAATTTCAACGGTTTTTGTAATACAAAAGGCAGGTGCGTATTAAAAAAAATAACTTGATGGTGACCGTTAAGACACAAAACGTCATATCGAAGATGTATTAATACATTTTTGTGAAACATTTGAGATCCAATAAAACTTTCCTTTTCCATTTTTTTTTTAATAAAAATTATAGGCGTAAAAAACCAAAAATAGCATTTTTAGTTCTCTCTGTATAACTGGAAAAGGGCTAGAGTCCCTGTAGATTTTTTTCGACCAATATAATGTTCTCCTAAATAGTTAACTTTTTGCACATGATGAAAGAAACGGCCTGTATACATGGTGATTCGTTGAAATCTTAAGAACTGGTTATCTGACCCAATTCCAGAAAAAAATTCTTATAATAAAATCTATCAAAAGATTAACGTTTGTAACTTTCCGATAGATGGCGCAATATATTAATTACCAAAAATAATTGCCAAGGGCGTACAGGAGTAGTATGAGACCCCTTAATTCTCCCTTTTTCTACGATACTGCTTCAATTTTAATTTTTGCTATTTTAGAATTTGATACCAGATCGTTTTTTTAAAGCTTTGGAATAATAACAGAGATGTTAATCTTTTGTGTCATTTCTATCTATATCCTTTATCTCTTTTCAACAATTTTTTATTTTATTCCCATTTTCTATATTTTGGTCGTTATAATAATAATCTTTAATTTAGCTTATGTTGTTTATACAAACCAAGCGTTATAATATTCAAGTAAATAATCCTTAATAGACATTTTTTTAGGCGCCACTTAACAAAAAACGTTCTGATTATGCATATGAATAATAATGCACGTACTTTATATACATATTCTATTGGTTGTAAGAGTTTATGCTGAAAGTCGGGGTAATTGGCCAAGTTTGTTTACTATGTAAATGATGATATCCTAGGATATTTACGCTGATGGAAAACACATTTTATAGTGTTATAACTGATTTTGCATCAATTTAAGAATATCAGATAAAGTACTTTGCACAAACTGGTTCTGATTTACTCTAAGAGTATCAGCTAGTTAACCGACTCATTTGCAGAAGAAAATTATATACTGAAATTGATTTAAATGATTTTAAATCTTGCTCACTGATAATGACTACATTAATCTCGACAAATTGGCAAAAGTGATAAAAAAAACCACAGCGGAAGTAGTTAGTTCTAGTTAATTTAAAATGCTTTATGATGTTTTGACTGCTTTAATTTATCCAATCATCTTCAGGTACGACACGTACAGCAGGTTATTAAAAACGAGGAGTTCATTGATTTTCTCTAGGATTTCGATCCCCAGTCTTCGGTCATAATCATGACTGTTTTTTACATGCTTACAAAATGAAGAAGAACTGGGCAACTGTACCCGCCTCGTAAATTAATATCTAAAAATGGATAATACTGGCAGTAGAAGGTTACAATGTTCATTGTTTTTTCTGGTTTAAGGACTATTGTTAAATGCCCAACTTTCCACTGATTTAAAAAATATTCTGTTATTAGTATGGGGTTAAAGACGATTGATGTAGCGTTTACTATTAGATCTTCCTTAATTGCTGAGTGTTGTGGTAAAAATTGTTGTGAGGGAATATTGGTGGGATTTGGTGTGTTGTTTGAATCAAAGTTGCAACTCGTTGTAACTTATCTAATTGTTGATCAACTTGTTGCTGAAACTGTTTAGTTTCTGGCTGGATTTGAATAGCTGCTTAAAAAGTAACCCGTTTTTGCAAACTTAATTTAACTTCAGACTGTTCACCCAAGGCATAATCTCCTGTAAATTTTCTTGATACGTTTGTAATCATCAGTGACAACCACTGATTGACTTTCGATATTCTTATTTATATCTACTTTTTCTTGTATATTTGCTATATGTCCTTAAAGTTTCTCTGCATTGGGATTATTAGCAACTGACAAATTTTTTACTGGTTCATTTAGTCCATGTAAAATTTTCATTTTAGTAGCAACTTCTGATTTTAATTGTTTAATTCTTTCCACTCTTCTTTTGGAATAATCGAATAGATGTCTATGGAAGTAAGAAGTTGTGAAGCTTGGTGTACAGTCCAGCTTTGCAATTGTCCCAATATTACTAATTGTATTATTTTCTTCGACATTTGTCAGCGTGTCAGTAATACGTTGCTCAATTTGTTTAACCTCTATGTCTAATTTGGATTTCTGATCTGGCAGTTGTTTAATCGAATTCTCGCTTAAATATGTCAGCTTGTTTAATTTATCTTCCTGGGCGTCTCTTTTGATATCAATTCTTGTTTTTTGATTTTTTTGATGAGCTGAGTTGGCATAGCAGCTTGCTCGTTAGATTTTTTTTGTAAATCATTCCCAGTTTTCCGCAATTTTTTGTTTTTGTTCAGAATAACTGATCCAAACGTGTTGGGCGTCAATGATTTTATGAAGAGTATCTACAGTTTTATCGTATGTGGTAGTCCATGCAGTCTCTAATGATTTTACTTCTTCGGGCATAAAGCTAGAAGTATTTTCATCTTTACTTAATTCTTTTCCTCTTTTTAACAAATATAGGTCTTTGCTGATCAAGATGAGATACAGCCATCTCTTGTTTGTCAATATTGTGCGCAACAATTTGTAACGATTCAGGTTGTCCTTGCTGTTTAGATTGTTCACGTACTTGCGTTATAAGTTGGCACACTTCTGACTTCTCTTCGGTAAGAGGTTATTGAGCCGAGAGTTTGGACTAGCCACTTCATGTTTTGTGTTTTGAATCTGCTTCTTTGGAAACGCCCTGTTAAAATATAAATTATTAAAGGTAAAACTGCTATTTTTAGAGCTAATGATGGAAGAGCAAATTTGAAAATGTAACAGACCTGTAAACATGTTAGAAAAACTGGAGTACAACTAATGCGTTAAAGGGTGGAAATATGGATATGACCAAGCAACAGAATGGACTAAAATTAGAAGTTAAATTATTGGTACTTAAATGAAACATGGCTTTCTCTCGTTCAAATTCTTCCATAAATATTTTTTAATGTATTATCAACTCCATCCATCCATTTATAGACATTTCTTCAAATTTGGTATAGTAGGCTACCACCTTTCGGATACTTGCTCCAATTGTTGAAAATTCTCTATCTTTATATTAACACTATGCCACTGTTGTTCAGCTTTCTCAACAGCTTGTTTAAGGGCTAGATCGTTGGGATAATTAGCTGTTAAACTATTGGATATTTTTATCAAGTTCTCTATGCGTTTCTGCTAGGAGACTTTTTGGTGAAAAGAATTCTCTTTCTTCTCATGATTGTTTCGACGCTTGCTTGGCGACCAAATAGCATCTTTTAATTAGTTTTTTTCTTCAATTTACTTGATGTAATAGTTAAAAGTAGTTTCATCCAATCTGAATTCTAATATCATCAACTGAAGTTGTGCAAACGACAACACATCCTTCTATTTATTTTGTAAATAATCTACCGATGGTAGAATTGGAGCGAGTTGCTCTTTATGAAGCTAGTTACATAGATCGTGAGCGCTTTATCGTAAATCACGAATCCATCTTTCGTTTACTGATTGGAAGAAGTTTTTGTGCTGTTCTACTATTTCTTTGCTATCTATTCATTTTTCCAGAGTCCAATTTTTCTGCATGGTTTAGCCAACTGGAAATCACTCTCTAGCATTCGGAGAAGTTGTGCCAACATTTGATCGCTTCTTGGAGTTTCTGCTCCCAAATTTGGACAACTTTCCACTGATTGGACAAATATTCTGTTATTAGTATTTTGCTCGTAATTAAATCTTATACAGATGCCTCGTTTCGACTATTTTTATTGACAAAGACAATTTGGTATATTGATGTTTTATTTCACAGTTTAAGTTTTTGTAATGAAACCCATTTGCGGCGCAGCGGTCAGTTATACACCCGAATTTAATCCTTCGTCGCTTCTAAAGGTGTAGCCGTTCTGGTCGTGAAAGATGGATTAAGGGTTCTAGGAAAATGAAATAGAAATATTTAAAGATTAAATATTTTGGTAATCTTCTCAATTTTAGGTTATTCATAGATACAGTTTAAAAAATGTATTCTACTTTTATTATTGTTATAGTTTCTTTCGTGTGGAGGGAATCATTTCCAATTTGAAATAATTTCATGTATAAAGAATTACGTAATGATTGATAACCACTGTGACTAAGAGACCCACCTAATTTTACTTAAGACCAAATGACCAGTGGGATTTCGGGACCCCGTTGACAAAAATGACCGCCAAGACCAAGTGACCAACACCCAGTTTTTGAGTACTCGTGCTATTTTATTGTATTTTTACTCTGATTTATCTATGGACTTGCCATCCATGCAACCTGTTAAATTGTTTTTATTCAAAATTCGTATGGGAACAGGAACTATAGCAAATATGATGATCCGAAATATTAACATTGTATGTATGGGTGTTATTTTATTGAAAGATAAATGTAGAAATAATTACAATTTATGTAGATACTAATTAACTTCTCTTAAAAGATTTGACTAAAGCGCACCCTGAAATGTATTAAAATTAACGAACCGAGTAATATATTTTGATTACATTTTGTTACTTACTTGGATTAGTGTTTCGTTTTTCATAGTTACCATTTACTAGCACCTATTAAAGACGGCTGAACATAAAGTATCTAGTAAAAACTGATTTATGTATATTTGCCGTTATATTACTGGCCGTAAATCATTCGTTCAATAAGTTTTAGATACCATATGTTAGTAAATTAAAAACCAATCGTGGGTTTTCCTATTTAAATAATCTGTGGGTAAATCTGAACATATATTCAATATTCAAGGGATTAGGTCAGATTTTAAAGGACAATATAAAAATTAATAAGGTCGAATTTTTATATGGTAGGTACTGATTTTTTTTAATCCCTTTTCAGCCAATTCATCCATGTTTCTAGAATCATTTAGACCGGATCCATTAGAACCGAAAACCGGACCGGAACCGAAATTTTTTTCTGGACTCGAACCGTAACCGAACCCAAACCCTTTAAAAAATTCTAGTTCTTTCCAAGTTCCTTGTCTTAACGAATTTAATGTAAAATATAAAATAAAATTAAATTCGTGGCGAATCGGCTGGGGCGAAACGTCATAGATCCCTGATGACTGGTGACTTTTTTTTCTACTTCTGTGTCTTTTTTGTAATCTTCTATTGCAGCTCATACACCACCAAATTTTGTCTATTTTTCTTATAGTTTTATTTCTTCTGAATTTTCGTCAATTCCTTCCCCTATTTCCATAATTTCCATTTGTAGAGTAAAAATAGTTTTATTATTTCTGTTAATCCTGCATTTTGTTTTCTAGGGATCTTGTTTTAAGTTTTTTCTTTTTATCGTATATTATTTTTTGTAAATTTCTATATTATTCATTTTATTGACATCATTTTCTTCTTGTTTCTTTATTTCTATTTCTTCCAGAAAATCTAGTTTCTGTCAGTTTTCTGATATCTTCCAGAATTTTTTTTCCACCTCTATTAATTCCCGACCCACCTCCGAGAAGGGAAAATGTTGTGAACGAGCTGAAAGAAAATTTTGAGATAAAGATGGAAATATCCATTTTGAGGTCACCTGAGATGATAAGACCATTTCCAGATTGAAGTCTGTCTGTCTGTCGGTCTGTGTGTATTTTTCCACGATTGAGGCCACACGTTTAATCCGAATGAGCTGAAATTTGGTATATCGGTTTGGGTTACCCGTCGGAAGAACCCACTAGTTTTTGTAGGACATCTGTCAAATGGAAGTATCACTATCAAAAATTGACAGAAGCAATATGTAATGGAATTTGACTTGCAATATGTCATTTGAAAGCACTTGAAAAACTCTATACAGAACAGTAAAAATTATTTCTCCAACTATCACCTGTCAAAGAAAGGCAAAATTTGAAACTTTAACATTAAATATCTAAAAAAAGTATACGTAGATACTCGTAGGGAAAGTTTTGTGGCGACACATACAGTTTTTTTAAATTTTTATAGATTTTTATTGAAACCTTTGAACTTTTTACAAAATCTTGAAATTTTAACATTTTTTAAATTTTTGAAATATATACACATTTTTCATTGAAATTTTTAAATTTTTATCAAAATTCCTGAAATTTTTGATCACAGTTCTTGAAATTTTTGAAATCCTTACAAAATCTGGAAATTTTTGAAATATTTACACATTTTTGATTGATTTTTAAATTTTTGTCAAAATTACTGAAATTTTTCTTGAAATTTTTGAAATCCAGATTTGTTTATTGAAATTTTTAAAACATTTTGAGTTTTTTGATTGAAATTTTTTGGAAAGAATTGTGAACGATCTAAAAAAAGATGAAAGTCTGTCTGTTTATGTGTATTCTTCCACTATAGAGGCCACACGTTTAATCCGATTGAGCTGAAATTCGGTATATGGGTTTGGATTACCCGTCGGAAGAACCCATTAATTTTTGTACCTCTGTCGATCGGAAGTGTCACGATCAAAAAATGACAGAAGCAATATGACTTCCAATTTGTCACTTGAAAAACTCTATTCCGAACAGTCAGAATTATTTCTCCAACTGTCACTTGTCAAAAATAAAAAATGTCAAAACTTTAACACTAAATATCTGAAAAAGTATTCGTCGGGATAGATTTGGGGTGACATAACTGATTTTTTTTGTTATAGATGTAAGTGACATTAACGATCTAACACAATATTGATCTTTTTGTTGGGACATTCTGTGTATGAGCAGAAAAAAATTAAAACGCAATTTCCTACAATTATTATTACAAAGTTGACTCATACACGGATTGCACTCTTGTTTCATTAATGCAAACTATTTTTATTTTAACGTTTAACATATGCATAGAACTTGAGATTGGAATATTTAATTTTTTGATTCCTCTATATAAATAAAACAACGCTTCAATGTGTAATTTGTGACTCAATTTATTTTAAAGGCTTATCTTGCTAACAATTTGCATGAATTAACATAAAAAAATGCGATAAGATAGTGATACAAAAATTCAATAATATTACTCATTTAATGCAACGTTTTATGATTCATAAAAACTAACAAAGTAGTGTTTAAACTAAATTGTCTCTTTCCTAACCGCAATCACATTATGGATATAACCACAATTATCCATGCTCTTATAATTAGCGTTTTTAGTGATTTAATGTATAAGTGTCATATATTCAGGATGTCCTAAAGATTTTCAAAGATCATTTATATATTTTTTTGTATGTTGTCTCAGAATCATCGACTTACTCAGTATCTGATACAAAGTTCTATTCAAAAATTTCGACCCTTGAAATAGTTGTGTGTCCTTGGTATTAAGAATTATTGTGGATAGGTTTTTTTATAAAATCGTTTTGACACATGATTAATTTCTTAACCACTTCAATTAACTTTCAGTTCTTTATTTTTTGCTACTCCAAATCCTCTTTCAGTAATAATCATATAGTTTAATTTTAGCATCTTTTCTTCATTTCTACACAATAATATATTTCAAAATTCTTGCAGATTTCTATATTCTGCCTTTATACATTATCTTTCTTTGTCTATATTTTTCTTTTTCTAGTGTTAATATTTCTTCTCCTTCTCTACAACTAGTGAAAGAAACATAATTTAAATAATCATGCTTTGAATTCATTAAAGTGATTAATAAGTAGTTAAATCACATCAATAATTTATCAAGTGCTCTTCTTTATCTAACCAACAAGTCACTGCCATATTCAACATGATGTTGCGGCACCAAACGCTTTGTAAAGAAAAAAAAAACACATGATTTCTTTTCGCATTAGAATGCAATCCACGTGTTCCTAACCATTTAAGAAATAATACTTCTTCTTTCTATGGAAGAGGAGTTATTCAATGAGAATATTAATGGTAAAATATTGGTATAATGGAATTGTTAATATTTAAAAAGTGGTCGACCTGTGCGGTAACGGTTAAATATATATTTTTAAAGCCATGTTTCATAAACACACTTCTTGTGGAATATTAAAAAGGAGTTAAAATATTTCTTCGATAAACAATGCCTACGCATTAAAATTCAGCTATTTGTTTAGGGCGTCTCACCGGAAATTCGAAGAATATGGAAGAATGTATATTATATTTGATGTTCTAACGTTTTTTTAACGAAAAATATAAGTGTCTTTCAGTTAAATGAAAATATAACTTGTTAACTCATATAATTTTTATCTTGTTTACAAAAATATGTATTATCATAAAGGTAATTAGTTACATAGAAAATATTACTGATATGGAAAAAAAATGTATAGTTTTTTAAATAATTTCATAGTAAACAAACTGTAAATTGTCATTTTGTATATTTACACTGTATATCCCACTTTTCTTTCATCAATCATCACTCTCACGTACATATTTTATACTAAAAATCACTGGCATATATATTCTAATGGAAGGTTCCTTTGACATTTTGAAATTTTTAAATTTTTTAAAAAGCCCTTTATTCCTCAGGCCTGCCCATGTTATAATAGTTTAGGTTAGGTTAGGGCCTTTTGTATATAATAATGGTCTGTCTCTTTACCCCCTGAGCCTGTCTATGTACAAATTTGTAGCCTTTTACTTTTGACCCTTTTACCTCTTACTCTTGTCCATGTAAACAAAGAAAAGCATTTTTTTTAAATAAACAATAGGACCAACAAAACCTAGGTGTTAATTTAAATTTACTCTTTGTTTCAAATTTCAAATACATATTTAGTTTAAATGGCTTAATGATTTATTTGTTTTAAGAAATATTTTTTATATTTAAACAATGAATTATTACAAGTAAACACGAATTTATTTCACTTAAACAATGGGGAAAAATAGAAAAAAACCATAAAAAAGGAAAAATGGAAAAAATATGAAAAAATCGGAAAACAGAAAAAATAAGACAAATAGGAAAAGCCAGGAACTATTAACAAAATTAGATAAAATGGTAAAAATAAAAAAAAATTAGGAAAAAATAGGGAACAATGGAAAAATATAGACAAAAGAGGAGAAATGAGTAAAGTGGAAAAAGGCATGAACAAATAGTAAAAAATAGGTAAAATATAGGAAAAAATAGAAAAACAGAGAAAGTAGAGAAAAATGTAATACAAAACCGCTAAAAATTGCAAAAAGTGAAAAAAAAGAAAAAAAAACAAATAAAAAAATGTCAAAGATTAAAAGCGCAAATAGATCACAAAAAGATATAAACAAAATCCGAAAAAAAAAACTCAAGAAATCGCAAAAAATAAATTAAAAAAATAGAAAAAAAATCACAAAAAATTGAAAATACTAATAATCGGAAAAAAATCGCAAAATATTGCAAAAAAATCGGAAAAGTCTCAAAAAACAACTAAAAACTCGAAAACAATTGTAACCGAAAAAACTAACAACAAAATTAAAATAAAAATGAAAAAATTCAAAAGAATTGAAATACCTAAATCGAAAAAATCAGAGGAAGGAAATGAGAAAAAATCTAAAAACAAAACCATGAGAAAAAAATTAGAAAAAAAAAACAAAAATCATAACAGAAAAAAAATTGAAAAATGAGAAAAAATCGGAATAATCGAGAAAAAAGAAAAAATTGGTAAAAGTTGAAAAAATCTGAAAATATTGGAGAAATGAAAAACAAAATTGTAAAATACGAAAAAAAACGAGAAAATAAAAAAAATTGTAATAAAACGCAAAAAAATCGAAAAAAACCGGTAAAAAAGTAATAAATCGAAAAAAAATTGCAAAAAATCTCAAAAAATCGCAGAAAATAGCAAGAAAATTCAAAAAATCGGAAAAAAATCGCAAATGCAAAAGCACAAGAAATCGAAAAAAATGGAAAAACAATCGCAAAATTGCAACTATTTAAAAAACCAGAATGAGAAAAAATGAGGAAAGATTAGAAAAAATCGGAAAAAACCAAAAATAGGGAAATATAGGCAAAAATTGGGAAAACAGAAAAAACATGAAAAAAACAGGAAAAAGAGAAAAGTAGAAAAAATAGTGAGTATGGACAAAAATATGAAAATGGGAAGAATTAAAAAAAAAACAAAAAATTTAAAAAAAAACGGGAAAAAAATGGGGAAAAAAAGAAAAATATGAAAAAATTAGTATATACAATATTTCGACCACTGGGCTAGTTTTAAATGAATATTTAATTAAATTAAACTATATCAAATTATTGATGTTAAACAAACCATTGGTTCTTTTTAATAAATTTATTTAAATTAAATAATATTTTTTGTTAAACGAAATAAATTTAAATATAAATTTTAAACATATTTAATTAATTATGTTTTAAATTTCTTGACATAAAAATGACATTGTTTAAATAAACATAATTTATTTCTTTTAAACAAACATCCATTTGGTTCAAAAGAATGATATAGAACAATTCAAACATCAAATGGCTACACCGTAAAAATTGATGGAAAATTAAAAAGATATTTGGTTATGTACAATTTAATTATGTCTCAACCTAATTACTAATGATGTTTTCTTTTTTTTTCAGATACACCAGGAATATTTTATCATTTCCTAATGAGTTTTTTAATGTAAGTATTTTTGCCGATTTAAATTTTAAATTTTAAAAAAGAAACTTAAAAAAATATCAATTTTCATTGTTATTAATATATGATTTACCGTGAAAATATAAAAATGTAATTTATGGTTTTAGAAAGAAATTATATAAGATCTTAATTTTTTTCAACCGTTATTATGTGTTTAATATTTAAATTTGTTTAATGTTAAGTACACTATTAAACTTTTTTATGCAAATTATATTTTTCACAATGTTTATTAGCACTTATTATTAAGTAAGACATTAGGATACATAATAACAAGTAAAATCCTCATTTTAACTAACCTAAGGTAACTTAAAATGTTAAGATCAATACATAAAATTAAGCGTTAAACGAAAAAAGCCATAAACAATTTAAGTACGTCAATCAGGAAATCAAATATAATAAATTTCAAATAGTACAGCTAAATTTATGCTTAATATTTAGAAGAAAAAAATATGATATAAAATACAGCATTATGATCGTTGTTGATAATCGATTTTAGTTGCAATAGCTCGTCTGAAGACGCCAAAGAGGAAGAAACAGCTGGCCTGAGATTCAGAATCCCAAACAGTCTAAAAATCAAAAAAAAGATCTATAAACAAGTCAAATTCTATTTTCCTTTCATATAGTATAATCTTTTTATGTGTTGCTTATCGAGAAAGAATTTTTGAATAAAAATAATTTTCACTAAATCAAACAAACGTTAATTGACACGAAAGAGATCTGTACTGTGTTTAAGATTAGGCAATTGATATATAAGTGGCGCACTAATGTTAATGTCCTCCTACTAATAATAACAAACAGTTGTTATGATTGTCTAAATAAAAACAATTGTTTGGATTACTTGGTTGAACTAAAATATTTTCTAGTTTGGTTTAAGCTTTTACTAAAGATTCTATAATTTATAAACCATCGTAGTCAACTAGTCTGTTACGGATGAAGAACCAAACGTGTGACAGGACATACCTATTTAATTTTTAGTTGTTTCTAATTATTATAGTAATTTCAGCTTTAAGTAATCGCAGTTAGGAGAAACGGTAAACAATTCCCATTAGTACCAAACCCATCTGTAATTTCCCAGACACACCTCTTGCTCTTAAACACTTGCATTAAACACTTTTAAAAAGTGGTGTTTGTGTAGCTAATTTCATGCTTTCTTTGTTTTATTTTAATTAAAATATTTAATTGAGAAGTTAATAACAAATTTAAATAATATTTTATAATATTACTTTAATAATACTTAGTTTGACTTCAGAGTCATCAATAATGTAGAAAAGTGTTCGATATATATTTTTTATAAAAGAGTGTTGTATATGTATATGCAATATTTTTAGTCTACAATGGTAACAAAAATAAGTACTGGTCAAAATATAACAAAAAACACTGTAAGAGCTCCAAGGGCAAAAACACAGGTGACCTTTCCAAGAAAAAAGTGGTAAAGAAGCAACTAACAAACCTTTTTTTTCATAGTAATAGGAAGCATTTCCCCACTACTTTTTTTAGTAACTGATTCTAAACAAAATAGTTGACCATCTAGTAAATTCTAAAACAGTAGGGATTTTTCTGATTGTTCTTATTTGATCTGTAACTTTTTAAGTAGATAATGGCACAACCGTTCAATGGTCTGACCAGTGTTGTTAACGTTTCGAAATGTAATATCCCTAGATCAGATTATCGAAAATCCGTAGAAATCTGTAAACAGCAGAGAAGCGCCATCTGTAGATCGGTTAATGAAAATCCGTAGAAATATGTAAAACCAAAAACACAACAGATAAAAAGCTTTTAACGACAAATCTACACCAGAGCGCGCCACGTTCGATGTTGCTGCATTTCGTAATAAACAAAATATTCAAATTTAGCAGATAAAACAATACAAAAAAATGAAAAGAACAATAATAGTTTTAATTAGTTCTATTATCAATAAATAAATAAAATTTATAATTCTAATAAATCAGTAACGTAAAATAAGTCAGAAATAAACAAAATATAAAAACATCGTATCAATAAATGGCATAAAATAATAGTACCTACTAGCCACTTTCAAATATCCGTAGAAAAAGCTGTTATATCGGAAAATCGATGATTAACGTAAAAATCGGTATATCTACGGGTAAATCCGTAGGATTAGCAACACTGTGGCTGACCCCTTCATCTGTGTTAGGTTTCCAACTTTCCTTATTCTAATTTACAAGTTTGGACTTTGTTGGTCTAGTTCTTTAAAACTGAATCCTTCTGTTGAATTATTTATTGCGTTATGTTGCTCTGTCATTTTCGGAGAATACCAGACCCATTTTAATTGTTTTTATATCCGTCCTTTTTATCAAGAAACTGATTTCTGGTACAAAATAGGGGAAACATGCTGACTTTCCTTAGAAATCAACAGCAATCAATCCTAGATATAACTCTCACTACAGAAAATTGTTAAGGAAGATAAAGAATTGGAAAGTCCTAGCAGGCAAGGAATCATTAAGCTTACATAGATACATAATTAACGGTAAGGAACAGGAGGTGAAGTACAAGGAAGGGAGAAGAGGTTGGAATCTACCTAAGCTGGACTCTAAAAGATTTAGATCGGCACTAAGACAAGAAACAAGCGATAGAAAATTCCAACGTTGCAGAAGTAATTAAAGCCATCAAAGAAACATAAGACAGGATAGTGACTAAATACCTAAGAGAATTACTATAAAACAAAAATATTGGTGGACGACTGAAATTGTCGACAATAGAACAAATTGTAACCAGATAAAACAGCTACGAGAGTACTAAAGAATAGTATAGCAAGATATAAACAAAAAAATTGGAATGAAGTGTGTGAACTAGAAGACAAGCCTACCAAATAGTCATGAAAAAATTGAGACCTACACCACTAGACCTATCGACGGAATTTAGGGACAATAATAAATACCTTATTCCCAAAACAAGGGACAAAGTCATGTTTACCTGAACAGGGAGAGGGTTAAGAAATTCTAGCCGTGGATGTACAGGAAGTGATAGCGGCTGCTGGATGATTAAAAAATCGAAAAGCACATGGGCCAGATGAAATATATGCAGAAATAATCAAGTTGGCCGTAGATGAAACAGATATTTACATCCAGAAGACACCCGAAGCAATGGAAAATCGCTATGTTAGCTCTAATAAAAAAGCCCGGAAAAGCAGATCAGCTAAACGCGTACCGCTCCATTTGTCTTCTAGATACATTAGGGAAACTCACAGAGAACATGATCGCGGCTAGGCTAAACAATTAACTGGAGGAAAAGGGACCAATACGGATTTCGAAAAGGGAGATCCACTGTACAAGCCATTCAGGAAGTTGTAAATAAGACAATGGAAGAAATCTGGAAAAAACACACCAAAAGAGGGCTATGTATGTGCGTTGGTGACAGTTTGCGTCAAGAACGAGTTTAATTCCGCCTCCTGGACAGATATTCTCAAGGAATTAAATAGACGCAATATCAGTAAATACCTACGCGTGCTGGTAAAAAACTACTTGGACCGGACAATTGTGGAAGAGGATGAAACGGTGTACTCTGTAGCAGCGGGAGTCCCCCAGGGATCTGTTTTTGGGACTTTACTCTGGAATATCCAGTATGATGGTATCTTACTAATAGAAACATCAAAAAATACCAAGCTGATGATTAGGCTATAGTAGTTACTGTCAAAAATGAAGAAATATGAAATAAATCAGGCACTGGAAAGAGTGGGGAGTCGGTTAAGAGACCACGACCTAAAAAAACGGAAGCGGTGCTCCTCATAGGCAAAAAGGACACAAATGGAAATAAGTTTCAGGAGAACCTTAAATTACTTAAGCGTCACTTTGGATCGAGGCATGAATTCCAGGACTATCTCTAATGCTAAGAATAGGTGGAGCTTCGGAATATAAAAGAATGCTGTTAAGCGAAGTCATAAACTCTACGCGGCAACAATATCTGGATGTAGTCTGGAAAGGGAATATAATCCAACCTTATTAAAGAGAGTTCAAAAAATTGTTGCATGGCATGTAAAGAATCCAGTTTGGTACTCTCAGGATTAGTCCGCATTGACCTGTTACTGTGGGAAAGAATCGAGATAGAGATGGAAAGATAAAAAATGGAGGCTACAGGTAGCACGAGGAGTAAATGCAGGATCGATGGAACACTTGTAATCAGAATTAGTCCTCATTGATTTGTTACTGAGGGAAATAATCAAGATAGAGAGGGGAAGAGAAAACATGGAGGCTACAGGTAGCACGAGAGTGGATGGCAGGATCGATTGAACACGTAAAATTGGAGCTTGGACGTGAACATTTAATCCTGTAATAGAACGATGGACAGAAAGAGAACATGCCAACATGGTATCTCTGTAGGATGAGGATAACGTAGGAAAGCGAACGTGAGCAATGCCAGTAGATTGATACAGCGGAACACACTCTATACCAGTGTGAAAGGTGAAGAGAGGGGAGACGAGAGAAAGAGAGAACGCTCGGAACAACTATAACATGGGAAAATTTTAATAAACGCCATGCTGCCTGGAAAGGGACCTGATTATAAAGTGGATAATAAATGTTATAAAACAGAAGCAGGTGCATGGAGTTAAGAGAGAAGACAATAGTTTTGCAACACCAAATCTCGTTCCTCTGAAGAAATGCGAATTCGCAGTACCAGAGGATTTACTTTCAGAGCGAAGGGGGGTTTTTAGTGGATAAAAATTTCACATATTTTGCCCGGGCAAACGGGAATATTTGAAGATTTTCCTTCTTTCCTAAAATCTTTTATAGTGCTCTGTTAGAGATATTGGGAATTTCATATTTTTTGGCCTTTTCGGGTTAAAAATTTCCTAAAATCGTCAAATAAATCGTCAACTCCAGGAGCTTTATCATTTTTAATATTCTTTAGTAGTCTCGTAATTTCATTGCAACTTTTTCCATTTCTTGTAGTCTGTCAATCCTCAGGGCCGTGCAGAGGGATAAATTACCAGGGCCCGGGCCTCGGACAATTACATGACAATTATTTGGTCTTATTATTAGTGTAAGTATTTTTGTCTCTTTTCAGCGCGTTGGTAATTGATAATTAGTAATGTACAAGCATAAATCAGGGTTTCAAAAATAAAAAGAGACAACTGAAAGGCAATCTATGATATATAAAGGTCAGCATTCCTTCTTCAATCTCGGATTTCGGCCTACAACTGATAGTTATAGTAATGACATTGCTGACACTACATCTTCCGCCTCTAGTGGGAATGCTGATGAAATTTTGAATTCGGTAAATAACATTGTGAGAACCGATACTTTTGCCGATCAGAGCGATCACAAAAACTCAAATGAGATATCTACAGATGAGGTGAGATGAGATATCGCAGATTATATACCGACAGAGCTACCACATTCGACTGATTCTACGCTCATATTACATTTTGATATTGGTGCCATTGAATCGGACTATCCTACATCTCCCGATGTAGAAAATACTGTTAGTTGTGGACCTGTATCTTTACCAGAGAATTATTCCATCGATTCTGAAGGAAAAAGCTTTCCTTTTTATATTCTTGGAGAAATTTTGAAACGCGATTGGCTTTGCTGGAGTGGTAAGAAAAAGTCCCTATTCTGTTTTTCTTGTAGATTGTTTTATAAAGTTAGCACCAACAGTGAGATCAAAATTAGCTACAGCTTCAGGATATTCGAAACACTATAAATGGAAAAAACTTTACACCAGGATACCAGATCACCAAAAACGTTCAAACCATGAGGAGTGTTATTTGCAATGGAAAACATTAGAATTAGAGATGAGGAACGAAAATACAATGAGTCACCAATTATCAGAAGTCATTAAATCAGAATACAAAACGAATTCATTTCTCTTTATGCCGAACATGTGATGAATAAAATTTTGGATTAAAGGAAGAGTGCCCAAATATTTCTGATTTATAGTAGATGCCACTCCAGATTCTGCACATATTAAATAGACAGTTTTTGTTTTACTTTATGTATACCAAATTCTGAAGATAAAAAATATAAAGTGATTAAAAGATTTCTTGAATTTGTGAATTGCAACAGCAAAAATGGTTTAAAAAGTTTACAAAAACAAGGTTACGACAATATGAGTAACATACGAGGTATCTATAAAGGTGCCCAAGATCATATTCTTCAGAGAAACCTGTTAGCTGCTTATTTTCCCTACGCTGTCCGGAAATTGTTACATTCTTTGGAATAGTTCAACGTTTATACACTGTTTTTCCTTGTAGTCCCCAAAGGTGGGAAATATTACAAAAATATATTGGATGTTCTTTGCGCAGCATTTCAGACACCAGATGGTCTGCTCGTGTCGATACCGTCAAAACTTTTTCTCGTCACCTACAAGGGTTGATTAAATCTTTCAATGTATATTAATGGCCAGTATATGGGTCAAAGTACTCACAGAAGTAGATTATCGGAAAAGGGCCTTCAAGCGAGAGATGCCACTATCAACATAGAACTCGAAACTATTGACAGTTTAGTAGATGATCTAAATGATTTAAAAAAAAACGAAGAATTTGGAAGCGATTACCTGGCGAAAGTGTCGAAAACTTTACTTTTCCTCTTATAATTTTCGATTGTGTTATTTACTTTGCACCGGGTAATTTTTTTAAGAGCGTTTGTTTTTTTTGTTAACCACTTTCTACACAAATATTTTCAAGTTAAACAATTTCTCTTGGTCACATTTTAGTTTTTTTCTGAAAATTTTATGTGATCAATTTAACGTTTATAGCGAATATTCTGATTTATTAAATTATTGTACTTATATATAATATTCTTAATTTTTACAGATTTAATAAATAGTGTCTCATAAATTTAATATAGTCATCAATTTATAGAAATTACGTCTAAAATCCGATTTCATTAACTCGATTACTCAAATCAAACCGGATAAGCTTCATTAAATTCGGTCAATTAATTAACAACTTGTTTCTTTTACTTCGATTAATTTAATTGCCCGTTCCCAGCAACCTTTTATGTATTTACTTTGGGCTTCATCTTTAGACCGATGTAAAGGCAATAATATACATATTATTATTCCGCATTATAAAATGCCCGCAGTACAATAATAATCATGCGCGTCAATCAAAATAACAGTGACTAAAGCGGAAACGTCGGTAAACGTCATTTACCCACACCTGGGTCAATTTTCAATTATTATAACATACCAGATTATGTCTTGCTCGAAAGAATTATATAGAGTGATTCAGAATTTGTTCTTGTTTCATCTTATAATCTCTGGATTTACTTGTCCTTCATTATCTTTCTTTCAAGATAAGAATAAAGTAATAAATTTTTGTACTAGAAGAAAATATAACAAGAAAAAAAATTGCTCTTAATTTTTAGAGACATAGACACACGAATAATGGCAATCAACGCAGCATCGTTTCACATTCCTGGAGCACCCTGTATAATTTTAGATTGTTGTCTTTTCAGATATAAATTTCACTGTCGAAACAGATAAATTGGGAAAAATAAGGAAAATAGAAAAAAATTGAAAACAGGAAAAAGTAGGAAAACCAGAAAAAATAGCTAAAAATAGAGAAAATAGTGGGAAATTAGAGAAAATATAGAAAATATAGAAAAATAGGGAAAAATTGGGAAAAACATGAAAACCAGGCCAAAATTGGGAAAAATTCAAACATTTTCAAGCACCAGGGGAAAATTGGAAAAGATAGAGAAAGTAGGGAAATTAGAAATAAATAGAGAAAAATCGGCAAAATTAGGAAATCATATGGGACAATAGAGAAAAATAGGGGAAAATAAAGGAAATTAGAGAAAAACAGAAAAAAACTGGAAACGTAGGAAAACATATGGGAAAAATAGGGAAATTGGAAAAAGTAGATAACAAGATGGACAAATATAGAAAATAGGAAAGAATAATGATAAACAAGAAAAATAGGACGAAATAGGAATAATACGAATATTAGATAAAGCGGGGAAAAATATAAAAAATAGGGAAAAACAGAACAATATAGTAAAATAGAAAGAAAAAGTGATAAATCGAGAAAAATTCGGAAAAATAAAAATAAGGAGAAATGTTGAATAATAGGGAAAAATACTCAAATTTTAAAACAAACCAACCATATATTTTTCTCCACCTGAATTATTAAAATAAAGCTACAATACGTTTTTCCTCACAGGAAACTGAAAAACAAAGCAACAATGCATTTTTCCAAATAAAAATTTGAATTCCAAAGCAAGATTGCATTTTTCGATACACAAATTTAAAAACAAACCAACAATGCATATATAAAAACAAACCAATAATGCTTTTTTTCCCCAGGAAAACAAGACCCTAATGCATTTTTTCATTTCAGTTAAATTGTTAAATATATCGACGATGCGTTTTTCCACTATCGAATTTAAAATTAATTCGTATTTTCTCAATAGAAGTTAAGCAATAATGCATTTTCCACTCGTTTTAGGAAAACAATGAAACAGTGTATTTTTTTCACTTGACGTGAAAAAACAAAGTAATTATGCATATTTGAATAAAAAGAAGCGAGAATGAATTTTTCAACATCTGATTCTAAAAAAAAAGAAGCAAGAATGCTTTTTGCCACAATCAATAAAAAAACAGGAATGTATTTTTCCACAAAGATGGATTTAATAGGGAAATAGGAAAAAATAGATAATAATGGGGACAAATACGAACAAATAATGAAAAACAAAAAAAATAGGGCAAAATAATCAAAAGTACGGAAATTTGTGAAAATAGGGAAAAAAGAAAAAATAGGAAAAATGGGAAAATATAGGGAACAACAGGAAATGAAGGAATCATAAAATATGAAAAAATGGAGAAAAACCTTGGAAAAATAGTAAGTAGTATTCAACTAGTTTTTATATAAGAAAGAGGAAAATAAAAAGCAAACAAAAGAAAATTTTATCTACCAATATTAGTAATGACTGAAAAGTATAAGACATAGAAAAAGGACAACAGATTAATCAAGAAAGTTAATGATTTTTAGTTTGGTCATCTGAGATATACAGGGTGTTATATATCAATTTTAATGAAATATAATGTTATACCCTGTATCGTATAAAACTAACTTCTTATAAAATATAATAGTAAGTACAAGCACGTATTTATGGGAGGCGGTGGGGGAGATCGCTCCACCCCCCAATTAGGTAAATTTTTTTAAAAAACTTCACGAAAATAAAAAAATTAAACTCGTTAAACTGCGCCCTTTTTACAACTATAGCACTTTTTGTAGTCAACACTGTTACATATGCGCAGTAGAATTTCCCCGGAGGGGTATAAAAATATAAAATTGCCCCCCCCCCCAAATCAATATACAGGATCCGTACCTGAGTAAGTAGTAGTTAATATGTATAGGGCTTAAGACATTTCTTATCAGATGAAATTATTTGGCATTGGGTTTGGTATCAATCACAATTAAAATTTATATAAAATAAAAAAATAGTATGTAAAAATTTTGTTTTTTGGGGGACAAAAAAAATTTGAAGATTATTGATAATCAAAAATATAGAAGTTTGTCAAAAATTTATTAAAAAACATTAAAGAAAAAATTAAAATTAAATTTGGAAAGGAATGTATGATAAGGATGGTTATTGTATGAAGAAATAAAAGTTAAAAAAAGTGGCAAACCGTAAACAATGCGGAAGTAAAAAGCGGATACAGAAAATGTTAAGAAATCTGAAGAAGTAGCAGAACGAAGAAAGAAAAAAAAGAAGATCATTAATTTTGTTAATTTTTTTTATAATATTATGTTTTTCATTTTATTTAGGACCCATTGAACCCAGCCCAAGTTTATCCAGTATAGGAAAAACAATCACCTTTAACCCGGGAATTCTTATTTCACAATACTCCCAATATAAAAATGAAAAAAAAATGAAGTTTTTATATAGTAGAAAAAATGCGGGTCCTGGACTTGACCCCTGTGGTATACCACAAGTTACTATTAAATTATACTCCATAAATATAAATTGCTTTCTGTCAAAAAACTAATCTTATCTGATAAATAACTAAATATTTCTAGATTTAAAAAATCCTTTACACTAATTGGCTTTAGCACAAACAAAATGCTACAAACTAGATATCCCCTTGTTAAATCATACTCGGTCCTATAAAAACTTAGTTTTTTTTTTAAGGAGACACAATTACAATCTGTGTAAGTTAAGGCAACAACTTTTTAATTGGTATTCATTAAGTACGTTTTTGCAATTAATTACTAATGATTAAAACGGTAGATAGTTTATCTTAATTATGGCAGCAATTATTTCATGGGGAAATCAAAAAAAATAGACTTACTCATGATGCTATTTTCATTAACATTCTGTGATTTGCTTTAATAAAGATACCATTGAAAATTAAAATCCACCAAGTCGACATATTTTCGATATGAATCGTTTCTGATAAATGAAGTTATGTTATGTCGCCGGAAGAATAAAATGAGAAGATAAATTGTAATGAAACGTTGATTAATAATTTAATAAGGGAAATGCTTGATGATGGAAATACGAATTAATTAAATAAACTAATAAATAGATAGTTATATTGAATTTTAAGATGGTTTTATTAAAAAATTTCAACTTTGGAAATTTTGATAATACTGAAATTTTAATGTTTTATGTGTTATTTGTTAAAATATCAAACAAAGAGGGGGCAATCCAATCGACTTTTAAAATACGGACTCAAGAAATTTTCAAACTCTCTGCTGTAGAAATTATTTTTAAAACCTAAATTTATGATAAATAACAAAATGCCATATAAATAAAATAAATTTGACTAACTAAATAAAACCCCCGATAAATAAAATTTGTTAGAAAATTCCCCAAAATTTTCTAATAAAATCTAAATTTATGATAAATAGCAAAATACCATACAAATAAAATACATTTGACTAATTAATTAAAACCCCCCATAAATAAAATTTATTAGAAAATTTCCCAAAATTTTCTAATAAAACCTAAATTTATGATAAATAACAAAATACCATATAAATAAAATAAATTTGACTAACTAAATAAAATTTATTAGAAAATTAATTAAGAATTAAAAACTTAGAGCCAAATCACACAATTTTTTTTTTAAATTTTAAGTCTATTATATAATTAATTTTTTATATAAAATTAATCAATTCATTTTTTTCATTTTTAAAAAAAGCAAAACAATGTGAAACCCCCTAAATAGTAGTAAAAATAATGGCTATTTTCTAATTTTATGAAAATTTTACAAAATTTTACCAAATTATTGCAAAAAATCTATTAACTGCCTTAAAACGCCCCTAAATTAAGAAAAAGAAACGTGATCGATTTTTTTGACCTTTTTCAATAAACTATTTTTTTATATTTGATACTTTTAAAAAATATAAACATAATTATAGACATATAAATTAAGATAGTTTCGCGGTGTTATTTGTGGATTTTTTTAAACTTTTCTTTTTATTGATAAGGAAAAAACGATATTTTCGTAAGAAAGGAAAGAAGAATATGAATGACGAATAAAAATCGGACAACAGTTTTTTATTTTTGTGGCATATTTTGCACGAATTTTCATTTTTAGGACATACTGTATACATTTTACAAGAATTTTTTTTGGGACATTTACTGTAGATATAAACTTTAAAAGATTTTTTGAAAAGGAAAAATCTTTTAAAGTCAAATATTATATACCTTCTATTTAGAAAATAAAATGTATTCCTAAAAAACTCAACTTGAGACACACTGTATGCATCTTACAAGACGTATTATTTTTTAGGACATTCTATCTATAAGAATTTTCATTTTTATGCTGTATACATCTTACAAGAATTTTTATTTTTGCGACATGCTATTATAAGGATTTTCATTTTTGTGGCATACTGTATACAACTTACCAGGATTTTCATTTTTGGGACATACTGTATACATCTTACAAGAATTCTTATTTTTTGGACATGCTGTTAAAAGGAAAAATCTTTAAAGACAAATATTAGAAAATGTATTCCGAAAAATTTCAACTTAGAGACACTGTATCCAACTTACAAGAATTTTTATTTTTGGGACATGCTGTTATATGAATTTTCATTTTTGTGGCATACTGTATACAACTTACAAGAATTTTCATTTTTGGGACATACTGTATACATCTTACAAGAATTTTTTTCTGAAAAAGAAAAATCTTTTAAAGACAATTATTATATACTGTTTGGAAATGTATTCCAAAAAACCCAGCTTGAGACATACCATATACATCTTACAAGAATTTTTATTTTTGGTTAGACTCTGTTCTTTAAATAACGATCGAAACCGAGACTCTCCGAACCTCGGCTAACGAAAGAATTGCAGATTAAGTAGTGGGGATAATATTTGTCTTGTTTATAATTATTTTATTAACAGAACGATTTCTAATATTTTAGTGATTACATGCTCATGTCGAATTGCATATATAATTTGTTTTTTTTTCATTATGTTAAGGAAAGATGAATCTGCAGATTGCTCGAATTCTTTTTTTTTAATAATGAATTTTTAATACAGTAATTGTAAGGTAAAGTTTTATTATTTTTAATAATTTTACCAAACCTTACATTTTTTTCCTGGCGGAACGGTTGATTTAAAAAAAAATCGACGAAATTGTAGATTAATCCTTTTTCTTTATACGGAACAAAAAGTAGTGAAATTTATTCAGTATTGTGGTCTCTATTACTATAACCAAATGCATGAAATTTAAATATTTCGACCGTGTTTGCGCGAATCAATTGCTCTTAAGAGGCGCCAATACCATGTGTGGTAGCTCCGTTAATATCAAAGATAGGAAGCTGCGGTTTTCACCAATCGATTCTACAGTGTATTTTTTAGAGCACTTTTTTAAAATTATTTTTAGAAAAAGTAATACTACGATCAACTTTTTTCCCTAGATAAATTTGAAAAAAGTAGCACAGACGCGCTCTTCTCGTCCAAAAACGAATAATTATGTTTTATGGCGCTCTACCCTGTTCTGCGCAGAAAAAATTGGACCAGAGGGTAACATTAACCGGAAAAAAACTAAAAAAACAATTTTTACACCCAATTTATTAGAATACAAGCACATTTTCTTTATGTAATTCTTTAACCGTCAACCACAAAAGTCACGTGGTGTGCGGACCTCTTAAAGAAGTTGGTGAAAATAATTTCGAATATAGGAAAAGACAAAGGAAAATGAAGAACTTCAATAAAAAAATAAAAGTCTAATGATAATAAATTAAAAATTCCATAATATAAATCTTACAAGTATATTAATGACAGTACATAACTAAAAATCGTTATGACAATGCATTAACTTTATTACTACATAATATTATTCCCACGAAGTCTATAAATCCTATTATCTTAACGAGATAAAATGCTTAACAAACTATTTACCCGTATATATCCATATAGAGGAAGAACAACTTTCAATTAAAATATGTATACATAATATGGTGACAATGGTAACCGAACACCTTTTAAATTATCTAGATTCGAATGATATTTTCCATTTTTAGTATCTGATTAGCTTGTAATGTTGGAAGTCGACCAAGAACGAGGAAGCATAACTTTAATAATTTTCAATTCCATTTACAATGTGTTATCATAATATTAGAAACGTAGAAAACGCAGTTTATTTGGAAAACTTTAAGTTAAGACAATTTTCTACAAAGAAATTTTTATAAAATAATTTAATGAGTCTAACTTTTAAGATGATATTTTCTAATTTTGTATCAAATTTTATATAGAAATTATCGAATAGCAACTCCTTTTAAAAATTGTTCTAAAAAGTACAAGAAAAATATTTTGAACAACAGTATTCATTAGTGAAACAATAAATGTAAAACCTTCTTCTATTTCCAGTTTTCTTAGAACTAATACAAAAAAAAAGTACACTGCAGGGTTGTTCTCACCAGAGTATGAACGAAAATGAACCGTGGTCAACGTAACAATATTGATAAAAAGTCATATGAGAATTATAAGTAGAAAGTATACAACAATATGACTGGCAAAGTAAGAAGGAATCTATAGTTATTTTCCTAACAAGTGCGGAAAGTTATACTTTTCCGCTCGCAATTGCAGTTGCCCGAACGATGCGAAGCGGAGTTCGGACATGCAATTAAGTGGGGAAAAGATACTTTACGCAAGTGTTAGGAACAATATTTTTTCTACAAGCGCCTAGAATTAAAAAAAAATTTTAGCAAAAAGTTTTTTTTCTACGACTATTAAATAACATATCTTGTTGCATGTCTAATTGAATAATAGCATACATTCTTCACATCGTGATTTCTTACCAAGTATTCACTCCAAATTAGCTAACCACATTACTTTGAAAATAATTAATCGATTTTATCTTAGCAACCTCATTATAAGTCGCCATTTTATTTGAAATGTCGAATACACAAGAGCTGTCCCTAATCACTGTGCTTAGTGCTTTGCCAAGTACTCTAAGCACTTTTGAGCTCGGGAACACATTGCTTACGAGCACTTTTTAAAATCGGTTCTTAGTGCTTAAAACACTTTACCAAAAGGCTTTGTGCTCGTCAAAAGTGCTCGCGAGCACTCGAAAAGACTCCCGAGCACTCCAAAATGCTGGCCAGCACTCCAAAAGACTCGCGAGCATTCAAAAAGTATTGCTAGCAGTAAGCCCTTTCATGAACATTTTTTAATTCACACTGGAAAATATTAGTATAATTTGGAAAAAAAACTATTTTAACTTTTTTCAAAAAAATTGATATTATGCCAAAGAAAAAATTACGTATACATCTCGTGTAATAATTCATAAAAAACGTTTTATTAAGTAGCGAAATAAAGCGAAGGTACTTATTGATGTCCGTCCGGCTGTCTGTCGGTCTTAGGGATAACTTGAGAACGGTTTCGAATTTTGGAACTCTGCTTTCGGCAATCGATAACTTGTCACCTTAGCTTGCCCACCTACTTTTTTAGTCTGACTGTCCGTCTATCCATGGCTGAACTACGTGGATACCGTTAACTTGCTGCGTGTATGTAGTATATTAAAATACAAGTTTCATAAGACATTAATTTAGTCCACGCGTCAATATTTAAAAACCGGTTGCAGTTACGTGCATTTTATACCGTTTTTTTTTCTTACGCATTCAAAAATATTAAAAATTACTTTGTTTTTATATTTAAAAAGTTCAAAAATAAATTTAAATTTTTGATATTTGTTCCTATATTCCAATTGTAGGCAGTTTTGTTCGATTTATTTACTCCATGGATTTACTCCATTTTTACAAATAAGATAAGAGACACTTCCACATCAATAACTTAAATAGTTAAAAAGTGCTTGGTGCTTGTTAATTTAAAGCACTTTTTTAGAGTTCTTAGAGCTTGCGATCACTTTCCTGTAAAAGTGTTTAGCGTTCTTATTTCTTAAGTACTTTTTTGAGTGCTTAGTTATCGTGAGCACTTTTTGTCAGTTCTCGTCACAGCTCTGAAATACACTAACGTCGAAGTTTAATATTTTAAGTGTCAATTATAGATTTGTGTTAAAAACTATAATCTGCTTGCATAAGTAGCGTAGTCTTAGAGAAAGTATAGTCTTCTACTTGTGTAGAATGGCTATTATTCACTTAGATGATTCCATCACCCGCTCGCTGCACTCCCTCGTTCTCGAAATCTTCATCTACGTGAATAATAGCCGCCAGTCTATGCTCGTTGAAGAATGTACTATTATTGCATCAGTCGCATAGTCTGAGAGAAAGTATATATATATTGTTATGAAATTTGTTATACCCTGTAATTTTGGACAAGTGTTATGAAATTTGTTATACCTTGTATAAGATTTGTTATTAAATATTATGGTAAGTAGGGGTTAGTTGGGTTAAAAAAAATGGATAGTAATTGGTAATATAAGCTTCTACTTGAAGCGTTAGAGCATCAGTTTGTGCCAAAGCAGACGTGTGAAAAGTTTACTTATTTATTTTTGGGATTACTTGAATAAAGAAAGTTAAAATAACAATGTTTAGAAAAAGCAGTTCTGACAGTACATCATCAGATGACGTAATTGTATTAGTACTAGTAATGTGTGATAACAAAACATGCAAGAAAAGGAAACAGCGTAGATATTTTCCGAGCTCGATTATCACAAGGGGAATAATTTCATACAATTTTTAAACGAATGGAAGAAGATGAAAACAAATTTAATAAATATTTCAGAATATCTCCACATGACTAATAAAGTAAAAAAATATCACTGCCATTCGCGCGTATGATATTCCTTCGGGGATTCACATTACACTTCATTCTCTAATTTTGTAGGCTGGACAAATGCCCAGTGGGCAGAAGAATTATAAATGGGCATTTGCCTAAAACAATTTTAAGCGCCCGAAATCTGGGCATTTATAAAAAAATTGTAAACCGTCATAAATACCATTAATTAAAGGTAAATTTCATGAATAAACTTGTAGCGCCTGAATATTGCTAATACTAATTATCATTGTTGTTAATATTGTGAATTATGTACAGCTTTATTTGTGACACAGCAAAGAATACAGGATTGAATGCTGTTGAAATTAAAAAAAATTCAGATTACAGAGATAAACATTGAATTTGGTTCAATTTGTGTTTAAATGAGGGGGTATTAAAAACAAGAATGCTTATCTTGTAACTCATTTGTTGTGGTGGCGACCATTGAGAGAAACTGACCAGAAGTTGCAATAAAAGTCTTGAGGCACCTGTTAATCTGCTACCACCGAGCGGATCTTTAGCACTTTTGGTTGGATACATAGCAAGAAAAGAAATAGACTTACATCTGAAAAGATAACCAAGTTAACTTATCTAGCATACAGTTGGAAGTAGATGCATTGAACATCTAAGCGTAAGCCCGATAAAATAACTAAAGAAACACAACAAGTAGAAAAAACCCAATACCCAGTAAAGAACCTTGGCCTATATGAAGCGTCAGAATTAGAATTGTAAGAAGAATTTGAGTAAGAACTTGAAAGTTCATCATAAAAAAGTTATGAAGAGTTCATAGACGAAAGTTTATTCAGTATCAGTTCCATTGTTAGTAAAATTTTAAGAGATTTATGCCAGGACATTTATGGTTATGCTCCTGACTTATAAATGGCCAGGCATTTCACATCACTAGTCCAGCTGCTTGAAGTTCAGCGGCGCATCGTGTAAGTGAGAACCGCTACATAAGAAACTACGAAAACTGATTCAAGCGACATTTTAACGCTCAATGAAGTCAAGCAGAGTAAAGCACCCCGAAGCTTATATGAGAACCGGCCTTAAGTCGCATAATCATAGAGAAAATATAGTCTTCTACTTGCTTAGAATCGCTATTATTCATTTAAATGATTCTAACATTCGCTCGCTGCACTCGCTAGTGTCGGAAACTTCATCTACGTGAATAGCCACCATTCTACGCTCGCTGAAGAATGCACTATTCTTGCAGAAGTTGAATAGTCGTAGAGAAAGTATAGTCTTCTACTTGCGTATAAAGGATATTATTCACTTACATGGTTCCAACACTATCTCGCTGCACTCGCTCGTGTTTTAATCTTCATTTACGTGAATAATAACCACCATTTTACGCTCGTTGCAGAATGTACTTTGCGTGTCGCATAGTCGTAGAGAAAGTATAGTCTACTATTTGCGTAGAATGGCTATTATTCACTTAAATGATTTCAAGACTCGCTCGCTGCACTCGCTCGTGTCGGAAATTTCATCTACATGAATAATATCCACCATTCTATGCTCATTAAAGTATGTACTATTCTAAAGTATAAAGTGAGAAAGAGAATTCTAAAAAATTCAAGCATTATTAATTCCCCAAAAATATGTTTCATTTGTTATAAAAAGTTTGTTAATAAATAGTAAAAAGGTTGTATATAGGAATTTGTAACTAATTCTGATTGATTTTTATATACTCTTTTTGTAGCCCACTTACCACTTATAATAAAATTATTTATCTACATTTTCTGTAACTTGCCATTATACTAACCTAACACACCCATATTTTGTAGAGATAAAGTTGAAACTGTTTCTAAAAAAAAACGTATAAATAATAACTAATCATTAGGCTGGAGGAAGAAAGAACTCAATACTTTGTCACATTTTTTTCATATCGTGACGCTGATGTCCTTGAATGAGTGTCGCTGGAGATTAATGAATAAGTAAGTATATTGAAATGACAGAATTGATCGATGCAGTTTTACACCTACATTAACCTTATGATGGTTGCGTTATTATTGTTAGATCATTTTGTCTTTCATAATTCCTCCACGGTAATCGAAAGCCATTGTTTCTGGTGCTCCTACATAAAAAAACTCGCCCATCGGGAGAATATTTTAAATAAATTATAGTAATTACTAACGGTAATTATGTCACTTATCTGTTTTTAGATAAATATCGAAAAATTATTTTTTTTTTTAATCAATTCAATTGATAGATTTAATTCTTATGTAACTTGTTTATTTTCCATTTTCAGGCACTCCATCTTCATTCCGACACCAGTTAAGAATTTGTATAATATCAAGCTGAAGCGAGAAACCCAATGAATTTTCTTGGTAGACCACTAGCGAGGTATAGAGTTCCTACGTGATATTTTATTGTAGGAACTTCATACCGTGCTCTTGGATGTACCGTTTTAACATCGGCATCATTTCTCAAGCGAAGAAGTTGCAGAAAGCGATCTCGAAACCGGAAAGTGTTTTGACAGGTCTAATTCATTCATTATATAAAAAATTATTATATAATAGACTATAAGTGAAAAAAACTTTATCTTGTTTTGAAGAAAATATTGATATGTTCATTTATTCAATTCATTATAATTATCGTCTATTTACAAGTTTTTTGTATCTCAGATATAAATTAGTTCTGCTTCATAGAAACTAACTTACATATTGTATTTAGTTATTTATTTTTGTATTTTAGTTCCCTGTCTATTTTTTTTATTTTTAATTTTTGATTTTATTAAACCTTTAATATACAGTGAGAGGATTAAATCGTACTCACTGTGAATTCGTTTATTTTAAAGAGTAAACAAAAAAAAAACCGATTGTTAAACTTATCCGAGTATCTAATGGTATAAAAGTTTTGGTATTTAGATGAAATAAGATTTTTATACCCTTTCAAATAAAGTGTCACATAACCCCTTGTTATTCAAAAAAAAATGAAACGGTGGCTGTCACCTGAAGGGAGTATCCAAATACCGAAATTGTTATATCATTAAGATAATCGGTTCAGTGTAAAATTCGACGTGATCGAGCATTTTTTTTACTCTTTAAAATAAACGAGTTGACAGTTGAATTAGACTTAATCTTTAAACCACTTTTTTATCTTCAATAATAATAAAATATATACGTCTGCCAAATTTCAACTCTTAATTTCTCTTTGTTGATTTTCGGGGAAAATCTAATTTTTTGACCATCCTGTATAACATTTATTCTTATACCAATAGATAGGGATATGTAAGCCGTTTTACTCATTACTTATTACTTAGCGGTTTTTGGTGCAATAACTACTTTAACTTCAAAAACTTAGATTTTTAACACTCTGTATATCCTAAACTTCTAATTGTAGACCACAAGTATTAAAGTTTGTTTGAATCGGCTTAAAAAATATTAATTAGTAAATTCTGGAAATATAAAACACCGTGTATAAAAGTCATAAAGGAAATAATTTTAAAACGTGAAATTTAAAGTTTTAAACAAATTTTATAAATGGGTTTTTTTGTACAATATCGGATATATCGAATATCCAACTTTACTGCACTATTGGGACACCCTGTATATACAACCTTATTGTTAATTTTATAATTTTATTTTGTTTCCTTTGACCATAGGATTTTATGTATTCTACTCTACATTTATTGAATCACGTCATTTTTTAAATTTAAACAAATTAGCATTTTATTTAAAATAGATTATAGAAAAGAAAGGAACTTTTCTGGTGCAAGTGGTGCACTGATAATTTTTCCTTTAGTGAGTACGAACGACAAACTAACTTAGTACTGTAAACTGTAAAAATATCTATTTCTCAGGTTCTGAGGATCTAAGATACTTTTTTGTATCTAAAGATACTTTTAAAGATAAAAGATACTAGATACTTTTAAGAAGTATCTAAAGTAAAAGTAACTTTTAAATGAACCAAAAAGTATCTTAAATAAATAAAAGTTAGTCTTTTAAATTATTTTTTCATGAAGGCGTCCTAAAGACGGATAATTACCCTGGCAATTTTCAAAAATTTAAAGAATATTAAATAAAAGAAAAATAATAGTATTCACCCATCTTTTTCTTTTTATTTTTATTATTTTCATTTGTTTTATCCCAAATACATTAAAAAAACATCCGATCAAAAGAAAAACTATGTTTAGGTCATTTTTTTGTTCATTAAAGCAATGAGTTTGGGATAGTTCTAAAAGGAAACGCCCCTCCCCCCCCCACCAGAATTTTCCAAATAAAACGTTCGACTCGGACATATAGACAAAGTCTTAACAGTTAGCTTATCACAAACTTTTTCAGGTGTGAGCCCGAGGCTTATAACGTATCCAGTATATTAAAATTTTTTGCTTGTTAATAACACGTTTTATCTGTGTTTCCTATTTAACATGAAGTAGTATCATTAAAAATTCATTCCACATTTAAAATTCACAGTGTAAACCTATTCAATAACATTTTAAATATATACTTTAATTCATAATTTTATTAAATTTTAAACAAAGTTAGAATACGAGGGCGTCTTAAAATGAACTGGTATTTTATTGCAATATTTTTCTTTTACGTTTCGGCACAAAATTTTAGTTTTTCTGTAGCTAATGTACAAAAACAACATTTTAATATGTCAGAAAATAACGTAGAACTAGTGGCAGTCGCTGTGGTAAGTTTTTTGTATTTATTTTTTATTACTATTTATTTGTATAAATCAAAGAAATATTTTTTTCGTTGAATCAAAATTCTTAATTTGATAAAAAACTATGAAGTTTGCTTAAAAACTATTTATAGAAGTTCAGATAATAAGTGCATAAATTTGTTATCAAGTTAAATATTTTGCGATAAATATATAAATATTCATTTGTTTTTTTTGTGTTAATAATTTTGATTATATTTATATTTAGTCAAGGTTTCATACTTTTACTCATTTTTTTTTGTAATAAACATCAAAACTTTTAACATAGAATATAAATACGTGTTACAATTTGCCATTTTTTATTTATTTGTTATAACACATTATCAAAGATTCATTTGGAAAAATAAAGCCACAGAAACATATAAAAATGATTCTCAATCCATACATGGGAACATTTTTATTTTTTGTTTAGATTTGTAAGATTTATTATTTCATTTGCGAATATGCTACAAATACCGATTTAGCGCTAAAAACGATATAATATTCTTCTAACGAGTTATGCATACCAAAATTTCCTATTATATTTTTTTAAATTTTGAAGTCCCTTAATGAGTATCTTTAAATAATAAGTTGTGCAATTTTTTAACAGAATTAACGTGTCTCAGTTATATCAAAAATATGAAATGTTTATATCATGCGATAAAGTCCCAATTACTTGCATATATATATATATAGTTAATGGTAGGTATGAGTTGACTTGGAGAGACTTTGAGACATCTTTTAATACGTATTTTTGGCGATATGTTGTGTAATATGTCTGACGGTAATTTGACATCTGCAATGTTGCCATTCAGATGGGTGATGGTGGACATCAAGTGCCGAGGCATTAGACGACAATATCCGATCCAAAGTCGGTTGTGTTTTCTGGGCATGGATCAATTTGTAGTGATGTTCATAATTTGATTATCTCAATAATCGGAATAATGACATTCGAGTAATGTCAATAATCGAATTAATGACATTCGAGTAATTTCAATAATCGGATTAATGACATTCGAGTAATTTCAATAATCGGATTAATAACATTCGAGTAATTTCAATAATCGGATTAATGGCATTCGAGTAATTTCAATAATCGGATGATCATCCGAATTAAATATCACTTGAATACTCCACAGTTGTTATCATCGCTATGAATGGTGCTCGCTCATCATCGCTTCCTCACCATCCGATTCAAATTTCGGTTCAGTCCCAGTCTATTCTGCGTCACTCATACTCAGGCAGGTACGAAATTTTTTTTTACTGAAATCGAGATTTTGTTATTTGAAAAAGAACAAGATCAAAAAAATTTGAGCACAAAATATTAATATTTATGTCCGCTGTAAGCATTTTAAAATCAAGGATCGGCGAGAGGCTGGAAAACGTACCTGTGCGCGAGACTAGACCGTGTAACGTCAGTAGTCATGAACGCTTCGCCCCTGGCCCGCTGCTGCGCTGTATTCACGATGTATACAGCTGATTGACGGTATCTTGAACCTAGATGTGTTTGAGAGGCTTTTACCGTGGCAAAAAAATAGCCAGGTCATCCGCAAATAAAGAGAATTTCACTGGAGATCGACTCACTTTACAAATATCGTTTATGGCTAGATCAAATAGAATAGGGCTCAAGACCGAACCTTGGGAATCGCATTTGTTTTGGGAATAGGAAACAGATGTTTACTAATACCGGGAAAATGCGATTTGTTACAAAATTTTGGATAAAAAAGAATATGCTACCTGTAAGGTTATAGTCTCTACGTTTACTGAGTATGACGGGCCTTTGTATAGTATCAAAGGCACTTTCGATATTAAATGCTGCTACTATGGTATCTTACTGCCCGTTTAAATACATCAGCTATATGTGTTTGAAGTAATACAAGATTGTCAGAGGTGCTGCGTTGTGGTGTAAAACTGTAAATTTTCGTTAAAAGAAGTTTATTCTATTTTCTTTATATATTCTAGATTTTTAGACATGGAGATAGATCCCCGTTTTTATCTTTTCCGAGTGATCAATATTTCAATGAAATTTATTGGCCCATGGGATTGGGAGGAGAACTGACAAAGGTAAAAATTTTGTTTCTTAAAATGAAAGTAGAATTAGGTCCATAGATATCCCAAATAATAATAATTCAAATGTAAATTAATTAATTTAAATAACAAAATTTTGCAACCACAACTATTATTTTTTCATTATACATGAGTTTACTGAATAATAATAATAACCATTAATCACTAGTCAATACTGATTTCATTATTCACTGGTTTTACTGATTTCTAGATATCCATTATTCACTAGTGAATATTGATTATTCACCGCTTTTACTGATTTATAGATCAAACATGAATAGCTCAAACTTGCATATATTATGAGTTTGTTCGTACAATAAAAAAAACAGATCTAACTATGAAACATCAAGTCAGAGCGCTTGTGCAGTTAGGGTTAATTTTAATTTGATACGTTAAAACCAAGTTCATTTTATTTAAGCACCATAGTTTCAAAGTATTTAATTAATTATAGGTTTATAGTAGTTTTAGCCAAAATTATTTAATAGTCGTTGATAAAGTATATAATTTTACTCGCATATAAAGACATGTTGGTTTGCGTTACTCGCTTCGCTCGTGTCGTAAACGCCACCTTCGTGATTAATAGGGATCATTATAGGCTCGTTGAATACTATTATATTTAATACGCTCGTCTGCATTTATTTTATACACAAATTTTATCACTTGTTTTTTTTTTTGCATAACACAACCAGTTTCTTTGGGAAAAATTGATGAAACTTGGTACATTTGGTTGTTGCCGTTCTGAATATCATTCACCATAAAGTCTTTACTACTACCATGAGTTCTACCATAAGCATATCTTCGGTATTCTTCAATATTGTTGAAAACCAAAGGTTCCAAATTCCCAATTCAATTTCTTATCAATTTCTAGAAACATAAAGCTTAGTCCATATCAGGCAACATCGATATTTATGTTGCCAAACAATTTGTTGCCAACAGATGTTGTAAGTGATGTTGTGTCATTATCAGTATTGAATTATGCTTTCATTGTAATAGTTGCCAATTCCAATTTTTTTTTTAAATGAAACGTTATATGGAGACAAATTAATGTCTAAACTACTATTAAATTATGAAACTTCGTTACGCAACTTTATTCGATTGACGAAAACTGACATTGAATAAGTTCTTCGTCTGGTAGTTCCTCTAACATAAAAAATGATACGAACTACCGTACAGTCATCCTTCCATCAGTACGTGTTTTAGTCACTAGGTGATTCTTATACGAGTTTAATGTACATGTTCACGCAATATGTTGGTAACACTGAGCGATGCTTCCCATTTGAAATTGGAAACAGATACAACAGATACAAGCAACCAGCAACAAAATACAAGCAACCAGCAACAAAATTCTTTGATGTATGCCGCCCAATGTTGACGAGTGTTTATCAACATATTGCTTGTTGAAGGGACACATAAAGAGCAACATGTTGGCAACAATTTTGTTGCCTGTTGTGGATTAAGCTTAGCAGATAATAAAAATAATTATAGTAATAATACTCGCCCTACATTTCACAACCTTACGAGTGAACCACAGAAGCCAAAGGGGAAGGGACGACTATTATTATTATTTGCTGTGGCGCTCCGGGGCGACTTACTGAGAATTGATGGCGCCATTTGGCTATAGGTGTAGGAAAACCTCACCACCATCATAAAGGTAAAGCGATATTGTTGGTTCTTTTACATTTTGTTTCCAATTTTTATTTTTTTTTCATAAAAAAATTGCCTATAATGTCTTCTACTTATTCATTTAAGCACTATTTGAATTTTAATTAAATACTGCAAAAAGTCATAGATCGTAGATCTGGCAGCAAAATTAACAAATGTTTTATGTAATTAAAATGATTAATCTGCTTTAAAAAAATAACAATAGTGATATATGCATTTTAATTCAAAAGTACAAAAAAACGGATTTATAAATAAAACTATAATCAATTTTCCAAATACAATTTTCTGATTTTTTCCAAGGGCGTACTCTTCAACTGGCAAAAATTTTACATTTAATTCTTCGAATAATTATTGACACACAAAAACAAAGCATCCATTATTAATTTCACTCTCAGTGGACAGATGGAAAGAAAGATTTCTTAGACGTGTCATGACGTGAACAATATACAGTCAGCGACAGAATATTTTAGAAATTATAGGAGAAATGTTAATCTCTTGCAAAAATGAAATAGGAACTTTTATTTTCTATATAGCCGAGGGCTTCTTGCACAAATAAATATTATTTATTTTATTACAAATTTCGTAAATTTGTATTGCGCAACTTATTTATTTACATTTGTTGATTTTATTATATTATTGTTTACATATTCGTGCGGGTTTTCATATAAACAATTGTTTTTTTCGCTGTTATTTTTATGTATTTTTTTCATTGAATTTATATTCTAACAGGTTCCAATATATTTTTATAATAAAATAATAATCTGTTTTTGCGACAAAAATTAAATAATACATTGTTTCATTTAATTGGTATATTTTTGTTGTCGGTTCAGTGTTTGAAATCGTGCCAAATAATAGTGTAGAAAATCTAATAAGTAACCTTAAAAAAGATTCATGACATAATTGGTGTAATGATGCCAAGAAAAGTTTCAAATCGGTTTATTTTTAAGAACTTACAGAACTTATACTCTGGTTGGATTTTTTATTCTTTTAGTTAAATATGTACTCAAGAATGTAGTCTTTCAAGGCCGGCATCAATGTAATTGTTTATTTCTGGGCTAATATGCTGTGGTCTTCGTTGGTTATTGCCTCCAAACGTTTAGACTGCAACTGCGGCAGCCATCTTCAGTGGTGTGTACGAAGTACTCTTCGTGACGTATCAACTGAAACCGAACTCTCCTTCGCTTCGAGTGTGCGTGTCTGTTCGCGCTTTTTTGGCGCGACTGATATTTGCCGATTTTATTTTCACGCTCTTTAGTTCTGTGTGCCAGATTCTAGATAGCGTTGTAGTTTCTTCCTTTCTACTGAAGTTCTCATTATGTTTGCATATTTTCTATTTTAGACACTCCCCTATTTTCTTTGTTGGTTTGTAGATGGTGCTGATTTTCTTTTCTTTAAGATTTTCCCAATCCGGTTACTGACACCTTCCATGTACGGTAGATAGACAGTACCTTGGTATTGGCATTGGCCGAGGTATGTTGATGTGACATTTGTAGTCTGGAGTAATAGAAGAGGAGACCTGCAGATGTATTAGTTAATAGAGAAGATACTTAAACTAGGTCACATAGTATATAGAAAGAAAACACACACTGATCGATACCTTTAACATAGATCCAATCATCAAACAAAACAATACCTGTTATCAACACCTTAGTAGTAAGAACATTAAGGGTATGTGAACCAAGATATGTCAACGCTGAAGTGAAACACTTGACAACAGTGCTACAAGCAAACGGATACAGCAAATACCCCATAACTTGTGCTACGTACCCAAGGGAGAAAAAAACCAATCCTGATGAAGAATAGTACCAAGGTACTGTATATTAACCATACATAGAAGGTGTCACTGACCGAATTGGAAAAATCTTAATCCGCACCATCTACAAACCAACAAAAAAAATCAGGGAGTATCTAAAAATAGCAAAATACTGTAGATATCCTCTTACCTTACATCAGCAGTAGTCAATAGAATTCCGTACACTTGTGGAAAAGTGTACGTAGGACAAACAAAGAGACGCATTAGCACACGAATAACAGAACACAAACGAAGCTATCATTTAGGACGAACCGAAAAGTCTGCAGTCGTCAAACACATATTAACTGATGGAGACCACAAGATCCTTCACGAAAACACCGACCTACTAGCAACATCAAGACATTACCCAACCAGATTGAACTTGTAAGTAAAGAGCGCTAAAATAAAAACGCCAAACACCAGTCGCACCAAAAAAGCGCGCTCAGACTTGCATATAAATAGCACACTCGAAGCGAAGAAGGGTTCAGTTTCAGTTGATCCGTCGCGATGGGTATTTGGTCCAGCCTCTGAAGATGACTACCGTCGTCACAGTCGAAACGTTTTTAAGTATTAACCAACGACGGCATAGCATAAACAAATACAAAATATGTATTGATTTAATAGGGAAACTTTCTCGTTTTAAATATTTTTTAGTATGGTATTAATCGTCATTACAAATTAGGACAATGGTTACGACAACGTTATAATAACTTCATAAGCGAATTATATTCAGTTAAAGAATTTTATGCGTATTCTTCTGGATCTAATCGATGCCTGATGTCGGCTACTGCTAATTTAGCTGGTCTGTATCCTCCTAAAGATAATCAGATGTGGAATGATAAAATATTATGGCAACCAATTCCTGTACATTCCAATGAGCCAAGTTCAGAGAAAATTTTCATACACGAACTACCTTGTCCTAAATTTAATAAATTATTCAAACCGATTAAGACAAATAAATATAATATGTTGAAGAACAGATATCAAAGTTTTTTTGAATTGATAGCTAATAAAACTGGATGGAAAGAAATGGATTTAGATAAGATTGCTACTGTTAGAAGTGTGTTTTATGCTTATAGAAATTATAATGTTTCTTATTTGCCAAAATGGATCAATGAAGTAGACCAGCATATTTTAGATGAGCTTTCAGGTTAGTATTTAATGGTTATAAATTTCTAATTATTACAAACTTTTTATTGTTTGATTATTTTCCATTCACGTGGTCGCATTTCTAAACAATTAATTGTTTTAGCTATAAAATATGCAGTTCCCTCATCCACTCCAAGTCTTACAAGACTCCAAATTGGGCCATTTTTCGACTACATTTTTAAGTATTTTAACAATTTCCTTAAACCATCATCAGACAAACGAAGCCACAAGTTTCTAATGCTATCTTCGACGGATGCTAATTTAGTTCATATTTTAAATGGTATAGGTTGCTTCAATAATATTCCAGTTGGATTCGGAGACACTATGATATGGGAATTAAAGAAGAAAGGTGGAGAATATTTTATAAATTTATTAATGAAAATCGAGGATAAATTGGAACAATTGGATTGTTGCATAGATTGTCATTATGAAACATTTAGAAAACAGTTTGCTAATGTTACTGTAGATATAGATAATTGGAAACAAGAGTGTTTTTCAGTTTAAATTTATTTATTATGGTAACTCAACTTAATATTTTTTTTTACTTATTATTCTTTTTTAATAAATATAAATATATATTTAGTTTTATTTTTCTTGAACCTTTGAGGTTATATTTCTTGGGTATTAGGTTCCAAATTAAAAGTTGTATGTATTATATCATTTGCCTTTGCTTGAGAAAACGTTTCGATTATATTTGAGTCTTCATCATTTAATGTACGATGGAGTGACACAAACAAAAAGAAAACTTGACATCAAAAGGGAAACAGACAAGCGAAGAAGAGACAAATTCGGACTCAGTAGCCTAAAACCACAGGCCACCGAAATATGAAAGTACTGGAGGCATGTGCCACCATAAAAAAGAAGAAGACAAGCTGCGACAGAAGAAGAGCGGGAAGTTTTGAAATGACGGTATCTGGACGAGAAGCCGGAAGGAGGTGGTCAAAATTAAAGACACATTTATTGACAAAAACCAGGAAATTAAGGGAAATGAAGTGGTAGTTAAATCAAACGCAATCTACAAACTAGTAAAAGGAATAATCTCTGCGCTATTTTTCAAGACTACGGCCCGTTTTCGTCAGCGGAAGAAAGTCCGATGTCCGATTCCAAAAAATTGGAATTTTTCCAAAAAAATTTTTGTTTTGTGTATTATGAAATGGTTCAGCTCAGGACGCTTTCTTGATTTTTATTATGTTTTTTTCGAAGAACTTTGATTTAATTGCTCTGAACCTCGCTGCGCTTGGCTCGGAGTGAATGGTAGGGGAAAGTGGGTTTCTCTCTACTTTCTCCCTGTTTGTTCTCTTCTTTTTTTACAGTTGGAATTATTATTTTCCCGACCATCCACTCCGAGCCGAGCGTAGCGAGCTTCGGAGCAATTAAATCAAAGTATCCAACACTCTTCTTATTTTTTTCTCTACTTTTTACCATTTTTTACTACTTTCTACATTTATTTTTTAATAATACCAGTTTTTTATAATAGTGAGTTAGTGTTTATCATAAAATTTTAGTACATGAACTAATAGGGAAATTTTTTGTTTTGAGTTTTATGAAATGCTTCAGCTCAGGACGCTTTCTTGCTTTTTATTATTTTTTTTTTTCGAAATACTTTGATTTGATTGCTCTGAATCTCGCTGCGCTCGGCTCGGAGTGGATGGTGAGGGAAAGTTGGAATTATTATTTTCTCGACCATCCACTTCGAGCCGAACGTAGCGAGGTTCGAAGCAATTAAATGAATCAAACTCTCCGAAATATTAAACAATCGACAAATATTGCTTGAGAATGTAAATAATATTTGCAAAATACATACCAAAAAAGTTTTGTTTCTAAAACTGACTGCTGATCTGTTGTATTATTTATATTTCACTTACCTGAAAAAAAAAGAAAAAAATTGATATTATTTTTTATTTATTTTGTTATTAAAAATATATATTATGGGAAGCCTCTATATTAAATATAAATATTTAAAATTAAAAAAAAATAATTTTGAAGTTAATAGTATTTCATTAAATATTCAAAATGTAAATAATTTTTTTTTTTTGATTAAAATGTATTTTTTTTATTTAATTTTTTTGTGAGCTTTGACTGCATTATTAAAGTTTAAAAAAATAATTTTTCTTAAAAATTCAATATTTTGAAACTTGTTTCATTTTTAAATATACCGTACCTTAAAATGTACTGAAGTCTTGTTCTAATCCTCTCCATTATCCACTACCATTACCATGACCATTACCATTTCCATTTATAGATCTTCTAACTTGATGTTTCCTAACACAGACAACCTAGTAACATACTGCATCTATACGAGCCTGTAACGCACTGCTTTAGAGGTCGCCACAGTGAGCAAGTACTTTGACCATCGCTTGTCCGATTTTAAATTATCTATACATAATATTTAATCCCCGTCCCCTATTCCCATGAATTTTAAATCGTAAGGATAATTTATAATCGTCTTTACCTGGTCAGATGCCGTCGATATACCTGGAGGACGTTTAAATTCAACATTAGACACACGCCGGATGTTTAAGATCCGACGTACGTCCAATATTCAATCTAAACAAACTCCACTACAACTCAATATCCATCATCTAATCTAATACAAACACACATACCTACTACGATCACTCTTAGTAACATACGCATCTCATACTAACTTGTGACGTACTAAAGTCGCTGCAAGTCAAGTACTTAAATCACTTAAGTACGATTAAAAAGCAGGCTAGGTACTGTATTATACAGTAAGGCCTATTCGTAATCGTTCTATGTGTCACAGGATGCTTAACATATACCAGTGAATACCAAATTATTAATTATTTTTTATAAAAATATTGAAATACTGCTGCAATCCAGATGTTTATGATGATCTTGTAGATATTGATCTTAATGGTAATATGGGAGGGTGTAAAACGTTATTTAAATTAAGACAAATTAAAAATTAATAGAAATTAAATATTAGTATTTATTTTAAAAGTTGTCAAAAGTTTTTTTTTAAACTATTGTTCTATTTTACTTGATTATCATTTAAAAACTTATATGCAAAACCGCGCGCCGCCCCTCGCCATTCTTGAAGAATGCTCATGCTTCTCTTAGGAAATATTTGCTATTGGAAAAATAATAAATATAAATATGTGGACATGCGCATACGCAACGGCAAATCTGATGTATAATTTTAAATAAAATTAATCTCGAGCACACACAACCGCGACGAACGGAAACCGTGGCCACCCAAACCGGCGAGTTTGGCAGCCAACCCGGCAACGAGGATAATAAAATATAATAGAATTGATTAAAATCCATATATCAAATATAGTCTAATGAGTTGAAATGTAAAACGCCGAAAAGTTTCGGTTACTATCCATCTTCAGACCATATACTAAATAATATATAAAATACCATATTAATTAAAATATAATAAACAGAATACTGAAAGATGCTAGTAAAAGTTAAAAATTAACTTAAATAATTTTTTACTCTTATATAATTTTTCATATACCATTCACCCCTTCTTGTATTTCTTCCCTCCCTTCCCATATATGCTCACTTTTAAGCGTTCTGCTTTTTATATTTTAATTAATATATACTTCAAGTATAATTATTTAGTATATATCCTGAAGATGATGAGTAACAGAAACTAGTCGCCATAGCACCCATTTAATATTTATAAATATATTGTGGTACATGATTTTTGAGTTTTATTTTTGATTTTTTTATTAATATATATTATTTAAATTATTATTTTATTTTTAACAATTTTTATCATGATTAAAGATTTTTTTTAATTAATTAATTGTAATGTTTATAAATTTTATTCCAATTAAAATTTAGTATGATAATAATCAATACCATTAATTATCTGTCATCCTTTCCCGCAGCCGCCCGCGAACGTAACCGTGGCAGCTATGAACGAACGCCCGGATAAGTTTAAGAACCGTCGCTAAACGGTCGGTTGCGTCTAGGACGGGTCTTATTTATCGTAGCACTAACACTCCTTATAATTTGACGTACTGCACTGAGTTCACAGACCATTTACCGATATGTGTGCGAGTAGTAAATATGAATTATTTGCCGTCGTGTTTGCGCAAGATAAAAATTCTTCTTTTCGCCATCATAACCTAAATAAAGTAAATATATCTAACCAATTAATTAATAATTTGGTAACACTCTGTATCATTACTATTTACCTGTTTTTATTTTAACTCCCACCACCTGAAACAAAATTATACATACAGTGTGAAAGTTAAATAGTTAATAGTGTTCAATTAAATTTGCGCTGCCCTGTATAAATAATAAGGAACGAAACTACATTTTTAAATATGTTTTTATTAAATGAAATATTAAATTTATTGATTTTAAAATTATTCAAAAAAATTTTGTTATGTTACATACTAATATTAAAATTTTAAGAAAAATACCATAACATTTGTAAAAAAACTCTATAATGGTCTATAATGGTGATTTTTTCAAAAAAAATTTTCATAAATTGTGAAATTTGTCGTATAATATCGAAAAACAAAAATTAAATTTGCTAAAAAATATTAAAAACCAACAGAAATTTTGAAAAGAATGCAATTACAATCAAGATAATGGTGATAAAATAATTTTAATTCTCACCTAAAAATCTACTGAAGTCTTGCTCTAATCCACTTGATTTTCCATAAATTCCACCTAAAACAAATAAAACTATATTAAAACAACTTTTTTATACAAATATATAATGCGGTTTATAAAAAAAAGAAATAATAAAAATGTATAAATAACCCTGTATCTTAATTATAAATAATCATAATCATCTATTTATTTTTATATCCTCAGTTGACAACTGAACTACCCTGTATAATAATATTATTATAAAATGGATAAATCAATCTGTATATTGGTTATAGATAATCATAGCCATCTATTTATTCTTATATACTCATTTAACAATAATGAACTACCCTGTATATGATAATGTTGTTGGAAAGTTGATAAATCACCCTGTATCTTAGTTATAAATAATCAGAATTATCTATTTATATGCAATCACACTGTATAAATAAAATATATTTGTTTGTACAAATAAATCACTCTGTATTGTAATATTATAAAATTTTTAATAAAAATAATAATTATTTATACTTCAAATTATTAAAATAAATAAATAAACACACTGTATAAATGAAAAATAGATGTTTTTATAAATTAATCATCCTGTATTGTAATATTATAAATTATTTAATAAAAATAATAATTATTTATACTTGATATTATTAAAATGAATAAATAATCACACTGTGTAAATGAAAAACGGATGTTTTTATGATTTAATCACCCCGTATTGTAATATTATAAAATATTTAACGGATACTTGATATTATTAAAATGAATAAATGATCACACTGTATAAATGAAAAACGGATGTTTTTATAATTTAATCACCCCCCGTATTGTAATATTATAAAATATTTAATGGATACTTGATATTATTAAAATGAATAAATAATCACACTGTATAAATGAAAAACGGATGTTTTTATGATTTAATCACCCCACCCCGTATTGTAATATTATAAAATATTTAATGGATACTTGATATTATTAAAACGAATAAATAATCACACTGTATAAATGAAAAACGGATGTTTTTATGATTTAATCACCCCGTATTGTAATATTATAAAATATTTAATGGATACTTGATATTATTAAAATGAATAAATAATCACACTGTATAAATGAAAAACGGATGTTTTATGATTTAATCACCCTGTATTGTAATATTATAAAATATTTAATGGATACTTGATATTATTAAAATGAATAAATAATCACACTGTATAAATGAAAAACGGATGTTTTATGATTTAATCACCCTGTATTGTAATATTATAAAATATTTAATGGATACTTGATATTATTAAAATGAATAAATAATCACACTGTATAAATGAAAAACGGATGTTTTATGATTTAATCACCCTGTATTGTAATATTATAAAATATTTAATGGATACTTGATATTATTAAAATGAATAAATAATCACACTGTATAAATGAAAAACGGATGTTTTATGATTTAATCACCCTGTATTATAATATTATAAAATATTTAATGGATCTTTGATATTATTAAAATGAATAAATAATCACACTGTATAAATGAAAAACGGATGTTTTTATGATTTAATCACCCCGTATTGTAATATTATAAAATATTTAATGGATACTTGATATTATTAAAATGAATAAATAATCACACTGTATAAATGAAAAACGGATGTTTTTATGATTTAATCACCCTGTATTGTAATATTATACAATATTTAATGGATACTTGATATTATTAAAATGAATAAATAATCACACTGTATAAATGAAAACCGGATGTTTTTATGATTTAATCACCCCGTATTGTAATATTATACAATATTTAATGGATACTTGATATTATTAAAATGAATAAATAATCACACTGTATAAATGAAAAACGGATGTTTTCATGATTTAATCACCCCGTATTGTAATATTATAAAATATTTAATGGATACTTGATATTATTAAAATAAATAAATGATCACACTGTATAAATGAAAAACGGATGTTTTTATGATTTAATCACCCCGTATTGTAATATTATAAAATATTTAATGGATACTTGATATTATTAAAATGAATAAATGATCACACTGTATAAATGAAAAACGGATGTTTTATGATTTAATCACCCCGTATTGTAATATTATAAAATATTTAATGGATACTTGATATTATTAAAATGAATAAATGATCACACTGTATAAATGAAAAACGGATGTTTTATGATTTAATCACCCTGTATTGTAATATTATAAAATATTTAATGGATACTTGATATTATTAAAATGAATAAATAATCACACTGTATAAATGAAAAACGGATGTTTTATGATTTAATCACCCTGTATTGTAATATTATAAAATATTTAATGGATACTTGATATTATTAAAATGAATAAATAATCACACTGTATAAATGAAAAACGGATGTTTTTATGATTTAATCACCCAGTATTGTAATATTATAAAATATTTAATGGATACTTGATATTATTAAAATGAATAAATAATCACACTGTATAAATGAAAAACGGATGTTTTTATGATTTAATCACCTTGTATTGTAATATTATACAATATTTAATGGATACTTGATATTATTAAAATGAATAAATAATCACACTGTATAAATGAAAACCGGATGTTTTTATGATTTAATCACCCCGTATTGTAATATTATAAAATATTTAATGGATACTTGATATTATTAAAATGAATAAATAATCACACTGTATAAATGAAAAACGGATGTTTTTATGATTTAATCACCCCGTATTGTAATATTATAAAATATTTAATGGATACTTGATATTATTAAAATGAATAAATAATCACACTGTATAAATGAAAAACGGATGTTTTTATGATTTAATCACCCTGTATTGTAATATTATACAATATTTAATGGATACTTGATATTATTAAAATGAATAAATAATCACACTGTATAAATGAAAAACGGATGTTTTTATGATTTAATCACCCTGTATTGTAATATTATACAATATTTAATGGATACTTGATATTATTAAAATGAATAAATAATCACACTGTATAAATGAAAACCGGATGTTTTTATGATTTAATCACCCCGTATTGTAATATTATAAAATATTTAATGGATACTTGATATTATTAAAATGAATAAATAATCGCACTGTATAAATGAAAAACGGATGTTTTTATGATTTAATCACCCTGTATTGTAATATTATAAAATATTTAATGGATACTTGATATTATTAAAATGAATAAATAATCACACTGTATAAATGAAAAACGGATGTTTTTATGATTTAATCACCCCGTATTGTAATATTATAAAATATTTAATGGATACTTGATATTATTAAAATGAATAAATAATCACACTGTATAAATGAAAAACGGATGTTTTATGATTTAATCACCCTGTATTGTAATATTATAAAATATTTAATGGATACTTGATATTATTAAAATGAATAAATAATCACACTGTATAAATGAAAAACGGATGTTTTATGATTTAATCACCCTGTATTGTAATATTATAAAATATTTAATGGATACTTGATATTATTAAAATGAATAAATAATCACACTGTATAAATGAAAAACGGATGTTTTTATGATTTAATCACCCCGTATTGTAATATTATAAAATATTTAATGGATACTTGATATTATTAAAATGAATAAATAATCACACTGTATAAATGAAAAACGGATGTTTTTATGATTTAATCACCCCGTATTGTAATATTATAAAACATTTAATGGATACTTGATATTATTAAAATGAATAAATAATCACACTGTATAAATGAAAAACGGATGTTTTATGATTTAATCACCCTGTATTGTAATATTATAAAATATTTAATGGATACTTGATATTATTAAAATGAATAAATAATCACACTTTATAAATGAAAAACGGATGTTTTATGATTTAATCACCCTGTATTGTAATATTATAAAATATTTAATAGATACTTGATATTATTAAAATAAATAAATAATCACACTGTATAAATGAAAAACGGATGTTTTTATGATTTAATCACCCCGTATTGTAATATTATAAAATATTTAATGGATACTTGATATTATTAAAATGAATAAATAATCACACTGTATAAATGAAAAACGGATGTTTTATGATTTAATCACCCTGTATTGTAATATTATAAAATATTTAATGGATACTTGATATTATTAAAATGAATAAATAATCACACTGTATAAATGAAAAACGGATGTTTTTATGATTTAATCACCCCGTATTGTAATATTATAAAATATTTAATGGATACTTGATATTATTAAAATGAATAAATGATCACACTGTATAAATGAAAAACGGATGTTTTATGATTTAATCACCCTGTATTGTAATATTATAAAATATTTAATGGATACTTGATATTATTAAAATGAATAAATAATCACACTGTATAAATGAAAAACGGATGTTTTATGATTTAATCACCCTGTATTGTAATATTATAAAATATTTAATGGATACTTGATATTATTAAAATGAATAAATAATCACACTGTATAAATGAAAAACGGATGTTTTATGATTTAATCACCCTGTATTGTAATATTATAAAATATTTAATGGATACTAGATATTATTAAAATGAATAAATGATCACACTGTATAAATGAAAAACGGATGTTTTATGATTAAATCACCCCGTATTGTAATATTATAAAATATTTAATGGATACTTGATATTATTAAAATGAATAAATAATCACACTGTATAAATGAAAAACGGATGTTTTTATGATTTAATCACCCCGTATTGTAATATTATAAAATATTTAATGGATACTTGATATTATTAAAATGAATAAATAATCACACTGTATAAATGAAAAACGGATGTTTTTATGATTTAATCACCCCGTATTGTAATATTATAAAATATTTAATGGATACTTGATATTATTAAAATGAATAAATAATCACACTGTATAAATGAAAAACGGATGTTTTTATGATTTAATCACCCCGTATTGTAATATTATAAAATATTTAATGGATACTTGATATTATTAAAATGAATAAATAATCACACTGTATAAATGAAAAACGGATGTTTTTATGATTTAATCACCCCGTATTGTAATATTATAAAATATTTAATGGATACTTGATATTATTAAAATGAATAAATGATCACACTGTATAAATGAAAAACGGATGTTTTATGATTTAATCACCCTGTATTGTAATATTATAAAATATTTAATGGATAATTGATATTATTAAAATGAATAAATAATCACACTGTATAAATGAAAAACGGATGTTTTATGATTTAATCACCCTGTATTGTAATATTATAAAATATTTAATGGATACTTGATATTATTAAAATGAATAAATAATCACACTGTATAAATGAAAAACGGATGTTTTATGATTTAATCACCCTGTATTGTAATATTATAAAATATTTAATGGATACTAGATATTATTAAAATGAATAAATGATCACACTGTATAAATGAAAAACGGATGTTTTATGATTTAATCACCCTGTATTGTAATATTATAAAATATTTAATGGATACTAGATATTATTAAAATAAATAAATAATCACACTGTATAAATGAAAAACGGATGTTTTTATGATTTAATCACCCCGTATTGTAATATTATAAAATATTTAATGGATACTTGATATTATTAAAATGAATAAATAATCACACTGTATAAATGAAAAACGGATGTTTTTATGATTTAATCACCCCGTATTGTAATATTATAAAATATTTAATGGATACTTGATATTATTAAAATGAATAAATAATCACACTGTATAAATGAAAAACGGATGTTTTATGATTTAATCACCCTGTATTGTAATATTATAAAATATTTAATGGATACTAGATATTATTAAAATGAATAAATGATCACACTGTATAAATGAAAAACGGATGTTTTATGATTTAATCACCCTGTATTGTAATATTATAAAATATTTAATGGATACTTGATATTATTAAAATGAATAAATGATCACACTGTATAAATGAAAAACGGATGTTTTATGATTTAATCACCCTGTATTGTAATATTATAAAATATTTAATGGATACTTGATATTATTAAAATGAATAAATAATCACACTGTATAAATGAAAAACGGATGTTTTTATGATTTAATCACCCCGTATTGTAATATTATAAAATATTTAATGGATACTTGATATTATTAAAATGAATAAATAATCACACTGTATAAATGAAAAACGGATGTTTTATGATTTAATCACCCTGTATTGTAATATTATAAAATATTTAATGGATACTTGATATTATTAAAATGAATAAATAATCACACTGTATAAATGAAAAACGGATGTTTTTATGATTTAATGGATGCTTGATATTATTAAAATCAATAAATAATGATTTAATTTATTATTATAATTAATGTTAAACTAAAAAAATTACATACCTTTTACAATAATGTATTAAATAAGTTTCTACCACTAATAATTTTTGCACTCAAAATGGTACTAAATAATTCAAAATTCTGTTAAAGTAAAAGCGAAGATCCTACATGACACATCACGAAAACCGACGACGACGCCGCCCGATCTCCTAACTCCGTATTATCTTTGTTTACGTTTCACTAATTTTTTTTAATAAAAAAAATTCATACCGAACGACTTGATTGAATGAAATAAAATTTGGAGAAAAATGAAAACAATTAATTGCATGAATATTTTAAATATCCATTAGGAAACTTTTATTTATTTATTTATTATTTAAAAGTAGATAATGTTTTTTTTCAATAACTATTTATCAATAAATAATTGTTTAGTTAAAATAAATCTAACATAAAATATTTGTTACATTTGATAAATAAATATATTATATTATAAATATTTGATTGATTATTGATTATTACTAATAGATAAGCTTAAAATAATCAATAATAAATCGTATAGACAACATGGAAGATTAAAATATCCCTTTTAGGGTTAAATGGGTGTTTTTATTTTATTTCTGTACAAAACAAAGTTGTATAAAAGAAAATTGCAGTATTGTAGAATATAAAATTTCTTACAACTTTTGTCTTTATTTTTTTTTAGAATTCTGCCTAGTTTCGCCGCTAGAGGGCGTAAAAGAAATTAATATGGAGTTTTCGGCATTTATTTAGATTTTGAGTCAAAATTATGCATTTGTATAAAAATTATAAAAAAGCGAAATTGTAGAACAAAAAATTTTCTACAAATTTTGGCTTCATTTTTTTTAAAACTCTGCATAATATCGCCGCTAGAGGGCGTAAAAGAAATCTATATGGAGTTTTGCGCCTTTATTTGTATTTTGAGTCAGAATTATGCATTTGTATAAAAAATTCTAAGAAATCAAAATTGTAGAACATAAAATTTCCTACACATTTTGTCGTTACTTTTTTTTAGAATTCTGAATAGTTTTGCCACTAGAGGGCGTAAAAGAAATCTAAATGGAGTTTTGCGCCTTTATTTAGATTTTGAGTCAAAATTATGCGTTTGTATAAAAAATTTCAAAAAATAAAAATTGTAGAACATAAAATTTTCTACAAATTTTGTATTTACTTTTTTTTTAAATTCCGCTTGGTTTCGCCGCTAGAGGGCGTGAAAAAATATATATAGAGTTTTGCACATGTTTTTTAGATTTTGAGCCAAAATTATGGATTTTTATGAAAAATTACAGTAAAAAAAATTGTAGATCATAAAATTTCCTACAAATTTTGTTTTTACTTTTTTTATAATTCCGCGTAGTTTCGCCGCCAGAGGGCTTGAAAAAATATATATAGACTTTTGCGCCTGTTTTTTTTTAGAGAAAATTGAAAATATCATAAATACTATGAATTTAAAAAGTTTTTTTGTTCAAATGCATGAATAAAGTTAATTTAAAAACATAAAAAAAATCAAATTTTTGATCAAAAAAATTAGGGGGACCATTTGATTTTTTTTATTTTTTCGTATTTTTTGCTACAACTTTTACACATATTATTTTAAAATTACGAAAAAATACACACTTATAGTACTTTTGATACCTTTCGAATGGTGTATTCACTTTTTTATTTATTTTATAATTTTAGAGATAACAAATTTACAAAAATTTTAAAAAATTTCTTTATTTTACCTGTAACAATTTCAAAAATGAAATCGAAGAAACCAAAATATATGTTAAATTTAGAGTTTTTTATTCTCTTTCAAATGGCGTAAATCCCATTTTGATAACTCTAATAGTTCAACAGTTATTTAATTTATTTTAAATCAATATTAAATTTTAAACATTTTAGGACCATTTTTGAAAGAAATCTACAACTTTTGTAATAAAAATCGCAATCATAGAAAAAATCGCAATCATAGATTATTTTATTATAAATTTAATAGTAATTTTTATAAATTTTTAATATCAATATTAACTCTAAAAAAAATCGATTTTAAAAGGACTAATTTCTGTGTAATTTTTCAAGACTACGGCCCGTTTCCGTCAGCGGAAGAAAGAATGATTCGAAAAAAATCGGAATTTTTTAAATAATTTTTTTTTTCAAATTTTTCAATTTTTTTTCAACAAGCCCCATGCGATATGGATATCAATCGACGCATCTTGATTTGCTTCCCTTATTGAGATATCTCGAATAGAAGTTTCACTTAGTAGGAAGGACAAGGATCCTCTCACCCGAAATAGCTCATCTTCTGATAGAGCCTTTATTTTTTGAATAAAAACCGACATCCACACAGACAGACCTTTTTTTTGCCGAAAATCAATTTTTTCCACGTTTCATGACATTTTATGTCATTTGGAGCAAAATAATTTTTTGAGATTTTTGCACGATTTCAATACTACGGTTTGCCCTACTTCACCGAAGGTGAAGTATGGGCGGGCCGTAGTAAATAAGACGTGCTAATACCCTCTCAATGGTGTTTCAAAATACATTAAAAATCTAAAAGTTGTTTATGACACTGAGGTTGCTAGCTTTGATGTTACACAAACCTACCTTTTGATTTAGTTTTATCTAAGCATCAACAAGATTGGGGCCATATAAAAAATTTCTGTAACCTCAGCCGGGAAAATTTTAGCAACACTTTGTGAACCTCATCCCTTTCCCTATCACTTTAGTTAAAAGGTACGTTGATAATCTTATTTTAGCAGTGCATGCAGGGACAGATTTAGACGTCTACCGCCACTAGGCAGTAAAATTCGGCCGCCCTCTTTACACTCGATACAGTGCTACATTTGAGCTGCATCTTGACTTTTTACAGGCATTTACATATACAAAGTACGAGGTAATGTACAGTAAACCTGCCACGCAAGCCTGCACTTTACACTTGACAATTAAAACTAATTATATGGAATAAAGTTGACTGCGATGTTTACTAGGAATGTAATGCAACGATAATGAAACACAAGTTTTAAAAAATTTCATTTTCCATACGTATTTAGTTTTCTGCTTCCTAAATTCTTCTTCGCTTGTCTGTTTCCCTCTTGATATCTGTCAGCTGTCAAGTTTACTTTTTGTTTGTCTCACTCCGGCATACGTTAAACACAAATTTTTTTTTTGCTAATTTAAATTTTAATTTGTAACTTGTATCACTTCTAAGTGTGCAAAATGCTTTACGCATTTTTAACTATGTTTTTATGACTGTGAAGTCCTTTGTATAAGTTTTTATGTCTGTTTTAAAGAAGTATGTAACACAGTACCACACATCAAGCTAGTAAGTTTTTGATTACTAATATTTTTTTTATCTTTTATCTAAATTTTTGTGCATTTGTTGATGTATTATCAAGACTAATAAAGATTAGCGAAAGCTTGACTTATTAGCTAAGAGTTTTCTTTTGTGATTGTCGTTGGCCACAACCTCACAAGGCGCAGAGTTCTTTATATATATATATGTACACCTACAATAATCTGTATGAAAATGTTTATGACTATAAATAATGGGTTTTAAATAAATACCAATTATTTTAAAAACCTGTGTAATTATTATTTATTTTGTAAGTAATGAGGTAAATAATGTTGCCGTTAAATACTTAAGTGCTCAATTTAAAGTCCCAATGTATTTTAATTACACTGAACCTTTTTATAATCATAATTTAAAATTGTGTATTAACTGATGAAACATTAAATAACTTTATTAGGTACAATTCAAAATTTAATCAAACATAGTTAGCAGACTTCATAAAGTTTGACATTAAATAATTATTTAAAGTTACATTTAATAGTTATTTAACGAACAAGTGTATTAATAAAGGCGATTAACAATCATGATATGTTCGAGATTGTTAATTGCCATTTTAATTCACGAGTTCGTTACAGAACTTTTCCGTCGACCGTACTTTTCAAAACTAAAGATATCTTATTTAAAACATATATAGAATTTTATGGAATTATAACAATAAAATAAATAATGACATACAATGACAGATAGTACTAACACAACTACTTGATTTCAAATGTCACTGCCAATATAAATGTATAAAAGCGGCGTACATTGGGTTACATATAATAAAATTGTTGATTAATAGAAAATCATTCATTAATAGGTGTCATTAATCAACGATATTGAGTGCGTTAAAATACATCATGAATGGACGGTCGACGGAAAACCATTTTTTCTATTACCGTGCATAAAGTACTTACGTTGACCACTGTACGGAGTGTGTAAATTTTGACTTTTTTCACTAGTGCGTAAAGTAAAATAAAATTTGAAAAGTAACTTCTTCGGATGCGCAACACATTTTTTTGCAATATGTTTTTTACCTTGCCAAGATTCTGTGTGCCAAAAATTAACTGGTTAACTTCAAGATTGTGCAAAAAAGCTTCTTGTAGTAGATTGCTTATTTTATACTTAAAACCTACAAATTTTTTGGTAGTAGAAAAAATATTGTATGCAACTAGTGTGTAAAGTGCCTTTTTTCATTCATTCGTGAAAAGTGTATCACTTTACACACTTGTTGTATAAATAACTATTTTGGATATTGGCTAGACTGCAATGCAAATGGAAAGGCCTGATTATATTAGATTATTTCTGTTGTGAAATTATTGACATAGTAGTTTTTTGTTACTTAGAGCAAACGGTTTTTTTAGCTTATTAGAGAAATATAGAGATCAAAGTTTTTTATTACTTAGAGCAAAAGTTTGATTTTTCTCAAGAGAAGAATTCAACCGATTTTTATTCTATTATTAGATAAATATGAAGAATAATATTTTTTATTACTTAGAGCAAAAGTTTGATTTTTTTCATAAGTAGAATTCCTTTTCATCTTATTAACTTCTTATTAGAAAAATATAGAGGTCGAAGTTTTTAATTACTTAGAGCAAAGCGAATAAAATGTATCTAAAACACACATGCAGTACAGGCGTTTTATTCACAATCACCTTCATTTAGAATCAAAATTGCCGAAATTTTTTATCAAAAAATGATTTGACACTTTTCTATGACAGCGGCTGTCACCTCCTCAAAATTTATTGAAATAACGTACAACAAAAATATGAGGAGGTATTTTTTTTTCATTATTCCACTAAGTAGATATTATACACTTTTGGAACACTTTTTTGAGTACTCTTTTTCAAGACGGCTGGAGAAGAAGAATTACAGATGGACAAATGACAGATGACTAGGCAAATGGCAGACAACCAAAGAGTGCTGACAAAGGTCTGAGTACATCGACACCGGTCTTCAGGTCCGACAGATTCGACACGAGGCGGTCAATCCAAGACGGAACGGGACTGTAATAATTTTGACAGTTGTGACTTAAATCATTTTCTTCATGAGATTTAGTGACTGTAAATACTTTAGCCCCGTAATATTAATCATTAAAATACGAAGCGGTCAATCCAGGACGGCACGCGAAACACTAATTTATATTTATTTCATTATGAAACGTGATTCGCTTAAATAATAAGTTTGAACATTTTTAAACATGAGATCTAGTAGCAACGTGAAATAGTGCCCGCTAATGGTGCAGTGGGCCCAGGGATCGAATCGCACATAGCCTTTTAATTAATTTTTTAAACATAGGCTAGATTTATATAGTCAAGACTTCCTTTAATAAAATAAATATTTTTTTTTAAATACACAGGCTAGATTTAGATAGTCAAGACTTTTTTTAATAAAATAAATATAAATAGTGTTTCGCATCCCGTTCTGTCAAAATTATTGTTTAATAACTTTGTCACTTGGAGCGCTACAGTCGCGTGTCGTCCTAGATTGATCGTCTCGTGATACGACAGGTCTGACAGCTCCATCAGAGAAGTCGATAGAGCAGAGGAGACTGAGAGAACTGAAGACTGGCGCTGTTGTACTTCAGGTCTGTTAGACCCTTCTGCTCTGTCAGCACCCTCTGGTTTTATAGAAGTTAGCGTCTTTGCGTGTGTCCCTCTATGCGTCTGTCCGCCTAAGCGACTGATCGCTAAGCGTTTGTTTGTTCGTTCGTCTGTCATTTGCCCAGTCATCTGTCATTTATCCATATGCCTTCAATCTCTCACGCCGTCTTGAAAAAGTGTACTCAAAAAAATTTATAGAAGTGTATATTATCTACTCCACTAGTTAAATAAAATAATGTTGTTATTCAACTAGTGGATAAAATGGTACTTTATACGATTCATAAGTGTGGATAAAACTTCAATTATAAAGGTGGATCTCCACCAAAGCAACACTTGTCGGCGACCAAAAATTCAGGAAAGTTGTCGGCTTTTTATGTCGCAAATTTAAGTCGCCGATTTTATTTCATTTTTTGCTCAAGGAGCTGTATATCACAGAAAAATAGCCTCCGCGACAATGTTTGCAGATATGTCAAAATACGTCTCCACCGGATCAACTTGATTAGCGATTTTTTCGGGTATTTTTACATTTGTACTGAGCCAGGCATATAGTTTACTGTATTTTTTTTGTTGTTTAGTTTTAAATTTATTATGAAGTGGAATAATGAAATAACTAGAGAGGAAAACTTACTTCAGACTGACCCAAATGTGTCTGGTCCACGTTGACCTACAGGTCTCAAATTTAAACTAGACTGAGGTATGACCCTAAGGTATGTACATACCAAGTTTGAAGCAAATCGGTCCAGTGAAACGTCCATGAGAGCTCTCACAGATAAACAGACACACTAACAGTATGATCAAAATAAATTACTTCTCTATTGCTCTAAAGTGAGTTAATAAGGTAGCTCATCGAAAAATATCAATCTTACCCTGAACTTTGGGAGTCGAAGCATTTATGGTATAAAAACCGAAACAAAAAGTACGATGCCTGAAATAATATTGAAACTAGTTTGGAAATAGGTAGGGTGGAGGTTGAAAGGAAAATAAAAAACATCACAAAATACAAAGTATAAGGTACATGCAATATTTATAGCTAGAGAGGTTTCATTAGCTCTCCCGAATATTGAGTGGCCAACGCGCTCAGGAAGATTAAAGCAGGGGCGGGCGATCAAAAATGATAAATTTAATAAACAAAAAAAAAAGATAAACCTCACGGATAAAAATTAGGTATATAAATATCAAGTATTTGTTATTACAAAAATGCGGAAAATTATTGGCAGACGATTTCGTGAAAGAGGAAGAGCCGGCAGACTACAACAAAATGGCCTTAATATATGTGACAAAAAAAGTATAAACCTCATGATTAGAAATTATTGGAAATAATTACTGAGTTGTTAACTAAACTGTATGCTGAATGGCAGACTAAAAAACAGAAGACAACAAGCAAAAGAAATACTGGTCTGCCTCGATATAATTTTTATCCGTGAGGTTTATCATTTTTTTTACCAAGTTTATCATTTTTGATCGCCCGCCCCTGCTTTAATCTTCCTGAGCGCGTTGGCAGATTGGCCACTCAATGTTCGGGAGAGCTAATGAAACTTTTCTAGCTATAAATATTGCATGTACCTTATACTTTGTATTTTTATGTATCGTCTAGTACGTTCGGGCATGGGTACAGAAAGTGTATACCTTCCCAAATGGTTTGCCTATAATAATATAATATAATACTTAAGATACGAAATCGGAATAAATTATACTAGATTGAAAAATGCTCAGAATCGAAGTTAAAAATGTATTTCTTATAATTGTACGTGATTTACAATTATTCTAACAGTAATTGTTATGCCAGGGCACTCGTCCTTTTTTCATTAAAAAGTAATTGGCAAATTAATTTCCGGGTTCATGGGCAGAGGCAGAACTTTTTCTTCCTAGTTTACTTAGTGGTAACCAAGATCCTGCCACAAGTTTTCCTGTACTTAAATTTTCCCTATTCAATGCGATAAGAGGGATATATTACGAATATGTTGAACTTCTTAAAGTTTCGCTTTTTTATAGTAACAATATTTCGTAGGTTGGGAGGACGTGATATTTTTCGACAATGTTTATGAAAATATCAACAAAAGTTGATGACAATATCGTCAACATGTGTTGCTTTGGCGGATAAAATTTTTTTATCTCATTTAGAAAAATGAAGATGAAGTTTTTATTATTTTAGTCAAAAATTTGATTTTACTATTGAGAAAAATTCAATAAATTTTCATCTCATTACAGAAATATAGATGTATTTGTAAATCAATGTTTTTGGTTTGTCCAAAAATTAATCATTATTAATTGTTGATATATTTACTTTTTAACTATGTTATAATTTTACATTTTTAATTTTTTTAATGGAAAGTTTTTAAAAAACCAATCGTGTAAAAAAGCAATTACACATTCGTAGAATGATGATGCTTTCATAGCTTCCTTGAATTTTATTTTACGCGTGCACAACAGACACGTGCGGAAAATAAAGAAAAAGTTATAACATATATGTAACGTAATTAATAAATTCTTATATGTATATAATGACAAGATAAGGTAATAGTTGCTAGAAAATTATTTTTAAACAAATTAAGTATGTTCAATAAGTTTTAATTGATGAATATAAATTGAAAAGTAAGTTTTGTAATCACTTGATAGTTCAATACTAACAAATAATTACGTTTGAAGCAGTTTTTTCCACAAAGTGTTATTGGATATTTTTTTTAAGAAAACCTACACTGAAAAAAAAATTAAATGTAGTAGAAATTACTTTGAGATCGCCCATATACCTGGACTTTATTGGGTCCCAAGGAGGCATGCCCAATAGGGATATCACTATAAGGGCCTAATTAGAACCCAATCGGGAAATACTAAACAAAAAAAATTACTTATGGTCAAGTTTTCCCAATTGAGTTTTGAGTGGCATCTAAGTCGGAATACCTAACATGAAAATAATAAAATATAGTCAGGTTTCCCCATTAGGGCCTAAGTATGAAATCCCAAGAAAGTATCGCCAATTTTTTCCAGTTGGGTTCTGAGTGGGACCTAAGTGGGAAATTCTAACGTGAAAATAAAAAGTTATCTTTAGTCTTTCCCAATTGGGAAAATAAGAAATTATAGTCGGGTTTTCCCCATTGGGACCCAAGTGGGAAATCCCGACGTGACAATAAGAAAGTATCGTCAGTTTTTTCCAGTTGGGTTCTGAGCTCCACAGCTTACATAGCTACATCATTCCAATTAGAAGAATGATCCAGCATTCTTTTGCAATAACTCTTGTCTTCATTATAATTCTTCTCTGTCGCTCTCATACAAGACGAGAAATATTGGCTTAAAACTATATTTGAAAAGGAGTCAAATCGACCGTTACATAAATTCATACCACTAATTCTTAACAAATGACAGTCGTTCAATTTACCTCCTGACACACCGTCCGCCTAGCTTATGTACTGTTTCATTATCTCTCGGAGAGAGCAGTCGTTTATAAAATAGCTAGCTACAGCTGTGTTTTTTTACAATTGACCAAGCAAACATTTCTTGCTGAAGTCATGTTAGTTTATATTACTTTAATACAACATTTTCTGAGATTTCACAAAATCATTGTACATGTGAATAGTGAGTGACAACAGTTAATTAATTTGAGCATTGTTAAAGTGTTTAAAAATAATGTACCTTTTATAATTTCTTTTTATTACAAATACATGGGTGAGAAAATAATAGTTTTAACATATGAAAATCCAATTCATTGGTTGGTCCTTCAATAAATAGTAGATGTTAACACGTCGACTGTCGTAGTAAATTTTTCCAAACATCGATTCTTAATTATATTTGTACAGATATTTTAAGTTGAAGGTGACCAATATACGAAGGAATCACCTGGACTTAATAGTAACGTATAATCCTCAAGCAGTTGCATTTTTTTCACTGTGATATAATCTATGTTCACAATATCACAGGTATTGGCAACAGGAAGGAATTTATAATCAGCCAAAGATTTAATATCTTACTTATAAATGTGCAACTTAAAATTTTCTAATCCAGTGGCCAAAATAAACGTATTTTCGGCCTACAGCCGTACTAGAACTACTTACGGCCGTCGCCGCGATATCGCTGGATTTTTTTAAATTATTTTTTGAACGTTCTTAATTTTAATATCTGCTGAACTGTCATTTTACTTTCCCGGTCCCATCGAAGGAAAAGCATAGTGAACGAAAAAAATAAATTGAGATAGCGATAGAGAGGAGAGGTCTTCTGAGAAGATTGAAACAATTTCCAAAGTAAGGTCTGTCTGTGTGTCTGTATGGCTGTGTGTCTGTGTGTAATCTCCCACGATAAATGCAGAACCGTTTAACCAATTAAGCTGAAATTTGGTATGAAGGGTTGATGCGTGTTTCGAATGCAAATTGGAGCAGTAGAAGGTCCTCCAGTACGACATTGAATCTTCTTTTTTACGCATAACGTTTTTAAGTAAATGTAAAAGGTTATCCATATCCCAAATGTGGTCAAATGTTCAATAAAGTAATGAAACTCAAAGTCATGTACCTTAGTAATTTAATATAAACGGCTACTAGTTTCGGCTAATAAGCCATCATCAGGCCTAAAAATGTTACAATACGACAATAAAAATTTTTCTTATTATCTAATTTACAAACTGACTTACCATGTAAGTAACAAGAAGTAATTGAATTAAAATTGCACAAATTGAATAAAGATGATGCGCATCAGAAAAGGTGGTGGAGTTTATAAGGATAATATATGGAAAAGGAACAAATTTGTAGGGTACATGAATTAACACGAAAGGTTCAAAAAGGGGGAAATTATAAAAAGGATAATAAACGATGTTTAAAACAAAGTTAACTGAGTCTCAAACTCGACATATTACAGGTGGGGCCTGAGCCTGGTCCCATTTTCGGCATGTGTTGACGCACTGCCCACTCTACACCCTCGGATGGTCTCCGGAGTGTAAAATTTAAGTACAGAACAATAATAATAGTCCCCCCTGGGACAAAATCGCAAATGAGTCATAAAAAGGCCGGCCGAAAGGTAAAATAACTCAAAAGTATAACGGCGAAAAATTTTTGACACCGTCAAAGCCAAATGGCGGTTGAAGTCTCACAAAATGGTGGCACTTGGACGACGAAGAATGACAGGTAAGGAGTAGGAGGAATGGGAAGGGGATTAGTATCGGAAATATAACAATGTAAAGTGAAGTTAATATGAAATTGGTTACATAACTCGACCAACTATCCGAAATAATTGCCTAAATTAGAAATTAAGGAAGTTAACAAACTTTAAACATTTTGACAATAAGTTGCTGATCATGAAATGTGGCCGCAGGCCACAGGACGTAATTAAGTTTTTAAGTATTAAAGATGTGGACCTGAATTTTGGTATACAGATGCCCCTTCTGCCCTAAAACCTATTCAGGAATTTTGGGTACGATATTCAAAGTAAAAACGAAAATATTCAGAAATTATTGATGAATGGATTCAATAATCATCTTTTCAGTTTTTGTTAATCTTTATTATCGAATAAAATCATGGGTGCTTGAACGGCAAACTGAAGTTTCGAATCAACGTTTGAATTGTACGAATACAAGAAATTTAAACCCAAAATAGTTATTTTCCTAACAACTGCGGAAAGTTATACTTTTCCGCACGCAATTGCAGTTGCCCGAACGACGCGAAGCGGTGTTCGGGCATGCAATTAAGTGCGGAAAAGATACTTTACGCAAGTGTTAGGAACAATATTTTTTCCACAAGCGCCTAGAATTAAAAAAAAAATTAGGCTGAAAGTAATCATAGTAACCAAGCAAGAATTAATTTTTTAATCATTTTAGCATTTATAAAATCAGTGCGAAAAGTAACTTTTCCGCACTCAAATGCGTGCGGAAAAGTATACTTTTCCGCACGCTTGTAGAAAAATAAATATGAAAAGCACATTTGGATTCGATTCTTTTTTTAAACGAAACTTTGGTAATATTTTTGCACCATTAAATAATTAAAAAATTTCCCTATCCAGTAATACTAAAAGATTTTGATCGGTTATGTGATTATCTACATTGAAATATCAATTTGGTAGAGGTATTCACCATTAGCTCGTTATTTTAAATGTGTTTCATAAATTAAAGTAATGCTTAGTATTTTGTAGTTAAAATAAACCTATTCTCCACAGCCGAGCCTGGGGTGACACAACGATTTTTTTAGGTTTTATTTTTGAAAATTTTCAGAAATTGTGTATTTACGCTAACCTTACTTTTCTATGCACTTCTCTTTAAATGAACATTATTTTATGAAATCAATCTGATATTTGTGGAAAGTAGCACAAGTAATTATTAAACCTGGCAAACCCGCAGATGAAGCGACTAATACCTAATAATCAGTTTATCAACACTATTGAACAAGTTTATCGTATTTCTGAGGAAATTATTCAAGTACATAAGAATAAAAAATATTGCTCTACTGCCTATTTAGACATTGTTCAAGCCTTTGATAAAGTCTGATATGACTGATTATTATATGAAATCACAAAAAAACGTTCCTCGCCATTTTTTCCTTATCCTCCAGTTATATCTGCAAGATAGACATTTCCTAATAAAATTAACGATCAGTTTACAAGTGTGCCCCAAGGAAGTGTGATCGGTCCAGTCCTTTATATTCTGTTTACTGCTGATATACCTACCAACAATAATGTGACAACTGCAACCTACGCAGATGACACTGCTGGTTTGTTATCTAATCAAAATCCAACTACTTCTACTCAAGCTCTACAGAACAACCTTGATGGCATTTTCTCCTGGCTTAAAACCTGGCGGATTGAAGTAAATGAAACTAAATCCGTTCAATTGTCCAACTGTCACATTTAATCGTCACACTCTACAACAAGAAGAACATGCCAAATATCTGTGGATACACCTAGATCGCAGACTAACTTAGAGAACATACATATTCATGAAGCGAAAGCTATGGGGGAGTTCCCTCAATGTTGCCAACCTAGAAAAAGTTCTACCAACGGTAAGGATTTTTTTGGTCAAAATCTACTTCATTATTTTGGCAATGATAAAATATGTGTACAAAATTCTATTGAGCCTTCCAGAATATATCGTTAGCGACATATAATGATTTTAATAAATTCTTACTTCTGATTGGTTGAAATTTTGTTGTGAGATGTCATTCGTCACTGAGTAAGTATTACAGAGCGACATGTTTCATCTTCAACGACTGACGTACAGCCTTGGAGGATTGGTGGAACTAAACTGAATTTGGCGAAGTATTTTGTATATTCTATAATCTGAAAATGAAACATGTCTCTTTATTATACTTACTCTATGAGGAATGACATTTGACAACGACAATTCAACCAATCAGAAGTAAGATTTTATTAAAATCATTATATTTCGCTAACGACATATTCTGGAAAGCGCAATAGAATTTTGTACACATATTTTATCATTGCCAAAATAATGAAGTAGATTTTGACCAAAAATAATCCTTCCCCGTTGGTAGACCTTTTTCTAGGTTGGCAACATTTAGGGAACTCCCCCGTTGGGACTACAACTGAGTAAACAATATTTGATAATAGGACGAAGATCACAACTATCCATTAGTAATAAGCTATTGGTCTAAAACCAATATGGACATATGGACTACAACTCTGGGGTGTGGCAGCTAAATCTAACATAGTCAATTTAGAAAGGTTTCAGTTCACTTCTTCGAATAATTATTAACGCTCCATGGTATGTTCCTAACAAAGTTATTGCTTACGACCTTCAAGTGAGGTCTGTAAAAGATGAAATATCCAACTTCTCTCAGATATATTATTAGAGATTAAGAAACCACCCAAATACAGTAGTTAGAACTCTAATTACACCGCCCATCAGACACTGGACAATTCCCTACATGTCCTTGTATTATTATTATTATTATTATAAAACATTTGCTTATTTTTAATATGTTTACGGATTGTGAATAAAGTGGGCCGATAAAAATATTATAACCGAGTTATGATATTTGGCCTAATTAATAATTTTTAGTTTTTATTGGTCATGACGTACATAATGATGCGGTCGTTCTTAAAGTAGGGATGTTATCGAAAAATCTTGAACAATTGTCTACGTGAGTTTTGATGCGTAGTTATAATTTTTGAGAACAAATATTTATTTTAAGAATAAAAAATATTTTAACATTAGATCATTTAAAATTGTGAATTTCATCAAATATAAAACTAACAGCTTTACGCCATACAATATTATATGTAAAATGTAGAGAAAAATAAAAATTTATATAAACATTTGTTTGTTTTATTTTATTAATCATTTTAACCTTTCTGAATGTGAAGGAGAGAAAATGAATCACTTTACTTGTTGCATAGTGCTTCTCTTCAAATATGGATTTAATGGTTTCTTGACGAGTTTCTATTGACTTAACTTCGGTAAGATTGCAATTTAATGTTTAAATTTTAACTCGCTGCCTACGATCTATACAATTTGTTCGTTGTAAATTATAAGGCGGGGCCCTAATCTCAACACATCTCTATAAGCAATATCAATTGTGAATTGATTTTAGCTCAGGAAAATTAGTTACCGAAACTCCCACAGATTTCAAATTTAAAAAATTATTTTGCCAACCCAATTTTGTTTACTTGGTATAAAATATAAGGTTAAGTAAAAATAATCATAAATGAAACTCGAAATCATGTACCACAATAAATTTAATTATAAAAAAACTAGTTTCGGCTAAAAAGCCATCTTCAGGCCAAACTACAGTAATGTTAAGATTAAAACTTAATTAGCACTGATAAAATTAAGGGTACCGCTACTGAGCAGGGTAGGAGGGTGGTGCAAGAGAAAATAGGGGGTACATGAAACTAGTTGCTTTACCTTTTTTGCAATTAAATTTATTATGGTATATGATTTCCAATTTCATTTATGACCACATTTGATATATGGATAACTTATTGGATTTAAGTAAAAATGTTAAAAAAATATTATGTTCTTTCTACGAAAAGATGAATGACCTCACACAAACAGTAATTGCAACTAACCAAATTTTATTGTTTAAAAATAGCAGATAATTTTAACGCAGCATAATAATAACTAATTTATTTTTTGTTCATAGTCATTAACTTGTCACTGATAATGGGAAAAAACAATAGAGTGCAATGAACAATCATTGAATTAAACGGAATTAATAAATTCAATTATAGTAATTTTAGTGTGACTGCAAGACAGGAAATAAAGTATGTGCTTAAAGTAGGTAATATTGCAGTCAAAATCAACATCTTTATTGCATGTTTTGCGGTATTAGTGAACAAGTTTTAAAAGTTATTGTTATTGGATGCTTACAGGAAATTAAATTGGGTAATTTTTTATGAAAAACGCCTACATACCTATTTTATCGAAGAGAATTGTTGAAATAAAAATATATTCATTGAATTTTAACACATACATAAGTTACGTTTTATTATTACCAAAATTTTAAATCAGAAAATTGTAAAAGTTTAATAATTTTTTTGAAAATGTTAAATAAAGAATAATTAGATACCAAAATTATAAATTAATAAAAAATGGAGTCTATATTTTTGCAAATATCTCAAAAACTAAAAGCATTACGGAAAATTAAAAAAAATGTTCTTAAAGAAGAAAAATTTACAAAAAATGAATTTTAACTTCTAGAGCTCCATCTTAAATATTAACTGTCAGTAGATAGAACGTCCTTTAACTTTAAAGATTCAATAACTAAAGGCGATGACGTTTAGAATAAAATTTAACAAGTTGATTTCTTATACAATTGTCACAATCTAAACGTCATTGTCGTTAGTTACAGAACTGTTAAAGTTAAAGGACGTTCTATCTACTGACAATAATAGTTTTAATGAAAACAGGAATTTGCTCGGCGAGCTCAAAACTGGTTGTGTTGAGTTAAAACATTTTTTTAATATAGTTAAATATTTGAAAATAAATAAAAAATAAAGACACATGAATGAAAAAATTTTCGCCTGAAAAAAAATGTTTTTATTGATTTTTATAACATGAGCCTATTGTTAATTAAATAACATTTTCGTTTACATTTGTCACGAACCAACCCCCGGTATATTATTTTTATTTTTTTAGTAATTTCTAATGGTATTTTGTCTCGTCTTATTAAGTTTGTTTCCAGCAAATTTAGAGAGAGATATTTAATGTGTTCGGTTTATCTAGTTATCTAAGTCAAGTTAATTTTCCCAAAAGACATTCATCTGTCAGTACATGTTTCTACAAAATGGTGGTGGTCGGAACAGTGTGGATGCGATTCATATTTAAAAGACACATATTCGGCTATGTTGAAATCACCTAAAATTAATTGCTTATAATCACACAGATCACATTGATACCATTGAAAAGTAATTCAAATTCATAATTACTTGTATTTGGACGAATCAGATTATAACATTGGGATATTTCTAATTATTATAATGTATTAGTTATTAATTAGCAACACAATTTTTAATGACAATTTGATTAAAATCGATTGAATGGATTTATTAGTAATAATTTTTTATGATTAATTGAACAGTCAGTAATGAATTTCTAAGTAATTTCATTAATTTACAATGTATCCAAGATTAACATAATTTGTTTATTACAATCGATATCAAATGCCTAGGCAAGGTCTAGAAAAATATGCTTATTGCATCAGTTAAAAATAATAATCAATTGTATCTTGATATTAAAATCATATACCTACAGGTTTATGTCAACTTAATAAAAATATCTTGATTGTAGACAATAAATCGCTCTTGCAGCAAATCAGCTTAGAGATTAAGTAATTTATTTTTACTATTTATTATCCCACGTAATAAGAAAACAATCGCTTCGAAATTAAAAATGCCCTTTGTTCTATTTAAACAACCAGTAGCTGCAAACACATCAACGGTTTATAATATATATGTATATATTTATTCATGAAGTATGTTTATACAGTCAAGGGGACTTTGATCAGCCTTGCCCAGCCTTTTGAATTATTTCAAACCAATATCTCAACATGCCAACGATTTTTACTTAGGAGTATTTATATTAATAATTAAGCAACTTGTTACATATTATAATACATCTATCTAAAATGATTTGTTGTCAATGGTTTGGTATTTTTGTGTAGGTTAAGTTACTCAATTCTTACTTTTACTTTGTAAAGAATTATATTAGTTTATTTACCAAAAAAAACCCTTTGTCTTATTTGTATATTTTTATTAATAAAAAATAGCTTCAACTATACCATCTGGTAACTATTAAATTATGTCCTCATTTTAATTATGTAATTTAAATACACTTTTAATTCCTTACCCTCTTTACAAAAGCAAATTGTCTTTTACTTCATTAAAATTGATTTTAATTGATACTTATTTGTTTTAATTAACCACATTTATACAAAAAAGAATAAAATCGACCAGTATGATTGCCAACTGCAATCTAACAAATAAAATAATAAAATATAAATAAACTAGAGGGGAAGACGAATTTCAAAAGGAATTTTCGAATAGTTTAAAGGTGAGTAGATATCTACGTTAGTCCTACATTAGGTACAGGGAATTCAATGTGTTAGAGTGAGATTATGCAGACGTTCAACGTGTTAGAGCCGGTCTTCAGATACTTCAGCTCCATTTGTTCTAAAGAGCTAAAGACTGGATTTCCTAGGAGATTGAATATATTTTCTCAGTTTTTTTAACAGCAGCCCAAATCATCTCGATCAGATTGAATTCAATAGGGGGAAGGGGTAAAAATAGTATGACCATGGGCTTCGCATATCTTGTCGATCAAATATTCTTTTTTAAAGTTTTCTTTTTTCATAGCTTCAAATAACACATTCTTGGTAGCCTTTCTAGGTATTTCCATATTTTTACTTTCCATGTATTTAAGAATGTCTTCCTTCTTTGTGCTGCTAATGGGAATTTTGTTATGTAGACCGGAATGATAAGATGCATTGTCCATAACAATAACAGAATTTGGGGAAAACTTTGGCAGTAGTTGTTCATTAAACCACTTTTCATGGTAGTCTGCAGATGACTGTTTTATATTTTTAGCTGACAATAGGATTAGGAACAAAACCCTTATTACTGCCCGCGTGTAGAATGATAACTCGTTTACCGAGAGAACAAGGTCCATTTAAAAAGTACTTATTACCGTCATCCACCCAACCATATTTAACGACATCATGTGTGGCGATCCAAGATTCCTCAAGGTACAATATCTCTCTTTTTGATTGCGATATTCCTTAATTTTTCATAAATACTCCTGCAGCCAGGCTACGATTCTAGGTGACTCCATAATGAACATTATTTTATTCAATTGTTTATACTTAAAGCTACAACATTGAGGCCCCACGCAATTCACTTTTCAAGCTAGTGTAAATATTCAAAATAAGTCTTTGGGTTTGAGGATGCAAGTCTTTATTTACCGTCATAGAATTGTCTTCAACCGAGCCTTAAACATTGCTCGTTTCATGAATAAAAACATCAAGAAAAGCTCTCTACAACGCCATCTTGATTAAATAATAACAACGAGAAAACAATTTAGAAAAATACGACACCAATGTAAGCCACTCTCTAAAATTTGCAAGAACAGGGAATAAACTAATTTTATAAATCCTAACCCAAGCCCTTAAGGGGCGCCACTGACAATTCACTCGAAAATGCAAACGCGGGTGTTCACAGTGGAGCGGATATTTTTTGACTTTCATATTTTGTTTGTGTGTCCACGCAATATTATTTGTTCGACTAGATGCTGATAAGAAATTCATACGAGATCTAATCATCAATTTTGTATGGCAGGTTTTATATAATATTAACTAGTAAATTTATCAAACCCGGTACATGAGTTTTTTTTTTAGCTGTTTGGATTGACTTCGTATAGACTTAACATAAGCTATGTACATTAATTTTTAAGTTTGTTCTTCTTAAGAAGAAGAGTTCACAATAAGAATTTTTGCACGTCACTAATCTGTTAATCTGGTAATTTATTAATTATAATTTTCTTTTCGTCCATATGGAGGAATATCGTCAATCTATCAATGTTCGACGACCTTTAACAAGTGAAAAACTGTAAGATATTTGCCGTAATTATTCGAGTTTTTAAAAATTTTAAGTCACACAATCAATTTCTGTATTTGTACCTTTTATTCTATAGTAGGTATATAGTGTGTCCACGGATGGGGTATCTTAGTTTTAGCGAAAAATGTTATTCTTGATAAAAAGTTTTGTTTGTTCTGAAATCCAAAATACAATCATCAGATATCAATTTTTTCCAGTAGTATACGAGGCTTGTCAAAAAATATGAATTTTAATCGAAAGTAAAGTAAATATAAATTTGACTACATCGAAAAAAAGCTATTTAAAAAAGTTGATCGGAACTGAAAAATAAGCTCAAATATGCAATAAAAAAAAAATCGGCTGTGTCACTCCAGAACTTTCCCAGCTCTTCTGTAGAATTATTTTAATTAAAGAATATAAAATGTGTGAATGGGAAAGTAAAATGCTGTAAGAATAAAATAAATTGACGAAAAAAATGGGTAAACATTGCAAAAATGCGCAAAAATTAATTGCTTAAAATGAAAAAATATTAACAAGGTAACGAATTATTTTCAAAAAATTGTTAAAAATGATAAAGAATTTCAGCAAAAATTAAAACTGTAATTAAAAAAGATTAAAAATTTGTAAAAATTTAAAAAAAGAGGCAAAGATACAGAAAAAGACAAAGAGCAAAAAAGGTACCTAATCAAAAGGAAAAAAACGTAAAATTAATCAAAAAAGAAAAAGAGGCCTAATAATGGTAAAAAAAGGAAAAGAGCTAAAACAAAAATCAACAAATGTCCAAAAAATAGTCAAATAAGACAAAGTAAAGGGAAGAAAGCACAAAACGCCAGAAGAAAGTGGCAAAAAGGTCAGAAAAGAACAAAAAAGTATAAAAAAATTAAAAACTATTAAAAAAAGCTTAAAAAAAGCAAAAAGGCAAAAAATGGTAAAAATTTCAAAAAAAGGAGAGAAAAGCAAAAATGGCAAAATAGATACAATTAAAGGCAAAGAAGGCAAAAATCTCAAAAAAAGTCCAAAAAAGAACAAAAAACTAAAAAACAAATTTAGAAAGCAAGAAAAAGGGCAACAAATTGGTAAAAAAGCCAAAAAAAAAAGAAGAAAAAAAGGTAAAAAAAGCCAAAATGGCAAAATAACGCCAAAAAACATGGCAAAAAAATTCAAAAATGGTACAAGCAGGAACACATTACATAGCTACAATTATAATATCCTAAAATCGTGGGTAAAAACTATTGAAAGTTCGGGAAAAATTTTGATACAAAAGTTGTATGGAATTTTATGCTCTACAACGTTGCACTAAAACATTTTGCACTAAAGCGCATTGTTTGTCTTCAAAATAAAAAAAGACGAAAAGCCCAAATGTGTATATTTTTCGCCCTCTTGCGGCGAAACTATGGAGAATTCGAAATAAAGTTAAATATAAATGTTAACAGAAATTTGGTGATCTACAATTTTTTGCACTAGAAAATTTTTGCACTAAAATTTTAACAACTACGGAAAAAACCCATGCACATTTTTTGCGCGCCCTCTACTGGCACAGCTATTGGAAATGTTTGAAAAAGTTTAATACAAAAATTGTAGGAAATTTTATGCTCTAAAACTTTGCATTACAACATTTTCCACTAAAGTGTATTGTTTGTCCTTAAAATTTAAAAAGGTAAAAAATCTTGTGTACCTCCTGTACCATTTTGAACCAAAAACTAATGGTCGCATTCGAGGCACACACCAATCCATCGTGCCAAATTTCAGCTTGATTAGTCAAACAGTTCGGCAGTTATCGTGGAAGATTACACTCAGATACACAGACAGACCTTACTCTGAAAGTGGTTTCAATCTTCTTTGGGGACCTTCCATCGATATCTCGATTTTTTTTGCTCGTTCAATATATTTTCCTTTTAATGGGACCGGGAAAGTAATACTCTTTGTGCTTGTTTAATATTTTCTATTTTGAATGAACATTTATCTCTTGTGATTATAAAATTCATGAAAGCCTTCTCGTTTCTTAATATTTTCTAACAATTTTGCAATTTAAACACGTAACTACAGTAAAATTTGCATTGCTATTCTACCTAGAAATACATTTCAAAAATGAATACATTTTTTCAATGTAAATGGATGTAATTGCATATTTGAACATAGTTTTTAGTTCTGATCAACTTTTGTATAAAATTCAAAGGTACTTACTCTTGCATAAAATTCATATTTTTTGACAAACCTTGTATACTACTGAAAAAAATTGATATCTGATGATTGTATTTTAGATTTCAGAACAAGCAAAACTTTTTATTAAGAATGACATTTTTCGCTAAAACTAAAATTTTTCACCTGTAGCATATCACATCCACACTGTAACGTATATGTAGCGGGAAAGCAAAAATAGATCAAAGATTAATATAATTTTAGAGTTTTTTTAACGATGCTGAGTCGATTGCCGTTGTCCGTTTGTGTATATCTCTCACCGTTCTCTAGTTGAGTCTAGCTAACAGACGGACGGACGGACAGACAAAACCGTCCTAAATTATTTGACCACATTAAAAGGATTTAATGAAATAACTTAATATTTATAAATATATAAAATCCACTGGTTTTTTATATAAAGAGAGAGTATGTTAATATATTTGTCATTACTGACCATCCAGATATACATCCATGTCTAGAAAACCAGGAATTCTGTCATATGACAAGTTCATTAATTATTCAAGAATGATTGGCTACATAATTTTAACTAGTAATTAAACTAATCGGCTTATAGTTGTCAGTATTGAAGTTATCGCCTATTTTTTTATAATAGGAATCGTTAGAGAGTGACTGATTGAATATACATATATTATTGTTACGATAATTTTTCATCCTCGGCTTAGCTAAGGGATAATTAAGATTCGCCCTGTATATGACTATATTTAAATTTAATTTATTTACAATGTCCAATATGCTTTATAATGTAGAACAAATTTCAAATTTTTAAAACAACGTTGGTTTAAAAACATTTTTTTATTTTGGATAAACTTTAGTCATTGCAAGGTGAACAAAGAAACTTAATTTTGTTTACTCAGCAGAAGGGATTTTTTCGGTGGTTAGCTCGAAAGTCGTTGAGATTTTTTTTAGGAAAGTGATATTCGGGACTCAATTAAGAGTACATCAATTAATAAAAGTGCCTCTTCAGGGAAAAATGATTGGCCTCACTGGTATTATGTTAGAGTAAGTATTTGTATAATTAAATTTCAAAGGGTATTCATATCTCAAATGTGGTCCAAAGTATAAGTTTAAATAAAGCACAAAGTCAGGTACCACAAAATTTAATTGTAAAAATAGTATAGCAGGCAACTAGTTTCGGTCACTGACCATCATCAGGCTCAAAGATACAAACGTTCGCAATCAGTTATTAGATATAAAAATTATTTAAAAAAATAAACTTACCAATATTAAGTACTAACAGGGGAAGAAAAATTAATCACATAAGTGAAGTAAGCACTCATTAAGGGTAGATTAGATAAAAATTAAACATGGTGATACTCGAAAAGAAATAAAAAGTAATATAAATTGAAAATTATTTATGGAAAACTAATAATAATAATTAAAATAAAAGTATGTTGCTCCCTAGGGAGTAACCGTGATTACCCCAACTGGTTGGTTTTGATTTCTGGTATTCTTAAGTTATTCAGGTATATTGGAAGCTACACCCCAAAGTAAATTTAAGTAATACTATTTCAGATTTTATAGAACCTTTTGTGTTATGCAAAATACCATGTAATAAAAATGCTGAAATGCAATCAACGTCTCTTAGTTAAGAGGCGACAATATCATATGTTATTATCCTGCCTGAAATGGCTTTTAGACAGGCGCTCCGTTAATATTAAAGATAGAAAGCTGCGGTTTGCACCAATCGATTCTGTATTAAATTCTTGACGGCGCATCTGTGGCCCTTTTTTTAGTAAAAGTGATACGGTTATTAACTTTTTTCTAGATAAATTTGAAAAAAACCGCAATTAGACGAGATCTCGTTCAAAAACAAATATGTATAAATCTAATAGGTTATCCATATGTTTTGTGGCGTTCTACCTTGTTCTTGATTAGAAGGTAGGACTACTTAAAATTAACCGGAAAATAGTAAAATAATAGTATATTGTTTTACGAGTCACGAAAGTAACATTTTCTGAAGCGAGAAAACAATTTACCAACCGTTGTATTTTGTATGGATTGTAAAATTTTGGTTTGTATTTGATTTTTGCGCTAACTGATTGATCAACATATTCCTCCGCAACGTTACTAGATTTCCAGCCTCCATGCTTTTTTAACTGAAGTAAATTACCTCCTGCATCCACCAAGAGCGTTGCGGTAGTTCTACGCAAACAATGTCCAGTATATTTGCATTGGAAATCTACTGAATTTATTTATTCCCACAACCTGTTTAATACACTTTCCGTTCTGGTAGTTTATAAAGAATCTTGAATTTATTTTGTCCATATCTATAGTGGACGAAGGTTCATATATATTTTAGAAATCTCGTAGAAGAACCCATAAATATGGAAGGAACGCGGTACTTTTGTTTTTGTATTACGTATTGTAACTAAGAGTATCTTCTACATCATTTACTGTCAAATCTTTTAATTCATGGCAATGACAAGTTCCCGAAATTCCAAAAAATAGATACCTACAAACGTTAATATTAATATCATAATATCAACAATTTCTCCCAATAATAAAGTAATTAACTTACCAGTCATTAAGTATTTGGAGTCGGGTGCATTCTTTAAGAAAGATTTATCTCATCAGAAGAAAAAATTTTAAGACTTTTGACTTTTAAAACCATTAGATTTTCGTTTCAAAAAAGAACGTAACTTGGGATAGCGTCGATGACTTAAATTTTTTTGACAACCATCTAAAATACGCAAGCAGCACAGTTTCCGAAAATGAATTTCTCCACGACCATTATTGAATGTATGAATTCCGAAATCATTTTTAATAATAGAATGTAAACATTCACCCTCTAGAGTCTGAATATTTATTCTAAAACACTTGCTTCTTATGTATTTTGCATGCAAAATGTATTTTCATTCTTTATCAAGGTAAAGAATGGATTTTCTGTAATCGAAATAAACGATATGGGATTGCCATGGATTTCAAAAGTGTCAGTGTCAGATACAAAATGGCGACGATAATAATTATTTTCAAAACAAGTTTTAATTTAAACAAAATAATGAGTGAAAAATCAAGTGAAGTAGATATAGAATTTAATAATATCTAAAATTGCAAATTATGAAAAACACCAATGCACCAATTTTAATTTCGGTAAGTGTAGCATAACACTATAAATATTAATACAATGTAATACAAATATGTCAACAAATAACTTGTGTTCAGATTGAATTTAATTTTGATTCATACTTTTTGATCGTGGAGAAAATATAGTCTGTTACTCGGTTAGAATGAAACAATTCGACACTCGTGGTTCCTCACACTCGCTGACGCTCGAGTTCGGAATTTTCCACTCGTGACGAATTTTTCATTCTAACCTTGTTACAGAATCTACTATTACGTGATTGTCAACTCTCCAATCCATGAATTTTGCATATATTTCTTCATATCTCTTTTTAGATTTTACCAGTAATAAATCTAGGTTTCCTCAGCTTGATTTGCTATTTCTGGTGGTGTATTTGGAAAATTACTATCACAAATCATGATAAATAAAAAACTAACAATGTTTTCAGTCGAAACTGACAAGTCTAAACATTTAACAAGGAACGTTAAACTATAATGGAACCAGGCAACTAGATATAATTTTTTTTAAAATTTCACGGAATTTTTACGGTTCTATTTAACTTTTTAATTAAACAAAAGTAAAAAAGATGCATTTTCATTACAGAAATGATTCCTGTCTTTGTTTACTAATAATTTAAATTCATCAAAACAGTAGATACGAGGGCGGGAAATTATTGAAAATATAAATTTAACTTTATCGTTATGAGAATTTCTCTCACTTGTGACGGAAATCAAGTTTTCGCTGTAGGTATTCTATTACAAAATGACGTTTAATTGTAAAGGGTTGTAGAAAAAAAAATTTAAAAAACAAAATTCATTGGAATACAAGCACATTTTCCTTTGGTAAATCTCTAAGCAGCAACCACGAAAGTGGTAATTTAATCTTGAAAATAGGGCGAATTTTTCGTTAGTTTATATAGTAATGAAAATTCTAAAGGTAAGCATCCACGGTGAAATTTTTTCATGAGATTTTTATGTCATGAGTCAAAAATTTCAAGTTTCACAGTGACACTTGAGATACCTGAAATATTGTCATGACACAATATTTTACGAGACATTTATTTAACGAACAAGTATCAACGTGTATACATGAGCATTGTGTTTCATTTGAAATATTTGTTTCACTTTCTGCATGAGAGTTTTGGTATTGTCACTGAAATAAAATCGCTAGCTAGTGTGTTTATAACGAATTCGAGTTTGACTATTGTGAAAATGAATAAAATAAATAAAATAAGTAATAAAAGAAAAGCGTGTAGTGTCAATTGGTCAAGAGAAATGATACAAAAATTAATTTATGGGATTGCTTATTGGAACAATATAAAAACCAGAATTCTAGAAAAACTTCAATTGCTGCTATTTCAAATGTTATGGAAATATCTGTTCAATAAGTTAACGATACAAACTTCATAGCCTTCGGTGTCAATTTCAGGAGAAATAGAAGACGGAAAAAACTAAACTGAAAATTGGTCGCAGACATCCTGATAAAATTCTGTAACATTCTTGATCCTCTATTTCTAATTTTTCCAATAGATTAAACTGTGTTTCTCTTAGATCTTTTTTTGTAACCATCACTTCTAAATACGCACGAACAACTAAATGACCGTGGAAACAGCAAAATATAGTACACCGTATCTCATGAACCAAAAATTTCAAGCATTCGCGAAAACTTGTGAGTGAAGAAATTTTATTTCCATTGTGAAAACCCGTCATGAACTAAATGTCTCATGAAATAAAATTTTCATGACATTTTTATTTCGTTGTGGACACCTACCTTAAAAAAATTATTATACTAACAATAGGCCCATTTTATGAAAAATCAATGAAAAAAAATTAAATTTTCTGTCGGTATTTTTTCTACCTTCAAGGATACCATAATTTTTATTAATTTTCCCTAATGCTTTTAATTTTTAAGAAATTAATACAAATAGTTCCCTTTATTTGTTAATAATTTTATACAGTTTATATTTTTCTTCACATTATCCACCATATTTTAATTTATTTTAACTTTAATTAACACGTTTTCGATAAAGCCTGCAAGATATATGTACGCATGTGAACTATAAAATGATTTTACTGTGAAGTAATTTTTTTTAAACAATTTCTACGCCTTGTATAAATATATATTGTTGATCTGAAAAAAAAAAATTTAACATTAACAGCCTTCGGAAAAAGTTTGTCGTTGGCGCCAACAGTTTTTATTTCTAATAATTTATTAATTATCTGTACGAGGGAAGGTTAACAAGTCAACTAAATCTAATATCATTCATTATTTAAAAAGGTGAAAGTTACTAATCGATAAATTTATTAAAAGGTGTAGGTAAAATGAATATATAAAAAGATAAATCAAATTTTAAATTAACTATTATGACAGATTTTTTCCATAGATAATATCTAAACAGTATAATTATATAACATAATTATAAAATTAATTTTTAATTATTTATTTTCCGTGCCTTAAAATCTAGGAATAGATAGGTGAAAAAAATGTAGCGGATGAATTAGAAGAAAAAAAATTGGAACTGTAGATAGAAACAATAGGGCGTTAAGTAAATAATTTGAAAATGAAGCTCGAAAAAATAGAAGTATGAAATAAATGAAAACAAATACAATATTTAAAAAGGTTAATAAGAAAATTATATTTATATTTAAAATCTCGGTTTTTTGACCAAAAATCAAGTCAGATTTTATAGAGGGAAAATAAATTTCTGCTATTGTTGTCAAATTCACTAAAAAACTGACATTTTTCTACATTTTCAATGCTATTTTTTAAAATATGAAAAATATGAACAAGCATTTTCAGTGTATCTCTTTTAATATGAAAAAAAAATGCTAAAAAAGGGTTTTGAATATAATTTGTATGTAATGCGACTTTTTTGTGTATTAGGTATTTATAAAAATTAGAAAGATACAGCGTTTCATATTTATTATGTTATGGTTATTGGGGGTCATTACACCGCGACTTATAAGATTTATTGCGCCCACTTCTAGTGCTTAGTCGTTGAGGATGTCCAAACCTATTCTCCTCAGGAGATTTAGGATGTGGTTTTAGATTCGGTAGATCTTTCTCTTCTTTCTGATATGCTCCTAGGTATTGTGCCCTTAGATTTTGCAAAGCAGTGCATTCAGAGAGTATGTGGATTGATTTTTCAACCTCTAAGTCACAAATCTGCATTCTTCTTGTTCGGCTTCTTAAGATGTCCTCTCAGCCGACAATGCCCTGTTCGGACTCCTGTTTTACTCAGGTTGATACATTCTGTGGACCTCTTCTGTTTATAGTTTCCCAGAAGAACTTTCGCTTATTCCATTCCTTGTAGATTACTCCAGTGATTGATTCTTTTTGTTTCCACTTCTCTTTTTAATTCTTCCAGGATCATGCTGTTAGTGACAGCACAAAAGTGTTCAGGTCCCAGAAATGGTTTTTCAGTCGCTTTTTTGGGGAGTTTATCTGCTATTTTGTTTCCCTCCACCCCGAGATGTCGCGGAAGCCATATAATGACAATTTCTTGCCTCTGGAATTTCTATTCGACGTTGAGCAGTACACACTTTTCAGTGTACCATTTAATGACATTTCTGTTGAAGCTAGCAATGGTGTCCTCGTCCCATTCACTTTTTTTACCGAGCTTTGTGCTGAATTCGTTCACAAAGTTATACTTTTTTGGTATTTCGTCCTAAGGCATGTCCCAGATGTGTCCGTCTCCGATACGGAAATCGGGTTTACTTCTGGTAATTCCCTCTCGAAACATACTGTATGTTGCCCTTTTTTGCCACGTTCTCCACTTATACGTGCGGAGGTGTGAGGTTTAGGATTGCCTCCATTACAACCGTTGGACATGTTCTCATTACTCCTGTTATGCATATGGAGGTTAACATCTGGACCTTTAAGAGGTTGCTTCTCGAGGTTGCAAGGTTAGTTCTTCTACTCCAAGTAACAGCTCTGTAAGGGATGATTGACTTCACAATAGTCCACTGCAGGATTACATATTTAATAAACGATTAGTTGTATTGTTTAAAATGCTCATCACCCATTTCTGACTTACATTTTCTAAGACTTTTCTGAAACTCCTGCAAAGTAGTAATGGTATATTTTCCTGGTCAGTTCCAACAGCTATTCTATTTTATTGTTCTCTATACTTTAAATAACCTTGTATCACGAGTTGAATAATTTGACTAGTACGATGATTTCGGGCCTCTTTTGCTAAAATTTAATACCTACCTGCTATCTACCTACAATAGAGTATTAGTATGGGTATCTATGTATTGTACATGTGGATTATTTTTCTTATGGAAATGAACATCTTCTTCACGAGAAAAATCATCTTTGATTTTTAAAAGAGTAATGTGGCGCACGGTCCGACTGCCTAATAGTTGTGATCCGATGTGGTCTAATGGTAACGTGTGTGTATATAGAAGATCCGGGTTCGATTCCGGAGGGGATCTTCTTTTTTTAATTTTTTTTTACGAAATAAATGAAGTTATTTCTTTTTTTTAAATACAAAGGCTAAATTTAGATAGTCAAGACTTCTTTTAATAAAATACATTAAAATACACAGGTTAATTCATTTATTTCAGTTTATAACCTCTTTTGTTTATCAAATTCAGACAATTTTTGCACACGCGGCGCATGCGGAAGCTTGGGATACAAAGTGAACGCTGGCTCTATAGACTCTTGTCGTTACCACAGCATGGTAAACAAGCAGCAGTGCCACTCTCAGGAGGATTTTTTGATGTTTAAAAATCTAGTTTCGCGACCTTTACGCCATTTCGAGAGGATAGATTTCAGAGCTGTATCAGCCATAATGGACAAAGCAGGACTGTACTTAAAGTAGATCACATATAAAATATCTAATATATTAAAAAATAAGGGAAAAAGGCTAGTTTTATTGTTTGGAGGTAGAACTTGAGAAGTCATTTTAATAAACCCTGCACAAATGTATCCACCACTTTTCATTTTTGTATTAATTTACACAGGAATAATGAAAAACAATATTCACAACAGTTCAGAAAAACTTTAAACCAAGTCAAGCCAAACACAAATCAAAACAATCTCAATAAATGATAAAATAAAAATGACAATACACAAGACAACTGACGCTACTGATAGATGCTAACCTGAGAAAATGGAAGGAGTCACTGCTGATTATTTACTTTGCTGTGACATTACTACCCTAAACACGAGACTACTCTCCAAAGTGACAAATGATAAATGAAACAGTGAAGACGGTTTCCCACTAGGCGGAAAATCTACAGCTGGTTTTTAAATCGGCCAAGGTTTTCACTGCTAGAGAGATAATTTGACATTTCTGGGTAATTCTAAGAGTTCAGTAAGTGATGTTGGGAGTACTTTTATAACTCCAAATGAAAAAAAAATGATAATAAGAGATCATTGATTTTTTTTAAACAAAATACCAATTATGCAAGAGGAAAAGGTAAGAAAATAATTTAGGTAGTAATATTTCCCTGCTGTCTTTTTCTTCTTCTTCTCCTATGTAGAACAAATAAATTCAAGATCATCAATTTTCTCCAATGATTATATTGAATAAGGTAATTATAATAACTACTGGCCTAGTTCTCCAGGTCCATTGTAACAGTTATTTAATTTCTGGGGCATTTCATAAATTTTCATACAACCCCTGTACATTCCAGGGACGTCCTTCGTTTGCTACTGGGACGTCCCTGAGATATCCTTCATCGGGACATGATACGTACTAGGGGCGTCCCACGGACATCGACTTTCCATCCAAAAGAACACATATGGGATATCTTTCTGGTACGTCCCAGGGATATGCAAAGTCCAAACAAAGTACATCAAAGGGACATTAATGGGATATACGATGACTTCCTCTAATGTCCCGTTTTTTTTTCAATATTAATTTAATTTGAATTATTTTTTGGAAAATATAAAAAAAACTAATTCCAATGATGTTCAAGACAAAATGACTTTAATACAAAAATGAAATTACTAGTTACTTAGTCTACTTTTCCTTTTAAACCTTAAGGATACCTTCCTTATACTATCCATTGTAATAATATGTACCTAATAGATTAATAAATATATCATATATAAACCTCGCTATAAAGAAAATATTCAGAATCGTTAACCCATGGTATAATTCTAACAATCAAGTCTTTAATTCGAAGGAGGAAAGAGTACATTCGATACCATGATTATTGTTATACCAACGTTAACTTATTATTACAATTTTACAACTATAAAATATACAACTTTAACTAATCAACAAAATAAAACAAAAACCGTCAATACAACAAATCTTTTTACTACCTTTGTTCATCAAACATGTCCCCGATCATGTTCCAATTATGTCCTTGTACCGCGGTACATAAAAAGGACCTAAAGTTTGTTCAGAGACCCCTGACCCCTACGTCATCAGTATTGCTTGTCTTATTAACATATGTAAACAAGATGAGACAGACAATTTGCATCTAAAGTGAATGTCGTGGATAACTTCAACAATCAGATCAAATTTTATGTCAGTTTTGATTTTGGCACATTTGACATTTAGGCTTTTAAAAAAATGGCCCGATATTGTGAGAAAGAACAGTTTACATAGAAATTAGTCGACTATTTCCAACGGGAAAAAGATGCCGGAAAAACTCTTTTACCCTTGAGTGCAGTTTGTGAGGTAAGTAAAAAAATACACCATTAAAATTATTAATAGTAGAAAGAAATAGTTTATAATATCTATACTATCTGTTGTTATGATGCTCTACATATTTGGTATTTATTAAATTATTTTCCATATAAATTAGAATAAATAAATAAGTTTATGTTTAGGTACGTAATGGATAAAAAAGCGTTTTTCTCTTTTTAGTTTAGTTTTTAGAATTCATCGTTATGAAAACCTAGCTTAGGAAAAAACAACCTTTTTCGATAAAATGTCAAACTGACTGAATATATTTCCAACATACCCCAATTATTTGAAATTAGGTTATTTTGTGACGTAGGTCACTGAACAAACTTTACCTCCAAGGATATACCTGTGTTGTTAGGGTTATAAATGAACACAATTAATATATTATAAGTTATGAATCTAGTGAAATCCATAAAAAGATGAACCAACGACAACTTATTTGCGAATCCGCAAGAAAATTGGTGACAAAAAAATTCCAAATCACATCACCCAATAGAATTGGAAACAGAAAATTTGCTTGCCGGTTTTCCGCCTACTTGGAACCCATCTTGACAATGAAGTAGACTAGTAAAGTCATGACGTCACAAATGTCATTGTTTTCAAAAACTGAGTCCAAACAAACCTCTGTCAAAGTCAAATTTAGCAGCTCCAGCCATATTAAGATAAAAACTATTTTTTTTTAGCTGAGAAAATAACATCCAAACAACCAAACACAAACTAATAAATTAAAATCGAATAGGTGTGTATTAATGAACATGAGGGAAAAGAAATTTGTATTTTCAAGTGTGTAAAGTTTAATAAGTTAAAATTAGTCGAGCGCTTTCGGCTGTATTGCCCATCTTCGAGACTCTAAAAATACATAAAAAATAACTACAAATTGTTAATTATATTGAATAATGAAAAGAACTTACTCATCAAAAAAGGAGGGCGAGAAAACTTGATGAGAAAAGGGGAACCACCACTTATATGGTAAAGTGAATATGGTAAACTTTCGCATTGATGAAAGAAAAAGTATGTTCAAAATTTTTAACCACATGAGGTTAGCAAAAAATTTTTTGAGGTTGACAAGACATTGAACATTGAAGTGAGACAATTGATTAATGAAGAGAATGACATTTTTTAAATAAAAAGTAGAAAAGTGAGTAATCTACCTAACTGCGTGACTACAAACGCTATACCTATCACGAAACTACAAGAAAAGAGGTATGATTTATTGTTTTTCAAGTGAATTTGTGTGTTAAACAGATGACAAATTCTCATTATTAATTTCTCTATGAATCTCGAGGTCTTCTAGAAGATTTCTAGAAGATTGCAATTGATAATTTTGTGTAAAATTGTCTGAAGGAATAAAATTATGATTGTTGAACGTTGAACTTGATATGGTGACCAAAAGTAGATTTATCTGGATATCTGATATGTTCTTTAATTCGTGTATCAAGTTTTCTAACGGTTTTTCCGATATAGGTGGAATTGCAATCTGAACAAGATAATTTATAGATACCACTTTTGTCCAAAATATCAAATTTAACTTTTGTGTGACTGAGAATGTAATATAATTAACAACGTATAGTTTTTTTTATTTATTTTTAGAGTCTTGAAGATGGCAATACAACCGAAAGCGCTCGACTAATTTTAACTTATTAAACTTTACACAATTGAAAATACAAATTTCTTTTCTCTCATAACAAACCAATAAGCAAAGCATCAACAGAGAGCGTACTAAAATTCTTTTGGACTCAGTTTTTGACAAGAATGACATTTGTGACTGCACAATTTCCTCGTCTATTAAAAATGTAAACTGACAACTAAATTTAGTTGACGTTTTTCGACAGATTTTGTGTTTTTTTGATAGAATGTATTCATCTCGCTTTATTGCCGTTGTTCGGAGAGAAACAGATAATAAAAGACCTAGCGAACACAAAAAATTCAATATCGTGCATGGGGCAAATACTAAATTCCAACCCTTTATAACTTTTGACCTAGACATTTGCACAAAAAGAATTTAAAGTATTTAGATTAATTAGACTAAGATTTATCGATTGATACCTTTGGCCAATTTAAATGGGGGGAGGGGCAAATACTATACTCCAGCTTTTATTTAAATAAATTATTGCAAAGTAAAATATAAAACAAGTAATAATAAAGAAGACGTCAAATACGCATGTGACGCTTATGAAGTTTAACATTGAAAAATTCACTAGATTGATTTTCGCCATTCTTTAGCGACGACCAGGTCACTTGGGAGGCAATCATTTCTGAAGGCACTGTATCTTACCGGAAAAAAAAATCAAGGGAAAGAAAATGAATATGACAATTAGAAGCTGGAAAATTTTATTTAATAAACAATTTTTGCTATAACAAATTAATACATTGGTTTAACAAAAAATAACCACAAGGTACTTCCGTTTACTTTGTATCATAACTTTTTAGCATCTAGAACACTATTTTAGTACTTTAATGATATACGAGTCATTAACTTTTGTATAAATATTTTCCTATCTGCTATCTTGATTCTTGTAATAAAGTGTCACTAATCTTGTTGATAAATAGACTTAATATGCAATTAAAATAGGTACCTACTATGAAACGTTTGATACATTGTATGTTTATGTTCAAATAATTTATATAATTGTCGATAATTACTCGAAATTGATTCGATATTCAACACCTATAAAAGTTACAATTTGAATTTATTGCTTGGTCAAATATTTTATCGATAAATATTTTCTTTAATAAATCGAAACATTTTTGTTTAGTTACCAATAAAACTAATTAAGTATTTTGGACAACTTAGAGAAAGTTAACCTTAAAACGTTTAATCAACCTACATGTTCGTTAAATGAGTTGACTTATTACCATTAGTCCTAATTGAGACATTTGTTTTTAATCTTTTTTTTATCATAATATTGACATTTATTAATTTCTTCCTTTGGCGGTAATTAAATCGGAACAAGATCACGTCTGCCAACAAAATTTTACATTTAAGGATTTTGCATAATTAATAGTCTGTATATTTAAAGGAAATTACTAGTATACTTCTATATTAAATTTATTAATGATTCTAGTGATACAAGGAGTTAGAGAAAAGATGAAAGTCATCTGACAACTAAAAAAAATTCTATTAAAAAATTAAACGGGTAATTAATAATAAATTGGAAACAAAAACTGGAAAAAATAAAGAAGAGATTGGTTGGGTAAGAAATTATAAAAAATATGTTATAAAAAATTACCAAAGAAAACAAAAAATATTACAAAGAGGGTATGTTTTGTGGTATGGATTAGCATATTTTGAACAACTAGTTACAGATACCGAGTCGAAGAGGAATTGGAACACGAAAAATAAGTTGAATTACCAACAAGATAATTATCAGTAGTAATATCCCTAGGACAGTGATAATCACGAAATAATTTTATTAGTTGTCGAAGTCACGTTGCTTGGTAACATCCCGACATCGTAGGAGGAGGGATGTTACCTAAATAAACGTGCCTAAGGAAACTATATGAAATTCTGAGTATGTATCACTGTCCATGGGATATTTGGTTAGAAAATTTTTCCTTTTTAGATTAAATTTATTTATTTGGGCGGATGTAATTTCGACCGGAAAAGTGCAGGCACAAACGGGAACATGTAATTTCGACCGGCAGTTTGAAGGTACTTTCCTATCTAATATGTATTTTCGACCCAAAGGTACATCAAAGTGAAGTTTGTAAAAGATAAAATACTTTTATAAGTGTAAGTTTATATATTTTTATTACTTATTCATAAAATTTACAAAACATATTATACAGGGTGTTTTATAGGTAGAGGTTCATGCGCCAACTGTAGATAAAGGACACTTAGATGAATCCAAAAAACCTATATATGATAGGTTTAGCTCGCTTCATTACTAAGTTACAGGGTGCTTTGTCAATTTTACTACCGTATATTTCGAATCATCCCGTATATTTTTCTGATATTTATCAAAAGCCTTTTCTATTCCATTAGGACAATAACCAGACATACTGACCAACTTTTAAAACTTATCGAAATCATTTTGCTCTAGAACAACATCCTGTAGATCATAATTAAGAAAATTGGATTCAATATTCGAAAAAAGCGGAAAAATTTGACTGCACATTTCATTGACATATTTATGGAATTTGTTAAAATCGCAATCGCGTCTGACGTTGAGGTCTTTTCACGATAGCCGTATTGTCGAATAGAGAGTACCCCAGATTTATCCAAGACTGATATCATCTGTTTTTTTTTCCAATTTTTTCGAAGATTTTCCTTACACTGAAACTTATGGAAATCGGTCGATAATTAATAACATCTAACTTGTCCCTTTTCTTATAAATAGGCGTTATTACTGATTCTTTGAAAGTGTCAGGAAATTTATCTTAACTAAAAGTTTGATTAATAAAAAACCTAAATAGTCTAGTCAACAAGTGCTTTTTGGGTCAAACATTCTCTCCGCCTCTGAAAAATATGAACGAGGTGTTATTCGATTCGAAATAGCGTACAGATGATTTTTGAAATAATTCAAGAGTCGCTTGCAAAAATTGCAAAAGTTATAAACAATTAACTGAAAAAAATGGGGTTTGGTTTTTTGCAAATATCTCAAAAACTATTTGACATTTTTCAAATTTGTAAAAAGATTCAAAAAGATGAGGAAATTTCCCAAGAAAAATTCTACCTCCTGGAACAGTAGGACCAATATTTATAATTTTCCCAGAAGGGTTCAATATACGGCCGAAAACGGGGACTCGAGCTTGCATAATCGCGGCGCATTCTTTGGACCTTTAATGAATAAATAATATTTACACTTATTAAATATGAAAATTAAGAATTGAAAAAAATCAGGCATGTACTGGATAGATTTATAAATATGAATTCGTGGACAAAAATTTTTTATCGCGATTTTTCTATTAATTATGCATCAGTTAATTAACAATTTTTTTCTACTTGAACACAAACATTGTAAGTGCGATAATTGTTAAATAACAAATCTGAAATTTTTTTCAATTTTTGGGCCTAGATGAGATTTCCGTTAGAAAAAATAAAAAAAAATATTTTTCACTTTGTTATTAACAATTTACCTAGGTTAAAAATTAAAAAACTTGATGATTAATCATTGACAAAAATTTTCTTTTCACTTTGATCCGATTTTTATGATCAAAAGTCAAATGAAAATGATTTTTAATTTTTTTCATATCTTATTGTTTACAAAAATTGTTATAAACAAATGCGTTGTTTATAAGATAACTTAAAATTTCTTTTTTGTAAACATAGTTTTAAGATTGTGTTTATTATTATAATGCAAATTATGATTTTTATCACCTGTAAGTATTATTAAGGAACCATTTTTTTAACATAATTTTTCCAATGATAACTAAAAAAAAATAGTTTTTATTTAAATTTTCATTGTTGATTTGATAAACCATTTGTTATAAACCATTAAATTTGTTCTATATATTTTTTTTATTGTTCTACATAATGAAACAAAAACAACCGTGTGTTATTTGTTGAAAAAAGTTATTTATATTGTACAAAAAATACATATACGTTTTTAAGCCATAAAAAATTTTATTTTGAAGAACCATTTTTTTTAAATCATATTTTGCATCAAAGAATATGTTTCCAAAAACAAATTTTAAATTATCTTATAACAACGCATTTGTTTATAACAACTTTGTAAACAATTAAAATATAAATTTTTAAAAATCATTTTCATGTGATTCATGTGATGATAAAAAACGGATCAATAGTAATATGACAAAAAAAATTTTTTTTCAATAATTAAACAAGCTTTCTAATTTTTAACCCAAGTAAATTGTTAATAACAAAGTGAAAAATATCAATTTTTTAATTTTTCCAACGGGAGTCTCTTCTGAGACCTTTCAAAAATAGGTCCAAAAAGGAAAAAAAAATCTGATTTGTTATTTAACAATTATCGTACTTACAATGTTCATGTTCAAGTAGGAAAAAATTGTTAATTAACTAATACATAATTAATAGAAAAATCTCGATAAAAACCTATCCAATAGATGCCTAATTTTTTTCAATTCTTAATTTTCATATTTAATAAGTTGAAATAATATTTATTCAATAGAGGTTCAAAGTGGGCGGCGCTTACGCAAGCCAGAGTCTCCGTTTTCGGCCATATTTTCAACCATCTGGGAAAATTATAAATATTGGTCCTACAGTTCCGGAAGGTTAATTTTTTTTTTGGAAAGTTTCTTCTTTTTTAAATCTTTTTTTAAATTTGAAAAATGTCAAATAGTTTTTGAGATATTTGCAATAACCAAACCCCATTTTTTTCAGTTAATTGTTTATAACTTTTTCATTTTTTGCTTTTGAATTTTTTCAAAAATTATCTACATTCTATTCCGAATCGAATGTCACCTTGTTCATATGTTTAGGAGGCGGAAAAAAAGTTTGACCCAAAAAGCACTTGCTGACTAGACTAAAAACCGGGGATATTTCTTGATTTAGTTATTTAAGAATTTCAGAAATTATGTTATCTAAACCTGGTTCTTTATAATTTTTTAAAATCAGTACAGTTTCAGTAACTTCGGTACGTTTTTGTTAAAAAAATTGTTTTATTATTCTTTTTTTGTAAAATATTGGATATGCTTTTTAGATTGTTTGTTATATCACCTTGTATTGTTTTGATTTGGTTAATTATCTGTTAAGTTTCTTTTATGTTTCATATTTCATTAATACATTGATAAAGATTTTTACTCATATTTTTGTTTTTTTCAATTCTTTGTTTATATGATTCAATTTTAGCTTTCCTTATTAGACAATTTAAATAGTTACGATAGTTTCTGTAGTTTAATTTATTTTGCTCGCTATAGATTTTTTTGTCATAATTTTATAAAGCCTATTTTTTTCTTTAATTGATGTAAGGATACCCAAGTAATCCATGATTTTTTTATAAATATTGAGCAGCTTATATTAATGTCGTTTGTATGTATATAATACAAACATCTCTCCAATTTTCTGCTTTAAATTTTTCTTTTAGCTGTTTTTTGTTAAGAAGTGGTTTAGATTTTTCTGATAGTATTTTTATATTTTTAGGAAAAATTATGGTGTTAACTACGGAAAAGTGATCGATGATGTGTTGTTCAATCACAGCTGGAATATTTATTATATTTTTTTCAATAGTTTTAGTACATTTAGATAATCATGAACATACTTATTTTCAGTGTCAAGGATATTGATGATTTCCTTGACGACGTTGCCGCTTCACGGCAGCAACCGTACGACTCAAATGCCACCTTGTTGACTACAACAGAACATTTTCAACAATTTCGTAACACAATTAGACGGAACTTTTTAAAGGTTTTAGTAATAGAAAATATTTGTTTGTAGTTCTTTAAAAAATTTAACTATTATACATAAAAATTAACATATAAAATGTAGCTAAATGATTTGGATTTTAATTGTTTTCATATAAATAATAGATCAAAACTTAAAAAAATGATTAATATGTAGAAGATAGGTATGCTGAAATATGGCAAACCCCTCAACCACTTAAATCTACACTGAATTTGATATTTGGAGTTTACTTTAGGTGCGTAGCAAAGAAAGTATCAACAGTGATGCCGATTTGTGGGGATTATCCCATTTGTGGGTATTTTTACACATCAGTGGGGAATAATTTTTTTGGTAATTCGTGTTGATTTTCAATAATTTTAAAATTTTGTATGTACATGTACATTTTTTTATCAATATACACAATTTAAAGTTTGGTTAGGTATTGAGTGAAAAGTACATCATCGATAGTATTTTTTGATGAATAAACAGATTTTTAATATGTTTCTTACCTTAGGAGAAAGATAAAATAAAATTTTGCGTTGACGATAAATTTACAGACGATTTTTGATATATTTAAATTATTCTTGAAAGCGTCCCTTGTACGCCTCTGCTTGAACACATATTACAGGCCAGCTGCTTTAACAAAGACGACTTGTATTAGTTATGCATTAATTTTAATGAATAAACTAGAGAACATGAAAAGTTCACTATAGCTTCCCGCGATTGCATTAACAATGAACGGTGTAAAACAAAAGAACGTCAGGAAAGAGGCACCCTTCTTCTCGTTCATGATTTTTTGTCGTGTTTTTTGCCCCGTTTTTTGTCGTTTTAACGTCCCCGTTATTAAAAAAAAAACCAGACCTCACCCATATAAATCCAATTGTGCTTGTTGTATTCAAATTTATTAATTTTAAGTCGGATATTAACAACTGTTCTATTTTTTTTTTCTTTTTGACAGAGAAAGAGATTATTCGGACAGATATTTTTGTAGACGCGTGAGAAGGTTATAGCTGCATCTGTTCATTGTATTATTTGGAATATTTCATTGAACAATAGTCAAAAGTTATAATTGTCACTGAATCAGATTTTAATCAAATGTACATTGTATAAAATTAAACCGTTGTAATTTTTTTTGGTCATCCAATTACAATCGCAAAATTTAATTTGCTTAAATATAATTGCTAAATGTTTGATTAACGCTAATTAAGTTAAATAAACTGTCTATTGGCAAATATATATATTTATTACTGGCAAAATTAAAATTTTTTTCAAGAAATTAAATGGTGAATTCAATGTCACAAAATTGGTTTCTTAAACAAGAAAGTTTACGAGTTTCTTATTCATTTTTATAAAAGAAAACTATTTATCTTTATAATCAACAGAGTAATCAGAGATTAAGATTTTTTTTCTAATGGTGACCGTGCAAGTTTTGCATATTTTGGAAAAATTAAAATGTTTATAACTGTTAAATAAATAAATATCAAAAAATAAAACATTACTAATTGGAAAAATTTCAACTACAGAATCCTGATCTCAAAATATGAAGGTCTACCCAAATCATCTAAATAGAATGTGTCTGACTTACAGGTTGTTTTATTGTCCGAACAATTTACTTATTTATTAAAATAATCGACCTCTCTTTCTTTACAATTCCTCCTTTGTTCTTTTCATGTGAATTTTCTTTACCTTATTCTCCCCCTTTTTTCGGTTTTTGATAATTTATCCCCATTATTACTTGTTACTTATATATTTTTGTTCGGCTTTGTTTGTTTATTTCATAACCCTTTCAACACACAGCCTTTGACATGTCAAGTGTCATTTGTCATGTCATTGCCAGTCAATTATTTCTTCTTTTTGCTTTTCTTCTTCTTCTCCTCAATACCTGTACCTATACCCGATCTCTAATACTTCTTAATTGTTTAGCTTATAGTACCATTTTATAACTAAGCCTTGCTTAGTGTGGCGTAAGTTAGTTTTGTATCTTTCTCAACGAATCTTTTTAGATTTCGTGTCTTGGCACATGGTTACCCTTCGTTTTCTAGTCCCATGGTGGACTATTTATAATGCTTGGTTCCTCCTTGATGGTTTGAAGAAACCGCATTTTACCGAACCTGGAGGTCATGTAGACAATAATGTCACAAGGATCATGTCCTTATTAAGATCCTTTTATTTTACCTTATGATTCCCTCGTTGGAACCATCATAGTTTGTAAGTCCTCCATATTTGAGAGTAAATTGTCTCTTCCTTATAATTTAGTTTACCTTCCTTTGAATATAATTTCGTCTTAATTTCATGTTCTTAAACCATCTTTTCCCTATTTTTTCCCCATATGACACTCCTTGAATAATTTATAAAGTTCTACCCTTCCTCCTATTGCTATAACTTCTTGTTTTCACCTTCACGTATTACCCTTTTTATACTTAATATTTTTTTTATCTAATTATTCTTTTGCGTCAATAAAATATTCTCACCTCGTTAAATTAATTTCTATTTTTCAATAACCATTCTTTGTAACATTCAAAATTATAATTACAAAATTTCTTTTTTTGACAATTTCAAAAAAATTTCTGATCTCAATTGACAAATTCAATAATTCTTTTTTTATACCTCACTTGATTAATTTTTTTTTAATTATTTCCAGATAATAAGTCAACCAGGATTGATCATCTTAGATATGACATCTGAAATGACCTGGCATCATTATATTTTAAATTTTCATATCAATACATATATGCAAATCAAGGAGAATAGTACATAACTAGAAAATGGAAAAATTCTGCAAAAAAAGAAATTAAGTTTAGAAAAAAAAAATTATTTTAATATTTTTTACGCGCCCCTATTAACTCATCTGTAGAAATATGAGCAAAGCGCTCATGTACGCTATGGCATAAAAGTTTCGACCAATGCGTGATTCGCCTTTAGGTGATCGTCGTAACTTTGATGATTTTAAAAATCGACCTATCCCAGCGTTTTGCTTTTTTTCTAAAATAAACCAGTTAATAGGAGTAAGTGTAATAACACTTATAGAGATCTATATACAGATTCTAAATCGATGTATTGTGCATAGCGATGTGTCGAGTAAGCAATATGACAACAGGGCAGCAGTCGACGATCGAGAAATCTATTCCAATAATCACATTTAGATATAGCGGTGAAGACTCTAGGATGCATGAATTCTCTGCTTAGAATAAACGCCGTTAGTATTGTCGATAAACATGACACCACACCATAGAAAATCAATATTCAGGTGTCATAATTTTCAGAATGACTTACGTCGTTTGTTCTTTGAGCGACAGATTTAATTTGTAAAGCAGAAATATTTACAAGCTGTATTATAGCTTATATATGTGTCACGAACTATATTTATATTGAAAACTGGTTACATAATATTTATGAAAATTTGTATAAGGATTTGTCGTTGTATCACATCTAAATAATATATTTTCATTTTTCGATTTATACATGGTGTTCAGAACGTAACGACCAACTTTGTTATTTTAAATGGACAATCCTGTATTTTTTCACATTTTTAGTAGTACTTAAAAATTAAGATAGGGACATATCCGATTTTATGTCGTTTGGGTTAAACAATCACTTAATGTTGAAAAAATGTGATTTTCAATTATCTATAACTTAAAAACTATTTGTATAGTACAGGTGTAATAGGTTTTTGAAATCAGCAAAACGAATCTAAAAATATAAAAAAATATAGGGTGTTTGTCGAAAATTGAACATATTTTATTTAAATGTGGCACAACGACAAACCCTTGTATACAAATTTTCATAAATATCGTGTAAGCAGTTTTCAATATATACAAATAACTCGTCATGACACACCCTGTATATAAAGGAATAGAATTGTGTTCAGATAAAAACAGATCTCGACTTTTTAAATTTTCTTTACGTTTCTAGATCCCCTGATTTCAAAAAATATCATTTTAAAAAAAATGATTGTGTGTGTGCAGATTTTTTTAAAATACTGAACCAATTTCCTATGAAAAATTATTTCGGTTCTAACTTAGAACTGATTATTTTTTATGGTAATTAAGATACGTAAATATGAGAGTAACTAAATAGTAGATATTTTTTATATTTTATAAAAACAGTTTTGCATTTAGTTTGTTTTTCTCAGTTAGATGACTTTTACAGAAACCAATTAGCCAGACTCTTTCAAATTTACAAACACATTAAGTTTGTTACTCGGCTAGTTAAAGTTATCGCTGTACTTTTCACACCTATTTTACTTTAATTTCATGTCTTGACAAATGGTTGCCATTTTCTTACTAGCCCCAAGGTGGACTAGTAACAATTTTTTTTAATGCTTACAACAGTCTTGACTGTTTGAAGAATCCGAAATTTACTGAACCCAGAGGCCATGTGGGTCTTTCTAATGTTAAAAAAAACCTTTCCTTTTTAGGATCCTACTATTTCTTCTTGATTCCCTCGTGGAATTATCCAACACTACTGTGGGGGGTCTCTATATTTGGAGAGTTCAAATATTTCCTTTTTGAGATTTTTTAAAAATCCTATATATAATTTATTTTAGTTTTAAATTTTCACGTTCCACAACCACTCCTTGTTATTTGCCATATGTTACTCCTCCCCTAGTTCAACCCCCCCTATAGCATCGATCGACAATGTATAATTGTTAATGTTAAAATTTAATTAACCGTATTATGGTAAGTGTTTGAATTTATTGTATCGAATTGTGTAACTTTTAGGCCTGAAGATGGCTTGTAAGCCGAAACTAGTTGACGTTTTCTAAAATTGTTTAATTATATTTATATGATACATGACTTCAAATTTTATATCATTTATTTTCTTGTGTTTCTATTTTGTTTTCTCTTTCCTTTTGTTTCTTTTTATTTTACCATTAGCCAGACTCTTTTTTCAAATTTATAAATACATCTAGTTTGTCAGTAAAATTTTTTTTATGGGGAAAGTATTTTTGACTATAATTCATTTTCTGTACTCGTTCAGTTATATCTGGTTTAATAGGTAATTTTTTCATAACATAGTGAAACTTAGATGCACATAAGTTATTCATAATAAGATAATTTATGCTATTAAATCCAATATAGTTATTATAATTTCATAATTATATAAAATAAAGTGTTTTCCGTGAATAAAGCTACAATTGGATATACAATAGCTATTGTTCTTTTAAATTTCCTGAGAGAAGAAACTTGTCGTATACCCTGTCAGGTTTTTATAGTGAGAATATCTTTACTAAATATTTGCTCAGAATATTTTGATGCAAATTTTAAACCACTTCACAATTCATATTTTTTTTTAGTTATAAAAATAGTGTGTTTCATTAATAATTGTTCATATTGTAAACTAAACATTTATTCTTCCTAAAAGTTATTTTAGTTATTATTAAAAAAGATAAAGATAAAAAAAATAGGGTAACATGGTTAACAGTGGATCAGTACTTTTTACCAGTCCTTACTTTCCACATTTACAGCCGAAATTGCTATGAATTCTATCAGCGGTCGACTAATGTATATGTGTCTCAAATTATAATGATTTTAACGTCGTAGAGAGTTTTGAAACAATACAAATTTTGTTTTTTAATAAAAATATAATCGATCCAGTGTGTACCAAGGATGGTACTCCCGGAATCGCTCTCTGGTCAACACTCAATATTGGATCAAAGGTATAGATTATGTTAAATTACAAAATTAAAAGACAAATAATATTCCTACACAAAACGGTTTAAATAAAACAAAATTTCCTTAGACAGAAAGTAAAAAAATGAAATCTCTTTACAGTATAAAACTTAATAAAATAGAATTTTAATTGCTGAGAAAAATACAAGTAAAACAACAAATTAACGTAAATTTAAATGTGACAAACCCATCGAGAACTTAAAACAAGATTGTTATGTTGTAGTTACTTACAGTCACTGTAGGTTCAGGTAATATGAATTTAATGTCATCGTCATTAACATACTAAATATTAGGTACGTTAGGATTATGAAATAGTTCGTCTGTTTTTTGTCTTAAAAAACTAATGAATACCTTCATCGAAGCATTTCTGCTTTCTAATACCTTGGTTATATAGTAAATTTTTGATTTTTTTGTGCTAAATTCGATGATGACATAATCTCCTACAGATGGTGGTCGAATAAGTGGTTTTTGCAAGCAATCTTCGGTTAATATATCTTGGTTATTATCTTTTTCATTCTTTTTTAAACCAGTTCATGTCATCATTGTCAGATGCATCTTCTTCTGATTTTGCCTTGCTGGCTTTGTTTCCTTTTATTTCTTTTCTTCTTTAAACAGCAGCCCGTTCCATGACAATTGCAGCCTTCTCCGGTGTTTCTGTATATCTGTAACTGTACTCGGCAAAAAAATCATTGTCTGTAAACATGTGTCTAATCAAAGGGCACTAGTCCGGTCTTGATAAATTCTTGTCGTATATTGAATGGTGTCATGGATTTTTCAAATGCGAGTCCATAAATGGTAATCGCTTGGCAGGATAATAATAAATTTTGAAGGATCCAAATATCGACACATCTAAAGGCTGCATTTTCGATGAGGTGTAAGGTTGTAATGTGAGTATAATCACACCCGATTCCGTTGCTAAATCTATTGCTTCAATTGATAAATGCGACTCATGGTTGTCCATTATTAAGATATTCGGATTTTCCAGTGGTGAACTATTACTGTTTTTGATGTAGTATTTCATCTACAAACAAATTGCTATTCATCCAACCCGATATTGCAGCTAAAATCAAGGTTCGAGGTGGAATTCCAATGCCCATTCTAATGTTTACCCTATTGGGTGTTCAGTAATTTGCCAAAAATATGAAAAAGTGGTCTAGATAATGGGTGGAATTCCATCAGGACCAGGCGCTTTATTAACGTCGGGTGATGACAGTTTTTCATAAATCCTGGACATTTGAACGAAATAACAAATTTTTTTATTTTTATTTTTGATAAAAGCGTATTCAGAATTTTTTAAACAATTTTTCCTGTATAACTGAGGTCAGATCAGCTACCCTGGTTTTTTTTGACGATTTTCTAAAATTCATGCACTTAAGGGTTAATATAAATATAGAAAATAAATAAAAATAAATGAAAATACAACGAATAATTGAAACTCCAAGTCAAACTACAAGATTTATTAAAAGGTTTAAAAACTGAATAAAATTGGCGACATGTTTCGGCCAAAGGATGGCCATCATCAGGCAAACAAACGAAGAAATTGTACATCGTACAAACATAACGAAGAAATTGTACATCGTACATTGTATTTGGTATGAAAATTAAACTTTAACATAGTAAATTATTTTTTAAACAAACTTTTTAAACCTTTTAATAAATCTTGTGATATGACTTGGAGTTTTAATTATTCGTTGTATAATTTTACCACATTTGAGTTATAAATGAAAATAAATGAAAATAAATGGAAATAAATGAAAATAAATGAAAATAAATGAAAATAAATGAAAATAAATGAAAATAAATGAAAATAAATGAAAATAAATGAAAATAAATGAAAATAAATGAAAATAAATGAAAATAAATGAAAATAAATGAAAATAAATGAAAATAAATGAAAATAAATGAAAATAAATGAAAATAAATGAAAATAAATGAAAATAAATGAAAATAAATGAAAATAAATGAAAATAAATGAAAATAAATGAAAATAAATGAAAATAAATGAAAATAAATGAAAATAAATGAAAATAAATGAAAATAAATGAAAATAAATGAAAATAAATAAAAATTATTCAAGAGAAATTAATATAAAACATATTTATGAATTTAAGTTTATATATTTAAATAAATATAGAATTGCACATACAAGGTGAGATTGTTTATAAAAAAAAATTAAAAATATAACATTGGAAGCTTAATAAGAAGACAAACAATAAAGAAAAAACAGATAGATAGCAGTAAGAAACAAGTCAAAATGGGACAGAATTTAGATAGAAGATTTAACTTAAAATAAAAAATATGGAAGATTTAAATATGGAATAAATGGCCACAGGGAAGAAATAATTATAATTATATTTATTTTAATTTTATAAATTTTTTTTAGTATTGTGAACCCACCCACGATAAGGAATGGAAATTCTTTAGAAAACAGGGCTTTCCAAAACAATATATATTTTCATATACCTGATTATAAATTTGTATTTTTGTTCTGTTAATTTTATTATCTAATTTTTGCTATAATCCACATTTTTTTTCTCGCATTTCCTTAGTTTAATCTGAGCATATATAAATTTAACTGGAATTTATAAAAATGGTTTAAAAAAAATTGATATAAATGATTATTTTTTTTTAAATTGGTAACCCTTAATAAGGTTTATGTGTACGCCCATGATTATAAACATATAAGACCTACGCTTACTCGTACTTCCTCCGAATAATGTCTTTGTCTAATACATTTTGGTGCATTAGATTTTTTTTACTACCAACATAAGTGGTTGTATTTTAACTGTTACATACTTACATACACATGCTATAAATGAGGGACTGTTAAGTACACTTCTGAAGGTGCTATTATTGTAAATTTTTTTTATTGTTTGTTTTGGCATTGTAGTAATAACTGCGATAATAAACACGTGTTGTGGCCAATATAACCCTTTTCCTAATATTTGTACAACGCGCTTATATACCTTTGAGAAAAAATATTTATTATGTCATAAAAAAATACAGAGAAATATAAAAAAATAAAAATGATATTATTTTATAACGATTTTAAAAAATTAACTAACAATAATATTTTATTTTACTTATCTACATTTATTATCGTTATTATTTTATATACAAAAAAATTATTCAAATACCAGTTGCATGGTAGTGACTAAATGTTTTTGAAATTTCAGCAAAAACACAGTGACGTGAAGAATCTATGGTAAATACTCTGATGCATATTATTAAATCATTTGTTTTTGATATTAAAAATTTTACATATGATTCCTTCACTTTAAATTGTTTTCAAATTATTGTTTTTCTTTAATAAAATAATCAAAATTAGTTCAGAATAAGGCAGAAATAAATGAAACTATTTTGGGCAGAGAAAATAATACACAATGTTAAGTCCATAATCAAATTAGTAGTTATGTCCTTACATGTTTATTACATTTTGTTACAATATAAAAACTGTTAAGTGAAAAAAGAGTTACAATCCTCAAAAATTTTGGGCATACGTTAACGGTAAGCAGGGAATATCTGGTATAAACAATAAAATGGTAGTCTCAAGGATTCACCGGAAGAGAATGTTAATTCTTTTGCTGATTTTTTTAGTACATCCTTTCTATTACCATCTAATTTATATTTGACTGATAATACAATTAATAATAATAATTGTATAAACATTTTTGAATTTTGGAATAGTACGTACTGCAAGCCAGTTAAAACCAAAAATGACAACCGGACTAGACCACATACCATCATTTATCATTAAAGATTATACTCATGTTCTTGCTGCTCCCCTAACTAGCCTAATAAATATTTGTATAAAGACAAGTACAGTTCCATCTATGTGGAAAATGTCAGAAGGAAATCGCCTCGATATGTCTAATTTTAGACCAATCACTATTATTCGTAATTTTGCCAAGATTCTTCTATCAAAAATTGGATTATTTATTAATATGCTAAATTTATTTTCTTCGTACTTATCAAATAGGAAGCAATTTGTGGTATATAGTGGCCACAAGTTAAGAGACTATTTAGTGCCTCAGGGTTGACGTGTCTCGCCATTTTTGCCAAAAATTATTGGGTAAGCCTAAATCGTGGGTGGAAACTTTTTAAAAAAACACCATGTATAGCAATACATCAACATCCGGTATACTTAAGATATCATTAATGAATATAATTAATAACAAATCACCTAGATATCATTAATGAATATAATTAATAACAAATCACTTAGATGATTATTGCTATACAGGGTGTTTTTTTAAAAAGTTTCCACCCACGATTTAGGCTTACCCAATATTTTTTGGCAAAAATGGCGAGACACGTCGATTTTTGATTTGAGGGGGACAACATTTTTGATAACAAACATCACTCTAACGTCAACCCCCTTCAAGCCTCGCCCCTCAACTTTAAAATTTAAATAGGGAACATACCATGTGTGGCACATCACGGAAAAGGTAATTCAATGCAGAATTCAAATCGCTAAGTTTAATTTTTTTACTACCCCCCTGAACAGAAATACAGGGTAACTTCATAAATATATTACACTATGTAGATCGTATTCGTAAGGTCCTATTGGTCAAGTCGTTAATATCAGTAAAGGTACCTACTATGTTTCTTCGTTTCGTTAATCGACATCGAATGATCCGGGTACGAGCTGAATAAACAGAATAGACTTTTTACCTTTTATTTAATTCATTATTTCGGATTTGTAAATAAGGCAATTATATGGTTGTGATTATTATTTAAGGGTTATTGTTCCTTAAATAAGTTTACGGTGACTGGCAGTACCACATGAGTGAGATACTCTACTTTTTTATGGAATGATTAGAGTGTCAAATCAATGTTGGAATTCATACTTCATTGTTCAATGATTCGTACGTTTGGATAACGTTGATTTGTGTTTCGTTCTATATCAGAAATAACTCTGTTAGGAGGATTAAATCTGCTATAAGCTAACCACGTGGTCCACGTGACATATTCGGGGTAAGGTACTTTAAAAATCTCCATAATACAGTTAGTAATATTTAATGTTATTGTAGGACAACTAACGGACGGCCAATCGCTTCGATCCTATCGTTATATATATTTGCTTGAGAAGAAAAATTTGGTAAATTGTTGAAGATTTTACCGGCTACTATTGGAGGAACTGTTCAAAAGAATTTCTTTTAAGGTGGTTTATAATGTTTGTAGTTTATGATGAATTGTTCTGTAGCTTAATCAGTAATTCATGGTTTCTTTTGTACTGATTATAAATTACTAAATCTATTTATCGTGTCAAGCCACTAAACTTGTAATGGTCCTAATGCCCGTAAAAGACCTACTGTCACTTTGCTTTTAAGCATTTAGTAAACTTTTAGTTATTGGTATATTGCAGATCTTCAGTCGTTTTGATTAATATATATCGTTATCATTTTTTACCTTCTGTTGTACCTTTATGTGAACTTGTAATAATAAACTGTATTCTAGGTTCATTATGGACAGTTATACACCACATGCTAGCATCTGGTTGGGAACCGAATTTTATACTCGACAGTGAGTATACCAGTACATCGAGTTACTTGTTTTTATCTTCCCCTAGATCAGGTGTAGTCCAAGGACTACTGGACCATTTAGGGTGAGAAATTTATTTAATTTATTTTCTTGAAGTGTTATCCGTCTAGGACCATCGAGGGGATTTGAGATTTTCCAGTTACAATATCTCTGGCACGGTATAAATGTCAGAACCCACCGACTAAGCTAGAGGCCTTGGTTCTGTTACCCATCTCAGCACATATATTTAAGTATATTTTGGTTAAATCGCTCGTAACTAATAAACTAAAATAACTATGATATAAAGTGGGTAACAAAGGTTACAAAATATTATCTTTGATTTGATTAGCAGTAACAATTCTTGAAACTTTAAAATAAATTTTCTTCAGAATGACGTTTTTGGATTTTCGCTCTTACCCGACGATATCCTCTTTTTACGCCGCTCTCGTATAAACTAATCGATATATTGGCAATTTATATTTTGCACATTTTTTCTACCCTTGTAAAACTCCGATAAAAAATCTCATCTGAAATTCCATTACGATCGGTCTATCCGAACCACCAATCTCTTTATATAAAACTTAACTCCACCCCCTCTCACACACACATGACATGACGTAAATTCACATTCGCAATAGGAAAAGGCAAACCCTTGGTCTGGGCCTACTTGATTTATTTGTTGGAAAATGCGACGCTTGCGTCACGACGCCATTCGCATCGTGCGTCGGTTTTATTGAGATTTTTCTTTCCAATACAGATAACAATTAATTAATATTTCCTAAAAGATGATTTAAATAAAAATTTTTGATAAGTGAATTGTAATAAGATTTTAAAAATATAAATGAACGTAATTATGTAAAAAATTATTATTTTTTATTGTATTTTTACACAACATAGAGGGACGTGCATTTCATGTGTGAAAATATGCCCACAAAATCAAAGCAAAAATAAGATAAACAAAAAAGCAATTATATTAATTATTGCAATAAATCATAAAGATTCTGGAAAGCTCAAAAGCCAAGAAAAATAAATATTTAACACACTACTTTCAATTGTTAATTATTTTAAGTCAGAATCAAACAAGACGCCGCACAGTGAGCTGAAATTAAAAAAAGCTGGCCAAAATTCATAAAGTCGGTTAATGTGGACAAAAAACTGATTTTGACCTCGTTGATTACGAATTAATATGAGAAAAAATTCTGAATATATTTTAAAAGTCACATGACGTATTTAATAAGCATATTTTTATAATAAAAATATTGACTGATTTTAAAACAGGAGGAAGTTTGGTAATCATACTTTTTAGCACATTTAATAATTTAGAGGAAGTAATTGTTAAAATCATCAAGGAATATGAGAGAAGATGTGATCGGGTAAAAAAATTATCTCAAGATTTCGATTTATTTACATATTCGAGTCCAAAAAAACATTTTTTGCGTATCTTGTATATTTCTATTATTCCTTCATCTTGTATATACCTCAAACTACAACTTTTCTCTACATTTTTCATTTATCTTTTTATTCTTTATTTTACTTTACACTGATATTATATTGACAATGTCATGTTATTTATTAATTTTACTAAATATTATTATTATTATTATTATTACTTATCATATGCCTCATATTTTTCTTATTTTTTCAACATTTCTCCATTTGAATCATATCATCATATTTTATCCTTGTTGCATTTTTCTTTTAAGTCTTTAACTTCTATTTTCTGACCTATAAATCTAACAATTCACTTTTTATATTTAAATTCATATTTTCTCTTTTCATTCATTTGACTCCATTTTATTTTTTATATTTCCTTTTTTTTGCAAATATTTCATTTATTACATTGTTATCCTGCTTAATATGCTCAACTCCATAAATTTCTTTATTCCGTATTCTTTTTTCCTTGTTTATCTCTTTCCCATATCTATTAATACAATTTTCATTATTTTATATTTCTTTTTCTTGTTGTTTTATTTCTCTTATGTTTTCTTTCATAATAGTTATCTTGATCTGTAAAATATTTATTTCTTCTAATATATTTCCATTTTTTTAAATAATTCTTATTTTTATCTCCATTATTTTTTTCTATTACTGTTTCAATTATGTCAGAAATTTTCAACTTCTTTCATTTTGGTCATCTTTTATATTCTTGTATATATTTTTGTCTCTTCCATTTTTTCATTTGTTTTCACTTTTTATTATTAGAAATCGATAAAAATTACTATGGCGGCAGTCGACGTGTTAACATCGACTAATTATCGAAGGACCAAGCAGCTTTGAAACTGTTAAATTAATATTGTACAAAGGTACAGTATTTTTACACTTTAACAATGATCAAATGAACTGTTGTCGTTTATTTAATGTATAACTAATTTAAATCTTAGAAAATTTTTATAATGAACCGGTTCCAAAAAATCCGTGTTGACAAATATGACTACAACAAGAAAATGTTTACTAAGTCAGTGATAAAAAAAGCGCCGCCGTAGCTGGCTTTTTTAACATTGCGACTGCTCTCTCTAACATTTAATAAAACAGTACTAATTTGGCGGGTTAGTTTTTTTACGCAATCCATAAAAGCCAGCCAAACGATACGTGTAGCAATAAGTTGAATATGGTTGGATGAAAATTCGTGATGTACTTTTGTGTGACGGTCGTTTTGAGTCATCTGGCAAATTTGAATGACGTAGATATGCCAGCTATGACATTCAGAAAAGTATTAACCGTTTAGAAAACGTTGTTCCAAAATAATAAAAAGTTTAGATATGGTATTAAATATTTGTTATATTAATGTGATTTTTAAGAACACATAGGAATCGATAGGATTGTAAATTCTGGATAATTGCTCTGTAAAATTTACTCAACCTGCATTATTTTTTTTTAGAAATTTTGACAGGTTCCTGACGCTGTCATTAAGTAAAAATATCACTTATTACATGGAAAAAAGGTTCCGCCTGTGTAATAAGAGGCAATACTAACTGGCACCGGCAGAAGGCCCATATCCAAAGGGTATGAAATCCCAAACAAGTGTTAAATACTTGTAAGTTGTAAGAATTTCATTTCTATGGTGAGATTTGAATTCTCTGCATCTGGACACATTGCCGCTGATATTATAACTTACAAGTATTTAAAAATATATTTATTTAATTTCCAAAAAACCGTCATAAAAATAATTAAAGAATTTTTTTCCAAAAAAAAAAACTCCCAAGTTTCATCTGGTCAATTAATTCTACTACCATAAATAACAAATTCATATGAAACGCTACCGCTACCGAGTGTAATTTCTTGTCGACCCATATAACAAACAGGTTCAGACTCATTTGCGTTTTTATCGATTATTTTTCCAAGTTCTACTGTTAATATCACACACAGTCGAAATGTCACAATCGCATTATATTTTTAAAATTAAGGATCTAAGTACCGGAAATATAAGGATTGCCTCGCTGGTATTGATCTGACTGTAACTCAGTAGGGCCGGCTTCGATCGTAGCAAAGAGACCGATTTTAAATAGTATATTGGTCGCGTTGTAATTTATAAAATGAATTAAAACATTTTTTGCCTATTTTTTTAACCTTGCGTTTATTTTACATTAAATTAATAAATTCTTAAGCTCACGGTTTAAAATCATATCCCTTTGCGCCGCTTCTCATAGGTTTTATATCATTTACAAGTGCCATACCACTATAACTATATTTGACTGGGGCTGGGGTACTTTTATATAAATTTTTAGAAGATTATGACAAAAAATACATAAGTTAAATATTTAGGATTCATAATAAACTTGTATCTACATTATTAATATTCTTTACAGTAATAATTATTATACTTATGATTCAATTTAAATTGTAAATAATGCAAATTAAGTAATAAATGCATAAAATAATGCATATAAATTAATAGATATTTAATTGTTTATTCTAATTAATTCATCAGATTAATCTTTGGACGATCAGCCCACAGTTCACAGACTCATGTGATTAGTCACGTGTTATTTTAGTATAAGCGTTACAGAATCTAATTCTAAAGATTATATAATTTTTTTAAGGATACATGTAAAATAGCATGATTCTATTTAATTTTAATGATAATAAGGGTTAAATAATAAAAGTTAGAGTATACCTACTGAACCTGTATGACTACCTAAACCGAGCGTAGTGTGGATTTGCAAAATGTTTTTTTTGCATTAAATGTTTAATATTTTAAATTTTTTATTACTTTTACGATATTATGAAAGCGCCAGTATCAAAATGTAAAACCACCCTGTATAAATATTTGATATGTAATATCATAATTTAATTTAAAAATTTAAAAAACAAAATTAAACTGTTTTAATTATTAAACAAATTAATCTAGGTCGAAGGTAAATTAATCAATGCGTAAAATCAGGGAAGATCGCTAATTAATTTTTAAGAGCGATAGAAGACAGAAAAGTTGAACCCAGGAGCGGAGCTTCTTGTCCCAAGGAATTTATAAGTTTAAATATGTGCCACCCCGCAAAAAGGCTGTCGCCAGAAATGGCCTAAAACTTGGATGCAAGTACAGGGTGTCCAAATTATGTAGTCAGAAATGGCCTAAAACTTAGATGTAAGTACAGGGTGTCCAAAGTATGTAGCCAGAGATGGCCTACAACTTAGATGTAAGTACAGGTTGTCCAAAGTCTATAGCCAGAAATGGCATAAAACTTAGATGTAAGTACAGGGTGTTCCAAATTGGTGTGTTTTGCAGGGTATCTCGTAAACTAAAAGAGATAAAAAAGCAGTTAAGACGTTATTTTTTGTTAAAGTAACGATAATCTAATCAAATCTTTAGTAGCTACTTAGATTTTTACCAAAAATATGTTTTTTCTAAATAACTTTTAAACGACGAAAAATAGATACGGAAACTAAACGACAAAGTTAAAGTGGATAAAATTCAGTATCCATTGATGAATATTTGTACAGGGTGTCTCACTTGAACTAACTGAGAAAACCTCAGTGGAATTTTTTAAAATTTAAAATTTATTTTAGACCTCCCTGTATAAAATAAAAACTTCAAACTGAGTCTAAAAAAATATTCTTCTATCTTTGTACGTTCGTAATTTTGAACCTGTAGCGTTAAATCTGAAAAAGTTGCGATTTTTTAAAAAGGGATCTGTAATTCAAATAATTTTTGGGAAAAAGCTTGTTTTCTCCTTCTCCGAGATGGCTGGGATTTTTACAAAAAAAAACTCTTAAAATGTTAAAAAAAATATGGCATTCTATTTGAGGCATTTGCATAATTTACTAATGGACCACCCTGTATACATGAAAATAATTTTAGAATTTTTGCTTTTAACCACCATTTATTAAGTTTCAGATAAATCTGTAAGTATTATATATTAAAAGTTATAGAACTACGACAAAGGTTTGCCGGACCCTGTATGTCATATTAGGTGAATGAGAATTAAAAAGAAATATACAGGGTGTCCCATTTAAAAATATTAGTTTGCATTATATTTCCTTAGTGAGAACCCCTAAAAAATTGTTTTGTGCCCCACTGAACTCTTATCTATCAATATTTTTTTATAGCGTTTTTTATAGTTTTCTTAATTAAGAAGTTATCTTGTAGTTTTCGACAGTTTTCAATAACCGCCCTGTATCTTAAAAGTACAGGAATCTATTAAAGATTTAATTAGGCTATCATTACTTTAACCAAAAAAGAAGCCATAGCATCTTAACTGATTTTTTTAATCTTCTAGTTTACGAGATGCCCTGCAAAACACCAATTGGGGACACCCTGTACAATGTTTATATTTTCGTTTAGGATCCTAAAAAATAAATAATTGTTGTTTTAAACGGTATCACCCTTATTTCTAACAAACCTTAGCAAATAAACCACTACACCCCAAAAATAAACGTACCAAGACATCTAATGAATATATAAATAAATGTTTAGTGTCATACTGTGTATAAAACTATTGCTGTCTTATTGTATAAAATACAAAAAACTATTATATTTAAATTATATAGTAATTAATAATATTTTTTATATTTCTCATAGACTCTTTAGTTCTTTTTTTCTGATTTGGACACGTGGTATATTAGATATAAGTGATTAGGGCACAGGCACAATTCCCTCTATAACGGTCCTGATAAAACCTCGAATAAATACTAAGAAATCGCGAGTTAGGTATCTATTTCTCAAGATGCTGATGTTTCAGAATGTTTTCAAAGAGATTACGGAAAGATTGTGCAAGTGAATGCCGAAACCCTTCACTTAGTCAAGAGCTTATTTATGTGACTAATATTGTGACATTCTAAGAATGCTTGTACATTTAAATAATGTGATCTTTTCAAGATTGGTTCATTCGAAAAACGAAGTTTGATTGATACTTCAAACGATCGGTCATTTAAAGTAAAAATGTTATTCAATAATAGTGAAATAAATGAATATTTGTAAGGGTCGGTTACTAAAAGAATAAATTAATTAACTTATATTTTATTGGAACAATATTCTTTCAAAAATGAATGATTTTGTATCGCTAATACTGTCCCAGAGATCTAAAATCACCAACATCATATGACTTACAAGACTTTCTTAAGTGGTATAGTTAACAGCAAACTGAGCTTTAATATTTCTTCATCATTGGATAAATTTGTCGCAAAATTTACTCAAAGTTCGTGTTAAAATCATACTAATATTTAAAAAAAGCAAATCATATTTTCATTAATTACACTTACAAAGAATGTAAATGAAATGATCCCAACTTGTCTTGATTTATATATTATTACGTCATTGTAAGGTCGAGCAAAAATATATCGAAAATTGTGCATATTACGAATCTTAACCTACAGACGTCACACCACTTTTTGTTAGCCAATAAAATTAAGGTAACATACAGCCAGATATTTAACGGTAGTAATATAACTGATATCATTAGCAATGAATAAATAAACAATAGGTATGTAAATTTTCCAAGGTTTATAAAAATATAAATTGTTCAAAAGATATTCCTTTTAATAATTTGTTTTCGAATTTATGATTTACAAGGTGCAGTGATCACTAAATTAAACACATCATCTAGTGTCGGTAAATCAAGTGAAAATGAAAGTGACTTCGATATCTTTGTTTGGTCAAGTAATTGTGATCAAAATTTGTAACCTTTTGTAAACTTAACAGTAATTATTTTAATAGGGTTTTTAATCCCCTTATTTCGTCATATGTTATGGTTATCGTTATTCTGAGCATGCGCAGTATGAAAACTCTTAGTCCTTAACTTTATTAACGATAACGGATTCAGTTATGTACGGAGAAATAGCGCAAGGTAGTTGCTATGCTTATGGTTATTTTTTAATTGCAGCGTTGCCAGAATAAGTAGATTTGTAGTACAAATAACTTCTTATGAAACAGTTTGTAGTGAAATTTTAAGAGCACAGAATTTAATTTCTTAATATAATTATTTACTATTAAAAATAAAACCTAAATTTTTTCTGTGGCAATATCTGGCAACGTCAATAAAATTATTGCGTAAAACTGATCCCTTGTAAAACCAACATTTTCTAACTTTTCTTCCATTATTAAGTCTATAAAATATTAATACATTTAAATGAAATAATTAAAACAGATTAATAGTATTTAAGGTTATAACGCCGAACTGTCAAAGCATAAGGGATCTTTTATTATTAGATGGCTTAAAATCCCTTCTATGCCTAAACGTAGTAATCGTTATCGTTAATAAAAATACCATAACTGCGCCTAAAACTGACGTTAAATTAGTTAGCTTAAAAACTCTCTCATATGAATAAATAAGCATGTAAATGCTCTTCAGGATTAAAATAGTTGTATCTTCATTTAAAAATAAGTTTCGTAGTTCTATATAAATTGCGTGGTCCTTCAAGTCTGACATTAACTAACGTGTTTCTCTGGCAGTGTAACACTAGAGAAAGCTACTAATAAAAGTTTTTTACATATTTTAATCTCTATATACAAAAAGAAATATTCTGACTCATCAACGCCTCGCTCAAACCCTTAATCCAGGAACATGAAATTTGGAAGAACATTACATTTATTACGAGGTTTTTAAAAATCCCTACGCTAAGAGGGGAAAAAGTGGGAAAAACTTTAAGCACAAAATTTTTGAAAGGAAAATAATTTGATTTGGAACAAAAATCTAATTGAGGTGTTTTTTGTGAAAAATTTTATAACCCAGAAATGTTTTGGGCCGCTGATCATGAATCTATAGAAAAATATAGAATCGAAAAGAAGGGACTGTGGGTACCAATACATCTTCCACCGCGACCTTTTCAGATCTACTGTAGTTGTCCTCTCGATTAGAGAACCTTATCTAGACTTGTCCTGGTTATTAGACTTCATAATCTAGTTAGTAGTTCTCCTGTGTAGCAAACCTTAGCCTACATATCCCTACGCAGAAACAAAGCATATGTACTCCTCCTCTTCCTGACAAAATTGCAAATGGCTTCCTGTGCCAGACCTATTGTATTCATGTATTTGTTGAGCCTACAGTGATCTGTACGAAGACCTATTATTCGAGTAGTTCTTATATTCTGACTCTGTGAGATTTGGCGAATGTCCTATGATGAACTCTTTAGCCTGTCTCTGCTCTGGTGAGTTCTTCCACCACTTTTGAAACGTATTTAGCTTTCATCCATTGATGGATGTCCTGACTATTATCTTTGCAATGCGATCCGATTCGAGATTGTGTTGTCTCTTTCCGTGCCAGTTTATCTGCTTCTTTATTGCCCCTATACCCATGTCAAGGGATCCAGCCTATAGTTAGTCTGTTTCGACTACCAAGCTCGGTCAGGGCTTCCAAGCAGTCCACTACAAGTTTTAATTGAACTTACAAGGAGCATAATGCTTTTAATACTGCTTGTCTGTCTGACTCTATGACTACAGATTTTGATTTAACTTGTTGCTTTAATGTCTCTTTTCTACAATATTGTACAGCAATTAATTATGTCTGAAACACTGTTGCGTGGTTGTCCAGGCTCAGTGAGACTTTTGTTTTTGTTAACTTTATAAATACCCGCTCTAACTCCTTTGTTGGTTTTTGGAGCCATCTGTATACCAGACCATTACTGCTTGGATGGGATTTCCCTCTTTTTGTGTGATGACATCTGTATTACTGGGTCATTTTTTAACTCTCGGTAGAATATTATAGTCAGTACAATGTTGACTAATTATGGGCTGTTTGCCTTTTATTAGTCTACATGTGACTAACGTGGTTTCTGCCTGTACGTGAATATGCAAGGGTGGTAGGTTTATTAAAACTTATATTGCTGTCGATGGAGTTGTTCTCATCGCTCCTGTGATACACATGCATTCTCGCCTTTGTATTCCACTGAGTACTAGGATAGCTCCAGGTTGTTGTGTCTTTGGCCACCATAACAACGAGTCGTAGGATAACATGGGTCTTATTACCTTAATATACATCCATACCATCATCTTTGGATGTAGTCCCCAGTTTTTGCCACACATCATTCGATTATTAATCTAAAATCAAATTTTAAAATTCGAAAATGCGAGTAGGATTACATTTTTGATGTTTTTAAGAATCCAACGAATAATGAAAGACTATATACGGCATATCACAATAACTGAAGAAGATAGATTTTAATAAGGGGCGGCGACATGTTTCGGCCAATCATTGGCTAGCCTCAGGCAAATGGTTATGTCACAACAAATTATGAAACTGGATGAAAAAATTTTTAAATGGTATGAAGCTGAATATATATAAAATCCGTAACATATTAGGAACCCATAAAAACTTTTTTAACACAAATATTTAGTTATGTTAAATCAAATTACATTTAAATACAAATCACCAAAATTGGAGAAAATCACAATGCGTTCAAAGTCTCCATTATGGAGGTACAATACCATTATTTTACCATTATTTTACCATTATTTTACCATTATTTTACCATTATTTTACCATTATTTTACCATTATTTTACCATTATTTTACCATTATTTTACCATTATTTTACCATTATTTTACCATTATTTTACCATTATTTTACCATTATTTTACCATTATTTTACCATTATTTTACCATTATTTTACCATTATTTAACCATTATTTTACCATTATTTTACCATTATTTTACCATTATTTTACCATTATTTTACCATTATTTTACAATTATTTTACCATTATTTTACCATTATTTGACCATTATTTTACCATTATTTTACCATTATTTTACCATTATTTTACCATTATTTTACCATTATTTTACCATTATTTTACCATTATTTTACCATTATTTTACCATTATTTTACCATTATTTTACCATTATTTTACCATTATTTTACCATTATTTTACCATTATTTTACCATTATTTTACCATTATTTTACCATTATTTTACCATTATTTTACCATTATTTTACCATTATTTAACCATTATTTTACCATTATTTTACCATTATTTTACCATTATTGTACCTCCATAATGTACTTCGGCTTGAACTGATGGAAAAAACTATCTAAATTCCGATGACTATTTGTAAAAAACCAAGAAAAAGGTAAAAATGATCAATAATAAATTTTTTTAAGTATTGAGTTTATAGATTCTATATTACTCATTACGAATTCTATATTCAAACAGTTCACATTTACGGAAATCGAACATTTTTACAGAATTAACAATTAAAAAAAATGTTTTTCCGATTTTTGACCACCTTTTAGGAGGTTTGAACCACTAGCTAGGAACTGGAACTGAAAAAAACTGGCCAAAAGTCAAAAATTTAAAATTATTTTACATTTTAAACATTTGAATATATAAATAAATACATATTAGTAAAATAGTGTTCAATTTTAATAAATAATAGTTGTGAATTATTGATTGACTTGAATGATTGTAAAATGCGATAAAAATGTAGGTTCATATCTATATTAGTTTACTTTGTTTTTCTAGCACAAAATAAACATTATTTATGTAAGGGTCGCTTACTAAAAATACTCGATTCTTTCTGAATGCCTCATGTCTCTGGTCTCTACCTGCTTGCCTCTTCAATGTTGCCCCATATTTATAAACATTCAACGTATCTCTTGATTTATGATACCATTAAAGTGACCAGGTCCAACAGCCCTTGACTCGTCATAATAATTCCTTACATTTAATTTTATAACAACAAACTGTTAATTACTCTAGGTACTACAACTGCACTATTAGCACTATTGTAGTGTTTCTTAGTCATATTTTTTAAAATTTGGGAAACGTGGACTATTACTCCCTATCAATGTCTTCTTCTATGTCGTCATTTTTATACTATGCGTATTTGTATTGTCATTTGTTTTAAAAATAATAATTTGCATAATCAAACAAATTTAAACCAAACAAATTAAATTATAAAATATGGCCAGTAGTGCTAGAGAGAACAAACGTACAATCAAGGTAATTTATCAGAGCAGAAATTAATGATATAACAATTACTGCTTATACAATGTAACCAAGAATTTTAACAATTACAGTATTAAAATAACCCGTAAAGATCTCGGAAGCCATCTTGAATATTCCCATATATAATATGAAGGTAGGCACGTATAAGTAATGCCCATATATGTGTAAATGCATATCATGCCCCACCTTCATCTAAAGGTAATTATACAGTTCTATATTACTGAGCGTTTGTAATTTGATATAATTAAATAAAAATTAGCATACAAATGTCTTACACGTGAAGAAGTAAAATAAATTTCTGTATAATACTTACACAGTGAATAGAGGAATGATTATAACTGGTTTATGCACTGATTTTTGTTTCAGTTTAATTGATACTTTCATCTAGAGATGGTTTTAGTTATACCGTTTGTCTTGATGCGATAGTTTTTTTCAATATTGAATTTAGAAAAAATTAAACTCACCATCTCTAGAGCAATAATTTAGTTACCTAATAAGCGCTCTCTTATGGGTTTAGGATATGTGAATACAGTTAGTCGCTTTTGAAAGGTATTTTAATTGGACTGCTGGAGTTCAGTTCCGTTTAATAAAAAATGTTTGCGTGTCTCCTTTTAATATAAACTTGTATTGCTAAAACAATTTGCCAGTTAAATTTTGTTAGCTAGATAATAAAAATTCAGCACTGAGCAAATTTTTAACTTTGAACATAATAATTTTCTATGCCTACTGTCGTATCATTTCTTAAGAATTTTTAATATGGACTCACAAAATTACTATTATTTTCATTGCCTGAACTATAACTTGCAACAAGCATGTTTGTAATACAAAGTTTCTCTGTATAGAGAAAGAACTATTTTATTTTCTCTAATGGAATAAATGTGTTGGTTATATACCATGTGTTTACTGGGAACAGATGGGTTATTGTTTATTTTTTCAAGCAGAGACCATCGCTGTAGTTCATAATATAATCTTGGATTCTAACTCAAGAAGAGAGGGTTTATGTTTTAATTTTAGTTAAATCCAGGACCGGTTTGAGGAGGTTGATAATGTTTATTCATATCATAGATCTATTATATTGGGAAATATGTAACTAACATTTTAATTAAAAAAAGAAAATACGTTTTATAAATTCAGATAATAAAAAGTATTGGACAATACTTTTAATAAATTTTGAATTTATTTATTTTTTGATCTAGAGAGAAAGTAATTTATTTTAGCAAAATGCTATCAAATATCATATGTAAGGGTCGCTTACTAAAAATACTCGAGTTATTAACTTAAACTTTATTTCAATAATATTCGACAAGTGTGCACAGTCACACTGATTATATCTAAATGTCTAGATATATTTCCTTCTTACCTCTCAATGGTGTCTCAGATTTCTAAACATTCTACATCTGATTTATGACGCCATTAACGTGGTCTGGTCCAAAGTCCTTGACTCGTCACCATAATTCCTTATACATACATGAATTAAAAATAAAACCAAATAAAATAAAAATAAAAAAAGTAAAAGAAAAATTTACATATACACAGATATAAACATTAACTATAGTATTAGTGGTAATCTATTAATGTATATTTAAGAAAAAAAAATACGAAGTAAAAAATCATATGTATAATTAAAAATTAGAATTAAAAAGTAACAAAAGTTGGTTGGCAAGAAGGCGACAGCCTAAATAAATTTTATTAAATTTATATTTGTTGAAGAATATCGTAACCACTAACTAAAATTACATTTTTTTATCACTCTACCTACGTTTCGCCAACTATGTTAGAATTATTAAGAGTTGATAATAAACAGTTTATGATCAACTCCTGATGATGCTAACATAGTTAGCGAAACGTATGTAGAGTGATAAAAAAGTGAAGTTTTACTTAGTCGTGACGATATTCTTCAACATTGTTGAAAACCAAAGGTCCCAAATTTCCAACTCCCCATACGTTAGATTATTTCGATATAAATGAAATTATTAATCTTGTTGTACCCAGGTATTTTTTTTTAAATAACAACTCAGGTGGCGTGTGAGAAAGATCTTAGTAAAAAATTATTATAAAAACCAAAATTTTAAAAATTTCGATAAATAAATATTCTCTGAAATATAGTAGAATAGAAAAAAATAATGAAAACGCCCTTTAGGTCCAAGTTGTTTGGTACTTATACTCTTAGCTCTTCTTCTTACTTGGTTTGTACTATATTTTTTGTACCATGCAACGTTACTTGGACAAAAAATTTGTTGAATAACCGCCTTAGATGGCGTTAGTTCAATTAATATAAACTTTTATAAATTCTTAAAGTTTCTTTTAAAAATAGTCTAGTACTTAAAGATTGGTGTAAAATTTTCTAAAATTTTTGTGAAAATTATGTAACTGTTCTACATTTATATAATTTCTTCTTTTAATACTTGTTTGTCTATATGTTCCAAATACTGTTTAAAGTACTCTAAAGTCATAGAGATTTTTTTAGAAATTACTTAGAATCTTTTAAAATATTGATTTTCCAAAAAATTATCTAAAATATTACCTGCAGAATATTAAAAATTCTTCTTCTAAAAATTGCGTAATATTTATTTTTTATTTAGTTCAATTTATTATTTTTAATTTTATTACAAACCGAACTAGAGTCATTTAAAAATTAATATAGATTTCTTAAACCATCTTCTAGCTTAAAAAAATAGAAGAATCTAGAATTATTAAAAGGTTCTAAACTTAACAATAATAATTTTTCCCCAAAACTGATTTATAGTTTGTAAAAATTGTCTAAAAACTCATGGAGTAATCTTTAAGTTTCCAAAAATTGTCTAAAAATTGTCAAAAAATTGTCTAAAACTTGTCTAAAAATTTTCTAAAAATTGTCTCAAAATTATCTATGTTCGTAAAAATTCTCTTAAAAATTTTCTAGTTTTCAAAAATCATCTAAAACCTTCTAGAATTGGTCAAAAATGATCTGTATGTTATAGAATAAAATAATTTATCTCTAAAATTGATGCCGTGTCTTCTTAAATTCGTCTAGATTTATAGATATTCTTTTGGTAATCTTTAAGTTTCTAAAAATTGTCTAAAAATTGTCTAAAAATTGTCCAAAAATTGTCTTAAATTGTCTTAAAATTGTCTAAAAATTATCCAAAAATTGTCCAAGAATTGTCTTCAAGTTTTCCAAATATTTTCTAAAACAGTCAATGTTCGTAAAAATTCTCTTAAAAATTTTCTTGTTTTCAACAGAATGTGTCCTTAAGTTTCTATATGTTATAGAATAAAATAATTTCTCTCTAAAATTGATGCAGAGACTTCTAAAATTTGTCTAGGTTTATGGATATTATTTTATTAATCTTTGTTTCCAAAAATTGTCTAAAAATTGTTTAAAAATTGTCTAAAAATTGTCTAAAAATTATCTGTACGTTGTAGAATAAAATAATTTCTGTCTAAAACCGACGCAGTCTTCTAAAATTTGTCTAGATTTATGGAAATTCTTTTAGTAATCTTTTGTTTCTAAAAATTGTTTAAAAATCATCTAAAAATTGTCTAGAAAATCAAAAATTTTCTAAAATTGTCTATGTTAGTAAAAATTCTCTAAAAAATTTTCTAGTTTTCAAAAATCATCTAAAGCCTTCTAGCATTTGTCAAAAATTATCTATAGAATAATATATTTTCTCTCTAAGACTGACGCAGTCTACGAAAATTTGTCTAGATTTATGGAAATTCTTTTAGTAATCTTTATATTTCTAAAAAGTGTCTAAAATTTGTCTATAAAGTGTCCAAAAATTGTCTAAAAATTGTCTAAAAATTGTCTAAAAATTGTCTAAAAATTGTCTAAAAAATGTCCAAAAATTGTCTAAAGATTTTCTAAAAATGGTCTAAAAATTGTTTAAAAATTGTCTAAAATTGCCTAAAAATTGTTTAAAAATTATCTAGATGTTATAGAATAAAATGACTTCTGTCTAAAACTGATGCAGTCTTCTAAAATATGTCTAGATTTATGGAAATTCTTTTAGTAATCTTTGTTTCTAAAAATTGTCTAAAATTTGTCTAAAAATTCTCTAAAAATTGTCCAAAAATTGTATACAAATTTTCTAAACATTTTCTAAAAATGGTCTAAAAATTGTTTAAAAATTGTCTAGAAATTGCCTAAAAATTGTTTAAAAATTATCTAGATGTTATAGAATAAAATGACTTCTGTCTAAAACTGATACAGTCTTCTAAAATGTGTCTAGATTCATGGAAATTCTTTTAGTAATTTTTGTTTCTAAAAATTGTCTAAAATTTGTCTAAAAATTCTCTAAAAATTGTCCAAAAATTGTATACAAATTTTCTAAACATTTTCTAAAAATGGTCTAAAAATTGTTTAAAAATTGTCTAGATATTGCCTAAAAATTGTTTAAAAATTATCTAGATGTTATAGAATAAAATGACTTCTGTCTAAAACTGATACAGTCTTCTAAAATGTGTCTAGATTCATGGAAATTCTTTTAGTAATTTTTGTTTCTAAAAATTGTCTAAAATTTGTCTAAAAATTCTCTAAAAATTGTCCAAAAATTGTATACAAATTTTCTAAACATTTTCTAAAAATGGTCTAAAAATTGTTTAAAAATTATCTAGATGCTATAGAATAAAATTACTTCTGTCTAAAACTGATGCAGTATTCTAAAATGTGTCTAGATTTATGGAAATTCTTTTAGTAATCTTTGTTTCTAAAAATTGTCTAAAAATGGTCTAAAAATTGTTAAAAAATTATCTAGATGCTATAGAATAAAATAACTTCTGTCTAAAATTTGTCTAGATTTATGGATATTCTTTCAGTAATCTTTAAGTTTCTAAAAATTGTCCAAAGATTGTCCAAAAATTGTCTAAAATTGTCTAAAAATTTTCTCAAAATTGTCTATAATTTTTCAAAAACTTTTTAAACGTTCTAAAGTTGTTCTCAAGTTGTTCTGATAAAAATTTACTAGACTGTAAAGATTTTTTAAAAATTCTTTAAACATTTTATATAGTTTTCAAAAATGTATTTAACTGTTTTAAAATCATATAATTTTTCCCTAAAACTTATTTATAATTTTCTAACAATAGTCTGTATTTTCCCAAAAAAAAAAAAAAAAAAAACTTAAAATCGTTAAAAATATCTAGATTTTCCAATTTTTTTTAGATCGGTTATAAAATCATATAATTTCTCTCTTAAACTGATGTAGAATCTTCTAAAAAGTATCTATAGGCTTATAGAGATTCTTTTAATAATTTTCAAGCTTCTAAAAATGTTTCTAGAATTTTTCAGTATAATATTTTTAGAGTTTTCGAAGAAAAAAGTTCTTATAAGATGGTTTTGTCTGTCCGTCCGTCTGTTAGCCTGAATCAACTCGAGAACGGTGAGAGATAGAGACAAACGGACAACGTCAATCGATTAAGCATCGTTGAAACCCCTAAAAATGATATTAATCTTTCACCTATTTTTACTTTCCCGCTACTTATTCCATATAGTATATTAGGTATATCAATATATAGAAATTTATTTTCATAACTTTAAATTTTCGAAAACTCGAAATTACGGCAAAAATATTTCCGTTTTTCACTTGATGGTATAATATTTTCTTTACTTTCCCGGTCTCATCGAAGTGAATAGTATAGTCTACGAGCAAAAAAAATTTAGTTATCGATGGAAATATCCATTTTGAGGTCACTTCAAAAGATTGAGACCATTTCCAGAGTGAGGTCTGTCTGTGTGTAATCTTCAACCACAGCTGCCGAACTGTTTGACCAATCAAGCCATTAGTTTTTGGTTTAAATGAGTGCAGTAGAAGGTCCTCAGGTATGACATTGATTGAATACACATACACACTTTTTTAAATTTTTAGGGCAACCAGTACACTTTAGTTCAAAATATTATTGGACAAAGTTCTAGATAATAAAATTTCCAATAGTTGCGCCACTAGAGGGCGGGCAAAAAATGTGCAAGTAGATTTTCCCTAGTTTTTCCACTTTAGTGCAAAATGTTCGAGTTCAAAGTTGTAGAGCGCCGAATTTCCTTTAACTTTTATTTTTAATTTTCTTTCGAATTTACCATAGTTTCACCTAGCGAAAAAAAACAAATTTCGCCTTTTTTTAAATTTTGAACAAACAATGCAGTTTAGTGCAAAATGTTCTAGTGCAAAGTTGTAGAGCACAAAAAGCTCTACAACTTTTGTATTTATCTTTTTTTTTAATTCTCTATAGTTTCGCACTAGAGAGAGAGAGAGAGTAAAAAATACACATGCATGATTTTTTTCGTTTTTTAAATTTTGAGGACAAACAATGTGTTCCATAAATTAATATAATGCTTGGTATGTTGTAATTAAAATAATCCTTTTCTCTACAACCGAGCCGGGATAGTTCCGAGGTGACAACAGCCGATTTTATTGTTTATTACTTTAGATTATATGTAACGTAATTGTACCGTACCAATTGTGCTTATTTATTTAATTTTCTGACCTTTGCAGAAAAATGTCTCATCGCTTTTTAAACTTTGTAACACTTAATTATATTTTACTGCAATTACATTGGCAAAATTCCAGGGTCGTATTAATCAAAATTATAGTTTATTTAACAGTGATTTTTATAAGTTAGTGTAGAAAATACGCATCAGTGCAAAGTGCACTATTCATAGTAATTTCGAACAATTTCTACTTATTTCTCATTGCATTTATGAAATAAAACTGAAATAAAGTAATTGGGATGAGTCACTGTTTTATGAAATGAATGCTTGCCACGTTCTAGAGTAGGAGGACAATGATATCATCCGTGCTTCGTTTATTTGGATTGATGCATGAATATGTTGTTATTGTTGTGGTTATTTTATCACTTAATTGCTTAATAATTAACTTTATTCTAATTTGTAATTAGTCACTGAAATCAGGGTACACCGCTGGTTTTTCATTTGAAAGATATTTACTTTTATTAATCATCGAATCAGGGTTAAAAATATTATTTTTGTATTCAAAAAAAATTAATCAAAATTCAATAAATCGCTGGACTCATTCACAAATGGCACTATTTTTTACATTCCTTATGTTAGTCAGTATTTGTTGGGATTCAGGAATTAATTTTAAATTTTAAAATTAATCCGGCTCGAAGGACTAAAAGTAGGGGACTGTACACAACACTAAAATTTATGAATGATTTAAATTAAATTGATTGGGAATAAATTCAAAAAAAAAACGATTAATAAAAATTTTATTTAAATTAGTTTATAATTTTTTGAGTATTCATTTTTTACTTCCAACTTGTTAAAAATCTAATTTCTAAGCAACAGTAGAAATCATCAAATGTTTTAAATTAAGAATTCGACTGCAATAAAAACAAACATTGATGTACTTAGAAATTCTAGTTATTTAAAAAAGAACGGACACAGGGAAATAAATTTAGAAGGTGGACAATTATTCATTTACTCCGGAATCTCGAAATAGAAAAGAAGAAGAAACCGTTTACCAAAAATCAATTTATAATCACTATCATATAGTCTTGCATAAAATCCGGTAAACTCGACGTTAACTATACGAACTCGAAAATCAGGTATATACCGAAGCAAAACCCAGTTTTATTATTTTTTTCATTTATTAACATCATGTTTTCAATTAACCGAATAATTATGTATGTTGTAACTTTAATTGCCTATTACTACTGAATTTATACGTCACAGTGACACTGTTAATGATTTGAATTATAGAGTAAAATAAGATGTTAGATGAACGATAAGAAATACAGTACGTTCATGTGACCTAGTATGTAAAATTAAAAATAAAACTAAATATCTGCACAGTTATGATAAAGTCATCTTATTATGAAACTCTAATTGTAGAAAAAATGTTATAAGGATCCGTAGATAAAATAAACGTTGTTTTATTTGAAACAAAAATAATTATACAATTTTTTTTGTATGGTTAAAGAATAACTTCATTATTTATAAAATATCATCATAAATAAAATTTACTAAAAATAACTTCTAAAAACAAACATGGAAGCAAAAAATCTGACATGGAGACTAAAATTAGTCCAAACTTATTCAAGGACAAATCAAACATGTGAGCCAAATGTAAGAGAAGAAAAACATTGATCAAGGTTAAGTCGAATGATAAATTTAAATCTAAGTAAAAGTTAATAAATAAATTAAATATGGAGGAATCAATCAGTTGTACGCAAATAATTGTCATTAAAGACAAATACATACCACTTAACCCTTTAACTGTGGGCATCGTAAATAAATAATTTTGTATATTTTGTTATTTCCCTGCAAATTTTTACAAATTTTTACATATTTTACAATTTTTTTACAAATTTTCACAAAAGTTAGAATTTTCGAATAGTTTTTTAATTTTTTTTTGAAACTTTTGACATTTTTGAAATATTTTTAATTAATCGAATAATTTTACGTTTTTTTAAATTTTTAATATATTTTAGAAATTTTTGAATATTTTGACATTTTTACTTTTGGAAATTTTCGAAAAAAAATTTAAAAATTTCAAATCTTTGAAATATTTTTGAAATTTTCGATATTCTTTTGAAATTATCGGATTTATAGACATTTTTATATATTTTACTTTTTTTCGAAATTTTTTGGAATATTTTTGTAATTTTCGAATAATTATTTTATGTTTTTTGAAATTGTTAAAATTCTTGTAATTTTTGAAATATTTTTGACTAATCGAATAATTTTACGTTTTTTGAAATTTTTGATATATTTTAGGAATTTTTGAATATTTTGACATTTTTACTTTTTAAAATTTTCGAAAAAAATTTAAAAATTTCAAATTTTTGATATATTTTTGAAATTTTCGATATTCTTTTGAAATTATCAGATTTATAGACATTTTTATATATCTTGTTTTTTGAATTTTCGAAATTTTTTGATATATTTTTGTAATTTTCGAATAATTATTTAATGTTTTTTGAAATTGTTAAAATTCTTGTAATTTTTGAAATATTTTTGATTAACCCAATAATTTTAGGTTTTTTTGAAATTTTTGATATACTTTAGGAATTTTTGAATATTTTGACAGTTTACTTTTTGAAATTTTCAAAAAAAATTATAAAAATTCAAATTTTTAAAATGCTTTTTCGAATAGTTTTTTAATTTTTTTTGAAACTATCGGATTTATAGACATTTTTATATATTTTAATTATGAAATTTCCAAATTTTTGGATATATTTTTGTAATTTTCGAATAATTACTTTATGTTTTTTTGAAATTGTTAAAATTCTTTGAATTTTTGAAATATCTTTGATTAACCCAATAATTTTAGATTTTTTGAAATTTTTGATATATTTTAGGAATTTTTGAATATTTTGACATTTTACTTTTTAAGATTTTTGAAATTTTCAGAAAAAATTATAAAAATTCAAATTTTTAAAATTATTTTCGAAAAGTTTTTTAATTTTTTTTGAAACTCTGGACATTTTTGAAAAATTTTTAATTAATCGAATAATTTTACGTTTTTTTAAATTTTTAATATATTTTAGGAATTTTTGAATATTTTGACATTTTACTTTTTGAAATTTTCAAAAAAAAATTATAAAAATTAAAATTTTTAAAATGTTTTTTCGAATAGTTTTTTATTTTTTTTTGAAACTTTGGACATTTTTGAAATATTTTTAATTAATCGAATAATTTTACGTTTTTTTAAATTTTTGATATATTTTAGGAATTTTTGAATATTTTGACATTTTTACTTTTTGAAATTTTCGAAAAAAATTAAAAAATTTCAAATTTTTGATATATTTTTGAAATTTTCGATTATTCTTTTGAAATTATCGGATTTAAAGACATTTTTACATATTTTATTTTTTGAATTTTCGAAATTTTTTGATATATTTTTGTAATTTTCGAAAATTATTTTATGTTTTTTGATATTGTTAAAATTCTTGTAATTTTTGAAATATTTTTGATTAACCCAATAATTTTAGGTTTTTTTGAAATTTTTGATATATTTTAGGAATTTTTGAATATTTTGACATTTTACTTTTTGAAATTTTTGAAATCTTCAAAAAAAGTTATAAAAATTCAAATTTTTAAAATATTTTTTCGAATGGTTTTTTAATTTTTTTTGAAACTTTGGACATTTTTGAAAAATTTTTAATTAATCGAATAATTTTACGTTTTTTAAATTTTTAATATATTTTAGGAATTTTTGAATATTTTGACATTTTTACTTTTTGAAATTTTCGAAAAAAATTTAAAAATTTCAAATTTTTGATATATTTTTGAAATTTTCCATATTCTTTTGAAATTATCGGATTTATAGGCATTTTTATATATTTTATTTTTTGAATTTTCGAAATTTTTTGATATATTTTTTAATTTTCGAATAATTATTTTATGTTTTTTGAAATTGTTAAAATTCTTGTAATTTTTGAAATATTTTTGATTAATCGAATAATTTTACGTTTTTTAAAATTATTAATATATTTTAGGAATTTTTTACTTTTTGAAATTTTCAAAAAAAATTATAAAACTTTAAATTTTTCAAATATTTTTGAAATTTTCGATATACTTTTGATATTATCGAATTTTTAGTAATTTTTATTTATCTTTTTTTTAAATTTTTGAATTTTATGATATATTTTCGAAATTCTCGAATAATTTTTTAATATTTTTTTAAATGTTTAAAATTCTTGTAATTTTTGAAATATTTTTAATTAATCAAATAATTTTATGTTTTTTGAATTTGTCGATATATTTTAGAAATTTTCGAACATTTCGGTATTTTTACTTTTTGAAAGAAATTGTAAAATTTCAAATTTTTGATATTTTTCAAATTTTCAATATGCTTTTGAGTTGCTAGACATTTTTATTTTTTTATTTTGGAATTTCGAATTTTTTGAATTTTTTAAAATTCAGTTTTGTTTTGAATTTTTTTTAATTTATTACAATCAAGTTTATTGATGTTTTATTTAAATTAACTCAAAATTCAGCTAATGCCAAAATATTTTAATGTATTTTTCAATATTTTGGCTCCTAGAGCGTTCAGCGCTGCAAAAATTTGCCGCAGTTAAAGGGTTAAGAAACGTATAAAAACTGATATTCAGTTAAAAGCACTATTTTGGTCACTGAGCCGAAAAAAAAACAAAAAAACTGATGCTTCCCAGGAAAAACAATGTTGCTCACAGAGAAAACCCCCAAAATTTTGAGGTAAAGATAATAATAAAATTCAATACTTTTATAAGTCAATATATAATAATATGAGAAGAAAGAGCGAAATCAAGATGAGCGAACGTCTTATAGACTTTATTTTTAGAAGAGATAACAGTCCAAAAATAAAAGTAAATTTGGAATTGAAAATATACAAGGAGAGAAGAAAAATAAAAACGTAACATATTTACATACTTTTTTAGCTCTCAAAATCCACTTCTGTCTAGTAGTTTTAGTGTAGAGGAAATGACGACACTGTAACTCCATAATTGACAGATAAAAATTATGATTATCAAGCATAAATAGTAGACGACTTTGTATGTTTCAAGACATGATTAACATAATCAACAAAGTGATTTTCTTTCATCCATCCAGACATATTGGCTTCACTGACTGAAATTCAAAATTAACTCAGGAAAAAGTACAATATGGAGGTACTCTATTTTCTTGTAATATGTAAAACAATAAATACGTTTAAAATTATACAAATCTGCACCTATTTCTAAAGTGCCTTCGAATATCATGGCATAGATCTCTGTTGTATTAAATTTGTTCCAATTTCTACCAATTGCAGTAAATATATAATTTTTACCTTGCTGTTAAATACGGAACTGTTGGTTGGAGTAGTAGAACTAACCTTGCTACCTCGAGGAGCAATCTCTCGAAGGTCCATAGGCTAGCCTGTATATGCATGACAGGAGCAATGAGAACGTGTCCGAAGGCTGCAATAGAGGTAATCCTAAACCTCACATCTCTGCACATATAAGCAGAGAATGTGGCAAAAAGGACAAAATGCAGGATGGTCCGAGAGGAAATCACCAGGTGTAAACCCGACTTCCGTATCGGAGACCGACACATCTGGGATATGCCTCAGGACGACATACCAAAAAAGCATGACTTTGTAAAAGATTTCAACATAAAGCTGGTTGCATGAGTGAATGGGACGCGGACACCATATCTGGCCTCAACAGAAATGCCACTGATGGGTGCAGCACAGCAGAGGGCGCTGGAATAGGACTATATGGGCCTGGTACTAGATGCTTCGAAAGCTTGGGTAAATCACCAAGTATCTTTCAAGCTTCAGTTTTTTATGCACCGTATCTACAAATGTGTTTGAGCTCGCTTAACTATTTAAGCGGTGGCTTCATATTTTAAGCCAGGCTTATTTAGCCACTGTTTATTATTTGTTTTTGTAAATAATCTAAATAATTGTGCCATTACAGCAGTTCTAGTGAAACCATACCTTTAGAGATTTTTTAATAGAATTTGCGTAAATTGAATCATACATGTAATTTTAATTATCTTTTAATTAAAAAAACTTTATTTAATAATGTTTGCCTTAGTTTTGATTATTAAAATTTGACGCAAAACACGTTCTCAAATATTGCAAATGGCCATTGAACATTTATTTCAGTATTTATTTTTATAATATTAAAAACTGAATTTAATTCACTTATAATAAACTTTAACATCCTTAAACATATTCAATTAACAGCAATGATTTTCTTAATTAGATTTTTTGTCTCCTCATTTTAGGAATATACACAAATTCTTATTTTTTCCGTTTTCGGCATTCCGGGTTCCAGTTACAACATTCTCATTTTAATTAATAACATTTCGATAGTTGAATTTTCGTTTCTATCGTCACTATGACGTTCTGTTCCAGTTTCAACTAATCTCGGTGAACCTTCAGTTTATTAATTTTGTTTTTAAATAGTTTTAGAGATATGACCGTTGACTAAATCACCCTACATAAGCACTTATTTTTCCGGGTAAATTTTTTCGAAAATTATTAACAGTATATGACTATCGGGTCATATATTATGCATGCCCTAACTCGACATATTGATAAACCTCGTTAATTATGTAATTTAATTACCTATTAACTTGACTTCTACTAAATTTCCTCGCATCCCCCTGGGGAACGGCATTGGTATCGTATATAAATCATTTTGTTATGATAGTGCAGTTATTTCATGCATTTTGCGTGTTATGTACCTTGTCATTTGAATATTCTATTCTAGTATATCATTCCTTATCGTTGTATCTTACATCTCATTTTAACTCTTTTCACTTAGTAATTAACAGTGTCATCGCGGGGTACAAATATATTCTGTACAGTAGTAACAAGTGATTAAATTTACATCGTAATCAATATTATTTTACAGGAAATATTTTTAAATTCATAATTTATATAATCTAAAAGGAAAGTAAAACTATGTATTAATTTTTTTTTAATTGACATCTACATACGTGAAGAATTTTAACGATGGTTTTAAAAATTTGGGTAACGAGAAAGAAACGGAATTTTAAAAAACATGATTTTGTCCTTTTTCTAAATACATTTCGATCCTAGCCAGTATCACACAATTAAAATTTTGGAAAAAATAATGATTTATTTTTTGCAAAAGTTGTTCTAAATAAGCGATCACTGACCTGTTGTGAATAATTGTCAAAAACATTTAAAGCGAAAATAAAACTTGAAAAAATATCGTTAATGTCTTTCTCTATATCTATTTGTAACCCATGAAATTTTAAAATTCTGATTTCAGATTTGGATACAGCATAAAAAAGTAGTAGGAAAATTTGTGTTAATAAGACAAAACAATTATATATTTTTAAATTTGTGATCTTTTTTTTTATTTGTGTAAAATTTAAAATTCTGATTTCAGATTTTGATTCAGCACAAAAAGGATTCCGATTAAAATTTGTAAATGAAAAGATCATCTTAACAATGCGCTGTCTTAACTGGTTTTACATTAGATTTCTGATTACTTATTTCAATATTGAAATTTTGTTTTTGTTAAAATTAATATTGTGATGTAATTAAAAATCTAAATGTATTTATCTATTACCCAATGTATAAATTTTTCTTTATATATTTCTAAGGCGGTGTCACATCCTTAAAGGTTGGTAAAGACATCGTCCCACATCGGTTGCAGACCGACCTCGCTTCTAACTTTCCCCTGTATCTTCTTTAAAGCCTCTTCAGAAATTACACGTTGCGTATTTTTTAACAATAAGCCTTCCTTTTCTGGCCAACAAAAGTAGGTGTCAGTCACAAAGTAATCATAACCTGGACGTACTAGTGTATAATAAGACTTGCCTTTAATTTTATACTAGAACGTCACCTGCTGTCGAAAGTGAACATTGAATGGAACCTCACTCTTTCTTAATGCACTTGTTTCTTTTATTTTTAAATTAAAATTTATAAAAGTACTTTAATTAATCAAGTAGATAATTAGATTTTAAAAATATTAAATTGTAAACATATGTAGCAATATTTTCCGGTTTAAGAAAAATCTCATTATTTTTCTATTTTACTTCTTGTGTTACTTTGGATTTTTATTTTATTTAAATTATAATTAAAATACAAATTTAATTATTTTAAGATTACTCAAGAATATAATTACTTATTAAAACAGTGCAGTTGCTTAAGGGCGTATTACACCGTCAAGCCTGATTTTCGACTCTATTTTCAAGAATTCATTCTGAAGGAACCAAAAAAGATATTCAGATAAAATTTTTTTGTGTTCAATTTGTACTTTATTAAACTTTAAGAATCCAGTTTAAATTAAAATATTTTCCACTTTAGGGTATTTTTGTCTGAGTATCCGAGTAAAGTAAGAGCCGAGTTTATGTGGTAAGAAATTGTCCATTCACTTCACCCGACACAAAAAATACATAAAAGTTATAATTATTACCACGTTAGATATATCCTGGCCACTGGGTTTTTATAATTTATAATTTCTATCAAGCTCTTGCCACAAAATTGATGAAGTCAGACTTTTGGGAAAACGAATTTAAAGATTTTATATCCAATGTAAAGTAAAAACTAAACCATTCAGAAATTTTTCTTCAAAAATTTTATGCGAAAAACATCACATAAAACCATCTAGCAATGACTCTTCAAACCCTTTGCGGAAAGAATTTTTCAGGAAAAGTGGAGGTGAGCCGCTGAGTCCCATTAAAGGACCGTGATCGACAGTGTTCCAGTCTCTATAAATTACATAATATTCTAACGTCTTTTAGATGATAAAAATGCAAAAGAATCGAATTTTTGAAATTCTGAAGGTGCAATACCCCCTTAATTCCCAATTAAATATGTTTAATTTTATGCCCAATCGGCGACTACCAATTGACCGAAAACCAATAGACCGACCCTCTCCCAACAGATCAAATCCCCAGTCCCAATAGACCAAACGCAATGCCATAATTTAGCACAATCAGATGGAATGCGCATTCAGTGATTTCCGTTAAATCACTATTTTTAGGTCCTAACTGGTCAAACCAAACCTGTGTATTTAAAATAAAAGATAGTGTAACAAAGCTCATGGAATGTACGTAGAATCTTGGTGACTCACGACTACCGCTCGAGAAATCCCTGAACTGTTCTAGAAACGCCACGATCATACGCAGATCAAGCAAAGTGAATATAAATAATCAGAAAGAACGGACAAGAGCAGTTCAATTTTCTACATTGTGTTATATAAATTAATAGATTTTGCTAATCGTGTTTCATACAAATTAGAAGTTGTATTACTTAAATAAATTAGTTACGTAGGTAGGCCTATTGGTCAATCCTAGAATATAACGTTGTTGTTTCTGTTGTTCCTTGTAGCAACTCGGAAGTGGTGGTCTGTATCTGACATCTGTTTGTGAAACTTGTAAATATGTTCGCTAATCTTCGTAATAGTGAATTAGGACTTGCTTTAGAGGAAGAAGGAAAAGAAGCATGACAAAAAAAAGAAATGTGTGGATCCTAGTGCCTGGACAACAAGGCCAGTACAGGGAGAAGTTTTAAAGGATACCATTTTTATTTTATTCTTTTAGTAATTGAAAGATAAATATATAATTTAGTGAAAAATATTTCTACAATCCTAAGAAAAAGAATTCAGGACGACTAAGTGAATTATATTCCACAGGTGGAATAGATGATCCAGACGAGAATACGGTAGAACTTAGAGGATAACGGTTTTGGTTATTTATAGAGGAATTGTGTGAATCTCTTTGTTGATGCATAAGCTGCTGAGTAGGGTTTGATGACTCATTTTTCACAGGTGAAGAATATGGTGTTGAAACAGAATTTGGTGAGGAATTCCAGGATGATGGAGGGAATTGATGGATCGGCTCGTTATTCATGAGTTACTTCAGTTCAAACTCTTGTACAATTGAAAAAATCCTACTTTTAGCTTGATGAAAAAGTAATGGATGCAACGATTTTAGGGCTGGTGCTATACCGACCAAAAAAACATCAATCGGGTTTTCTACTTCCCTCTCTATTAACGATCTCTTAGCTCGCTTTTCAGCTTTCTGTTATGCCAAAATGTAAGCCAAGAGCTGGTTTAATGCAAATTCTGGTGGTTTAACCTCACGCTGAAGTTTCAATGGCGGTTTCGTGACAGAAGAATCAGCAGAGGTCGTCTGAGAATGCTGAGCGCGGTCTATCAACTTTTGTGTTTTACTACCCTGAGTATCAATTGTCAATGATTGGTTCTTCATCTGCATTTTCTTGTTACTCAGATTCTTCTACTTCAACGGACTGTTTCTATTTGGCATCTATATTAGATTCTTGTTCTTGCTCATTATTGTTTTGCATGTAGGAAACATTTGAAATTGTTTTTCGTTCTAGCACGTAGGGTATTAAGAAAGTTAAGAGATCTTCATACTTATATTTATGTTGACGAACAGCAGCTTGTCCTGCAACAGTTTTCCTTTTCTGCAGAGTCTTCCTTAGTTGGTCACGAACACTTTTTTGCATTTCTCTATTCCATCCATAACAAAAATATTTAAATGGCATATTTAATTTCAAAAGGTTTAAAATATTGTAAATATTTTACAATTTATACGGTATTTCTCATCTTCTGGAGTTCAATTGTGATGCCTGTGCTGAATGAAGAAAAATGGGATGCTATAGCTGAGGAGTTTTGGACAAAATGCATTGGATATTTAGATGGAAATCATATAAAAATCCAGGCTCCAAATAGCTCAGGACTTTTCTACTGGACTTACAAAAAGTGCTTCTGGCTCTGGTTGATCCGTGTTTTACTTTTATTGAAATAGACGTGGGAGCGTACGGAAAAAACTCTGAAAACGCATTCGGTATCTTGCAACAGAAATTTCGAATATTTAGAACAATCCTTCAGGGAAATCCTAAAAACCTTACAATGATTGTGACAGTTGCGTGTGTATTCCACAACTTTATTCGAAAAATGGAAGGTAAATGGGTGCCCGAACAAAGAATGGGTCAAAAGGAAACTGCTGAAGTATCCGAAAGATCATCAAATATTCGAAATCTTCCTCGAATTCGTGGGGAATCAGCAGATGCTGCATTTGTCTTACGAGACCAACTAAAAAACTTCCCGAGTTCTCCACAAGGGAAAAACTTCTATTTATTTGTAAAATGCAAATTAAATAAATATCTTTCTGTATTAAAATTTGTATAATTTTTATTTTATCATTGTCTTGCAAATCTGTTTTAATTTTCTTCCAGACTCTGTCTTTGTACTCGGTATTCCTGTATTTTTCATTTGTCTGGTCGTAAATTACAGGAAACTTACGAACTTCTTCTATTGGTCTTTCCACATCTATTTTTTGTACACAAAATAGTCTTGCACAGTTTCACAGCCTACAAAACAATGTAGCTCTCGGATCAATGACGTTCCTCGTACATGGCCCTGTCTAGTATGAACCGATACATTTATTTTGATAGTTTATTTCGTTTTCCGGGTGACCCGGTGACGGCCGATACTCGGACGTGTCTCAACATGGATGTGGCCCCGTCATGTGTGTCTCGACCGTAAGGCTTACTTTCCATTTTAAAATACATCTATAATACATCTTGATAAGTTTTCGATTATTCTGTGTACGAACCGATCGTATTCCTACTTGTTACAAAAAATACATTCTACTTTTACGATGAAATGATACTAAAGAAATTGTCTTTTATGTAATACGGATGCTGAAAAAGTAATATAATGTCTAATTATTGAGGCTTGGATTTCCAGTCGCTCGTAATGGGTGTAGGCGACGATCACATTTCAAATGTAGCGTGCATCTTATTTATCGCCTTTACATCGACTGATGTAAACAGTTTTCTAGTCATTTATAATAACATGGTGCTTCAAGAAGCTTGTCTCTTTCTGCATTTTATGCAAGTTTGGTGCATAAATCATTTTAGTGTGATAGTACAGTCAATTATCTTATGAAACTTCTTTAGCGAAGGTAAAAATTAAATGGAAAACAAAGTGAAACGCTTTAGTGGTCGGGAGACAGATAGTGAATAAGTGTCGCATTGGTTTGTGGGTCTAAAGCAAAATTTTTACCATCTATTTCAGAAATTTTACTTCTATAGTGTGATTAGGTATATTTTTTCTATATGCAAATATGTTGACAGGTTATTTTTTATGGGAAATTTTTGGAAAATGGTGAAACATGTGTCTTTATTTTTTAAGAACATCTTAAATATCAATTTTCAAGTTTGTAGCATATTCGGCGTATGACATAAAGTTTACTTTATTTTATTTTTGGAAAATGGTGAAATATGCATTTTTTAAAAGTAGCTTCCCTAATAGGGTCCGATTATGGTCCATTTAACGTCAGAACGACCGAGGACCAAAACAAAACGTTTTATAAACGTTTGTGCAAAAACGTTTTTAAAAGGAACATAAAGAAACGTCCAAAATATGTGGACAAAAAGTTCGAAATAATAAAAAAAAACGTTTTCTAAGGTACACTACTAAGACGTTCTTAAAACCTGTAGTAGTTAAATGGTTTTTTAACGTCCATATGCCAAAACGTTTTCTGTAAAGTCACAACAGGGACGCTTTTAAAACGTTTTATTTGAGTCGTTTTTAAAACCACCAGTAAAAAGTTCCGAAATGTTTTGTTTAGTTATGTTTTTTAAATGTTTTTGTAAGTTGTTTTTATAACCACTGTAGAAAACGTCCAAAAGGCGTTGTTTTATGTCTGCAAAACTATGTTTTGAGAAGTAATCATAAAAGGGACGTTTTTTAAACGTTTTATTTTACTCGTTTTTAAAACCATCAGTATAAACGTTCAGAAAACGTTTTGTTTAGTTCCTCAAAAGCATGTTTTTGAGAAAATTCAGGGTACTTTAAAGACGTCCAAAAAATGTCTTTTGTCCAACCATTTATTTAGTCCGTTTTGAAACGTTTTTAAAACGTCTTTTTTCGACGTCTATGTGACGTTAGAAGTTGTGACAGTTGCACTATAGAAAAACGTCTTATAAACGTTCTCGGGTACTTTAACGAACGTTTATAAAACATCCAGATGGTCGATCGTTCACGTTTTTAAGATGTTTTTTAAACGTCTGTGTATTATTACGGTTAAATACAAATTTTTTAAGTCTCTATCATATTCGGCGTATAATATACAGGGTGTTTCATAGGTAAACCGACATACATTACCCGAAAATAGAGGACACTTTGGTGATTCCAAAAAACCCATATTTGATGGTTCTAACCAGCCTCATAACTGAGTTACAGGGTGTTTTGTCATTATTGCTCATTTCTCTTAACCTTCGTTTGTTCCGGAACGACACTGTGTATTTATTTCATAGTGAGCAAGATTGTTCTAGTCTATTAGAATATTCAACTGATAAAAATTAAAATTCAGGTCCGACTTCAAAAAAAATTAACCAAAATTATTTTCACGATGAACAACACCTTGTATATCAGAATTTTAAAAATTGATACATTTTATTCCGCTACTAAAACTTTAAACTCAATCTTAAAAATTGTAAATTTTTGTCGAATTCGAGTACTTTTGGTCAATATAGGAACTTTGCTTTAGTGATCGTGTTCCTAGTTTTAAACAAAAACAAATATTATTTTTTGATGTAACATTTTGGGTTTTATTTAAAAAATAACTAATTGTTTCAATAATGGTAATATTCTAAATATATTTGTATTTTTCGACTAAAAAAAGTCCACACCATATGGAAAAAAATATTTATTATTCATTTTTCATTAAATTGTTATTATGGCTTAACACTACCTTATTCATCAATATTTACAACTAAAACAAAGGGAAAATATAATAAATAATAAAAAAAATATGTTTGTACCTATTTCATATTTTTTTTGTGGTATTTTAAAAATCTGCTTAGGTATTGAACAACAACTTTGGTAAGTTAATTTCATTAATGTGTAGAGATGTTGAAAAAATAAATGTTATGTGTTTAAGACATCATAAGCACATTTGCAAGAATAAAATTTCACATGAGAAAATGTCTTGTTTCTTTAAAACGGAAACTCTTGTGCGAAACTCATTTTAGTAGATGTTCAAAATGTCCATTATTTTGTTCAGTACATTTACGAACTCTTTTCAATATGTTCCGAGTAGCTTGCCTGATTATTAATGGGTTAGGTCTGATTTCCTTAGAAGCATCATTAATTCTATCAAGAAGTTATTCTCTGCTATTGATCTAAGAGGCGTATACTTTGGCCTTCAGATATTCCCTAAATGTGATGATGCACTGGGTTAAAATCTGGCGACAGAGGAGGCCAGGCATGGCTTCCACCCCTGCCTATCCACATATTTGGGAAATTCTCGTTCAGGAAATTTCGCACAAATACTCTGTAATGAGAAGATACATTCCTCCAATATCTGTATCTTCAAACAGAATCGGTACCCCATTTTTGTCAAAAAATCAAAATAGTCCTCTCCAGTTAATGTATGGGGTAAGGGGGTCCATTGTATTAAATTCTGATATGTATACAGGGTTTTGTTTTGGAAATTTTTCTTAAGACACACCTGGAATTTACCTTAAGCTCTTACAAAGGGTGATTGGGCTTTTAAAGCAATACAAATATGTAAGAAATCTATAGGGTGGTTCTAATGTTATGGCTGAAGAAAATGATAATAAGGCATTTACTGAGTTTTGACTTTAAAAAATTTAGTAGTAGAATGAAATGTGAACTGTTAAAAATATTCCAGTGTAACTTAACTTTTTCCATAATTCTTAAATATTTGGGCCACTTTAAAAAAAATATGATATACAAGGAGTTGTTTTGGGAATTATCAAATTTTACAAATTTTCCTTAAGACGGACCTGGATTTTAATTTAGATTTTTACATTAAACGACTGAGCTTTTAATGGCATACTCTGCATCAAATAGGATATAAATATACAGTGTGGTTCCGAAGAAACGAGGGTTGGAAGAAATGTGCAATATTAACAACTTACTCTGTAACTCAGTTAGAAGAAGGGTTAGACCCATCAAATATGAGTTTTCTAGAATCACCATACTGTAACCTCCCACCCCTGGCCATGTATCTCATGAAAAAGGCAAGTACAAAGTAACAAACCGATGGCCATTTCGGTAAGAAACTTCCATACTCAAATTCAACATAAAATATACCTGATCGTCTAGTATTTTTAAAGTACCCAGTTGTGTTGTATTTTTATTTGTTATAGTAAAGTTTGCTGCAAGTAAAAAAATAAAACACTGAAAAACCTTCAAATCGTATATTTCGTAACTTCAACCTTTTATGATAATTACAAAAATCAAAACCTTGAAACATTTTTTACTCTTTACTCTATTTGTATGCGAGGACCCCTCACAGAGACCCGCCACCGGGTGCACGAAAGAGAAGACATTTGTCACATTTTACCAATTTGTATTTTGTGTTTGTGTAATTATTTTTATATTTCTGTTTGCTTTTATTTTAGAACCTTTTTATTTTAGTGATTTGAAATCACGTGTATTTACTAAGGTCAAATAATGTCCTAATCATTCGGTAGGAAGATGGAATGCCCGCGGGTCTATTGCCGTCTGCGACATCCCTCATTGGGAAAATTTCACGGGGAGGGGAGATCACATTGCCTCCTACCGTCCCAAAATAATTAATTCTTTTTTTCTTTAAAAGGGACCGTACCTTAATAGACATAGTAACAATCTTGACTAACCCATAAAAACACAAGATTTTCTGTGTGTAATGTATTGTATATTGTTGTAATTGGTAAATGAGACTCCTGACTTAACCCTTCCGAACACACAACGGCGCGCCGCTGTGAACGGTCAATTAAACAAATGGTTTACTTGTCCGGACAAAAATTAAATATGAATTTTCTTCCCCGGATTTTGAATTGGGAGTGTTTTTGAGACATTTTATTTAGATAGATATTTTTATTTTGTAAGTTTTTAGCTATTTGGAGTCTTTTAAAAATTTTAAGAGAAATATTAGAAGCGTAAATTTTATACAGGGGAAAATAAAATTAGAAATTATACGTAAAAGAATTCTACGGAAATGGAAAAATATAGGAAAAATAATAATTAAAAATGGAAATTAATAAGAGATTAAGTGACCTAGGGTAGGAGCGTTTCAATTCCTAACTGGAATTTTGGAAAATGGCGAAACAGGTTTAATGCTCGTGTTTAAATTGATTATGAATTATGATTTTATAATAAAAACTAATGAGGTATTTTAGGTAATTCTAAATCCAAAAAGGCGCCATAATATTTTAACATATTTTGAAAGAAGTGATTAATTATTGGTTCGTTGGCGAAAATGTTATTATATAAAAGATCAGTTAATCGTACAAATATTTTTATTCCGTAAATAAATTAATAAAATTATATGTTACTGACTTTAGAATTTACGCTCGCCACTTGGTATATCATAAGCTCATCGCACCGAGAAATTATCTTTACTTATTAAATCGCAATTAACAACAAACTACCACCATAGAAAACTTGACCAATTACTTAACCTGTGAAAGACTAATTGCCCCAGATGTCAAAAAATCATCGTCGATTAACAGTAATCCCATCTAAATTTTTCCTCAGAACTTGATATTACACCAGCTATGATACCATTTGACCTCTGACCCTGGTCTTTCAGCTCCAGCCCACGTAACGCCCACGCGGTTGCCCGTAGATGACTTTTGTGCCATGTGGGTATGCGCGTTGAAAATAAATGCGTTGCACCTGTTAGCAGCTTTTAGTGATATCAACTTTTATGGGTTGTTGATGAATGGTTGACTTGCGAGATTGTTACAACAGTAACATTGTAATGCAAACTATTTATATTTTTGTTTTAACGTGAATTATGGATACAATTATACCAAGTGTAAGTTTATATAAGGTTAGGCAAAATATAATCTTCTAATGAACATTTGGTAGCGTAGAACTAAGCGCTATTGAATTACGACGGAGTTTGCAGAAATTTTTACACACTGGAATAAATAAAATATTCATTGACGGGTTTTATAATTTAATTATAAGAGGGATTCGATCAAAAAAATAAACGAAAAAATTTAGGTTATGTATACTAAAATAAAAAATTTATAATACGTATAAAAGAAAATAAATTGGTCATTAATTATTATAAATTTAGTATTACTTAAATTTCGTATATACCAGGTGTCCTAAAAGTAGGGAACCAGCTGAATCGGAAAACAAAAAAACATATCTTTCTAATAATAATGTGACTTGTCTTAATGAACAGCTTTTTCCAACCGAAAATTATTTATTTTTAAATCTGCTTTTCTAATGTTTTACTAATATCTACGTCAAATTACCTAGGTTATGTTCCTACTTCTATTTCAATTTGTTCTTCTTTTTCTTCTTCTTCTTTTTCATACGTTCATTTAGTGGTCCTTCACTTCGTTCCTGGGGTCCCTAATCCGGTGTGTCAAGTACTTGTTTTCAACTGTCAATTGTCAACTATTTGTCACTTTTTCACTTGCCGCATGTGATTTAACTGCGCAGTGAATTTACAAATTTTATAATTTGTTTAAAAGTGCATCGTAGGATGCACTTCGACAATTGCATAATAATAATAATAATAATAATAATACTCGCCCTACATTTCACCCCCTTACGAGTGAACCCCAGAAGCCAATGGCTTGTGCGGGGAAGGGACGGCTATTATTATTATTTGCCGTGGCGCTCCGGGGCGACTTACTGAGGATTGATGGCGCCATTTGGCTGTAGGTGTAGGAAAACCCGGAAAACCTCATCGCCACCATCGGCACAGTGACACAGGAGGATTGAAAATCTAGGCTCCGCATTAGACATTAATTAAATTAATATCCAATGCGGTTTACCTATTCGAGCCAAGTATCTAACACTGAAATTTTTAAATTAAAATTTCACTGTCAGATACGAGGCACGAACCCACGTTGGCTCTAGCATATGAACAGCCATAAGTGAATATGACCGACAGCCAACGGTCTGTGCCACTGAGACTACCACTGAATAAAAAACAATACTATTTACTCCATTATGGAGTTTTGGCTTTGCGTTTTTTTAATATTTAATTTGTAATTTTCTTAAAGTTTTCCTACGTTTATCACTAGTTCAGAATGTGATTTTTCATACCATTCAATTTTCTTGTAATTTGTCGTACCTGACTAACTGCTTTCTGTAATCATTTAATCATTATTTTCTTAGAATTTTTAACTTTGTATATTTGTATTATAGGCCTGATGATGGCCATTATTTGACCGAAACATGTTGCCCCTTAATTTTTAACTTAATAATTGTGTTTTATTATTCGTTGAAAAAAACATATATTTAATAGTTTTACCAAAACTATCAAATGGTACCAAAATTGAACCCCCATATTTTTCAATGTTAAATAGAAATATCTGCTTTTGATTGCTACGAAATTTTGTATAAAATTTTTTTCGTAAAAACTAACATGTTTCTCAATTTTCAAGAAACTGATCAAAAAATTAACAAGTGGTTCTCAATATAACTGAAACGATTCTGAAGACACCCGAATTGGTTTTGAAGATTCTCGAAGAAAATTCGAAGGTATCCACTATACCTAGAAGTATTCCGAACTTAGGCGACGATTCTCCAAGTGCTTTTAAATACCCTTGATATGGATTTTAATTTACAATTGTTCCGACAGTGGAGCTACAAGAATATTTTACTGAATTAAAATAAGAGGTTATGTGGTTTTATGTCTTTGTTGGTTATTTTTTTAGTTGGCCATTAAATAATTAAAAATAAATAAATTAATTAATTAAAGCAACTAAATTATTTATTATTTCAAAATTTTTACTCAGAGTAGCGAAACCGCAAATTTTCCGTTTTGTAAATATTCCGACACTGATCGGGTATGTCATTGAATTCTTAAAAATCATTGTTACCAACCAACCCCCGGTATATCATATTATTATTTTTCCAGCTATTTAATGGTATTTTGTTTCATCTCATTGAATTCTTTTTTAAGAAATTTTAGAGAGATAGCCAAAACGCATTATTTGTAATGTGTTTTGTTTCGTCTTAGACTTTGTTGATTTTTTAAGGCACTCGAACTTTTTTAAGCCCCACTTGATCTGCCTGGGTTTATATTGTTAAAACTAATTATATTTTATTTCATCTTCATTATTAGCCCTTTACTCAGGATACTTTAGATCTGTTTAGTCTGTGTTTAGAGAAAAACAAATAGTACACGGTACCACAGAACATTATGACGAAGAATGTTTAGTCAAACTTGGCACAAAAACGTGTTTGAAAGCGGAAGAAGAGGCCAGTCAAAAATCAAATTTCAAACTAACAACAGGTCACCGAAATTCCTGTATTCAGCGTTGAGACGACGACGCCAATAATTTCGGCAAACAGTTGTTTTTTACTTCTCCAAAACCCAGTCTATTTTAACAAATTAAACTCCGAACACCATCAATAGAAGCTACAATATTCGACACCATTTCACGACGCTACGCTCTTCGTCCCGACGCTAAAGATTTCGGCGTCTACCCATTGTTACATCTCTCGTCGTAAAAGACAATTTCTTCACTTCATTTGGATTTATTTTGTCTTCCCAACCATAAATCAGAATAAGTACTTTTATATTTTAATTCACCAACTTCTTATAATCTCTGAGCCAAAGGTTAAAATTTCCAACTTTCGTTGTTCACGAGGGGGTGACGTTTTGTAGCATCCTAAATAACAACTTCTATCATATATTTTTCTAAAATATATTGTCAATGTTACGCAGAGGCGTACTGTGTCAATCGCATTATATATTTCTACATTATGGTTCAACGAGTATTCAGCCTGGAATATGGGTTACATCGCTGGTAATGATCTGGCAGTAACTCAATAGGGTTGTCCATACAAACAATATAATAAAAAAGAGGTATTTCTGATACCCCAAAAGAGCAATAGTTGCCAGTAACGCAGTACTTATTAATAATTTTTTGTATATAAATGTCCCAGTAGTGAGTATTCGTTGGAAGGAGCTTTTATCAGCTTCAAAAGGGTTATTTACAATTTATTTCTAATTTATTTGTCAACACAATAAGTTATTTATTCATAATTAATATCTTCATTATGATGGTGGTTAGGTTTTCCGGTTGTCCGGTTTTTCCTATACCTTTTATGCCAAATGGAGCCCACATTCTTCAGTAATTTTTCTTAATGAGTAAATATTTTCTTGAGATTTTTGTGTTTTGATTTATGTTCACTTGTCACCAAACTTTCAAAGAATTTCTGAGGTTATTACAATTAATTATTAAACTAACTAAACAAAAGACGATCACAGCTATTGGGGTAAAAAGGCCACAGGTAAAAAAAGTGTAAAACTCATTGTTAAATAAATACCAAGGGTAAATAATTTCTTGAAAGTAGTAAAACTTTACACATCATAGTGTAACTAGTGAAAACCGGAACTCGATCGGAGCTTTCTTTCAAAAGTTACAGTGTTTACATCCAGATGTCTGGACAGGATTTTTTTTGACTTTCGGACTCAGGGAGCTCGGAAACGTCGAGAAAAGTGATAAAAAATGGAGGATAACTTTTTTTTTTGCCATCACGAAACAAATACTGAAGGTATAAAAGAAAATTAAAAATTTTGAACACATATTATTTGAAATGTTTATAATGGAAATGAAACAATCATAAAAAAAATAAAAAGAAAGTTGTTATTAAATTACAAGAATTAGAATAGAAAATATAACAAATTAAGTTAAATTTTTTTTTGTTATCAACAATAATTAACAGTTTAGTTGTATGTAAACGATTAGAAAAAAAATTTAGATTTGAAATAATTGTGGTCTGGGGTCAAAATTAAAAGTTACGTTTAATGGGGAGTTCAACAAAAATATAACCTCGAGTTTTTTCTTTATTGACAGTTAGAATTGATCAAATAGAACCCATTGAGTTTAATTATATACCGTAATTTGAGCTAGATTTTTTAATAAACTAATTTAAAAATTCAAATTTCCAATTATTTGAATATGCCGCCATTACGATCGTGACGTCACTTATGTGCAATGAAGTTACCGTCAAGCCATTAACTGCAAATGTGTAAAGAAGAGAATACGAATGAATAACAGCTGTTAAATCTCACTTATAGAGACAAAGATGGAGAAAACCATTATATGATAATTGGATAAAGAAGAAAACTTGGACCTATCCACTGTGAATTCGCATTTAAAATCAAGAGAGATAAATAGATATCAGATTCCGCTGTTAGATAAAGAAAACGACTATTTTAACGAGATCAGGTAATAACTTGCTGTTTGGTACATAAGTGCTGGGCACAAGCGTTCCTGATTAAGTGAACGGTCGCGTCCGCGTCTGCGTCTGCTTACTGCATAGTTTACTGTCACTGTTGTAGTTTGTACTTTGTAGAGCTGGTTGATGTTGATAATTTTCCGTGTTTATTTGTATTTGTAAAGATACGTAAACAAAGGTAATAGTGAACACAATTAAAAACATATTGACCAAACGACACTTTATAAGCGATCGTCATCATCATGTGAAAGCGTCAATTTTATTTAGAGAAACTGGCCCACGTTAATATTATGTTGCAACTATTGCACATAAGTAACGTAGGTGCACTACAAGTTGCATAGATACAGTAATTTTTAAATATCAATTTTTACATGTTAAATTAAAGAAAAAAAACAGAAAAAACGATTTTTTCATAAAAAGAAATTAATTTTTTTCTCAAATAATACAAAAAAAGATGGACTAATATTTCAAGTTCAACTCCCCATTTATACACACGAAAATATGTTGTTATAATTTATAAAATTTTGATTTAGTTTCATTAAACGTACTCTGACAAAATTTTAATGAATAACAATAAAGTACAATAATATTAATAATAAAATTTTATTGTAATTGGAACTAGTCTAAATGTGTCAAAAATAACCGTCTAATTATAAATTCTCTGAGAAATAGATGTGTGAAAGAGGTAGGTCAACCACTATGGGTTAGGCATTAAAAAAAAATCTCTGTACCCTCATGTATGTCACACGGTACCGATGAATGTATGTAATTCATGATATTCAAATGAAATAAATCTGCATATATATTTTTTTAAGATCTGTTACGATATAATGTGAACATTGATCTGTAGGTAGGTGCGTACCAGATTTTTAAGAAGCACTTTAAATGGTATATTTGTAATCATTTTCTCATGGGATTCCTCTGATTTGCATATGATTCTTCCAAATTTGTTTGCATAGAAATTTAAATATTTTTAACAGAATCAACCCTTTTAAATCTCTTAACAAAATATTTTTGGTTCTCATGCTGGCCAAATTTTAATAAGGTATAAAAATTTAACAATGTAGTTTAGAATAAAAGTAGTTATTGTGCCGTAAAAAACCCAATAAATAAATTCAATATCCACTGATTACATATATTTATTATATATTATTTATTCATGGTAATAAGAAATAAAATGGGATAATGAAAAATTAAACGATGATCAGATAAAAAAAATATGTAGAACAATTTGAAAATCACTGAAGAAAACTCAAATAATTCTTAAAATCCAGGAAAATTACCAAAAATTGACAAAAAAAGATCATTTGTCAAAAAATCAAGAAAATTACCAAAACTATTTAAAAATTTAGAAAAATAATTGAAAAACCACAAGGTAAATGTTAAAATTAACGAGAATTACTAAAAATAATTAAAAATACAAAAAAACTGTCAAAAAATCAGGGAAACTATCAAAAATTGTCCAAAAACCCAAAAAATTATCAAAAAACAAGAAAAATGATCAAAAACCAGAAACTTACCAAAAATTGACTAAAAATCAGAAAAACTTTTAAAAAACAAGCAAATTCCGACAAAAAATGACAAAAATTAGAAGAGTTGTGAAAAATCAGAAAAATAACTAAAAACATTCAAAATTTGTAAAAAAGCCTGGAAACTTTCACAAAATCAGAAAAATTGTTAAAAACCAGGAAAATTAGCAGACATTTAAAGAAATTGTCAAAAATTTACAAAAGCGACATAAAATTAGAAAATTTGTCAATAAGATTAAGAAAAATTTTCAAAAAACTAGAAAATTTTCCCACAATTGTCACAAGATCAGAAAAGTGATTAAAGCCAGGAAGATTACCAAAAGTTAAGAAAAAAAAAAACAGAAAAATGGTCAAAAACCAGAAAAATTACCAAAAGTAAGCAACAATTATCATAATTAATCAAAAATTGTAAAGAAAACCAGAAAATTGTCACAAAATAAGAAAAGTGTTATAATTAAGAAAAATTAACAGAGATTTAAAAAAATTGTCGAAAAACTTCCAAAGTTACCAAAGAATTAAGTAATAAAAAAATAGAAAAGTTGAAAAAAACCAGGAAGATTACCAAAAATTGTCAAAAAAAGATCATTTGTCAAAAATCAAGAAAATTAACAAAATTATTCAAAAATATAGAAACATTATTGAAAAAGCTGGAAAAATGACAAAAAAACAACAGGAAAAGTCGTTAAAATCCAGGAAAATTACTAGAAATAATTAAAAAAATAGAAAACTGTCAAAAAATCAGGGAAACTATCAAAAATTGGTAAAAAAACCAAAAAATTATCAAAAAACAAGAAAAATGATCAAAAACCAGAAAATTACCAAAAATTGTCAAAAAAAGATCATTTGTTAAAAATCAAGAAAATTAACAAAATTATTCAAAAATATAGAAACATTATTGAAAAAGCTGGAAAAATGACAAAAAAACAACAGGAAAAGTCGTTAAAATCCAGGAAAATTACTAGAAATAATTAAAAAAATAGAAAACTGTCAAAAAATCAGGGAAACTATCAAAAATTGTCAAAAAAACCAAAAAATTATCAAAAAACAAGAAAAATGATCAAAAACCAGAAAATTACCAAAAATTGTCAAAGAAAGATCATTTGTTAAAAATCAAGAAAATTAACAAACTTATTCAAAAATATAGAAAAATTATTGAAAAACCTGGAAAAATGACAAAAAATCGACAGGAAAAGTTGTTAAAATCCAGGAAAATTACTAGAAATAATTAAAAATACAGAAAAACTGTCAAAAAATCAAAAATTATTAAAAAGCAAGAAAAATGATCAAAAACCAGAAAATTACCAAAAATTTGACTAAAAATCAGAAAAACTTTAAAAAACAAGAAAATTCCGACAAAAAATGACAAAAATTAGAAGAGTTGTTAAAAATCAGAAAAATTGGTAAAAACCAGGAAAATTAGCGGAAATTTAAACAAATTGTTAAATAGTTACCAAAGCGCCAAAAATTAGAAAATTTGTCAATAAGATTAACAAAAATTGTCAAAAAGCTACAAAATTTACACACAATTGTCACAAGTTTAGAAAATTGGGTAAAACCAGGAAGATTACCAAAAATTAACAAAAAAACAGAAAAGCGGTTAAAAATCAGACAAATTGCCAAAAGTAAGCGAAAGTATCAAAATTAATCAAAGAATGTAAAGAAAACCAGGAAATTGTCACAAAATCAGAAAAGTGTTAAAAACCAGGATAATTAACAGAAATTTAGAAAAATTGTCGAAAAACTACCAAAGTTGCCAAAAAAATAAGTAATAAAAAAATAGAAAAGTTGTCAAAAACCAGGAAGATTACCAAAAATTGGCAAAAAAAGATCATTTGTCAAAAATCAAGAAAATTAACAAAATTATTCAAAAATATAGAAACATTATTGAAAAACCTGGAAAAATGACAAAAAAAACCACAGGAAAAGTTGTTAAAATCCAGGAAAATTACTAGAAATAATTAAAAATACAGAAAACTGTCAAAAATTCTGGAAAACTACCAAAAATTGTCAAAAAAACCAAAAAATTATCAAAAAACAAGAAAAATGATCAAAAACCAGAAAATTACCAAAAATTTGACTAAAAATCAGAAAAACTTTAAAAAACAAGAAAATTCCGACAAAAAATGACAAAAAGTAGAAGAGTTGTGAAAAATCAGAAAAATAACTAAAAACATTCAAAACGTGTTAAAGATAATCAAAAATTGTAAAAATGCCTGGAAACTTTCACAAAATCAGAAAAATTGTTAAAAACCAGGAAAATTAGCAGACATTTAAAGAAATTGTCAAAAATTTACCAAAGCGACAAAAAATTAAAAAAATTGTCAATAAGATAAACAAAAATTGTCAAAAAGCTAGAAAATTTTCCCACAATTCTCACAAGATAAGAAAAGTGATTAAAACCAGGAAGATTACCAAAAATTAAAAACAAAAACAGAAAAGTGGTCACAAATCAGAAAAAGTGTAAAAAACCAGGAAAATTAACAGATATTTAGAATAATCGTCGAAAAACTACCAAAGTTACCAAAAAAATAAGTAATAAAAAAATAGAAAAGTTGTCTAAAATCAGGAAGATTACCAAAATTATTTAAAAATTTAGAAAAATTATTGAACAACCTGGAAAAATGACAAAAAACCGCAGAAAAAGTTGTTAAAATCCAGGAAAATTATGAAAAATAATTAAAAATACAGAAAACGTGTCAAAAAATGACTGAAATTATCAAAATATTATTTTCTGAACTTTCAATACTTCATGTAATTATTCAAACAGTGAAAGTGAGTGCCAACAATTGCTTTGATAGTGTTTTTACAGTGTGGTAAAAAATAATTTATTTTTCTTACAAATAAATGAGTGAGAAAATAACATTTAAAGTTTACTAAAAAATATTTGTTTTTCTTGAATTTAATGAAACTGCTTGGAAGCGCACTTTCATAAGTTAATAAGAATTTAATAATACCAAAAATAATAGATAGTCACGCCATCTATCGTATGGTTGATGGGTACCAACCGGCAAAGTGCCACTGAAGATTCCGAAATGATGAAACATGTATGGTAATGGTCGAAGTGCATAATTTCAAAAACTTACTGTCTTTGTTTTTTGAATTTAATAATAATTAAACAGCGTTGCCGCTGTTTTGGTCCTTGGATAATTGGTGTTAACACGTCGACTGCCGTAGTAAATTTTAGCAAACATTTATTGATTGATAATTATATTTGTTCAAGCGGTAAAAACGCCCAACAAAAAACCTACACATTTTTTTCAATTTGAGTATTACTTTTATAAAGAAATTTATGAGCTACCAAGTTTGTCAGCAATTTAATTACCTAATTTAGAACCCTTATTGTTTGGTTTTATATAAATTTCAGTTAAAACAAAAAAAAATGAAACAAACACCTTTAATTTTAATACGTATCGTAGTTGATAGAATTCACCTGGACGCCTACACTAAAAGAAATGTATTTAACAGATGGTCTTGTAATATTTGAACACCTTGTAAAATGGGCACTCCTAGCTAATTATCGCCTTCAATAATAGAAATGCTAGTTCCTCTTCGCACTGCATAATATATTTATTTAAAGTCGGTATTAAATTACCATAAAGATTATTCTCATTTAGTCGTTGAAAATATTCAGAATTTTTTTTGTGTTGAAATATTGCAAAATCATCTAGAAAATTTTTTTAAATAAGTATTTGTTACCGATATCTGCATTTAGATAGGTGGTGATTGTCTTTTAATTTTTTTTTCATTATTATTTTTTTGCTACAGAGGTTAAGGTATTAGATTCTTCAATTTTTACTCCAGCTACATATAATATACAGGGAAAGTATTATGATCGGATAAAAACTGATCTCAAAATTTTGACATTTCTTTAGAAAAATTTCTGTATGTGTATGTCTGAATTTTTTTAAAATGATTTTTTTCAAAACTACAGAATACTTTTAACTAAATTTTCACCAAAAATACTAGAGGAATTATTGTTATTCATTGGTCTAATTGTCTGTAAGGTGCGTTTAGTGATACTATAAAAAAACATTTATAGTTTTTTAAAATATAAGACCAACATTTATTTTTCATAGGTATATATAGTAGTAATAATCTTCTTCCTTGACGTATTTCACTCGGCCCTAATTTTACAGGTAAATAAATATTATTTGTCTTCCCACGGATTTACAAAAGCCCGTGGGCACTCTCGTATAGTTCGTAGAAAAAAAATCGTAAAGGGTTAAATCGAACATACTTTCTACTATGAATGACAAGAAATCGTTTTGCATACGCGTAGTCCTTAATATTCAAATGAACCCTTTCTTTGCATCCGAAGGGTCGCAGTTAGGGGTGTCCTTTGTAGTCCCTAGCGACAAAAAACTGTACTTCTTCGAGTTTTTATACTCATTTAGTTTATAAATCTTATTTATAGCTAAACTGAATTTTTAATTTTTAGACCGAAAGTAAGATTAGATAAAAGATTTAAAAATAATAATAATATCTTGATGACTGATCGCTCAAGAAGGATGAAGACGCATTGGGATATCTCTCGATTATTGGAGAGATCGCCGGAAAATAATAGAACTAGCAAAATGGGTATAAATAAGAAGGGGACAAGAGTTAGTTGAATTTTTTATGTTGTGTTATTCGACGGAGTGTTTAAATTCGAGCGAACCCAAAGTACAAAAATATTACAATATGTTCTTAACAGACGCTATTCAACGCTTTAGGACTTTGGTCACACATTTTTAGTTAGTTTAAACCAATAGATTTTTCCTGTACAAATATTTCCTGCCAAAAATTATTTTTTAACCCCAAAAGATATGCACTTTCTCACCTGAGTGCACTATTTAGTATTTTTTTTATTAGTCGTGCTTAAACTGTCATTTGAGTTAAACAAACATTTATGAAAACTGTCAACGCCGGTATAATTATTATTTCACTTCATTATTAACAGTAGGAAATATTTTATTCATTATAAACGGATAAAACTGTATTTACATGACACTCTTTCGACTATAAATTATGTATAAGCGAATTACTCTATCATAACAAAGTGATTTATACATATACCATCCATGAAATTCTTTTATGACAGGGTATACTTAGAATTAACTATAACTATAAAATATTGGAGATTAACCAGTAAAGATAATATTTATAATAATTGTAATAATTATTTAATTCGCTTTTATTACACATTATATTTTCTCTATCTTGATTTATTATTTCTTTATAAATTAAGATTAAATACGTTCTTATTTTTCTCTCACGTTATATATAACTAATTAAGATCTTTTAAAATATATATTATAATTATTAATTTTTCAAGAAGGTCTCGTTACATTGTTAATTAATACCAAGACAGGAGTGTTTCCACAATAAATTATATTTTTAGGGAGTGTATTAAAGTTCTAGTTTAGTAATATATAGTGTCGTGTTGAATTTCCCTGAATGCGTATACATTTTTTATTATTATTTATTTTTGTTTATTTTTTTACAGGTTCATCAACCCTTTATTTTATTTATTTTTTTAACGAGATACATTTAATTTGATTCCGGGAAATTAATAATGAGACTAGGGCACAATTCTATTAAATTTTATGTCACATAATCCATATGATTGTTAAAATTTTTGCTGAAGAAATACAGTGTAAAAAAATTGATCACTGTCAATTTTTTCTTTTGAAATATTTTTCTTTCCTTTTAATACTTTTAGTATATGAAATTTCTATATACAATTTAACTATCGTTTGATTTCTTTTTCTCTTCTCATTCCCATAAATTATTATTTTTTTCCAAAATTGAAGGTGAAGTAGTAAAGCGCCTTTAGTCTAGTCGAGAAGTGAGTTTTCTGCGTAAAATAGTTAGAAGGGTAAGAAAAATATGAGCGGTGGCTCATTCGATGGGGATTGCAATTTTGAGAAATGTGTAATGTCGAATTTTTCTGCAAATAAAAATTGTAATTGTTATTAACAAAAAACGAAAAAAAAGCCATTTTATTTTTTGATGACAACTCAAAAAATTCCTGTCGGTAGGGTCGACAGGGGAGGTAGATTTCTATTGTCTAAATTTGAGCATCCTTCCCCACTCCACGATATGGTCAGATCGAAAAAAGTTTCAAACAATTAAATTTTATAATAATTAGGACATGAAAAAAGTCTAATAATGGTCTTTTTTAATATTTTCAAAAATGGCGGAGATCTGATTTTTTTGAGATTTCAACCCCCTGCAATTCTCACCCCCTTGGAGGTAGAATGCCCATTTGCAATACGCAACGAATTACTGCCCCAAAGAATTTTTGTACCAAATTTGGTGTCGATTGAACAAAAATTGCGACCTCTATCGTGCCGGAACGGAATGTCTACACATACATATATAAATTTTTACTGATTCTTATTCAGAAGGTCACAAACGGCGTAGCGCCCCTATTCCCGGTTCTGGGTCCCGTCATTGAATCGATTACAATAGGTAGATTCCATATATGGAAATTTACCTAAAACTATACAAGATAGCTGGAATTGCAAAAAAGATCCTTCAAGGGGAGAAAATTTCAAAAAAAAACTTTAAACTCCCGGACCTCTATCTCTAATATTTATAATTTTAATCTGTTGCTGAAAATAGGTCTGCGCGCGACCGTTTCCTCTATTAAAATATTTTTTTAGGCAGTTTTCTAATATAAACAATGAAGTCCCGTTGAAAATCAAATGATTTACTGTCGTCTTGCTTTGGGTCATACGAGGATTCGAACATATCGCCTGTCATAGAGAAAATCAAATATATATTTATTTCTGTCAAAGGAATTTTAATTTAGGACCTTTTAAGTATGGCCAGTCTTATTTCTGATTAGAGAAACCAGTTACTTTTTTTGTGTCGCTGCGGTAAGAGCATCTTAGAATTTCTCTCGGGACTGGTAAGGTTTTTAAGAATTATTTAGTCTTTAATAACAAAATATCGTGTTCATTCATGTTTGTATTCGTTTCATATTCATTTCGTTTGCATCTTTATAAATACATAAAGCCCATATGCAGGGCGACCGGACAGCTGTTTGATCCCTTAAGGACTTATCAGTGGCAATGTGCCCAGATTCATAAAATTCAAATCTCACCTCAAAATACAATAGTGCTAATATTGAGTAAAAGTGATATAAATATGATGGTAGACATCTAACGCCTTCTAGCATTGGGACACGGTGTCACTTATAACTTGGGAAAAGATTCCATATGTGTAATAAGAGCTAGTACTAACTGGAACCGAAAGACAGCCCATCTCTAAGAGGTATAAAACCCCAAAGAAGTGTTAAATACTTGTAAAGTGTGAAAATTTAATTCATACCTTTTGGAGATGGGCTTTCTTTCGGTTCCAGTTATTACTGGCTCTTGTTACACTTGTGGAACAATAAGTGATACCATGTACCATTTGTAGATGGCGTTAGCTGTCTACCATCATATTTACATAATTTTTGCTCAATATTGGCACTATTGTGTTTCGAGTTGAGATTTGAATTCTATGCATCTGGAAGCATTGCCGCTGATGAGTCCTTAAAGAACGAAACAACTGTCCTGTATACGGCGTTATGCAGAGAAATCAAATTCTCACACTTTACAGGTATTTAACTCTTGGAGATGGGCTCTCTCTCGGTTCCAGTTAGTACTGGCTCAAATAACAAATGTGAGATCTTTTCCCGCGTAATAAGTGACATCGAGTCCCATTGATAGATGGCGTTAGCTATCCACCATTATATTTACATCATTTTTAAAAATAATACTAATTAATTTACTTCAATAACTAATATTCAGTGAAAAGGTGTGATATTTCCCTATCAACGGCAAAGGTACGTAAAACTTAATAGACATAACTCATAATGGGATACAGAGCTGGGGCATTACTTAAAAAAAGTAACGCATTACTTTACCGTTACTTTTGCTAAAAAGTAACGCGTTAGATAAACGTTACCGTTACTTTTTTTAAAATGTAAGGATTTATTCGTTACTTTTCAAAAGTAACGCGTTAATTTTAAAGTAATAATGGGGTACAAAAAAATAATAAAAACATTATTTCACATCACACAGCAAAAACAAAATATAGAAAAACCTTGGTTTTGAAGTAACGCGTTAATTTTTAGTAACTTTTGCAGTAAATCTTTACTGTAACGAAGTAAAGATTTCGCGTTACTTTTACAAAGTAACCCAATTACTTTTTAAAAGTAACGGAATTACTAGTAACGCGTTACATTTAGTAACGCGTTACTGAAAAGTAACGTTTTAGTTTCGTTACTCCCAGCTCTGATAGGATAGAAATTCATTCACTGTTGATAATGTAGACTTGTTATAATGAATTATATCAGTAATTATTATTTTATTGTAATCCACACGCTTAGGTTTGCTCGGCCTAATAAAGAAACATTTTGTCACAATATTAGTAGTTATATACAGAAACAACCCCATTTGTTATAATTTTAATCAGTATTTTTTTACTCTTCGTAATTGTAGGGTTTTGTAGTTTTGTCTCTGGCGTTTTTCATAATAATGATTATAAACAATAGAGGGCTTAGACTATCCCATTCTTTTGATCTCAAAAACTTCTGACCTTTTCTGACTCAATACTATAAAAAGTTGTCTTAAATTTTTAAATGTCAAGCATAGTTTATATCCTTCATATATTTATTTAATCCCTTATTTTTTTTTAATCTGAACTTGTATTTTTTATTTCATTTTTAAAACCCCTATTTTTCTCTATTTGGGATATTTAGTATATTTAACCAGGATCTGAAACGCAGAAAATTCTAGAAATTATTTTTTCTCCAGAATACTCCCTATTATCGCGATAACCCATCCATCTCTTTTCCATATTTCCATCTCTCTTAAAAAACCGATAAGAATGCTTCAACCCCGAGAAAAGGGTGAGAGATCCGTACATAACTACAGAAGGGATGCAAAAAGGGTTAAATTAATTGTCAAAGGGTTAAGCAAAGTGACAACGTCGCAAATGTAAGCACGCTTTCAAGTCTCGGCAGTTATAAAATCAATCAAAAGAAGCATTAGTTGAGCCATCTATCGGAGGGATGCGAAACTACCATGTTGGGGAGAGTTTGTATCGGGAAGTCTGTTTTTTTTTTAAATGCTGAAGTTGATGGCAGAGGGCTGAACGGAGGGATATAAATATAGTTTTTATACATATTAAAAATTTTGGGTAATTGAGATAATAATTTAGCATTATTACAATATATATTGTTTATAATTATTATTTATTATTAATAAAGCGCTTTAAATTTTAAACTCAAAAGTGTAATTATTTTTGCTTCTATATTCTTCTAAAAATTATCTAAAATCGTACCTTAACGATTGTTTAAATATCGCTTAAAATCAAAAATTTGTCTAGAATTTTCCAAAAATTATCTAAATGTTATAAAATCATAACTTCTCCCCAAAAGTAATCTATACTAGTCTTCCAAAAATTGTCTATGTTTTTCAAAAAAATTAAAAAATTTTCCAAAAATATTTTAAAATAGTAAAAATTCTTTTAAATATGTTCTAAAAATCGTCTAAATTGTCAAAAATTATCTAAATGCTATAAAATCATGTTTTTCCTTTATAGATATTTTTTTAAAAATTGTCAAGAATTTTTCAAAAATTATTTAAATTCTCTAAAGTTATATAATTGCTGCTCAAAATATTTTATATTGTTCTAAAAATTTTCAGCCAATTTGTCTAGAAAGAAAACTGTCCAAATTTTTTTTAGAATTTTCAAAAAACGGTTTTAACATTATATAATTTTCCCTAAAACTTTTCCTAATACAATAAAAATTAGAATCTTTAAAAACATCTAAATTTTTAAAATTTTTCTAAAATAGCTCATAATCTTTTAAATATCGTCTAGAACGTACTAAGTATTAAAGAATCATAATTTATGTCATTTTAAATAATTTGAAAAATTGCAACAATTTTAAAAATAAAATGCTTCAGCTTATATCTACAAATTTTAAATTCACCTATTGCATTTACGGAGCGTTTAAATATAGAATCATACAACCTAATTTTTTTTTATGATTCACCCTTGAAAAATAGTTACTACATTTTAAACGATGTACGAATATTGTTATTGGGAACGAAATGAATGAATTAAAGTTATTGAAAAATTGATAATGATTATAACTAATAACGTGTATTACTTCCTCTTGCATTAAAAACTGTTATCCCATTACCTGCAGTACCAACACTCTCTGGGCAGTTCTTGGGGCTGGTGTATGCCTTCGGATACGTTGCCTAATTCTACGTTGCCTAACTCATCCCAGAAATGTTCGATGGGATTCATATCTGGATAGCTTGTGGTCTTGCATTATAATTCATGAAGATGCCTTGCTCGCCCATAGTGACCATTAAAGGAATAACATGACCTTCCAGGACCTCCGTTACATATCTTTAAGTCATTCTCTACAAAAACCACGTGCTTATGAAGTCATACGTACCCAAACCATAATAGACCCACCACCAAATTTACGTCTCTGGTCAATACAAACGGGGGCGTACCTTTCACCGGGTTACTCCATACTTGTAGACTTACGTCTGGTACATTGAGATAAAAACGAGATTCATTTGTAAAGAGTACGTTTTCCAGTCATCATCGTTCCATGCCAAGTGATTTCGAGCCAAATTCAATATTGCAATTCGATGCTGGCGGTTCAATGTTGGCCCTGTAGCCATCCTTCTGCAAGACAATCCATTAGCACGAAGCCTTGTTCTAACTATCCTTCGCTAACATTACCACATCAACAAAAACCAAGATCCAGTTCGTCTGACAGCGCTGGTAGACATTTTGTACAGCACAGAGGCTCTTACCAACAATTCTGTCAGTTTCACATTGTCTTACACCATTTTGTATTAACGCTACAATTTGTCCCACAACAATAGGATCTAGAAACATTATGGACTAGTAAATAAACACCAAGATCAGTCGTCACTTTCCACAATAAACCATATAACGAATATAATTTAAGGGAAAAATCTAAGACTTATCTGAAAAATAAGCATACGAAATGCGGATATTTAATTACGACTAATTTTTGTTGTTTAACAAACGTTGCGAATGTGACAGACGCCAACTATGACAGAATCCATCCAACAATATAGCTTTCATCGCTTACTAGACCTATGACTCTCTGATTAGTATTATTACTTTCCCGGCCCACCTCCTAGAAGGGAAAGTATTGTGAACGAGCTAAAAAAAATTTCGAGATAAAAACGTAAATTTTCATTTTCGGGTCCCCTGAGACGATTAAGACCATTTCGAGATGGAAGTCTGTCTGTCGGTCTGTGTGTGTCTATGTGTGTGTGTGTATTCTTCCACGATAGAGGCTACACGTTTAATCTGATTGAGCTGAAATTTGGTATAGAGGTTTGGGTTACCCGTCGGAAGAACCCATTAGTTTTTGTACGACATCTGTCAAACGAAAGTACCACTATCAAAAATGACAGATGCAATATGTCACGGAATTGGACATGCGATATGTCATTTGAAATCCCTAGAAAAACTCTATTCAGAACAGTCAAAATTATTTCTCCAACTGTCACCTGTCAAATATAAAAAAATGTCAAAATTTGAAAATTCAGCATTAAATATCTGAAGAAATATTAATCCGATTAAGCTGAAATTTGGTATATGGGTTTGTGTGATCTGTCGGAAGAACTAATTAGTTTTTGTACAAGATCTGTCAAACGGAAGTATCACTATCAAAAAATGACAGATGCAATATGTCACGGAATTAGACATGCAATATGTCGTTTGAAAGCCCTTGAAAAACTCTATTCAGAACAGTCAAAATTATTTCTCGAACTGTCATCTGTCAAAAATAAAAATATGTCAAAATTTGAAACTTTAACATTAAATATCTGAAAAAGTATTCGTGGATACTCGACGGGAAAGTTTTGGGGCGACACAACCGATTTTTTTTTGAAATTATTTGCAATTTCTTAGTTATTTAAAATGACCTAAATTTTTTGCTCGGCTGTGTATAATTTATCCCTAAAACTGATTTATCCAAAAATTATCTAGCCTTATATATAGATTAATAATCTTCTAACATTTTCTAGAATTTTTCAAAAATTATTTAAATATTCTAAAGCCATAATATTTTCTCGTCAAAATGTAATATATTCTTCTAAAAATTGTTTAGACTCTGAAATTGGTAAAATGATGGATAAAAACAGTTTTTTGACAGTATCTCCTTTCCTACTCGTTTTATGATAAAAACATTTATCCAGTGTGTTCACAGATGGAGTTCGCAAGAGGAGAAAAAAAATTATTTTTGGTTTTACCGAAAAATGTCAGTCTTGATAAAAAAAATTCTTATTCTTAAACCTCATAAAATGATAAAAAATCAGGTTTTACCGTACTTGTTTTATTTTATAATTAATTTTCTAGATTATAAGTTCATAGCGTTTCACAGAAAATTGGCAATGAAGCAATGAAGCAGGCCCGATAAAACATGATTTTTGTTTCGTTTTATGAGGTTTTAACTTTTAATCAAGAATTAAATTGTTTGATAAAACCAACAATAACAATTTTTCTCCTCTTAGGAACATCATCCGTGGACACACAGTATAATAAATTAAACTACAAAAAAATTCCTATATTTTATGTAATAACCGTTTTCTTTTGTAAAATCAACGCCACAAAGTCTATTTCAACATCGTGTTGGTCAAAAAACTCATTTCCACACCACCATGACGTAGAGTAAGTGGCATGGTTTTTTATCGTGGTATCCCTAGTAGGCCTAATTTACATGCAATTATAGGGTTTACCATCTTTGTCAAAAAGATCGATTCTTAAGATCGATTCAAATCGTTGCGTCAAATATTGATCTATGAAAAATCAGATGGATAAAAAATTGATCTCATGAAAATTGATTCAATTTACAATCTGAAATGAAATTAGCCAAAAAATGTGAAACATGAATTTAATTTTTATTAAAACAAACAAATTTTGTTTAATTTTTATTTTGATGGTTTTGTAAGGACAATATTTTGATTGAACCTATTTTAATAATACAAACATTATTATTTATCAAGTATGTATTCACTAACTCATTACTTGAATATTCTGGGAGTAAATTAGGTAGGTTAAAAATTAATTATTTTATATGGAATCAATAGCCATGTATTAGATTTTAGTCAAGCTTAGAAATACATGCACAAAAGAATCGATCTCCTATCTCAACTATTTTCTCCGATTCTTTGATCTAACTCCATTTAAAAAAAATGGATCAAAAATTTGAATATCGGGTCATAAAAGATCGATTTCTCGACAAGGTCGAATCGAGATCGGAAATCCTGCTTGCAATGCCAAAATTTAGCGCCTCATCCTTCGCTTCGCTGTTGTTGTTGTTGGACCAAGATCAGGTGTTACGAGTTCATCGTCTTCACTCTTCAGTATCGATCAAAATGCCACAGATAAGACTTGCCAATTACAATTAAAATAATTGTGCGTTGCTTGTAGACCTCTACCTCATGGTTGTGTGGAAATGAATTTTTTTCTAGTTTAATTTTTTATATAGCTGTTTTTATTGTTAAAAGAGTGAGAAAGGCGGTGTGAGCGGCAAAGATACAAGGTGCCGACGTAGAAGCTCGGAAAGAGCACACCGAAATCCATAAAACCACTAATTTTCAAAACTCCCGGAAAACTTTCCAGGTAACCTCTTTTTTGAGCAACAAATCATTGTATTAGGGCCTCCTCAAACTTGTCTAATATTTTTTCCAGAAATTATCTAAAGGTTTTAAAATCACATAATTCTGAAAAATACGAGCAAAATTATAATTATAAGAAGTGCCTTACAAAATTGGGAGAGATAAGGGATTTATTACCGCTGTATACGCCCCTGTTAAATGTAACTTAAAAAATTAAAGTTAAAATATGTATACGAAGTCAATATAATATAGACAATTATTAATAAAATAAAAAGAAAAAATATAAAAAGTAGCCCAGAGAAATTACATTATGTTGTAATTGTTCACACAGAGCAAATACAAAATTAAGGTATTCATTAGGTTTTTACATATATTAAATATATTTCGTTTTACCTGTTACAAACAAATTTATATTCTGACGTAATTTTTAAACGCACTGTACATGCAATATGAAAAGAAAAATATATGTTTTACCACGGTATTATTTCGCGCTACTTGTACACTATACTTTTTCTACGATTATGTATTTCTTATTTGCAAAATGAAAGCATGCTAACACTTTTATTTTAACAACTTGAATTCATTTCGCATTGCGCAACTGTCAGTTGCTGTCAGTGAAGTTTTATCAAACTGTCAAAGCCACCTAGACGCTGTTAATTTCATACACATAATTCGTTGGTTATGGGGATTAATTCTGAATGTCTGTCTAGTTGTCTTTGAAATCTATAGGAAATGAATCATTTCCTACGGGTTTAGGCGTAGGAAATGAACATCCATATACAACTAGGTAATTGATGGCGCATATAAAACTTTATAATCGTAGAAAATAGTTATTTTCTCCACATGGATATTGTCGATTCTAAGTACAGAATGTATATGTAGGCAATATTGAACGGATATATTTTTATTAGCGTGAGATATGAAATCCACCAATCTGAATTCACATTTAGTAACCCACCATTTTTTTTTATTTTAAATAACCTGTCAAAAAAACTCGGAATTTTTACAGGAACATATTTGTAAAAATGAGTAATTCCAGTGAAGACTTGATAACTTCATCAGATATACATTTAGCCGCAAAGATGTACTAATAATAGTATTAATACCACAAAAATCAAAAACCAAATATGAATATGACCTACTTAAAAATAGAAGCTACCTATTAGTTTTATATGATATATTTTATCTATAACAGTCCGTGATAGCGCAGTGCTAACGCTCTCGCTTTCGGATACGAAGGTCCTCGGTTCAAACCCTGTGATTGTAGTCTTTTTTTAAAAAAAATTATAATATTTTTTAGTTTTTCTTTAGTGGGTTTTATAAAAATGTGCTCGTGTGGATTGTACATATCATACGCAGACGAAGTTTGAGCACGAGTGCGATATGGCCATCATATCCACACTTGTTGCACAAACTACTATACTTTGCATATTATTATTTCATTTTACGCACTATTGCGTATAGTTAAACTTTACGCACGACCAAGTATGACCAGCGGCGATATTAAATCTAGTACTTCTTTATATAGTGTAATGAAATACTCTGTATGAGTCATTTTTTTATTTATTCGTTGAAAGGGTTGAATAGCATAAATAATTTTATTTTGTTTTTATTGTTATAAACAGAGTCTATTGTTAAAAGTATAATTTTAAAGCATTTATTGAAAATAATTGGTGTATAAAATATTTAAAATCAACAATTGTGGAGTATAAAAAAAAATCTTATTTGTAATATCATATCACTATTATAATATGAATGATTATTATTTGTATAATAATTTAATAGAGAAAGTTAAAATTTGGATAGAATATCAAAGTAAATTTTTGCTGAATAATTAAAAAGTAAATGGCAAGTTTGTCAAAAGTGATTAAAAAAATTTTATTCGTGAATCAAGTAACAAAAAATTTTTTAATTTAGAGACGACAGTTGAATAAAAAAAAGAATAAACAAGTCAATTTTTGATGAATTTTAAAAAAAAGATTGTCAAAGAAGATTTTTAAAAAATTATCACAATAATTTGCCGAAATTTGTTAATAAAGTATAATAATAAAAAATTTTATATACCAGAAAAAAAAACTATTGTTAAATTTGCTAAGAATACGAAAAAAGTTTCAAAAGTCTGAGAAGATTTTTTTTTGTGTACAAGGATGAACGGTGATGATTGATATTATGTAAATGGTTTATAATGGAATAGAAGGAAGCAGTTTGGGAGAAAATGGGATGAAGTAAGACAGAATAAATAGAAGTTAATTAGAAGTAGGAAGAATAATACAAGAGATTTGTAAGGTGGTCTAAAGAGGAAGTGGGCAGGATTTATAAATTTATTTTTTTATGTTTAATTTTTGTAATGTTTATTATTTTTTTTTATATAGAACTCACCCCAAATTGAGAGCAACGTAGTATTTTATAACAATAGTTAAATAAATATCAATTATGTTAGTTTCCAAATCAGTGGAATAATACAAACGGATACATATCGTTTGGTCCGGTAATCCCCTCATAAAATAAAGGTAGTAATGAGTGTTTACATGATGAATTATGGGTTCGTTGGGAGATATTACATTCAAGAAATTATTTAATAATAATTGTTAATTCTGCTTTTTTGGTTATCTCCGGTTTATCATGTCTAGTAGTATTTTCCATAACTACAAAAAACAGAAATTAATCAGTCAATTTTAGAATTTTCGAAGAAAAACAACTCTTATAAAACGGTTTTATCCGTCCGTCCGTCCGTCTGTTAGCCTGATTCAACTCGAGAACGGTGAGAGATAGAGACAAACGGACAACGGCAATCTATTCAGCTTCGTTAATAACCCTAAAAATGATATTAATCTTTGACCTATTTTTACTTTCCCGCTACTTATACCATATATACTGTAGTATATAACCTATATAGAAATTCATTTTCGTAACTTTGAATTTTCGAAAACTCGAAATACCGGCAAATATATTGCCGTTTTTCACTTGTTTATGATAATGAATTTTCAACAAGTCGTGAATTATCACTGTTGGATTACCTTGGATTATTTTTATTTATAAATGATAATATTTAGTCAGGGAATATGTAATAATGAAATAAAATAAAATTAAAACAGCCGGACCAAACGATATATTTTCAACTTACGGACGAAACAACAATCGCCCATATAAACAACGATTACATTTATGACCAATATTTTTGTTAAATCTTATATATTATAATGATCTGCATTTTTAATCATTAATTAAAACTTTTGATACTCTATTTCAATTTAGGAGTGGGTTCAGATCTAAATAAAAAAAATCATAAAATTTTACAAAAATTATAAATACTTAATAAATTTTATGTGTTCTCTTAATTTCCTCTTCTTCCTCTTATCTAAACTTTGTTGACCATTTTTAGCAATATTCCTACCTCTTCTAACTTCTTAAATTTTTTTATGTTCTTAATTGTTGTTCCTCTTCTTCATACATTCTTTGTAACCATTATCCCCAAACTATATTTCTTTTTAACCCATTTCTTTTCTATATTTCTTCTTAACACATTTCTTTCTATATCTTATATGATAACTAAATTTTTTATTTATTTTAAATAAAAAATTTTAACTTGTAAACGGTTGTTTTATTTCTTTATTGGAATATAAATTCATATAAATTCAGCCTTTTTGTTATTTTATATTCAAAATTACATCTTTTCAAAAAAAAATCTAAATTATTATGACTTTTTGCATCTAATTAATTCCACCCTTTTTTTTAAAACCCTTCCTCAAACTTATCCCAAAATTTTTTTTATACTAAATGATTTTTAATTTTCAAAGTTAAATAAACCAAACAAATTTTATTTCTATTAACATTTCATAAGATCTTCTTTCGATATCAAAATTTGTTGATTATACCAGAATTTGAATTTTTACTTGTGTACCCAATAATACAACACTTATTTATAATAATAATACTAATAATAATAGATTAACTTCTATAACTCATTCAAAATGTTTTCATTATAATATTTCCTATAAAAAAATCGATACCTGATGATAGAGAAACAAAGTTATGCATGAATGTCAAAAGAGATGTATCATTTAATTTAAAACTCAAGTTCTGTCTGTATTTTTTCAAAACAAAAAATAATCTTCAAAATGGTATGAATTATTTATATATTATTATAATTATTTTTTATTACTATTATTATATAATATTTTTAAAATTTGAATCCCGATTTCCCAATACTTACCCTTTAGTTATACCTAATATACTATAGAATAACTACAGCAGGAGAGCAATAACGATTTTACATAAATAGCAGTAAAGTATAATGTTGACCACAATCCATATTTTATACCAGTGGTTTAAAATCGATAAAATACGTTTTATCTCGATAATGAAGGTTACTGGACCCATTAAAAATAAGTGATTTACGTTTAGCTTCTATATCTAACTATATTTCTAAAACCACTCTGTATACAACAATACAAGAAAAAATTAATAATATTTAGTTAGTGGCATTCTTTGGTCGGTATATTCATAGTAATAAAACCAACTATTAGCATTTTATATTCTTGCTTATCAAACGAACTAATCTGAATTTATAAACATATTGTTAGACATATTGCTAATAAAATTACGGTAATGACTTTAGGCTTTAATTAATTTAAAATTACTAATATTGTTAGAGCCATAAATGTCTAAATGGTGGTTTAACTACTATTCATGATTCATATGTTTCAACTTTTTAAATTGATACTAATAGGTTAATAAATTTAACAAAATAATTATTTTTTTAAGGAGCTAATTTAAATGAATTAAAGCGGGTTTTCAAGGGGAACTTTGTCGACAGCTTTTAAATAATTATAAAGAATGCGGTTAGTCTATAAATTATAATGTCTAAAAATGACACTTTAGAATAGGTAAAATAGGAGTGAGAATTTATGGAAAATAACGTATAACAAATTTAGTAATTTCCTGAATTTGTATATGCAAAAATTGTACACCACTGAAGTTGACATGGGTCATGTTGAACTTTTCTTGAATTAAAATTTCATCAAGCTACGGTTTTATTTTGAGATAAGCAGTGTTGCCAATCATATTATAATTTTTAGTATTTGTAAGATAATTAAAAAGTGTAATTTATTTTTATAAAAGAGAATTTTTTTTTTGTTTATAATTTATTATATTTTATTTGCTTAAATATTTTAATTTTGTGATCGTACCGCAGTTTGGTAACTCTACGACAGATTACTCGAGTTTTATGAGTTACAATGGTATTTTGTCGAATTGGCTCCCAGAGATACCAAAATTAATGTTCGGAACATATTTAAACATATTTAATTTTTTTAATTTAATTGTAAAATTGGTGTTTTAATATGTACATGTATTTCATATAAGAAACAAGAAACAGTTACTCTACAATTTTAGAGAAAAAATAAGACCGAAGCAACTCATTCTCATAAATTAAATTAGTATTGTCTCTGAAGAAGAATCATAATTGGGGGCAGAAATCGTTTCAGAAAAAATAATATACAGCTCATAAAGAAGCATCATCGGTTTTAAACAATAAGAACTTAAAACGTCTAATTTATTTTAATCACGACTAACAAAATATACTAATTTATATAGCACAGCATACGTAAATTACGTCTATGTAGCTGGAATACCCTTTACGGCAGAATTTAATGGGACATGCGCAGGATTTATGTGCTAATTTCGGACTCCATTAAAGAATTTTGTGCTCTTTTCTTTTAAAAATTACAAGTGGTTCTGCTGGCTTCAGACCAAGCTGGAATACCCCAGGTCAAATATTTTGGAAAATAAAAATTGAAAAACATTTTTGTTATCTCCTATTTATGTGCTAATTTCGGACGCCAATAAAAAAATTTGTGGTCTTCTTTCTTAAAAATTAGAAGTGGTTCTGCTGGTTTCAGACCAAGCTGAAATACCCTAGGTCAAATATTTTAGAAAATAAAAATTGAAAAACATTTTTGTTATCTCCTATTTATGTGCTAATTTCGGACGCCAATAAAAAAATTTGTGGTCTTCTTTCTTAAAAATTAGAAGTGGTTCTGCTGGCTTCAGACCAAGCTGGAATACCCTAGGTCAAATATTTTAGAAAATAAAAATTGAAAAACGTTTTCGTTATCTATTATTTATGTGCTAATTTTGGACACCAATCTAAAATTTTGTGTTGTATGTTCAGAAATTTCCTCTAAGGGATTTGAATATTCGTGGTCATTGTAACCACGTCAAATATAATGAAAGTACCTGTAAAAAGTAAACAAACTGAAAATGAATTTTAAATTACAAATAACTTAATATTGTTAAATTAGGGACAGAAATGTAAATTAACACAAATCTCTCAGCTTGGTCTCAAGCCAGCAGAACCACTTGTTTTTTTAAATTAGCACATAAATAGGAGATAACAAAAATGTTTTTCAATTTTTATTTTCCAATATATTTGGAGTATTCTAGTTTGGTCTGAAGCCACCAGAACCCCTTGTATTTTTTAAAAAAAGAAGAGCACAAAATTTTTTATTGGTGTCCGAATTTAGCACATAAATAGGAGATAACAAAAATGTTTTTGAATTTTTATTTGCCAATATATTTGACCTGGGGTATTCCAGCTTGGTCTGAAGCCAGCAGAACCACTTGTAATTTTTAAAAGAAAAGAGCACAAAATTTTTTATTGGCTTCCGAAATTAGCACATAAATCTTGCGCATGTCCCATTAAATTCTGCCGTAGGGGGTATTCCAGCTACATAGACCTTACAAAATTTAACTAACTGGTTATTTATATTCATTTCGCTTGATCTAGAACGTTCACGTCGCTGTCGATGGATTTCTCGTATGTTCGCGCGATATCCATTTCGTCTCTAGGGATCTCACGCGGTAGTCGTCAGACAGGTACATTCTATCAGACACAGAGCCGGCCTCGTTCCGCGTTGCACTATAATTCGGAAATTGTTAAAATCCGGTTTATTTTTCTAATTTGTACTTTTCTGTTAAATATTTAAACTGATTATTTTTCATTAACATGAACAATTTCAAATGCAAAAATGGTAGATTCAAATATATCTGACTCCCATAATATTTTTCCAATTTTGTCGAAACCCCATTAAATATACTCCCCCAATAAACGTCCTCCGTCACTGGCGTACACGTTCCCATTCGATTAGTTTTCATTTTTAAATGTCGGCTAGGTCACGATCGAAAATAAGTCAGCATTATTTAGATATTTAGTTACAGGTGGTTGTTAGCAACGATAATGAGGATGTCTCGACGAATCTCCAAGAGAATTAATTTCTTGAAATGATTACAACGCGGAAAAGGCCATAGCGATTTCAATTACGAATACAAAAATGCTAATCTGACGTCTTGTTGATGCGCTTACTTATATACGTCTAAAAGATATTTTAAACGTTTTGCGTAATTCATTGGAATTATTAATTAAGAAATTTAAAAAATTCGTTTATGTTTTATTAAAACGTTCATTTATTCGAATCGATAAATCTTATAAATTTATTAAATTTATACGCTTCAATAAGTAGCTTATTATTATTATTATTTATTGTTTGATTTTCATATTATTTTAAACATTTTAATTTGCAAAATATGTAGAACTTACACTCCCACCACTTTTGAATAAATTCAATTTTTTTAATTTTTAATTAAGTAGTCTGTTAAAGGTAAAAACATTTTTACAATAGACAAAAATGTAGAAAAAGGAAATTAAGCACAAAGCCAGGTACCGCAAAATTTAATTACACCAAAGTACTGGCAGGCAACTAGTTTCGATCGCTAACCATCGTCAGGGTTAAAGATACAAACGTTCGCAATTAGTCATGAAATACAAAAAAAAAAATAAAAATCAAACTTATCAATATTAAGTACTAACAAGGGAATAACAGTGAAAGATCCATTAAGGGTAGAAGGTAAATTTCAATAATATTAAACATGATGGTACTTGAAAAGTATTAAAATAATTATAAAAATTGAAAAATATTTATGAAAAACGAAATAAAAATTTTAAATAAAAAGCAGGTTGGTCCCTACGGGATAGCAGTGATTACCCGCAAATAGGAACAGCAGCTACAGGGGATCAAGATCCCGGAAAAGGAGAAATATACAGAACAATCGCCACCCTACATGGGAGCTCGAAGAAACAGACCACTCGATGGTCATTACAATTAAAACGGCGAAAGGAGAAAGTGACATGACATGTGACAGGTGACAGTAAAAAGAAAAGAAAGTACCAGCCTACACGTTGAAATGTGAAGGATAATAAAAAATTAATAAAAATCCAACATAGTACTAATAATGGTAAAGATGATTCTGAAACAAAGTTAATATATAACAGAAATTAAAAATATTAATGTATATTAAAAATATAGAATTTTATTATTTTTTTGTAAATAATTTTTTTGACATTTTTGGTCTTATAACTTTATTTCATTCATTTTCTCTGAAACTCATAAAAGTAGAGAACTGATCTGTTTTTTGTAACTAGATACCATAAAAAAACAACTGGTATATTGATGTTTTCTATCACTAAATGAGGTGTATTGGATTTATTTTAAAACATATTTTTTTTCTTTTTGACATATTTGCTGTTGGTTATTATATTTTATATAACCATGAATACTTAATTTTATTTGAGTTTGGCACTGTTTTCTTATTTTCTTGTAGTATAATAGTCGTTTTTGACATTACACTTTTCTCTTTAATACTTCTGGATTACTAACGTAAAGATGGACCTTTATATACAGGGTGTGTCACGACGAGTTAAAACTATCTGCATATTGAAAAGCGCTTATACGATATTTATGAAAGTTAAGATAGGGGCATGAAAGCCGTTTTATCTGATTTTATCTTATTTGACAGATGTCGTACAAAAACTGTGGGCTCTATCGTGGAAGCATACACACAGACAAATACACTCACAGACAGACAGAATAAATGGTCTTCGAAAAACTTTTTTTAGCTCGTTCACAATACATTTTTTCCACACTCGAATTTGAAAAGACTGCATTTTTTTCACAAGAATTTAAAAAAACTACAGAAGCACCCGAATTTGAAAAAAAAATTTTAAATTTAAAAAACACATTTTTCTAAAAAAAAAAAAACTAGAAAAAAGTATTTTTTCACAGACCAATGTGGAAACAAGCGAAAATGCATGTTTTCAGGTATAAATTGATATAAAAGCAAGAATATATAAAAAACTAGAAAAAAAATAGCAAAAATGCATTTTTTCACACATAGATTGGGAAAAAAAGGAAGAATGAATTTTCTACATAAAAATTGGAAAAATCAGCATACTTTTTTTACACAAATTTGAAAAAAAAACAAAAGCAAGAATGCATTTTTCCTTATTCAAATTCGAAGAAATGCAAAGTGCATTTTATCTCCCACAAATTTAAAAAGAAACATGCAACAATGCGTTTTTCTACACGAAAAACTAGAAAAAACAGCAGATATGCATTTTTCCACACAAAAAATTTAAAACAACAGCAAAAACGCATTTTTTTTCAACAAATTCCAAAAAAAAACAGAAGCACGAATGAACACTCGAATTTGGGAAAAAACGCCAAAATGTATTTTCGACAAAAAAAATGGAAAATCAGCAAAAACCCATTTGTACACATAAAAGTTGGTAAAAAAGCAAGAATACATTTTTCCACATAAAAAAAACACGAAAAAAACAGCAAAAATGCGTTTTTTACACATAAATTGAGAAAAAAGCGAGCATGCATTTTTACATACCGGAAAACTAAAAACAAAACAGTAAAAATGCAGATTTTCACACATAAAATAGGAAAAAGAAAAAAAATTTGATATAAGGAATTTGAAAAAAAATCGGTTGTGTCCAGAGACGATACATTTTCAGATATTTAGTATTAAAGTTTCAAACTTTGACATTTTTTTTATTTTTGACAGGTGACAGTTGGAGAAATAATTTTGACTGTTGTGAATAGAGTTTTTCAACGGCTTTCAAAGGACATATTGCAACTCAAATTCCGTAATATATTGCATCTGTCAATTTTTGATAGTGACAGTTCCGTTTGACAGATGTCATACAAAAACTAATGGGTTCTTCCGACGGGTAACCCAAACCCATATACCAAAATTCAGCTCAATCGGATTAAACGTGTGGTCTCTATCGTGAAATAATACACACAGACAGACAGACTTCCATCTGGAAATGGTCTTAATCATCTCCGGTGACCTCAAAATGGATATTGTCATCTTTACCTCGAAAATCTAAAAGAATACAGGATGATCCATTTAAAATAACAAAGTTGGTCATACAAATTTTCATAAATATCGTGTAAGCAGTTTTCAAAATACAGACAATTTAAACTTGTCGTGACACACCCTGTATAGGTTTACTTTATTTTTATTAAATTTATATCCTCTATTACGTAAATAATGCATCTTGTAAAAAGCAGCGATCACTATATTCAACTTTATGATATATCATTGTAAAAAAAAAGCATCTGTTATTTATGTTTTAATGAACAAGAATTTATTCAAAAAAAAGCAAACTAATTAAAATTATTACAAATAGCTTCCGACTTCTGGAAGACATAGAAACAATCACCCCCATGGAGAACCAGCACTGACACGAGCAGCGGACCATGCACACTTCTATGTTAGTAGTAACGGTACCTTAAAAATTATATCAATAACGTTTGAGGAAAAATTTCTAGTTACGTATATTATCAGAGCCATAACTAATTGTTATAGTCCATTCAGGATCACTTGAGAGTAAAAAATGCTCGTTATAAATGCTTATCCCAGACTACTTGAAAAATTAAGGCACATAAAAGATTATAATCCCATTGAACGATTAACAGATGATTCGGATTTTGTAAATTAAAAAAAATAATTTAAAAAATTGAGTATAATTTAAGTACACATTATACGTCATCGTATAATCTTGATTAAATTTAAATTTTTAATTTAATTTTTATTTTTTTTAATTGCTTTTTTTATTTTTCTTCAATGAAAACTATTTTAAGCATTTAATAACTAAAGTATCAGTTTAAAATGATGTAATCGAATTAATAAACCACTATCATGTTTTGTTTAATTTATTTTACATTTTAAATTTAATTAGTCAAAAACTAATAAAGCAAATTTAAAATCATTTAAACCGTTAAAAAGAAAATTAAAAATCCTTTCAAATAAGCTATCAGTCGACCCGTGTTGCCATTTAAAATTTACAAGGGGGTAGCTCCCCTTCGAAAGGGATTGAAACAACAACAATTTTTTTATTTCAGAAATGCGCTTCATCAGAAATTGACCTATCCAATAATTTTCTCGAATATACAAAAATTAATATAAAGCCATTTTTTTATTTTAGACTCTTAATTAAAAACTGCAATGAAATATCAAGTCTAAAGTAAAATTTAAATAATTTTAAAGTGATTATTATATTTATCATTATTGATAACAAAATGCAAATATTTAATACTTAATATAATTTTTTTAAAACACGATCATCTGACAAAACTAAATTTATATAAAGAGGGGGATAATCCCACCAAAGTTTCCGATCATTCCTAGTAAAGCAATTGTTTAATCAATTATTCTTCTTTTTATTTAAGCGTATTTCCACATCCTCTAGCGGCTAAACTACGTAAGAATTCTAAAAAAAATAGAGACAAAATTTGTAGGAAATTTTATCTTCTGCAATTTTCACGCACTGTAATTTTTCATACAAATGCATAATTTTGGCCCGAAATCTAAAAAAAGGTAATGGAATACTATTGTCAAATCTCAATTTTGGGGTGGGTTCTATGAAATACAAAAATAATTAAGATTACAAAAGGAAAAAATAAATAAAAAAAATTATGTATCCTGATTACTCTTTCATTCTTTTCTGATTACCACTATATAAATTGAATTTTCTAACTTGATATTTTTCTCCGTCTTTAAATTTCTCAAAATTGAATTTTCTAACCTGTTATTTAATTCTTCTTTAAATTTTACAATTGTTGATTTGGAATATCTTTTTCATATTTTATATACCAATTAATATTAACAAAGTCCTTTTTTTTAATATAAAATTATAACATCTAACTTTATCATAACATATAAAAAAAATTGTGATATCAAACTTTTTTTAACAAATACATTATATTTATAAAATTCAAGAAAAAAGTCATACAGAGTATTTCATTACAATATATTTCTTCCACGCCATCCAGCTATGCGGCATTCGTAAAAACAGTAACGACAAAACGTGTAGAAAATTTTATTTTCTACCACGTCCCTTTACTCTTGTTGATTAATCCTTGCTTTTGATATTGTTTCAACTCCTTTCTTTATTTCCTCCCCTTTTTGCAATTTACGGTTCCTTTATTGCCTGGAGCCCTTTGTTTTTATTATTTTTATTGATTCTTACCCTAGCTTCTCGAAATTTGTCACGTGTCATGTGTCAAACTACTGCTTCTTTCTTGTCACAAGCCATTGTCAATTCTTTATCTTTCTTACCGATCTTGTACCGGATCTCCATCAAGCGTTTTAATTAATGTATCTTTTCAATATTTTACAAAACTCTTTAATTAATTTTTTTACAAAAATTGTTTTTGTGTTACCAATTAGGAATATTAGGATCAATATTTAATTATTTGTTTACTATGGTTTACTGCCTCTATGTTTACTTAACTATTTTTTTTAACTTTTTGGTCTACCCTCCACACACTCAGTGTGTGCGGTGTGATATTTGTCATTTGTCATTTGTCACATGTCAATTTTCATTATTGCCAGTATATGAGTCGATTGGTCCAGTTTAGTGCAATTAAATTTAACTTGGAACCTACGTGATGACCTGTGGGTCTCTACAACTTCGCCCTCATTTCGAGAGGCTCTTTAATTTTTATTTCGGTATTCTGGCCTCTCAAGCACGGTGCTGTCACTAGACGGCTGGCAATAATGCTAATGTCGACGGAGCAACCTCATTTTATTTTTTAATATTAAAATTCGTTTTTACTAGTTTACTATTTTTAGTTTTTGAAGTACCATAACAATGTTAATTTAATTTTTCAATTTTTCTTATTAATGCATATCACAATATGTGATTCTTCATTTCACTTGTTAAATTATTCGATAATGCTTAGTTTGTGCTTTTATTATAAATTGTTGTTTACTAACATCAAAACGTGTATATATATATATAGGGCTGATGATGGTTTGTTACCGAAACTAGTTGCCTCCTTTATACAATTGAACTCTTGTGGTACCTAACTTTGTGCTTTATTTCCTTAAAACTTGGACCACATTTGAGACATGGATAACCTATTGGATTTAAATTTGTAAAACGTTATTGCCATCTTATTTAGTAGTGTCGTCATCACTTATAGTTATTGTCACTTCCGGTTGTCAGATTAATGTCAAAATATATACAGGTCGTCTACTTGCTACCCTAAATATGTATATAAAATTTAATCTGAATCGGTTCAGCCGTTTAGACGCTATCGTCTTCTTAAATATCCGTTAAAATCTGGGTAAGGCCAAAAAATCATGATTGCAATACTTTCCTTCTGTATAAACACCTTGGTTGGGTTCGGAAGGTAAAAATTAATTATTCTCTTCAATAGCCGATTCTTATGCTGTTTAATGGTCAGTGTTAATTATGTTCTTTACAAAATGATCTCACCTCCACCCAATTTGAAAACATAAGTTTAGATTGAATAGAAACTTTTTGGTGCTCCCTCTCACAATATTATTAATATCTGCATACCTTTATCAAAAGTTTGGTGGCCTACATTATTGCCAGATAATACCCCGTTAGTTTTTTATGATGTCGTAGTAGTTAACTTTCACTATTCACTTTTTATTTAAATAATAATTATACTTGTAACAATTTATACATGATAACTATACTACATTAAATAACTAAAGTAGACTAAAGGTACAAATATTCCATAGAAGAACCGTGTCAAATAAAATATAAAAAGAACCTCTTTTTAGAGATACTTCGCCTTTTTATATTCATAATAATAAATACTAATCGTCACATTATTTATCTAAACAACGTGTTAGTTCATAAACATAGAATTTATTTTTACTGTTACCGATACCTGATGATTTAATGCCATCAAATGTTTAATAATGTGTTTCAGTTTACAGATATCTGACCTTGACCGGTCTGACACTAATAATTTTGTAAATTAATTGTAGATGCCAAAGAGGCACTATTATGGAGCTATTGAAAGAAAATAGTTTCAGCAAAAGATTTGGACGATTTAAAAGTAAAAATCACACAATTAACCTAATAAAAATTTTTGAAAAAATGAGATTTGCTTACTAGGCAATTAAAAATATAGATTTGTACAATTTTCTGCTGTCTAGGAACTGAGATATGTTTTGGTAAGAATACACCCAGGACAGCCATAAATAAATTTGACCGATAGCCAACGATCTGTTCCAAATGAATAAAACCAAGGAAGAGTGAAAAAAAAATAAATGGAACAGAATAATGACAGAAAAAGAGAATGATTAGAATAAAGAAGAAAATGAATAAGTCTAAATGTATTTAAACAATTATAATTAGTACTGACTACCTCTAATACTATGATTTAGGTATCTATCTAAGGCCTAAGAAGTGTTAAGTAATTTGTAGAATTCCACATGTCGTAAACGTGCGAACATTCCTGTGAGGTACATAATAATTTTAGGTGTGGTGAATAGTGGTTCATATAAATTTGCTATTTTTTTAATAATACGGTAAGATGTTCTGACACCGCTTTAAGACCGACATAAATGACATGGGCGTAATCGCCAGTAGATTAGACATAAATGAAAATTTAATTACTTATACGCTATGTACTGATATAGTAGACAAATTGAACCTTGGGGTTAGAATTTATTTTTGATTTCTTAAAAAATTATCTTTTTTTAATTTCTGACTTGTTTTCTGAATGTAAGTTCTCCGAGAGAGAATTTTGAATTTAGACTTTTTATGACATTTATGGTATAAGGATTTTATCTCATCAAAAGGACAGTGGGGAATATTCAACAGATAAGAAAAAAAAATTAACGTTAAAATTCTTCACTTTATAACTTTTGGAAAATAATAATAAAAATTAAAGGAAAATTTTAGACAACACATTTTGGTTGTAATCATTATTAAATAATTTTGATATCTTATAACTATTTATAAAACAAAAAAAATAAAAAAAAATACTGAAAGGAAACAAAAAATGACAGTATAACAAAATTTTGTAAGAAAAATATGAGGTATAAGAAAAAAATGGTATGATAGGAAAAATACTAGAAAGTAATTGAATAGGCAAAAAAAATGAACAAACAATATTTAAAATCGTTTAAAAACAACAAAGCGCTTAAACATACAATAGCCGAAATGTTAAAAGTAAGAGGTAAGACATGTAAGAAAACATATAATTTATTATGTCGAAAAATTAAAATTAAATTATAAAGTGGAAGGCCAGTACAACTGTGTACCGTTAGATGGCCTCATCGTATAAATGATTCATAAATAACATTAATAAGAGTAAAATACATTCTGATAATTATCTGTTTCATCTTTATATTAATCATCAGTTGCACTTTGTCGGAATGCACAGTTTATTCATACTCCAAATATTTTTACAACGTCGAAAAATGAAAGATGACAATGCCAACTATTTTAAGATGATAGAAATCCAATGATACTACAGTCACATAACGAAAACTACAATATATCTACAACGTGAAGGGCCAGTACAACTTAGAACCGTTAAATCACCTCTTCGCCTAACGTGTTCAGACAAAGCATAGAAGTTTAATTAATCAAACGCTACTTATTATTTAGTGATTGCTTAAAGAAATACGGAAATTAATAGCAAATCTACGGATTCTAGACCTAATCTAGTTTTCATTCTATCCAAAGGTATAAAAATACGAAATATAATTTAAAGAAAACTTTATACAATTTTTTAAAGTATTTAAAAAACAGTTTATAAAGTTATGGATTTTTCTAGAATCTGGCAATTCCAAATATATGTGAAAAAAATGTTAACGTCTAAAAGATAGGAATGGAAAGGGTTGCGATCCTCTTAGTAGAATATTACTTAGTAGAATATTACTGTTTTAAAAAATCCTAAGGTAATGTTATCGACAAGAAAAGGCTTTGTAACGAAGTTCCTTTAATTTCCGTAATAAGATATTTAATAAAATTGCGCACGGCACTGGACTAGAATTAACTTCGAATATAAGATCAGTCGTAACAGTTGCTACCCCCGTCGAAAGATGGACCCACTCGCGTACAATATTGTCAAATAGAGCACAATTGTGCCAAAAGTGGCACTTTCAGTTTGTAATTAACCGCAATTGAGGTGGATCGAACAAAAGATGCACGTCACTACTTCAGTCAAATGGAATCTGCTATTTTATGACATTATAACTTGGACCATTGGGCACTATTCTCTTACCAACTTCAGCACAGGCAAAAGTTCCTTCATAACAACACTGCCAGTCGACCTTATGGTATATATCACAGTCGGAATCGACCTAGTCAGTTGCTGTGGCAATTCCGATTGGAGTAGCAGTGGTAGTCCTAGTTCCAGTTAGTCCCAGCACAAAATTAAGATGTTATCGGGAAAATTTATATTAAAATGTGATTTTTATTCTCAAAAAAGATATACAAAACAATTTGTTTGTCTAGTGGGCTGAATTGATAACTGTCATCAGTGTCATTCTACTGTCATCTGTCGGATATGCCGGGGCTAATTCGGACAAAAGCTGATTTTACATTGGGACGTTATAAATTTATTATTTACTGCAAGTACTTTTTTATTCCATTTTAAAAAATTGTAAATAATAAAAATGAAATTTAGGCTTTTACCAAATATTTTTTATGGATAAAGAATAATTCTCATATTGATTAAAAATAATAATTGAAATACTATGAAATAAAATATACTTTGAATAAAAAACTATACTATTTTTTACCAACCTAAGGATTACAATAAAATATTTAGGTATAATGTTAAAATATTATTTTTTTTCTTTATGATAAAACCAATAATAATAATAATAATAATATAATAACAAATTAATTATATATATAACTGTTAACATATGGTCAGTTCTGTCTATGTTTTTTTTTTGTAGTTTCATTAAATTGTTTTTCAATAAGTTTTCTTTTTCCTGTTTTTTTCTCCTTTTCTATAATTGCCTCTTTCTGATCATTTAAAATGTAATCAGGATTCCGAATTTTCAATCCTCGACGATCTATAATTTCTGGAAGTAGACAATAATAAAATTTTCTTCAACATTTTAATTTAAAAAAAAATTGAATCTCTTCCAATAGGGATGCAAATGTAATCTTCTAATTTCTGTACTACAAAGCAACATTTTTGTTTTTGGCATATATATTAAGTTGACCTCGAATCTGAAAATAATAATTTCTATTAAACTATCGTCAGACATTACGGCATTAGGGGAAGCTCCTAGATATGGCCATTTCTTGTTGGTTAAGATCCCGCCATCAGATATTTTTAGATGGGAAAATTTTCTCTCAATTAAAGCCTTCGCTCGTTCTTCATTATTCTTTCCCCACGCGGTAGCTTTTGGAACTACATTGTTGTACATAATATTTTTAACAATACAACTACAGCTTGTCATTTGGCGCATTTTATCCAAAATTAGATGCTGTCAAAATTTCTTTTTCTAATCTGCAACCATTCTGCAGAGTCTGTCTGTAGCCTAGTATGCTTTTCAATATGTTAAAATTTTTCTTCAGTTTTCTCTAATTCCGTTAATAAATCTTTCTTTAAATCGTTGAAGTTGGCTACATTTATTTCCGGTTTTGTGCAAACTAACCAATTATTTTAAAACGATTTTTTTTCTAGAACCACTATGCAAAACACGCTTTTCTACACAAATTTTTATACGCAAAGCAAGGTTTGCGGCATTCGCCTTACGGCTCGTGCCACAAAGTTCTAAGCTCGTGGAAAAATTGACGCTTTGCGCACTTGTTATACAAACTACCATTGCCAGTTTTGTAGTTTACATTGTACAATTATTTAAAGAACTCACAAAAAAATGATAAATATGTCCCAAAATTCTAATCGATTTTTTAAAAAGTATAAACCAAAATTGAAAATTGAATTAAGATAGAGCCCTACGCTTAGCTTTTTTCATTATGTCTGTTTTTATTTTAGATACCTTATACCGTTTTCGAAAAAAAAATTATATTATTTTAAAATCCGACCAGTGGTGACGCTGACTAGCAAAATCGTAGAGCACATTTTATTCCGATTTAACATCGGTTTTATTCAATTAAATAATTTCCAAATTAAATGATCATTTTGTACATAAGTGACTCGTTTGAATGAGGTATAAAAGAAAATATCTGATAAAAAATATAAAATATAATTACCAACAAGCATTTTATAACCGGAACTAAATACATAGATACATAAGTAATTTCAATAAAGTTATTTTTTATGTAACTTTAATAATTAACATAATCAAATTTATTGTTTTAAATATAAAAGTTAGAAACCACTTAATTTTATGTAAGATCAATGTTCAAAACAATAGACAAATGTTCCGTTGAGATACTCACACAAATGATGTACTAATGTTGTTAAATTGGTTAATTACCTTCCATCATTATAATTCATCACAATTATTAAATGTGTCAGACATATACATATACATAAACTACTAAATTAAATGATCCTGACGTCACTGCTAATTACCACTTGAATTAATTATGTCAATTTCCGGTAACATCCAACGCTGCGTTATTTGTATGCATCAATTTAGTCTGTGTGTATGGAAGGTGTTTATAATAAACCAAATTCTAAATGTAATTTACTATATTCATTTTTATCAAAGGACTACATACAAATCTTTTATTATAGTTTTGTTTTCACATACTTTTCAACTCAACATTCCGTATAAGAATATGTTTGAAAGAACCAAATCAACTTTTGAACAAATATTGAAAATGAGAGATAGATAAAACTCATATACAGTAAGCAACAGAAGAGATCAAAATAAAGTTTATCAATTATGTTTTAGTTTTGATATACCTACTGGATGTTTTATGGTTTTTGTCATATTAGGTGTGTCCATTTAACCCGGAACTGCTATTCTCCGGTCAATTTGACCATTGCACTATTTGAAATTTCAATAATCGGTCAAGTGCATGTCGGACTTCGCACATTTATATTAACAAATTTTAAAATGCAACGAACAAATTTGTTAATATCAGCGTAACCGACAAAGATAAAAAAAATTATAAGATGAAAAATGCATTTTTTAACAAAACTAATACAATTTCACAGATAAAAATAATAAAATATGGAATATCACAATTCGCATATGTACGAAGGAACGGAACTCTAAAAATGAGTGAATGTTAATGGAAAATCATATTTATGAATATATTGGTATTTGTTGGTAAAATATATGTTAACAATTAACATTATCACCAAATTTCCAGTTTGTAGGTCAATGGAAAGTTAAAAAATACTTCGGAACAAAATTATGTAAAAAATGCTGTCTTTGGCGGCTTCTCATGCCTACGCTTGGCAATATTTTTTAAAAGAAAATATACTCAATGAGCTCTATTCAACGATACCTCACTCGATGGGGTAATCCAAAAAAAAATTTCAGCGCCCCCTTTAGTTGTATGGGAGCCCCAATTGAAAACATTTAAAAATATTTTATACAATTTATGTGGCTTTGGGACAACAAGACGCACACACTGGTGAAAATTTGAACACTGTAGCTTAAACTGTTTAGCTGCTAGACCGGTGTGACAGACAGACGGACGGACACGCGAGTGAGAGCAATAGGGTTCCGTTTGGACCCATTGGGATACGGAACCCTAAATACGCGGTTAATTTTCTAGTTGCGTACAATCTGACCAAAATAAGTTGAATCGCGATATGCGCAGTGACTTTACGGAGAGGATATCCGCGAAGGCTAAGCTATGTTGCCATATCTAGTGAATTCCTCCTAAAGTAAAGATTTTTTATAACATAGGTAAATGTGGAGCTTTTATTTTATAATTTAAATTAAACATCAAAGTAATTGTTTTTATTTCCTTATATATTGTATACTAGTGATAATTTGATAGATATTCCTAATAATATTTAGGTAAGCAAGTAGAACTTTCTAATAAATGAATATTTAATTTAATCTGCTTAACTATTTATTTATTGTTTTGACACCGCACTAAATTCTTACGAAGCGAACAGTTTGAATGCTTTCTTTCCATGATGGGGTAGGTGGGGTGAAGCTACTGCACACCCATGATTTATAGCTCAACTTATTTTGATCAGATTGCCATATCTCAGGCCCTTGATGTTGCCGTCCCCCAAATCACCATCCGCACTGACCAAAAACCCCTTCCTCCTAATATCCGGCGGAAACGTCAAATTTAAAGCCTATTCACCAGAACCCGAGATCCTCCCCTCAAAACCGAATGGAATCGGTTAAACGCCCTTATCCGCCTCTAAATCGACAACCACGGGCAAGAAAAATGGATCGAGGCAACATCCAACCTCGACCACAGGGACGGCTCCAGATTCTGGAATAATCTCACCTTCCTTACTGATCAAAAGACCAAGTCCCACTCCCACCTTCAGGTGAATGGACAAATCCTCCACACTACATTCAAAGGTCACCTCCAAAACTCAATAATAAACCCGCCCAATCCCAACTTCAATTCCAGATTCCAGAAAGATACCCATATTCTCGTCCAAAACATCCTCCTTACTCCAAACCCCCATATCCAAGACCATATCCTCGATCCTTTCAGCCCTGAACATATCTCATCCATTTCATGATTGAGAAATCAAGTTGGACAATGTATGACGTAACGGGAGAGGATCCTTAAACAAACTCTACGTAACATCGCCAATGCCTAACCGGCAATTGGCGAAATTAACATGACAAGTGACAGAGAAAAGTACCACCCTACACGTCGAAGTATGGATGGTAACATTTGTAATGATAAGTAAAAATAATGGTAATGATGGTTCCCAAACATTAGAATACAAAGTTAAAATTACAAAACAGTTTTTAAAGAAAGTTGAACAATATAGCAAAAGTTAATTTAGACGAAAACACTTGATTAGGTTTCAATAAAGGCAAGATAAGAAAGAAGAAAAATAAAAAGAGCGAGAAGAGGAGGTTGACAAGTGATAGATGACAAGTGGGAAGAAAAAGAAAGATTAAGAATCAAATGCAAAAATTTAAACAAAGAGTCCCAGGAGATACAGGAACTATAAATTTAGAAGTAAAAGGTAAGAAATAGTAAGGAACTTTACAGTGTGGAAGAATATACAATGATTGATGAATTAGGTTTGCATAGTAGATGGAAGCTCCAAATAAACCATGTAAATGTGGAATAAAAATAATGGTGCTTACTGATAGCAAAACTCATTACTTTTTGAATGGTTATAAATATTTTGGGAAATAACCAGACGGTCGAACTCTGTCATAAGAAGAGGAGCTACCTAAACCGACTCAATCTATAAAATGACTTTCAAACCCAATTCAAATTTACATCAATAGGACTTGTTCACCTATTGGAAACAAAAAGTCTTAAGCCCCTCATCGATGGTCGAACTGTTAAACTTTTTCTTTTGTCACATAATTTTGTTTTTCATATTCGAAGATATCTGAAGAAACCTGGCAAATTTGAAATAATTAAGTAATTTGTTTTTTTAATAATAATTTTTCATAACCTTACGAAAAAAATAATCAAACGAATTATCGTTAAAAAGTCCGAGAAATTCATTGAAATACCACGAAGTGATATGTAATTGACCCCTGGAGTGATAACTGGACAATAATCATGCAATTCGAACATTACGAATAGGTAACAAGCTAAAGAGTAATTGTACCTTATAAGTTTAGTCATGTTTTCAAAATCGAAAGAGTAGAAAATTACTCGTCGAGAATATCATTTCGTTTATATGAATGTTTGTTGCAATTTCCAAAGGCGTAAATAATAGATGGGTTAGAGGATATATAATTTTATTTTATTAATCAGAAAGTATTACAATTTCATGATTTTCGTTTAAGGTGTTGAGAGATTTTTGCACGTGCTATAAGGTATAAATTGAAGATTAATGATTTAGGAACGCATTTCCAATTTATTCTAGCATTTATTGCTTCTGTAGAATTATTTTAAAATTATATAATTTGATATACGCAAAATCATATTTTTGTAATGTATTTTTTACTGTAATTTACTGTATTGATAATTATCAAAATAGCGTGGTAAATGTTATAATTTTACTTTGAATAAATACACATCTAATTAGTAAAACGAACTTTATTTATTATCATGGAAATATTTGGTAATAGATTTAAAAAAATATTAATTAAAGAAATTATAACTTTAAAAAACCAAACATAAGTTTTTTACACTTATAACTTTATATTAATAACACAATTGGAACAGTTATGTACAGAAATTTTAGGATTTGCTTCCTTATTCTGATGTGAGTCGCTAAGAAATTCATCTAATTTTGTTTGATATGAGTTATTACTGGAAGGTGTAACGAAGTTACTTTCCGTAATAATTAAAACATTTAAATTAAATCGCGCACGGCACTGGATTTAGAATTACTTTAAAATTATGCCAGCTGTACCACTGGATTCATTCGCGTACTTGTTTCACATATCCAGCCGACCTTATGGTATACGGCAGCCGGATTCTATCAATGACAGTGTTGCCAATTGGTGCATAAATATGCGACTTCTGCATAATTTAAGAAGTCAACGCATAATTTTTGCATCTAAATTAAATCGCATTATTTCCCCATTTTATTCTTGTCACCAATTTTGTTTTGAATCTAAACTGGGAACACTACATTACTACTAAACTATCACTGTCGCCATCTAGTAGTAAAAATAATAATTGCCGCTTTTAGTTTCAAGGAAAAAACTGCAGGAAACAAGCTGTATATTGTTTATAACGAGTTTTCCAAGTTAACAAAAAATGAAAAATCGTAAAATTGTTGTTAAATTTTTTTTTCTCATATACTTTGGTATAGCTGTGGGTAAGATTTTTTAACGCAATTTGTTTATAAATTGTTTATAAACAAATATTTACTTTATTGTTTTTCAAAAAAAAAAAATTACCATTCTATTGTTTAGGGTCAGTGATAAGTTTTAAAAAAAATTTTAAGAAATAATTTTGTCTTTAAAAATCATTATTGATGGCTCATAATACAACTAAAAACATTTTTTTTTTCATTAATAATTTCATGGTTTATTTAGTTCACAATTTGTTATAAACAGTATTTGAGTATCACAATCCTACTAAAAATACACAAACAACCTTATGCAACAAAGTGAGAAATTTTTTTTCTGTATTTTTTATTGATTTTCAAAAAAAATAGAAAAAATTTTTTTTCGCCACATTGTTGCAAATGGTTGTTTTTATAATTTTTAGTAGTATTAGAAAAACTTATTGTGACAGTCGAACATTGTTTATAACAAATTGTTAACTAAATAAACAATGAAATTATTAATGAAAAAAATTTTTTTTATGTAATTGTATTATGAGGCATAAATATGGATTCTTAACTAATTATTTAAATAATGCAAATATAAAAAAACGATTATAAACAATAAGAAAATTTTTTTAAGAAATTTTTTTTTTAAATCATCATTGGCCCTAACCAATAGAATGGTAAAAAAATAAAAAAAAAATATAAATCATTTGTTGATGAACAATTTGTAAACAAATATTGTTAAAAAATTTTACTCACAATAATTTAATCAATATTTCTAATATAAAAACAGCTGCACCATAGTATCCATAGTATATGAGAAGAAAAAAAATTTAACAACAATTTTACGACTTAGAAAACTCGTTATAAACAATATAAATAAATTTTAAATAATTGTATAGAGTCATCTTATTAAGTAAAGTCATAGAGAATACTCCAAGAGGCGAAAAATTTTTATGGTGTTTATTTAAACAATTACCGACCTTTCAATGAAGACGGAAGTGTGAAAAAAATGGTTAATTAAAAATAAAATAGCTTTTTGAAAAATGTATTTAAATTTTTTTTTCCATCGGGACTTTCTTTCTTCAAGTGTTGAAATGACACCATATTTTTTTCAAATTTTTAAATCGATATTTAGTGCTTTAAAAAATTATTTTAGATGCGGTAGTCACTAAAGAGGCGGCGTACTCATGCCGAAACGGTCGCGCGGAACCCTATTTTCAGCAACAAATTAAAATTATAAATATTAGAGCTAGAGATTCGGGAGTTGTGTTAATACTAATTACAATTTTTATTTACAGGAAAAAAAACGACATGACACATTTCTCAGAATTGCAATCAGCGTCGAATGAGCCATCGCCTACCCTTCTAAATATTTTTCGCAGAAAACTCACTTTTCGATTAGACTATGAAGAATTCGTTTCTTAGATTTCAAAATCTATTAAATTAATTTTTAGGTTACTTTTAGAATATGCATTAGTGCATAAATACCACTAAACAATACATAACCTCAAACTATTTGAAATAAATATATCTGATAAAGAATTACTTACCTATCTGTTTTATTTGATTAGGTCGAAAATTCACTTGAAATGATAGAAATTTAAAAAAAAAGTGCTGATTTGCTGTCGAATTTTTTACAATATTAAAAAAAACTCTTATGACAGACGCAATGATAGTTGCGTATAATTAATTGGAAAGATTTCCTAAGATCGCCTACCTCTGATGTCATGTTTAGCCTTCAATTGTTTTTATTATCCACTACTAGACCATAATGAAAAATTATACCATTAGGAGAAAAATTTATCTTCTGGATTCGAATACAGCATCTGCTAATACTAGTAGTGAAAAAAATAATTTTATGTAACATAATATTTGGAGGCCTTGAAATTTAAGTTAAAAATATATATGATTTTAAACAACCACTAGATTATTTAGATATAATAATTTTAAATTTATTTCGGAAATTTTACAAAAATAGTAAAGCGTAAAATTGACCCTGGATTATATGAGAACAAATTACAAATTAAAAATGAGTTAGATCTATTCATTATAGAGTAATTTTCACCAATTGAAACAGGAAAGAATTATTAAATTATTTTGTATGTTATTTAATTAACTAAAAGATATGTTTGCTCGCTTATGACTAATTTGTTTATTTAAATGTGATATATTTTTATATAAATTAGGATTTTCTAGAGGTAAATGTCAGTTCTTGCAAAAGATTCATATTAAAATGGGAAAATTTTTTACTGTTTTTGTATTTGCTTTTCTAGCAGTAGCCGTAAGTATTTTATTTAATTTTTTATAAATTAAAATTTGTACTTATTTTCTGTATCAATATTAATTTAAACATTTAAAAAAGTTATGGTATCATCTAAATACTTGAAGGAAAAAATCAGATATTTAATGTTGAAAGTTTCAAACTTTGACATTTTTTTATTTTTGGCAGGTGACAGTTGGAGAAATCATTTTGACTGTTCTAAATAGAGTTTTTTAAGTGCTTTCACATGACATATTGCGAGTTAAATTCCGTGACATATTGCGTCTGTCATTTTTTGACAATGACACTTCAGTTTGACTGATGTCGGACAAAAACTAATAACGAAAACCGATATACCAAATTTCAGCTTAATCGGATTAAGCGTGTGACTTATATTCTGGAAGAATTACACACATACACAGTCACACAGACAGACTTCCATCTGGATATGGTCGTAATCGTCTCAGTGGACCTCAAAATGGATATTTCCGTTTTTAACCCGAAAATTTTTTTCAGCTCATTCACAATACTTACTTTTCTCGTTAGATGGTGGGTCGGGAAAGTAAAAAGCGTAAGAAAAAATTGTTTTACTGATTTTACATAAATTTTTTTAGAGTTTTATTTTCAGTGCGATATTAAAATTATTAATAATTAATCTAGAGTTCCAGGACTTTTTTATTGTAAATTTACTCTTTTTCACAATTTTTTTTCAATTGGTTTATAATTTTCAGGAAGGTTGCAAAAAACTAGACGTATCTTTTTTGAAATATTAACTTTTGTAATTGTTTAAATTTTCTAGAGGCCATCTCGAATCAAGTGAGTCCTCGCTCATATTTTTTGCCGAATTACAATTAAACACGTTTTTTTAAGCCTATAGTCGCCGTATTTAAGATTTTCGAGTTTTCTACATATAACACCAACAGTAAAATCTACAAAGTCATTATATAAATTAAACCATGAACTGTTTGCCTATAAATTACATTTTAAACTTTTTTTTTGCTTCAATTCATTCTGCTCTTATTTTTTCTTTGTTATAGGTGTACCTGTAGTTAAGCCACATTATTTTGGTCTTAAATCTTTTTAATGTAACTTTTTAGTTCACTCTACTACTTCCATCTCCTTTATTTCTATCTATAATTCAAGAAAATATGTAGCTGACTTCAGTTTAATCCCAAAATCCAATTTTTAAATTTACTAAGAACTCTTTTTTCAACTGTTCACAGCTCTAATAAGTAGATTAGATTAAATCAGAAAAGAAGGGACTGCTGGTACCAATACTTCTTCTAGCGCAACCTTTTCAGATCTATTGTGGTTGTCCTCTCGATTAGAGAAACTTATCTAGATTTATCCTAGTTATTAGACTCCATAATCTAGTAAGTAGTTCCCCTGTGTAGTACTCCGCTTTAGGATTTTCTTTGCCATATAGAAGAAATCTTATCCTACATAGTCCTTTTTTTTCTCCTCTTCCGTACAAAACCTGTAAATGGCTTCCTCTGCCAGACCCATTGTATTCATTTGTTTGTTGAGCCTACAGTGCCCTATAAGAAGGCCTACTATTATTCAAGTAGTTCTTTTGTTCTGACTTAGCATCCATCGATTGCTGGATGTCCTGACTATTATCTTTGCAATGTCACAGAACGGTACCGGTCCAATTAGTTATTGTGTTGAACCTTTTCGTGCCAGTTTATCTGCTTCTTCATTGTCCGGGGCCCCTAATATCCCGATATCCAGCTCATTGTAAGACTGTTTTGACTACCAAGCTCTGTTAGGGCCTCCAAGCAGTCCCTTTCAAGTTTTGATCCAACTTGCATGGAGCAGAATGCTTTTATTGCTGCTTGGCTGTCTGGGTATATGGCTATGGCTTTTGATACAACTTAAATATCTCTTTTTGGTACAGTATTGTATAGCAATTAAATCTACCCGAAACACTGTTCCATGGTTGCCAAGATTCAGTGAGAATTTTGTCCTTGTGTAAGCATTGTAAATACCCGCTCCATCATAGTAGACCATTTCTGCTTGGATGGGATTTCCCTCCTTCCACACACTTCGATCTGGTAAATGTACTTTGAAAAGATTTTTAAAGCATTATTCAGGAAATTTTTATAATCAGCACCCTTCTGACTAATTTATGGGCTCTATAATTTTATTAGTGGTATGTTTAGTAAGACCTCTAATGTTGTCGTTAGAGTCGTCCTGATTGCTCCTATGATACACATTTATGCTTGCTGAGCACTTGGTTAGCTCTGCCTGTTGTAATTTTTTGCCACCTTACCACCGAACTGTAGGATAACATGGGTCTTATTATCCTAGTGTACATCCATGCCATCATCTTTGGTTGTAGCCCCCAGTTATTGTCACACATTCTCCTATTTATATTAAGACATACGATTGCTTTTTTGGGCTAATTTTTGAAGATGTAAGCCTATGGTCAAAGATAGCTCCTAGGTATTTTACCTCTTTCCTTTTCTTTGTAAAGTTCACAACTGTGGTTTTGTGAGGGTTCACTTGTAGTTCTTCCCTTTTACACCATTTGTCAACAATATCTAGAGCGTCTTGTAAACGTTCTGATATGATCTTAGTGGATTTTGTTCTGACTCCGATTGCTATATCATCAGCGTATTCCTAAGCAATTAATACCTTTAGATGGTATCCTTAGCAATAAGTCATCAACTAGAATTGCCCATAATAGTCGTGATAGGACTCCTTGCGGACAACCCCTTCCTGCTCTGGCTATGATTTTAACGTCATCTAGAATAGATATTATTCGCCCATTTTTTAGTTTAATCTTGACCCTCTGGCATAGAGCGGCTGGTACTCCATGTCTTGATAAGGCATCAGTCATGGAGCTTGATAGAGTATTGTTAAAGGCTCTTTCGATGTAAATGAATGTAGCTATTGCCATACCCTTGTTTTCTATAGATTTTAATAGTAGCCTATTAAGATCATTCGGGGCTAGTTCTGTTGACTTTCCTGGTGGGTAGGCATATTGACGTGCATTGAGATGGTTCTCCTTTAGTATCTCGTCTTTTAATAGTTCCAGTGTTTTTACTAAGAAAGCTGACAGACTGATTGGTCTGAAGGCTTTAGGTGTCATATCACATGTTTTCCCTATCTTGGATATATATGTGACTTTTACCATCTACCAAGCCATAAATATGCGACACAGGTGTGGAATTAATATTTCCTGTCCCTTTTGAAATAGTATTGGGCGTATATCGTCTACTCCAGGAGATTTAAAGGCTTGAAATATGTTGGAGGGGGTTGTTATAATTTTTTTCATTATTTTCCCATAATCTAATATTTAACGATGTGACACGTCATACATTTTAATAATTTTTCCTTTAACACGGGGTAGTCGGGGGTTGAAAGTGGTACCTCTCGATTAGGGATTTTTTTAATTATTTTTCTCGTACTCTTCGTGGCATTAGCTATCCATTTTGAGCTAATTTTGCTAATTTTGACATTAGATTTTCTTATGGAGATTTACATGTAAAAATGAGGGTTTTGATTGTAGAACTGTCATAGATATAGAATGACATTGCGCATGCGCAGGTTGCATTAATTTTACCCCCTCTACATTTTTAGCCAATTTTGCTATTTTTGACCTTAGATTTTCTTATGGAGATTTACATGTAAAAATGATGGTTTTGATTATAGAACTATCATAGCTATCCAATGACGTAGCACATGCGCATATTGCTTGAATTTTACCCCCTCCACATTTTGAGCCAATTTTGCTAATTTTGACCTGAGATCTTCTTATGGAGATTTACATGTAAAAATGAGGGTTTTGGTTGTAGAACTGTCATAGCTCCTTTACTGTAGCCCATCTAATTTTGTGTAGCTAGAATGAAACTCGAAGTAATGAAAGCGTCGTCTACATAAAGTGCCAAAAGAAATACATTTTATTCTTAAAAATTGTATAACTCTCCATAGCAGTTCAACAATTGAGTAAACTTTTAATTAATCCATATTTTTCATATTTTTTATCATGTTACTAGTTTCCAAATATTTGATATGACAAGTGATCGTATCAAATTTATTCCGTCTTGTTTTTTATTCTCTTCTTCTTTTTCTTCAGTTTCTTATCTTCTCTTGAGATAACTCATTTCTTGTGTACTTTTACATTCTTTGTTAACTTCCTCCTTTACTTCTTTCATACAATTTTTCTTTTTTTGTACAATTGCAACTTTCTCATCTTACAATTTTTCTACATATGCTACTTTTTCTTTTCGATTCTTCTGTTATTTAGATCATTTTAATTTTATTTTGTTTTAGTTTTTGATTTCCAGTAACATGCATTTCTTTCTGGATATTATCTATCTTCATTTCAATATTTTGCATTTTATTTTATATTGCTTTTTTACATTTTCTTTTATTTTTGGTAATTTTTTAACTTTTATAATTTATAATTAAATATTGTTTTAGATTCCCACAACGCAGGCTATTGATAGACCAGAAGAAACTGACGAATGTATCAAAAAATCTGGAGCCGTGGAGGCAGATATTTTCGCCCGTCCACGCAAAAACACCGAAGAAGTTAATTGTTTCTGGAAATGTGTACTAGAAAAGAGAGAAGTTATCGGAGCTAACGGAGTTTTCCATGCGGATATTTTCGAGAAAGGTTTTCCAAAACTAGTTGCCCAAATTACTGAACAACAAACGGCAGATATAAAAAAATGTTTGAATGTTGTATCAAAAATTGCTGTTTGTGCAGATATAATGCAAATTAGAAAATGCATTGAAACTGTATTAAAAGCTTAAGAATATTTTGAATAATATTAACAAGAATTTGGATATGAATATATTGCAATAAAAATTGTATTACATTTTATAACATTTTTATTTCGCTTTAATAAAAATTTACAATTGTGGAATTTTTTTCACAAAAATTAAATTCTTTTATTTTATTAAAAATAGAAAAAAGCATGGATTCTCCCCTCCACTCTTTTAATGCATTCATAAAATATTCTAAAGATAACATATTTATTTTTTCGATATTTGTTAAAATTTAAATAAACAACTACAACAATAAACGTCGAAACTAAAAAAAATGATTGAATAGTCCAGTGATAGAACAAAATATATTAATGAATGTCGCAATAAATTAATTTTCAAAAAAAAAACATTTTCTAAAGAAATGTATACTGAAGTTCAAATTCTGTGGGAAATAATAATAATACAAATGAATGAAAAATATGGAAGTTTAAAAGCTCAGTGACAAAAGTTTTAAAATATCTATTGTGTTTTCTCTTCAATCAAAACAGAGAGGCAGATCGATATACATTTGAATTAAAAACGAGTATGATCAAACTAAAAGGGAAAAGTCGACGTTTCTTGATGAGTGGATGACAAACAATCACCGAAAAACCACAGAACGAATGTCAGAACAATGACGTCTGAAAATCAAAAGGGTGCTTTTTCATATACGTATATAAAAAAGTTTGTATTTTAATTACCAAAATATTTTTAAGTGCTTCTTGGAAAAAATAAACCGTTTGACAGATTTTGTAGAAAAATTATTCACATAATAAATAAATGTCTATTTTCCAATTTATTATGAATTAATATAAAATGAGATCGTTTCCTTATTTATAAAAATTGTTGTACGGCTTTGGCTTCGTTGAAACGAATGGTTAGTGTAATATAATTTCTGCAAGTACCAGTTTATGCAAAGGTTAATAAGAAGTTTCAGACTTTTTACCTTTAAGCATCTTTTGTCATTGAAATTTTGATAAAAATCTGCTCCAGCAATTTGTGGTTTTATTTCATTTATTTGTGAGTGGATTAGGTACAAAATTGTTGCTTCCAGTTCAGCAGACAACAATTTTAAAAATTATACATTGCGTTGAAGAAATTGAATTTTAGAATTTTTTCCACTTAAATATTAGAGTAAATTAAAATAATTAAAAAAAGTCATTTTTTATTTGTACAGAATGGGGAGTTCAACAAAAATATAACCTCACGTTTTTTCCTTATTAACAGTTAGAATTTATCAAATAAAACCAAACCATTGAGTTTAATTATCTACCATAATTAGAGCTAGATTTTTGAATAAATTAATTTAAAAATTCAAATTTCTAATTATTACAATCGTGACGTCACTTATGTGCAAAGAAGTTACCGTCAAGCCATTAACTACAAATGTGTAAAGAAGAGAATACGAATGAATAACAGCTGTTAAATCTCACTTATACAGGCAAAGATGGAGAAAACTATTATATGATACTTGGATAAAGATGAAAACTTGTACCTGTCCACTGTGAATTCGCATTCAAAATCAAGAGAGATAAATAGATATTAGATTCCGCTTTTAGATAAAGAAAACGACTATTTTCACGAGATCAGGTAATAATTTGCTGTTTGGTACATAAGTGCTGGGCACAAGCGTTCCTGATTAAGTGAAAGGTAGCGTCCGCGTCTGCTTACTGCATATTTCACTGTCACTGTTGTAGTTTGTACTCTATAGAGCTGGTTGATGTTGATAATTTTCCGTATTTATTTGTATTTGTAAAGATACGTAAACAAAGTTAAAAGTAAACACAATTAAAAACATATTGACCAAACGACACTTTATATGCAAACGTCATCTATATTTGAAAGTGTCAATTTTATTTAGAGAAACTGGTCCATGTTAATATTATGTTGCAGCTATTGCACATAAGTGACGTAGATGCACTACAAATTGCATAGATGCAGTAATTTTTAAATATCAATTTTTTCATGTTAAATTAAAGAAAAAAACGGAAAAAACGATTTTTTCATTAAAAGAAATTCATTTTTTTTTAAATAATGCAAAAAAGATGGACCAATATTTCAAGTTGATTTTTCGGTTAATAAGTATTTTATTTATTTTAGTTAATTTTGTTCCCTAAATGTGGAAAAAAGACGAATTCATTGGTTATTTTTTAATTAAAATTTCAGGTCCAGTTTCTGAGATATTTGGGGAAAACCGAAAATGAATTTTTTTTAATTTTATTTAATTAATACATAAATTTTGAGAGATAGGAAAAAACTTATAATGCAATTTTATTCAATGCTAAATACTCCGTAACATCGTTTATTAATTTTTTTAAAACAACGTTTGGCCTTTTAAGGGCTATCTTAAACTATTTTTTAATAAGGCCCTTTATTTTTATTTCATTGTTGAAATCCTTACTATTTTCTCTATTCAACTATGTAAAAAACTTAATTATTTTATTAGGTTTTGATTATAATTTCAAGAATTTTCTAAGTACAGTCCTGTTGCATTTTCAATTATGTAACTATAGGGATAATTTTCTTTTGTGTGTGTTTGTGATTTAATTGTATTCTTGTCTACGTACAAATTTCTTAAAAAAATCTAAAATTGCTTAAAAGTTGAAAATGTACAGGACAGTACTTAGAAAAATTCCTAAAATACGATTGAATAAAAATAAATTAGGTATTCTAAAAATGATTATTTCAAAAATAAAATAAAAAGTACAGGTCCGTATTAAGAAGATAGTTAAGGGTATCTTTTCAAAGACGAAACGCTTGTTAAAAAAATTGGATACGCTAAGTTTAGTGATATTTGGCTTTCGATAAAAAAGATTTATTACTCATATTTTTTTCCGATTTAACCAAATTTGTATCTATGTTCAATTAAATTATCGTTACCCTGTATACAGGATGTCTTAAAATGGAATTGCTATATCAGAAATCGTAAGAGATACAGAGGCGGTTAAATGGGAAAAAAGTTAATTAGTTTGGAGAGCATTATTCTATTGGCCGAAAAAAATCTACAGAGCCTTTAGCCTTTTGCAAGTTATACAGGGGAAACTAAAAATGCCACTTTTGGTTTTTTACGCCTATAATTTTTATTTAAAAAAATATCAATACGGACCTATTTTTTATTACAAAAATTGATAGACCGTTAAAATTCAAATTCACTTGTCACTTTAACGGCGTTTTATCGGAATTAAGTAACATCATCAGTTACAATAATTTTTAATTACGCTCCTGTCGTAGTTCTTTTGTAAATACGTTTTAATTTCGTAATAAAACAAATATACCATTACTTAAAAAATTGCACTGCATTATCAGTGAAACAAAAAAAATATCAAAACAGTAAAAATTAAACAAGCCGAAAAATAATGGACCTGCGTCGTGATTAAAAAATATTGATAGAGAATTTAAAGACAAATTCAGTGATGTACCATACATTATATTTTCTACGACGTTTAGTATGACAAATAATCATAATTATCGATATCTATTAATACGGACTTGGATCTTATCTTAGGCAAAAAGGTGTAAATAATTAGAATACCGAATAATTTAATTTAGGAAATAGCTACAAAGATTCAACCAATTTTAAAGTATTACTAGGTACATAACCATTAAAATTTAATTATACTTAAATTAGATTTGCAACTTTTGCCTTTAAATTCTCAATCAATTTTTTTTAATTACGGAGCAGGTCGATTATTTTCCGCTTAAATTAAAACAAATTTACAAAGAAATTACGACAGGACCGTAATTAAAAATTATTGTTACTGATCTTGTTAATTATTTTAGGTAAAACGTCGTTAAAATGACAAGTGAGATATATCACTGAATTTTAATTTTAACGGTTAATCAATTTTTTTAATAAAAAAGACAGGTCCGTATTAAAAAAAAATAACTTCATGGTGGCCATTAAGACACAAAACATCTGATCAAAGATTTAATAGTATAATTTTGTAACAAATTTGAGATACAATAACTGTTTCAAATTTTTTTATGTAAAAATTATATGCACAAAAAAATCAAAAATAGCATTTTTAGTTTTCGGCGAGTAGATTTTTTTAGGCCAATATTTAACTTTTTTCCCATTTAACCGCCTCTGTATCCCTGGCGATTTCTTACATAGCGATGGGGTCCCTTCCAATTTTATACATACTGTATATATTTTTTAGTACTGTAAATTAAAGTTAACGTGTTAATATTCACAATGAAGCCTGGCTAAAAAAATAATTTAATATTCTTAAGCAACACAAAGAGAAATTAAAGCTTTTCTCTTTTCCTGGCTCTCTACTAATATTCTGATAAGATAGGATCCTGCTATTCGAAGTGGCGTATTGAGTTACCTCCCAAGCATAATTATAATCTTGCTAAAGGCATTCAAAAAGGTATTTTCGTGCCTAAAGACTAGCACTTGAGCACGTTTATGCGTTTGAGGCATATTGTGTTACTGAATCAAATATAATAGCCCGAAAGACTACACTGTATTTGCATATTTTTTTACCCTATAATGTTATACGGTTTAGCTTCACACCAAAAATACATTTGATAAATAAACCAATAAATAATTTAGATTTTTAATTTTAGACATACGAAAAAAATTTATATTATTTGGCTTTGTATAATATTTTAAAGGAAATTTTATATTTATAATTGAGGAAATATTTTATCACTTCAAAAAATGTTACCTGGTTCGTTATACATGGTGGCCAGAGATGAAACCGACAAAACTTAGGGGGTTATAGGGACTGCCAATATGATTGCAAAAAGCCATATACAAATGTCCATAACCGCTTCGTTACTGATATACAGTGTGATTTGTGAATTTAGACAAAAATTCAATCCGCCATATTAAATACAGGGATAACCAGATTAGATTTTAATTTGGTACATGAATTAAACTAAATGGCCTTAATAAGTAGCCCTTTGAACGAAACCAATATCAGGACCGGAATATTCTTTTTGTTCCATCTTAAGTTCTTGTAAGAATAACTCACCCTGTATAATGATTATCAAAAATCTGAACTCAGATTCGAAATCTACGGAAAAAATCCTACAGGATCTTGTTAAAAAAGTTTCTGGCACCATTTCAGTTATTCCGTAATAAATTATGATGTTAAATGTTTTCACTCTAGAAATTAATTTTCGTATAAAGTACCATCAAAAATGGGTTAATATAATAAAAAATTACGAAACCAATACATACATATTGTTATTTTCTTTAATTAGTTCGTAGTAAAATTTTATAAAATACTCTCATAACCCAAAAAAAGTGAAGAATAAATACGTATCAGAAGCTTACAATTTTTATCTTGTGATTACAAAAAATTATTGTTCGTTGTGTTGTACTTTCATAAATTCAAAATTAGTAAGCAAATATAATTTATAAAAATTCAGTACAGTCCTTTTTGAACAAATTCCTATCCGCTTTTTTTAGCAGATTTTGAATCTGCGATCAGAATATTGATAATTATTATACTAGAACAGTTATTCTTACAAGAAATGACTCATTCCGGTCCTGATACGAATTTATTTTTTCGTCTTTTCTTGGGTTATGAAAGTATTTTATAAAATTTTACTACGAACTAATTCAAGAAAATAACAATATTTATGTCTTGGTTTTGTAATTTTTTATTATAATAACCCATTTTTGATGGTATTTTATCCAAAAATTAATTTCTCGAATGAAAAAATTGCAAATAATATTTTATTACGGAATAACTGAAATGGTGCCAGAAACTTTTTTAACCGGTTCCTGTACGATTTTTTTCGTAGATTTCGAATCTGAGCTCAGATTTTTGATAATCATTATACAGGGTGAGTTATTCTTACAAGAACTTAAGATGGAAGAAAAAGAATATTCCGGTCCTGATATTGGATTCGTTCAAAGAGCTATTTATTAAGGCAATTTAGTTTAATTCATGTACCAAATTAAAATCTAATCTGGTTATCCCTGTATTTAATATGGCGGATTGAATTTTTTGTCTAAATTCACAAATCACACTGTATATCAGTAACGAAGCGGTTTTGGACATTTGTATATGACTTTTTGAAATCATATTGGCAGTCTCTATAACCCCCTAAGTTTTGTCGGTTTCATCTCTGGACACCCTGTATAAACTATAGATCATTAGGTATGAGAAAATGTTAAAAAAATATTGAATTGACCTTATAAAATAGTCAATACTTTATAACTTCTAAGAAATGTTACAGGGTTCATTACTATCGGTTCAGAAAATGGTAAAAAAATATTGGATTGACCTCATATATAGACTTTAAAAGGTTTCTTTTATTAAATACATAAAATTCTTAAAATCTAAAATAAATACTTTTTAGGATAATCGTTTAAAAAGTGCAACATTATTGAAATTTTTCCAAATGGATCTAGAAGGATCCTTTTTATAGAAACTGTAGTTTACTGTTTTTGTCATAAATGATTAAATCAAAAAAAAAAATGAATTGGCCTTGTAAAAGTACAAAAAATTTAGGTTTTAAAATTGTGCAAAATAATCAATATTTTATTAATTTGAAAAATATTAAATTACATTAAATTATAGTTCATGTGTAAAATTGTAGATATTTTTACAAAATGAACTTGAACGATTCTATAAATTATAAAGGGTTCTTTTCATAAACTGTAGTTCAATTTTTTGTAATAAAAAAAAACAATAAATTGGTTTGCAAAAATACAATTTTACATTTTGAGATTTTTCAATTTGCAAATTATATATGGATCGTTTAATAAATTATAATTCATTATTTTTTAACAGTAAATCTGAATTTATTATGCTAGAACATTTCTCGATGAGTTTTTACCAAGCAATACCGTTTCATAATTCAGACCATCAATAATACATGATATTTGAATTATAAAATAATAATTCTTTGCACACTTATATAGGTAACCAGTAAGTGATTGGAATAAGTTAATATACAGGGTGTTCTATAATATATTTTTGTTAGTATCGAATTCTAAATTGACCTTTCTACACAGGAAAAATGTTGAAAATTGATCATTTTCAATTCGTGGATTTTTATTTTGTTCCATTTTTAAAGTTTTATAAAAAAAATTGTAGGAAGTTCTGAGATTTCCTGAGTTTTTATTTCTGGAAAAAGTTTGATACAAAAATTGCAGGAAATTTAATGCTCTAAAACTTTGCACTAAAACAATTTGCACTAAAGTATATTGTTTGTCACTAGTATATTATTTGTCAGTAAAATTTAAAAAAAGCAAAAAATCGTACATGTATATTGAACCAATGACTGTCTTGAGGACCTTCTACTGTAAAAACTTAAACCAAAAATTAATGGTCCTATTCGAAGCATACACCGACCCTTCATACCAAATTTCAGCTTGATTGGTTATAAACGGTTCGGCAGTTATAGTGGAAGATTACACTACACAGATATACAGACAGACCTTACTCTGGAAAGGGTTTAAATCTTCTTGGAGGACCCCAAAATTGATATTTCCAAAGAATTTTTTTTTGCTCGTTCACTATACTTTCCCTTTGAAGTAAAAAATTGTAGTTAAAAGTAGGGTAGAAATTTTTGAAATTTTTGCTTGAAAATACATAGATATATATTTTAAAGGTCTAAAGTTACCTTTACTCAATCCAGTAGTGATATTTTTAGTAATTTCTGAACCGGTAATATTATTTTATTATTTTAAAGCTGATCATAGCTAGAATAATAAATTTTTTGTCTCGACTTAGCTCTGAGTGGAGGGATAAAAATAAATAACATCACAAACTATTGTTACTATTTATAGACAAAATTTGTTTTTTAAGGAATTTTTTTCTGAGAGGAATTGAGCGCAAAAAGGTTGTGTTACTGACAGTCTCATACAAAAATATTATACAGACAAGTTTAAGTATGAAAAAGTACAATCTGGGGCAGAATTTTCGCTTGGACTTTAGGAATAGGGAACTTGCATGATTTTTTTTATTTTATTTTATTTATAAAAAATGTTTAAAATACTACTCTGCATGGCGGGAAAAAGTATAGATTTAAATGGATTGACGTCATTTTACGCTAGAGTCTGTAACCATTTAACAAATAATCCATCAGCATGTTAAAACCAACGTTCGGTAAATTTTGCGAACAAGCTTTTGGATATCCAGTGATGCATCTTTGTTCAGGAATTTTATTTTTTATAAATTATTTTAGTGACAGATAAAAATAACAACACTTGTAGTCATAAGTTGATGCGGAAAAATATAAATCTCGTTAGACTGCGTAAAATGACGTCATAGCCAATGACAGGAGTTGTGACGGATTTAAAAGTTATCCAATTTAGAACGTTTGTTAAATAATTAATAAATTAAAAATAATACCTTTTTTAACCTGTTCTATCGTCCTATACCACTTTTAGAACATTTTTAACCGAATTCCATAAAACAAAAATGATTGATGTAATTTCATATTATAAAATAAATATATTTTTGAATACTAAATTGTTGAATGTATTGGTAGATTGCATTTATTTTGGGTAGATTTATTCAAAATTTGAAGCATTAAAACGATGAAAATTTTTCTTTGTTGGCATCTTCCAAAATTGATTGAAAATCTTTAAAGAAAAATATGGATGAAAAATATGAAGGCAACACTCTGTATAAAAATTCTTAGGTGACTTTTATGGTTAAGCAGTAGACGATCGGAATTAATAAATATATGAAAATGATAAAAAAGCAACGCGCATAAATATATCCGTTTTGTAAACACATTGTGGAATAAGAATGAATATTCATATTATTCACAGCGACCACCTTTTACGTTCAATGCAGATGGCATGTCCACTTGTCACATAATCGTATGAATATAATATGCCAGTATTATTAATAGTTCAGTACAGTTTCATGACGAGAATAGGAATTCGGAATTTGCATACTGCAGGCGGTCGATATAATGCGTTTAACGCTTGCTGTTTTGCTCGAGAACTGGCACCGGAAGTGTCGTGTAAGGACGAAGTTTTTCATCCATAAATCCTCTTTACACATTTTCAAAAAACACTCATATCTGATTGCTGCAGATATCGACTTCTCGTACATCTTAAAAATGTATCACAACTGACAGCGTAAGTGCACTAACATAAATCAACGATAAAGAAATAATTATTACCATCGCAAGTACGGTTCGAGTATTTTTATTTTTTTGATCAAAACGATTAAACAAGTTTATTTGAAAAAGTTATTGTTGGTTACTAATTAATGAAACACTAACAAAAAGAATACAATTTACAATACACAATTGTATATATTTTTTTATGTACAGAATGATTATAAAATTGGTTTTTTTTGTTTATTAAGACACTCTTTATATTATTACTTAATTGAATTTTATTGAGTTATCTGATATATTATAGGAAATAATGAAAGTTCATTACAAAAAATATAACAAAATTGAATTGCATAACGAAATATAATATATGTGTACGCGTAATGTATGGAAACATGAAAATATCTTTGACACCCCGTAAGATACAATAACAAAATTTTGGTTATCTATATTAGATAGACCAGGGATTTTAAATTTTTAATATTTTTTTCTTTAGGTAGCAACTGTTTTCTGTTTATACTCCAATATTTTACAAATAAAAATGTTTTTCTTAATTTCTTAAAATTAATGGTCAATATTGGCCATTAACAGTTTGTATGCTGCATCGGCAATAAAAAACTGTAACAGAAAATTGTAAAATATACGGATTGTTCCATTTAAAAATAAACATATTGTTCGTATACAGGGTGGACCGGATTTAATTTGCGTATACAGAGTTCTCGTAAACCGCAATTGAGGCAATATTGGTTAAAAGGGGAAAAAGATGTGTATTTTCAAGACGATTTATTAATTTTTTTCAAAATTGAAATATCAGGTCCGATTTCAGAGATATATGGGATAAACCGAAATCGACTATTTTGGTTTTGTTTAATAAACATCTTAATTTTTAAAGAAAAAAACTTTATAAGGTTTTTTTATTGAAGGTCAAATACGCTTAATATAGCCTATTTAGTTTTTTAAAACTGCGTTTCGTCTTTGAAGGGCCACCCTCAACTTTTTTTTAAATACAGATCCAGATTTTTTGTTTATCCAACCATGTGAAATATTTAATTTTTTAATTGGGTTTGGACAATGAACTGTACTTTAATATTTTTTAGTACGGTCCTGTTTCTGTTCCATTTTCACTGAAAATATTTATAAATCATTTTAAATAAAATTATTAAAAATTGAGTCTATTTTGAGCTTAATTTCTATTAAATATTTGAATTTAAATTTTCTTAAATAACTACTATCAAAAATAATAGTGATTTATGTACCATAAAGATCTGTTAATTTCCGCGGTGCATACAAACTTTTATGTCATACTAGTTCGTTATTGTTTCATTCAAGATATAAATATTTAAAAAAATCTGTTTTTTGTCTTTATAGCCGCGAGGGCCATAAAGTGCATTTTGCGGGCCTTAAAATGAACAGGACCGTACTTTGAAAAATTCTTTAAGTTTAGTTCTTTGTCAAAAACTAATAAAAAAATGAAGATTGCAAAGATGAAATAAAAAGTGGAAGTAGAGGTATTTAAAAAAATATTTGAGGATGGGACTTCAAAGACGAAACGGTGTTTTAAAAAATTGGATACGATATAGGAAGCCATATTTGGCGTTCATATAGAAAAGTTTTATGAAGTTTTTTTCATCTTTAAAAATTAAAGTGGTAATTAATTGAAACGAAAATCGTCAAGTGTTTTTTAATATCTCGGAAACCGGACCTGATATTTTAATTTTGAAAAAAATCTGTTAATTTGTCTTGACAATATACATTTTATTCTCCATTTAACCGATATTGGATCTATTTCGGTTTACGAGATCTTTGTATACGCAAATTAAATTCGGTCCACCCTGTATCTCAGAAACTGTACAGTTGGAAATGTCGAAAATATAAAATTTAAAATCGTTGGTCTATCAATTATACATAACCAATAAATTTTGTTATTGTATTTTACGGTGTCAAAGATATCTTCATGTTTCCATACTTTACGAGCACACTATAAACGTTTGTTTGCTTGTTTGATTGTTTGTTTGTTTGCTTTGTTTGTTTGTTTATTTGTTTGTCTTTTATACGCTGCCATATCGTTCATCTGATTGCGATTAAACTTTGTCAACTTATTGCTTGCACTTGCGCGAAGGACAGGCATAAATGGAATGGCCGAGGATGAATTTAACGCTGATGAAATTTGCGGCAATTTAAGAGGTTGTTCTGAGTACTACCGGGAAGGTTTCTGATCATCAAAAAAATTGATTGGCCGAAGTGAAACTGAGGTCATTGAAAACTACCGAACAGCAAAAACATGGCGTTACAATCATCCATGATGCTTCTCACATAGACAACTGTGCCATTATCCGCGTGGTAATGAAGTCTACCCAACGAGCCGAAGGCGAGTGTCGTAAACTTTACGCAGTTTACAGTACAAGCCGTAGGCGAGTGTCGTAAATCATCCGTACTTCTCACATGGACAAAGGATATGCGATAATGCGTTTTAAATAGAAGATTTATTATTACACTTAAAAATGTTTTAAAATGAACAATGCTTTTTAAATGGGGTTTTCATTATAACACTCTTTTTTAAAATAGTTGTTTGCTAGTTCCCTTTGACTATAGTCATTTGTTTACTTTTACTGTCATTTAGTTTGACTCAGTCATTTTAATTATTTGTTTATTAAATTAAATAGGTTGTGTTGTTCGTAGACACGATCAATAATGCCAGATTAGGTTATCTATAAAAGAAGGGAAAAACATGAAACGAATGGATTAATTAAGCTAGTTAGTTGGTGAAAAACATTAAAAAAGAAAGGAAAAGCACGTAATGAAGGAGATAATGAAGCTAGTTGGTCTTCGTCACGCCATTGTTTATCCAATCTTGTGTATAAAGAATATTGTAGCGTACTTTTCCATCTACAAACGCACTTGCTGAACATGTTTGCGTAAAAACATTATTTCACGCACTTGTATCAGAAAAAGGAATTATGCAACAAGTTTAAAAAGTCTATTACAGACTTGAAATTGTCCTATGGGTTGGACAATACGTCTAGTGCAATAAACAATTTTTCCATGAGTTCCATACAATATTTTTTCTACGTTAAACCGAAAAATGTTTTATTTAGATGTACTAAAGATGGTGCCGATTTGAATATTTATGTTGACGGAACGCTATAATAGAATGATAGATTAGTTAAACAAAGTTTTTGAAAGAAAGAATCACTTTTCCACTAAATATAGTTCATAAAATTTAATTTTTTGTATGAACGTAAAAAAAGAAAATATTGGTCTGTAACCAATTTATACAAAAAAAAAACAATCCGTAGTGGGAGAATCTAGAAAGTGGTGGAAAAAAAATAATAGAATTCTAATCAACACGTCTAATGAGTCAAACATCTGCAATTTAAAATAAAATATTTTTTGGCAATAGCCTATAAAAAAATCGCCAAATAGAAGTGGTCATCTTAGTATTAGCAACTATTCGGGGAATGCGTCTAAAGACTTACTCCGGGGGCACTATGGTCGCATAGGAAAAATAGGAGAAAATCCAAAAAAATTAAAAATTACTCAGCAGATTAGTAAATTCGGGAGCGAAATTTTATAATCTCGACGGAAATCGATAATTTGTTTGTTTTAACCAATATACTGGTAAAAAACATAATACATCGGTTATACAGATTTAAAGCAATTATACTTACAAACAATTATTGTTTTTAAAAACGAAATGGACATATATTAGAACGTCTCGAACACACACATAATACTAGACATAAAAATAACACATATCACTTACCTAAAAGGCCCAAAATGTCTAAACAGTATACGTGTAGACCTGCAACAAACGAAAATATATAAATATTTTAAATTTAGAATAAAAAAATGGATATTGTCGAATAAGAAAGAAATTTTTCAAAATATTTAAAAAAAAAAAGTAAATAAAGAATAAAACAACTCTCCCAATAAAATCCTTTAATATAAAGACATAAAGTCAAATGAGCGACATGTTTCGGTCTATCAGACCATCATCAGGCCTATAAGCAAAAAAAATAAATCGTGAAGAAACATGAGTGTGTGTATGTGTGTGTGAAGTTAGCCCCCATTTTTCGAATTTTCATATTTTGAAAGTTGTTCCAAATTGTTCTGGGGTGTTCAAAATTGTTCCAGAAAATTATTCCTTAAACCTAAATACAATGGCCGGAAAACTAAAAAAACCATTTTTAGAGCTAGCCCCCCATTAATTTTTTTTCTGTTGCACCACATTGTTCTAGTTATTCTGAACATTGTTCCAAATTTTTGTCTTAAAAAAAATATTTCAAGCCCAAAATCAATAAAAACCTCACGGTTCCAGCTACCTATTATTTTTTTTCGAAGTTTTTTTTGTTGCATGAAAATTTGGAACAATGTTAAGAATAACTTGAACAATCTAGCACAACAAAAAAAACTTCGAAAAAAAAATAATGGAGGCTGGACCCAAATGGCTGTTATTGATTTTGGGCTTGAAACAATTTTTTTAAGACATGAAAATTTGGAACAACTAGAACAATCTGTTGTAACAGAAAAAAATCGAAATAAAAATAATGGGGTGCTAGCTCTAAAAATGATTTTTTGAGTTTTCAGGCCTTTGTATTTAAGTTTAAGGAATAATGTTCTGGAACAATTTGGTACAAATCCAGAGCAATTTGGAACAACTTTCAAAATATTAAAATTCTAAAAATGGGGGGCTAACTTGACACACACAAGAAACATCAATAATGAAATTTAATTTCAATATTAATTTGTTTATTTGGTCAATTTTATTATATAGGTTGGTTCTTGTATTCTTCTTTCTATTACCGAAATTCCTTATGGCCTCTTATAAGATTTTGCCTTGCCTCTGTCTGATATGTAGCCTTCGTTTTTCTGAATGTCTCTTGATATGTTTTTTAATTTTCAAAATTTAAATTGTCATTCTTGATTATTTTTTACTTTATTAAAGTTGGCCATCGATATAATTTAGGTAACATCAATTTTTAAACAACCCCTTTGGAGTTATTTAATTAATTTTAAGCTTTCTTTGTTTTTTTATAAAAAAAATTTTTTGATGTAATTTAAGTTTTTCAGACCTTTTAAATCTATTGTTTATTTTGTCCACTCTTATTTGGATGTTTTGTGATTTGATATTATTGAATATTATGTTCTTGTTACTGTATAATTTTGGGCAATTTTCGGTGTTAACAAAAAATAAAAATAACTTTGCACAAACAACTCTGAAACTTACTTTAGTCTTCAAAATAATTGACCATGGTTAACACAATAGTTGTAATTTGTAATATTGTATGCTTTTAGAGTTTTCGAAGAAAAAACTCTTATAAGATAGTTTTGTCCGTCAGTCTGTTAGCCTGATTCAACTCGCAAATACGGTAAAAATATTATTGTTCTTTACTTGTTTAAATAAACCATCATGTACATGATGTTTCTATTTATCGTTTTAGAATTTTTTTTCCATAGTCCCCATTTTAAAAAATCGGCTGTGTCACCCCCTAACTTTCCCGGCTCGGCTGCAGAGAATAGGATTATTTTAATTACAAAATACTAAGCATTATATTAATTTAATCTTACTACATTTGATCATTGAAAACAGTGCGTGAAATATTATTCTGAAGTGGAATTTAACTTAATAAAAAACGTATACGAACTTTCTATGTAATAGTAAGGTAAATTTACTCTTTTATTATTATTTTAACTGATTTACTGTCAGTAGATAGAACGTCCTTTAACTTTAAAGACTTAATAAGTAAAGGCAATGACGTTTAGAATAAAACTTTACAAGTTGATTTTTTATACAATTGTCACAATCTAAACGTCATTGTCATTAGTTATAGAACCGTTAAAGTTAAATAACGTTCTATCTACTGAAAGTTTGTGTTATTAATTGTCTAAATAAAGCAGTAAAAATTGATCTATTTTTATTCTCAGCACTAATAATAATAATCGACAGCAATAACAATTAATTATTACAAAAAAATCACAATTCTAGAAATATGAAAAAGAGGATTCCGGCGTATAGAAATTTAAAAATAATGTTCTAAAATGTATATTTATCGTATACCTATGTAAAATATTAAAATTGGCCGCCACTGGAAAATTTTCCTCTTTCCCCTTGACTGCCGAAAATCTCTACTACTTTGGAGCAATGACAGTTGTCAGCATTCTTTTCATATTCCTTAAGACATTCCATTACTTTCAGTTTTAAAGGATATAGTGGGATTTTCTTGGTGTTTTTCAGATTATTTCTCAACAAGATTTGAAAAAAAAAATCCAAAGTTTCATTATTTTGGCCTTTTTTTTTGTATATTCATAATCATTTATTCAAAAACAGCACCACTTTTTGTTGTTTTCTTTATATAAAATTATAAATTAAAAGTAGTGTTCGAAAAATATAAAATTTATCAAAGCAAATTTAACCTTGGTTAAACAGAAAATAAAAGTTGCTACTAGTGTATTTTTTTTCATAAGAAAAGGAAGAGACTTCGGTGATAAATATTTTTTTATTCTTTACGATCTCTCCTTTTTCTCTGTACTAATATCACAAGAGAGAGAGAATAAATTGAAAATAATTCGACAGATTTTAGAAAACTTGTTGCCAGGCAATAGACACGAGAGCCCGAAGGGCTCGAGTGGCTAAAACCCGTCTGGATATACGGAATACAGCTCTGGGGATGTGACAGTATTACAAATATAACCAAAATAAAACGTTTCCAAAACAGAATACTGAGAAATATCGTGGCTGTCCCTTGTTGCTCTAAAAATAGAGACATTAAGACATTAAGATACACTCCATGGATATAACAAAATAGAAGCCATCCGACTGCTAGAACAGGATAACCAAGAAAGGTGACTAAAAAGAAGAAAACAACAAGACCTAGTACGTTAGTGAACAAACAACAAACTAAAAGGGTACAGCAGCCATTGAGCTATAATCCTTAAAATTGACACGTAGTAATTTAAGTTAGCTATAAGCTGTTTGTTAATCTTAAAGATCAGTTGCAGCGTTAGGTTGTCATACACTGGGAAACTTAGAAAAAATAATCTATTTTCTCCTATTTCTACCTGTTTCTACCTAGAATTTTCTCCTATTAATTCCTATTTTTTTCTATTTCTACCTATTTTTCCATCGAACGTGACATTGAAATGTATTGCACTGTGATCGATATTTTTCGTTCGTTTTGCTTGCTTGCTAGCTATTAATTTCAAAGTCTTTTTTCTGTTACCAGGGCTAATCTGGACGGGACCTACAGCTTATAGTGGGCTCCGAACCAAGATCCTCAATTACCCTAAACCCAAGACTATGCCTGTATCATTCAGGTGATCTACCGACTAACAAGTGTGTAATTGTGCCACCGACCCCTATCAGTTCCATGATATATCCGATCTCATCCGGCCTGGAAACTGCGCATGGCACAAATACCTGTTTGCACTTACAGAAAGTCTTATCTGACTTTAATTACACTTGAGATTCATAGGAATCGAACCCACGACACGAGCAATGAGCAATTATAATGCCCTAACCAACCTGGCCACCAAGTCCGGTTTCGTTCGTTTTACCTTTTTCCTATTTTGGTTTTCCAAGGTATTTCTTACTGTTTTGTAGGCGTGGACCTTCCCCTTTTTATCTAGACTTATCAAAATTTACATGTTCTTAAAGGTAGTTATAACAAATACATAGAAAAAACCCCGAAAGCAATCGGTCAATCCGTTTACAATATATCGCGACAATTACAGACGGACGCACAATACAATGTTATAAAGGGTGCTCGCTTCGCTCGCTACCTAAAATGTATCTTTTTTGTATAATTTTCCAAGATTTGGAAAAAAAATTCAAATTGTTATTATTTTGGCGTTTTTTATTTCCTTATATTCATACTTATTTAATCAAAAACGGCACCACTATTTTTGTATAAAAATATAAATTAAAAATCATATTTTTCGAATCCCTCTTTGAAGAATATAAAATTTTTCAAAATAAATTTAGCGTCGTTTAAAAGATAATAAAATTTGCAACTAGTGTAATTTTTTTCAAAATTATAGAACAAAAACTTTAGACGTGAGAGAAGGGAGACACTACAGTGAAATATTTTGTTTATTCATTACAGTTTCTATATTTTCTCAAACTTACAAATATTTTTTTAAAAATTTTGAAAAAAATCATACTTTTCATATTTTCTATTCTCTTTTAAATGAGGTCAACCTCGTTTTAATATTTTTTAAATTTTTCATGGTATATAAGTGGTTGAAAAACATTAATTCACTCAAATATTACTGTTATTAACAAATTTATCTTTTTTGTTAATTTTTCCATTGAGATTTGCAAAAAAAATTATTTCTTTCTTAGATTAACAATTATTTATTCAAAAAATACATCAGGTTATCCATGTCTCAAATGTGGTCAACCAATGAGTAATGAAACACACAAAGTCCAATACCACAATATATATTTTTTGCTAAGTTGTTTTAGTGAAATTGGCAACTAGTTTCGGCTTCCGCCATCATCAGGCCTACAATAGCGCTCGTTAATACAACAGGTACAAAATTATAATAAGAAGGGCTTACCATCAACATCATGGGGTAAGAGGTAGATATAATTAAAGTTCAACAGTTAAAATTTAAACATACTGGTACTGATAAATTTACAAACAATTAAGTTAAAATATAAAATTAAAACGAATACGTTCGTTTTGAGGACAGAAAGAGTGTCTAGGAAATAAAAAGTATTCGTAACGAAGGTGAGAGACGGGGATCAGGAAGAACCTGACCCAAACTAGCCAATATAGGCATAAGATGTGATAAGGCATGGGGGCCAATGTAGAATCCCTTAAGGGCAGCTCGAGAACGATGCACGAAGGTATCTCAACTAAGACCCATTGAAGGGCAATAGTTAGAAAGTACAATATTAGAGAAATTAGTATCAGTACCATTAATGGTGCAGACAACTGACATATGACAACAGACAGCCAACATAAATTAAAAGTATAAAAATATTTAAGAAACCATGATGTGAATGGGGGTTGCCAACCTCTAAAAAACAAAAACAGAAACTGAAGGGTAAAATTTTTTAACAGTAATCAAAAGTAATGTAGTGAGAGGAAATACAAAAACTTTTCTTAATTAAGTATTGTGAGACAGGACAAGGAGAACCAAATCTCAAACTCAGTAACTTAGGAAGGTGCACATAGTAAACGATGAAGAAAAAGAAGAAACCCAACATCTGTCACTAGTCAATGTCAGATCAATGTCCAAGTCAATGTCAATGTCTATGTCAACGTCAATGTCTAAAGGCCCGAGAGGGGGCGAAGGTTATGGTAGTAGAAGTAAACAACAAATTTAATATCACATCTTATGCCTATGTTTGCTATCTATCTATCACCTTCGTTACGAATACTTTTTATTTCCTAGACATCTTTGTGTCCTCACAACGAACGTATTCGTTTTAATTTTATATTTTAACTTAATTGTTTGTAAATTTATCAGTACCAGTATGTTTAAAATTTTAACTGTTGAACTTTAATTATATCGACCTCTTACCCCATGATGTTTTATTTTATTTTTATATTATTTTATTTTTTTATTACAATACTCTACAGGTCAAACCCAATTACAGAGTAGGAAATTGACAGTATATAGTGAATACATAGTCGAATTTGAACATGAGTATTAAAAGCACATAATAATAATACAACGATACATAATAAACAAATTTTCCTAAGAAGCAACTAAATAATTAAGATAAAAAGTAGGATTTTATGTCCGACAGCTTACAGTAAAATATATCCAAATCATTGCTAACAGAATTTGTCATTTTACACATGGTATGGAGCGGAGAATTGTCCAGAATATTTGTGCGCGATGAATTTACATAAAAAGTACTAGGGTGTCTAGAAGAAATTCTGGGAATGCAAATATTAAATTTTCCCAATAAGGTTGGGCAGTCAATAATACTGTTAATAATTTTATGAGTCAGTACTACACTATAATAATCACGCCTTCTTTCGAGAATGAAAAAATTATGCCTTTGTAATAACTCAGATGGTAAGCCCCTCTTATTATAATTTTGTACCTGTTGTATTAACGAGCGCTATTGTAGGCCTGATGATGGCGGAAGCCGAAACTAGTTGCCAATTTCACTAGAACAACTTAGCAAAAAATATATATTGTGGTACCGGACTTTGTGTGTTACATTACTCAATTATTTATTCAATAATATCACCGCTTTTTTAGTTGTTTTTTATTTGTATAAAACTATAAATTGAAATCAAAATAAATTAATTATACGTTTAAAAAACTGCTACTAGTATAATTTTTCCAAAAACTTTTAATACCTTTAGATATAAGATAAGATACTCCAACGATAAAAATTTACTAAAAAATAATAATAAAAATTATAAAATCTTCTATTTTTTTTTATTAAACATTTAACTGAAGATATAAATATCGATTACACTATTAATAACCTGCTAAATTATCCATATCATCGAAGAACGCCTGGTCACTGCTCCATCTACTATTAACATTTTCAGGTGACTGCACTTAATTACAAATACATTACCGTAAAATCTTATATAACCCTTTTAATTACCTTATTTCTGACAACCGAATAGTTCCATAAAATTCAAGAAAAATAACCATTAGTAAGATAAGAAAAAGAAGTGTTCTTTTAAGCATTAAAAAATCTCATTTAGATATAAGTATGGATAAAAGTCTATTGTTGCACAAAAATTAATTCTAGTTTCGTTTTTGTTTTTGAAATCGCATGTTTTTGAAACAGTTTCAGAAGACTGACATTTTTACCCTTTGTACTTTTTCTTTTTATTTACATAACAATAACACGAAATCACGTTAGGTCTTAATTGATATCATCTTAATTTATTATGCCAAAAACTAAACAAGAAAATAAAAATGAAGCTAATTTATTTGTATGCGGCTAAAATATTCTTGAAGTTTTAAAATAAAGATAAAATCAGTAATGAATAAAAATACAACAATCATTCCATTTTGTTGAGTGAAAAATTAAAATAAATTCTTCATTTTGAATTTCATTATAATTTTTCTTCTGTATTAGGTAGTTAAAAATTTGTCGTGTGGATTTTGGAATTTTAAATTATTTTTTAATACCATAGTCGTAATAATTGAAAAACGTTTAATAATTTATATTTTTCTTAACAATAATTAAAAGAATAACAAATAAATTAAATAAAGTCAAGTATCACAAACATATTAAAAATGGGTTGATTTAAAAAAAATTGTGTAAATTCTAATTAAAAAAAAATCTAGTTAGGTATACACAATTATACAATATTATAAAAACCTATAATTACTATCATAATAATTTTCTTCTCAAAGCGAACTTTTCTCTCTAACTAATAGTAAGTATAGACCATTTGAAACATTAAAAAAGTTGTAAAACCAGTAGCGTGGGTTCTGGAGAGATGTTTATGTAACTACGACTATATTTTCTACCCATAAACTTATAATAAATCGAATACTTTTTCCGAATTGGACAGTAGTTATGATAATATAGCGATTTATATACTTTTATAGTCCTGTAGCTGGTCATTAGCATAAATTATTAAATTTCTATGGAAATATTAATAATTTTGAAGTTTGCTTTTAGTTGTATTCGTAATTTTTTAATTAGATTTATTTTCGTTTTAATTAGATATTTTACTTAATATATTAAATAAACTTTTTTGCTTTACGTGTGCTGGTCGATGTAAGATAAAATATTTTTTCTACTAAAGGTACGTACGTAAATTTCTAGGAATATATTAGAAACTGAAGGCACCAAGTGTGCCGTAGAATTTTTGTTAAAAAAAGTTTTGTTTTAATGAATTTATTGATATTAATTGGCATATTCTAAATCAACAATTGTGGAGTATGAAGGAATCTTATTCTTATTTTTCTTTCCCGACCCACCTCCTAGAAGGGAACGTATTGTGAACGAGCTAAAAAAAAATTTCGAGATAAAAACGGAAATATACATTTTCGGGTGCCCTGAGACGATTAAGACCATTTCCAGATGGAAGTCTGTCTGTCGGTCTGTGTGTGTATGTGTGTGTGTGTATTCTTCCACGATAGAGGCCACACGTTTAATCCAATTGAGCTGAAATTTGGTATAGGGGTTTGGGTTACCCCTCAGAAGAACCCATTAGTTTTTGTATGATATGTGTCAAACGGAAGTGTCACTATCAAAAAACGACAGAAGCAATATGTCACGGAATTCGACTTGCAATATGTGATTTGAAAGCCCATAAAAAACTCTATACAGCACAGTCAAAATTATTTCTCCAACTGTCACCTGTCAAAAATAAAAAAATGTCAAAATTTGAAATTTTAACATTAAATATCTGAAAAAGAATTCGTGGATTTTTTTCAATTTTTGCAATTTTTTTACAATCTTTTCCAATTTTGTCAATTTTTTTTTTCAATTTGTCTTTTGAGATTTTTTGATTTTTTTTCAAGTTTTTTGATATTTTTGAGTTTTTTTGAGATTTTTGAGAATTTTAGAGGTTTTTTGAGATTTTTTGAGATTATTTGAGATTTTTTGAGATTTTTTGGTTTTTTTCAGATTTTTTAATATTTTTTAAGATTTTTTGAAATTTTTTTGAAATTCATTCGAGTTTTTTAAGACTCTTTGAATCTTTTGAGATTTTTTAGAGATTTTATGAGATTTTTAAAGAGTTTTTGAGATTTGTTGAGTTTGTGTTTTTAGGTTTTTTGAAATTTTTTTATTTTTTTTTGATTTTTTGAGGTTTTTTAAGATCTTTCAGATTTTTTTGTTGAAATTTTTTAAGGTTTTTTGAGATTTTGAGATTTTTTGACTTCTTTGAATTCTTAGAGATTTTTTGATCAAATTTTTGAGTTTCTGAGACACTTACTATTTTGAATTTTTTGAGATTTGACGTTTTAAATTTTTTGAGATTCTTTTTGAATTTTTAGGTTTTAAAGAATTTTTGGAGATTTTTGAGATGTTTTGAACCGTCTAAAAATTTTTTGAGATTTTTTTTGAAAATATTTTTAAGGTTTTTTGATTTTTAAAATTTTTTGTGGTTTTGAGGTATTTTACCTATTTTGAGATTTTTTTATTTTTGAGATTTTTGAAATTTTTTGCGATTTCAGATTTTTTGACATTTGAGAGTTTTTACTTTCTCGATCCACCTCCGAGAAGGCAAAGTATTGTAAAGGAGCCAAAAAAAATTCAAGATGAAGATGGAAATATCCATTTTGAGGTCCCCTCAAATGTTTAAGACCATTTTCAGATGAAAGTCTGTCTGTCTGTGTGTATTCTTACACGATAGAGGCCACAGGTTTAAACCGATTGAGCTGAAATTTGGTAAATGGGTTTGAGTTACCCGTCGGAAGAACTCATTAATTTTTGTACGACATCTGTCAAACGGAAGTGCCACTATCAAAAAATGATAGATGCAATGTCACGAAATGTCACGAAATTTGACTTGTCGGGAAAGTTTTGGGGCGACACAACCGATTTTTTTATTTTTCTTTCCGTCTATATCCCATGATTTACTTTGCATTTTCAGCAAAACGTTTTTTCTTGAAAAAATTTTGAGTTCGAATTCTGAAATGTTGTAAGGGCCCAAAATGGAAACTTAAATTTTACTTTGCCGGTCTCATCAAAGAGAAAGTATAGTGAACGAACAAAAGATATCGAGATATCGATGGAAATATCCATTTTGAGGTCCCCCAAGAAGATTGAAACCATTTTCAGAGTAAGGTCTGTCTTATATGTGTGCGTGTTTGTGTTTGTGTTTCTGTATGTCTGTGTGTCTGTGTGTACTCTCCCACGATAACTGTCCAACCGTTTGAACAATCAATCTGAAATTTGGTATGAAGGGTTGGTGTGTTCCTCGAATGCGATCATTGGTTTTTGGTTTAAATTGGTACAGTTCATGGTTTTCAAGGCCGACATTGATTGAATACACATGTAATAGTTTTTGCCTTTTTTTAAATTTTAAGGACCCACAATGCACTTTAGTACAAAATGTTGTAGTGCAACGTTTTAGAGCATAAAATTTCCTACAAATTTTGTATCAAACTTTTTCCCGAATTACCAATAGTTTTCACCCATGATTTTAGGAGATCCTAATTGTAGCAGTTCATTTATATAATGAGCGCATGCGCGCGGTTATGCCATTTTCAACATTGAAATATCAATTCGGTAAAAGTATTCACCATCGGCTTGCTATTTTAAATGTATTCCATAAATGAATGTAATGCTTAGTATTTTGTAATTAAAATCATCCTATTCTCTACAGCCGAGTCGGTAAAGTTCTGGGGTGACAGAACCGATTTTTTTTTAAATAATAATAACATACTAATAGTCTTTTGATTTTTGTGCCTTTTTATATTTTTTTTAAAGATTAGGAGTAATACAAAATTAGAAAATAATATTAGCTTTATTAGTGTACGTGTTCCGCAGCCTCTAGAGAATATTTTGATATAAAATACGTTGACATGCGATGCAATATGAAACAACACAACGTATTGTCAGTGAGTATGAACTGAGGGACGCAAAGTATTTCCCTGATGATTTAGTTTTCCACCACACCTACGTAACGTGACTCACGGTAATTCGGGAACACCTTTGCTTATCATATTAACATGCCATGCAAGTATTTTTTTTTCATATCAGATGATATTTTATATTACACGCTTGCAAAGTTATTTATTGAAAACGCGAAGAAGAGTAAAGAGATAATTATATAAAAAAAAACCTAAACATTGTATAGAACAAGTAACAAAATATTTTATTATACTGTTTTGAATATAATTTTAAAATCAAACTTCAACGTTTTTACTGCTTTCTATTTTTAATGCTTATTACATCTATTATTTTGATTCCTAGTATTAATCTTTTTTATATTATTTTAATGAACTTAAAATATATATATATATATATATCCCAAAGAGAAAAAAAAATCAACCGCAAACCACTTATCTCCCGCTGTCTTGCCCCCGATATTTTGGTACAGATCCGATACTGATTAATACCTATCAATAGATCAATAGCCGATCGGCTCTGTAATCCCAGGACAATAGGGACAGCCCTTCGGCTACGTCACAACACCTCTTGAGCGAACAATACCTAAGAAGGACCCTTACATATTCCACTAACCGCTGATGCTCTCCCAAAATCCCGGTTAATATGTATATTATGCATTTGTAGAGATTTATGTGACTTGTGAAATTAATCTTAGTTGTATGAAGCAAGGGAGAATCTTTGTGTCACGATAAAAGGTACGAGTACAAGGGCAAACACTCACTAAAAGGGTAGTACAATTTATGGGCAAACGTAAAAATGAAGCAAAAGTGAAGACTTTATTATCTGCATGACAATGCAATTTATAAATATATACAGAATATACAGTTTGCAATGCATATATAGTGTAGAGACATTTATTTGAAATATAAAAAAGAACAAAATATACAGTGTGTCCACGGATGGGGTATCCTATAGGTGAAAAAATTTTAAATTTTAGTTTTAGCGAAAAATGTCATTCTTGATAAAAAGTTTTGCTTGTTCTGAAATCTAAAATTTTTTTCCAGTAGTATACCAGGTTATTAAAAAAATATGAATTTTACTCAAGAGCAAAGTACCTTTAAATTTGACAACATCGAAAAATGTTATTTAAAAAATTGATCAGGACTAAGTTCAAATATGCAATTACACCCATTTACATTGAAAAAATAGGTTTAGTGCTTGTTTAATATTGTTTCTATCTTGAATGAACATTTTATCTCTTGTGATTATAAAAGTCATGATAACCTTCTCGTTTTTTAATATATTCTAACAATTTTTGATGACAAATTTAAAGGTACTTTACTTTTGAGTAAAATTCATATTTTTTGACAAACCTCGTATACTACTGGAAAAAATTGATATGTGATGATTGTATTTTAGATTTCAGAACAAGCAAAATTTTTTATCAAGAATGAAATTTTTCGCTAAAACTAACATTTAAACATTAAATGTTCCCTGTAGCAGTAAAATATTAGAATTAAAGAAAAAAGATAGTCACTACATATGAAGTGTAATTGCTAAATTATTTCTTCCACATAAAACGATTTGATTAATACATTCTGCCCAAAAATAACGAAACAATTTATAGTAATAAAAAAATTAAATGGGACTTCATATTTAATTTTTATAAAAGGAGGTTTTAAAATTTTCTTTCCAAATAAAAAAAAATTAAATTAATTAAAATGACCATGTACCTTTCTTATGGCGATTGGGTCCCGGGCCAATTTTTTTTTAATTTGGTACACATATATCTTGAGTTATATATGGATCACTGCACCGTGACTCTAAAAATACAGGGTTGCACAAAAAATGAGTTTTAAAACATTTACTGTAAATTAGTATTTTTCTATTCATATGACACAAGAAATATGTATACCAAATTTAAAAAAAAAATCGGTCCGGAATCCAACCGTCATAAGAAAAATGTCTGGTCCTTTGAAAATATATGGGATCATAGTCATATTCATTTAAAAATATTTACCTTACAAAAAGTTATGTATTGACTTTCTAATTGAAGTGTTCCTTCCATCTATGATGATTGGAGGCCTAGGAAAAAGGAACCGAAGCTGAGTCAATAGAACCATCCATCTATAATCTAATACTATGAATGGTGCATTATTAATATTAAAGGCTGTGGCTGACTAACAGTAGATCGAAAAACATTAGACCGAGTTTCTCCCAATAGACCGAATCCCAATAAACCGAACGCATTATCCCAATAGACCAAACTGTTAAATCACTATTTTATCTATTTATTAAAACAGATCTTGATTGGCCAAATGTTCGGTCCGCTGGTAGGTCGGTGTATTGGGAAAATTCAGAGAAAAATGCGTTCGGTATATTGGTTTTCGGTCTAGTGAAATGAAAAAAAAAATAGCAAATTTTACTCCCAATTCCCAATTTTCTCCCCTTTTTTCTATATTAAGATAATATGAATAAAATTATAAAGATAAAAAATAATTTGATTTTACAGGATCATTAATAAAAAGAATAAAAAACTATACGAAAGAAAAGAAAGAGAACTTTCGATAGCAGCTGTTGAAGTGGTGTGAGAAACCTTAATTTTTCCTATTTTTCCTGTTTCTCCCTATTTTTCCATATTTCTCCAAAAAATTTTCCTATTTTTCCCTTTTCTCCAAAAATTTTTCCTATTTCTCCCTATTTCTGACCTATTTTTTCTATTTTTTCTTATTTTTCCTTATCTCTCCAAAAATTTTTCCTATTTCTTCCTATTTCTGACCTAATTTTTCTATTTTTCCTATTTTTCTCTATTTTCCCAATTTTCCCTATTTTACCTATTTTTGCTATTTTCCCTGTTTTCGTTATTTTCCCTACTTTTTCCTGTTTGCCTATTTTTTTCCTATTTGTTCCTATTTTCTCCATTTTTCCTATCCTTCCTGTTTTCCTTATTTTACTTCATTTATTTCTATTTTTTCCAATGTATTGTCCCTATGTTTCCCTATTTTCCCTACTTTTTCCTACTTTTTCCTATTTTCCCTGGTTTTTCCCTATACCTATTTATATATTTATTTCGTAAAAAAATGTTTTCCATACGATTAAGTTTGAAAGCGGGACCTCTGGTATGCAAGTCGGTTCCCTTGAGCATGTGGCTATAACCAACCCATTTAAATCTAATCAAATTTTTATATTATGGTTCTCCCATTTAAAATACATGTGATCTTATAACCCCTATATATCTAGTCGGGGAAGACCCCTGGGGTTGAAAATCAATCCCACTGATTATCTTGACCTAAGGTATCTGTGCACCAAATATGACGTCAATCTGATGTCTAGAACGAAAGATATCACACCCAGACACAAACACACAGACATACACACATATACACACATACAAATGTACGCACGCACGCACCCATACACCAACGCACACAGACAGACAGGATTGCGATGTTTTGTTTTAATAAAAGATAAGCCCCAGTCAATCTGTTGTTAAATAATGATGAATTTGATAACTAATGGTGATTGATTTATCATAAAAAAAGTTTAATGAATAAAAATCGAATTGGATTTAAAATTAGTGTAATAAACAATTAAATGTTTAAGAATTTTCTTTAAAAAAATTTAAATACATTCTCTAAATCGTAATTTTATTTCTTAAATTAAAAAAAAAATCAAATTATTTTTTTTAACGAACAAGTTTTTCAAGGTTTCAAATTTTTTTCAGCAATACAAATCGCTGCAATAGCGACAAAGAAAAAAGAATAGATTTATTATTTTTTACAAAAAAATTAATAATCTTCGACCCCAAAAACCCCCACATACCAATTTTGAACAAAATCGGTCAATAATAATAAATATCGTCCGCCATCTTTAAGTCAACATTTTGAATTTGTTAATTTTGACAAAAATTTATAATATTCGACCCCAAAAACCCCGACATACCATTTTTTATTAGAATCGGTCAATAATCTTAAATCTCGTCCGTCATCTTGGAGTCGCCATCTTGAATTCATTAATTCTGTCAAAAAATTCATAAAACAAACAAAAAAGCAAACTCAACGAAAATATATAATAAGGATGGGCATAAGTGACAAAACATTTTTTATGTTTAATCCCAACAATACGCAATAATCAATACCAAAACCTAGACCAATATTAAATACACAAAACGAAGACCAAGACTGAATTGACAAGATCAAGACCCGTTTGAGTATTGATTTGCTAATAACTAATTTTAATTACTGTATAATAGATAATTATAATCTATTTTAGGAATAAGTAAAAATCAAAAAATTCACTTATTTTTACTTTTCCGTTACATATACATACCATAAATGCATAAAGGTATTTGAAAACATCTGGGAAATACTTCTAAAACATAAAGTGAGGTTACAAATAGGATTATAAGTTTCTATTCAGTTTTGGTATAGGACACCTCCTTTCGAAGTTTTTGAACCTTAAATGTAGCTACAAAAAGAAGGATTATTACTAAATGAGTTCAAATTAAATAAAATTTTAACAGCATATACAACTTTTAAGTTACTATCTTTTGAAAAATATTTTATTGTCCCGGATTATTTTCAAAGTCAGAGATGGACCTCATTTGTGTGTAAATATTTAACATATTTTTAAATTCGTTGAAGGATTTAATAAAAAAAAGAAAGTATTTTAGTTAACGAAAATATGTCCTATTTACATCAAAAAAAATGGCATCCACCATTTTAAACAAAAGTGCAAGAAAACAACAGAGTAATGATCAAAATACTATTTCCAATCAGAAAATGTGACTATTTGTTTTAAAAATCTATAGCTAACCACGATCAATAATATGTCATAAAAATGTAGTGAAATTTTTTAAAAACCTTGTTTTGTGAATTATGGTGAATGCACTAAACTCCACCTGCTGCGAATACAATATTTTTTTATTTGAAAATGGATCGTTTTTTCTTTAGCTAATAATTAGACATCAGTATTTTACTATCCCAACCCACCATCTAAGACTGGAAATTTACTATTTAATACCATATAAAATCTCCCATATAAAATTGATGATTAGACCTCGTATGAATTTCTTATCACTCACTCGAAAGTCGACCCGCCATATCCAGTCGAACAAATAATATTGCGTTGACACACAAGCAAAATATGAAGATTAAAAAATGTCGTTTGCATTTTCGAATGAATTGTCAGTGGTGCGGCTTGGGTGCTTGGGTTAGGATTTATAAAATTAGTTGCCAATTTTAGAGAGTGGCTTGCATTAGTGTCGTGTTTTCTAATTGTTTTCTTGTTATTATTTAATAAAGATGGCGTTGTAGACATATTTTCTTGTTGTTTCTGATAATGAAACGGACAATGTTGAAGGCTCGGCTGAAGACAATTTTATAGCGGAGCCGTCGGAATTTTTGCATCCTCAAACGCAAAGACTTATTTTAGATATTTACACTGGCTTGAAAAGTGAAATATCAGAAAACAACATTTTAAAAAGGATTTGTGAGCTGACTAAACTTGCTCGTACTACAATTTGTGCTGTTAAAACGAAAAGGAGATAATCAAAAGCTTAAAAAGGTTGATAATGCCGAAGTTGTAAATAAGTTTTACGAAGAAAACAAGGTTCCAACTATAGAAAGTGGTTTGTAACAAGTTACGGAATTATCTCGGTTATGAATATATGGACACATTGGGAAATATTTTGCTAGATTGTGGCTTCAAGTACAAATGATTGAATAAAAGAATGGTCGTAATGGAGCATGGAGCCAGGAGTATTTAACGAATACCGCCAATCAAAAAGTGAGATAGTATACCTTGATGAAAATTGGTTCGACACATATGATGTTGTTAAATATGGTTGGATGGATGCCGGTAATAAGTGCTCTCTAAATGGACCTTGTTTTCGCGGTAAACGATGCTAATGCTCTTCTATTGTCAGTTAAAAATATAAAACAGTCATCTGCAGACTACCATAAAGATATGACCGCCAGTCTATTTGAACAATTGCTGCCAAATCTTTAACCAAATTCTGTTACTGTGATGGACAATCCGTCTTATCATTCGTCTATATAACAAAATTCCCAATAGCAGCACAAATGAAAGACATTCTTAAATTCATGGATAGTAAAAATATGGAAATTCCTAAAAAGGCTACCAAGAAAGTGTTAGTGAAAGCTATAAAAAAGAAAAGTTTAAAAAAGGATATGTAATTGACAAGATATGCGAAGCCCATGGTCATACTATTACTGCGAATTCAATCCAATCGAGATGATTTGGGCTGCTGTTTAAAAAAACTGAGAAAATATAATCAATCTCCAACTGATAGTACTTCAGTACTAGGAAATATAGGAACGGTTATTAATGAAGTAAACGACAGTGGTAAATGGATGAAATATCTCCAGAATGTCATAGAAAAGGAGAATAAATATTGTATTTTACCTTCCACTGACCCCATTATTATAACCGAATTCAGATTCAAGCTCTGAAACTTCAGATAATGAATCTTAACTTTTTATTAAATTATCATGGCAAGATAAACTGGTGTTTTTTGGCATTACTCTGTATTACTAATAAACAAAATATCCGTGTAGGTATATGAAAAATAAAATTTATTTAGAAAATAAATTATATCACGGCGCCCATGTTTCACAAAGAATTCACCAACGGTTGGTAAATATTTAGTTTTTATACCGTTCCAACTGACTTCTTATAGACTATACCGAGTTCAATATCAGGAATTTTAGTAAATTTCACAAAAAAATCCCAACAAAAGTTGTTTCAAGCAAAATAAATGTTTTGCACTAGTTTTTTTCTATCATCGATACCTCCTTCAGTTGATAAATAAAAGTACAACCTGAAAATTAATAGAATATTATTCAACGAGCGGTAATGTAGGTCATAACTCACGCAGATGAAATTTTCATCAACCGCAAGTTGAATACTATACTTTATCTACGACTATAGCAATAAATACTAAGCTGCAAGTACAGAGAAAGAACTATTCACAATTTATGTTGAGTGTGCTATTTGGGATGGAGTAGAAAGTCTACAGAGACGATGCTTTATATTTATTGCTAAGTTCCTTAAAATATGCCAAAAGTACATTTTCTGTAAACGAGTTAACATTCTTACTTCTACACCAATCTTGAAAATTTTAGTATACACCTTTATATTTGTTTTGTGCTTTTTCGGGTAAAAAATTCTTTATTGTAGCATCTATTTGTCTTTTTTCTGGATGCAGATAATATCAAAAAACAACAACAAAAATTCGAAAAGTGAGAAAAAATCGAAAAAGTCTGAAAAGAAAATAAAAAATTGAAAGAAAAATCAGAATATTGGAAAAAGATGAAAAATCAAATTGTAAAATACGAAAAAAATGAAAAAATCAAAAAAACAAAAAAAAAATTAAAAAAAGGAGCAAAAAATCACAAAAATCAAAATGGCCAACTAAAATTCCGGGTTTGGGTCTGGGAAAATGACCCCTTGGGGCGGGAAAATCATGTTTTGGACGTCCCGGTCGCGACTGTTTTATTTTCATGGACTTTCCAATTCTGGAGATGAGACTGAGTGTGAAAAGTGTTTGGTCAGCTGAAATACCCAGTTTGGGTCCGGGAGAATGGCCCACTGGGGCCGGAAAATCATATTTCGGACGTACCAGTCGCAAAAGTGGTATTTTCATGTATTTTTCAATCCTGGTCCTTGGAGTATGCTCAAAAAGGTTTTGGACAGCTGAAATTCCCAGTTTGGGTCCAAAAAATAGCGCATTGGGACCTGAAAATCATATTTCGGACATACTAGTCGCAACAGTGGTATTTTCGTGTGTTTTTCAATTCTGGACCTGAGGGACCCGAACAGGGAATTTCACATGGCCATAAACCTGTCAAGCACAGTCTAAGCTACAGGAATTAGTACATAAAAATCCCACTGTTGCGATTGGTACGTCAGAAATATGATTTTTCGGCCCCAATGAGCCATTTTTCCGGACCCAAACTGGGAATTTCAGCTGACCAAACACTTTTCACACCCAGTCTCAGCTCCAGAATTGGAAAGTCCATGAAAATACCACAGTCGTGACCGAGACTTCCAAAACAGGATAGTTCCGCCCCAAGGGGTCATTTTCCCGGACCCAAACCCGGAATTTCAGTTGGCCATAAATTTTTCGAGCACAAATACGGTTTTAGCTCCAAAATTCAGCGTCGACTTCGCCTTATCCCAGGAACCGCATTTCAGGCCATTTTCGGCCCCTGGGGCCAATTCCAGACGTGTAGGCCCAATTCTGAGTTCGGGATCGAATTCAGCGTCGAAAAATACATGGGAATACATATGTCACTCTCTTGTGTATGAACTTTTTTTTGTGGGGCTGTGTAATTAATATATAACTTAATAGTAGATCAAAAAATGTAAAAAGCTCAGTCTCCGCTAATTGGCACAAAATCTACTATTGGTGTCTAGTCAATACTAGAAATGGGATCAGGACTTCTTTAATCCAGACCCAAAATATGGTAATATTGAGTACACGAATGGAAATGGGAGTAAGAAAATACGAAAAAGGAAAATAAAAAATCTGCGTATATTCGTAGAAAAAAAATAGCTAGTAAAAATCATCCTGTTAATTTAATATGTTTAAAAATGTTAAATACTAATTTTGAACTAGAATTAAGTGAAAATGACTAAAATTTATCCTATTCCATGATGGTATTTACTTATCTATATTTTAGAAAAATGTTTTAAATTTTAAATTTATAAACTTCCAGGATTCATTTATGGCATATCCTGGAAAATTGTATATTTATCCAGAAAAATACGACTTTCCTAACTACTAGCATAAATGAATATTGTTAAAATATTTTTAAAGTTTATAATTCCTAAAGGCGGCGCTCATGAAAACTAAAATGCCATATGGCGGCTTTGATATACAAATTTTTTATTCTTTTCTGTTACCGATGTGGAGGAAGGTAAAGAAATATTAGATATTCAAATTGAGGACAAAGTTTCAATGGTTGATTTACCTGTACATGTGGGATAATTGGAATTGTTGCATATAGTGTTTTTTAATGTAGTCGGATGCCTGAGAAAGTTAAGAGGTATTATTAGTTAAGTACGCATACCTAAACACACACCGCACAAGTAGTTTTTAAAGGGGACAGGAATTCTAAAACATTTATTGATCTATGAGAAAATTCGCAATTCATGTTAGAGTGAGTAATCTAGGGTATGTTTCACAATAGAAAATGAGTAGGTACGGAATGCAGAAGACATTCCTTGCAACTATATGCACTCAATTAACATACTTTTTCTTATGTAGGTAATTACTTTTCTATGATATTTCGATTTGTGTCAGCAATGTTTAAATATAAACGGAATAAAAATTTTCAGTAAAATTGATGTTGATGATTTTTGTCTTTCGTTACTGGAATATTTGATGAATATATAAAATGAGAAAAACAAGTAATTTATGTATAAGTAACTGTGCAGCATAACTTTAATAATCAGAATCTAATTTTTATACAGGGTGATTCTTTTAGAGGGCTAATTAGAGGTTTCTGGAGAAGTAGGCAGATTTCAAGTCTGAAAATTTGGGACATGAGGTTTTCGGGGATGCCCAATCGATCTAAAATATTTAGAGCAACGAGCTACTTCCGGTTATACCGGAAGTGAACATCAACTTTGCTATTTTAAAAGAAACACCCTATATTTTCTTACATTTTTAGATTTGTCCTGAAAAGCTGATTTCAAAAACCTCTTACACTTTTAATGTAAACTGATTAGTTTATAGACAATTAAAAATCCCATTTTTTCAACTTTAAATGATTGCTACGGCCAAACGACATAAAATCGGATAAAACGGCTTACATTTCCCTACCTTAACTTTTTATGTTCTACTTGATGTTGTAAGAACATAATGTATACAGAATGATCAAAAGTACACACATTTTGATCACCCTATATACACTTTCTTCTTATGCCACCAATTAGAACTCAAACAGTTAAGATAGGGACATGTAAGTCATTTTATCTCATTTTATGTCGTTTGGCCATTTGGCGATTTTCAATTGTCTATAACTTCAAAACTAATAAGTTTACATTATAAGTGTAATAAGTTTTTGAAATTAGCTTCTCAGGCCAAATCTAAAAATGTAAGAAAATATAGGGTGTTCCGTTTAAAATAACAAAGCTGATGTTTACTTCCGGTATAACCGGAAGTATCTGGTTGTTCTAAATATTTGAGATCGATTGGGCATCCCCGAAAACTTCATATTCCAAATTTTCAGATTTTAATTCCGCCTACTTCTCTTGAAACCTCTAATTAGCCCTCTAAAAGAATCACCCTGTATAGAAATCTGCATAAGAAATTTTAAGGTCCAAAACAGCGCAATTTGTCTAGATTCAGATAAATAAATATTTTTTAAAGCATTAATTTAAATAAAGGACATCAGTAATAAAAACCATTGGTTCTACATTATCTAAATTTGATATTATTGGTTCGATAAAAATGTTTCAAAATTACACAAGTTTACACAAGACGGCCGTCATCTTTTCTTTCCCTTAAAGAGGGCCGCCGAGAGCCGTAACGGGCCCTGGTGTACACACAAAAATCACGACCTCCTAAACGATGCAGAAGAAATTGCTGATAACGGCATAAAAAGATAAATCTACAAACACATTTTTGACTGCTACAAACACATTTTTGACTGCTACAAACACAAACTACTACTACTAGACTACTATACTTGTATTTGCAGATGCGAATTTTTCAAGAATTTTAGAAAAGTTGCAGTTTCTAGCTAATCTGGACTCAATGGCTAATATAACAAGAGCACTCAGCCGTTCCTGAGCCATTGTAGATCTTAAAGTACTTTTAAATCTAAAAAGATGACTTATAGTTCGATAGTTCGTTGGGTACAAAAGTAATGTAATATAACTGTATCAGATCGAAGGACCAACTTTAATACAGAGTATCAAGGATTTAGTATATTAACATTTAAGTGAACTGTAAGTGCTATTTACTCACCCATTTATTAGAAACCTCAGAAAATATAGTTATAATTATTAGGGTGTGGTCAACCGCTTTTTGTCATGCCGAGACATGTTATATGGACTTAACTCTGATAGGTATATTGAGACAATTAATACTTATTAGATACTCATTTTATTAGATACTCATTTTATTAGATACTCATTTTATTAGATACTAATTTTATTAGATACTCATTTTATTAGATACTGACTTGTTCTGAAACTATTTCTGTATTTATTGCTAAAAGATTTATAAGTGGGGAGTTGTAACCGTTTTCTTCTTTCATTTTAGCATGAGAATCGACCTGTTCGGTGTTCAGAGGTATTTCTGCGCTTGTCGCTCTTATTAAAATTATATCGCTTAGAGGAAGAAGGAGATAGGGTGAATTATTATTTATAACCTGTACTTTTGCACACGGTTTTAAAAGTAATGACGCACGAAAAGAATATCATAATCTATTTTTACATTATGGAGTGGTAAAATATACAGTACTGGTCAAAAGTATAAATATTCTACCAAAAATACAAGAAAAACCAAAGTTTAGTACTTGTCAAGCGATTCCCGGAAATTATTTTACAATCTTAATAACTGTGAAAAAATCTAAAAAATGCTTTTTGAGTACATTAGGTCATAATTTTGTTTAAGGAGCGTTATAATTGTTTTTAAGAAACTGCCTTTGCCAATGATCGCTCTTCGTCAAAAGGAAGGCCCGTTCAGAAATCAGAATGTAAAGAAAACTGTAGCTAAAATGTGATTTTTTTGGAACCAAAAATCTATCATGGAAGTCTAAATTTACGTTTCATATTAAGTACAATCAACTTACAAGTATACGTTTTAGAATTTATTTTTCTTAAATTCATCTTTCCTTAGCAGTGTATATCCTGTTCGCTTGTAGGGAATTTTATAGATCTTGGTAAAGTACTTATTTTATTTTACTGCTCTACTCATAGCACTCTGACTCATTCCAATAATCAAATTTTTGTCAATTACTGTTTGATAGCTACCACTACTGAAGAAAATAAGATTTGCTTAAAAAATGCTGCCAGTTGAAATCCAGTATATTTTTTTATCATAAACAGTTATTTTAATAGCATACCTTGTAAGTGGAAAGTAATTAATTATATCACCCTCTTTCTGGTTGGTTCATCAACCAATTCGCTCAACTCTTCTATCAAACTCAAAGTCTCTGGCCTAGTTTGACCAAATTTTTTCTTCAGGGTACGTGGTTTGAATTTTATTCAATATTTATTTGATATACATAATTTTACATTTTTTTGAAGAATATTTGTTTATATTCAAATTATTTAATTTAATGAATATTTTATTCCAATTTTTTTTTAAATAAAAGTTTATCAATTTTAGGAGGAAAATATTCAAATATTTTTTTTTTGAAATTTCCAAAATCACCAACCTGTTAGTTACTCCTTAGCAACGGAGAAAAGCAAAGCTGTTTGATCAAAAATTATTTCAATGGACCAATCAAAATGTTTTATTATAAAATGTCTGAAAATTTGGATTTTTAAACATTAAATTGAATTTATTTGGATGAGTTTATTAATATTTTGTATTGAATTTACTTCCTGGGATTATTTTAAAATTTCTAAATTACTTTTTATTCGAAATGCTCCATTAATATGTAAGTTTTTCATTTTTAATTATCACCAATCGTGATACTGCAATTTTTGACATTACTTAATTATCCATATCAAAACCTATGTTCTATATTTTTTAGCTCTTGCAAGTTGCAAGAAATGATAGTGAAAAAACAATGGATTCACTGCTATATTTCACCTTGTTATGATACAAAAATGATGTTGCTAAGATGGCAAGATTAAATAACCAGATCTATTAAACATGTACAGAACATATTGCTAAAATTCAATGATCAGAATGGGAATTTCTCAAATATTGCTGCGGTAGCAATATCTTCTCTGAAACCATGTTATTTATAAACAGAATTGACTCGATTATGTTGTTAAAACTGTGAAGATAATACGAAAAATTATGGACTTAAATATTAAAGAAAGGGACAGTTTTCACCCTTAAAATTTAATTATGTTAATTACATTACAATACATGGTTTTGTAAAAATTAAATTTTAATTATAAATCTATTTATATGTAGTGCATTTTAACATGTAACTTTATTGTTTAGTTATAAAAAACCATGAAGATGGCATAAGAAATATCGAAACGTTAGGGAAATAGTAAAATTACCGTCATTTAATTAATGAGCACATCTCATAGGACCACTAATTTTTTTTACGAAAGAAAATTTTCACGTAGGTAATAACGAAAAACCGAAATCCTCATAGTGCTGTTTTGTATTGGCTAGAAAAAGTCAATTGTAAATTGAAATTGTTTAATATAATTTCTCCACGACCGTTACTGAATGTATGAATTCCGAAGTCATTTTTAATAATAGAATGTAAACATTCACACTCTAGAGTCTGAATATTTATTCTAAAACACTTGCTTCTTATGTATTTTGCATGTATTTTCATTCTTTATCAAGGTAAAGAATGTATATTCTGTATAAAACGATATGGATTGCCATGGATTTCAAAAGTGTCACTGTCAGATATAAAATTGGCGACAATAATAATTATTTTCAAACAAGTTTTAATTTAAACAAAATAATGAGTGAAAAATCAAGTGAAGTAGATATAGAATTTAATAATATCTGAAATTACAAATTATGAAAAAACACCAATGCACCAGATTTTAATTTCGGTAAGTGTACCATAACACTATAAATATAAATACAATGTAATACAAATATGTCAACAAATAACTTGTGTTCAGATTTAATTTAATTTTGATTCATACTTTTTGATAAAATATAGTCTGTTACTCGGTTAGAATGAAAAAATTCGACACTCGTGGTCCTCACGCTCGCTGACGCTCACGTTCGGAATTTTCTACTCGTCGAATTTTACATTCTAACCTTGTTACAGAATCTACTATTCCAGTTTTCTTTCCAGGGCAAATAGTCCAATTTATACTTCTGTTCTATCACCAAAGTAAATACCAATAAAATAGAACACCCCCACTACCACCGATTTTTGTTGACAAAGTTCTTTGCCTTCAAAAGATTGTTGGTAATTAAACTGTCAAACAATGCCGATATGCCAATGTTGGGTAGCTACAATCTTTCAGGTCCCCTGAGACGATTAAGACCCTTTCCAGTCTGTCTGTCTGTGTGTATTTTGTGGGTATTATTCCACGATAGAAGCCACACGCTTAATCCGATTAAGCTGAAATTTAGTATATGCGTTTCGTTTATCCATCGGAAGAACCCATTAGTTTTTGTACGATATCTGTCAAACGGAAGTGTCACTGGCAAAAAATGACAGAATTTAACTTTCAATATGTCATCTGAAAGCTCTTGAAAACTTTATTCAGAACAGTCAAAATTATTTTACCAAATATCACCTGTTATAAATAAAAAATTGTCAAAATTTGAAGGGTTAATATTAAATATCAGAAAAAATATTCGTCTCTGGATACTCGTCGGGAAAGTTTCGGGGCGACACAAAGTTGTCATCCAAATAAATGATTTCTATAAAATTATTTTGATTATTTAAATAAAAATTATAATCTGAAAAATTGTAATCTCTATGTTACATTTAAATTCATATTGTTTACCCTCGTAAAACTCTGCTAACAGAAGAATATATTTTATTTCTTTTCACAAGCTATATTCGCCTGAAATTCCAACGCTGGCGCCACTTCGTTGGATCAAAATCTTTAGTTGCAAATGTTTCGCTTTATTCGTCCTACTCGTTTGTTTTTTATTTTTAATGAATGGAAAAAATATATGTGTACTAAAGAAGATCGAATCTGTGCTCCTATGCAGCTACTTTTTGAAATTTTGACTTTGTTTTTCGTAATAAAAAAAATTTAGAAAAATGACTAAAATCGACATTTTTTGTTAAATTTTCAAAAAGTAGCTGCAGAGGAGCACAGATTAGATCTTCTCCAATATAGATATATTTTTTTCTTTCACTAAAAATAAAAAACAAACGCGTAGGACGCGTAAAGCTAAACCGTTGTGCATATTATTTTGTCGAAGGTAAATCCTCCTCTTAATTTAAATTATCAGTATTTTAAAAGCTACCATTATTCGAATTAGTATTTTTTAATCAGTAAAATATTTTTTTTAGGGTTTATTAAATTTCGTATATATAACGAAAAAAGCAATATGATTACCAACCGGGCTTATTGTATCGATTACATCGCCACGGGGGTTTTATCTACGTTGACACCATGTAATATCAGAAAACATGGGTTTTGGGCATATTTTAAGATAATGTTACATATTCAGATCGAGTGACAAATTGGGCTTATGCATCACCGGGTAAACACATGTTGGTTAAACATTATCATAATTAATTTTTTAACCGAGAATTTTTATGCCACAGGTAGGTTGGTTAAAAGTGAATAAATTGTTTTAGTCTAATTCATTGATATTATCTGTTTTATTAATTAAAAATGGATTTTATAATGGGACACATATATTAATAAAATTATAATATTAGAAATAGATAAATATTAATATAAAATTTTTTACTGTGTTTTTTTAACATAATAATTTTTAAGAATTATAAAAAACGCCATATTTATTTGTAAAAGATTTTTTTTTTAATTATTGTATATTATTTGTAAAAGACCTAAAATAAATGTGGTTATTGAATTTTATATATGCATTATTTCCAATACATAAATATTCAATGCGAATGAATTAAAAAACTACATCATACGAAAAAAAAATACTGATTTTTGAAAAAAAATTATTTTTGACAAAACTTGAAGCTCCACTTAAAACACAATATTATAACCAATAACCCTGTACATAGATAATAATAAAAAACTTAAAAATAATACTAATAGGATTAAAAAATCTAAAAAGAAGAGGATTTCCATAAATGTTAATATTAAATGACACAAACACTTGTCTTCTGTTGCTACCATCCTATAAATATTAAAATTTATTCTTAAACACAAAACGACTAAGTATTAGCACAGTATTAGCTATTTGAAATGTCGCAGCAATTTTGCACGAAAGTTACTGCTAAATAACACGCAATACCATTAGCAGATTGAAATGCATTAGGCCGACTAATTCATATTCACTGAATTCCCACATCGTTGAGTTCGTTCATGTAACTTTTGTTTTGTGTCAAATTTTCCGTATGCAATGACAAGTGGCGTGAACTCCATAAAACAACCTCTCACACTTCCGGATCGAAAAGTTTTGTAAAAGCAAGACTATTAATAATAATAAAGAGTACGAAAAATTGTAAAAGTGATAATCGAAATTTTTGCTGGAACTTAAAAAAAATTAATTTAATAGAAAAACTTCGTAATTGAGTATATCTTTTTATATAATATTAGATCACAAAATTATTTTGTACTTGTGAGGTTTGCCATTGTTTGTACTTTTACAAAAAAACAAACATCTGTTCAAATGTCGATTTTTCACTCTTTAACAAATTTTTCTTTCAAAAGCGTAAAAATTCCTGCATCTATAATAACGAATAAACACAATCATTTTTATCTTGTCGACATGACAATCATTTACACTAACTGTCAGTAGATAGAACGTCCTTTAACTTTAAAGATTCAGTAACTAAAGGCGATGACGTTTAGAATAAAACTTTACAAGTTGATTTCTTGTACAATTGTCACAATCTAAACGTCATTGTCGTTAGTTACAGAACCGTTAAAGTTAACGAACGTTCTATCTACTGACAATTAGTCTTGCTATCTTTACTATCGCTGGAAAATTTTTCCACAAATCCAGTCAGTAACAGATCAGACCTTTAACAATTCGGTTATGTGTCTCCTTTTATAGGTCAAAAAAAAATTAGTAGTCATCCAAATCTCACCGAATACAGTAGTGTGCATCCTTATATTAATTTAATAGTTAGATCTCAATCTTTGCTAAAAACAAAGAGGTTGTTGTGTCTCTTCTCCGAGAAGTAACCTAACTATTTGTTGTAATTTTGACCAATTATTAATTTTTAACAATTTTTTTTTCTTTTTAAAGAGTGGAAGTGGAGTGGGAGAGCCTAACGTGGTGAGGTTCTTGTCTTAGTCAATTATTTTTACTCACAATTTTTTATTAAAGGAGTTGAAGTGGAGTGAGGGGAACCGAACGAAGCAAAATTTTTCTATATTTATTAACATTTTTTTTAGGAAGCGGGGAGAGATTAATGGAGATGGAGGGGCGGATGGTGGGGAAATAGTTTCTTACTAATTAATTTATTTCTCTGTTTTAAGCTTTTTTCCAACTTTTTTCCCACTTCTCTACCCCACTGTTTTTTCTGCACTTTGAAAAATCATGTAATAATTTCTGCTGTTGTTTAGTCAAACGAAAACACACTTAAAACACAATATTAAAATCACTTAAATCTGTTCAAATTTCCATTTTTAATGCCGGTCTTTGATTGATCTGTTACAAAGACACTCAAAAATTCGTCTTCACCAAATATTTCCGTATTTAGAGGACACATGCCCGCTACAAAAAAATACCTTTGTTATGCTCTGTTGAGAAAACGCTTTTGGGAAGGCTTTCCCAAAAACTTTGCAATTTGGTGCAGGGTATTGGTTTTCCTACATTTTTAATCATCCATTCATTAACAGCTTGATTGTAATAGATCTTATAAGGGCCAAAAGTAGTTCGATCCAAAGGTTGGAGCTTGTGTGAAGTGTGAGGTGGAAATGTAAGTAACACATGACGATTGGACTTTGTGAGATCAATAACGTGAATGGACATATGGCTCTCATGATTATCATACACTAATAAAATTGCTTTGTCTACTTGTTTAACTTCGTTAGGAGCGATAATACGCGGTGGCACATGAACAGTGATACTTCCAGTGTCATCAATACTAGATATGTTGCTTGGTGAGAATTTGTACTATTCTTGGCATTGTTTAAGTTTGCCAACAAATTCATTAACGTTTTTTTTGCGACAGACTAGTTGCTTCTATTTTTCTTAATGATATACTCTCTGCCGGCTTTTTTCTCTTCCTTCCATTTATCCGGCTTTTTTTTGTTATGCTTATTGGCATATTCATGAATTTATTGTTTATTCAAGACATAATGTTGCCGTACTTAGATATGAAAAAATATATTCAAATGTATGAAAAAGGATTATGGCTTGATCGGTGTAAATCACAAGTGGGCAAAAAATAATAAGCATATTAATTATAGGACATACCAGACACATATGAATACATACTGAAACATGAAGCACAACAAATATGTTACGCATCTGATGTGCCGGTAATAGTGAAACATATAGTAATCGAATGCCCACTTTACGAGATAGAGATGAGAAAAAATGATCTTCCAAAAGACTTATATAGTGTTTTATGCCGAGACAGCGCCGTTTTATGGGAACAATTTCTTTCTTTAATAATATTTAACCTCTATGGTTGATTCGGTTAAATAAAAAATCGGCTGTGTCACACCAGAACTTTCTCAGGTAGAGAATAGGATTATTTTAGATACAAAATACTAAGCATTACATTAATTTATGGAGCATATTTAAAATAGCGAGCCGATGGTAAATACGTCAACCGAAATGATATTTCAATGTTGTTACAATTAATATCTCCTAATATCATTGGTAAAAACTATTTGGGAATTCTGGATAAAGTTTGATACAAAAGTTGTACGGAATTTTATGCTCTATAACTAAGGCAAAAATTCTACGTGTGTATTTTTTACTCCCTCCAGCGGCGAGACTATGAGGAATTCGAAAAAAGTTAAATACAAAAGTTGTAGTTAATTTTATGCTCTACAACTTTGCACTACAACATTTTGCATTATTGGTTCTCAAAATCTGGAAAAACTATGAAAAATCTAGTGGCGCGGTCTAATGAAAATTTTGAAAAAAATTTGACACAAAAATTGTAGGGAATTTAATGATCTATAATTTTGTATTTATATTAAAGTGCATTTTTTGTCCTTAAAATTTAAAAAAGACAAAAAATCTTACACAAGGAAAAAAGATTATTTCAAATAACCGAATAAATATGTTATTTGGATAGGTCCAACAAAACGTGCTATTTGGTTCAACAAAACTGTTTATTTAATTATCTAAATAAATGATTTTATTGAATGAAATAACTGTTTTCTTAATTAAAAAAAATTTTTTTTGTTGAGTGAAAAAATGTTTTGTTGAGTAAAAAAATGTTTTTCTGATTGAAAAAAATGTTTTCTTGGTTGACAAAAATGTTTTCATGGCTGAAAAAAATGTTAAGTTAAAAGAAAAAAAATGATCTCTTGAATGAAAGAAATTGATAATCCATTCGATTTCTGATCTGCTTAGGTACATCATGTCCAAAGCTCGGAAGATTCAATGGATTACGATTGTCTCAAATTTATCGTTGAGTTCTCCCCAATTGAGAGCAAGGTTTACAGTCATGTAAGAAGTACCGTTTAAATTTTGTTCATTCAAATAATAATATATTTAGTTTAATTATGTTCAGTTCAAATAATCTTGTTGGTTCATATAAACAACACAATTTATTTCATACAAATAATATTTCGTAAACACAACAAAATTACAGTAAACTAATATGATATTGTTTATTTAAATAACCCATTTTTCTCTGTCTACATGTGTATTCAATCAATGTTGTCCTTGAGGACATTCTACTCTACCAATTTAAATTAAAAGCTAATGGTCGCATTCGAAACACACACCAACCCTTCATACCTAATTTCAGCTTGATTGGTCAAACAGTTCGGCGGAAGGTTACACACAGACACTCAGACACATAGACAGACCTCACTCTAGAAATAGTCTCAATCTTCTCGGGGGACCTCAAAATGTATATTTCCATCGATATCTCGATTTTTTTTGCACATTCACTATACTTTCTCTTCGATGGGATTGGAAAAGTAAAAAAGAAAAAAAGTAAAGTTTTTTTTTACTTAAATCATCATAAAAATATAAGACAACTATCCAGAGATGAAGTAAACAAGCAAACAGGAAAACACAAAAATTGTCCTTTCATTTCACTATATTTAATATTTTATATCGCCAACCGTCCATAAAGCCATGCATTACCATACCGATTTGCGGCAGTAAACAAGCACTTTATCTTACCGTTTTACCTGCCACTAATATTTAACAAGATAGCCAGACATTAATCAGAAATCGTTGGTCGCTGTCAGGGCTAAACAGATAAACTTTTGTTGTTAACTTTTATTTATAGAAAGTAATAGATTTTTCCTACGATCACTACCCAAAGTAGGCTTTTGCACACTAAAATCTAACCGCAAAGTTGATGTTTTCCGTGATCTGTCATAATTTGACATTATTGTCGCTCTAGCGCGTACTTTTCCGCTCGCCTGTTTTCATTTACAATAAACTAAAGAAAGGTAGTAAATAATAGGTATATTAAAACAAAATGTAGGACAGGCTGAATATTTTAGTTGAAATATTAATATTTGAAGATATTTCGAACGAAATTAAACTTTATTTTATAAAATTTATCCAGTAAAAATATAACAGTCAGAAGGTACACCTAGATACACCTAGGTACACCTATATGCAATAGTGATTGCATATTTAAGTACCTACTTACTATTTTCTGCAAATAGTAGACTATGAAATTAATGAAACGTCATTATTTCATTTTTAGTTTATGAAGTGTATTTTCATGTTTTTTTAATTATTTTGCCTAAAAATAATGTGATCGTAGAAAAAATCTTGTGTGCAATTCGAGCAGAAAGTGCTTTGCCGCTTTCGGCAGATTGCCCGCGCTCCGCTACGCGTCGCGCGGGCAACTCTCTGCCTCAAGCAGCAAAGTATCACTTTCCGCTCTTAATACACAAATAGCTATTTGCGGTTGGTAATAAAATGTTGTATGCACTACGTCAGTAAAATGTCTTTATCGAATTCGCCTCGCTCTCCTTTTTGGTTTGGAAACCTCAATACTGGGTGTTTACAAATAAATATATACCCCTGTCCTGTCTTTTTATTTTATTAAGTCAACATTAAATTATTATATTGTAAGGCATAAATAATAAGACTGCTGGATGGTCTGTTTGCGCTTACCGTAATAATTCTTAGAAGAGTTTATATTGTATTTAAAATTACAATTAATAGAAAGATCTCGAGAAGTAAAAGGTATCTAAAAACTATAAAACAAGACGGAATTAGCACCCCATGATTTTCATAACCAAAATTATTAATTAAATAAATGTTTGATAGGTAAACAATTTTTTTAATTTTTTTTCCACAAATATATAACCTCGGTTTGATTTATATTATAATGATTTTTTTCGGTACCATTCTTGACTTTTGTGGAAATTATTTGTCAGTTACAATTTCTTTTATCAGGAAATGATTATTTCAGAAGTAATCTACAAAAAGTGTTAAAATATAGAGATCCAAAAAATAAAATTTGTTTTTTTCTTGTTTTTTCTAATTTTTCCTCTTGTTTTCTTATTGTTATGTTTTTTATATTTTTTCGTTTTCTAATTTTTTTCTCGTTCATTTGATTTTTTGTGACAATTTGCGATTTTTTTTGTAATTTTTTGTGATTTTGTTGCGGCTTTTTGTGATATTTTTCGATTTATTGCGTTTTTTTGAGTCCTCTTTTTCGGTTTTTAGCCTTTTTTTTTGGTTTTTTGATTTCTTCGTTTTTTTTTGTATATTAAAATTTTATTTTTCATTTTTTTCCTAATGTTTCCTAAATTCTTTTCTAATTTTTTCTTTTTTCAAAGTTTTTTGTTTTTTTTTTATTATTTTCGATTTTTTCTGATTTTTTCGGTTCTTCTAATTTTTTTCCGTTTTGTTTATTCATTTTTATGATTTTTTGTTTTTTTCTATTTTTTCTGTTTTTTCAATTTTTTATAATCTTTCCTCATTTTTTTCTCATTGTTCTGGTTTTCCATTCTATTTTGTTTTCTAATTTTTTCTTATTCCATTGATTTTTTATGATAATTTGCGATTTTCTTATAATTTTTTTGTAATTTTTGCGATTGTTTTGCGATTTTTTGTGATATTTTTTCTATTTTTTTTTTTTGGATTCTTTTCGATTCTTCTAATTTTTTTTCGTTTTTTTTCTCACTTCTATGATTATTTGTTTTTTTTTTCTTATTTTTAAATGTTTCTGCTTTTTCTGTTCTTTCTTTTGTTTTCTAATTTTTCTCATTTTTTCTTATTTCTCTGATTTTTTGTGATTATTTGCGATTTTTTTGCGAGTGCTTTGCGATTATTTGTGATATTTTTCGTTTTCTTGCGTTTTACGAGGCTTTATTTTCATTTTTTTTAATGATTTTTCGCGTTTTTTTATTCGTCTTTTTTACAATTTTTATTATTTCTCGTGTTTGCCGTAGTTTACAAATGTATTTTTTATTTTTTCCCAATAATTTCTATTTTTTTTTCTCAATTTTTTTTTCAAGATTTTTTTCTTTTTTTTTATTATTTTTTCCTATTTTTTCTGATTTTTTCAGATTTTATCGATTCTTATCATTCTTTATGATTTTTTGTTTTTTTTTCGGTTTTTTTTTAATTTTTTCAATTTTTTCTCATTGTTCTGTTGTTCCATTTTTTTTATTTCTATATTTTTCACATTTTTCTATTTTCTCATTTTTTCTCAATCTTATGATTCGAATGGCTTGCGATACGGATTGATTATTTATTACGGGCGCAAATCGGTCGACCGTCATGTACCTTTAGAATTTTGGGCGCAAACCGGCTGAATTAATGAGAGGCCGCAAGCTGGCCGTATACAGTAACCCTTAAAATCGTAAATCGTTGTTTTATTTATTTAAATTAAAAAAAAATACTCAAAATAAAATCTAATTAACAAACGGAACAATAAACAGAAAAAATTGTAAATACCATATATAATTTTAGTTTGTATTTCTTTGCCGTCTTAATAATATTGTAATATATTTGCTGTTGAATTATGAATAAAATAATCATTAAAAGCAAAAGGCACCGACTGTTGGTGCACATTAACGTTAACAATGAATATTAGAGTGTTATTTAACTGTTCTTTAATGAGTTCATTTTTACCATTTAGTTATTACAGCGAACAATATAAAAGTTTCATATCAGCCGTTTCTCATTATGTTCACCCTCACCATGTTTTGATATATCTAAGAAAATCAGCATAAGAGGAATAGGGAAAAAGTCACTCCCAAACGGTATTTTCCCCAAAAATTCTCCACCCACACACAATTTTCCATCCGAAATTCGGTCTGCGTCTCGGAGAGTCGCAGCACAAAAAAAAAACTTAATCTAAAATTCCCGTCGTCTTTTCAGTTTTCTTCGCTCATAATACGTCTCAGGGTTTCCTTTCCCATCTGTCAAGCTGTCCGCCTCCCTGGAAACCCTCCACATATCCACATACGATACGCTGAAGTGGCGGGGGTGGGTTCAAGCCCGCCTCCTTATCCTTAGGGCTCTAGCCGCTGCCTCACTCAATTTCTCTATCCGGGCCTCCTTACATTCGATATATCTATTCGATTGGAATCAATACAAAAATGGCGAGTTTCTTATATTGCTCGCTAGTCGCTTCAGGGTTAGGGTGGAATGAGTATCACGAAATTCGGGAAAAAAGGATAGACAGATATATATCTGCATATGCCGATTCCATTGGTTGAAATTTATTACACGAGAATGCTCTGAAATGTTTTCATTATTTTTTGTGATAACAAAAAATATATTATTCAATATTATTTACTTCATATTTAATTTTTTAGTTGATAAATAAAAATCTAGCATAAATAAGTATAAACAGTGGCGTTCCTCAAAGTTCGATTTTAATATGGATTATATATTAATTATATTTTACTTTTCGCATTAACATCAAAATATTAAGACAAATTCTTGATATTAAGAATTTCTACTTTTAGTACGAATATAATTTTTTAAATAGTATATGGAATATTCCTAACTTAACCTTATTTATTACAATAATTGATAAACCGTTAAAATTCAAATTCAGTGATATATCACAATTATAATTTTAACGACGTTTTATTTGAAATAACAAACATCATCAGTGACGACAATTTATAATTACGGTCCTGTCGTTGTTCTTTTATATAAATTCGTCTTTATCTCATCAAACGTAATATAATAATTAAATGTAACAAGTTATCCATATCCCAAATGTGGTCCAGTGTTCAATAAATGAAATGGAACTCAAAGTCATGTACCACAACCACAATGAATTTAATGAAATTGTAACGGCAACTTGTAACGGCAAATATAATAATTGGCATAGTTTGACATTAACCAACATTTCGGATAAAAAAGATAATACAACTAAACCATAATTCAAATCTGATTTCTTCTGAATCAATTTTTATTAGAAACTGTTCATATAATTCTAATATTCCTAAATGAAGAAAATATCAGTTTCTAAGTAACCATAGACCGAAAAAAAATTCTTCTCAGACGTCACTGTACTAGTTGTTTCCAGGGAAAAATTATATTAAATTTGAGCAGGATCTGGCTGGCCCTTCCGGTAGTCGCTATACAAATTAAGAGTTTCACATAAGAAAACTTTTTTCTAGTTTAAATTTTTAGAACTTTTTCCACATATAATATTACCCTACATGCATGTGAGGCGGTTGTCCAAGATTGCACTAGCCATTCCGTTTGAGCGTCCCTAAAATTTAAAACAAAATTTTTATTCAACCGATAAGTATGACTATTGTTATATTTATTTTGAAGAAATTAAAACGAATTTACAAAAGAACAACGACAGGACCGTAATTAAAATTTATTGTCACTAATGATGTTAGTTATTTCAGATAAAACATCGTTAAAGTGACAAATGTGATATATAACTGAATTTGACATTTAATGGTTTATCAATTTTTGTAATAAAAAAGACAGGTCCATATTTAAAAAAATAACTTGATGGTGGCCATTAAGACACGAATGGCCGTATCGATGATTTATTAGTACAATTGTATAGCAAATTTGAGATCCTATAACACTTTTCTGTTTTTTGATATTTCATTAATTAAAAATTCTATACTTAAAAACCAAAAATAGCATTTTTAGTTCTCCCTGTATAACTCGAGAATGCAAGAGTCTCTGTAGAATTTTTTAACGAATGTATATTACCCAAAATAGTTAACTTTTGTACATGTTCGTACATGATAAAAGAAACAGCCTGTATAGGTAGAAAGTATTATGTTGGCTACAATTCATTTTTTGAATAGACTTTTATTATTCTATAATAAATATAATTTTATCCCAGAAAATGTTTTTTTGAATAAAAAAATTATTACAACTTCAATTAATTCTTGTTATTAAAAAGAAGTGAATTATATTGAAAGAGTTGATGGCGCTGCTAGAATATAATGTAAAAGTGGAAAATAAAATTAGAGAAAGTAGGTAAAAGGAAAATAATCGAAATAACTAATAAAATAATTTTTAACAAATTATAATTTTTTGGTTATTTTTAGCTCAACGTCTAGACTTTTAACTACACATAAAAAAAACCTTTATGATTAAAACGGAATACATCAATGTATAATAAAAAATTATGTCAAGTACTTAAAATAAACTCAATTTTAGCAATTGATTTAAAAATTTATTTGCTCAAGTACAAACTTATCTAAATTTTATATTTATAGAGTGTGGTTTTAAAAATATAAAATTAATTCTATTGAATTTCTAAATTTCAATCTTTTAAAAATAAAGTAGTTTAATTTATATTTATTATAACTGTAATTTTTGTTGGATTAACAGCTATGAATTTTAGCTTGTTAATATTAAAGTGGAGATAATTTATGTTGAAAAACCACTCAGTTGTTTACAGAACTGAGACTACACGAATAAATGAATAAACTATTATTTTGATTCTGAAGAGCTTTTTCTATGCTAATTTATTCGTATCAAAACTTTTATTATTACATTTAAACAAATCAAATTTATTTGACCCAACAAAAATATCGATTTCACTTTGGTCACTAGCACTAGACGTGGTACTAGATGTGTTTAATCACTAAACAATTTAAATTATACCTTGAAACACAAAATTGTTAAAGGAATACTTATACATCTTTTTCAAGACAATTTACATTGTTTTTTCATTTCCTGTTAATGATATCAATTACTTTGCTACCGTAATTATTTAGTTCGCGGTTATTTAACTAAAATGGGTAATATTTACAGAAACCATTAGTTCGTCACGAGATACGTAACTTAATTTAATTTAAAACTGATGTGTTGGTTTTAAGAGGCTGCATTTGGGTAAAATTCGTTAGATGAATAATTTTGGATATAATATTTTGAAGCAGCGGAATTACAATAGTTTTAACAAGAGACGAAATATGTTTGCTAATTTAATCTTGGATTATTCTAGAAGGTATGACGTAGGAGGTATGCATGTCTAGACAAGTAGAAATGAATTGAATTATATTTTGATGTTAACACATGAAACTAATATTTAGAAATAAAATTGAATTATATTAAAAAATGAAGATTATTTCTGGTTAATTGAATCAAATTTAACTGAACAAAAATCATAAGAACTGAAATAATTAATTAATTAATTAAAGGAAACCTATATTAGAAACTATACTAAAAAGTAAAGATATGTGTCCTGATTTTTAATTTTTTATTACTTTTACCTTCCTTCTTTATTCATTAAGTATGCATCCTTTTTTAAATACGATTTTGTCAAAAAGGATGTCCGGGAAACAACATCCTTACATTTACAATAATAATTGCTATTTTTTTTCCTACATAATGATTTAAATCTGAATATTATCTCTTATTTTAACAGCTATTAAATTTATTTCCTCTTTTTTATTGAAAATATAGGAAACCAACGGTGTTTAATTAATTAAACGTAATTAAAATAATTGAATAAATTCCAAAGAATAACACATAATTAAGATTGTATGCATTATAAGCAGGTTTCGTGTACTGGGTAATATGGTAAGTTTGCATGAAAAGAGAAGCCCTAATTTAAAAAATTTCACTTTTAAATTGGTCAGAAACAAGTTTTTTACTTATTTTTAACGACGTGCGGGCTCTTCTTTGCATATAACTGCACTTTATAATTTTGGTAGGTACTTGATTCACTATTCTCTAAGTATTCCACATCTTCTTTTCAATTAAACAGAATCATTCAGATCAATTTTAGTTTTCCAAAAACTTTCTATTTTATACCATTGCTTATTTATTAATTAATAATTATTTTCATAGGTACTTTAATTCCAATTAAAAGTAGTTAAAAAAATAATAATGAAAAACATTTGAAATATTTAATCCTTAACTCTAGATATTACAAAATAATAGTAATGGTAAATGTTCAAAAAACAAAATGTCAACTATTTTCATGTCAAATAAATAATGGTCAACTGCATTTATCTAAAAAATTACTTACAAAGATTTTCATGTTTACAATGACAACAAAGATGTGATTCCTCCCGGACTAGCCCGGAAAAATGCTACTTTCTCAAAGAAAAAGCATCCGGGAAGTGGGTACTTCCCGGACGGTTGCGGAAAAAAATTATAATTGCGCTTAAAAATCATTCTTGCACTCTTTTATTTTTTGGGTTCTAATTTAAACAATATTTAATTGATAATTACCTGAAAACTTGCTAGTGGGAAAAGAAGGAATTCTTATTTATAAATAAATTCAAAAATTATACATTACAACGTACATATTTTTTTGAAACTTAGTTATAGGGATGATAGCCGAATGGGCTAAGAGGTTTTTTATCGTCATTTTACTTGCGGTGGACGATTTTTGGAAAATAGAAAAACTGATAAATAGAAAAAAATAGAGAGAAATATGGAAAAAGAGAAAACAATAGCAAATAATAAGGAATAATAGGAAAAAATAAAGAATAAGAAATAGGGAAAATGGGAAAAATAAGAAAAAAACAGAAAAACAGGAAAAAACAGGAATAAATAGTAAAAATAAAAAAAAAGAGGAAAGTGGTAAAAAACAGGAAAAAATATGAAATGAAAAATAAGGAAAAAATAGAAAACAATAGGAAAAAATGGAGAAATAGACAAATAGAAGAAATCAAAACACAGTAAAAATGGGCAAAAGTAGAAAATAAATTATAAGAAAATAGTAAATAATGGAGAAAAATAACAAACAGGATGAAAAAATAGGTAAAATAGGCAAAATGGGGGAAAAGAGAAAAAAGACTAAAAAATAGGAAATATAGGCCAAAATGAAAAAAAAAAACAGGATAAAATAGGGAAATTTAGTAAAAAATAGACAAAATGTGTGAAAACAAAAAAACATTGATAAAATTAAACAAAAAATAGTAAAAAAAGGAAAAACAGACAAAACTAGGAAAATCTAAGCAAAAATATGGGAAATGAAGAAAAAATAAGAAATAATAGAAAAAAAATAGAAAGAAATAGAAAAAATAGAGAAAAACAGAAAAAAAATAGTAAATAATAGGCAAAAATAAGCAAAAAGATGAAAAAATGTTGAAATATTCGGAAAAATAGGCAAAATGGGGGAAACAGATAAAGTAGAAAAATGGGAAAAATAGGCAAAAATAGGAAAAAACAGGACAAAATAGGGAAAAATGGACAAAATGGGAGAAAATGGAAAAAAATGAAAGAAAAACTTAAAAAGTTAAAAATACGAAAGAACAGACAAAAATAGAAAAATAAGCAAAAATATGAACAATAGAAAAAATAAAAAAACAGGAAGGTAAGAAAAATAGGTAAAACCAGGAAAAATGATAAAAACAAGAAAAATCGGAAAATAAAAAATAGAAAAAAATAGGGGAAATGAGGAAATAATAAAAAAATAGAAAATAATTCTTAAGAAATTGAGAAAATGGAAAAAAATGAAAAAATGGGAAAAATAGGCAAAACTAGGACAAAAACGGGATAAACTAGGAAGAAATGGACAAAATGGGACAAGAATAAAAAAAAAATGATGAAACTATAAATAAAAAATAGGAAAAAACAGACAAAAATAGAAAAATATAAGCAAAAATAATAAGAATGGAAAAAATAAAAAAACGGGAAGGTAAGAAAAATAGGAAAAAACAGGAAAAAATGGTAAAAACCAAGAAAAATAGGAAATTGGAAAATGGAGAAATATATGGAAAATGAGGAAAAAATAGGAAATAATATGAAAAATAGAAAATAATTCGAAAGAAATGGAAAAAATAGAGAAAAATAGAAAAAATGGTAAAAGTAGAAAAAAAGTAAATACTTAATAGGGAAAAATAAGAAAAAAGATGAAAAAATAGAGAAATAAAGGGAAAAATAGGTAAAACAAAAAAAGTAGAAAAAATGGGAAAAAATATGCAAAAATGGAAAAAAGAGGATAAAATGATGAAATATAGGGAAAAAAGGACAAAAACCAAATAAAAAGAGTAAAAAACAGGAAAAAATAGAAATAGAATTGGAAAATATCAGCAAAAATAGGAAAAAGCAGTAAATATAGTAAAAAACAGGAAAAAATAAAGAAAAACATAAAAAAATAGGTATAGACATAAACTTTAAATTTTAACGAATTTTGGTCTAGCAGTAATAAATCCGTATGTAATTATCTAATAAAATAAATATGGGAATAATATATATAATTGTTTATTGACTAGATGAAAAAATAATATCGAGCACAATTTGAAACACCCTGTATATAATAAAGTTATAAACCATGAAACTTTGGCAGAACTTTGCAAAATTGATGTTTAGCACAGTTTAGAAAGAGAAGGAAATTTTAGAAATTACATAAATTTAAAAAAAAAAACAAATAAAAATGTTATGCCTATTTTATATAAAATATTAAAATTTAAATGTTTAAATAATTGGGTGCATTTAAAATTAATATGATGAATTTAAAATTTCATTAGTAGATTAGTTGGGTAAATTAATTATTCTAGCATATAAAATGTAAAAAAAATTGAAGATCGATAAAAATGAATAAGGGAAAGGAAAAAAGTTTGCAACAATAAAAAAAAATTATCTCAAAAAAAAACTGGAATATAACAAACATTAATTTAACAAAACATTTGTAGTTTTAGATTTAGGGCGCCATCCATTTATTTTTTTTTACATAAACGGCAACAAAAAACGATTAATGCTTGATAATTAATAAATAGATCTATTTTTTTTTCAATTAAAAGACAAATTAAAGAAATAAATGAATTTTACAATTTGTTATAAATAATTAAATATAATAAAATGGATCAAAAGTATATAATAATATACAAATAATGTTATTGTAATTAAAAATAAATAATTCGATTTCATAATTTCAAGTTTATACATTTTTCGTGACAATTGATTTACATAAAAATGCCGTAAAAGCACCGGCAACGCGGCATAATGCCGGTGTTTGCGATAGTTCATCAAGTGAGTTTTAATAGTGTGAGAGCTGCGCTGAAATTTATACAAATAATTTTAAAAAAATTAGCTTTTTACATAAAATTAGGTAAAAAAAACTTGTTTACCACTACTATAAATTCAAAAGTTTATATTTTTTTATCATAAAAAGAATTTGATTTTAAGTTTATTATATATAAATTTTGAACCGATGAAAAAATTAAAGAAATAAAATAAAAACAAACTGGTTTTGGTTTATAGACCGAAAATAGAAAGAAAAACAATGCGTTTCCGTTTTTCCTCCCACTAATCCCCCATAAAACGCTCATTAACTCGACGCTTTCCCTCGAAACTGGGAATTTTTTTTCTGCGTTATTTATTTTAATACCGAGAAGCGAATGTGTTATAAAAGATGTCACTTCAGATCGATAATATACGCGAGGGAAATGATAATAGAAGGGAGAGAAAAATATTAGATGCGCGATGAGGAGAAATATGAAAATGAAGGCAGCATCAAATATAACAATAGCACTGGCTGTGAATGCTGAAGGTCCGTAGGGTTTCTTTGATGGATTTCAATTTACTCTGCATGATTTTTTTTTATTTCGAGGTGCCGGGAAATGTATGTTTGCTGTGTGTATCTTGATATGGATTAGGGGACGAGGGATTATTTCTTGGATTTTCTTTGTCTTACTAAAATATATGTAAAACAGTTCCGTGACAGTTATAGGCTTTTAGAATTTGAATGAAAATATTGTTCCGGAATAAAATTCTCTAGAGACATTGTACTATAGAAACTCTTAAAAATGAAACAAGAGAAATTAACAATAAAAATATATGAGAAAATTATATATAAGCACCGATCTGTTTATACAAAGTATTAATAGCTAGAAATTTTTCAGAAAATTGAAAAAAATAAATATTGGAGTGAGAACATTTTCTTAATAAAATATTTTTTTATATTAATAATTAATATTTAATTTTTAAAATGGTATATTTAATTTCCTCAAAGTCACTAAATTTTGCACTAGAGCATATTTTTATTTTATAAAGTTTTTGCTGTTTAAAGTTAAAACTAGAGCAAAAACAAAAAAGGTGCAAAATGCAAAAAAAGGGAAGGACAAAGGAGGTGGTAAACAAAAAAAAGAGAAAAATAGGAGGGATAAAAGAAAAGAAAAGTGGGACAAAAAATGTGGAAAGTAGGATAAAAGATAAAACAAAAAAAGTAGGGCAAACAAAAGGGAGTGAAAAAATATGAGTGGAAAAAAATAAATGGGGCAAAAACATGAGCAAAAAAATGGGGAAAATAAATGGGTCAAAAAACAAGCGTGAGCAAAAAAAGGGAGTGGAAAGATAAATGGAGCAAAAAACAAGTTCAAGAAAAAAAAAGGGGGGAAGTGACACAAAAGAGACAAGTGAAATAAAAAGGGCCGAAACAAATAATTACTTCGCTCGGTTTCCGCCTTCCCCACTCTACTTCCCCAAAAAAAATACCGGTTGGTTTTGTAACTTACGGCCCATTGAATAATTAGACAAAATTCATATATCCGATATAAAGATTGCAAGTGCCATTACATATGTGTTATTTAGATCCACATCGATGACCTTTATCCACCTTTGACGTATGTCCTTTTACCAATGAAACACCTTGTATAATGTAAGTAATTATTGTATTGAAGTAATAAAACTCCAAGTCAAGTATCATACATTTTATTAATATTGAAGAAGGTTGGCAACTAGTTTCGACAAACTGCCATCATCGGGCTCATAGTACAGAGTTCTTAGGGCTGAGAGGGAGAAAACATAATTGTTGTTAATGGCAAGTTGTTTCATAATGTTGATTTCAGATGTGGACGCTGCAGGAGTTAAAGGAATCGAAAAGGCTTTAAGTAGAAGGCTGTTAAAAGAGGCTAGTTTAAGTAAAGTAGGATCATTTGAGTAGTGGATAATTAAAGTAGGATAATTAGAGTAGTGGATAATTAAGTAGTAAGCTTACGGTAGATTTCGAAATACACTCCTGTTTACACAATAACTAAAGACAACCACATTTTCTTACTAGACAACTTTAAGGACCAAGGATCTTATTTGATTATTTCTGTTGCTATCTATTGCCCACCTTCCTTGTTTTACTCCCGTTTTAGATTAATTCTTGTTTGCTCTCGTTGGCTTATTTATCTTCCCTTAAGTTTACTAACCCCCTTTACGCCAAATGTCAAATGTCATTCATTTTCTTCTTTATATCGCTACGTTTGACATAGACTTCTTCTTTCTCCTTTCGACTGTATCTGTTATTTTTCTCTCTTCTTCTTCTTTTTCCCACACTATGGTCATTTCCCATAACGAGACCCGATCTCATACAACAGTCTTGTTTATAATTATTTAATTCTAAATCCTAAGGTTTTGTATTATCCCAGTTTTTAATATAAATTATTTATCATCGCCCAATATTTAGATTATTTTCGTACTATCAAATTCAACCACCATTTTGGATATGTGATTTTAGTGATCAGCCTATGGTGCATAACAAACTTGGAATTTTTTATGTTACTCTTATTACGTCGTTGTCCACCGAAAGGGCTTGTACCATTTTCTGGTATATTCAGCCAGTTTTTGTTAATTTTCAAACCTAATTATTGTGGTTTCCCTGATTGGATATTATTGTTGTTGGCGGCACTTCCCTTCAATGGTTCCTTTCCCAATTTACAAATAAGTATTTAATCAATATTATCCATCATCTACATTTAACTATACAGTTATGTGTTCGCTGACAATACGTCGCACCTTATTTTACCACAATATTTTATTATTTCTCGTTTTCCTGTACCACAATTTTCTTCTCTTTACCTCCTGTTTTCACTAGTTCGCGCACACACTTCGTCTAACCAACCATGAAAAAATGGCAGTTTGCCGAAAATAGTAGCCAACCTTCTTCAATATTAATAATATTTGTGGTACTCGACTTAGAGTTTTATTACTTCATCAGTAGACAGCATTTAAAATAATGCACAATATCCAAAATTTACTGTTGCTGGGCACAAGACGGCAACATGGCATATTATGTATTTCAATACAGCGAATCTATGGAAGCAACTAAACAAAGTATAGTGCATGTATTTATACAATGACTTTAAACATTTTTGGCTTTTTTACATAAAATTGTGCAATAAAAATTTGTTACTTTCAAAAATTAATGAATGTAACTCAATAATTTTTTACTAGTTGCATACTAAATAATGTATGACGTATAAGTACTTATATTAAATTAAATAATCCGTAAGCGCTCGTACTAAACTCGTTTCTCTTTACTTCGTACTCCCTGGTCCATTATTGTTTATGGGTACTATACTTCCCTTGTTTTTTTTAATTTTAAAAGCAGAACCAGTTAAAAAATTAATAAGAAATATTTTCTATATTCTACATTTAATATTTGAAAATTAAATTGTTTTCTATCAGTAATTATGGTTTCTTTTACAATTTCTTAAATATTTGTTGAAAAATTTAATGCCGTATTATTGATGGCACTGACTGCCCTTAAGAAAAGCCCGGCGTCTTTCAGTACCGTTTATCCCTTACGGGTAGTAAAATAATTTTCTAAATGGTTAAGCATTAACCGAATTAGCATATCTTATCGCTTGTGCAAGTACAATGGAAAAACGATAATTTACGATATGGCAAGAATAAATTGTCACATGTGTCTCAAATATCGGTCAGTTGGTACACCTGCTGGCCTCTTTTTCAGCTGTCCGCCGAACCCACTCAAAAAGCGACGACCGTTTTTCAGATCGTGGAGATATATTTATCAATTTAACATTTTAACTAGTAGATAATGGGACATTTTCAGCTTCGTTTGGCCTAACTTGACGAAACGAAGTGGCAAAGACAATTTAGGAACACAACTAATCTATAATTACATCTTGTTTTTAATTTTATTGGCTTTATGAAATATTTTAATTAAAGGTATTTTCGATTCTTATCGTAATGGTTGCATGAAAGGAAGACAATTAGAGAAGTTGGTTGAAAGGGAATTAGTGATTTAAATATACTAATGGGACGAATGACAAGCGATTAGCCATGGATATTCTAATTTTTTTTAATAGTTGTCAGAATAGAATCACTTTGAATATATCAAGCGAATGTTTTACTGTGTTACGCTTTTTTTTTGTCTGTTAAAAACTTAATGTCCTTATAACATGTCATTATTTCCCGGTACTTACTAGATCCCTTATACCCTTTCAAATCTTTCCCAAAAAACATCATTTTTATTTATTGATTAACTTTTCCTGTTAGTGTAAATTTTCTAATTCGATCTCTTTAAAATTTAATTTTACCAAAAAACAAACTGATATTAATTAATTGACCTAAAAACATTTAATTTGTCGAAGAATTTTTCTAGTCGGAAGACTTGTTGCAAGTCTGAATATAAAAAAATCTAATAAGCTACTTTGGAATCAATACATTCTGCAATTTCCCCCTCGTCATAAACGCATTACCCCTAACCCAGTAGGAAAGTGTACGAGATGAAAATTAATAAGAGGATAAATTAGTTTAGACGTCTCCCCCTCTGGTTAAAAAATAAGGTCAAGAAGAGAAATTTTATGCATAAAAATTGTAATCATTTTAGTTTTATCTTGAATACCTACACATTACTTAAAAAAATAGTAAATAAACAAGCAACTAACCACAAGGGTGTAGTAAATGCCACAACTACTATCCCCCCTCAAAGACATATTGTGTACACATGTTGAAACGTCGTCGAGTAGAGAAAGTACTGTGCTTATATTTTTGGTATCCTTTATCCTTACAAAAAAAGTTCCCTGATATAATTCGAAACTTAAAATGGTTTTACATCAATATCTCGAATCCTACTGAATTCTGAATTCTGAAAATGGAAACATTTTTTGATATTCCTCCTCGTCTTCGGGATTTTCGGAATTTAATTTAGAAAAATTTCATTTTTATCATATTTTAATTTTTTTCCAAACTTTCTCAAGAAATTTCTGGAAAATAGTTCAAATAAGACTTGTTGCGCTATTTAATTCCTACATTTGCATATTTTTTGTTTTTTGAATTTCTTTCACGGTTTCATAGATATCAATTTTTTTAAAATGATGACATTTTCGGAAAACAATCCGGGAAAACCCACAAGAAATTTTACGATTATTTCGATTTTTAGTAGTGTTTGTAACAATACTTCAATCTATATTTTCACGAAATTTGAAGAAATTTTCTCATAAACTACGATCTCAAGCACGCTTCCTGTGAAACTAGAAAAAAAGTTGGAAATACATGAAGAGGTCTTTCGTCCTCTTCCTCATATTTCCTACATAGGGAATCTTCCGATACTCCTATGAGGTTCAGGTGTCTTCTGAGCTCGCAGTGTCCTGCCAGGATACCTAGTTCAGTTTTGAGCTCCCGTATTTTTAGGCGTAATAGCAGATTGTCTCTGCTCTTGGGTGGACCTTCTATAAGTGCTTTGGACTGTCTTAGCCCAGGTAGTTCCATCCAGTATTTCCTGTGTTTGTTTATCAATTGTTTTTCCAGCATACCCTTTACATATTGGTAGGAAATACCACATGTGGTTTACGGTTCAATCAAAGGTTTTTCCCTTTACCAGTTAGGCGGTTTGCCACTTCATTTCCTTGTACACCCTCATGCCCAGGCACCAATTCAAGAATTTTCTTGTTGTGTTCTGCCAGGGCATATAGGATTTTGTGGCAGTCTAATACTAGTTTGGACAGTATTTCCACACTTTATATTGGTTTAAGGGATGCTTGGCTATCTGTAAGTATACGGAATCTCTTATTTCTAAGATCCTCAAGCAACATCACACTTATACGAGCAATTATCGCAGTAATTTCCTCTTGAAAGGCAGTTACCATAGATCCCAGGTGCAAGTTCTCCCTGAATTCATATGATATAATTCATCACATATCTGTCTTCTGTTTTGGACCCGTCCGTATACCAAACTGATTGATTTTTCCTGACCCTCACTCTTTCTGTCCTTCTCAGGTATTTTTACCTTGAAAGGTTTCACAAAGTTGTGACTGACAGGCATTCTGTCCGATGGAATAGTTAACAACTTACTTTCTATTAGTTTTTCTATGAGCATGGAATGATATCCTTTTCTTGAAAGTTCCCATCCCATGCCGTTTATACCCAGCCTGTAGGTTGTTGCCAGTGCCTCTTTTTCCACTACTTGGTATAGGGGACTAAACCCCAGCAGAACTTCCATACCCTAAGTTGGCGTTATTCTAAACGCCCCTGTATTCGTTTCAGATGGGAAATATTTGCCCTATATTAAAATTTTGAGCCAATATTTTGCCAATGCCTGACCAAGATTCATTGATACCTGGGAAAGTAATAAAAAAAAACTTGTTCCTATGACCATATATATAGGAAAGTAACATTTATCGCACTGTAGAGTACAACGGAAAGTGACTTTTATTCACACGAGGTGGGAAAGTACTTTCCGCACGAGGGGCGGAAAATACTGTCAAAACTGTCAGACGCATCATTTATATCTAAAAATACCTATCTATTGCCTATCTGTCAAATGCATAATTCTTATTTAGATTTACTACATCGATATTTTTTGTAATATTTTATTAAAACAAAAATTATCTTTTTTATCAGTAAATTTTACAAATTGCAGCAATACTCAGTTTAATTTTAATTTTTATAGCAAGTCAAAATAATTCAATTTTTTATTAGTTTTATTTTTCTAGTTGTGAATAATTTTTTAAATAAACATTAATTACTAATCTTTATATTTATTTTAATACGAAAGTGACTGTTTATATAAATTAAAAATAGACAAACATAGAAACCTCAAAATGTACATTATTTGGCGTGGTCGTAGGAAAAATAGTGTATATCACTTATCCGAAAGTGATTTTTCACGCAAGTTATGTAATCTAATAAAACAAGAAAAATAAAAAAGAATTAAGGATACAATAACTGTGATTTATTTCAATAAAAAAAATGTCAGTTTAATATACAGGAGAGACAGCACAGACGAAAACAAAAAAAAATATACCTTTTCCACTCGGGATATGATTTGGTATTTACCTTTTTGAACTAGAATTTTTTAACCCTTTTAATGTCATTTTTATCAATATTAAATAGTTTTTCTAGTTTAATGTTCTTGTTAAGCGAAAACGGGCTATAGCATCTTCTAGAGAAATAATCCCCATCGAATTCTGAACAACTCAAGTTTTTTCTGTGGTCTGTGTGTCTGCCTCTCTGTCTGTATGTATGTATGTCTGATTGTCGTCCGTAGAGCCTCAGTGCAGGTGGGACCTGCCACGCCCGATTCAGTTAAAAAAAAGAAAAGATGATTGAAAAAAATAATAAAATTGTAGTTTTTATAAATTAATATTGTGACATGTGCCTCGTACACCCAAACTGACTTTTTAAAAAATTAAAAAAAAAAATTTGGCTGTAAGTCAAAGACGATATAACGAATATTGTATTTTGATATTCTTCAGTGTCGTCTGTCAAATTGACGTTTCTTTTTTTATTTATAAAAACACGCTTATTGGACCTTCTGTTTTCTCTTAATGATATATTTTGTTAATTGTCTTACCCACTTAGAAAATATACCTGTATTTACATTTTAGTTTGATATTTTCAAACTAATAAATAAACTGTTTTGCACGAATAATAAGGTATTTTTATCACGGTTAATTGAAACAAATAATTATTTAAATAAAATGAGTTATTGTTTATATATAATAGATGTTCATTAAAATCAAATAAATCAATTTTTAAATCAACTTAATATGTTTAGTATTGACTTTTTATTTGCCCTATTGAAATCAAATTTTTTTAACAACTTTTTTAAAGTGTACTTATATTTTATTTATTTTTAAATACAGTTTCATTACTAATTAATAAAAAATGTGTATTTTGTAAAAACTATGACAATTAGATTAAGATTAGAGATTTCGGTTTTACCCGTAGTAAAGAAGATGTTTATGTTTATATAAAAACCGTTTTTTATACTTTATTCTAGGACACTTTGTATCTGGACTCGCTCTGTTATTTTATACATCCAATATCGTATAATTATTGGTCTTAGAAGATACTGTATAAAAGAATATCTGAATATAATATATTATGAATTAAGTGTAGGAAAAGTATTTAAAAGCTTCTTATGGTATAAACCGCTTATTGAATAACTTTCACTTTGAAATAAAGAAGAAAACATTCCTCCAAGAAAAACCCAAGAAGTTAAATACAAAATCAATAGTTGAAAAGTTGGGAACAAGGGTATAAAGTTCGAGAATTCCATTAATGAATGGTCAGGAAGAAAAGAGGAATCTTGACCTAGCCCAATTTCGTCTAATTTCACTCTTGAAAAGTACTTTCCCTTGACTTTCATTTTATCGTCGGCATTCATTATTTCCCCTCGTGACCCAGTGCGTCTCTTTAATCATCATTTGGGACGCAAGCGCCCCGTCTTCAATTAGCGACGCCCGTCTCGGCGCCTAATTACCCAGCGGGAGTAGCGACCTAGCTGTTCGTTGCTCTCCTGCTTGTTCCTCCTGTTCATTCAGGTTCAAGGACGCTTCTTAGTGACCTAATAATTATGATAACTTATTAGATTGTTGACCTTCCTTTTATTCTGCACAAATTTAAATATAAGACAATTTTCGTTCTTTGGAGGAAACTGTTCAAATATTTATTTTTTAATACTTGAATTAATACCTTAATTACAAAAAGGTTAAAATAGAAAAGTAATATCACGAGTCCTCAAAATTTTATCGATAAATTTTTAGTTTCCACGAAAACTTTTTTATTTTGAAAAATTACGAAAACAAAACGAGTGATTTTATCTTAATTCGGTTTGTTTGAGTGGTTTTGCCTTAAATAAAAAGTTTGAGTTTGAAAAATTAAAATTTATCAAAGTATACGAGCCCTTCAAATTTTATCTATAATTTTTTATTTTCCACGAAAACTAGTTTATTTGGCAACAATATAAAAACAAACCGATTGATAAAATCACGAGTCCGTTATGACGAGTGATTTTATCTAAATTCTAAATGATTTTGCCTCAAATAAGCAAGTTTGAGTGATGGAAAATAAAAAATTATCTGCTAAAATTTGAAGAACGAGTTGTAATTGAAAATATTATTTTTTTCTACAAGCGTGCGGAAAAGTATACTTTTCCGCACGCATTTGAGTGCGGACAGTTGTACTTTTCCGCACAAGTGCGGAAAAGTTACTTTTCGCACTGATTTTATAAATGCTAAAATGATTAAAAAAATATTTCTTGCTGTTTCCATAAGAGACTCTGGTATTTCGTCATCCATTTTGGTATATTATAATTAGATTAATATTAAAAATTCACTAATGTCAAATTAAGTTGACAACTTGTAAATTAATTCTTGCTTGGTTACTATAATTACTTTCAGCTTAATGTTTTATTTATTAAGAAGCACTAAGAAAATGTTTGTAATGACAAAAAAATATTTTTGCTACATTTTTTTTTTAATTCTAGGCGCTTGTAGAAAAAATATTGTTCCTAACACTTGCGTAAAGTATCTTTTCTCCGCTTAATTGCATGCCCGAACTCCGCTTCGCGTCGTTCGGGCAACTGCAATTGCGTGCGGAAAAGTATAACTTTCCGCACTTGTTAGGAAAATAACTATTATCATCAATTTGAAATAACAAGAACTCATTTCGTCAAGATTTTATTAAATTCAATAAATCAAACAACAGACAGGTAAGTTACCGATACCGTCACAATCTGACATTTTGCTGATTTATAATTTAAATTTTTTGACAGTTCAATGTAAACAATGTTTTATCGAGGACCACGTAGTTTAGTCATAGGTAATACCATGAGTCCTCAAAATTTTAACCACGAAAACTTTTTTATTTGGAAAAACACGAAAACAAACCGAATTTTGATAAAATCACGAGTACGCAGGACGAGTGATTTTATCTTAATTAGTTTTGTTTGTAGTTTTGCCTTAGGTCCGCTTGTCATTATGCTAATTTCAGTACTGATTTTAGTACTAAAAATATTAGTTAGTTGCGCTAGTAGATTTAGTATGAAAAATGTGGGTTTCTGTTTGCAACTAAATTAATTTTATTTAGTATGTAGGCATGCGCTCTGACAATTTTAACTTAGAGTGAACACAACAAATAAATATTGATGGCGAAAACAAAAAGCTAAAATTATGTGCAGCTTTTATTGTAATTAAGCAATTAAGAAACGAAATCATACACTTCTTAAAAAAAGCGTATATGGAGAAAAAATGGATCGAAAGAAGAGGGTTAGGAAAACGAATATTAAATATGTTGAATGAAGAATTATTAGAAGAAGACCATTTGGCATATAAAAACTTTTTACGAATGAGTAATACTTTGCTTTGTATAGCTCAATCAAACTCTCCAACATAAGCATAACCTCACTTTTAGTTGACATTTCATGCTTTTTAATACAAAAAATTTAGAACATGCTCTAATTTTAGTACTAAATCGTCGCGCGCATCTAATTTGTAAACACAATATTTTTAGTACTAAAATCAATTCTGAAATTATCATAATGGCAAGCGCACCTTAAAGAAAAAAGTTAGAGTTTGAACAAATACAATGTATCTAATATTGAAAATATTATTTTTTGAACCATTGATTGAAGTTATTGTGTTCTGAGGTAAAGAGATATTTATTTATTAAATTTACAATATCATGATGATTGTTCCCACCAAATCGAAAATTTAGAATTAAAAACGAGCTCACCGCTTACTTTGATGTAATAAGTGTTGCCTAGTTCCAAATGAATATTTTAATACAACGGGTAGCAACAAATTTTTACAGAAATCAAAACTTACATATGAAAATTAATAAATGTGGGAAATTATTGGTTTCACTGTTTAGAAAATTTGTATAGAAAGTTTACAATTCTGTTTATGTATGTCTACTACAGAAAACAATGATTTTTAAGAACGATTTATTTTAAACAAAGGACGCATGAAAAGCCGCCACCTATTTGCACAAAACCTTAGATTTGACTTTTGACATTTCTGTCATCACTAAACGTTAGAAAAATCGGGTTATTTTAAAAATGTAATGTAAAAATAAATATACAGTGCAAGAAAAGTGGAAAATTATTTTGATTAAACCAAAAAAATGTTGAAGGAAATCAAATTTAAATCATATTAGGTATTTCCTTTAATAACATTCACCAGTAATTTTGATAATGCATAATAGGTACAAAGTAGGATACAATAAATGACAGTTCCATGTAAACAACTTTTATTCAAGGAAGAGATGTTTTTGTCAATGATTGGTCAGTATTTTGAATTCTTATTGGTCCAAATCGTGAATTTCACAAGTGAAAAAAATAATCAAAATTAGAAATGAAAATAGAAGATATGAAAAATTGAACTATTTTTTGATTTAATTAGTTTTTTTTTTATTTTTATTTGTTTATAACTTTTGCCTTTTATGATTTTTAAATAATATCTGTTAAATATAGTGTTTTTAATTTCCCAAGCACCGACCCAATAATAATTAAAAACGTTTTAATTTAAACATTTTTTAAACTCTTGTTTAATCAGATGTTTTAAAATTAAATTCTAAACAAAAGCGTATGAAGAAATCAAGATTATATTCATTTTAAAATGATAAAATGACACCTGGAGTGAGTGGGTATAACAATTGAATTAAGTGGTTATAATAGGTTTTCAGTGTATCAAATTAGACTTAAATACCAGATTATTTACACCTGGTTGGTCTACTGGACAGACCACTAATATTTCTGTGAAATTTTATTTTTAGGAAATTAGTTTGGTACGCGGTTTTTTGGCTACAGAATTTAGTATTGTCAGCATTATTCTATTATTTTAACAACTTGGGAGGTAGAGAAGATTCGAAGAAATATCAAAATATAATTATTACTTTTACCACTACTAGATTTTATTAATTATATTCAAAGAGAAAATATTATAATTTTCTCATTTAGTATTGAAGTAAATCTAAGACGTTCCAATCCCAATCCATGTAATTTATAAAAAAAGTAATAAAGGACCAGTCATTCTTAAGTTAAAAAATAATATAATATTAGACAAATAACATTCGTAAGGTAAAATATGAGCCAGATATATCGTTGAAATTGGACAAATTAAACGAGATCGCTAAAATGAAAACATTAAGCGTAAAAGATTAAAAATCACATGAAGTTTCAAAAAAATAAACAAACAATTTTCGATAAAAAAATGTGTAATGGCAAGGACCCAAAGCGGCCATCTTGGTCAATCCTCTGAGGAGCACCGTCTTAAATGAACGAAACCATAATAGTACCATATAGGAAAATAAAAGAAAGTTTTTTTAATCCTTTATTCCTTATTCTGATTTGGTTTATTTTGACACGGTTTGACATATCTATATGAGTAAATATAAATTGGAATGGTACACCCTGTAGATGACCAATAAAAAAACGGAGTTAAATTCTGGGTTATTTTACATTATAAAAAACTACAAATTTGGATGTATTTTATGTTTCCTGAATCTTCTGCACCATTTCATACCAATTATTAGAGTTTTAGCATCTCACCCGCTAACGTTAACGCTAATCCTCATTTCGAGTATACTGCGCATGCTTACGTAAAAATAAAAATAACGTAAATTTTCTGAAATAACGGGATACTTTGCAGCAGCGGGATTCTCAACTTTCACAATCGTAACATCGCGATTGTCAATCATTCCCGACCCAAATTATATTGGCAGTAATGAAAATATGACAATTATATCACTTAACGAACCTCACTTTCCATTGTTGTATAATAATAAGAAAATATACCGTAAATTCAGGTAATAATTTTAGTTTTTTTTTTCATAAAATCTGAGGAAATATTCGAAAAACGTCAAAATTATAAGTCAATACCGGGAAACATGGAAATTTTGAATCTCAAATTGTATAATTTTTATTTTTTTATACATTTTCAATTATGGAAACCTTAACGGTGAATTGTTTGAGGAAGAAAATTGAAATTTGCTAAAAAAATTAAATATCGAATTTTTTTTACCAAATTTCAATTATTTTCCTTAAATAATTCACCGTTAAGGTTTTCACAATTGAAAAAGTATATAAAAAATAAATAAACTGAAAAAAAAATTGTTATTCAAAATTTTAAAGTCTGAAAATGTCTTTGTATATAAAAAATAAAAAGTAAATAAATATCATACAATTTTGAAAAAAAATTGTGATTCAAAATTTCAAACTCTGAAAATGTCTCCCTGAATTTCTCTTTTGTCGAATTATGGACTCAAATAATTTAGTGGAGTTTCCACAATTGAAAAAGTTTATAAAAACTCAGGTTAGACGATCTATCAAAAGAGAAAAACCACTGAATATGAATGTTCTGTGCCAAAAACACCAACTTTGAATTGAACTCGGGACCTTCGTACCTACCGACTGAAATTGACGTTTGAAAACGGTGTCCAGTCGCTATCGAGTTGATTGAGAATCGATCTTTCGGCTGCTCCTCGCGACGGTAGATAACGAATAGTGGTTGAGAATCCCACTTCAGTTCCCCTGAACTCAAATACATTAAACAATTGTCATAATTGACACATGACATAACCTAAAATGCAGAAAAACGAAATTGCTTTGCTAAAACTCTATTTTTATAACTATTGAACAACTCCATTTTTTACTTGGATCTGAATGATTCTTTGTCTTCTTTTTGTTTCCTTTTCTAAATTGTTCTCTGATAATTCTTCAACTTCCTTTTCTTGCAATTTTTTCATCTTAATTTATGTTTTTATGTACTTTTCTTTTAAATTATAAGTGCTTTAACGAGTCGCATATCTTCATTAACAATTTTATAAAAAACCCATGATAATCTATCAAAATATAATATTCTTCTATCCAGAATTAGTTTTTTTTATCTTAACGTATTCCACCATAATCCATAATAGCAATCCACCATATTTAATATTTCGACAGTTAAATATCAAACCATCGTAGGTTAAAATTGCTAAATTATCAGGAGAGCAAAAAAAGTATGCTGAATATTGTGTGAGTTATGAGGTTTCGAAAAAAATGCGTCTGCAGTTTTAGTAGACTGATTTGAGTTATGAGGTTTTGCCAGTACATGCAACACAATAATTTCAACTCATATAATAAATCCAAAAAGAACCTATTTTTGACTTATAAGGTTTGACATTTAACCGTTGATTTAATCTTTACTAACATTCGTTTTAAACCATTCGCTGTGGCAACAACGCTGTCTTTACTGGATTAATTACATGTCCTGGCATCCCTCCAATTGGACTGGAACCATTCATTGGCATTTAGACATAGCTAAAAGCAATACCAAAGCCTCTATCTGGTAATGGGCCGAGAAAAAACTCTCCAGTACTGGAAATACCTTCCTGGGTTAGTTCACTCTAAAGCATTCATAGTCAAACTCTCAGGTAGCACCCTATCGCAGATCCGGGAATGGAGTAGAAGTGACTGCATTGTCGTCTTCGTTACCCTCTGAAGAAGCTAGGTCAGAGTGAAACATCGGATTGTCGCTTCTGTAGTGTGGAAGACGAAACGGCGGAGCATATTCTATGATCCGGTCCTGCCCTGGAAATGAATAGGTTTCGTACGTTTGGTTTCGTACAGCTGGAGCCTACCGACTTCAAGGAAGTTTCACCGAAATCAACCATAGACTTCGTGAGAAGGTGTGAATTGTATGGGGAATTGTAGGGATGAACCACAATAGACCTCTGCTGGCCGCAATGGAGGGGCGCATTAACGATCTAATCACATCTATGCATTTCTATGTATTGTGATTTAAAATTGAAGATTCACATGTCTGTAAAATAATATAATTTAAAGAAATTAAGTTTAAACCAATAAAGAACGATTCATCAGATCTTAACTGAAGTGAAATTGATGCTGCCTCAGTTGGTACTGATTTCCTTAATCAGCTTCATTAAATCAGACCTTAGCATCCAATTTTCTGCTTTGAATTAAAAACTCTTTTAATTCACCTCAATCTCACACAATTGGGTCCTGATTCGTATGTACTCTATTTTGTGTTTTCTTGTCTTCCCGCACATTGAGCTGGTTTTTAATTCATCAGGACTACGCAAACGCAGAGTAATCCTATTTTTACTTTCGCGTTGTGTTGATGATTTATGTCTTCGCAAAAAAAATAGTTTAATTTTTCCTTTTTTATTGAAAAAATTGATATTTGTCATGTGTGTCAAATACCTGCCAATGTTGAAAATATTGGCGAATCGACGCATCATGTGGCCGCCTTCAAAACGGGTTAAAACGAACTTCATGTGACCAAAGTTTGTCTTTTGCCACATTTAGGGTATTGTCAGTGTTTCTACCTCCTTCAGGTTGACACGGAAATTTCTTTTCCAATCATACGTGCTTTTGATCTACAGCTTCTAAGCAATGTGGATAAATGCTGAAGTAGAGAAATCAATTGTCCCCACTTCTGATCCTCATATGGATTTTGGTATTGTTGCCTCTGTTCTAGGCACTTTTTCTCATTTCAACTCTCTTTTATTTACTCCTTCTGACATGGCACAACCGTCGCTTGATCTCTCCTACTATTTTTACTTCATTGGAATCACAAACTTTTTGTTATTCCTTTCCTTTATTTAAACCTTCAATTAAAGCTTCACAATATTATTATACAATTTGGCTGATTACCTGATGGGATATTTTAAATGGAAAGTTTGGACTGGGAAAACCACTAGCCAAAAATTGCTGTTAAACGTATTGGTAAAACCTTTCTCATGTTGGTATCTTTCTTTTGGATATTTTTGTTCAAGTTTGGATAAAATAATTTTAAAGCGGTTCTTAATCATATTTGCTCAACTGCATCTAAAAATACACATGATAATACAAACGACTAATATTTTTTGTTGTAGACAGCTCTTACAAAATATTTTGCTAATATCACTTTTATTAAAAACTAGTACCCACTAGCTCCTTCGTCATTTTTTTTATTACGATGGAGTAGAAACCTTAGACGAAGAGAGTAGTACCACGACAGCAGCCATTATGTTCTCTATGTTGATAAACATTGGATTTATTTTGAACTGTTCATTCAAAAATCTTTTAGCACAAAACATTCGGTCCAACAATGGAGTCAACGTTAATAGCATTGTAAATACAGCTTCAGTCATTATTTATTTTTCTGTTGTATGCCTAGTAGTTGTATGAGCGTCATTTTACTTGCTTAGTACTTCATTAAGGTCTATTATGGCAAAGTTAGTCATTTGGTTATGTTACTTTAGCTGATGCCTGGTTGAGTGTCCTTGGGATTTTTGGCATCTATTGAGGTGCTTTTAGCCCTTTTGGACATCCTCTATAAGTTGCGTCGCCTTTTTGCCTGGTGTCCTTCTTCACAAATGACTGATCTAGAGCTACTGTGATCTGTCCATTAAGCTTGATGGAGTTTCTGGCAGTCACAACTGTCACCCCTGATCTTTTCTTTTGATATTATATTTTACTTTTATATGCATTACAAATCGTTGTCGTTTTTAATCTTCTTCTTTGTGTTTCAATATTTCTATTAAAAAAAATTAGCAGTTAGTTTTTATTTCGGTTTTTCTGTATCTTCTTTGTCACTTTTCTGGGTGATGTAGACCATTTTTCTTATGTAGCTTTCCATTTGCTCTAATGCAAATCCTGCTTGTAGTCCTTCTAGGCTTTTTGGAATTTGGCAATTATTTATCACTTTGGTAATTTCTGGTAATTCTCAGATATCTTCTATGTTGTAAATGACTCTTGATTCTCATTTTTTGCCAAATTTTTGGTTGTTGTAATACAATCGGGGATAGTTTCTTATTGTTTCTTACAGTTTCAGTCTTTTAGTATCTCTAAAGCCTTACAACTCGTACAGTAGCTTCTTTTTCTTCACATTTGCTTGTTGATGTAGCTCGTACATCATTTGCTATGTCCATTTCTTCGTTTTTTTCTTACATTGTTTTCTCTTTTATATTTTTTAGAATGGCCGTTTATGATATCGTTTCCCCGTAACGGTTGTCGATGTTACTTTTTGTCATTTTTTATATCGTCTCTTAGTTCGTCCATTTTTTTTCGCCATTTTTTCCATTTTGTTACAACTTTTGTAGAACCGGTAAAATATAAATTAATAAACTACTTCAATCGGATTTAATTAAATTCTAAACATCACTCTCTTGATAAGGTATTTCTGTTAACAAATTTAATAATGCTTGCAAAACCAGTAGCAACGAACTGCTTCTTAAAAATTATATTAATAACTGTATTAAGACATCTTGAATACATTTCAATCTAAATGATTGTAGCGCATAAAATAAGGAGAACTTATTGTGTTTGCGATCTTCCATACAAGGAATTTTATGATATATTGAAATATCATATGTCTCATGTGAGTTCAGTAGATACTATTGTGGACATGTTTCCTTATACAGCTTAAGTTTATTCTGTTTTCACTTACGTTTCCGTAAACTCCAATTATTTTTGAATAATAGGATATCAGAGGCGCACTTTAATGTCTGTGTTGGTTGCGGAAAAAATAAAACAGTCTCTTAATTTTTTTGTTAAATAATTTGACACTATTATTTTTTAAAAGCTTGATTATATGAGGTGTTTTTGTTATTTTGACAGCGAAAAAAGTTGCTGCTTAGCAAATTAATTTTTTTTAAATGAAAAATTTACTTAAAAAAATATAGCTTAGTTGTAATAATAATATTATTTATTCGGGGGTAATATAAAGACCTCTTGTTTCGATTTTTCTGAAAAGGTTTTGTTTGAAAAATTTTCTAAAACAAAACATGATATTTTCGTTTATTTTATCCACTTCTATTAACGTACTAAACGATTACTATAAAATATCAAATTTTGCCTATATTTAAGGAACTGTCAACGAGGACGATGCAGAATATTTTAATTTGTTTATAAAATTAATTTTTATGGTGTAAAATTTTACTAATTCTCTATTATTTTAATGTAGTTAGAGTATAATTAAAAAAAATAATATCAGTAATTAATTATTAAATGTTTCAAAGTAACAACTTTTAAATTGAAGCAATTCTTCTCTCATTAGCTGTAAAAATATCAATTTCATATTAAATTTTCTATTCTATGCATGTTGAAGTATTCAAATGCGGTTCCCTAATCTGTTTATAATAGTATTCTGATCGAAATTCGATTAAAAGTTGTACGCCCTTCACTGCAACCCCATCGTTCCGCCCCTGCTTCCATCCAGTTGCCAAGTAAGCAGGCACCAGGAGCAATCTTGAGATGCTATGATAAATGGTAGCGATGCGAGGTGATTTCTTTGTACGAACGTGAGGTGAAAACGTAATATGCAACTCTAGCCGATCGATCTGGGTGGGCCGCGCGGGGGGAAGGCTGGGGGGTCAAATGGGGGTCCGTGTTCCGGCTCCACCCGGATGAAAAATAGCGTCGTCGTCGTCGTAGCCGTCGGCCTGGATGTAGGAAAAAGTACAAAAGTACACACGCTCTTCTTCTCTCCCTTCGCTCCCCCTTCCAGCGCCGGTCATGTGGAGAATGGGACACGCACGCGCCTTCTCTCTCGTCAATACTCTTCACATTCGAACACCTACTTACGACTTACTGGATTGGATGAAGGTCCCGGCTACGGGATTACAAGAATGTGAAGTTTTCCTCTTTTTCCACGTTTCTTCCACCTATGAAGGGGGTGGGAGAGAGGGATATGAACGAATGGAACGGTAATGAGATTTTGATCGCTTCTCGAATTAGATGTAGGATTTCTCGATATACGTACTCGTGCTCTTTCTCAGACCATTTTTATTTTCTCGATAATGGATTGAAACAATATCATAATAAAATGACACAAATTTTAAATTCTACACAAAAATAATAATTATCAGAGTTTGCACAAAGTCACTAAATTTTCCACTTCATGATAAATAAATAAGCAAAATGATGGGAAATTATTTATTTAAAAAATATTTAAATTTTTTACTCTTTAATGAAGTTGGCTTTTTGTGGCAAACATTTTAATTTTTTAATTTCCCAACCCACCATCCGAGAAGGGAAAGTATTATGAACGAGCTAAAAAAATTTTTGAGATAAAGTTGTAAATATCCATTTTGAGACAATTTCCAGATGGAAGTGTGTGTATGTCTGTCTGTTTGTGTGTATTCATCCACGATAGAGGTCACACGTTTAATCTGATTGAGCCGTATAAGGCAATAAGTTTTGCAAATAGTTGTTATTGTTAGAATTAGCGCATTTGCAGGACTAAAGTGAAATTTTTACTCCCTTGGGACTGAAACATATCAGTATAAGACAATAAACTTTTGCAAATAGTTGTTATTGTTAAAATTAGATCAGTTGGTTCACGCAACGGTGACTTGAATACGGATCGCCATAGGTCAGAGTTCGAGCCCCATCCAAAAACCCCGTTTTTTTTTAATTCTTGTTAGAGCGGGGATTTTATAAAAAAAAAAATTAATATTTGGATAATTTTAATCCCTCAGGTGATTGTTTCCAGGGCGGGATTAAAAGATGCACTTTAGTCCTTTGGTATATAATATATTATTTCCAACGTATATCAAAGAAATTCGCAAAAAGCCTGTTTTGCATTTTGCGTATTAAAAATTTGTGTAAAAAAGCGTGTTTTGCATAGTGGTTATAAAAAAAAACAATTTTGTACTTAATTGTGATGTTTATCGATTTTGGCCAAGAATTTTTTGATTTTTTTTTTATATTTTCGGGGATATTTGCAAAAAAGTTGTTTTTGATGTAGTTTTTTTTTCAACCGTTACCATTTCAATTTTTAATTTTCGATTGTGGATACTTGATATACATCCTAAAACTAATTTTAGTATCTTCAATGGCCTGTTATACTATAGTTTGCTACAAAATTTTTAACGCATTTAAAAGTGGCATAATTTATATCCAATTGTTGAAAATAGTATTATTTCCGTTTCAGTAATTTACAGAAATTTTCTATTGGAATAGACCCTATGGAACTGAAAAATGGCTATTAAAAAATCCCGTGTGACATTGTACAGAATCTCTTTATGTTTAAAAGAAAGATGCCATTAATATCGTTCCATAAAACTCACAAGCATATGCTAGATGAGGCAAAAAGGGCCTAGAAGGCAATAAAGGAAGACGCGGATTGCTTATGGTCTAGAGAACATCTTACAGACGCCACCGAGGCGAAGTATCTTATTCAAACTTTTATGATATATATGTATCGGGGTACAAATTGGAAGGATTCTTTTATGATTTTCAGAATAATTGAGTCTTCTTTTATATGCCTCGGGATTTACTTCGAGAAATCGCTTTATTAATGACTAAACGGAATTTGAATTGCAAATTCGATATGCATATTGCCGATAATTGTTATTAATGATATTAATTAATTATAAATACGAGAAGTTTTGAACTTGAAATAAAGTATAATTAACATTCTCCATAAAAAAAGGATAACTAAACTAAATAGAATAATTAAAAATTATAATGATTTTCATTTGGATTTCCGTTAGTTCAATATTCAGGATTTTAACTATCGATAACACAGCCCCATAAAAAAAACAAAAAGTTGTTCTCGAAAAGTTAATGGCCAACTGAAATTCCGGGTTTGGGTCCGGGAAAATGACCCCTTAATGCGGAAAAACCCTGTTTTGGACGTCCCGGTCGCGACTGTGGTATTTTCATGGACTTTCCAATTCTGGAGCTGAGCCTGGGTGTGAAAAGTGTTTGGTTAGTTGAAATTCCTAGTTTGGGTCCAGATCACATTCATGTATCTAGAGGCAGATCCAGAGTAATGGATTGCAGAGGCATTATGATAAGGAAACACAATTTTATTCATACTTGAGACTTCTTACGGTATTGGCTTATGTTCCTGAAGATAAAGAGATAATGCTTTAGAAACATTATTAGAAAGTAAGTTCCACAAAAAATGAACTATTGGCCAATTTAATAAATTATTTTGGGGATATGTAGGTTGAAAGATTGGATAGAAAAGAAAGGAGGCGATCGCCAAAATTTCCAATTAGTGTTTGGAATTCCTATACTCCAGGAAGAAAAGGAATAGGTAAAAAACAACCTAATATTTGGATTTTTTTTAAAAATTGAATAGCTTGTAGTAGAAAATGAAGTCCAACAAAAGAAGGTTTGTAAGTATCCAGCACGTCTCCATCAGGTTGCACCTTAGACTATCTACAACGAATTTCATAGAATTGTATTCTACAGATTTAACATAATTATTAAGTAATGAAGCAAAGAGAATGTACTTATTGACTTTACAATGTGCGTCCGCTCGTCTGTCTGTCTGTCTGCTGTCACAGCAATAACTCGAAAAAAAACTTTCCCGGCGAGTATCCACGAATACTTTTTCAGATATTTAATGTTAAAGTTTCAAACTTTGACATTTTTTATTTTTGCCAGGTGACAGTTGGAGAAATTATTTTGACTGTTCTGAATAGAGTTTTTCGAGGGCTTTCAAACGACATATTGCAAGTCAAATTGCATCTGTCATTTTTTGATAGTGACCCTTCCGTTTGACAGATATCGTACAAAAACTAATGAATTCTTTCGACTGGTAACCCAAACCCATATACCAAATTTCAGCTCTATCGGATTAATAATTGTTCAGATTTTTAATGTTAAAATTTCAAATTTTGACATATTTTTATTTTTGAAAAGTGACAGTTAGAGAAATGATTTTGACTGTTTTAAATAGAGTTTTTTTAAGGATTTTCAAATGACATATTGCAAGTTAAATTCCGTGATATATTATTTCTGTCATTTTTTGACAATGACACTTCCGTTTGACTGATGTCGTACAAAAACTAATGGGTTCTTCCGACGGGTAACCCAACATGTACCAAGTTTCAACTCAATCAGATTAAAAGTGTGGCCTCTATCGTGGAAGAATACACACAGACAAACAGACAGACAGACTTCCATCTGGAAATGATCTTAATCATCTCAGGTGACCTCAAAATTGATATTTCCATCTTTATCTCGAATTTTTTTATAGCTCGTTCACAATACTTTCCCTTCTCGGAGGTGGGTCGGGAAAGTAAAAACCAAATAAAATCGATAAAAATAGATAAAGTTTGAAACAATCCGAAAAAGTTGAAAAAAATTGGAACAAATTGAAAAAAAATCGGATAAAATTAAAAAACATCGAAAATGAAAAGAATGAAAAAAATTGAAAAAATTAATCGAAAATATCGGATAAAATTGAAAAAAACTGGAACAAATTGAAAAAAAATGGGATGAAATTAAAAAAACATGGAAAAAATAGTGTAAACTCAAATACGTTCCCAAAAAAATCGGATGTAAATCGATAAAAAAAAGGAAAAATCGGAAAAATCGACAAAAATTAAAAAAAAAATGGTTATAAAATCGAAAAATATCGAAAAAATCAAATATAATCGAAAGTAAAAAAAAATTGAAAAATAAACCGAAAATAAAACGAAAAAATCGAAAAATGTCAAATACAATAAAAAAAAATCGGATAAAGTCGAAAAAAAATCGGAATACTTTTTCAGATATTTAATGTTAAAATTTCAAATTTGGACATTCTTTTATTTTTGATAGGTTATAGTTGGAGAAATAATTTTGACTGTTCTGAATAGAGTTTCTCAAGGGCTTTCACATGACATATTGCAAGTCGAATTCCGTGACATATTGTATGTGTCATTTTTTGATAGTGACACTTTCGTTTTTCAGATCTCGTACAAAAACTAATGGGTTCTTCCGACGTGTAACATAAACCTATATACCACATTTCAGCTCAATCGGATTAAACGTGTGGCCTCTATCGTGGAAGAATGCACACAGAGAGACAGACAGACAGACAAACAGACAGACAGACAGACTTCCATCTGGAAATGGTCTTAATCATCTCAACTGACCTCAAAATGGATATTTCAATCTCTATCTCAAAAAAATTGTTTAGCTCATTCACAATACTTTCCCTTCTCGGAGGTGGATCGGGAAAGTAAAAGAGTTTCTTGGGGATTATCTAGCTCGCTATATGTTTTTAAAAAAAACTTTCTTCTAATATTGAAGAAAATGATAATGATGATGGTGGTGAATTTTTTATGTAGGTTTGGTAATTTTTTGTTATTATTTTCATATTTTTGTAGAAGAAACATATAATTTTTAATTAGAAGTTTTATTGTGCAAACACGGAAACATATTTTTTTGAGGGGGGGGCCAAATTTCAGGAGACCGCCTGGATTTCTTTTCATTTTTTTGTTTGGAAAGTTTGTTTACCTACGAAAAACATTTTTTTTATGACGATTCACTGTAAACTGCATTTTTTCCTTTTTCTTCTTCAGGGGGGGGGGGGGGTTATGTAAAGGTAATTCCTTTAGTTTAAATGTTGCCGCTCTCTACCGAGTGTCGGTGCAATATAAGACGATGAAACTGTCAAGAGTGTCAATCAGAAATTTATTATTGCAACCTATGAATATTGTGTTTAACGAAGATTTATTGCTTGATTTATTAATTACTTGTAGTTAGGAATTGATATTGTGATTAATAGCATTAAATGTCGTTTCTTTGTTACAGGTAAGGTTTTTGTAAAACATGTAAATAATAAACATAAATTCTTTGTTAGAGTAACAGAGAAACAGAGTTATTGTTTTATATCACTTCTCCTAATTATAAAACACAATATAAATATATATAGATAAGATTGCCGTGGGAAAAATAAATATCGCTGGGAAAAATTGTTATGGGGAAGAATAGTCCGGGAAGGATTATCTAGGAGAAGGATTTTCCGGAAACGGATGGATTATCATGAATTCGCGTTTAACATTTACTCATAATAATTGATTTATGATTGTTTATTGCATTATTTTCTCTTTATTTCTTTAATAAAAACTGTTACACTCAATACAGACGTATTAATAAATTTTCTATTTGCGAAGACGAAAATACATTTAAATGTAATTTGTGAAAACGAAAATATATCTTAAAATTATTCATGGAGTATACAACATTAAGTTTTAAAGATTTTCTTATCTCTCGTTTCTACTCCACATTTTCCATAAACTTGCTACATTAGGAATATCGCCCAGAAAATCAATTTACTGAAAGGAAATAATATTTTTAAAGTACTGTCGAATTTATATTATGTTCCTGCGATTTCAAATAAAATTATTAGATTTTCGACTGAATTGATCGAGAGCTAATACCGAGCAGAGAATTTTATAAAACCAAATCAAAATTATTTATGTTCCGAATCTGAATTCAAAAAGAGGAAATCCTGAAAATATAGATTGAGTAGATAATAACATTATTTTGCGACGACCATAATTTTTTTTGTCATACTAAATTAATTATTGTGTATTAATTACTTAAATATAAGATGTGATGAACACGAGAGTATTAAGAATTTTTAATGTCACTAAAGAAGAGATGCAGATAATAGCATATTATTCAACGAGTATATAATGATAGCAATTATTCACGAGGGTAGCGTTTACGTCACGAGCAAAACGAGTGACGCAAACCACCCGTGTGAATAATAGCCTTTTTATGCCAGTATACTTTATTCACGACTATGTAAGAATGTTAGTTAAAACTACTAAAAACCTTTATTTAATGCAATCAGGAAAACCAGTGAATAATGATTATTCACTAGTGAATAATAAATAACTAGAAAAGAGTAAAATCAGTCAATAATGAAATCATTATTAACTAGTGAATAATGGATATTACTATTATTTAGTAAACTCTTGTATAATGAACAAATAATAGATTAATCGTTGATAAAATATATTTTAATCCAAACACTAGGACAAACTTCGGAATAATCAACCAAGAAAAAACATTGAACAATTATGTAGGATGAAGAAAATAAATAGTTTTAAAAGATGAACTAAAAAATTTGCATCTAAAGAGAAAAATAACAAAGATTCTAAAGACATTCAGAAAGAATACAAGAAGGCAAATATGTACCTGAAGGACAAAGAAAGTAATTTAATAAGGGATGAAAAATTAAGCCTAAAGAGGCGGTAAGATATTTTAAAGAACCTTGATAATGAAGAACAAGCAGGAAAAGAAGAGAAAAATTCCAAGAAGAAGTGAACCCAAGAAAGAACAACAAAAGTCTAAGAGAAAACGTGTAGGTGAGAAAAGTTTTACAAAGGATCCAACTGAGATGGAATGAAGAAAACCAAGAGAATATAATTTATTACTAGACCAACTAGAGGAAAGAAATGTTAAGGGAATAGCGTGAAAGGTACCTGAAGAAAAACATTTTTTTTTTATTTTAGAAAATGAAAGGATCAAAAAATAATAAAAAATATCATGCAAAATTTGGTTAAGTTAAATATTTATTAAAAAACTGACATAATAGTTTGTTATAAAAGTTTCATAAGTTTGAGGAGTTTGTAAATAAAGAGAAGTGAAAAACGGCAATATTTTTACACTAATTTCGAGTTTTCGAAATACCTTATATAATATAGCATATATGGTATAAGTAGCGGGAAAGTAAAAATAGGTCTAAGGTTAATATAATTTTTGGGGTTTTTAATGATGCTGAATTGATTGCCGTTGTCCGTTTGTCTCTATCTCTCACTGTTCTCGAGTTGAATCAGGCTAACAGACGGACGGACTGACGGACAAAAACATTTTATAAGGGATTTTTTTCTTCTAATACTTCATTTAGACATATTTATTTATAGTAATAATAACCAAAAATATACTTTCAATATATTAATTGAAAATTTAACTAATTTTGGTAGTTATTAGTGAGAGGGATTAAAAAATATTCTTAGATTTAGCAAGAAAAATATTCTAGACATTTCTTCTTTTTTTTCGTCAATTTTTTTTTTCTTTAATTTAAATGAAAATTGGAGAAAGAATAGAGAAAAACAATTTGAATTTAAGAGTACCATTTGTTGCTTTTTATTTTTTTATTAAAACATTTTTGACGAATTTTTCCATTTTCTAATTATGTACTGGACTTCTTGATTTGCATATACAGGGATTCTAAAATTGGAAGGGATAATATTGCTTTATCAGAAATTTTGATTTAAAAAAATATCAAAAAATAGAAAAGGAAAGTTCTGTATCTCAAATTTGCTACGAAACTGTACTAATAAATCTTTGATACGACGTTTCGTATCTTAACAGCCTCCATCAAGTTATTTTTTTTAAATGCACCCATATTTTTAATTACAAAAATTGATAGACCGTTAAAATTTAAATTCAGTGATATATCACACTTGTCACTTTAACGACGTTTTATCTGAAATAACTAATATTATCAGTGACAATAATTTTTAATTACGGTCCTGTCGTAGTCCTTTTGTAAATTCGTTTTAATTTTGTCAAAATGAATATAATATTACCTAAAAATTTTGAGTGAAGGAAAAAAAATTATCAAAATTATAGAAATTAAACAAGCAGAAAAATAATCGGCTTAAAAAATATTGATAGAGAATTTATAAACAAATTTAGTGATGTATCATACATTAAATTTTTTACAACGTGTTGTATGTCAAATAATAGTCATTATCAATAATCTTCTAATACGGACCTGAAGCTCATCGTATGCAAAAATGGTGAAAATAATTAGAATAACGAATAATTTAATTTAGGAAATAATTACAAATATTCAGCTAATAAATTTAAAGTATTACTAGGTATATACCCCTTAAAAATTAATTATACTTAAATAAGTTTTGCAACTGACTTTGTCTTAAAATTCTCTATTAATATTTTTAATCACGACGCAGGTCGATTATCTTCTGCTTGTTTAATTTCGACTATTTTGAATTTTTTTTCTTTATGGTAGGTAATGTTATATTCATTTTGACAAAAGAACTACGACAGGACCATATTTAAAAATTGTCACTGATGATGGTAATGATTTTAGATAAAATGACAAGTGTAATATATCACTGGATTTGAATTTTAACGGATTATCAATTTTTGTAGTAAAAAAGACAGGTCCGTATTAAAAAAGAATAACTTGATGGTGGCTGTTAAGACACGAAACGTCGTATCAATGATTTATTAGTACAATTTTGTAGCAAATTTGAGATACAATAAAACTTTCCTTTCTATTTTTCATATTTTTTAAATAAAAATTATGTGCATAAAAAAACCAAAAATAGCATTTTTAGTTTTATCCCTATAACTCGCGAAGGGCGACAGACCCTTTAGATTTTTTTCAGCCAATGTGATGTTTTCTAAATAGTTCACTTTTTGTCCATTTAACGGCAAATCTCTTATGGTTTCTGATATAGCAATGTTATCCCTTCCAATTTTAGACATCCTGTATATAAATTGTATTGTGTTGTATAAATATGCAAAATTTTATTTGTTATTATTTATTCATTTAAAAGTTAAAAACATTTTAATTTGCTAAATATGTAAAATTTGTGCTCTCACCAATTTAAAAAAAAAATCAAAATTTTTAATCAATTATAACGCTAAAACTTTTTTTTAGTTTAGAATTTTATTGACATTTTTATGAACAAATTAATTTCTGCAATTTCCATTTTTTTTAATCTATTGTCCTCTCTGAAACTAACTAACTAAAAATCTAAGTTATAGCTTTCCAATTTTTCTTGACAAATGTTTTTCGATCTCTTCCTTTCTATACCAACCATTCAACGAGAAGGGGAAGTATTGTGAACGAGATAAAAAAAATTCGAGATAAAAACGGATACATCCATTTTAAAATCCCCTGAGACGAATAAGACCATTTCCAGATGGACGTCTATCTGTCTGTGTCTGTGTCTGAGTCTGTGTCTGTGTTTAATCCGATTAAACTGAAATATTTTATATAAGTTTTGGTTATCCATCGAAATAAGCTACAAGTTTTTGTGCGACATCTGTCAAACGGAAGTATCACTGTCAAAAAGTGACAGAAGTAATATGTCATGGAATTTAACTTGCCTTATGTCAGTTAAAAGCACTTGAAAAACTCTATTTATAACAGTCAATATTATTTCTCCAACTGTCACCTGTCAAAAAAAATATATCAAAGTTTGAAACTTTAACATTAAATATCAGAAAAAGTATGTCATGGATTTGAACCAATAATTCTAAAATGGGTTTCGGCTAATTGTCAGAAGAATCTGTTAGTTTTTGTCAGACATCTGTCAAACGGAAGAGTCACTGTCAAAAAATGACAGAACCAATATGTCACGGAATTTGACTTGCAATACGTCATTTAAAAGACCTTGAAAATCTATATTCTATTCTCCAACTCTTATCTGTCAAAAATAAAAAAATCAAGTTTGAAACTTTAACATTAAATATCAGAAAAAGGATTCGTTTCTGGAACTTGGCGGGAAAGTTTTGGGTTGCAACAATTGATTTTTTTATTAAATTTTTTGCATATAGGTAATGTGAACTTTTAAATGGGTTAATAGATCTTTCCAAAATTGTATCTATTAACCAATTTAACGTTATTGAGGTTTTCAATGATCCATTTATACTCGCAGTATGTAGTAATAAATTAAAAATGGAATTATTTCTAAAAATTACCATATTGTAAATGTCTCCATGAAATTCTTTTTGATTCATTTCGGCTAGCTTCTCTCGTTGCATATTCTGTGAAGTATAGTGTCTCCATATTATAAAAAAAATGTGTCTACAAATCCACCACAATGACGTCGTTCAGCGCTCTTATCTCTTGTTTCTGGCAAGAACCGCTCATATCGCATAAATTTTTTGCGCCTGTTTCTCTAGTGCCTCATTTTGGCATGTATCCCCGACATCCATCTTGAATACTTGAGGACTCCGCATTTGTTGTATTTTTTGCTTCATAACGTCGACTATACAGTTATGAAGTGTGTGCTTTATAATGTGAAACGTCCTTATTTCATCGTGATAATCCCAATTCAGTTGGTTTGAAGTTGACGTTTACAAAGAAGTACGGACAAAAAGAAATATAACTTTTAGAAAAAATAAAAGAAAAATGCTTTTACCTATCTTATATATGCTGGTTTTGTACAAAGCTAGGGCTCCTTTGTCTCATGTTCTTCAATTTTTTCGTTTTTTTGTGTATCAAATAAAAAATTAAAAAGAAAAATAATATACCGTTTATTTGCAAGTATAGTGTGGGTCGTTTTTTTTTACAAAATACAATTTTTTTTATTTTTTTTCAAATTTTTCCAAAAACAGATTTAAATAGAAATGTAAATAAAAAATTAGAAAAATATATTATTCGAATATTGATAAAGTTCTTTATTATTTGAAATTGTTTAATCTTATATAATTAAAAAATCTTCCTTTTTTAACGATTTTTTTACAAATTTTTCTTTTATATTTTTTAATAATAATTCATCATTTTCTTTTAATTTCTTTAATACTTTTTGATATATTTTATTTTGTTCTTTTCACTAATATTACCTTTGAATTCATTATTTCATTTACTTATTTTTCTTTAAATTTAATAATATATATCATATTAATTTAATTCATTTCATTTATTTATCTATAATATAAGCGGCAAAGTTCTGACTGACTGATTGACTGATTGACTGATATGAATCAACGAACAGCAAAATCTACTTAACCCAGAGACTTGAAAATTGAGAATATAATTTGTTCGTAATATAAGCGGCACCCACTAAGAAAGGATTTTGCGAAATGGCAGTAGGGAAAAAAGATAATAATAGGGTAAAATAGGGAAAATAAAAAAAGAAGGAAAAATAGAAAAAAATACGAATGGAGAAAAACGGAGCAAAATAGAGAAAATAAGGAAAAACAGTGGAAAAAAGGATAAATAAAATAGGAAATTATATACAAAAATAAAGAAAAAGACGGACAAATATAGAAAAAGGGAAAAATATGAAAAAACACGAATAGAAAAATTTGGGAAAAACAGTGAAAAATATGGAACAATTGGACACAATAGGGAAATTTAGGAAAAATCTGGAAAAATGAGGAAAATAGTCAAAAATAGGGATACAGTAATGAAAAATGAGGAAAAATAAGAAAAATAGTGAAAAATAGGGGAAAATATTGAAAAAAGAGAAAAATAGAGAAAAATATTGAAAAATTGGCAAAAACGGAAAAATATGAACAAACAGGGCAAAATAGTAAAAAATATGGAAAAAATAGGGAACAATTCGAAAAAATTGGGAAATCATTAGAAAAAATTGAGCAAAATAAGGAAATTGGGAAAAAATATGAAAAAATAGGGAAATTAGAGAATAAATATTGAAACATATATGAAAATGATGAAAAATATAGAAATATTGGAGAAAATAAGAAAAAAATGGAAAAAAGGAAATCATAGAAAATAATATGGATGAAAAACAGGAAAAATATGAAGAAATAGAAAATAAGAAAATTTGTGAAAAATAGGGAAAAATTGAGAAAATAGAAAAAAATCTTGTTTTTCTTTTTATAAAAATTCAAAACACAAATAATCAACCTGACAAATATTTATTTTTACATTTTATATCTTATTTTTACGGGTTAAATTTTGATCGCATCCATCCAGCTAATTCACTTCAATGACTTATTCTATCGAAATGGACGAAAATCTCAGCTGGCTGGATTTGTTCACTGAAAAATTTCACCTAAGTGAGTTTAAAATTATCTTAATAGTAAATTTATTATATACAAAATTATGAGTTAACCAAACTTTTTATCACGGTAAGTTTTTTTTATAACCTCAAATTATTTTTAGTTGCCTATTATTTTAGTACCCAATTCCTTCGTCTGTGTTACATTTCCTGTACTGGTTTCTTGTAATATCCAATTCTAAATGTCCTAGTAGATTTTCTCCAGAGGAAAGGATTTCGCTATCCGTTAGTACACTTTATTTTATAGAGGAAAAACTTTCCTATATTTACAATTTTAATTTTTTTTATAGATAAATATTTGTATTTTCTGATTTTTTTTATCTTAATGTTAAAATTGTTTTATATTTTTCGTTTAATTTATTTTTTTTTTAGAATACAGAATTTTGCTATCATCTTTTTTCAAAAATCTAAATCAAGATCCCCTTAGTTTCCCCTTAGCAATGAGTTTATAAAAACTTCCTTAATGTAGTTATCATGAATTTTAGTCAATCATGCTCATTAATCATTTTGATGTCATCCAAATTATACTTTTTTGATGAAAATTTTACCATTTGCAATACTTTATTCAATATTTGTACAGCATGGAATTATTTACATTTGTTACTATTTTTCTAGTTATGTGAGTTTTTAAATTTTTCTTATTGACATTTTTACTTTTATGAACATTGGTGGCTAACTTATGTTTAGGCCTGCTTCTTTTATACAATATGATATATTTATTTCAAATTCTTGATTTTGAAATTTTATTAAATAAAATTCTATATCAATACTATGATCTCTATATGTTGCTTCTTATGGAATTACTGAACGTACCCTACAGATAATCAGACAGCTCGTTGATAATAAATGTTAGTCTTCTTCTTTTAGTTTACTATGTCCATTATTGTGATAAGCATCTTTAGATGTTTTATTTTATTTTGATAAATTTTTGTTAAAGCGCTCTCGGCTTGAATACAATGAGACTTAAAATGAGTATTTTATTTTAATCGTAAAACGGCAAAACCATAAAATATAAAGCAATCGAGTGTAAACTGCCACAGGTATAAAATAATCTCGATTTATACACCCTACTTGAAAAAAAAAAACTCATATATCGGTGTCGTACAGTTTCCTAACTTACAAAATAATTACCTTTCTTTTCATCTTTACTCGAGCTCCTACCGTACAAGTGTTTGCGTTCCGAGACCCACCCTTGTTATAAATTTGAAGTAAGAAAATATGAATTTGCGAATTCTGGAGCAGCAGAGAGGGCTAAGGGCTTTGCATCCCTTGAGCCCTTCTTTGGCGTACGTGCCTCTTGACGTCTATTGTTCGGAAGCGTGTAGCAGAGTATGCCGGATCTTTGCCCTTAGCGCCGATATAATGATGGATTTAACCTTAAAAATAGTAGGATCCCTTCGTATGCCGAAGAACAGTGAAATGAAAGAAGAAGGAGACACTAAAAAGACAAGTAATTAAAGAATGCTAATGGGAAATGTCGCCGGGTTCTTATACGGTCCTTTGCATTTCGTTCATGTTGGAAAAAGGTAAAGAGGATACCTTTGATGATGAAGATAATATTAAAAAAAAAACGAACGGTTTTATTTCGTTCACAGGGTGATACATAAAACATTTGGTGAGATTAAAAGTTGTCAAATTTTATAATAATAATAATAATAACGATTGCTTATATACAATTACATAAAATAAATACAAAAAAATGTACAATAGAATAAAATAAAGTCATATTAGTAATACAGTGCTACTCAAAAAGTCTACACCATATGGAAAGCAATTCTATTATTCATTTGACAGAAAAATTTTTTCATAATAAAAGTTGGTGCATTGCGTAAAACTAAATTTCAAGTGTCAAACTTTCAAATTTCTAAATGGTATACAGGGGCGGGCAAAAAATAGGAATTTTAACCATGAGTAAAGTACCCTTATTTTTGACAATGTCAAAAAAATTTATTTAGGAAAGTTGTTTAGAATTAAATATTACACTCAGATTTAAAATCACAGCCTCCTTTACAAGAAATCCATTTTTTAATATTATATTTAAGATGCAATACTCCTTTTTTGGTTAAATAATAAAAACTATATTTCAAAAATTAAAATTGATTACAAAAAATGAATACTTACTCTTGAGGGCGGTTTTTAAACCTTAATACACTATTTCATTTTTATTATAGCTTAGGGAGAATATGTCATTAATAAAGGTTTGATAGGCGCCAGGGTATTATTGTAATTATTTAAGTCTCGAAGAATAAACAAAAACGTTATTTGAAACGAAATGAGAAATCAATCGATAATTATATAAATATCAATTCCAAAAAATATACTATGTACATGAGAATAACTGGGAACAATTAACAAATGAAAATTTTATAATATTTATATTATCTCCGAAAAGACCAAAAAAAATTGGCCTTAAATTTCAAGGCGGAGTAGATCTCTAACTGGAGTTACAAGGTTATAAATTTACTCTATATCTCACACTTTGAAAATGTTGAAAATTCCACAGTGAAAAATACATTTGCGTATATTCAAAAAATATATTCTTCTACGCCCATGTCAGTAAATGTTAAAAATCGCACTGTCAACAATCCTTGTAAATGACATTTAACAATAACATGCACGTTATGAGATCTCATAACATTCACGTGCGTTTTGATAAGAAAACTTAAATTTCTTGGTTTAATCAAATTGCAATCAAATTTTTATCTACGTACGACTTTATTTTTTTTCTATTTACATACATTTAGTCAATTGAAAAGCATAAAAAGATACATTTTGGATTAAAAGAGTGATATCCCTAAATTTCGGCAACATTATAAAATTTTTCAAAAAATAAGTCGCGTTTTCTTAGCATGCGATGGAAATAAATGTCATGTCACTTATATTGTCAATTTTTATAACAAAATATTATTGTATCCGAACATTTTCTCAACTTTACCTAAGAATATGTCTGTTAGTAGCGAAAGTGATGAAATTATGAGCACTTCACCGGAGATTTTAGAAAAAGCTAAGTTAAGTAATAAGGCACAATCGACTTACAATAATTGTTCAATTGTTATTAACAACTATTATAATAATTTCGATGTCCTTTATATAATAGAAGAAAATAAGTGGGCGTAGAAAAAGAATAGTACGTTACACGAGTTGTAAGCCAATTAAGCACTCTTGCGTAATGGTTTCTTACAACTCTTGTTACGTAATATACCATTACATATATTCGACAGTTTTTGCAAATTTACATGCAAAACGTACTACTAGTTATTGTAGGTTGCAAATGATAGTAGAATACCTTCCAGGAATTGACAAGGGTAGACGGCATACAGGCTTGGAACTAGCAGAATTTGATTCCAAAACACAAAAATAGATTTTTAATTCTTTTTTTACAACATGAAATGAAGTAATTAATAAAAAAACATGAAATTAATTCGATTAAAGATATCATGTCGTGTTTACCTAAAATTACACCCAGCAAAACGTTCGGTTTGGTTTACTCCAAATTGTTACGACCAAAATTTGTCGCGACAGAGATCTATACCATATTAGGCCATTGATCTATAGGTGGCGCGTGGCCTATTAATTTTAATTAGATAATTAAAAAATGTGTTTGCAAACGAATTTGTTTAATATTAAAAATACCTAAGGGAATTTATAACAAACATGTTTACGTATATGTTATGAATGTATTGGAGATACTGTTGTTAAGTTCAAATTATCGCGCCACCTAATGAGGTGCTTTTAGTTATTGGCAACACTGACATGTTATCTGTTTTCTCTGTTTTGTCAATCAGTCTGAATTAAACCATTCATTAGATAGGTCATTTCTTTTATCCTCGTTCCACTGTGTGACACTTTTTAACAGATACAAGGTGAAATCTTACTCTTAGTAACTCACTTTCTAAAACATCGTACGGGATAGTTGGACAAATAATAAATAAAACTAAACTATCAAATAATTATAAACGGGCACCGAGCGCAATCCCATATCTCGGAGTGCAGGGTTTTCCTAGGGGCCCAAGGGGAGACTCTAGCCCAAATTATAAATAATTAATTACAAGCACGGGTAAGTGATTACCTAAAAAGAGAGCGAGCCGAAGAAAAAACAGGAAAATAAATGTATTTTCCTATTTATCCTCATTTCCCCTATATTTTCTGGTTTTTTTCCTATTTTTCCCATTTTCTCCTGATTTTTTATATTTTTTTCCTATTTTATTCTCATTTTTCCTATTTTCCCCTTTTTCCATGTGTTTCCCTATTTGACCCATTTTCCCTATTTTCTATGTTTCCATGTTTTCCTGTTTTTATTCTTTTTTCCTATTTTTTCTATTTTCCCCATTTTTTTTCCATAATCTACTGTTTTTTCCTATTTTTTCCAACTTTCACTAATTTGCTCTATTTTTTTGCCATTTTTCCTATTTTTTCTATTTTCTCCTGTTTTTTTTTCCTATTTTTTTCTATTTTACTTTATTTTTTCCTATTTTCTCATTTTTACATGTTTTCCCTATTTTTTTACCGATTTTACACATGTTTCCTATTTTCCCTATTTTTCCCTATTTTCTATATTTTTCCATGTTTTCCAGTTTTTATTCTATTTTTTCTATTTTCCTCCATTTTTTTTATCTTTTACTGCTTTTTCCTATTTTTTTATATTTGTCCCTAGTTTTCCCTATTTTTTGGTGTTTTTCTTCTATTTTTTCCCCTGTTTTACTATTTTTTTCTATTTTCTCCTATTTGTTCCTATTTTTAATATTTTTCCATCAAACGTGGTCTTCAAATTCATTGCATTGTGATCGATTTTTGTCGTTCGTTTTCCTATTTTTGGGTAAGGCTTGAGATAGGAAATAAAAAATAAAAGGAATACCGGAAAAAAATCGCGTTACATTCAATAGCAAGTAATATACCAAAAGACAAATGTAACTAACAAATTTTATTCAAAATTGTTCTATTCAATTTTTTTCTACGAACTTTTTAATAGTTTGACAGTGTTGTAATTGCTGTTCTAATTTTTAATCGCCACTGAAAACCAATTAGTTTTAAATTAGAGCCGAAATAATTTTAACTGAAAATTTCGTTACAATCGGTTAGCAATTTTTATAAAAAATTAATAGTAGCTAGACTAAGCTAATCCGACCGCCACTATAGGGAATTAAAGGTGCTAGAGTGAGAAGATGCAGAGATTCAGCGTGTCCGAGAGAGAGAGAGAGATTGCTATATCGATATATCTTCGTTACTATTGGTCCAAATTGAACGCGAAAACGGCGCTGTATTTAAAATGTGACATCGAAAAAACACGGAAAGAAAAATCATGCGCTGAACAAACGGCACTATGGGCATTATAGTATATCTTCGTTACTATTGGTCCAAATTGAAATCTGAAAACGGAGCCATATTTAAATGTGACGAAGAATAAATACGTGAAGAAAAATCATGCGCAGAATAAACAGCGCTATGGGCATTATGGTCTATCTTCGTTATTATTGGTCTAAATTGAACGCGGAAAATGGCGCTATATTTAAAATGTGACGCAGAACAAATACATAAAGAAAAATTAGACGTAAAACCAACAACAAACGGCGCTAGCGTCCATCTTCGTTATTATTGGTCCAAGTTGAAAGCGGAAACCAAAAGTAACGAATATAGACTATAATTTCCATAGCGCCATTTGCTTTGCGCTTGATTTTTCTTTAAGTATATTTTCTACTTCACATTTTAAATATAGTGCTGTTTTCCACGTTCAATTTGGACCAATGGTAATACATTAAATTCCCTATAATGGCGGTCGAGTATATATTTGAAAAATCAATGTATATATATTTTTCAAAAAATGGTTTCAGGAGCGCGAAAACGTAAAAAAATCAATCTCGAGATTGGCGATTTACCCGATCAAATACTATTTTTTTACATGAGAGAGAAAGTTAATATTTAAAATATTGAAGATATAAATAATAATAAATTGTTACTTTGGTCTATAAAGTTGTAATTAAATTTAAAAATTTTTATGTATTTTATTATTTATTATTTACTAACTACGGCCCTGTTAAGACACTTTCTTTTAAAATTATGAACACAGATACAGGAATATGCATAGATATAAAATATTACCAGGGGTTGTAAATTCATATTTTTACGCTAAACTGAACTTAGAAGCGGGCTTGCTTCTTGATAATGTATCTTTTTAAAAAAATAAATGATCACCAGTTATGAAGAATATTTAACTGTAAATAAGTGGTTTAAGCTTGACAATACAATACAAAAAAAAATAATAGAAGAATTAATACTTAAACCACTTTCATGTCTTACTAGATCATTAATAAGCGAATAAAAATGTATTCTGTACACTGAAACGTCAGTTTTAAATAATTTGACATTAGAATCAGTGATAATTAGGCGGTCATAATTCCACAAAACTAGATTTCAATTTTTTTAAAATTCCAATTTTTTTTAAAATTTCGGTTTATGTGGTCAGCTAATTGCAGTAAAAATTTCATTGTCATAGAATCACTCGAAGTAGTTTAATTTCCCTGACAAAGTTTTCAATCCGAGTCACGACAAAGTTTTGTTTTGGGACATTCCAGTACTCGTAAATAATAATCGACCAGGGGGTGCGGAGTAAAGAGAAAAGAATTTAGTACAGACGCTTATAAACTTTTTAATTTAATTTATCTACTTACGTGAAATTAGGCAATAAAAACTTGTTACTTTCAGAAATAAATGTATATGATACAATAAATTTTTACTTAAATTAAATAATTCATAAGCGCTAGTACTACATTCGTTTCTCTTTACGCAGCATCCACTGGTCGATTACTGTTTACGAGTACTATACTTGAATATTTTTCGGTTTATTTGGAGTCTCTGGGGCATAATTGACGCTAGGTCACTTAATTTTTAATTGTTAATATCAGAAGTTTTTATTAAATTACTCGCGCTATAACAAGTTTGTGAATTCGATTGTTGTTTAATATTCAATATCATTAATGTAAGAGGCAAAAATCTGTAAGAAATTAGTAAAAAATATTTTAATAATAGAGAAAATTTATTATAAATTATTTTCATTTTAAAACATTAAAAAAAAATGTCAATTTCCCTCTTTCGATCCTTCTATTTGATTCTCGACTAAAATAATAATGTTTTTTAAATAAATAAATTTGAAATTTAATCACAAAAGAAAAACCATAAATTTCTAATTGCGTTTTTGTTTGTTATTAATAATTTTGGATTTCGGTATTTTCTAATCTCACTATAAACTGTGTTAAAACTCAAATATACAAATCAGGCCACAACCTCTTGGTTTCCAATTTATTGCTTGCAAAATAAATTTCTCTACCCCTATGAAAAGTTTTTAGGTGTGTGTTTTTTTGGTCCTGACTTTGCAATATTCGTAATTAATAACGATATGGTATTGTATACAATTTCTTTTTTTCTGATTCCAATAGTCCTTTTTGTGTTTTCTTCGTTCTTGTGTATTTGACACCTAAGTCTCTTTTATGTTTTTGATTACTTTTTTTGATCTTTTTTTTGTATCTGCTACATTTTTTTTACCAAAACGTACTGAAGAAATTCTGAAACTAAACAGGAAACAAATCATGTTAATAACCGGTTTTATAACTGGACATTGTGACCTTCACACAAATGTTACGAAGAGGCTCTTAAATCTTAACAAGGTCACTAATATCATCACAGACTAACAATAAGATGATGGCTGCAGTGTTGGGGCACTCAACCCCGCCTGTTCATTAGTAACTCAACCAACCAATCCTTAGCTTCTTCCATTCATATGTAGTAATCAAAATAATTTTATATTCTATTTTTCTACTTCTATGTTTTTTTCAGCAGGAATTTTTTTTAGATATTGTCTTCTTTGTCTTCTGTTCTTCCTCCTTTCCTGCCTAATATGGTTTTCTTGTTCTTATGGTTGTGTTGTCATTAGCTTTATTACATCTGTTAGATCTGCAATTTGTTCTTCATTTTTCTGTTTCTTTTGCGGTGACCACAGTAAAATTCACCTAAGTTTTTTTACTCTTTTTCTCTACTCTTGAACGTGATTCTGCTTAAAATTTATCGAAGCTGCTAAAAAACCATATGTAATCAGGCTTTTTATCGTAGATTGCAGTTTTGATTTTCTAACTTGCACTAAGTTAGCTAGAAACCGGTCAAAAAGTTTGTTGCATAGATAAAAGGGAAGTGAAAAAATCTATATACAAAATATGGTTTGAGGATAAAGAAATAATAAAACTTCACCAATTAGGCCCTACATAAAAATTGTTGAATATTATTTGCATAAGCAAAACTTATTTCGTGGAACATAAAACGTGTTATTCTAGCTGTTGCTTCAAAGGGTATTATTGTAAAGTTACTACACGTTAACTCATGAGAGATTGAAAAGTTTAATTTAGTTGTAGTGATTCCCATAAAGTTCTGAATACATAGTTATAGTTATAATTTTAATGAATTTAAGTGTTTAAACAATTACCAGAATTCAGGTTCATCTCACGAAGGATCTCTAGATCCTCCAGTAGGCCCATTCTCCTATAGTTGTTGACTGGAACACTTTTTAAGTTTGACTGTCAGAAGTAGGAGAAAACTGGGATTATTAAATTTAATATCATGTCCGAAGTTCGATTTACCCCGTCTAGAGAGGTGCTCCTTGATACGTGTCTCTAGAGGCCTAATGGTTCTACATAAAAATTTTTGTAGGTAAAATTGTGTTATTAATTGTTAGGATTGATTAAGTGCACAGCTTTGGCCTCTACTGCATGATAAAATAAAATTATTGTTGCTGAATTTAAAATTTTAATTCTGTAGTATATTTTTAGCAAGAATAAAAATTCATTGACCAATACTATTCTGAAAAAGTAACAAGTTTTTATTTGAAGATAAATTTTATAGTGGGCAAGTACGGATCTGTTTAAAAAAGTCCGAAACGAGAGACTTTATATAACGAGTCCATTAACGATATTCAGCCAAGAATAAAAAGTATCAAGTTTATAATGCAGCAATTCGGGAAGTAGGTAAGTGAGGGCTTCATTGAGAGATAAAGAAAAGACAGAACACTTTGAGAGACTGCAGCCGAACAACTTTGATACACCAAGAACTAAAGCCGTTGACTATTTGGAGCACTTGCAAATTATTACTATAAAAGCCGGAAAATTCTGGATTATGCTTTGTTAGGGTTATTTTCTATGCTAAAATTTTGTTGGATCCTAATGATTATACAGCTGAATCTTTATAATATATTCCATAATCATCTGTTTTATTTTTGGTTTTCACGTAATGGTAAAATTTTGATAAAACTGTCTATAGTATCATTAAATGTTAATTGTCTCAAAGATCAAATCAGGCCTAAAGATAATCACCTTTTTCTACTTGAACCTTTCAGAGACATAATTTAAATGTATCTCTTAATTCAATCCCTACTATTTCTAACTTGTTCAATTCCTAGTTTATTTAGTCCTTAACATACATAATTTTTATAAACAATAAATTTCAGATCCTAACCTAGTTCTACTGTCACTTAGGATTCTTCTTTTCCTTTGCATCCTTCCACTGATGTTCTTCTTTTCTTCCTTAGTCTTGGCCTCTTCTCCTCTTCCCTGTTTTCGATGTTTTGGATCCCATTTCCTTTTATTTTCTTTTACTTTTCTTTCTTCTTTCTTCCTCTGTCACTTTTTCCTTTTCCACCATTCTTTGCCTGCGCCTGCGCCCCGTCACTGGATTCCTCGGTTCAAGCTATCTTCTAGTTTAAGATTAATGTAGCTAAACTTAATTTAATTTTTCAGTTTTCACTATTCACTATACTTTGTTTTTGCTTTTAGGTCTCTCATATTGTTCAAAATCATAAGTTTAAGCTAATTTGTATTTATATAAAACTGATCTATTTTAAATTTCATTTGTCACTGTCATTAGTCATTTGTAAATTGTCAACTGTCAATTGTCACTTATCAATATCGACTTATGTCAATTCCAACTCAGTTGGTCTGTCACGTCGCAATGATTGTTATCTGGTTTATAATCGCTAATTTTCTCCAAAATTTAATTTGGCTGCCCGTACATTCTCATGTACTCATGTAGTATCAAGATGATAGATAGTCACGACATCTATCGTGTGGTTGATGGGTACCAACCGGGAAAGCCGTTTAATAGGATAACATCCTGTAAACGCGACTAACCAAGTACAACTTGGTTGCCGGTAGGTGGAGGAAATATTTATGAAAGCAAAAGAAATACTAGTCTGCCTAGATGTTGTCTTCTATTTTTGTCTGCCAGTCAGCATTCAGTTTAGTTAACAGCCCAGTAATTATATTTCCAATAATTTTTAATCATGAGGTTTATCCATTTTTTGTCACATACATTAAGGCCACTTTGATGCAGTCTGTCGGCCATTTCTCTTTCACGAAATCGTCTACCAATAATTTTCCGCCTTTTGTAATAACAAATATTTGATATTTATATAATTTTTATACGTAAGGTTTATCATTTTTTGTTATTAAATTTATAACTGTTGATCGCCCGCCCCTGTTTTAATCTTCCTGAGCGCGTTGCCAGATTTACCACTCAATGTTCGGGAGAGCTAATGAAACCTCTCTAACTATAAATATTGCATGTACCTTGTATTTTTATGTAGCCAGTTGGAGACTATTGGTATTCTTTTTTAGAACAAAGCTAGTAGACATGATAAACAAATTTTTGGAAAATATAGAAGATAAAAGAATAAAGAAACAAAATATATTAACAACATTATTTTCTTTTATGATAACATATCATTGTAAAATTTATCTACAAATCTATTAAAAGCAAACATTTTTTATATAATTCTCAATTCATTGGAATTTTGGAGTTTATAATCGTATCCACAATATTCAATATAATCGTACAACGATATGTAATATAATCGTTACACGATATAATGGTCAGAGTGCATTATTTTCAAAAACTTACCCTATCACGGTTTTTTTTTTTGAATTTTTGTATTGTATTGTTGAAGCTCTAAAAATGATTGACAATCTGATTTTTTATTGATTATTATTTCTTTTCGTTTTCTTTGATCTTCTAATGTTTTGCTATCTTTACTTGTTGGTTACTCCATTCATGGTAAACCCATAACCATTGGGCCGAATCCGTCTTCTTTCTTTTTACCACTCTGTATTCCAAAATCACTCAAAAAAACAATGTCACCTCGCCAAATATCTTTGTTACCAGTGAATCAATTGTCAATTATAAAAACCATTAAACATATACTCATGGACATGCCCAGTAGTGAGAATTTTAAAATTTCGAGAGGAAGAGATGAAACGATGATGAGAATGAGAAAAAATATAAAAATGCTACAGTTTTTGAAGGTTTTCTCCAGATATGGATTAATACTGGAATTTACCCTTTGATCACTATCAGATTTCTAGTTGCCAGATGACATGTCTAAACTAGAGACCTTTTACAGCTGTAGTAGCTAGTTGGACACTACCTGTAACTCTAAGTAAAAATCTATAAAAAATCAAAAATCTCTTTTGTTGCATAAAAGAGTACTCCCCCTTATCTGCCACCACTTTTGGCCCCGCCTCCAAAGTGACGTATTTCTCGTCACGATCATGCAATATTCGATCCATTGTGGAAAATTACTATAAAACGTTTTTCATGCAGAAAAAGAGATTTTTATTAGTTTATAATCCAATTAACAAGATGAGGGTACAAAAACGGCCAAATTTTAAATCTTTCATTTTCTAACGACGGGCAAAGTTGAAAATTTTCTGCACCCCCCTTTTTGACTTTCTCTTAGCACGTGCACCATATTCACTAAATCCCATTTTGGCCAGCAGGGACTTCCCTTGATCGATTGTATCAAATTTGGGGGCCATGTTCAGGTGTAAATTTTCAATTTATTCTATTTTTCAAATGCGTCCAGTGCGATGCAGCAAGTGACATTTTTGTGATCCTGAGACCCAGAGAACCCATTTCTATTACTTGTTGTATCTTCTCCCCCGACAGGTTTGCCTACATCCGGTTGATCGCCATCTACGATGAAGCAACTGCGTATATAGGGTCTTTAAGGTATTCTCACTAACCCCTCTGGGGCTTGCTGTATTGCTTCTTTCCATGGAAGGGTCGAAAAAAATTCAAATGACATTTTCCCCTACTTCCGTTCTACTTGAGTATAGACATCTTGATGTCAGATTCTATTATATGCTCCTCTCTACCATCGGGTTTTTTTTACAGTTGGCTCTCGGTCTATACTTAAAACTACAATTTAATACTTTGAGAAATTGACTATTGTAACATATTCTAAGAATCACTTACAATCCAATGTATGTTTCCATTCAAATACAATCCGAATAGTTCATAAAAATTTTTGTTGGTGTTAGCAACAAACATTTTTTTCTACAACCACTATGCAAAACATGCTTTTCTACAAAAATGTTTATATGCAAAGCAGGCCTTTTCTTACCTTCTTTTATATTCGTTGGAAAAGTAATAATTTAGAGTGCGAAAAGTACAAGCCATGGCACTTTTCCCAACGGAAATGTCAAACACAGCTTGGACCTGTCAACTTGTTTTGACAAGTTACTGTTTTTCTTTCATTAATAAATGTGGTTGTAGAAAAAATATTGTGTACAACTTGTACGCAAAGCACTTTTCCCACTCGCTAGATTTGCGGAACTCGCCTTATGGCTCGTGCCCCAAACTTCTGAGCTATTTAAAATTACTAACTAAAAATAATTTTAGTAAAATCTATCACTATATGCATTCTTATTTAATCGGTGAAAATATATCGTTAAACATCAAATGCAATTCCCATTTTGCTACCAGTTAAGTAGCTAGTTAATTTAAAAAGAAAAAGGTAATTTCTTTAAGATGTGCCCTTTCATATAAGATTTCATCTCGTTAATTCAAAAGCTATTCCAGAATTCCCCAAGTGATATTTTCACTTCCTTTAATAGCGTCATTATAAAAAAAGGGGTTGATTCTGTTTACCTGGCGAGGGTGAGTAATAGGCAGTGTACAGACAAACGTGTGACGAAGAACCGAACGAAAGAAGAAGTAGAAACCTCTGAACTCATGTGAAGTAAATGAAGTTGGCTTCGAGAGTTGGTAACCAAGGCAACTCCGTTCCCTGCAGGTTAAAACCTTATTGGATATGCTCATCGCTTTATTTTATTTTTCGACTTTTCCAACATTTACATTTTTCATCTAGAGCTTCCATTTTCCAATGCGCGCCTTCCTTGGATATTGTATCAGATACTAGATGTGGGATTGTGCTGTAGAGTTCTCAATTCATTCACGTTATAGTACAGTCAAATTTAACATATACTGTTTTAATCATCAAACATTTAATATGAAAATATTATTTTTTTTAAAGTTCTTTTACTCCAATAACAATGTTTCCATTGTTACTTTTTTTATTTCCCGATTTAAGTTCCCTATTCCTTTATTCTTATAGTTTTCTTCTATTTCTTTAAGAAGTTTTTCGTTGTTTTTTTTTTAAATTTCTTAATAGTTAATTATTTAAATCCCAAATCCCAAATGTGGTTCAAAGTTTTAAGGAAATAAAGCACAAAGTCAGGTACCACAAATTTAATAACAACTAGTTTCTGCCACTGACCATCATCAGGCCAATATAAAGTACTAAACGAGGAAAAGAATTGATCACAAAATGTGAAAAAACTCATTAAAGGTAGAAAATAAGTAAATTAAATTAAATTAAACATGATGGCACTTGAAAAGACATTTTTGAAATTAAAAGTATTACCAAAATAATTTTTTTTTAAATACACCTTGCTCCCTAGAGGGTTGCAGTGATAAACCGCACCTAGGGACAGCACCTACAGGGGGATCAACATCCCGGAAAAGGTGAAATGTGAAACTTATTATCCCTTGATGCTTCGCATCTCGGGATAATAATAATGCTCGGCTTAGAAAAATTACTTCTCGACCTTGGTGTATAATATAGTATTAAACTATTAATGATAAACATAATAATAAAAAAATGTTCGTATTTTTAACTCTCGCCAATAAAGGTAAAGATATTTGTATCATAATTTACGTTGGCTGGTTTCACAGTGTTGCCAATGACAAATCAACAAAATTCCCGCAACTTGGCCCAAAATACTCGATTTTACCCGCGTGGAATTCCAAAATACTGGCATTTTACCCACTTACAATTTGAAGTGTTTGTCAGAGATTTTCTCCCATGCACCTCCGGCGGGTAGTCTTTTAGTTCGGTGCCAATTACTAAAAAAATGTTCTGTGTGAAGACTAAAATTAGAAACTGTATAGTCTGCCAGGACTATTTTCTATTTTACTATTTGACTTTGACATCTGACGTGAATTATGTGGAAGTGTTGCCAATTATGTTCAATGCAAACCAACTACTATTTTTATGTATTTTTGAGAAATAAGATTGCTGTAATTTTAAGGATTATTGGTAGTGGACTCAGTCTCACAAAATATCAAAACAGTGAATAATTGACATGAGATGAAGATGGAAAGAAATACTCGGATTTTACCCGCAAAATTGTAATACCCACAAAGCAGCAAAATACCCGAAATTCGGTAATTACCCGCAGATTGGCAACAGTGTAGGTTTCATGATTAACTTCAGGAATTAAAGGTAGATAAATTTTATATATTTCACTTACGATGTGGAACTTTACTGGATCGCGAACTGTATAATTAATTATATCAATAATAATCCTTTTACCAGAACTTATATGTGCCTTGCTCGGCATAAAGTACAATTACATATAATTTGTACAAGTAAAAGAAAACACACATTTTTGTTATAAATATCATGATTATTCTTAAGGATAGATATAGATAATTTATCTATCATTATTATTTGATTTATACTAATTTGGAATGAGGGTATTTGTCATAATAATCTTTTCCAATGGATTATTATATTTATTTGTAAAATTTTAGATTCTGTTAAATTATGCAACAAAAAATTAATCGAATGCAGCCGAAGTTCATTACCGTTAATTAAGGAAGACATTTGTCAAGTATATCAACTTTATCAATGTAAGTATAGTAAATTCTTACTTAGTTGTTTCTCATGTTTAATTCTGTGATTGCCAATATGTTTAATTATTTATGCTAATTTTATGATAAATTCAACATAGAAATTAATATAAATTAAGATTTATTTAAGGAAATGTATTGACTGGAGCGCGATTTTTTTCCAAATCTTACGCGACGTTATGTTATTATATCGCATACTCTTGCTAAACTAATTAATATTAAATAAATTACCCCACTGCCTTATAGTCAATTCACTTGTCCTAAAACTGAATAAATTTAAATCTCGCAAAGTCTCGAACCAATGAAATTCGCTCGATTACAATTTTTATAGTAATCGCTAGATTTTTCCCACTTCCTGAAAGTTTCCCTCACATACGAAGCAGGTAATTTATTATTCTTTGCAGCGAACCCCGCTATTGGAGAAGCAAAAATATTCAAGATGGCTTCTTATTAAATAAATTTCTTCACATTCGTTCCCATACGCACACATGTGGAACGCGCATACGCGCCATCAACCCAAAGAACGGAAACGAATAAGTTTAAGAAACTCCACCCTCTCACACACGATTTCAAACTTCCTTGAATCGACGAATTCTTTTCCTTCGCCGTTGTTCCAAAATAGCGGAAATGAAAACATAGTCAGGGAAAATTCCATACGTATACTGACTCAAAAAAAGTTATCAAATTTTATAAACTTTTGCCAATATCAAACTGTTAAAAAATCAAACCTCTAGTATAGTAAAATGATATTTTATCAAAATCTTTAGCGTTTTTGTTAAATTAATGATTTTAAGTTATAATTTTGTGGTATTTTAGTCTCTTTATGTTTATAAGATTTAAATTTTTTAGTGTTTTGATAAAATCAAATAAAATGAATGGAATAAATAAAATATGAAGACCAGGTATAAGGTGGGATGAACTAGTTGCAAAAAAAACAATAAACAGAAGTAATAAGATAAATGAAATCGAAAAATAATTTTAAATGTAAGATTAGTTAAATATTGATATGTATTGAAATTTTGAAGTCTTTTAATTGATATGATTTCTAATTTTTTTTTATTTGAAATTGTTGAAATTTTATATTTTGTTAGGCGATATTTAAAGTTTTTTTTTAATCTTTATTAAAATATTTTTTTTATTTTATTAAAAGTAATGAGTTTTTTTTTTAGTCTCAGAGAGGGTTCATACATACAAACAAAAAATTTTTAAATTTTCTGTGCAAATTTTGAATATTCTGATTTATCTTTATATTTTTTTTTATCAAATTTGTTTAATTTATTTAATATAATTTTTCTATTATTGTATAAATGAGAAACAAATATTCATTTAATTACAACTAAAAATAAAACTTTATTTTAATTTCTTTAGATGTTAAAAAAAATTAGACACCGATTTGCGTCTAATGACGCAAACATCCTTTCACAGCTGTGTTGATTATAATAAACGGTAGCGTGGGATCTGCGAACGTGGGTTTTGCGAACCGTGGGATTTGCGAACACATACCTGGCATACCCTCGGTCAGTTAAAGGGGCCGTGGGATTTTCGAACACTGCAGGTAATTTTTAGTTAAATTTGTGTTGGCTTTATTTTTGTATTTTACTAAAACAGCAAAATATTGAAGATTTATTAATGGTAGAGAGTGTTAAAATTATAAAAATAATTCGGAAAATGTCATATTTTATCACTTTTGTATAATTACCGAGATATTTACATTTTAGAAAAATTGCGCACTCATAATTTTTTTTAACATTTTTGCAGTCCTGTCTTTCATCCTCAAATTGCATTATTGTTTTAACAAAAATAACTTTCCATTTGTATAGGAGAGTAAATAGAAAACATTTCATTAATTAATAAAATAACTCAAGAATTTATTTGAAAAGTTAATTTTCTCCATACTTGGACTTTGACAAAAAACTAAATTATTCAAATACTTGACTATAACTTAACAGTTGAAGACAATGCAAAATATTTCCATCTTGGTGTATTTATCTTTTGGGTTTTAATATTATTAATTAATATTTTAATAATATCCTATATTAATAGTTTTATAGTTCTAATCTTAAGCGTGTTCGCGAAGCCCACCGATGGTCAGCGCTTAAATTTATTCCAGGTAAGCGTGTTCGCAAAGCCCACGAAAAAGGTTCTGCTTGCAAAGCCCACGGAGCCTAATAAACATTTTAAATTCACCTCTGAGTTTCTTTTAAAACTAATATTTACAAAGTATTCTAATATTCACAAAAAATTATTTTAATTTTGTATTTTATTTAAATGTTTTATAACCTCAGAAAAATATTTATTTATTTAAAAAAAAAAAATAAATTTTTTTAGGAAAGACTTTTGATTAACCTCACTGAAAAGTACACTGAAAGTTTCTATCTTCTTTCTACGTTTGAAGTTTGTCCTCTGGAAGATTTTCTACGATCCTTCGTAGAAACTGACCAAAATTTTTTTTCAGGGTACGTGGTTTGAATCTGATCCACTATTTAATTTATATTGTTATCATATAAAATTTACCAAAATCTCATTTGGGGTGGATCCTAAACAAAAACAATAATAAACATTACAAACATTATAAAAAAAAAAATTTAATTTATGTAATTCCTCTTCTGTGACCCTTCTTATGTATAATTCGTTTTCCCCTAAAATCTCCCTCTATTCTTCAAAACTTCTTTCTTCTTATCTGCTTAATTCTATAAAATTGTCTGATTTTTCTTTTCTGCTATAGAAGAATCTCTTGACTTAATTATTTATTCCATGACTTGTTCTTGATTATTTTTACTTTCCCGGACCATCAAAGGGAAAGTAAGGTGAACGAGCAAAAAAAAATTGAGATATCGATGGAAATTTCCATTTTGAGGTCCCCCAAGAAGATTGAAACCATTTCCAGCGTATGGTCTGTCTGTGTGTCTGTGTGTCTGTGTGTCTGTGTGTCTGTGTGTCTGTGTGTCTGTGTGTCTGTGTGTAATCTTCCACGATAACTGCCGAACCGTTTGACCAATCAAGCTGAAAATTGGTACGGAGGGTCGGTGTGTGCCTAGAATGCGACCATTAGATTTTGGTTTAAGTTGGTACAGTAGAAGGTCCTCAAGACCGACATTGATTAAATGCTCATGTAACAATTTTTTACTTTTTTTAAATTTTAAGGACAAACTATACACTTTAGTGCAAAATGTTGTAGTACAAAGTTTTATAGTATAAAATTACCTACAACTTTCGTTTCAAACTTTTTCCAGAATTTCAAATAGTTGCGCCTATCGAGGGCGCGTAAAAAATGTGCATGTATGTTTTCTCTAGTTTTTCTTGATTTTGAGGACAAACAATGCATTTTTATGCAAAATTTTCTGGTTCAAAGTTGTAAAGCATCAAATTTTCTTTAACTTTTTGTTTAACTTTTTATCGAATTCCTCATAGTTTCGCCGCTAGATGGCGAGAAAAGTACACATTTATATTTTTCCATTTTTTTAAAATTGGAGGTAAATTATGCTCTTTACAGATGATTTTAGGAGATCCTAATAGTAGCAGTGTGATATACAACGTGCGCATGCGCAGCTTATGTCATCAACATTGAAATATCAATTCGGTAGACGTATTCACCATCGGGTCGCTGTTTTTAATGTGTTTTATAAATTAACGTAATGCTTAGTATTTTGTAATTAAAATAATAATAACAATAAATAACATATTCTCTACGGTCGAGCCGGGAAAGTTCTGGGGTGACACAGCCGATTTTTTTTTTATAATTCCACCAGGTTTAGACTTTTAATTGACTTCTTTCTTCTGAATTATAATGATTTTTTCTTAAATTTTTTAAAAAAAATTATGTCATCGGTATACGTTTTATTTTTTATACATATAACTCGCAAACATAAAGATCTACTATTCAATTAAAATATTTTAAATTATCAAATTCTGGACATTACAAAAATTAATTGTCTTCTTGATTTGTTTATTATTTATTACTCTCAATAAATGCCTTAAAATTAAAATATAAAAACTCTGTTTATAAAATTCAAAAATGATAAAATTATTTATGTTATTCAAATATTTTAACAACAAATTTATCTATTTTAGGATGAAATTTTGAACATCTCCCATTTTTCAAATTCCCAAATCAACAATCCCTTAGTTACCCCTTAGCAACGGAGAAATGCAAAGCTGTTTTATGAAAAATTATTTCAATGACCAATCAAAATGCTATATTATAAAATTTCTGAAAATTTTGATTTCAAACATTAAATTGATTTTATTTGGATAAGTTGATTAAGATTTTGTATTGTATTTACTTCCTGGGATTATTTTAAAATTTCTAAACTATTTTTTATTCGAAATGCTCTATTAATAGGTAATTTTTTTCATTTTTAATTACCACCAATCGTGACAACACTTAATGACAACCAAATTATTAAGGTGGCAGTTTACCATTAAGGTAGGGTAATTTATGTATAGAGTGTTATTTTCTTTACTGTCAATAAAAATTTTATTTTAATGGTTTTTATGAGTTTTTATTCTTTTTAATTCCATATCAATATATACATAATTAAAAATTATTTATTATAAAACACATAAATAGAAAAAAATTATGTTGACTACAACCTATTTTTATCTCTTATTATTAGTTAAAAACTAATAGTAATTATTCACGTTTTAGACGGAACAATTTTTAATAGTTTTAAACATAAAGTTAATTAACTAATTATATTTTTTAATTACACATTATTTGAATAATGGATCATCTTATGAAAATAAGATATTTGTCATTGACTATGAAATAAGCGAAAGCATGACCGGTAATTATATGTTACTAATGAATTATTAATTAGTGGTCATGCATCGAGATTATCAAGATATCTCCAGATATTTCAATACATAATCGAATAATCTTGTTAGGAAATTGCCATCACTAATAACAAGAGTCTGCAAGATCATTTATCTGTATAAATTTGCAATAGGTAATGACTAAAATCTAATTTAATATTGAAATGTACCCTACAGTATTGCCGTTCGATTTAATAAAACAAAATACTGAAAAATTAAATAAATAAAATTAACAATTTAAATCCAATCTAAAGTGTTCAATATGCAATTTTATAACGTCTGCTACAGTATTAATTGTAAGTAGTGGCCCTCCGTTTTCACATCCTCGTTCAAAATAATCGAATAAATAAGCTACAATTTCTTTCAAATAGGCAATGTTGATAATGTCATAAGCTGGCGCATGCGCACATTATATAGTATACTGCTACAATTAGGATCTCCTAAAATTCGGAAAAAAGTTTGATACAAAAGTTGTAAGGAATTTTGTGCTCTACAACTTTGCACTAAAGTGCATTATTTGTCCTCAAAATTTGGAAAAACTACGGAAAACTTACATGTAAATTTTTTGCGCGCCCTCTAGTGGCGCAACTAATGGAAATTCTGGAAAAAGTTTGATACAAAAATTTTAGGCAATTTTATGCTTTAAAACTTTGCACTACAATATTTTGCAGTAAAGTGAATTGTTTGACCTTAAAATTTAAAAAATCGGCTGTGTCACCCCAAAACTTTCCCGGCTCGGCTGTAGAGAATAGGATTATTTTAATTACAAATTAAATTATATAACAAATTTTAAATAGCAATCCGACGGTGAATACGTCTACCCAACTGATAGTTGGATATTGATAGTGATATAGGCGGGCGCATGCGCACATTATATAGCACACTGCTACAATTAGGATCTCCTAAAATCATGGGGTGAAAACTATTATGAATTCGGGAAAAAGCATGATGCAAAAATTGGAGCGAATTTTATGCTCTACAAATTTTCCCTAGAACATTTTATACTAAAACCAATTGTTTGCCGTCACAAAAAAAAAAACGAAAAAGCCTAAATGTGTATATTTTAAGCACTCTAGCGGCGAAACTATAGGGAATCCGAAAAAAAGTTAATCATAAAAATTAAAGAAAAATTGGTGCTATACAACTTTGCCCTCGAAAATTTTGCACTAAAGTGCATGGTTTGTCCTCAAAATTTTAAAAATTGCGGAAAACCGACATGCATATTTTTTGCACGCCCTCTAGTGGAGCAACTATTGTAAATTCTGGAATAATTTGATACAAAAATTGTAGTAAATTTTATGCTCTAAAACTTTGTACTAAAACATTTTGCACTAATGTGTATTGTTTGTCCTTAAAATTTAAAAAAAGGCAAAAATCTTTCATGTGTATTCAGTCAATTTCGGTCTTGAGGACTTTCTACTGTACCAATTTAAACCAAAAAATAATGGTCGCATGCGAGGCATACCCTTTAAACCATATTTTAGCTTGATGGGTCAAACGGTTCGGCAGTTATCGTGGAAGATTACACACAGACATATAGACACACAGACTGACCATACTCTGGAAATTGTTTCACTCTTCTTAGGTGACCTCAAAATGGATATTTCCATCGATATCTCGATTTTTTTTGCTCGTTCACTATACGTTCCTTTTGATGGGACCGGGAAAGTAAAATGGCAAAAAAACTTACATGTGTATTCAATCAATGTCGGTCTTGAGGACCTTCTACTGTACCAATTTAAACCAAAAACTAATCGTCACATTCGAGGCATACACCAACGCTTCATACCAAATTTCAGCTTGATTGGTCAAACGGTTCGGCAGTTATCGTGGAAGATTCCACGCAGTCACACAGACACACAGACAGACCTTACTCTGTAAATGGTTTCAATCTTCTTGGGGGACCTCAAAATGGATATTTCCATTGATATATCGATTTGTTTTTGTTCGTTCACTATATTTTCTCTTTGATGGAACCGGTAAAGTAAAATTGCAAATTTTAAGGAATGATAATAATAGAATTACAAATAATTATACAGGGTGTCAAATCTATTTTATTATAAACGATTTTACTGGGTAACGTCGAGATTTTTATCGAAATATTGCTATTTTTAGGATTTAAAATGAAAAACCGATTTTTTTTAAATGAAAATTTTTCTTACTATAAAAAATTGTCTTCTTCGTTTAATTTAAAAAATTCTAAATTTTTGGAATTGTTACTAACAGAATTATAAACGATTATACAGGGTACCATCGAAATTTTAAACAAAACATCGTTATCTTTGGATTTTAATACGAAAAACCAATTTTTTTTTAACTGAATATTTTTCTCAGTATAGAAAATTGTCTTCTCTATTTAAAGAAAAAATCCTACATTTCTAGAATTGATATTAGCAGAATTATAAACGATTATACAGGGTAACATCGAAATTTTAATCGAAACATCGTTATTTTTATATTTTAATATGAACAATCGATTTTTTTTAACTAAAAATATTTCTTAGTATAGAAAATTGTCTTCTCAATTTAATGGAAAAATCCTAAATTTGTAGAATTGATATTAACGGAATTATAAACGATTATACAGGGTAACATCCAAATTTTAAAAGAAACATCGTCGTTATTTTTAGATTTAATTATGAAAAACATTTTTCTTAGCTTAGAAAATTGCCTTTTTTTGTTTCATGAAAAAAGCATCTGTAAAATCGATATTAACAGAATCACAACAACAATTATACAGAGTGAGATCGAAATTTTAAACGAACTATCATTTGTTTTCAGCTTCATATAACAAACTGGTTTTTTTAACTGCAATTTTGTCTCAGCATAGACAACTTTTTCCTTTATTCAATAGATGATGCAGCAAATATCCTTAATAACAAAATTACAAACCGTTATGCAGGTTGATGACGAAATTTTAATAGAAAAATCTTTATTTTTAAATTTTTATAACAAAAACCGGTTTTTTTAACAAAAAATAATTTTTCTACTACCGTGTGTAAATTACTAACTTTACACATACTTTGTTCACACGAGTTGAACAGTACATTTTTCTACAACCCACTAAAGAAAAAACTAAAAAATATTATGAAAAAAGTAGAAAAAAGATTACACTCACAGGGTCTAAACCGAGGATCATCGTATCCCAAAGCGAGAGCGTTAGCACTGCGCTGTTAGAGACTGTCACGGACTAATTAAATACAATAATTATTGTTTAACGAACATCGTTATTTGAGGTTATTTGAGTTGTATTTTAATTTTATTTTTAATTGTTCACATGTTCTGTAAACCTTGGAATGTTAAACCTTTTCAAGGATTGTTTTATAATAACTTGATATGTTAATGTACCAACAGATGTCTTTTCAATTTGTATTTTTTATGGAAGGTATCCCCTGTTGACGAAGGCTCCGATTATTTTCGATGACCGAAAGTGCTCAGCCAATTTTTAATAAAAAGCAATTTTCATAATTGTCTTTATTATTTTTTACACATTGATGTACTCTCCTCTCCACGCTATTTTTTTGACAGCGGGGCCCAAGCTCCCTTAAAATTCAAATAATTATTTACCTTAAAAACACAAAAATAAATTAATTACATATTTGAAAATATTAAAATTTGTAAAGAAATCGAGAAAAAAGATAAAAAGGGCGGCTGTCCCGCGGTTTGAAGCCAAACTAATTCTAACGATAATAACTATTTGCAACATCTTCTCTGTCACAGGGTTTGAGCCGAGGAGCTTCGTATCCGAAAGCGAGAGCGTTAGCACTGCGCTATCAGCTGTCACCGATTTATTGTAAAATTATATTAAACTAATAAATACCTTCTATTTTTAAGTAGGTCATATTCATATTTAGTTTTTGATTTTTGATTACATCTTTGCAGCTAAATGATTATCTGATGAAGTACCATTTATTAAGTGATCACTCACTGAAATTACTCATTTTTAGAAATATGTTTCTGTATTAGTATAAAAAATTCTGACAGTTGTTTTGACACGTTATTTCAAATTAAAAAAAATAGGTGGTCGATTACTAAATGTGAACTCTGATTGGTGTATTTCATATCTCACGCTAATGAAGTTATATCCGTTCAGTAGACTGATATTCCCAACATATACATTCTGTAAAGTGTGCGTAGAATCGATAATTTCTATGTGGCTGTAGAAAAATGAAATACTGTTGCGCAAAGTAAAGTATTTTACGCATTTGTGCGTAAAGTAGATTGCATATTTTTTACTTACATACTTTTTGGTAGTAGAAAAAATATTGTATGGAACTAGTGTGTCTTTTTTACTCATGTCATTGGCTCGTGTGATACAATTCACATTCGTGAAAAAAGTATCACTTGTTGCAAAAATAACTATTTTACCATAGAAATTTTTTTACTCTTTGCAATGGAAAAGAAATGCAAATTTGTAGTAATGTTAATAATAGAATGACAAATAATTATTCAAATGGACATTGAGATTTTATACCAAACATCGTTATTTTAGATTTTCATATTAAAGAAAATCATTTTGTTTTCAATTAAAAAAAATTCTGAATTAAAATTTTTCCTTTTTTAATAGATGAAGCTGCAAACCTCTAGGATCGATATGACTAGAATTAGAAGCGATTATAAATGATAAAAGTCGAAATTTTAAAATTTCACAAATAACAAATATTTTCAAGTTTTCCATTCAGGCCATTTGACAACGTCGAACAGGGTAGGAAACTTTGAAATGAAAAATTTCCCTAGTTTGCATTATTTATAAGGAATGTTTTATTGGCCACATTTTATTACTAAGTATGACCGAATAATTATAATTTATATGTTTTAGGTAAATTAAAGTCTTTTGAAATATCATGTTAAAATCTAATTTGGTTCGGTTTCAAAAATAAAATCCCTAATCGAGTGTAATAATCGGCAAGAAGAAGGACGTACAAGTTCGTTTCCTTGTTTTTATCCTGTTCCTGAACCACCGCTAAAGAGTGATCATCAGCATGCAAATATCATTATCTACTCGAATAGTCATTCAATTGTCGAAGATGAATGCCGATGTTGGGGATAAAAAAAAAGGTCCAAATGGCCACAAACCCACGTTGCCGTGGAAACGGAGCACTCATACACACCGGGAAAGGGTGTGAGACTTCAACCCCGATCAATCTTTAAGCTTTTGTGGAGTTTTCTATTGTACGGGAACACGTAGGTTATATGCATACCAAGGACTCGTGCAGACGAGAGAATAAAAGAGTTTGATTATTTTTAGAATGAAACGCAAAACAATCGAGCGCGATTAAATAGCTGTCTGTATCTGCTATTCGTGAGAGAGGGTGCTCTGTGAAAAGTTTTTGTTTTTAAGTTGCCAGATAATAGATAATCAGGGAAACAATCTTAATTAATCATGACTCACTGAAACAATTAAAAACATTTGTTACTAATTTTAAAAAAATTCAAAATATATATTGTTCAAAACAGCCTGTAGAGACCAAAAAATCTCACTTCAATTCTTGACAAATTCTAAAAATGCCACATTACATAAATATATAAATTAATTTAATTTTTTTACTTTTCCGACCCACCTCCGAGAAGGGAAAGTATTGTGAACGAGATAAAAAAAAAATCGAGATAAATATGGAAATATCCATTTTGAGGTCACCTGAGATGATTGATTAAGACTATTTCCAGATGGAAGTCTGTCTATCTGTCTGTTTGTGTGTATTCTTCCACGATAGAGGCCACACGTTTAATCCGATTGAGCTAAAATTTTGTGTATTGGTTTGGGTTACCCGTCGGAAGAATCCGTTAGTTTTGTACGACATCTATCAAACGGAAGTATCACTATCGAAAAATGACAGATGCAATATGTCAAGAAACTTGACTTGCAATATGTCATTTAAAAGCTCTAGAAAAACTCTGTTTAGAACAGTCAAAATTAAGAAATGTCTAAATTTTAATATTAAATATCTGAAAAAGTATTCGTGGATACTCGTCGGGAAAGTTTTGGGGCGATACAACCTATTTTTTTTCATATTTCACAATTAAGTTTTGGCAATTTCATAAGAAAGTAGCGGTTCCGCGGCTCAACGAAATTTTCTAGGATCAAAGCACCAGAATGGGTCTAACAATAACAAATATATAGTTAGTGGATCCTAGAAATAATGAAACTAATTTGGGTCACCCAACAGTAAATACAAAAACTAAAACAAAAGTTGGTTACTTTTCATCATACTTTAATGATATATTGCGCCATCTAGCGGAAAGTTATAAACGAAGGGGCACACTTTAAATGTAAAATATCCTTCGGTAACAATTCGACGAAATTTTGATATGTTGACTCATCAATCAAATATTTCCATTGCGCCAAAGCTCTAAGATTAAAGATTTTTGATTTACAGGATGTCCAAATTCACTATTTAGTAATGAATCCTTTTGTCAATATTAGTACAAAAATAAGTCTAACCTTTTTTATCCCTGCCCCCGTTCTGTACGTCATTTATACGCACCACGTCCCTCACATTCCCTCACCTAGCCAAGACCTCCAGCTTTATGCTGATGACATCCACGAGAGCCCTGAATACCAAAACCCAGCAACTCCTAAAACATTTCTCCCAATGATGTAGCAACTGGAGGATTACACTCAATCCCCAAAAAAACCAATTTATCATCTTCAAACATCCTAGTTACACCAAAAAGTTCAAACATCCTAGTTACATCAAAAAGCTAACCAATCCCTCAATGAGATTAACCTCAGGCTCTGAGGAGAGACTCGTTCCCTTGAATATGGTCACTTGACAGAGTAAGGAAACGAACTACTCTCATCGGAGCACTGGGTGGTCGAATTGGCAGATGTAATCCTCGAACGTTGCTACACACATACAAAACCTACATCCGTCCCTTAATCGTCTACAGAGCCCTCAACTTCTCCACCCTTCCTCCTCCTCCTCTCTTGCACGCCGTTACGGCAACCGAGAGGAGGATCTTCAGAAAATTTTCCTACCTCCCCTGAAGATTCCCCTCAGACCAAATTTATAATCCATCTAATATCCCAACAATTGTTTTCAGGTTAAAAATTCTTCAGCGAAAACACGTCAGGAGAAAAAGACAGTTCCAGCACCCACGCCCAGGCCACACTGCGGATGAAGTGGACAGATGAAAGGAATAGAAGAGCCTTCTCCAAAAAACCTAAGAAGAAATTCCCCCAGCCGAATCTAAGGATTCTAAACGAAGCGAAAGGTCTTCCGGACGAGCTTCTAGATCTCCTCGAGGATGCACCTCTAGGCATCACTGCTCGTAAGTATCCATACAATAAATTAGAATCAAATATCTTAGTTTCCAATAATTTTTTCCTTTCCAGCACAACAGCCGACCAAGTATCCTTGAAAAGGAGTAATCAGTCCTACAGCAGGGTACAAGGAACAGGACAATACCAGGACAAATAACCGAGGAGGGTTTAGCAGGAATGGTCTTGAATCTGCTTGCAGAGCGATCAGGGGAAAGCCCGGCACTACTTCACGCATAGAACCTAGAGATAAGATTCCCGCCTGCACAACTCAGGACAATGATTATAATACAAAAAAAAGCTTCAACTTCAACACTATGCGACTGTGGATTGGGCACTGAGAACTAGGCACACATTATAAATACTTGTACTCTAGATAAAAGGAAAAGAGCCAGAGAAATTTGGATAGACAAACTAAGTATAGAACAAAAACTCGATATATCAGACATTATATTAATTGGAATAATAAACGAGTGGGTCGAAAATCTCATAGAAGAAGAAACAGAGACAGATTAACCTAATCATAAACAGAAATCCTATAATCAACATCTACCATCTAATCCCGATAAACTCCATCAATCCTATTAACATTAACTCCATAAACAAGCTAAAGCTAAAACCAATTCCCATACCACTATCACACTAAATCCCACCAAAAAAAGAGGTTCACTAACTAGTTAACTTACCATTGTTATCGGTTCACAGGCTCTCAGGCTAAATTTAGCCACACCTTTCATATCTCTACATAACTCTGGCGAAAAATCTGGTCCCCGCTAATATTTGGAGATTGGGTTCTTGGCGCTGTTTTGGCTAGATAGAGCAGTTAGCAGCTAGCACCATTCGCCTCATGACGTATGGTAGGAAGGGGAATTCACCGTAGCTTGCTAAGATGGAACCAACCATGAGCTCATGTATTATAATAGTTATTTATGTACCAAGGGTATAAATAGATCTTTATATCCTGAGGGTTTGTAAGTCGCCCGAGGCCATAATCATCTGTTTATACCCGCAGGGCATACAAACTTTTATGTGATACTAGTTCAATATTGCGTACACAATATAATTACTTTAAAAAATCGCGGTCCATAAAGTACACTTTGCAGGCTATAAAGTACACATTGCAGGCTGTAAAGTACACTTTATGCCCGCGTGGGCCATAAAGTCACGTTATGGTCCGCACGGGCATGAAGTACACCTTTATGTTGTTGGTAACTAAGCAATAAAAGCATAATATTGCACTAGTATGACATAAAAAAATATAGTTTGTTCTATTTAAAAAAACCTAACTTTGGTATGGCACTTTGTTTGGAGCACCCTGTATATTTCAAAATAAAACGCTATAAAAATCCGTGGCGTCGGTCGCGAATCACCCTGTATATTGTTTAGTACAATATAAATAATTATTAACCACAGCCGCGCGAGACATTGCTGATACTAAATTTTCAATAAAAATAATTGACATTTTCATAAATATCGCGAAAAAAAAAGTTTATTATTACTTAAACAATATAAAAAATTATTTCCTGAAATTGAGATGTTTCTGATTTCGAATAATATTAAAAAACACTTATTTAAAAAAAATTATCAAAATCGGAGCTGTTGCCAAGAATTAAGAAGTTAAAGCCTTCATTGAGTCGACTAGTTTTATTCTTTTCTATTATTTCTATTTTATTTAAAGTAATTTTTATCAGCAATATTTTTTATTTAGATGAACACAAATACCAACCGTGAGATTCACTTTTTCAGGTACCTATGCAAAATTTCTGTACCAAAAATCAATCTAGAACTTGTCCGAAACTTTTAACCGCTGCCATGCAACGGATCAAAATTGTTATGTAAATGTCTTCTTGTATGTAAATGCAGGAACTTAAATAAAAGTTAAGTTCAGAGTTATATTCGGTCTTGTGACATGGGAAACGTTGCTCACAATGGATTTATAGCGAATTATTTAAGATTTGCATACATCATTGTGAAGTTTGTCTTACAATATGTATAAAGAATGATCGAAAGGGTATATAGAATAGATTTATAGAAAATATTCTAATTCGCATTGTACTATTAAGGTTTGGTTTTTAAAGTAAAGTATGTATATAGATTTACATTACTTTCACATGATTAGTATTAGTAAGACATGCATATCGAATATATATCTATGACAGATGTGTAAATTATATTTGTTAGGTTGTCTTTCAATTTGTGATTTGAAAAATTAACTTCCTTTTAAGGTAATAATTTTTTTTCATGTATTATTCAATATTGTAATTCTTAGTGGGTTAGCTAGCAGCCTAATCTCAAACTGAACATAAAGAAATTTGCTAAAGACCACGTAGTTTTTATAGAAGTTCAGCACTTGTTTTTGAATGAAGATACAACTGTTTTAATTTTGAAGAACTTTTCTTATTTATTAAAAAAAAAAAAATGGATTATAAACTTTACAAATAATAACATTAAAACGATCCAAAAAAAAATATTGGGGCACGGTTAACAAAATTACTTTTAGCCAGAATTATTTTATCGACACTGGACGTGTTCAATTTTGAAATTATTGCAAATTCTTTTTAACACAATTTCAATAAAGTAACTTATTGAATAAATCTCATTAGTAAAATTTAATTACATTTTGATCTTGGTAAAATTACATATTACCGGCGCTTTTTAGCGCGCATTTAATTCTTAATTTCTTCGAATAATATTGATCAACTAACTTTTTAGCGCTCTTTTGTTTTAACCACAACTTCTAGAAAAATCGTTGGGACTATCCAGCGATATAATTGGCTAACAAAAACTGGTGTGAGATATTTTAGAGTATTAATTTAAGTTACGTTTCGTAAAGTGCTTAACATTGAGATAGAAAATATTGCGTAATAGTGTGCTCGATGACGTATATCTACAAGTCAAGACATGTTGGGATAATTTAGTTTGCATTCTTTTTTATTGTAGTCATTGAAAATATTATTCGAATTTAAATTTAAAATATTAGTATGATTTTAATAAGAACTCTGGGTAAATTTTACAAGAAATTTTAATGATACGCCCATTATCATTATAAAATGTTGATGATTTACCTCTATATTAAAAGAAAAATCATAAATTTTTACAAATACACTCATGAGTAATAATAATTTGTTGTCCTTATTTTTATTTGTTTTTCTTCATTTTTCCATATTCCCCTGACTGTTTCCATTTTTTTTACTATTTTCCTCATTTTCCCTGTTTTCCCCTAATATTCTCCGTTTTTCCTTTTTTCCCTATTTTGGGAATTGTCTGAATTTTTAATTTGTTGTAGAATTTGTTGTCCTGATCAAAAGTCTCCATGGGCCCAATTCCATCCTATGACTAGTTTTCGATATACGATTGAAGTTCAAGATTCCAAAATTTTTAAAATGCTGTATATCTAAAACTAGCCATATGATGGAATTGGGCCCACGGAGACTTTTGATCAGGACATGAAATACTACAACATATTAAAAATTCAGACAATTTTACGGTGCTCCCGTTTCCATAAGAAAAGTGCGTGGTCCTTTATCGTAACCTATGCAGACATTTTTTTTTTATAAAAAAATTAAATGTTTATACTGCTTGTTAGTTTATTTTTCTCCGAAATTCGGAAAAAAATTCTGAAGAAATATAAACGAGACCAGAAACGTGACTCTCGCGTCTCGCTATATGCAGTCTCGGTATCGCCTAAATAATTTTCAAAAAGGTCTCGTCTGGCTCTCATCTCGGTTTTACGAGACGAGACGAGACGAGACGAGACGAGACGAGACGAGACGAGACGAGACGAGACGAGACGAGACGAGACGAGACGAGACGAGACAAGACGAGACGAGACAAGACGAGACGAGACGAGACGAGACGAGAAAAGTATCGTTCTCGTGTGAAGTTATGTTACCCAAAATAAATCGATTTGAATAAATCAGGACATATATATTTTTTTTTTCAAAAATGATTTTCTTACGTTGAAGAACCTAAAACCGTAAAGAAAAGTCAAACTTTTGAGATAGTTTTTTAAAAAATCACACTGCTTTTCCCTTATAGTAAATATAGTACATGTAGCGGGAATCTAATTACAAGCAATATTTTTGTTGTTACTCTAAAACAATTACATAATTTTTTATAAAGATTTTAGTTTATTAAAAAAAAATGTGAATTTTACTTTCCCAGAGAAGGGAAAGTATTGAGAACTAGCTAAAAAAATTTTCGAGATAAAGATGGATTAAGACCATTTCCAGATGGAAGTCTGTCTGTCTGTATGTGTGTGTCTGTGTGTATTCTTCCACGATAGAACCCACACGCTTAATCCGATTAAGCTGAAATTTGGTATATGGGTTTCGGTTATCCATCGGAAGAACCAGTTTGTTTTGTCCAACATCTGTCAAACGGAAGTGTCACTGTCAAAAAATGACAGAAGCAATATGTCACGGAATTTGTAATATGTCATTTGATAGGCCTTGAAAATTATTTCTTCAACTGTCACTTGTCAAAAAAAATATGCCAAAGTTTGAAACTTTGACATTAAATATTTGAAAAAGTATTAAAAAGTATTCGTCTCTGGGGATACTAGTCGGGAAATTTTTTGGGGCGACACAACCGATTTTTTTATGGTTTATTAGGGGTTACAGTTTTATTTATGTAAAAAATTATAAAAGTACAATCGGTATTAGGCCTCTGGCCCACTTCTATAAAAGTTTGTGATAACCTAACCGTTCAGACTTAGTATATATTTTCTTTATGTCGAGTTTGAAAAATGTTTTATTTGTAAAATTCTGGGTAGGTGGGTGTATTTTTTCTTGTCCCTTGCAAACTCATTGCTTTAATACACAAGAGAAATTAATGGCCTACATATAGTTTTTCCCTCAATCGGAAGTTTTTTTAATTTAAAAGCGAAAAAAATATTGTCAGACAAATATTTTGAGATTTTTTCGCGTCCGACACCCCAAACATGGCAAAGTTATGACGTCATGAAATTTAGTACCTCGCAGCTGATTTTTACAGAAACGTTTAATGAAAATATTGAAAATTTGGTAACCTTGTCCGACTAATTTTTGGAAGGGTACTTTTTGTCGGACAAAAAGTTTCATGCAACAGAAAATGCCCCCCTATTCAGAATTTTCCAAATAAAACATTTGACCCATTATACATAAAGAACATAATATATACGAAGTCTTAACGGTTAGGTAATCACAAACTTTTTTAGGAGTGGGCCCGAGGCCTATATGTAAAATGTTTAAATACATGTATATATATTTCCATACTCAAATTTTTTTTAAATATTTTCTCGTATTTAGCATTCTCGTATATACAAAAATGTAATTACGGATGTCACTAAAGAAATTCTTTCAGAGATTTTCAATCTAACCGAGTGGAGCCCTGAAATATTTATTGTAAATCGTTCTTTCTACATCGACTTTTCCATCTCGCGTATACACAGAAATAGAAGAAATGCAATAAAATCCGTCCGCTTGGTGACAAAGGTATGCGAGTCTCTTGGGGGACGGCAAGGGGTTTGGGGCGGCGAGAATGAGTGTGCCGCCCCCTCCGTCGTTCTAATCACACTATATATTCTGCTTGGAAATCAATCACGGCTAGCTGGGATCTTGGAGCCAAGCTTTTCAGAAAACTCAGAGAATGAATATGTGCATTGGTGTTGGAGTAATTTGATTGGAAAATGTAGTATCGAGAAAGAAAATGGAATTTTAGAATTCCTCTTTTATAGTTCAATTTTACCCAGAAGGCGTTTCGAATAGAATTCATTATTTTTTACTAGATTTATTTGTAGCCTTTAAAATTACTTCTTATTTTGTTACTAAAATTCTTAAATATATCTCTTTTGATCTGTATCAACAAGAATCTTCTTCTGAAAAATTCGGTAAATAATAATAAACTGTTCTTTACTTATCAATTTGGCTACAGCAGAATTGCAATTAAGTGGTAGTCAAAGGTGACTCAAAAAAAAAATAGCCTTAATAAAGTCGGCTCTAAATAGTAGTCTAAAATATGGCAAAATTTAAATCAAATAGGATACCGAAAAAACAATATTTCAAATTAAAATTTTATAAATTACAAATTGTTTAATTTAATTTAATTAGAATTCAAAAAAAAAATATTTCGATGACCAAGTGTATTTTTTGACACCGGTATTAATTAGTAAAGTATTCAATGTAAAATAGTTGAGAATGCGCAAGCTATCATTGCCAAGACGAATTTTTAATTCACAAATTTTAAAACTTTTTGTCTCAGGTGCGCACATTTTGTGATAAAATTTTTTGATTGTTTTTATGTTCAAATCTATAATCAAAACTTTCCACAAATTTTTAGACCCCTATAACTATTGATTGATAAAAACTAGAAACTTTTTAATAACACTTTCTAATAGTAACTTGGGTATGTATAATTTGAATCTGAAATCAAATCTTCAAAATTAAAAAAATGCTACATACATACAGACAGATAAGACATAATATGGAATTGAATAACGAACTTTTTTTAAATTCGTCGAAGATAAATGGTTATGATTTAAGTGAAAAATATATTTGATCTAGTTACCAAATTTAAAAGATATTGTCACCAAAGTACGAACGAAAATGAACCGTGGTCGGCCTAAAAATAGCGACCAAATTTTAGTTGGAGATTACTTGAAATTATAAGCGAATTGACTGTCAAACTTGGTAAGTGTAAGAATTAGTTTAAATTATAAAAATATAAATTTCAGATCGTGAATATAGCAAAACTTAAACCAAATAGGATAAAAAAATATAAATTAAAAACGCCGAATGGACAAATCTCCGAATGGTCAAATCCCCAAAACTAGTCTTTGGACAAATCGCCGAAAGTGGTCAAAACGCCGAAAATAGTCTTTGAACAAATCGCCGAACGTGGACAAATTGACGAAACTAGTCTTTGGAAAAACCGCCGAATGGACAAATCCTCGAAAAGTTGGTCAAAACGCCGAAAAGTTGGTCAAAACGCCGAAAATAAGACTCTTGTGTAGAAATACTTTTACATGGTGTCGAGAAGCGGTCTTTTGACGCCTTAGTCCAGGTTTCGGATTGCCTCGGGCACCTCCTTCCGTTTATAGTGTGAATGCCACTTGCTCGGGCAGCTTCAGTCCAGAAATAAAATACTGCATGGCATCGACAAGACCCTTAGCGGCCAGAAGGGCGGTCCACTGGGTTGAGTATCTGGGTATTAGCTGCTGGAATAAAACAAAAATAATTCAATAAATAAAACTATTATTTGTACCGATAAAGGTGTGTAACGCTCTTCATCGGCGATGTCGGACGGTACTGGCATGTCCCCAAGGCTGGCGTGGTCTGATTGACGATTCCGGTATGATACAATAAATGGCTTCGCTCTCTTCAAGTTGATCTCTAAAGATCGAGAGACTGTCACCGCGTTTTGACCAGCATTTTGGCGATTTTTCTATTCGGTTATTCGTCCATTCAGCGATTTGACCACTTTCGACGATTTGTCCAAAGACTAGTTTCGGCAATTTGTCCACGTTCGGCGATTTGTCCAAATAGTAGTTTCGGCGTTTTGACCACGTTAAATGTTTTGATCAGAGTACTGTACTGTACTGTACTTTGGCGCCTTAGTCCAAGTTTAGGATTACCTCGGGTGCCACCTGCCGTTTATAATGTGAAGGCCACTGCACGGGCAGCGTCAATAGCGAAATAAAATAATCCAAGGATCGTTATGGTATCGACCAAAATCACTGGCTGTCAGAAGGGCGGTCTTAGGGTATTAGCTGCTGGGATGTTAAAACTCACAACAAATAAAATTAACAAGTAAATGAAAATCCCTTTATTTTTCAAACCAAATTACCAAATCCGGAGAGAGGTGTGTAAGGTGATTTAATTGACGGTGTCAGACGGTACGGCACATCTTTCAGGATGGCGTGATGTGATCGGATTGACACTTCTCGTATGGTACAACTTGGAAATTGGCTTCGCTCTCTACAGCTTCACCTATCTCTAAAGGTCGAGGGACTGCCACTGGAATTTGGACGGCCAGTCAGTATCTTAAGCAAAATTGTGACTTCGGTTTCGACGCCACAAATTCGATCTATGCAGAGTTGTTTTACACGATTTCGCAATTTGTCCACGTCAGGCGATTCGTCCAAAGACTATTTTTGGCGTTTTGACCACTTTCGGCGATTTGTCCAAAGATTAGTTTCGGCGTTTTGACCAGCCTCTTGACGTTTTGTCCATTCAACTCTTTGTCATAGACCTATTTATTTGATACCAGTAATGATTAGTCAAATATTCAAAAATTCAAAATTACTTACTGATAGCAAATTGGATCCAAACAATAGAATTTAAAATTTAGGTATGAAAAAAAAAATTGTGATGTTATTAGTTTAATTTTTTCATACCTAAATTTTAATTTCCATTGTTTGGATCCAATTTTTAATCAGTAAGTAATTTTGTAAATTCTTTTATTATTGATGTTTCTTCACTATGTCTTTTTTGCTTATAGGCCTGATGATGGTCTTGTAGATCGAAACATGTCGCCCTTTTGACTTAATGTCTTTATTAAATAATTTTATTGTGGTATAACTTGCAGTTGATTTATTCATTATTGAATACTATACAGGCTCGAGTATGGATAATATTTTGTTTTTGTTATTTAATTATTAAAGAAAGGTTTAATAGCATAAATAATTTTTATGTTTTTTGAATTTTATAAACATAGTTTTATTGTATACAAAACTAATTTTTTATATTTTGCAATTTTTATTATAATTTTTTTAAATTTATAGAACCCACCCCAAATTGAGATAAATTAAATAATGGATATCGGTACAAATGGCGCCCAACGTGGGGCTCTTTAGAATTCAAGGGAATATGTGCTGATTAACGTTCATTTGATCTATTTTGGATTCAATTACGTAGTGCAAGGTCTTATTTTTGAAGGATTAACAAATTTGGTAAGATTCTTTTTTATTACCACAATTATTGATATTTTTAACTGAAAAGTAAAAAAATTTAATATATTATCATTTCAATTTACTAATTTTGAGATTAAACAAATAATTTGCCATTAATAAAAGATTTGACAATAAATAATTACACAAAAGTGACATTTCTGACAAAACCATAATATACAGTGTGGGATAGTAAATAGAAATATACGTGGTATTGAAAATAATACGTAGTGTTAAAAAAAATGGGTTTAAGAGGTGGAAAAAGATTGGACATTTGGAAGATTAAGAAGATCTTTGACAAGGTGATATAATAAAAGTTAAAAAGCAAAATTTAGATGATATATTTATAGAAGAAAGTGATGGAGGAAATATTCAAGAACAAGAAGTAGAACGGAAGACAGAGGAAGCATCACAAACAATGTTAGAAATGATAGCTAAGTAGTAGTGTTAAAAAAAATGGATTTAAGAAGAGGGAAAAAAATTGGACATATGAAAGAGAAAGAAGATCTTGGACAAGGTGATATAATAAAAGTTAAATAGCAAAATGTAGATGAAATATTATTAGAAGAAAGTGATGGAGAAAATATTCAAATACAAGAAGTAGAACAGAAGACACAGGAAAATAGTAAAAAAAATTTAAGAAAGTAATGCAAGATAATAGAAAGGAAGACAAAGAAAAACGCTTAAAGAAATGCAAAAAATGGGAAAACAAATGGGAAAACAAATCAGTAAGAAAATGGATAACAAATTGGATAACAAATTGAGATGAATTAAATAATTCATATCAGTACACTGTATTTGATCAATTTTTCCAAATTTAACTGATATCACCAAAGTACCAACAAAATTGAATCGTGGTCGACCTAAAAATAGCGACCAAAGTTTACTTGGAGATGACTAAAAAATAGACTCTATTTAACTAACAACTTTGGGTTAGTAAGAATAAATTTAAATTATTTAATTATTTTTCTTTTATTCATAAAAAAATCTTCTCTATTATCCATTAAATATTTTAAATCCAACTCTGCATAATACTCTATTCTTTATGGACTAGTTTGTCATTGTGGAAGCACGCAAGTACACTACCAGGCTTTGACATAAAAGGCCGTAATTACCGCGACCTGTCATTAAATTTGGAGATGTGCTCATGGAGGGCGATTAGCGACCTTTGTCTTTCAAGTATCTTCTTCGAATCGGAAAAGTCTTGTTCATCGGGTTTTCAAGTATCGCTTTTTTTAAGAAAAAGTCTTGTGGATGATTGAGTGAGATATGACTTTCCAGGAAGTTGTCAACTATGCATACGAGGAGAAAATTTCAAAGTACAAAAGAAGTTCTTTTATTATATTATGACATAAATGGTTAATGATTTAAAAAAATTATTATCCTTGATAATATATATTTTTTTTTATTTTATATAATAATCATAACTTTTATTAATGAATCAGTATTACCCGATTCATTATCCATAAAATAAAAAATATCCATTTTGTCTTACGAAACTTTAGCTTTTTCTGTCAAATTTTAAACTACTTATCACTGGCTAAAAAGCAATACTCCCTTTTATCTATTTTTTCCTCTTTCGAGGACATTCTCAATTTCTGTTTAATATTACATTTGTCTCTGAGAAAAAAAAAGATTTTTCAACGAATTGGAATTTCCCTTTTATATCTGACACAAAAATGAGTTCCCTTTATTACATTTTAAAATTAAAGATCGAGATGCTGCCCGAGAATTGTTTTGCATCAGGAACTTTTTTATGGACGCATGCGTCCAAAAATATATTATTCCCGGAATGAAATAATCATTTGAAGTTGCCAATTTTATAGAAATATCTTTAATATCGCTTTTTATAAACTCTATTAATCTCTTTTCAAAAAAACATAGCAATAACATAGAAAACAATGATGTATTAAAAATTCCATCAGCGAGTGCTTTTTTCGTTTTGACAATTATTTGAATAGCACAATTTTTCAAGTTTATTTATAAAAAAAAATTATTACGTTAAATTTCTAAGAAACGAAATTATTATTAATTTTTTTTTCCATTTACAACTAGCACGATATATGCTTACATGGCATATGACTTCCCTCCAATTATTTCCCCCTAAGCGCTTCCTCTTAAAAAAAAAATATTGAAAAAAAAAGTTTGAAGCATAAAGAAAACAGTAAAATCGTAGGGGAAAAAAGAGGAGAAAAATGTGCATCTAGTTTTTATATGACTTCTCTTCAACTATCGTCCCTCTAGGCGTTTTCTCTTCAAAGGAAAAAAGTTGGGGAAAAATGTTTGAAGCACGAAAAAAACAGCAAAAAAGTAGGGGAAAAAAAGAGATGGGAGAATAAGTGCATCTAATTTGTATATGACTTCCCTCTAACTATCTTCCCCCTAAACGCTTCCTTATCAAAAAGAAAAAAGTTGAAGAAACAAAGTTTGAACCACAAAAAAAAGGTAAAAAAGTAAGCGAAAAAGTAGAGAGGGGGAATAAGTGCATCTAATTTTTATACGACTTTCCTCCAATTATCTTTCCCCAACTTGTTTCCTCTTTGGAAAGAAAATGTCGAAAAAAGTTTGAAGCATAAAGTAAACAGTAAAAAAGTAGGGAAAATAAGAGAAGGGGGAATAAGTGCATCTAATTTTTATATGGCTTCCCTTCAACTATCTTCCTCCTAGGCGTTTCCCCTTTAGAAAGAAAAAAATTTAGGAAAAAAGTTTGAAGCACAAAAAAATACACTTAAAAAGTATGGGAAAAAAGTATAGAGGTGGTAATAAGTGCATCTTACTTTTATATGACTTCCCTCCAACTATCTTTCCCCTAACCGCTTTCTCTTCGGAAAGAAATATTGAAAAAATAGTTTGAAGCATAAACAAAACAGTAAAAAAGTAAGGGAAAAAAGAGGGGGGAAAGTGCATCTCATTTTTATATAACTTGCCTCCAACTGTCTTCCCCCTAAGCACTTCCTTTTTAGAAAGAAAAAGTTGAGGAAAAAGTTTAAAGCACAAAAAAATAGTAAAAAAGTAAGGGTACAATGGAACTTGATTTCGCCCCCTTTATCTTGACTTGTCTCTCAAGGTCGAGGGACTGCCATAGCAACTCGGAATTCGGGCTGCCATTGCAGCGGACTGAACGACTCCAGCTGCCGTATATCATAAGGTCGGCTGGGTATGCGAAACAAATACGCTGGCCTCTCACAAGTTAATTCTTACGGAAAAAGTAACTTCGTTATATATAAAAATAGTTTGGAATTTAAAATAATATAGAAATATTTATTTAGTTAATTTGGATTAATATACGAAATTTATCAGGTTTAACAGAAAAATGGTTTTAAAAAAATTTCTAACGGTTAAAAAAAATTGTGTATTTAATTTCTGTTTTTGTTATTACTCATTCAAGGATTCAATACAACAGATGGCGCTCGTAACACTGTCGACGTAAATATATGTGTAAGTCGCTATGTTTTCAATATTGCCTTAATATATTTTAAAACTGGGTAAAGATATTAAAAACCTTAACAAATCTAAACGAAATGTGTCCAAGATTAATAAAAGTTTTATCAGTTGTCAGTGTCTGTATGTTGGCCCTTAATAAAAATCCGTTGAATTGCAATGAATTCCGTATTTTCGTAGGAAACTTAAAAATCTGTACATATAAGAATAAATTTGTGGATCTGGCAACGTTATTCTAGAAGTTAAGTAGAACGCTCTAGTTAGATGCTTGTCCATCTAATGTTGCTTAGTTGTACTGGCCTTTTACATTGATTGTAGTGTCCTTTATAGGTCCGTGGTTATGATCATCCTACGATAGATGGCGTTGAGATCTATCATTTGTCCCAATTTTTTATCTCAGAGAAAATTTTATTTGCAAAAGTTTTACTCTTTCACTTTTCGAATCAACGCGCTATTTTCAAGTTACTGATGGATTTTTTATATAATCAAAACGAGTGAAAAACGACAATATTTTTGCCGTTTTCGATAATTTAAAGTTACGACAATAAATTTCTATATAGGGATATACCTTATATACTACAGTATATATAGTATAAGTAGCGGGAAAGTAAAAATTGGTCAAATATTAATATTATTTTTGGGGTTTTTAACGATGCTGAATCGATTGCCGTTGTCCGTTTGTCTCTATCTCTCACCGTTCTCGAGTTGTATCAGGCTAACAGACGGACGGACGGGCAAAACCATCTTACAAGAGTTTTTTTTTCTTCCAAAATTCTAAAAGGGCGAATACGCTTCTATTTTTTTAAGGAAAAACGTTAAAGAATTATTTTTTTTATTGACGCATTTAATAGAAAATTTTCACTTATAATCTCCCTAGGGCATGAATTATTGCCGAAAAATTTCTTAAGTACATGAATTTTCTTTAAAAATTGGTGTACGAGACAAATTTTCCGCAATTAATTCAAGCACGTGGGGATTCGGTAAGAAAATTTCACACCGAAATATTAAAAAAATACTAAGACAATGAGGTTTTTGATGGTAAATGTAAATGTCATTTTACTATAAATATCAAAAAATTTCCAGTGTAATGTCATGCTCCTTTACTCCAAAGAGGAGAAAAATTTCCGGAATTTTTTTTAGTTGCTATGGTAACGATACAAAATACAGGCTCTTAATTGGTCAAAAATGTTAGGTGTGAAATTTTCGGTTAAATTTTTTTCCTAAAAAATGGTAATTTTTAAGATATAAATAATTTTGAATCAAATTTTTATGTTCCGAGTTTCGGAAAATCACTTGGAAATAAGAAATTATAGAAAATTTAATTTTGAAATTATCTTCGTTTTCCATTTTTTGATTTCACAAACCGTTTTTAAATTATTAGCCGGATTGTTAGTAAAAAACGCAAAAAAAGTACATCCTGCAACTATAACTTTCCGGCTATCTTTCGTAGGTTAGGAGGATGCTAATTGACCCTTTAATCTGTTAACAAAAACCTAAAACGTTCCGTAAAAAATGCTCTGTATAAAATGAGTGCGTGGCAGCCACGCGCTTTGGAAGTTAGAGGAAAAGGAAATTACTAGGGTACATAAACATTTAAAATTATGGGTTTAAAATAGATTTTTATATATTTTTTTATTTATTCCGGTTTTTTCATATGCTAATAACTTTTATAAAACTGCTGAAATAGGTCGATTTTCATACCTGTCACTTATAATTTTTATGTAAAGTTCGTAGAAAAAATGTACGTATTGAAATATATACATACAGAGTGTTTCAAAAGTCTGTAAACGGTCTTACCATCATATTTGCTTATAAAATAATTCAAAATGGCCTCCTGTAGCAAAAACAAATGTTTTTTTTTGAATTATAAACTCATAAAAATGTGAAAAAGACATATCATTACTAATTCTCGAATTTGGACAATTTATTTTTATTAGTTTTTTTCCAAACTTTTAAAACACCCTGTATGTATATATCAATCATACTTTCTAGTCACCTCGATTAAGATCGAAATTATGAACCGATTATCTCCAAACTTGCACCAAAAATCGGAAGAGACAAAAGGAAGGCCAAGTTCAATAATGGGCAGGGTCGGTGCAAGGGGGGCCATGGAGGCGGATTTTTCGAAAATCAGAACAATTGGCTATAACATGATTATATCCGTAGGAATTTTGAAACCGGGTAAGATTCGTCATACTTTTTTCTACGAGTTATAAAACAAACATGTCGGCGGAAAAATCGACTTTTTTATAAAAAAATCCCAGCACTCGCTATACGCACCCCATTGACCTCTTCCAACCAGCGTAATTTGGAACTCCTTCCGCACTGATGGTAGGCTAAATTTTCCGGACGCAAATATTCGAAGAGCGAAAAAATAATATTTAGTGTTAAATGACTAGCTCGTTCCACAGATAAAATATTACAAAATCTCTTAAGAAATTTTTGATCAGCTAATTTTTATCTAAAAATTTTTTCTGAAATGTTTTTACTTAGTTCGAATTTTTTTTTCATTCAACAGAACTCGGAAAATTTTCGATTTGTTTATGTTTATGTTGTTGACAATAAATGTTGTGAGAAGTGTAATGTCAGTTGTAATTAGATATCGGCGAACATGATCTACTCTGGTGTACAATATTGTAGACACAGCGAACTGACCTGCACCGTGAAAGGCGGGTACTGATTTCGTTATAAAGCCATGCTTGCCAAAATATATCAAAGTAATCAAATCACGTGGATTACTGTCAAATTAAAAACATAAGTCAGTTTTAAGACCTGTCTCAATTTTCTTACTTTTCCCGGTAACGAACATTCGAAATCTACCTTTACGTTCCGCGGGCTACCGATACGGTATATTTTATACCAAGATGGCTCTTATTTCTCTTTTTAACCACATATAATTTTTAATATAAAAATTTTTAGTTCTTTGTGTCTTTGGAGCATTTTTATACTAGAATTGTTTCATTTATTTTTTAGCATGTAGGAAATATAAATAAAATGCCTCATAGCAGTTGCTTCATTAAAAAATCCATACATTAATGAAAAATGTGGCAATAAAGTAAAAATAAAATAAAATCTCTTGCTATGTTCCTGGTAATTGAATGTTACACAACGTTATTTTATTTTATTTTATTACATTGAACGTCCTCATTAGTTAAACTTTAACTTATCCATTTGTGAATAATTTAGCAGTTAACATAAAATGAAAATTGACTGTGTAACTTATAATAGGCATCAAAATTACAATAATAATGTTATTAAAATTTATTTGAATTATAAGAAACTTGGGAAATAATAATTTATTAAAAATCATAATTATAAGAATTAAAAAAAAATTTTAGCAAAAATATTTTTGTAAATTGTTTCATAATTTTTACAATAAATTAAATATTTCATGAACAATATTTTTATTTAGTTACCAAATATTTTTTTAATCATTTTAGCATTTATAAAATCAGTGCGAAAAGTACAACTTTCCGCACTCAAATGCGTGCGGAAAAGTATACTTTTCCGCACGCTTGTAGAAAAATATACTTTATCTACGACTATAACAATAAATACTAAGATGCAAGTGAAGAGAAAAAACTTTTTTCACAAAATATCAAGTGACATTCATGACAATAATGGACTGTTCGGCTTCGAACAATTGACTTGTACAGAGCCACCTTGGTATTCGGTTCATAAATAGTGTGTAGTAAATTTCAAGAATCTTTTCCGTAATGTAGACCGTGAGGCTTTGCCAATTTAATAATTTTAAAATCTTTTAATTATACATTCCGTTCCAGTTGTTATAAAATCTTTCTACGCCAATGGAACTAATTTACCGGCTTTAAAATTTCTAAGAATTTACTATGCACTTTTACATACCGAATTATTGTAGGAGCTGAGCTAGTGAGTTATTATAACTCATGCTGTTTGTTTATGAATACTATGTTATAATAACTCACTAGTGAGTTATAATAACTCACGCTGTTTGTTTATGGATACTATTAATTATTCAAAATCAGTTGAATAATTAATATATAATTTAATAAGAGTAGATACAATAGAATATATTATTGGTAGTGAAATTTGCAACTAGTTTCGTCAAACTGATATCATCAGGTCATATGTTAAAAGGTTAAATTAATTGAAACGTGATTGAGTAATAAAACGGAAGAAGTGTAAAAATCTGAAGGAAATCTTATAGAGTACTGGGTTCAAATTTAAATTAAACCGAAGTATGACTTCACGTTTCATGGATTGTTGATGTTGCCATGGTAACTTTAAAACATTAAAACACGCGCGTTTTTAAAAGTTTGATTTAAACATGCTGGAGCGTACTATAATTAACTAAAATAGGGTACCAATAAAAAAATCATTTTTAATTCATCATATAATGATTGTATTCCCATTCTTAAAAGTAACTAGTAATTAGTTACGAAAAGTTGTTTGTGTATCAAGAGCACTAAGATATACTTTTCCCATAAGTACAGATATTTGCGATACGAGCCGTTAGATGAGTTTTAAATATTATATATAAGGATTTTTATTACTGACTAGAAATAAATACAATTTCATTTATTTCGTATTTGATATTACTAATGTTATTTTGAAAAATATAAAATTTATCAAACGAAATTAGCGTTATTCAACAGATAGTAAAATTTGCTACTAGCAGAATTTTTTTTAGAGATTTGAAACAAAAACTTTATAGATCAATTTTTATTTTTCTCGCTTTTCTCAAATTTACAAATATTTTTCACAAATTTAAAAAACTCACTTATTATCTTTTAAATAATCTTAATATATTTTATCATTTACTTGTTATTTCACTCAAAAGTGATTAGAATCAATTAAATAATTTTGTGTTTAATAAATACTTCATGACGGTATTTTTTCCTCGGAAATCCCCATAAATGCATAATTTTAATTAAATTAAAATGATGAGTTACAAATTGAACGAATAAATTTTCAGTTCGAACCTATCAGTTAAATCTAAAAATTTTAATTATAAAGTATAATTAAATTTAATTATACAGCTCGTTAATATCATCGCTACTTTAAGTTTTATATTTCAAATGTTTTTTTAAATTTTTATACTGTAATAATTTGGTTTATATTCTATAGGATAAAAGATAAGAAACACGCATATGTGGATGTATAATAGAATAGTCCAGAAAACACGTTTGCGAATTTAATTCAATTTTTATTCAAAAGTTCTTTAATAAAAATGTAATAAAAAAAGTTTAATCGTTACGGTACCATTATTAATAATATAATAATAAATAAAAATAATAAATGTATTCATATAAATATAAGTAAGAACAACGTATTTAGGATTACATGTGTTATATTATATTATTATATTAAACATTATTTATAAATTTAATTAATTACTTAAGTAAGATAAAATTAAGTTTAAGTAAACAATGCAATATTTCTTCTACATAGAAATTAAAGACGCATTCTCACGAATCAGTTTTGGTTAACCGATTATAGAAGTGGAATATTACTTTTCACACAGTTCAATAGAAAATGTTTCAATTCATTTCATTTTTAACTGAGTATAATTTAATTCAGTTGAAAATGGCGTCTCTAGATCAGCAATAATAAGACAGTCAATTTAGATTTCTTTAATAATAGAACTTAAAGCATTTTCTCTCGCATCTCTATTTTTTATATATTTAGTCGGTGAGTCCAAAGACAATTATGCCTATGATAAAGTTCTAAGAATTTTAGCATCACACTTCAGACCACTTAAGGCCGCAGTGGCACACTCCAATATTTATAACAATAACTAAATGTGACATATGTCATATTAATGTCAAATTTCATAAATCTATTATTCAACAAATGTAGCAATATGTCTTATTTACGATTTATTTCAGCATACATTTGACCAAATTATTTACTCGTTTTAGTAGTGACATTTTATTTCATATTATTTATCTGGTCTACTATACAATATAATTTTAATCTTATTTCATTTTATGCCAAGAGCAAGAAAATCTCTGAGCTCTGCATGGATAAATACGTAAAATCATCATAAATATAAATCCCAAATATATTTTATAGATATTTCATTACGGACGGACAGTTTCCTTCAAAATTGCCATATGGAGGTTTTTGGGGTTGGAGATTTCAAATTTTTCCTCAAAATTAATAAATTCAAGATGGCAGACGAGATATGTGATTATGATCAGATTCTTTTCAAAATTGGTATTTGGGTGTTTTTGGGGTCGGAGATTATGAATTTGTTTATAAAAATATAATAATAATATAAAAAATTCTTAATGCAATTACCATGCGGTTTAAAATTTTAGGGAGGTTAAATTTAAATGAAAGGTGAAGTGACAGAGGCAACAGAAAAGACGAAATTGACAAATGGTTAGACTACCGTACGATGTTAGTTATTTTGAAAAAATAAGAAGAACGAAAATAACAAGTGGCTAACAAACCAAAGTGTTGTTAACTAAAGATTGGGAGTGACTACTTTTCACACACTCAAGGGATCTTAAATAAGGTTTTTAATTTATTTTTGTTTAAATTGCTTTGGTTGTCGAATTACAATCTGTACATGAAAATTTATAAATACCACTTTTATCGAGGACTGGTAGCGGATGTTTAGAATGGCTGAGCAATGATTTGATTGAAAAATTCATTTCTGGCCATCTTTGGACTAAGACATATATTCAATATATTCAATAACAAACTCATTACAGGCGACAATTTGTGATAGAACGAAATAAATACTGCCAGTTTTTGTCTATTTTTCAATAGTGAAATTCCGGAGCTGAAAGTGCCACTTTTTGTACAATTGTGCTACATTGACTGACGCCTGAATTTTTTTACTAAAATCTGTAAAATTCGTAAATGTATTAAAATACAAAAATTACTGTAAACATTTCCTGATGTAAAAATTATAGAATATTATTCTCACACTCTCAGCTTGGTGCAACGTAAACAGGCGATTAACCTGACTTCTATGAAATAGTGAGAAAGGTTACGTTAAACGACTAGGTCAGTCATTATGCTGATTACTTCAAAATATTTTTGCCACAGCTCCAAGAATTTTTAATATTTATTTACAAGGACCAAAACCTAATTCTGTGGAGATAAGAGAGAAATAATGTTACTTTTATTAATTTAATATCTACATTTTCATAATACATTGTAAATGACCTCAATGTGTCTTCAAATCTCTTCATATTATATAAGGACATTTAAAGATTGGACCAACTGCAGATTCTATCAAGAACAAATGGCCAGAGCATTATGTTTTATTAATCCACTACTTTTTAAACTTGGCACTGGCCCAGTAGACACATCCAAACAGATTAGCCACATTTATATATTTTAATACCAAATTGCTAGTCAACCTGAATGTTGTCACTTCAAGAAAAAATAAATAATGGACATACGTAATTTGACTTGTAGAATCCAAATATATAAAAATATACTGGAAGTTTCATTTGAAAATTCAGTTTTTACGCCAATTTCAATGAAAGCGGAAGTGCGCCATTTTGGATTTCTATGTCACTTAATTGAAAATTAGGTGTAGAAGAAGCATCCAAAATTTTAAAATAATCCGTTCATTCGTTCGGAAGATATGGATCAACCTCCTGAGTCCTGAGCCACCCGATATATTAATTAAAACCATAAAATAAACTCAATGTGGGCAAAGGACAAATGTAAAGGGCTTCAATCCCAGTGAAATTAAGCTTAAAATCACGTTTTTAGGGTTAAAAATCACTAAATTTTCTTAGGGAACCCCCCGCTTCACTATGGGGTATTGTATTCCATACCCTCAGGCCCCTTGTAGGCCCCCCCTTATGTCGCCCAGTGAAAATCCCTTAAAATATGCCCTGGTTTTCACTACATATGTCATTCAACTTTTGTTGATCAACTATAATCGGTCAACTAAACTTGACTCGTGTGAACGCGCCTTAAGAAAATGAAATAGTGTATATCAAGGATAAAAAAGGAAAACTAAAAGGATAAAAGAAAAAAATAGTAGAAATATGGGAACACTATTTTTAAGATATAATAAATCATGAAATTGGAGATAAAAACGAGGAAAACGCCAGAAATTCAACAAATAGAAAAACATACGGAATAGGAAAGATAGAGGTAATTAAAAAAAAATAAAAAATAGTAGAAATTCAGGAAACAATGAGTCTTTCAGTATCCATTCTTATCTGTGGTCCACATTTTTAAACAATTGAAATAAAACACAAAGTCGTATACCACAGGTTATATTACAAAAATTATTTAAGCTTTAAGCGACTAGTTTCCGTTAAACAACCATCATCAGGTTCTTATTTAAATTAAGAGAGGAAAAAATTTGGGATCGCCTCAACTTGGTTATTTTTCCGGGAGGTTTGCTTTAACCATCCTTTTTGTACTACTTAATTAATTAGTTCTACGTAATTTTAACCCCCTTATTTTTTTTTTCATGTACCTAATCATACAATCAATGGATTTCACCATGTGACAATTTTCTTTCCCCTAGTAACTTTAATAATGGCCTAATGATGACTATTTAACAATTTTTCTATGTTTCTTAAAATACTGGACAAACCTGTATAATCGAAAATTAATATAAAAAATTATAAAATAAGTAAAATATTATTATCATTACTACAATTTACATTTTAATTAACAAATCAGTTTCACTATGCAATTTTTTTTAGAATTTAATTTAATATAATTTTTCTCAACAATTTCTTTAAAGAGTTTTCCTGCACTGACTTGGCAACATCGACTAAACACGTTCCCCAATTATATTTAATTGGTAAATGGAACTCGGTTAGCCGGTCGGAAAGTTGGACGAGATCAGGGTTGTACAACTCCGCTAATGAAAGTTAAGAGAAAGTTCAGTGTTCGAGAGGTTAATGACATCTTTCTCATTTGTCTTCCATTACGGCTGCTGTGAGGGAGTTTTCGCAGTTTATGGCGGGCGACGAAACTTTTCGCGATTATAAGGGTGAGTTTAATAGCTTCTATTTAAATTCAACATTATTTTTGTTAGAATTATGGATGATGCATTTTTAACTCGAATTATATTGTGTAATTACTCCATTTAATTTAGTCGTTGTTGTTTTTAGTTTTGTAAAATTTTGTATGTAGTTCAAAAAATTTCTAAAAATTAATTAAGTCTGGTCATTGATAAAGTACAAAGAATATTGATATGTTAATCATAAGATTCAACTCATTGCAGGTAGACAGAATTTATTGAGAGTTTCCAAGTGCTATTATTGACTTGAATCAATCAATGCGAGAAAAAATCTCCCATTCCTATTTTTTTTAGCTGTGGAACTTATTATAGGGAGGAAAATAAAGTAAGTATTAAATTATATTAGTAATTGTCCAGCACAGTCCTTAAATTGCAAAAATATGTATCTTTCAAGGCTATCGCTTTGAGATGTATCTGACAGACCTGAAGACCAGACAGAGCTGACAGACTGCCAGACTGAGCTGAAGTACCTGAAGACAAGACCAGACGGATCTGAGGACTAGAACAGAAGTACCTGATAGAGCTTAAGAACTTTGACCACATTTAAGAACATAGATAACTGAATTTATACCAAAGTAAACTGAAGTACCTGAAGAGTATTCTGTCTATAGCACATGTACCTCATAAATGGTTTTTTTTGGACTTACAAATACCTAAAAATGTAAAGAAAAGTCAAAATCTCGAGGTAGGTTTTACCCGAAAACAATACAATGTATCAGGAAAGAAAAAAAATGCTTAAAATACTTTGGGAGTCTGTCAATATGGCAATTACTATTCCAAGTTAAGGATGTATCTGTTTAGGGGATTAATATTAACTCTTGCTTACAATAATCGTCCCCTGTGTTAATTCTAAGACTATTTCCGCAAAACGGCTTATGTCGATTATTTCTAGGTCATCTGCATATCTAATGGAGCAAAAGTCTTATAAGTATAGTTTTTATGAATCATAGTTGTCCATACTAGAGGTAAAAATACCTACCTGTGACTATTCCCCTCCTGAAACTACTTCAATGGTGGCTTTGCCTAGAGAAGATATAATAATTCTTTTCTCCAATCTAGCCCTCTGGGAGGAGATTTCTTTGTCTTCTACTAGCCTATAGATTTTTGCGTCAGAACTTCGTGTCTTATGCACCTATCTAGATATTTTGTAGACATTAAATAATGATATATTTACTTTAGGTAGACATATGACCCTTACCTTTTGTTATATATTAGTTGTGAATCTTTGAATCTTTAAAAAAATTAAATATAAAAATTTTTTTTCTACGATCGTGCAAAAATTGACCACTTTTTGCACTATCTACCGTGTTAAAAGTATAACTTTTGTGCACTAGTGCATAAAAGTAAATTTTAGAGTGCTTTGAATTGTTAATTTCTTAGTAAATATACCATAGAGACTCTCAGGAATACATTTTGTTTTGATGAATTTACATAAAGCGAAGTATCTTTATAGGTACTTATAATAATATTACCCAAATTATTTAAATTATCCGTGATTCAATGGATTCAATCTCAAATAAGATCACAAACGATCAACAAGCAAATTTTAGTGGTCATTTTATAAATAGAAATCCGTTTGATTAGTCAAAATCCTTTCATGTCTACCGATTTGACCTATGGATGTGGCCTGAACTGTCACTGTCAGATTGATTGTGATAGTTTCTGCAATTAATTTCAAATTGTCAGTTCAAATTTTATTTTTTTGAAAACTGTCATATTTATTTCGATCGTAGAAATTATGTTGTGTGCAACACGTGCAAAAAGTGCATATTTGTTGCACTCAGCATGATTGCAGCTCTCGACTTCCTCTCGAGCTGCAAACCATGCTTCGTGCAACAAATATGCACTTTTTGCACTAGTTACACAAATAACTATTTAGAGATGTCAATTTTTGATGTTGAATATTTTTATGAATTGTCACGGGTAGGAATTTTTAAGAGATGTTGGAATATTGATTGATAAAAAAATTTATTTATAAATTATTGAAAAAAAAAAGAAAATAATAATATATTATACACCAAGGTAGAGAAGGCTGAAAAAATCTTCTCTAACGTGGTTTAAAGTCTATTTTTTCTATTACTAGAATATTTAATCATTTCACAATGATTTAACATTTTTTTAAGTCTTTTCATTTTTCACTCCTACTAGTAGATAATACAAAAAAATCGGTTGTATCGTCCCAAAACTTTCCCGACGAGTATCCAGAGACGAATACTTTTCAGATATGTAATGTTAAAGTTTCAAAATTTGACATTTTTTTATTTTTGACAGGTGACAGTTGGAAAAATAATTTTGGCTGTTCTAAAAAGAGATTTTCAAGGGCTTTATAATGACATATTGCAAGTCAAATTCCGTGACATATTGCTTCTGTCATTTTTTGACAGATGTCGTACAAAAACTAATAGGTTCTTCCCACGAATAACCTAAACCCATATTACATTACACACAGACAGACACACAGACAAACAGACTTCCATCTGGAAATGGCTTAATCGTCTCAGGGGACCTCAAAATGGATATTTCCGTCTTTATCTCAAAACATTTTTTTGCTCATTTACAATACTTTCCCTTCTCGGATGGTGGGTCAGGAAATTAAATAGCTCCTTCTTGTAGATAATAAAATTGACATTGACTACTAGTAAATAATGAAAAATTAGCGCCTACTAAGAGAAAAATATATCTTCTCGACTAGAACACAGCATAAATGACGTTATCTTGTAATACTAGTACGTATACAATAAAGGTGAGGCCATATTATTTAAAGGTAGACAAATATAAAGAAGATACCAGAAGGTGACAGAGATAGAGATCGAATACCAATACAGAATCAGATACGGAGGAGTTAGAAAAGACAGAGGAATAAGGAATTAATTACCATAATAGAATATTTAGAGGAAGAGGAGGCAGCAATAGATGACAAACCTGTAAATTCAGAACCGAAGAAAGCGAAGTGGAAACAGGAAACGTTAAATGTAACCAAATTGTAGTTATTTTTATACTCTTTATAAATTTCTTATATAGGACATCTGATCTACCGGCTGGTCCATATCAGTATGATATTAGCACCTCTATACCCATTTCCATTAGTTACGGACATATAGATCCGTCTCTGGATATTTAAACATTCTAAACATGATCATGTTTCCATTATCAGCAGCTTCCAAATCTAACTGACTTGACCTTCTTGGTCTTGGACCACTATTAGGCCGGGCGCAAATTGAAACGTAGGCGATACAGCCCAGCCAAGCACAGTTTTCTGTAATCTATTACTTAAACGTACTAGCGCATATTGGAGGGCAGGATAGAGTTGCCTAAGTCACAGCACTGCGCTGAGCTGCGTCGCCTGCGTCTATTTTTGCGCCCGGTCTTATCAATTCTAATGCGATTTGTTAGGAAAGATAAGGCCAGAAAGTAGACGTTTAGAAGTTCTTTGAGACTTCCTCGTTTTTGTCAGTGTAAACTGGATCCAACTTTAAGTAGAAATGTATGAACTCTTGAGCATGTCAGAGGTTTTGCGGATTTTTTTATTGTACTGCGTTAACTTATAAAAATATGCATCCCAGGTGTGGTTGGTTTTGGCCTCACCTTCGATCTTGGCTCCATGGGCTAAATTTTGTATCCGGTTTACTAAACTTCAGTTGAAATTGAAGTTCTACAACCTTTCAACTGTAATAACCTCTTTAGTCGGTTTTTTGTTTGTTGTCTTGCAAAACTATAATTTGAATTATCATTTTTTTTTTAGTTTTTTGGGATATTAATGTCTCCTTTTGTTAGGGAGAGAGAGAGAGAGAAAGAGCTATAAAACAGTTTTGAAAAGTGTTGGTGGTGGTGGTTTTTTCTTAAAATTCGTGTAGTGTAACTATTTTTTTAAATAGAACCAAAATACTAGTTTGTGCAACAACTGTTGATATGATGACTATATCGAACACGGACGAAGTTTGGGCACAGGCGAAGTGCTCAATAGTCCGAGTACGATATGGACAATCTATACGAGTTGAACGGTACATTTTTGTCTACAATCCATTAAAGGAAAAACAAAAAGATATAAAAAAAACAAAAAAATATTATAATCACAGGGGTTGAACCGACGACCTTCGTATCCGAAAGCGAGAGCGTTAGCACTGCGTTATCACAGGCTGTCACGAATTTATTATAAAATCATATAAAACTAATGGGCATGTTGTATTTTTCAGTAGGTCATATTACTGAGGCCCAAAAGCCTCAGTATTAGTTTCGTGATGGCGAAAAAATTTCTTAACCTCACTTTTTATCACTTTTCTCGACGTTTCAGAGTTCCCAGAGTCCGAAAATGCAAAAAAATCCTGTCCGGATGTTGACATGTTCGTCACAGATAGTTTGTTGACATTTTTGTGACAGATGGTTTTTTGACATTTTCATGACAGATAGATCGTTGACATTTTCATGATAGCTCATTGACATTTTTCTTACAAATAGTTTGTCGATATTTTCGTGGCATATAGTTTGACATTTCGTCACAGAGAGTTTATTGACAATTAGTTTGGTGACATTTTTCTGATAAATAGCTTGTTGATATATTTTTGTGGCAGATAGTTTGACATTTTCGTCACAGATAGTTTGTTGACATTTTTGTGACACATGGTTTTTTTGGCATTTTCATGACAGATAGATCGTTGACATTTTCGTGACATATAGTTTGTTTTCGAATTTAAAATGTAAATCCTCTGTACAAATAATATAATGTAAATTACTTTACTAGTGTCACTAAAATCTGTTAAAGAAAAATGATATATTTGTAATGAATAAAACTGTGCTCTATGTCCGATTTGCTTAGATTTGTTATTTTTCAACATAAAATATCTTTTTAGCCTTCCCTGGTTTTGGTATTTACATTAGAGCTGTAGAGCGAGATTGAGTTCTGAAACAAAGCAAATTTTAATATTCGCTTTCTATGCATAAAGAATCCTTCATATCGAATACCTGTGCTCTACAAGGCTTCACGGAAAATGAAAAATCTTTATTTAACTGGATACGATATCCCTATACTTTTGTTTCCTGCGCTTCTTCATATCCTCATTTCAGGAACGTATTTAAATATTTTTGTAAAATATATAAACACAAATACAAATGACAAGGTACACTTTTAATGTTATCTCGGAATCGATAGATTTTTTTTTTCATTGCGCCTGTTGATATACTGAGTGTAGCAGATAATTGAGACTAACGGTTTTAAATGCTAGCGTATTTCATAGTGATTAGAAATACTTTTTTCACAAAAGTGTTAAATTAGTTGTATTAAGTATTCATCAACAATATGCTTTGGTGACATTTTAATGTATACAGGGTGAGCCAATATTGTATAATCAAAATTGATAAATGTTGATATACCAAAAAAACCAGTAGAAAATGTTAAACAGCATTGCCATATGAACGTAGATTTTTTTTAAATTCGGAAAAATATGATTTTGCATAGAAAGTAGAACAAAATCAATATTCATTATATCCTGTATATTTTAGAATGTCACCAAATCATACTGTTCATGAATACTTAATACAATTAACACTTCTGTGGAAAAAAGTATTTCTAATTACTATGAAATACGCTGTAAAGGCAGTTCTATACCTAACGTATAAAACCGTTAGTCAAAATTTTCTGCTACACCCAGTATACCTAAAGGTTTGGCGCAAGGGTAAAAAATACTTACTTTTATATGCCTAATAACAAACTAAAATTTCAAAAAAATCTATTGATCCCGAAATTAGATTAAAAGTATTTCTTGTCCTTCATAAATATTTCAAGATGTCTCCAGTTTTTGTACATCTGTTATATTTTTTTTTGTAAATATGTCTAAGTTCCCATTTCAGGATTTGTAATTCTTATTATATTATTTTTATTAGACTTTTTTTTCGTCTGTATTTAATTAAAAATAAAATATTATCCAATAAAGAATAAAACAACTCGAAGTCATACCACAAGAAATTATTTAATAAACGACATAACGTCACAATCGCGACATGTTTCGGTCTACAACAACCATCATCAGGCCTATAAGGAAATGGACATTGTAAAAACGTCAATAGTAATAATAACAGAATTAAATAACTTACTGATTAACAAATTGGATCCAAAGAGTAGAATTAAGTAAGTTATTTAATTCTGTTATTATTAATATTGATGTCTTCACAATGTGCATTTTCTTATAGGCCTCATGATGGTTATTGTAGACCGAAACATGTCGCCATTGTGACGTTATGTGGTTTATTAAATAATTTATTGTGGTATGACTTTGGGTTATTTTATTCTTTATTCGTATTTAATCATCTACATATTTCATTTGTACTTTTACTACTAAATTATTTTAATTATTTTCTTTTATTAGTTTTCTTACTATTTCTTCTTCATCTACTTCGATTATTCTAGTTTAAATAAACAGCTCTTTATTCACACATTTCCATTGCTATTACTTTTTCTTCGTTTGTTTTTTATCCAATTATTTTGACTTAATAAATTTTATTTTGTTTATTGATTTTCTGTTTATATTTATATTTTTTCCTAATTTCCTTTACTTTTTTATTATTATATATTCCTATCCATTTTTTTTTTGGTCATTCCTATTTTTTTATTACATAAATTTTCTATGTCTTATTTATTAATGTTTGCACTTGCACATTATTTATATCCGCTTCTTGACTTTTTAATTAACGTTTCGCATTTGAATCATGTTCTTTTCTTTTTTCCGGGTTACTTTATTACTTTCCCTACCCACCTAGAAAAAATTTCGAGAAAAAGATGGAAATATCCATTTTGAGGTCACCTGAGATGATTAAGACCATTTCCAGCTGGAAGTACGTCTGTCTGTCTGTATTCTTCCACGATAGAGGCTACACGTTTAATCCGATTGAGCTGAAATTTGGTATATGGGTTTGGGTTATCCATCACAAGAACCCATTATTTCTTGTACGACATCTGTCGAACGGAAGTGTCACTGTCAAAAAATGACAGAAGCAATATGTCACGGAATTTGACTTCTAATATGTCATTTGAAAGCCCTTGAAAATATCTATTCAAATCAGTCAAAATTATTTCTCCAACTGTCACTTGTCAAAAATAAAAAAGTGTCAAATTTTGAAACTGTAACATTAAATATCTGAAAACGGATTCGTCTCTGGATACTCGTCGGGAAAGTTTTGAGGCGAAGAACCGATTTTTTTGCTATACTTATCCAATCTATTTTAAACTTGCAGTGAATATGAATTGATCCTCTTATATCTCTGATTGTGAGTTGTTTTCACTTTCTAATTTAGCACTGTATTATTAGTTTTAATTGCATTACAATAAAATATTTTCCAAAGAAATTAAAAAAAGAAAATATTTACCATGATTATAAGAAAATTGTCAAAAAAAAAGTCCAGGATTATTATTTTTTATTATATACCTTACTGCGTGAAACATTTCTTAAAATTTCATTCCATTTCTGGATAAAAGGGAATTATACGTAATCTTCATATTGGTTTTTGAAGGAATTTCCCGCTCGTTGGGAATATCGGTAAATCTCATAGCTGTCGTCCACATTTCCCGGTTGTTGCGTTCTTATTAAAATCAATCTCCGCAAGAAAATTCTGACAGCGAGGGTCGGCTCGAAATATCAGCTACGCAGAATTCGGTATTACCAAATCATTACTGTGCCAGTGATGTAATTAAGATTTTTTTTCTCGTATTTACAAATAGAAAATATTTTTTAAGAAATGTCAAAAACAGCATCACTTTTATAGGAATAAAACGGGTTGTAAGGTAATGTATAGATTTAAAAAAATCAATTTGATTAATTATGTTTCTCTCCGTTTGCCTCAACGCATTACGTTGTGACCATCTAACAGCGATTAGTTGTACTGGTCTTTCACTTTCACTTTTACAGAACGTGTTCAAGCTTAAGTTTTTTGTTGTTTGTTTTTGAATTTGTTTTGCTACAACAAGACCAAACATTAATTAAACAAGACTTTATATTATATTTTAAATAAACAAACATGTTTAGTAGAGATTTTCAATTATTACAATAAAAGTTGACCTATATTTATATTGTTTTATTTGTACGCAAGAGGTCTCTACGAGAAATGTCATTTAACTCTTAATCGTACAGAATACAACTTCTAGATCCTAAAATCTTTCGCTAATGCTCGGGGAGTAAAGAGGGCGATTGCCCCCCCCCCCCCGAGACCCAAAAAGCTGACGCAGCACAAGATGTAAAGTAGTGATAAAATTTAGGCGCCGTTTTTCTTAGAATAATGCTATTGTTCCAATATATAATGTATTTTAATTTTTTGTAAAATACATGTTTTAAAGCTGTTTTATTGTTTTGGTACGATGAAACCGCTTTAAAATTGCTCTTAAGATTAAAAGATTCTAACTAACTATTTAATCCCCGAAAATCTGCCCTGGACCCGCCACTGAATGCTCACTAAATGTTGTGCTCAAAAAAATCATATGATTAGAAATTCTTTATGTTTGCGTAACTGCCCACTAGTGTTGTTTTTGTTGTCTACAGCTTAAAAATTATAAATATTTGAAAAGTACAAATTATTTTAGTTTTTAATACAAAATCGGAGTGCTGCCATGATCTTAGAGGTATAAAGATTTACGTTAATTATTGTTTATTTTGTTAGATTGTTTCATATGTGAAGAGTAACATCAATATATTTCAAATGTGACTTCAGATTCTTGTTTAAGACGAAAGAAAGTGTTGTCAGTTTTGATGTCGAACGAAAAAATACAGATAAAATAGCGGCTAAAATTTTGAAAAAAATCATATCTTTTAAACGGTAATATACAGGATGAATCAGATACCGACATCAGAGTTTTATGGCGAAATGGAATATATTCGTAAACTTCTATTGCAGTGGTATTATGTAAGTCAATAAGGATTATATTTAAAAAATATTTATAAATATACAGGGTAATCCAGGAAAGTGAAACATATGAAGATCACATCTTTTTAAATGGAACACTCTATATTTTTTACATTTTCAGACTCATCCTGAGAAGCTGAATTCAGAAAACTATTACACTTATATTATAAATTAAATAGTTTTGAAGTTATAGACAACTGAAAATCGCATTTTTTCAACTTTAAATGATCTTTACGTACAAACGACATAAAATCGGATAAAACGGCTTACATGTGTTCCTATCTTAACTGTTTGAGTTCTACTTGGTGTGACATAAAAAGAAAATGTATATAGGATGATCAAAAGTACTCAAACTTTGATCACCCTGTATACATTTTGTTCTTATATCAGCAAGTAGAACTCAAAATGTTAAGATAGGGACATATGTCGTTTGGCCGTAGCAATCATTTAGAGTTGAAAAAATGCAATTTTCAATTGTCTATAACTAAAAATAATGCATTTTATAATATAAGTGTAATAGGTTTTTGAAATCAGCTTTTCAGGACGAATAATCTAAAAATGTAAAAAAATTTAGGGTGTTCCGTTTAAAAAACATAACTTTGGTATGGCACTTATGTTTGGAGCCCCCTGTATATTTCAATTTTTTTTTAAAATATAGTCATTATTAACTTACATAATACCACCTTAATAAAAGTTAACGAATATATGCCATTTCGCCATAAAACTCCGTTACGTCGGTTGTGAATCACCCTGTACATTGAAATGGGAAAATCTTACCCAAAAAATAATTTGTAGTGATAAGGCGAAGTTTACGAAAAATCGACTGTTTAACCGTCACAATTGCTATTTTGTAGTGACGAAAATCGTCACGTCACTGGATTGGAAAAATTCGTAGATCTCGAATTTTTACTTGTCTCCCCCCTCCACATAAGTAGCAACCCCCATCGCCCTGTAGGTCCGTTAGAAATAAAAAATTGCAGCTTCCTAGATTCCCTTCCTAGATTCCCATAGATTAAAATAGCCCAACCACCCCACTTTACTACCGATATAAGATAACTCTGTATTTAATAGTTATTGTATAAAAATAAAATCAAAATAATTAAAAGTTTAAATTAAATTAAACATCAAAACATCCCGCTATTTCAGAAAATTTACCGTATAACGCCAGTTTTATTTTTACGTGAGCATGCGCAGTATGCTCGAAATGAGGATTAGCATTAGCGAAAAAGTTAGCGGGTGAGGTGCTAAAAATCGAGTTTTAGCACTTCACCCGCTAAAGCTAAGGTTAACGCTAAATTTAGTTAACGTATAGAATAACGAAATGTAGGTTATGTCATTTGTCAATTATGGCAAATTGTTTAATGTATTTAAGTTAAGGGGACATCCCGCTATTTCAGAAAATTTACCATATAAGGGTGAGTTTAAACAGCAAATAAAATAAAACAAGGAATAAAATAAAATAAAATAAGAAAGTTAAACATGCACATCTCTATGAGAGCGTTTATACCTAAAATAAGAAAGAAGAATTAGTACAAAAGATTATTTTATATTATTTTGTTTGTAAATCGATACTGCGCATGAACGAAATCATTTCTGATGGTTCGGATAGGTTTATTATAAAAAGCTATGATTTGATTGGTTTATTCTTATTTTACTTTAGTCATCTGTATAAACCAATGTTTTTTCTCATTAATTCTTATTTTATTTTATTTTATTTTATTTTATTTTATTTGCTGTTTAAACTCACCTTAACGCTATTTTATTTTCACGTGAGCATGCGCAGGTGCTAAAAGTCTAATAAGTTTTTATTAATTCTGATTTTAAATATAAAATATAAATATTATTAATTGTTAAAATTATTGTTAATTAAATTTTATATTGGATAAATCCATAAGGTTATCCATATTTCAAATGTGGTCCAGTGTTCAATAAATGAAATAAAACTCGGATGTCATGTACCACATAAATATAATTAAACAAAGTTAGAGAACAGCAACTAGTTTCGGCTTACAAGCCATCTTCAGGCCATAATACGGTTGGTTACATTTCAGAAATTTTCCAAAATTAAGTAATTGTACATTGTTGATCGAAGAGGTTGTTTAATGCTAAGTGGGGGTTTTTTGTACTAAGGAAGGACTGTCATATGGGGAGTAAAAGGGGGGGCAAGGATGGTTGTGGTAAATTAAATTTAAGATGAATTAAATTTTAAGGAAGAGATAAATAATTGAACTATCCAATATGGAGTACCCACTAAGTAGGGTTGGATAGTTGCTATTAATCTATTTTAGTCTTAAATTTCATATTCCACAACCATCTTTCCCTTCCCCTTTTTTTACTCCTCATATGATCCTCCTTCCCTAGTAACCCCTCTCCTTAGCATTAAACCACTTCTTCGATCAACAATTGTTTAATTTTGAAATTTCTAAAATGTAATCAACCGTAGGTATTATAGCCCGAAGATGGCTTGTAAGTCGAAACTAGTTGCCGTTCCCTAATTTTGTTTAATTATATTTATGTGGTACATGACTTCCAATTTTAATTCATTTATTATATTGAATCTTAGTTTTAGCTATAGAAATTTCTTACCAATAATTTATTATTTCTTATAAAAATCTCCCGGTAACTGAGTCTTGCTAATAATTTGTGTTTACAAGATAAATTCATTTATTCAGAAAACATTATTAATTACTATCATTATTTACTATAATGATTTACTATGTACATATACACTATGCCAAAGCACAAATAATGTCTAATTTATTTAAACTAAATGCTAAATATTTAAGATGGTAATGAAAAAATATTTTTTTGAGTGAATAAAATCTTAATTTATAAGAATGTTCATGCGTATTTTTTTATACAATTTAAATTAATAAAACAGTGTATTTTATTTTAAAATTGTATTCGTTAAATGACGGTGGTGGCAAAAAAATAGCCTAAAGCGCAAAAATTAATTTGACTATATAACAATGTAAAATATCGCATATGCCTCAGTAAAGTATAAAATAAAAATCGATATATGAACATGCCATGCCCCACAATTAGTATCAACGTACATTAAGAGTATAAGCTAATATTTTAATTTGTTGCTTTTACAATAAATAAATTGTCGCCCGCGGGGGTGTCCGGTAAGTCATCTGCTCATAAATGTGCACGTTCCATGGCTTTAATATCGATAGTGACGCCACCTGTCTTATTACAAAGTCAACACGTCATTGAGGCTCTCCACCTGCTCGGCCTTATCGCCTACTACTCTTTAAATTAGGTGTACCATAATGACGAAAATTTATGGATGCTTATTACGCAAGTAGGTAATGGAGAAATGTTTTGGATGTTAATAAATTCTGCCGCTGACCAATTAGTGTCACGAAACATTTTTTGTAAATAGCTAAAATATTAGTGTTTTTGTCAAGTTAAAATAATTAAGTCTATTGTTGAACATGTGTCGAAATGATACATGTTTCCTATTAGACGTGCGGAAATGCTTCGTTTTATCTTATTACTACAAACAAGTAGACAAATAGCTTTAGATAACAATTTTAATAAAGAAAACATAAAAGTAGGTCGTTAGAAATACATAATTGTTATGGCCGTTAGACCTCACATGGACTAAGGAGAATAAATTAACGTTTTCAATAAATTAATTAAAAAAAAAAGCAGTCGTCTGTTTTTATTTTATTACCAAATTTCAGATATATCAAACCAAACCAAAATGACAAATAATTAATAAATAATCATCATCATTGTTAATTTAAAAATATTAAATCAAAATATGCTTTCTACTAATTTAAATTTACATTTTCCTAATCGGTAATTAAATTAAAAATACAAGCAAAATCAAAGACTAATAAACGGGTACATACAGGGTGTCGAATAATTTTTAGACCCTTCATATACGTAAAATATTTCAACCAGATAAAATTAAAAACCAATTAAAAATACACATGCTTATTCGGGTTAAATATTGGAAAAAACTACATACATTTATGAAGTAGTAGAACTCTTATAGTACCACATGTAATAAATTTAAAAAAAAATTTAAATCCCATGTTACATTGAAGGGGAGAGAACAACGACTAGTTTCGGCAATTATGACATCATCAGACCTATAATACATAGTGTTAGAGAGAAAAATTTAACAAAATGACTTAACAAATGGGCCACACCTATAACTTTTAAACAGGTAAATAGAATTATACCAAATTTGAGTCGATTATAATAGATTTATTTTTGGATTTTTTTAATAAAAATCCAATATGGCCGATATGCAGTTTGACCGGGAATGACATGAAAATTGGAAATTCAAATGAAACACCCGGTACATTTGTAGGTACATATTTGGATTCTGGATAAAAAAAATTCGAAAATAGAACGAAAAATAGCGTCTAAAGTGACATTTGAGAGTCGACTTGTACGTGTTTGAAGTCCTAGAATCCAAATATGCAGAAATATACAGGGTGTTTCACTTGACTTTCGATATTTCGTGTCATTTCCGGTCAACCGGTTGTCAGCCATATCGGATTTTTCATTTAAAAAAATCCAAAAATAGCTCTATTATAATCGATTAAAATTTTGTATAAATATTGATATGAAAATTTAAAATATAATGATGCCAGGTCATTTCAGATGTCATATCTAAGATGATCAATCCTGGTTGACTTATTATCTGGAATTAAAAAAAAAAAATTAATCAAGTGAGATGTAAAAAAAAATTGAGAATTGTCAATTTGGAATTTTAAAAATATTTGGATTTTTTAAAATGTTTTTAAGAATTGTCAGATAAAAAATGGTAATTTGTTAGATAATTATTGTTATGAATTAGAAGAAGAAATAAAGAAGTTATTGAGCTAGGTGAAATTTTCTTTTCAAAATAAATTAAAAAAAAATATAGACCAAGGCATATAAAATATGAAGACAGGGTAAAACAAAAATAAATATTTAGAAGATATGAAAGGACAAAATAGATAAGCTAGATTAAGAGAAGAACAGGAGGTTATTAAGAAGATTATCTAAGAAGAAGTAACAAATCAAGAAAGAGTTAGAAATTAATTTAGATCAAATTTAAAATTATATTTGTATAATATTTAATAATTTTTAAAAAATTTTCTCTAGTGAACCCAGCCTCGGATTGAGATTTTTAGATAAGACATCTGAAATATACCGGGTGTTCCTTATCAATATATTAACCCGTTTAAAAGTTATAGGAGTGGCCCATGACTCATTTACACCCAGTATTCCAAAAAATGCAATTGTGGGCACACGTACGAGGAGGTAAAGTATGAAGTTATTTAAAAAATGGTAAAGGGAATTAAGTAGTACTAGGAATGTTTAATTTATAGTAGAGGGTTAAAGTAATTTATTTATTTTTTATTTAAATATTTGTGATGAGAATGTATAAATCTCTAGTCTAGGCATCTCATCTCTGTGATCATCAAATAAAGATTTGCACTATATATCTTAGTCTATAGCATTTTATTTTCTTAACTCATGGACAATGTAAAAATTTAATTAAAAAATACGAGAGATGCGTTTCGCTAAAAAAAAATTCCAGATTTTGTCAAATAACATACGTCATTATAAAAGATCTCATTTTTTTATTGTGCATGTGCAGGTGGCAAAATTTCGCTCAGCACTCAAATTTTAACAATTAAAATGTTAAACCACTCGTTGATAAATTCACTAATTTTGTAATTAATAATGTATGTGAATCTCTTTTGTATCTTCTATAGGAATCTCATTTCTATTGCTATTGTAAGTACTAACATTCAATCTATAATTTTCTTCTAGCAAAATTTTTCAAATATGTTTTTATATTAAATACCACTGTCACTCCTTTCTAAGCCGTTGAAAAACAAACTCTATCCAGAACAGTCAAAATTATGTCTCCAACTGTCACCTGCCAAAAATAAAAAACGTCAATGTTTGAAATTTTAACATATTAAATATCTGAAAAAGTACTTCATGGATTTGAACCAATTTCAGTAAAATGGGTTTCGGTTAATCGTTGTAAGAACCAGTTAGTTTTTGCCCGACATCTGTCAAATGGAAATGTGACTGTCAAAAAATGACAGACAATATGTCACGGAATTTGACTTGTAATGTGTCACTTGAAATCCCTTGAAAAACCATTCAGAACAGTCAAAATTATTTCTTCAACTGTCACCTGTCAAAAATAAAAAAATGTCAAAGTTTTATACTTTAACATTAAATATCTGAAAAAGTATTCGTCTCTGGATACTCGTCGGGAAAGTTTTGGGCGGCACAACCGATTTTTTTAAACTATTTGTAGTAAAAAATAGTAAGACTATCAACCTTTTCCCTAGATAAATTTGAAAAAAGTGGCACAGAGACGGTCTTTTAATAAATATTTTATCATGAAAAACTCACATGTTTTTAGTTGCTTTATTGACCTGAAAATACTATATAAACCATAGTTACAACCAATTTATCAGAATACAAGCACAATTTCGTTGGATAATTCTCTAAACGGCAACCATGTAAGTCACGTGGTGTGCGGACCTCTTAAGAATTTGTTCTAAATTGGTAATTTTTTTCGTAGTGCTATATTTAAAAGATTATTTTAATATTTATGAAATTAAATTCAATCTGTCTATAATTATTCTAAAAGTACAATTCGACATACGTTCAAGTATTTTTTACATTTAGTATATCAAATATTTATTTCTCGTGACATTACTAATCGCACCTTACAGACAATTAGACAACTCATTCATAATATTTTTTTTAGTACGGCCATCTTTGTATTAAGCACCTATATCATTTATATAAATTTAAATTGAGTTTTGTAACAATTCCAAACAGTATGAAATGTTCAAATATTAATCTATTTAATTTTTTTAATCTTACTAATCGAAATTGGTGAAAATTTGGTTAATTTTACATATATTGTAATGAAATCAAGTTGTATGAGTTATAGAAGTTAATTTATTATTGTTATTAGTATAAAGGAGTTTGTATTATAAAATTATATTCCAAGTTTTTATAGTTGAATATAATAATATAATTTAAAATAATTGGGTATATAAATAAAAATTATGGTATAATCAACAAATTTTAATATTGATGGAAGATTTTTAAAATGTTAATAGAAATAAAATTTATTTTATAATTAGAAAATTATTTAAAATTTAATTTTGAAAATTAAAAATCATTCGGTATAAAAAATTTTGGTATAAGGTTTTTGAATCAAGTAAGGGTAAAAAAAAGAAGGGGAAAAATTAATTAGAGATGAAAAATAATCAGAAAAGTCATATTTTTATATACGATTTGTCAAAAATTCAAAATTTTGTATATTTGATAAAAAAATACTGAAATATGTAAAATTTATATATTTCCAATTAATAAAAACAAAAAAAGGATATAATCTATAAAAGGAAAAAGTTTTTTATTTTATTTAAAATAAAAAGAAAAGTTACAATTTATAAAAAAAAAATTAGTAGAAGAAATATGGCAATTGGGAAATATAAATGGTATATTCCATGGAATTACAATCATGAAGAAGAGCAGCATCAAGTAAGACTATTAAAACAATTTAAACAGTTAGAAGAAGTAGATCTCAAAATTATCATAGATGAAGGTGTAAAATAAGAAAAAAAAGGAGAAGAGGAACTTGGCAGGCAACTCAATTTTCAATTTTTTGTTAATTATCAGTTTATTTGTACAAATTTATGATTTTTTTTATTTAGATCTGAACCCACTCCCAATTGAGATATATTATCAAAAGTTTTAATTATTGATTATAATGCAGATCATTATAATATACATGTTTCCACAAATAATTATAAAACTGAAAACGTAAATAAAAATCAAAATCTCGAACACAATATTTTCCCTTTATGTAAACGATATTTTTCTCCTATTTTACAAGCTATTTTTATTTGTTACTTCCCACCTCAATTTTTACCAATTCCAAAATTTTGATAACTTGAAGTATTTATTTGAGTCGCTGCTAAATCCACCAGTAAAATAGTTTAAAAAACGTTTTGTTTAAGTCCTTTAAAGTATGCGTTAAGAAAAGGCCAGAAAATAACGTTTTTCTAGGTCGTTTTTATGATAAAGCAGTTTAAACGTTTTATTTGAGTGATTTTTAAAACCATCGTTAAAAACTTTAATCCAGTGGACGTTCTACAATACGTCCAAAAATGTCTTTTGTCGAATCATTTATTTAGTTTTTGAAACGTATTTTTACGATGTCTATATGACGTTAGAAGTTGTGACCTTTTTGCTAACTTAATTTGATTGAATGTAAACTTTTAGGCCTGATGATGGCTCTTTAGCCGAAACTAGTTGCCCAACTTTCAACCTTCTATTATACATTGTGGTATTGACTTGGCGTTTTCCTTTAAAAAAAGTAAGTAATTAAATTATAAAAAATTATAAGTATAATTCAATTTTAATTGTTTTTTTAGTTTCTATTTTTTTGCTATTTGGCTTGTTGGCTTTGCCACTTCCATTAACATTGGTAAAAAATATTTTTTTTCGAAAGTAATCTTAACTCAACAATTTACAGAAATCACTTTGAATTAAAAATATTACTTTACAGAAATTATGGTTAAAATTGGTTCAGTATAGTTATAATTTTTTTTTTTTCAAAAATTAGGTGACAGATACACATACATACGTTTTTCAAATAAATAACGATTTTTTGGATTCATGAACAAAATCTGGAGATATTTTGTAGCGGTACATAAAAATCATCAGAATCAGGAAACATTCTAAACTGCAACATTTATTTAATGTGAGATAAACTGCTGAAAAAGAATTATAAGAACATATAACGCCATCTAGTAATAAAATGTCTTATTCAACTTATCCAAAATGGCTTCAAGTGAGGTTGTTGTAGATATCTGTTAAAAATTTGTTTCAGTTTTAATATAGTAAATACAGATTTCACCACATAATTTAACTTAAAACTAAATCAAAAAACCCATTTTTAATTCCTGTTTTTTAATTTCATTTAAATAAAGAGAGGGTAATCGCATCCAACTTTCCGAACACTCCTATTAAAGTAACTGTTTAATCAATTATTTTAGTTTTTCTGTTTCAAAATACACTAATAATGTTTAACAAATTTTTTGTCAAAATTTCGGTACCCACTAAATTGTTTTTTACTGTTTACTGTTACATTTTTGGTTATAACTTTTTCAAATATTATTTTAAAATTATGAAATAATTCTCACTTATAGTACTGTTTAATTCCTTTCGAATACTCTTATTTATTTTTTTCATTTTTTTTGTCTATTTTTTTAGAAAAGTAAAATACAATATTCATTTGCAATTACATAATAGAGAGAGTTTTTTTTCTAATTTTTTGTGATTTTTTCTGGCTTTTTCTCATTTTTCTAATTTTTTGTTTTTTCTGTTTTTTTTCTGATTTTTTGGATTCTTTCTAATTTTTCCCCTCGTTGTTCTGTTTTTCTTATTCTATTTATTTCTTTCGTTATCTAATTTTTACTTTCCCGACCCACCTCTGAGAAGGGAAAGTATTGTGAAGTAGCTAAAAAAAATTTAAGATAAAGACCATTTCCAGAATGAAGTCTGTCTGTCTGTCTGTGTGTCTGTCTGTCCGTATTTTTCCACGATAGAGGCCACATATGTTTAATCCGATTGATTTGAAATTTGAAAGAAATCGCAATTATAGAATTTTTTATTACATATTTTAATATATTTTTTAAATTTTTTAATGTTAATACTTACCATAAAAAATTATTTAATAATAAAAAAAATATTAAAAAATTAAAATAAAAACTAGTGGCGAAACTATGCCAAATTATGAAAAAAAGTAAAGAAAACATTTTTACAAAATTTTATGTTCTACAATTTTGATTTCCTGAAATTTTTATTAAAAACCATAATTTTGACTCAGTTTAAAAAAAGCCAAAAGTCTATATATTTTTCTTTCTCGCCCTCTAGCACGAAATTATACGGAATTCGAAAAAACAGTAATGAAAAAATGTGCAGAAAATTTTATGTTCTACAACTTTGATATCCTGTAACTTTTCATAAAAATGTATAATTTTAGCAATTTAAAAAAATATGAAAAAATTATCTTTTTGATAGATTTGGCAACAATGGCAAAAGTTTGGAAAATTTTAATCATGCGAAATTAAACTATAATGTATACAAAATATATGTCTAAAACTTTATTGCCATCTTGTTCAGTAATGACTTCACATCACTTATAGTAACTGTCACTTCCGGTTGTCCGATTAATACCAAAATATATTCAGATCCTTGCTATCCTAAATATGTAAATAAAATTTCATCTAAATCGGTTCAGCCGTTTAGACGCTATCGTGTTTACACACACAGACAGACATCATGCTAAAAATGGTGACCTCAAAAAGTAAAGATCCGTTAAAATCTGGATATGGTCAAAAAATCATGATTGCAATGCTTTGTTTTGTTCCAAAAGTAAAAAAAAATATTGCTGTACTAATAACTCGCCAAACGATGTTTAAAAAAGTTAGATACTGAATTCTGTAAGTCTGTCTGTGTGTATTCTACACAATTACAAGAAATGTTTGTGCCTATTAGGTACGAAGTTACAGGAGCCTGAAATTTTAAAATTTGTGAAATTTTGTTTTTATTTGAGTAAAATTTAAAATTCGATTTCAGATTTTCAAAAAATTATTTTTTTAATTAAAACTGAACAGAAAATTAAAAAAATTAATAAAAATTGTTTTTGGCTCAGTGGCGTAAAAAATAGGGGGGCAAAAGTTGCCACTAACCCTAATAGCGCGCCACTGGTCAAATTTTTCAAAAGTTATTTTGTATCAAAATATGACTTTCTTACAGAGTATATTGGCCACCAGATTTGATAAAAATATTAAAAGGCGGTTTTGATTTATGGGAATTTTTTAATTTTTATTTAAAACTTTTAACACCCTGTATCTCAGCAACTAAGCCCTTTAAGGGTATATAGACCGTTATCACAATTCAACAATTAACAAGAGCCATCTAGGGCAGAGCGTTGTCAGTCGAATATAGCAACACCCTGTATATGTATGTATGTATGTATGTATGTGAAGACATTCCGTTCCGGCACGATAGAGGTCGAAATTTTTGTCCAATTACACCAAATTTGATTAAAAAATTCTTTGAGGTAGTAGTTGGCATTCTACCTCTAAAGGGATGAGAATTGGAGGGGGTTGAAATATAAAAAAAATCAGATTTCCGCCATTTGTGAATATATTAAAAAAAAGTTATTAGACTTTTTTTGTGCCCTGATTATTATAAAATTAATGTATCTGAAACTTTTTTCATCCAACCCACGTGGGTGAAACTGGAGGGGGTTGAAATTTAAAAAAATTTATATCTCTGCCAATTTCAAAAATATTGAAAATGGTCACAAGTCTTTTTTTATGTTCTAATTATTTTGAAACTAATTTGTCTGAATCATTGTTTCATCCGACTCACGGAGGTGGAACTGGACATGGTTGAAATTTCAAAAAAATTATATCTCTGCCATTTTCAAAAATATTGAAACAGGCCATAAAACAATTTATGTATCTAATTATTATGAAATTAATTTGTCTGAAACTTTTTTAATCAGACCTAAGGGGATAGAACTGGAAGGGGTTGAAATTTCAAAAAAACATATCTTCGCTATTTTTGAAAATATTGAAACAGATCATTGGACTTTTTTCATGTAATAATTATTATAAAATGTATTCGTTTAAAACTTTTTTCCATCATGGAGTGTGGAAGGATGAAAGTCTCAAAGTTAAACAACAGAAATCTACCTTTATTTGTCAACAGTAAAAACACAAAAGCTTTTTTTTATCGGATAAAGTTCTCTTTGTAACGAAAAATTTTGCCAATCAGTAACTTTACGAGAATAACTGACATGCAAAAATCTACCAAAATTACTGATGGAAAAATTTCGAGTTCAAACGAAATTTATTCTTTAAAATTATATTAAATTATAAAATAAATATAATTAACATCATTGCATTTCGGAAACTATCAAACAGTAAGCTACCTTTTATAGATATAAGTGTTTAAAATGATTATGCAGTTTGTCTATTGACTTAGATACTATTTGACTTTGAAACTCTGTAAAAAAATTTAAGTGAAAATACTGTTAATGTGATAATTTATATTTGTATTGCTTTTATCATGTCATATTTTTTTTATTTACCTTAGCAATTTATATTTGTATTGCAGTTTAAATTTAATCTGATAATTCTACGCTTATCTAAAAACAGCCAAATACTAATACAAAAATCGTTGTTTGCTATCGAATATTTAGCCAAAGAGTAAGAAAGAGAATTTTTTCGTGGCGAGTCGATAATAAAGTGGACATTTTTTGACAGTTGAGAATGTTAGGTTAGGTTTTTATATATAATCTACACATTGCCTACGATATTTCTAGGAATTAACATTTTTATTTATTATTTCCTTGTACTATTTCTGTAATTTTGCGTTAATATTTTTTTTATATACAGGATGTTTAAAATTTCAAGTGATATCAAAAAGTACAAGAGATATAGATGCGGGTTAATGGCAAAAAGTTAACTATTTTGTAGGGCATTACACTGGCTTAAAAAAATCTACAGGGGCTTTCGCTATTCTCGAGTCATCCAGGCAAAAACTAAAAATGCTATTTTTCGTTTTTTACGCATATAATTTTTATTTGAAAAAATAGGCAAAAATAGAAAAGGAAAGTTTTTATTGTATCTCAATTTTGCGTTAATAATTTTTTTTTATATACAGGATTTTAAAATTTCAAGTGATATCAAAAAGTGTAAGAGATATAGATGCGGTTAAATGGTAAAAAGATGTAGAGCAAACTCTCGTTTTATCATTTGTTATGATTAAAAGAAGGAAAGAAGTATGTCAAATATTTCTACAAAGCTAGAATCTTGGCAATGCTGTAGAAAGTAAAACGTCAATTATTGGTCAAAAAGCAGCGCCACTTTCAAAATATATTAATTACTTTTTATTGATTTTTATTAATTAATGAATATTATAAGAACAATGAAAATCAACATAAGCAACTAGGTTCTTTAAGCTATTCATTCGTTAATATAAAACCAATAAATTCGTTCCTACTTGATAAGTCCATTGGCATACAAAATGTCGTAGAAAATGTAATGTATAATAAATCACTGAATTTTTCTTTAAATTCTCTATCAATATTTTTTAATCATGACGCAGGTCGATTATTTTTCTGCTTGTTGAATTTCTACTATTGATAATTCTTTTTGTTTCACTTATAGTGCAACTTTTGTATCAAAATTTTTAGGTAGTATTATGTTTTTTTACTACGACAGGACAGTAATTAAAAATTATTGTCACTGATGATGTTATTTATTGAATTTTAACAGTCAATTTTTGTAATAAAAAAGATTACCACCGACAATTTTATATGCGGTTTTCGACTGATTTGCTACTTTTACTTAAACGAATTAGCGAAAAATATGTTCTCCAACGTACAAAAATAAAGTTTAAAAATTTAGATAAAGCAGATGGGCACGGTTTACATTGATCCTGGTACCCGTTAGATTTTTTTAATTTTTTAATATAATTTTATGCATCATAATAGAAAATTTTCCTCCGACTACAGGGTGTCCCAAAAATTGACGTCAAAAAAAATAAATATTTGGGATCGTTATTTGCGATTCTGATCAATTTCACAGAAAACATACCTAAGAAGCATTCTGGAAAATATAGTTTTACAGGGTGTCATAAATATATGGTATATTTGTGAATTTGGGACTTTCAATCTAGTTTTAATAAAGAAAAATTAAAAATTAACATAAATTGTAGATAAATGTACTCTATGGGATCGGATTTAATTGAAAGAGATCTATTATAGCGTTTAAGCGTTTATTTCATAATTGGCCATGACGATTTTATTAAATAGTGAGAAATATATATTTTTTTACAACTTGTTAACTAAATAAACAATTGCACTTGAAATCGCACTATAATAAGTGTTGAATGTTTTACAAAAGTCTTGAGACAATTTGAAGAGGTACTATACAACTATAGGTAACAAATAGGTTATAAATGCAACGAATAAACTAAACAATATTTATATCCGTATCTAAGAAAAAACGTAAACATTATACCAAAACCGTTCGTTTAATTAGTTACCCAGGTATCAAAAAATATTGGCAAAACATTGTTTTACAATATTTTTTTGGGTTGAAAATATTGAAAACATTGTTTTACAATATTTTTTTCGTTGAAAATATCTGAATATTGACTTTTAATATTGGCTAGAAGTCGAATTTTGTAAAATTGGATAAATATTAATTTAAAATAACTCCAAATATTGAAATTCAATGTGGGGAGATATTGAATTTCAATATTAATTTTCCATATTGGGAAACTGTTTATTGAACACAACAATATTATGGGTATCAGAAACTGATATTGATATTTTATAGTAAATTGATCTACATATTGGCATAATATTGGCAAAATATATCTTACATATAAGTAGAATATTCATTATGCATATCTTGATATTGAAAATTACCATTACATTTATGTTAAAAAAATATATCATTACCATATTTAATAGTAATGTTGGTCCAATATTGACTTTCGTATTAAGTATCTTGCCAGTGATTTATTTCTTCACAATCTTTACGGTTATAAAAGAAACATATGTAAGCTGAAAACAATTCACTTTAAGGCCGCAGTGGCACACTCCAATATTCATAACAATAACTAAATGTGACATATGTCATATTAATGTCAAATTTCATAAATCTATTATTCAACAGATGTAGCAATATGTCTTATTTACGATTTATTTCAGCATACATTTGACCAAATTATTTACTCGTTTTAGTAGTGACATTTTATTTCATATTATTTATCTGGTCTACTATACAATATAATTTTAATCTTATTTCATTTTATGCCAAGAGCAAGAAAATCTCTGAGCTCTGCTAGGATATGGCAATGCTGTAAAACTAACTTTGTTTGTTTGTTTATCTTCGATAAATACGTAAAATCATCATAAATATAAATCCCACCAAATATATTTTATAGATATTTCATTACGGACGGACAGATTTCCTTCAAAATTGCCATATGGAGGCTTTTGGGGTTGGTGATTTCAATTTTTTTCTTAAAATTAATAAATTCAAGATTGCTGACGAGATATGTGATTATTCAGATTTTTTTCAAAATTGGTATTTGTGTTTTTTGGGGTCGGATATTATGAATTTGTTTTTCGAAATAAATATATTCATGATGGCGACTCCAAAATGGTGGACGAAATTTATGATTATTAACCGATTCCATTCAAAATTGGTGGTGCATGGGGTTTTTTGGTGTTGGAGATTTTGATTTTTTTTTTCAAAATTAATAAATTCAAGATGGCGGACAAGATATGGAATTATGATTAGATTCTTTTCAAAATTGGTATTGGGGTTTTTTTGGGATAGGAGATTTCATGTTTTTTTTTCAAAATAAAAAAATTCAAGATGGCGACTCCAAAATGGTGGACGCAATTTATGATTATTAACCGATTCCATTCAAAATTGGTATATGGGGATTTTTGGTGTTTAAGATTATGAACTTTTTCTCAAAATTAATAAATTCAAGATGGCGGACGAGATATGGGATTATTACCCGATTCTTTTCAAAATTGGTATTGAGGTTTTTTTGAATAGAAAATTTTGATTTTTTTTCAAAACAAATAAATTCAAGATGGCGACTCCAAAATGGTGGACGAAATTTATGATTATTAACCGATTCCATTCAAATTTGGTACATGGGGTTTTTTTGGTGTTGGAGATTTTGATTTTTTTTTTCAAAATTAATAAATTCAAGATGGCGGACAAGATATGGAATTATGATTAGATTCTTTTCAAAATTGGTTGGGGGCTTTTTGGGATAGGAGATCATGATTTTTTTTTCAAAATAAATAAATTCAAGATGGCGACTCCAAAAACTGCACAGAATTTTTTATTTACATTATCAAAATCAAAAAATATTTCTCCTGCAACATATACAGTAAACTATGATTGTTCATTTTCTCAAATATAAATATTTCGTTTTAACCTAGCAGATAACAGATTGATGTGCTCGGAAAAATAATAAAAATTCGGTTTACTCGCGAGTCCCATGATCAATAGCGTTGTCTGAATAAAGAAAACAACGTCAATAGTGACATCTCATCACCAGCAGCAATACCGAACGCAGTGCGAAACTGGAAAGTTTGGCAAAACAGGAGCGCCTATTGGGAGACAAATATTCCAAATGTGGAGACAAGTATTTCAAATCTGGAAACAAATATTCCATGAAAATAATTTTGTTAGCGCCTATTGGGAGACACATATTCCATAATGAGAGACAAATATTCCAAATGTGGAGACAAATATTAAAACACTGGAGACGAATTTTCCATAAAAATAATTTTGTTAGCGCCCATTGAGAGACAAATATTCCCTAATGAGAGACAAATATTCCACAAAAATAATTTCTTCTGTATTATTAAATTAATTGCGTGAAAATTTAATATTAATTAATTTGTTTTGTTAAGTAACAAACGATTATGTCATAGATAAGTTTCATTTTATGCGTTCGCGGTACAAAAAAATCCTGAATATATTCCGAATAGGACATGCGCAAATAACTTATCCCTTTTGTAATCCTTAAATGTGTTCTGAACTAGTTCAGGATTAGCTCCGCGAAAATACCTAATATTCAGATTTTTCTAAAAGTTTGGCAACATAGCTTTTATATGATTGTCACCTAATTTGATTGTCGTGACATCTTTTCGAGAGGGTATGAACTAAGACATTACAGGAAATTATCGAAAATCTCCATTATGACAAATAAATTTGACATATATTTCTCAATCGTATTTCCAATTAGATTTAATAAATACTGAATAAAATAAAGGGAAAAAGTTGAGCACTTACGAAAAACGCCGATTTTCACAAAAATTTTCACAAATCATCTAGAGCATATAAATATCACTTTCCAAAAAAAATAAATTGCCGCAACCAACATTTAACACCTTTTTTCTTAATTTTAAATTTCGATTTTTTTGAAGTTTGGATTAAAATTATGACATATTTGACGCTTCGAATTGATTTAAGAGTAAAATTATGACACATTTGTTGTTTCGAATTGATTCTGTGTTAACCATTCAAACATAAAATTGTCATTTACACATGCGTTGTTAACTTCACATCATTGTCATACCAGAACCAAGAAAGCGATGTTGCCATATATAAATAATGAAAATGATGTATTTAAAAAAAGACTTAACTATAACTCAAAGCTGACCAGTTACTGTACTAATTTAACTACCTAAGACCTATCCAATTTTTAATATGCCCAACAAGGATTAATGATGTAAATACAACAATTTTTCTAAAGACAGCATTTGTAGCACTGTATTCTAGATTTGTCTAAAAACAGCGAATCAAACACTTTTATTACATATTTTTGTGTTCTTTTTTCACCAACTGGCCCAATGAACCTATTTTTTTCTCAATTTAATTCAAAAATTACCTCTGCTTCCCGACCAACTGACACAGATCAAAGAATATTATTGCGTTCTTATCAGCTTAATATCAATATCGCTGAATAATGAAAATCAGTTGCTATATTTTGTATCGCACCATTTTTATATTTTGAAAAAAAAAATTAAATATATTGTCCAATAAAAACCAGTCAATATAAATAAAAAAAAGCTGATTTAAGATATTTTACACAACTTGGCAACATCATGTAAGTCATTGTGATGTATCTAAACAAAACTAACCTTAAAAATAATATATTTATAAAAATGGAAAAAGGGTCTTTAATAGTGGTTGCGGCAGAAAATTTATTTTGGAAAGTGATATTTACACTATGTAGATGATTTATACCAATTTTTATGAACATCAGAGAGTTTCGTAAATGCTCAACATTTACCAAATAAAGAAATATTCAAGGAGCTTACTAACAAAAATACGTAGAATGAAGCCTCCTACTTTTTATCTCTGATTTTAAAAATCACTTTTTTTATTTTTTTTTTAAACTTAGTTTAATAACAGGACAAATAAAAAATAGGAGACTCCATTCTTTAAACATTATACTTTAAGCTGCCAAAGTTTAATTTTCCTTCGTTCAGTAAAATTTAAACGTAATTGGAACTGGTAAACCCGTGTTTTTATACGTTAAAATACAGTGAAACTGCGGCCTTAATAACAAATACGAAGTCATATAACCAGGGAGGTCCAATCCCTAATGGACAAATATAAAAAAAGTTATCTGATACTTAATACCAAGAGTTATTTATATAATTAACGTACAGTGCTATCACCATCTATGGGTAATATTTTTCAATATATTATAAATATTTAACATAAATTTCCTACCAATATTATTTTATTATCTAATCATCACATTTTCGTCCAATATCATTAGTATATTGAAAATATTTTTCCAATGTTGATTTTATGTGGAAATTCAATATATTAGAAATATTGAATATAAATGTACAACCATTATTATTTTATAATATAAGAATCGTATAATTTTTCCAATATCATTAGAAGATTGAAAATATTTGTCCAATATATGGAAATTCAATATGTTATAAATGCTGAATATCAATATCTGACCAATATTCTTTATTATTTGGGTATTATATTTTTGTAAAATATCATTAGTATATTGAAAATATTTTCCGAATATCAAATTTATATATCTTTTTAATATAAGATAAATATGTTCAAACAACATTTTATACTTATATTGATTTCAGATGGAAAATATTTGCTCTATATTAAAATTTTGAGCCAATATTTTGCCAAACCCTGACCAAGATTCATTGATACCTGGATATTGTCATCTTCATATATTTGATGATTTAAATCCCTGTCAGCAGCGTCTTGAATAATTTGCAGAAGTCAAGTGGACAGAAAATGAATGTTTTCTTGATGACGGGCAAATCCAAGATACCACAACACACTCGCGATACGAGTACAGACCCCAAGAGTTCTTGCATCCACCTTACATGTACAATACGTGCCGTCTGAAGGATCATCTGCATTGTGATAAGGATGATGTATGTTTTACAACGAGCGAAAATCTTGCTTTAATTAGATGTGGTTCGAATATTTGCGTTTGGAAAACACATTCATTTTGATTATTGTACGTAGTATGTTAAATATAAGATGGTGCCAATTTAACTTTGTAAGTACCCAGTGTCTTAACCCTGAAGTATTCTATACTAAGTTGCGGAAAATCTTGTAAATCAAACTGTTGCATGTTGAACCATTTTCCTGTCAAACAAATTATTATTATGTTGTGCCCATTTCTTATTTCTAACATCCGTTGAGCAAGCTCATTTGTTGCATCTTGCATGTGAATGGGTTCGTGGTATCTGTTTATCATTGAACATGCAATTTTTAATAAACCAGCTAAAGTTGCAATAAAGGCCCAATTCACAAATATACCATATATAATTGACACCCTGTAAAACTATATTTTCCAGAATGCTTCTTAGGTATGTTTTCTGTAATACTTAACCATAATTTGCAATGATTTTATCCAAATCTTCCGTGAAATTGATGAGAATCGCAAATAACGTTCAAAAATATTTCTATTTTTTGACGTCGATTATTGGGACACCCTGTAGTCGGGGGCAAATAATATTTTTTTTACTATTTGGTAATAGAACCGTTGTTATTTCTTTAAAATTAATACAGCTGCAGAAGAACTGATTTTTTACACTATAGGTTACTTAGACTTTCTTTGCCTCAAATTTAAATAAAATCTGAGTAATGAAACATTATTGAAAAAAATTAAGGTTATAGTCATCCAATTTTTCTCGTAAAAATATTTTTCTCTATCCGATTTGAATAAAAATTAGGGTAAGAAAAGGGGAAGACAATTAGAATTAATTATTTTTTGCATACACAATTAAAAATTAATTATAATAAATCGTTTAAAAATATAGTACCTACATATAAATAGCAAGAAAAAGATATGTTTGCCACATTCTTAATGTTTGGGTGAAATATATATTGAAATAAATTTAGGAATGAAGAAAAAGAACCAACTAATTTTTATTTTGAATATGTTACATTCTAGCCCCGTCCGACTCTGCATTTTACCGAGCCTACTATACCTATCCGGTGATAATTTATATTTGAATTGCTCTTATAAATAAGTAAATAAAAATGTAAGACACTGGTTACCAACTGGTTTTAGGAAGAAGGGGGGACTAACAAATGCAACAAAAATAAATCGCTGGAGAAAATATCTGCAGTATTATCATCACTTTGGTGAAATAATTTTGGCGCTTCATTTCATTTGTGCTCTCGCGGTTGAAAATGAGTAATTATACTTATAGATCACCTCTTAACGACGAAATTTGTGCTCCTGACAAGAAGCCACATTGCTTATGGAATGCAAAAATCGATCCTAAAACAACAATCCACACTACACAAAAACGGTAAGAAATTTTTTGTTCCATAAAGTTTTAATTTCTTATAGTATTATTATTTTTATTTTTGCTGTTTTTTCAGTAACATTAATAATTTTAGAATTACTACAGAAAAACTAATTCTGTTTTTAAAACAGTTAATGCCGGAATTTTTAATGTTTAAAAATAGGTACTATAAATTTAAAGCAACATAAATATTTATCTTTTGATCCAAAAAAAGTCTGTCTACAAAGATTTCATAACTGTTGGATATTAGTCTAGAAAATATAGCACTCGAGATGAATTTTTTTGCAGTAAGACGGATTAAGATTGAATTTTTTTCGATTATAAAAATTGTGACCACTTTTGGTCAAGCATTTTTTTTTAAATTGCATTGTTCATCGAAAAGCGCATTTTTTTAATCGATCAAGAAAAAATTCATATCTTCGACAAAAATCACGCAATTTTTTTTTTGAATCGCTGAACCTGAACATTATGTTCAGATTACCCTCCGGTGCACCTGGCGGTCCAGAGAGCACTAGGAACCTAATCACCAGGAGTTTCATGGAAATTCATTAGACACTCATAACCTGGGAGTTCGTCAAAAATCTGACATCGGCAACCTTCCTCTGAGGTCCTGGTGTTCCGGACGACCTGTTTAATAACGTCATCTCCGGGAGTTTTGCTCAAATTGCTTACCAAATCTACCCAAACTCATTACCGGGAGATTTTTCGAATTCTCGTCCCGAATCTGACGTCGGCAACCTTTCCCACAGGACCTGATGCTATCGACCTGATATCAACGTCATATCTTGGAATATTAATGAGTTTCAGTATATCCATAATGAACGGTAAGAAAGTTGCAAGTAATCTGGTTGATAAAGAACGGTCCCGAAACAAAAAAATAACTAATAACTATCCCAGTGCCGAGATTTTGTCGCCCAGTAAATGAGGCCTAATTTTTTTTCATTTTATTGAAATTAAGCTTAAAATTACTTTTTCAGGGATAAAAATCTCAAAATTTTCCTCGAAAGGACCCCTGGACTCCCCGCTTCCCTGATTTTTTTACTAGAATTCCATTGAAATTAAGCTTAAAATCACATTTTCAGGGTTAAAAATGTAAACATTTTCCCGGATGAGGAGTCTCAGACCCCCGGTAGGCCCCCTTTCTGTAGCCCAGTGGAATTTCCTTAAAATATGCACTGAACTATCCTAGTTAGAATAGTTGATTAAATTGAAAAAATTTTGCTGAAGAATAAATCCAATGAAATTAGTTAATTTGAAGTCATCTGATTGAACACAACCAATCAGAATAAAATTACATTGAAAACTACCCATGGACCCTTTTTACTCATTGCTATGCGATTTTGACGTTTCAAATATTTAATAATTTCAAAATGTCACGATTTGGTTGTAATACTGACGATAATATTAATGAAATAATCGAATCAAATAGACCAAAAAATACTGTTAACAATAAAAAATTTGTATGAAAAACGTTCATAAAATACGTCACGCAGAATTTTACCTTATTGGACCCCTCCCTCCCCTAGGGTCATGCTAAGTCACACTCTCAGCGACTCCCAAATAAATATTACGTCACAAAAGCTAACACCCCACCCATAAACGATTTCTTGTGATTAAAAATCAGATTCAGATGAATAATATAAAATAGTTTTTATCTTGAAAATAAAAATTTAAATAAATATATGTAAGTAATAAATGGAACAAAAAGATAAATTTTCTTTCTATTGATCAAAACTCCAAGAATTCTTTAAATGTTCAGAAATATCTTTAAACGGTATTGATGTATCTTTTTCTTTACTTGTAAAGTTTAGACTCACTTCATTGTCATCTATCCACTGCATCTTCTGTACCAGCGCCTTCATCCCCTAATATGCATAGGAGCTCTTGAGCTCGACTACCTGCGATACGAACCATCTGATCTTTGTCTTTTCGTTTTGGGTGTAAATTTTAGAAATATTACAGCAAAGTTTTGTTTGAGGTGTACTATAGACCACATTCTTTACATGTTCTATTTGCTAGTTTATGTGGATCGATGGACAGAACCAATCATAAAAATGTTGGGAGGAAATCTGTGATTTTAGGCTGAAGATGTATAGCAGGATGAGCAAGTAGGTTAATATCAGTATCTATTTGTGATACAGTCAGTCCGTTCAGTTTGCTGCATTTTAATTGGTTTAGGCAAAAATCCGTATGTGAAGTAAACTACTTCTTGTTTGACCACAACATTCTTTATTAGTTCATTTCACAATTTGAAGTAAGTATTGAGAAGATTTTCAAACATTAGATAAAGTTGTCTCTACATATTCAAAAATTTTTCTAAATTATCATCCATAGATTTGCTCAAGCATTTAAATAAGATCCGAAAATTTTCGTCAGGTCCACCATCAGCATATATTATTACAACAGTTTTTGAGCCAATGTTAATAATTATTAAAAAAAGAATTGTCTTTATTGTGACAACATAAGCAGACTTTCCCTATATTTGTTTACAGACTTTTAAGTACTTGAAAATGACTTCTATCGCAATGGAAAAATTTTAAGAACTGCCAAAGTAGAAAAATAGATGAACTGCAAATATCAAATGAAAACGGACGGTGGAAGAATTAGCAAAAGGTGGAAGAATTAGCAAAAAATTTTCTATCCGAATTACTCTCGAACATTGATAAATGCTCAAAAATTTTATATAAGCTGTCAAAATATGTTATAAAATTTTTTCGGACAAGTATTGCAATGTCCTTGGGTAATTACTGTTGAAAATATTCAAAGTGAAAATGGAAGGCATGGATGCAAATATATACAAGTACAATTTCAAAAATATTTGAAAATGATATTTTTCTAAATAAATTGCCATATCAAAAATAACTCTATTTAATCAATATCATCAACTGACATATTAATATTATCTTCATCTACACTCTTATCCACGGCTATAATTTTTCCTGTGTCGAATATTTTTCGACATTAGTACAATTAGAGCCGGCACAATTTTTGCAAGCGATATTGAAAAACTCCGGGTAATGATTTTGTGCCAATTTGGTACGCAATTTCAATAAAACTGCTTGAGATAACGTCAAGTCATCGGGAGCACCACGAGTAGACAGTCTACACCAATCTGAACCCAGGTATAGATAATTCAACGTCTTAGAGAGAGAACGTATCTATCTACGTTATTATTGATCCAAATTTAAATCTAGATAACATTGACTCTAGTCTTCAGGTACTTCAGCACCTTCTGGTCTAATCCTCAGCTCTGTCAGGTATCGTTATCGGGCTAGACGGAGCTGAAATACCTGAAGACCAGAGTCGACGTTATCTAGATTTTAATTTGGACCAATAATAACGGAGATATGTACGTTCTCTCTCTTAAGACGTTGAATTCCATATACCTGGATTCGGATTGGTATAGAGTATCTACTACCACGTCCTCGGAGCAGAAACGTTGCCGATGTAAGATTCGGGACGAGCGACTCGAAAAACCCGAGGGTTATAAGTTTGGGGCAATTTGGTAAGCAATTTCAGTAAAACTCCAACTTGGTCAGGCTGTCCGGAGCACCAGATACTCGGGGCGAGGTTGCCGATGTCAGATTCGGGACGGGCGACTCAAAAAAACCCAGGGTAATGAGTTTCGGTCCATTTCTTATGAATTCCCATGGAATTCCTGGTGATGATCTGACCTCCTGGTTAACAGGAGTATAATCTGAACATAATATTCAGGTTCGTGACTCAAAAAAGTAGTGAAATTCGCGTGATTTTCGTCGAAGATATGAATTTTTCCTTTATCACCTGGAAAGATGAACTTTTAATAATGCACTTTTCGATGCAGCAATGCAATTTCCAAAAAGTGCTTGACCAAAAGTGGTCACAAACTTTCTAGGCGAGTTCACGAAACCAAATGCTAAAATCCGCGTCTCAATCCGTATTAGTTCGAAAAAAAATGAACTTTGGCATTTTTACCTCTCGTCATTCAGATAAGAGAGGTATAGTAATCATGGTAAAAATAGGGTAGTGAGTTATCAACGGATAAACACGTTTTAAGGTCCCTAGAATACGATTTTGATATTCTCACGATGATGCGTGTCTGTCTGTGTTAGGATTGATGTTGTAGTAACGATAACTCAAAAACTACTGAATAAAAAAAATTGAAATTTTGCATACATGATTTTAATACCTTAGATTAGAACCGATTATATTTTGGTGATGACGCCATTACTAAACAAAACGGCAATAAAGTTTTACACATATATTTTGTATACACTATAGCTTATTTTCGTATCATTAAAATTTTCATAAATTTTGTCATTGTTGCCAGATTTACAAAAAAGTCCATCTTTTCATACTTTTTTGTGTTAACGTCTAAATTTTTGATTCAAAAATGGTGAGAGGTCACATCAGATTTTTTTGTTCTATATTTCCTCGACTATATATACAAATCTAACAATAACTAGCGAAGAAAAAGTGACACAAGAATAAGACACTGAGTTTATCCGGATTAAACAGTTTCGGGTTCAAAAAATTTTATTCACCTCATTAAAATTTCGTGTAACAGCAAAAAATCATATAAAAAAATTGCATAAATAACTAGGTTCTATACCTCTACTTTCAAATTGATTCTAAAGCAAATAAAAAAAAATGGGTTTCTGCCTCTCTTAAACTACTAATTTTGTAAAGTTACAAGTAATAATTTAGGAATAATCTCCTTATTATATTGTTGTATTACTTATTTCTTTATATTTCAGGAATACTCTTTCAACAAAGGCCCAACCAGATGCTTTAGCATTAGTTGGAAATACTCCTTTAGTTAAATTAAACAGAATTCCCCAACAAGAAGGACTAAAATGTGACGTATGTAAGTACATTTAAAAATTTCACGCTATACTCAGTTTTCTGAAATAATTACAAATTTTGGCAAAATTTGTATCTGAAATAAAAATTTTCAAATTATTTAAAGTATTTTAAATTTTTTATACAAATACAGAACATATTTGTAAAAATGAGTAATTCCAGTGATAAATGGTACTTCACCAGGAGTAATAATAATAATATTATTACCCCAAAAATCAAAAACTAAATATGAATATGACCCACTTAAAAACAGAAGGTGCCGATATTAGTTTTATATGATTTTATAATAAATCTGTAACAGTCCGTGATAGCAAAGTGCTAACGCTCTCGCTTTCGGATACGAATGTCGTCGATTTAAACTCGGTGACTGTAATCTTTTTTTATTTTTATAATATTTTCTAGTTTTTTCTTTAGCGCGTTGTAGAAAAAATATACTTTTAAACTCATGTGGATTATCCATATTGCACTCGGATGATTGAGTCTACTGCGTCGTGATCAAACTTCATAGTAGTATGTGGTTTCAACAATTTTCGTACTGTTCGTACATTAAATGATTAGATTGTAAATTTGCTGCAAAAACAATTAAGCAATTATGGAACACCCAAGATGCCGATAAAATTATGTAATTATAATTGATTTATAAATAATATTTAACCTTCATAATGTTTTTAAAAGCTTATCATATTCGATCAGTATATATAATAATTTGTTTATATTAAATTTAATCTAGAACCACGCACTAAGATCAAACTTTATTTGTTTGTTTTTTGATTGTGTAAAAAACCTTTTTATGTAAAAAAATTTGTAAAATCTAGTAATTATATTATCTTAAAAATTTAAAATTAATATTTTATCAATAGTACTCATTGCATTATCTACAAAGGCGAAGCCGAATTTCATTTGAATACTTAAGATAACCTATTGCTCCTATCGCGCTTAGATTGACAAACTGTCAAATATAAAGGGGAACTTTCTTTTTTGTGTCCATATCTGATAGCAAATGGAATATATTTTTATGCTGATGTAATTATATTTTTAAATAATATTTAACCTTCATAATGTTTTTAAAAGCTTATCATATTCGATAAGTATATAATAATTTCTTTATATTAAATTTAATCTAGGACCACGCACTAAGATCAAACTTTATTTGTTTGTTTTTTGATTGTGTAGAAAAAAATTTGTGAAATCTAGTAATTATATTACCTTAAAAATTTAAATTTAATATTTTATCGATAGTACTCATTGCATTATCTACAAAGGCGAAGCCGAATTTCATTTGAATACTTAAGATAACCTATTGCTCCTATCGTGCTTAGATTGACAAACTGTCAAATATGAAGGGGAACATTCTTTTTCATTTTTGTGTCCATATCTGATAGCAAATGAAATATATTTTTACACCAGTGGCTTTTGCTTAAAAAACTGAAATTTACCCCTGGTGAAATTTTTAAATACACTATTTATTTTTTATTTTTTGACAAGTAAAAATGCATTGTTGCTTTTTATTAAATTCGTGTGTGGAAAAATTCATTTCTGTTTGTTGTATAATTTTTTGATTCGAGTGGGGAAAAAATGACTTGTTACTATTTTTTCAAATTCGTGTAAAAAAATGCAGTGTTTTTCAAATTCAAATGGAAAATGCATCATTGCGTAATTTGTATACATGATTGAAAATCAAAAACTTATAATCGAAATTTTAGAAAAGTTTCAAAATCGGAGTATAGAAAAATGCATTTTTCTAATTTTACCAAATTTGCGTTTTGAAAAAATGCATTGTTAGTTTTTTTAAATTCCAGTGGAAAAATGTATTGTTGCTTTTTCAAATTCGTGTGTGGAATATACATTTCTGTTTGTTTTTCAAAGCATACTGAAAAAAGTTGTAAAATTTTTTCATTCTAGTGGGGAAAATGCCTTGTTACTATTTTTTCAAATACGAATAGAAAAATGCAGTGTTGTTTTTTCAAATTCAAATGGAAAACTTTTCATTGCTTAAGTTTTATACATAGAAGAGCAAAAAATTATAATCGAAATTTTAGAATGGTTTTAAAAATCCGAGTTTGGAAAAATGCATTTTTCTTATTTTCCAAATTTGAATTGTTGAAAAATACAATATTGATTTTTTTCAAATTCGTGTGTGGAAAAATGCATTTCTGTTTTTATCAAATTTACATAATGAAAAAATTTGTACAATTCTTTGATTCCAGTGGGGAAAAATGCCTTGTTACTATTTTTTTAAATTCGTGTAGAAAATGCAGTGTTGCTTTCTTCAAATTCAAATGGAAAATGCATCATTGCGTAATGTTTATACATAATTGGTAAGCAAAAAATTATAATCGAAATTTTAGAATAGTTTCAAAATCGGAGTATAGAAAAATGCATTTTTCTAATTTTACCAAATTTGAGTTTTTCAAAAATGCATTGTTAGTTTTTTTAAATTCCAGTGGAAAAATGGATTGTTGCTTTTTTCAAATTCGTGTATGGAAAATACATTTCTGTTTATTTTTCAAAGTATACTGAAAAAAGTTGTAAAATTTTTTGATTCGACATAATTGAAGAGCAAAAAATTATAAATACATTTTAGAATGGTTTTAAAAATCCGAGTTTGGAAAAATGCATTTTTATTATTTTCCAAATTTGAATTGTTGAAAAATACAATGTTGATTTTTTTCAAATTCGTGTGTGGAAAAATGAATTTCTGTTTATATTTAAAAATTTGCATACTGAAAAAAGTTGTATAATTTTTTAATTCGAGTGGGGAAAAATGCCTTATTACTATTTTTTCAAATTCGACTTGAAAAATGCAATGTTGCTTTTTTCAAATTCAAATGAAAACATGTGATTGGTTATTTTTTTATAGGTTAATTGAAGAGCAAGAAATTATAATCGAAATTTTAGAATAGTTTCAAAAATCCTAGTTCAGAAAAATGCATTTTTCTAATTTGAAATTTGAGTTTTTTAAAAATTCATTAGGTATTAGTTTTTTTTAATCCCAGTGGAAAAATGTATTGTTGTTTTTTTTTTTAATTCGTGTGTGGAAAAATTTCTGTTTGTTTTTGGTATTTGCGTACTAAAAAAATCGTGGTATAATTTTTTAATTTGAGTGGAAAATGCATTTTTTTTTTACTAATTCAAAATACGAATTTGGAAAATGCACTTGTCTTATTTTTTCTAGATTCAAGTGTTTAAAAGTGCATTGTACTTTTTCTTTATATTTCAGTGGAAAAATGCATTATTCCTATTTTCAAAATCGTGTATACAAAAATTCATTTCTGTTTTTTTTTTTAAGTTTGCATACGGAAAAACCCGTTGTCTAATTTTTTTAAAACGAGTATGTGAAAAATGCCTTGTTCTTTATTCAAATTTAATAGAAAAATGTATTTTTTTTTAATTAAAATGAAAAAATACATAATTGCCTAAATTATATTGCAAAAAAAAATATAATCTAATTTTTTTCTTATTTTCCAAAAAATGTTAATTGATTTTTTCAAATTCAATTAAAAAATAAAACAACTATATCTAAATGAAAAGAAAAATGTTTAATTAATATCAAACTTTTAGAAATAAAATAAAAAATTCGAATTTATAAATATTCACTTTTCTTGTGGAAAAATGCGTTATTGTTTTTTTTTTTATAATTCGAGTGGATAAGTAAATATAATGTTACTTTTTTCTAAATTTTAGTATAAAAAGTATGTTGTTGCTTTTTCAAATTCTGTTGGAAAAATAAATTGTTTTTTTTTTATAATTCGTTTATGGAAAAATGTATTCTTACTAACTTGTTAAATTTGAATACGAAAAAACGCGGTAAATAATTTATTCAAAATTCGTATATGGAAAAATGCATTGTTACTTTTTTTAAATTCAAGTAGGTATTTAATTTTAAGTTTATAATATTTATTATTTTTTATAGAACCAACCCAAAATTAAGAGTACAAATATCATTATAATTATAAATAAGTGTTAAATTGTTAAAAAAAGCATTTATCGCTTAATTTGAATACCCACTACAGATGAAAAATAAAATGTCTATTAAATCTAATAAACCAATAACTTCCCGTTTTGCATTTTGAATCAAACTTTACACGTGCAACAAATGTCATAATCAAAACGTCTATTTGTTACTTATTGAATGATGAGCGTTCTATTAATTTACAACTAGACTGGCAGATTGCAAAATAAATTTATAGCTATTTATAATTTTTTTAATATCAACTAGATTAAAAATAGAAATTTAAAACTTATTTCATTAAATTATTTTTTTGAATTATTAGTAATAATTATGATAGTAACTAAAATATTTTTGTTATCTAACTATATATTTTCTATTTGTATAATTTAACAATTTCAAAAACTATTGCCACCATTGAAACAAGTAAAAAAAATTAAATAATATAAAAAATAATTTAACTAAAAAAAAACAAGTTTTCTGATTATTTTATAAAAGAGCAACTTGTAAAAATTTAAACAGTTTAATATTTAAAAAAAAAAATTAAACATCTTCTTTAATAACAGTGTTCAATCGAAATAAATCGAAAAAAATGGACAAAAATCAGAAGAATAAGAAAAAAATGGGAAAAAGATTGAAAAAACCTGAAAGAATTTAAAAAATCCAAAAACAGAAAAAAAATCAAAAAGCAAGAAAAAAAAATTAAAAAACAACAGAAAGATTAGAAAAATGAGAAAAAAATCAGATAAAAAATAAGAGAAAAACAGAAAGAACTGAAAAAAAGGAGAAAAATCAGAAAATTTTGGAAAAGAAATGAAAAATAAAATACAGAAACAACACAAAAAACCCCAAAAATCGTAAAAAAGTCGAAACAAATCACAAATATTGCATAAAATGGCAAAACACTGAAAAAATAGCAAAAAAAACCCGAAACAATTGTAACCATAAAAAAATAAAAACAAATAAAAAATTCGAGCGAAATGAAATAAATCAAAAAAAAATTAGAGAAACAGGAGAAGTCAGAAAAAAATTAAAAAAATAAGGAAAAATTAGAAAAAAACCAGAACAATGAGAAATAAACGAAAAAAAATTATAAAAAATATTAAAAAATCAATCGGAAAAAATCCAAAGAAAATAGAAAAATGAGAAATAAAAAATCAAAAAAACCGAAATAGTGAAAAAATTTGAGGAATAAAAAAAAATTAAACAAAAAATCAGAGGAATAAGAAAAAATTAAAAAAATCAGAAAACAAAAGAAAGAAATAGAACAACAAAAAATGAGAAAAAATCAAAAAAAATTCTAAAAAATTAATCTCGTAATTTAATATTTGTCTTTCTCTCTCTCTCTCTCTCTCATTTAATAGTTTATTTATTAAAAATTAAATATTAAATAGTGAATTATAAATTACCAGTTTTTCTAAGATTAATACGACCGACCTTTGCTTATTTTTTCCCGTTTATTTCTTTATAAATACTGTTTTTCATATTTTTCCCCTTTATTTTTTCCTATTTTTTCCCTATTTTTCCCAATTTTTCCGTATTTTCCCCTGTTTTTCTTTTTTTGTTCTATTTTTCCCTATTTTCGCTTATTTTTCTGTTTTTCTCTAGTTTTCCGATTTTTCAATATTTTTCTCTATTTTCTCTACATAATACCACCGCAATATAAGTTAACGAATATATGCCATTTCGCCATAAAACTCCGTGGATCACCCTGTATATTTTCTATTTGTATAATTTGACAATTTCAAAAACTTTTGTCACCATGTGCAAATTTTGACACAAGTAAAAAAAAATTAATATACAAAAAAATCATTAAACGAAAAAAAAACTGATTTTATAGTATTAAAAGAGCAAAATTTAATGATCTTGTAAAAATTTAAATAATTTAATGTTTTAAAAAATATATTAAACAACTTCTTTAATAAAAGTGTTCGGAAAGTGTTGAATGGGATCGCGCTATCTTGATTTAAGTTATTTCTGAAAATAAGAAAAAAAATGTCACTTTTTAGAATTTTAAAATGAGAAAAAAATCGGATAATCGAAAAATCGGAAAAACCGAAATCGAGATAAATCGAGAAAAATCAGAAGAATTAGAAAAGAATGTGAAGAAGTTTGAAAAAACCTGAAACAATTTGAAAAAATTAAAAAACAACAGAAAAAATCAAAAAACAACAGAAAAAATCAAAAAACAACAGAAAAAAATTAAAAAACGACAGAAAGAAATCAGAAAAATGAGAAAAGAAATCGGAGGAAAAAATAAGAGAAAAACAGAAAATACAAAAAATAAAATTGTAAAATACAGGAAAACACAAAGAACGCTAAAAATCGCAAAAAAAACGAATAAATCGAATAAAAACCGGAAAAAATCACAAAAATTGCAAAAATCGGCAAAATACGGAAAAATCGCAAAAAAACACCAGAAAAACTGGAAAGAATTGAAACCATAAAAAAATAAAAAATAAAAAATAAAAAATTCGATAGAATTGAAATAAATCGAAAAAAATTAGAGGAATAGGAAAAAAGTTATAAAAAAATCAAAAAACAAAAGAAAAAAATAGAGAAAAATAGAGGAAAAAATCGGAATAATGATTAAAAAAAATTATAAAAAATATAAAAAATCAATTGGAAAAAACCAAAAATAAAATTAGGAAAATGAGAAAAAAAATCGAAAAAACCGAAATATGGAAATAATCAGAGGAATAAAAAAAAATGAGAAAAAAATCAGAAAACAAAAGAAAGAAATAGAAAAAAACAGAACAATGAGAAAATTTATAAAATATTAAAAACAATCAGAAAAAAAATTCAAAACATGGGAAAAAATGAGAAGGAATATTTTATTTATTAAAAATTAAATATAAAACAGTGAATTATAAATTAGTAGTTTTGCTTAAATTAATACGACCGACCTTTGCTTGTTTTTCATAATTTTTTTATTTATTTTTTCCTATTTTTCCCCGTTTTTCATTATTATGTATTGTTATTTTGTATTGTTCCCTATGTTCCCTTATTTTTCTGTTTTTCTCTAGTTCTTCCGGGTTTTCAATATTGTTCTCTATTTTCTCTATTTTCCCCTATTTTACTTTAATTTTCCAAATTTTTGTCCCATTTTCAGTATTTTACCCTGTTTTTTCCACATTTTTTCATATTTTTTCTATTTTTTCCAATTTTTCATTATTATTTCCTTTATTACTATTTTTTCTATTTTGCCCTGTTGTTTCCCTATTTTATCTTGTTTTTTCTTACTTTTCTATTATAAAATTGTACTAATTTCTACTATTCTACGACAATTCTACCTCAAATGCAAAAGTAACCATCGTAATCAAAGTAACTATTCACATTTTAAATTAATACCCTTTACTTCGTATGTGTTTGAGTAACGAATACTCAAGAACGAATAGTTACTTTTTCAACATCTCTATATTGCGTTACGTGACGATATCTGCCAGGTAAACCCTACCGCAAGAAAAAAACTTTTCAGTTTATTCTTTCTCGTAATAGTTTCAGTCCGAGATTTATTTCAATATATATTTCACTCAAAATTGATTTTGTGGCAAACATAACTCTTTCTTGCTATTTATTGTAATTAATTTTTAATTGTGTATGCAAGATTCTAATAACAAAAAATAATTTAATTCTAGTTCTAAAAATAAAAGATTTTTTTTTTCTAAAAAATGATGCTGTAATCTAATAAAATTTTATATCGATGTTCTGTACGAACCTGGATTTTGAATCACTCTTTTAATTAAATCTAAAATTATAATATTGATTTAAACATATTTTGTTTTAGATGTGAAATGTGAATTTTTGAATCCTGGAGGATCTGTAAAAGATCGTATGGCCGTTAGATTAATAGAAGATGCTGAAAAATCGGGAGTTTTAAAATCTGGCGGTACTATTATAGAACCTTCTTCTGGAAATACTGGAATTGGTCTGGCATTAGCAGCAGCTATCAAAGGTACTTTATGGGTTCTTCAATATTTTTTTGCAACAATTTTTGATATGTGGCAAATGCTTATCTTGTACCATCCCAAAATTGGGTGCTGGTGGGATTCTCTTTACATTTATATATGCTATAATAATTATATTCACATATTTTTTGTGGTTTTAGGATATCGATGCATAATTTGTATGTCAGAGAAAATCTCTAAAGAAAAAGAATATGTCATGAATGCTTTGGGAGCCGAAGTAATTCGATGCCCAGTAACAGCTAATTCTTTCTCACCTTATGGAATGTTCGGAACTGTACATCGTTTAAGCAAAGAAATTCCCGGTGCAGTTATTTTTGATCAGGTAACTACTATCTGCTTAAGCATATCTAAGTGGCTAAAATTATTAATATTTCAATTATTAATATTTCAATCGTTTTGATTTATTTATTTCTTTTGTTATTAGTTTTCAAATCCTGGAAATCCTTTGACTCATTACGATACGACCGCTCAAGAAATCTTCGAACAATGTGATAAAAAAGTTGATATGATTGTAAGTATTTCTTATTTTACACGAAGACCGATTCTTTAGGGGGTGACATTGACCTTGAAATGAAGTATACGCAGACAGACAACTGTTACCTTGCCCTTGAACTCCAGATGGACATATTTGACCTTGACCTTGAAATAAAATTGTGCGTAGACATCTACTATCATGACATATACAAGTTCCTAGTTGGATATATTTGAATTTGACCTTGAAATAAGAAGGCGCACAGACGCACTTATTTAACTTCGACCTTAAGGCTGTACCGTCCGCTGATTTGTTGGACTGATTTAGGGGTCCAGCTCGTGCTGGATTATAGCAACATATTTAATTTTCTACTTTATTTCTAAATATACTTGGCATTACAAAACATAAAGCTAGGAATGTATGCAAGTCAAATTTTAAAAAAAAATAAAAACGAAAAAACTACGACAATTTAAAAACTATAAAAATACTACAATTTCCTGGTAACTTTTACGGGTTCTGAAAATTTATAATAACATTTTACACGCATACAATCCTAAAGTTAACCTTTATCTTTAATCTAAAAAAAAAAAAAAACAAAATTGTATTTTTTTAAAAGATAACCGAGTAATCGTGCACGAGCGGAAGGTATACAAACCAAAATTTCGTATTTGTTCATGTCCGTTCAGTACTGCCTCGCACGGACCGCGTGGAATATTCGTTTATATTTCTCAATGCGACATGCAGAGCCTTAAAATATCTTCAAATCGACTGTGAAAGATAATAATATCATATAAAAAAGAGTGGAGTAGGAGAGGCAAGCACGGATTTAAGTGGGTCGTAGTGGGGAAGGTGCCCCCTCAAATAGATATAGAATTTTAAAAAAAAATCACGAAAATAAAAAAATTAATCCCATTAAACTGCGCCCTTGATTTATTTTTCATGATCTGAGTTTGCATTAAAAGATTATAAATCTCACTAATTTCAGCTGAATTCGAAAATTTCACTGGAGGAGCTTAAAATGATCTAAAATCGCCCGCCCCAAATCAAACGCCTGGATCTGTGCCGGCGAGGATGAGCTTTGTTTTAGCTACTTTTAGAAAAAAATTCGCGCTTAATAAAATTTTATTACCTTCCCACAAAAAAATTACTAAAAAAAAATTGGCTGTGTCACCCCAGAACTTTCTCGGCTCGGCTGTAGAGAATAGGATTACTTTAATTACGAAATAATAAGCATTTCATTAATTTACAATTAGGATCTCCTAAAATCATGGGTGAAAACTATTAGACATTCTGGAAAAAGTTTGATATAAAAGTTGTAGGGAATTTTATGATCTGAAACTTTGCACTAGAACATTTTGCACTAAAGCGCATTGTTTGTCTTCAAAATAAAAAAAAAAAGACGAGAAGCCTAAATGTTCATATTTTTCGCCTTCTAGCGATGAAACTATGAGTAATTCGAAAAAAGTTAAATACAAAAGTTAAAAGAAATTTGGTGCTCAACAACTTTGCACTAGAAAATTTTGCACTAAAGTACATTGTTTATCCTCAAAATTTGGAAAAACTACGGAAAAACTACATGCACATTTTTGCGCGTCCTCTACTGGGACAGCTATTAGAAATTCTGAAAAAAGTTTAATAAAAAACTATAGGGAATTTTATTGTTTGTCTTAAAATTAAAAAAAAAGACAACAAATCTTACATGTTTATTCAATCAATGTCGGTCTTGCGGACCTTCTACTGTACCAATTTGCACCAAAAACTGATGGAAATGGTTTCAATCTTCTTGGGGAATCTCAAAATGAATATTTACATATCTCGATTTTTTTTCGTTCACTATATTTTCCCTTTGATGGGACCGGGAAAGTAAATCTACAGGATAATCAAAATTGGAATTGATAACATTGCTATATCAGAAACCATAATAGATACAAAGGCGGTTAACTATTTTTGAGAGTGAATAAAACCCAAAGGGCCTTATGTGAATATCGAAGTTAAAGCTACAACTTTTAATTTTTGAATCGTTTATTTTTTAAATTCGACCTATATTTATTATATTACAAAATAAAACAATTATATATTATAACAAAATATGATACAAAATAAAAATAAAATACTGCAAGTTAGCGTTTTGTACGTGCTAACTTGAGCGATCTAATTTCGAGGTTGTTAAACAATTTAATTTTATGCAATGAAATTAAAAATATTTCATATACAGGATGTTCTTTTGTTTTTATGATGTTCAAGATTGAACTTAAAAAAATCTACACGGACTTTCGCCATTCTCCAGAAAACTAAAAATGCTATTTTTGGTTTTTTACCCATATTATTTTTATTTAAAAAAAAAATATAAAAAAATAGAAAGGGAAACTTTTATTGTATCTCAAATATTTACAAAATTATACTAATAAATTATTGAAACGAAGTTTCGTGTTTTAACGACCACCATGAAGTTATTTTTTTTTAATACGGACCTGTCTTTTACAAAAATTACTTGATGGGGGCCGTTAAGACACGAAACGTCGTATCAAAGATTTATTACTACAATTTGGTAGCAAATTTGATATACAATAAAACTTTCCTTTTATATTTTTTGATATTTGTTTACACAAAAATTGTAGGCTTAAAAAACTAAAAATAGCACGAAGGGCGAAAGACCCTATAGATTTTTTTTCCAAACTAGTTAACTTTTTTCCCATTTAACTACCTCTGTATCTCTTACGGTTTCTGATATATCCCTTCCAATTTTAGACATCCTGTATAGAGCATTGTAATGAAAAGATACAACGTATAAAATTTTTGGATTTAAACACTGAAGATTAGGAAAATAAGTTTCATGTAACAATTACCTACGAACATTTGATGAAAATTAGAACATTGCTACAAAAATATTTATTACGAAAAAATGAAAATGCATAGAAAAACGTCATTTTGACCAATTCAAAGAGAAGAAAAGTCACTATTAGGGTTTTAATACTAAAAAAAAATAATCTTTTGTTCACATTCAACTAGAAATCTTCTCATAAAATTGAACTTTAACTACAAAAACTACAAAAAAAATTAACACCTGTAGAGCATTATTGAACTTTTCACCAGATACTACAAAAATATTTATTAAGAGAAAATAAGAACATATAGAAAAATTCTGTTTTACCTATTTCAAAGAGAAGAAAATTTATTACTTTTAAGAAAATTTGAAGGTTAAACTATTAAAAAATAAAGAAGTTATTTTTTTGTCAACATTCAAATAGGAATTTTTTGATAAAGTTTGATTACCTTTACACTAAAACTTTTATTACAAAAAAAATAATATTTAAAAAACATTGGACATGTCACTATTTGAAATAAGGGAAAATTTGCTATAATGTTAACAATATTTGTGGTAAAATACTTAAGAAGAAGAAAATTAGTTACATGGAAAGAGAAGAAAATTTATTAGTATTATTAAAATTTTCGGATTAAAGTACTAAAAAATAAAGAAGTTAATCTTTTATTAACAATGACCTAGAAATCTTTTGATAAAATTCGATTACGTACCCACGAAAACTTTTACTACAAACAAATTAAAATAAAACATTGAACTTTTCACTATTTAATTTTCTACAATGTCAAACATTTTTGTGATAAAATACTAAATGATAAGAAAATTAATTCCATGTGACAATGATATACGAAGAAAATTAGAACATTACTACAAATGAATTTATTACAAGAAAATAAAAGTATACAGAAAACCGACATTTTTAAATATTCTAAAACCTGAAGTCTCGAAAGTAACTGCATAAATAAACATACTTTCATCTTCAAAATTTAACTCAACAGCTCACCTATGCCAATCTTAATCTATAGCTCCGTTATTCCTATTCTTCTTGAATTCTACTACTTTCTTTGAAATTCCACCATTTTGTTAAACCCCTAATAAGGATGTTACAAAAGAAGCAACCATTAAAAATATTCACATAGAATTTAAAAAAAAGAAGAAAATTAGGCTGTATGTCGCAACTTTTTTAAATTTCATAAAAGGATGAACTTTTAATCATACTTTTATGTACAATGTCAAAACGAAAAGAAAATAAATTTTGTTACTATTAAGAGAATTTTCCTATTAAATTACTAGTTATTATTATTTAAATTTATTTCTTAGGTTATGGGAGCAGGAACCGGTGGAACAGTTTCAGGCGTTGGCAGGAAATTCAAAGAAATTTCTCCTCAAACACAGATCGTATGTGCCGATCCTGTTGGTTCATCATTTGCGCTTCCTGAAAGTATCAACAAAACCGATGTCACTTTCTGGGAAATTGAAGGAATGGGATACGAGTTTATTCCAACCGTTATGGATCGTAGCGTCATCGACCAATGGATCAAAGTGGGCGACAAACAGGCCTTGCCCATGGCGAGAAGATTAATAAAGGAAGAAGGATTGTTAATAGGTAAATTTTAAATTTATGTAGTTAAAATTACTAGCATTTTTGGATCAATTCCTGCTTTATTTTATGATATTTATTCCTGATATTTACCATGGTTTCTCCTTTCTGCTGGTTCCTAATTAATTGTTTCACTAACTCTTCAATTCATTTCAATCTTTGTTATTTTTTAATTCTCCATTATTAACCAGATTTTACTGATATGGTTTTTTTATTAACATAAAATATGGTTTAAGGTGCAAGCAGCGGTGCTATGATGTGGGCTGCAATTCAAGCTGCGAAAGACTTTAAAGCTGGTCAAAAAGTCGTTGTGGTTCTACCAGATAGTATCAGAAATTATTTAACTAAATTTGTCTGCGATCAATGGATGGAAGAAAGAGGTCTTAAACCAGCAGTTAACGTCAACAACCATTCGTGAGTTAAACGTTAAATTAATAAAAAAATAAGGATAATAATAATAAACTTAATAAGCAGCAAATATTTGGAAATTAAAAAAATTAATCGCTACAGAAACAACTAATATTTTATGTTTCAGCTGGTGGGATTTAAATGTTTCTAAATTGGGATTATCTCCAGTTCAATCAGTTCCACTTGATTCAACTTATGAACAAGTTTTGAATGTTATGAAAAAATTGGGAGCAGATCAAGTACCAGCTATCGGAGAAAACGGGTGAGTTAAAAATTAATAAAAATTTGGATCAATAATAAAGAATTCATGTGACAAGAAATTTGAACTAAGTATGGAACTGAAAAAAAAAAACAAAATATTAGATGCCACATACATCATTTGTTTTTAACTTGTAGTTCGCTACTGTTTTTAGCCATTAGGACAATTTAAATAATAAATAATATAAATATTTTTATTTTAGGGGAGTTTCAGGCATACTAAACATGCAAATTGTAGTCAACAAGATTGTTTCAGGAAAAGTTAAATTATCAGATAAAGTAGGAGATGCTCTTGATAGATTGTTCCCAAGGGTTGAGAAATCGGCAAATATTGGATTAGTTGCGAGAATATTAGAAAAAGAACAATATGTACTAATCTTAGATACTCAAGGTAATATTTATAATTATATTTCTATTATTATTCAAATAAAATATTAGATTAGAAGATAATATTTGCATTTGGACATATATTATTAAAGACTTCTTTTAGAACAATAATTATTAACATGGTAATTAAACAAGTAACTAATCACAGGAGTGGTGCAGTAAATGCGACGACTACGATCCCTCCACTCCCCGTTTTTTCCGCATAGACATATTCTGCACACATGTTGAAACTTCGTTGAGTTGAGAAAGTACTGTGCTAATATTTTTGATTTTTTTATCCTTACCTATACTCGTCTAAAAAAGTTTGTGCGGTCAGGGGAACTAAATTCCTTAAGTTATTTAATATCTCTCTCCCTCTTTCTCTATCTCTTTCCCTATTTTTCATTATTTTTCTTTTCTTTTTCTTTATTGTTTATTATTTTTTCTCTATTTTTTCATTATTTTTTTTTACTATTTTCCGTTATTTTATTCCCTATTTTTCATTATTTGTTTTCCTGTTTTTCATTGTTTTTTTTCCTATTTTCCAATATTTTTTTCCTATTTTTCATTATTTTTTTCCCCAAATTCCATAATTTTTTCCCTATTCCTTATTTTTTCACATATTTCACAATTTTTCATTTTTTCCCATTTTCCAATATTTTTCCTCTATTTTTCATTATTTTTTTTTACATAATTTTTTTCTCTATTTTCCAATATTTTTTCCTTTTTTTCATTATTTTTTCCCTATATTTTCCAATATTGTTTTCCTATTTTTCATTTTTTCTTTCATTATTTTTTTCACTATTTTTCATTATTTTTGTCACTATTTTTCATTATTTTATTCCCTATTTTTTATTGTTTGTTTCCCTATTTTTCATAATTTTTTCCCTATTTTGCAATATTTTTTTTCCTATTTTTCATAATATTTTTCTCCATTTTCCATATTTTTTTCATTTCATAGGATCTTTTAAAGTACAGTAACAAAGTACTCTTGACATTTTTCGATATTCCCCCTCGTTTCCGAGATTTTCGGAGATTAATTTCGAAAAATTTATTTTTTTTTATTTTATTTTTTTCCCCAACTTTCTCAACAAATTTCGGAAAAATACTTCAAATAATACTAGTTGAGCTATTTCAGTCCTACACGTATTTTTATTTTTTGAATATCTTTTACGATTTCTGAGATTTCAATTTTTTTAAATAATGACATTCTCGGAAAAACAGCCCGGGAAAATCTACAAGAAATTTTCCGATTATTTCGATTTTCAAGAGGCTTCGTTACAGTATTCAAGGTATCTTTTTCCCAAATTTTAATCGGTTTGCTCAAAAATTATGACCTACAGCGTGTTTCCTATGAAACTAGAAAAAAGTGAGAAACCCGAAAAACCCCCTTTATTTATTTTCCAATTCTGCTCATTTTCTACTAAAATGTAGTACTCGTGGGACTTAAAAAATGGTGAAAATTTTACGTCGATACGTTGAAGCGTTCAAAAGTTATGCCATTTTTAAGCTTTGCGGACGACAACCAGACGTACAGACAGACAGGCAGAGATTAAGTTGCTCAGAATTCGACGAGGATCATTTCTCCCGAAGATACTATAGCCCGTTTTCGCTTAGTTACGAAGATACCGACTTAATATGGGTAGTAGTAAGCAACTCACTATTGGGTCGTCGTTAATAATGGATGAAAAAGAGATAAAAAATTAATAAATTGTTCTATATTGCCCTGAAACATTACGTTTTCCTTTGTAGTGTGTTCTGTTATTAACTTAATGAGGCAATTTTTATACCAAAATAAGAATATTGTAATAATTTTTTTATCCACGATTAATCTATTATTTGAAGTAAGCAATAAAACTCCAAGTCAAGTACCACATACAATTTATTATAGATGAAATGAATGGGAGTTGGCAACTAGTTTCGCCAAACTGCCATCATCAGGCCTATAATACAAAGTTCTAATGGGGGAGTTCCCTAAATGTTGCCAACCTAGAAAAAGGTCTACCAACAGGGAAGGATTATTTTTGGTCAAAATCTACTTCATTATTTTCGCAATGATAAAATATGTATATAAAATTCTATTGAGCTTTCCAGAATATATCGTTAGCGAAATATAACGTTTTTAATAAAATCTTACTTCTGATTGGTTGAAATTTCGTTGTCAAATGTCATTCCTCATAGAGTAAGTATAACAGAGCGACATGTTTCATTTTCAGATTATAGAATATTCAAACTACTCGCCTAATTCAGTTTAGTTCCACCAATCCTCCAAGGCTGTAGGTCAGTCGCTGAAAATGAAACATGTCGCTGATGTCGCTCTGTTATACTTACTCTATGACGAATGACATTTGACAACGAAATTTCAACCAATCAGAAGTAAGATTTTATTAAAATCATAATATTTCGCTAAGGATATATTCTGGAAAGCTCAATAGAATTTTGTACACATATTTTATCATTGCGAAAATAATAAAGTAGATTTTGACCAAAAATAAACCTTCCCCGTTGGTAGACCTTTTTCTAGGTTGGCAACATTGAGGGAACTCCCCCATTGCCGAGAGAAAAAAAACAAAACAAATTACAACTTAACAGCATTAAATTGTGATCATTGATATTACTTAATGTATAAGTGTTAAAAATTAAATTATGTACAAACGTGCGCGTACTATAGGTAAGAGGGAGTGAAATGAAAGGAAAGTTATGGTAACAGAAGTAAAGGGGGTGAAAGGTTTTAAAAAATGTTAAAATTATTGGGGTGGGTGCCGCAGGCAACGTTAGTTTCAAACCAATTTTTGAAATGGAGAGAAACCAAATTAAATTTACAAGTGTTGGTCGTTGGCTAAACAAGCCAAAAAGCAATATTTGGCATTTAGGCGGCCAATCATATAACAGTTCTTTAAGTAACATCAAAGTCAAAATCAAAACGTGCAATAAGAGCAACTTGTGCTTAATGTTGATATATGTCACTAACATCACATCACAAGATGGTGGTTATAAATTGACAGTACGTAACAAAGGTATTAAAATTGTAACTGTAAAATTTAGTATAAATTGCCTGAAGGGCGACATTACAATTAATTTAAATTGAGACAATTTAAAAAAACTAGGATTAAAAATTTTTGTATACATTTTATAAAATTACGATATTTGGCAAGAGATCAAGTCTAGATATAGGAAATGACCGAAGTGCAAAAAGAAGAGAAAGAACAGTTAGGAAAAGAAGAAGTCTACGTCAGATTTAAGTTAAAGAAGAGAGTGAGAGACAATTGACATTTGGCAGAACGGGGATTAGGTTAAGAAAAATAAGGGAAGGTAAACAAGTTCAATGGATTGGTAAAAAATGGGAATAAAAGGGGAAAAAAGAATTAGCAGATCGCGAGAAAATAATAGAACTAAAAAATGTTTATAAATAGGACGGAAAGGGCCGGCAAGGCAAGAGTTAGTTGAATTTTGTATGTTGCGTTAGATAAATTAATTTTTTTTGTTAGTCGTATTTCATATAAATTAGAAGTTGCATTATTTAATTAAATTAGTTATAATTCTACAGAGTATTTAAATTCGAGCGAACCCAAAGTACGAAAATATTACAATATAATTTCATCATATAAGGCTTAAAAACCATCTTCTATATAATTCTGCAAATAGTAAGCTGCTTTCTCCTTTCTTTATAAAAATAACTGGAGGATAAAGAAAAATTACCTTCTCGGAAGCAATAAAAAATCTACAGTTTTTTGTTATTTCTAATTATTCTTTATTTTATTTTCAGGAGCTGGTCCCACTAAGGTTATGAAGCTCGTTGGTATCGTAACACCGATGGATCTTGTTCAATTCATACAGAAAAATAATAACTAATTCTGAACGTATCAAATAATTTCTGTTTAGCAAAAATGTAGCCAGTTATTCAAAGTACTAAATAAAATATCAAGGATTAACTGCTGTTTTAATTATTTATTATTTTTAATGAGTGATCAGCCTAATTCAGTTTACTGTGCGCTGTTTTCTTTATTTTTAAATTAAAGCCAAGTACCACCAAATTTTCAAATAAAAACCATTTTTATCGATTATCTAGATAGACACCACCGGGCCTAAACTCGTCCTGGATCCAGTATTTATAAATTAAAAATTAATTTCCAATATATAATTAGGTCTATAATATCAAGTTTGAGATTAAATAACACCAAATATATTAATAAAGGAAACATAAAAGCAATTTTTTTAAATTCAATAAATTACATTAGGAAGAGCTTTAAATTACAATCAGCCATAAATTTTACGTCTATCAACTTAGCAAAATAACTTCGGAAAATTACAACGGTATCTTCTTAGTAATTTGCCGCTTTTTTGCCGTTAATTAGTTGTTAATTAGTTGTGGAAAAAGAAATTTTGCCGCTCTTTTTTTCTATTAAAAATTAAACGTCTTGCTAACTTGATTTTTAACCAAAATTTGAATGTCCACATGCCTCTGACGTATAGTAGCACAAATTGTTATAAAACTTGGAGAAAAACTTTTCACTGAGACAAGAGTTGTACAAAAATTTTTCATATACCTTGGATGATATATTTTTTTATTCAAACATATATTCCGATTAAAAACAATTACTCATTTAAGTAAAATTTCTTTTTGTAAAATTTTAAGTTGCTTTATAAAAAACCTGAAAATAAAATATCAGGTGACAAATTTTTGGTTTCCACAATTATTTAGCGGCAAATTCTCCAGCTTTTAGTTTTTTGATATCGTCATTATTTATACAGTTGTCTCGCTAACTAGATATCAAGTTAGCGAGATGTTTAATTTTTAATAAAAAAGAGCGGCAAAATTAATTTTTCCGCAACTAATTAACGGAAAAAAAGCGGCAAATTCTCCATGTTCTAGTTTTTTGATATCGTCATTTTTTACGCAGTTGTCTTGCTAAATTTTTATCAAGTTAGCAAGTAGTTTAATTTTTAATTAAAAAAAGGAGCGGCAAAATTTATTTTTCAACAACTATTTATCGGCAAAAAAGCGGCAAAATCACCAGTTTTTGGTTTTTTCATATCGTCATTCTTTACGTAGTTGTCTTGCTAACTTGATATCAAGTTAGCAAGACGTTTAATTTTTAATAGAAAAAAAGAGCAGCAAAATTTATTTTTCCACAACTAATTAACGGCAAAAAAGCGGCAAATTACTAATCAGATACGGTTGTAATTTTCCGAAGTTGCCTTGCTAAGTTGATAGACCTTTAAATTTTAAAACAGAAGAAATGTTCCATCCTAAATTAATGGCCCAGAGAAACTTATTCATAAATATTAGGAGCATGGAATCTCAATATAGCCCGAGTGAAACCAGAGCTGGGAGTAAGGAGACTAAAACGTTACTTTTCAGTAATGGGTTACTAAATGTAACGCGTTACTAGTAATTTCGTTACTTTGTAAAAGTAACGCGAAATCGTTACTTCGTTACAGTAACGCGTTAATGCAAAAGTAACGTGTTACTATAAAACTTGCTGTTTAATGTGAAATAATGTTTTTATTATTTTTTTGTACCCCGTCTATTTCGCGCGCCACTGTGTTCTGGATAGCATTTTAAAACATCAAGCTTAATCATACAACTTTTATTTGAATTTTTTATTGTATGTGCAATAATAACGGCGATAAATGGTGAGATGGACAATAAAAGAACAAGAAGACATGAAGCAAGAAGAATATAAAGAAAAGTAATGCTTTATTGTAGCTTTAAAAGTAACGCGTTACTTTTGGAAAGTAACGAATAAATCTTTACTTTTTTTAAAGAGTAACGGTAACGTTTATCTAACGCGTTACTTTTTAGCAAAAGTAACGGTAAAGTAACGCGTTACTTCTTTTTTAGTAACGCCCCAGCCCTAAGTGAAACTACATTGATTTGGTTCAAAGTGAATGCTGCCAATCAAATACAATTTAACACCCTACTGATATTAAACTTATTTTGTTATAACAATGCGAAACCTTAATAACCCAAAAAGTCTGACGTTTTTTGGTGGTTCAGTTAATGACAGAATGTTCTTATAAACGTTCGTGAAAGAACGTTTTTAAAAGGACATAAAAAAGGTTCAAAATATGAACAAAATGTTCAAACTTATTAATTAAAAAAAAACATTTAGTAAACGTTTTTTAATATATGAAATATAGAAACGGGCAAACATATTTGTCTAAAAGTTTGATTACCCCAGGGAAAAAGTTATCTACGCCCTTGGTCCGTGTTAGAATGTTTTTTATAAAGTCACAATAGACTTTTTAAAACGTCACAATAGACTTTTTAAAACGTTTTATTTAAATCGTTTTAAACTCACTGATAAAAAACGTTTTGTTTAAGTCCTGTTTAAGTATGTACGTTTTTAGAAAAATCTGATGTGGCCAGCACATGACCTCTCGCCATTTTTGAATCAAAAATTTACAGGTTGACACAAAAAATTATGAAAAAAAATTATTTTTTTGTAAATCTGGCAACAATGGCAAATGTTTCGAAAATTTTAATAATATGAAAAGAAACTATAGGATATACAAAATATATGTGTAAAACTTTATCGCCGTTTTGTATAATAATGGCGTCATCACCCATAGCAACTGCCACTTCTAGTTGTGCGATTGGCACCAAAATCTAATCAGATCTAATCTAGGGTATCATAATTCTGTATGCAAAATTTCAAATTTTTTTATTCAGTAGTTTTTGAGTTATCGTTACTACAACATCCATCCAAACACACACACACACTAACACACACACACACACACACTAACACACACACACACTAACACACACACAGACATCATCGCGAAAATATCAAAATCGTATTCTAGGGACCTTAAAACAAATTTATCCATTGAAAACTCACTACCCAATTTTTAGCATGATTCCTATACCTCTCTTATCTGAAGGGCGAGAGGTAAAAAGTTAGAAAGTGACGTTTTTACCTCTCGCCCTTCAGATAAGAGAGGTATAGGAATCATGCTAAAAATTGGGTAGTGAGTTTTCAATGGATAAACACGTTTTGGGGTCCCTAGAATACGATTTTAATATTTTCGCGATGATGTCTGTGTGTGTGTGTGTTAGTGTGTGTGTGTGTGTGTGTGTGTGTGTGTGTGTGTGTGTGTGTGTTAGTGTGTTAGTGTGTGTGTGTGTGTGTGTTTGGATGGATGTTGTAGTAACGATTTTGAAATTTTGCATACAGGATTCTGATACCCTAGATTAGATCTGATTAGATTTTGGTGCCAATCGCACAACCGGAAGTGGCAGTTGCTATGGGTGATGACGCCATTATTATAGAAAACGGCAATAAAGTTTTACACATATATTTTGTATACCCTACAGTTTATTTTCATCTCATTAAAATTTTCTAAACTTTTGCCATTGTTGCCAGATTTACAAAAATATAATTTTTTTTCATACTTTTTTGTGTCAACCTGTAAATTTTTGATTCAAAAATGGCGAGAGGTCATGTGCTGGCCACATCAGATTTTTTAAAACGTTTTTGTAAATTTAAAATCACTATAAAACAAAATATGTTTTATTGTAGGTCCGCAAAAATTATTTTAACAAAGAGTCCAAAAAGGTAAAGAGGTCCCCCACAGGATACCAAAAAAATAACACGAAAAGAAAAATAAAATATATGAAATGTATAAACGGACGCAATAGAAAATATAAGTAAAAAACTACTAAAAATCATCATCAGACATGAATGGGAATGGTATATTACTAGTAGTATATACTAGCGGGAAAGCATTATGTCAGCTACAAACCCATTTTTGTATTTTGTTGTATAGTATTTATGATATTTAAAATTAGAACAAATATAGAAACATATTTATCTAAAAGTTTGATAACCCCCCTCTCAGGAAAAAAGGTATCTTCGTCCTTGAAAAGAGACATTTTTTAAACATTCTCTGATACTTTAAAATACTTTTATTTAGTCCGTTGAGTTTTCAAAAATATTCCTTATCACAATAAATAATTGCATGTATTTTCAAAACAATTAATAAACAAAATTCAGATTATATTAGAATTTTTTAAAAAGAAAAATGTGTATGTATTAAGTATAATTAAACGACATATAAATAATTAAATTATTAATTTCCTTTCAATAATTACCTACTCCTACTACTATATCTAATTAAACAACTTTTTATATATATAATCGAGTCTATTTCACCTTTGATTTTCAATGAGGGAAACGAAAATCAATACATAACGAATCGTTACCGAGGCGTCGCGACGTCATGCGATGTAAAGTATGTTGCCTAACGACATCTCTTAGAAGCTGTTTGAACCGAACACAGGTTATGAGCGTATAATGGATAATAATGAAATATAGACCGTGTGGCCTAATGGATAAGGCGTCGGACTTCGGATCCGAAGATTGCAGGTTCGAGTCCTGTCACGGTCGAAAAATTATTTTTTTATTTTTTTTTTAATATAATAGAAAATTTATTTATTATTATTATTGTTTAAATTATATAACCGAATCCTAACACAAACTCCATATTTTTTTAAAAATTGAAAGTACAAGATTAAAAAAAACTTACATACCTATATTTAGCCAGAAGAGAGCTATCAGTACAATTTTAATTTTAATATGGTATATTATGTACCACCTGATTAAAGTGCTACTTTTAATCCGCTTGGGCAACAACCACTCGATGGATTAAAAGTAGCAATTTAGTCACGTTGGTACATGGATAAATTTCACTGAAATAATATCCAGAATTTACAAACAAATTTCTATTTCTTTTAAAATTAATATGTTTCTCATTTCACCCCGGTACGATTTTCAGTTCGTTTGATCGAACGTTATTAGAAAACTCCCGGGGATGAAGTCGATGTCCAGATTCCGGTGCACCAGGTACCCAGGCGGTGATCGCCTATGCCAGATTTGGAATCAGCGACTCAAAAAAACTCCGGGTGAGAAGTCTCGTTTCATTTTAGAATGAATTTCAGAAGCCTCGGAGATGATCTTCATTTAGTAATAATAAGCTCCAGGTCGGCGATGGACAAATTTGGAGGTCATATTCGGAATCAGCGACCGTGAAATCCCTCGTGAACCTGATTTGAGTCAATTCCTGGTTTTCTTAACCAAGTTATGAATTTTTTCCAAGTGTCCTCGCCTATTTGGATGTTCCTGGTTTAAAAAATGAATGGAAACTTAGTTCAGGGTTTTTTTTTCTCCATGATGAACACCATGATTACTCATTATAAAAAAGATCAGCAAATCAAGATTTTTGATTATTTTTAAAAAACTCAAAAGCAACACTCAACAACACATAAAAAATAACCCAAAATGTCAAAACTACTGCTTAGCGCGTTTTTCACAGATTTCACCAGAGGGCGTATTCGTTAGGACGAGAAGCGTATTGTATTTTTGTGGTTTAAAGACGAACACATGTGGACATAGTTCTTAGCATGAAAGAAATTGTTCATTTACACGCTCATGGCTATTATTATTATTATTAAAAGTTATTTTAAACGCAATTCACGAAATTTATTTATTATCAATTTTATAGAATTAATAAATGTCCTAGTGAATATTTAATTCAAGGTAAAATAATACGAATCAGTGCCGGTATTAATTATAATTTGATATTCACAGAACACGGATGGGGGTAGGAGGCGGTGCAGAAAATTTAGGTTAGGGCCTCCAATTCTGTAAATTCGGCACTAAATAATAATCTAGGTAAACTTACTGCTTTTATCTGTTGTATTATTTATAGTTTCAGCTTACCTGAAAAGAAAAGAGAAAGGTTATTTTTTGTTATTAATTTTGTAATGAAAAATATAAAGGGTGTCCTCGATAATAGTGCTATAATTAAATGAATAGGTACAAAACATTAATTGAAATAAAAAAATTCTTATGCAATTTTTTCCTAAAATTAACGATATTTATAAAAGAAGCATTGAATAATTTAAAATAAAATGTAATGTTAAAAGAACCAGCAGCACAAAATTGATAAGAAATTAGTCATTATTTACATTTTATACAGAAGTCTCAAAGTTTTTATTACAATGGTTTTTTAATTCGCGAATACTATGCATGGTATGTTTATGGTGATCGTCGCGGTAATAGTAACGACTTTATGGTGGTAAGCGATATCCAGAATGACCAGAGATAAATGTACAAAGTATCGTCCATTATTCCCAAAGATTATTGCAAACTGAATATGATATACAAAAAAACAAGTTATAGAATTCGTCGCGATTGTGTGTTTATAAAAATATATAAAAAAGTTTACTTATTTTAAATGATAAATGTAAGTAAAACTTTTTTTGCTGAAAATTTATATCGCAGAAAGTAAATATTAGACGTGTGCGGTATTAACAATTTTGTAAAGTTATATATATTTTAAATGCAACCTAAAAATTTGATAAAAATTATGTTTGAGTTTTTTGAAAAATATTTTTCTTTGAAATAATGTCTTCTACCTATTCCTTTAATTACAACACTATTTTTGAGAACATCCTGTATACTTAGATGGTTAACAGATAATCCCACGGAAATTACAGATGCTATATGAATCAGAGCTGCCTTACTGATTACCGACAGTACTTAAAAAATAAACAAGGTATTCCAGAAAATCAGTGTACTAGTACTTAAACTTTCAAGTATTTAGCCTAATACTTGAGTAGTTATTCTATACCATTCCTACTCCATCCGGTTTAGATAAGAGATTGTGTGTGTGGGCGTTGGCCCGTAACCAGTGACGTCACAGTACTCAGTACTTAAATTTGTTTTAAGTATATTTTTACTCGCAATTTAAAAAATGATAAATACTTAAGTACTCGAAAAGTACTTAAAACCTTTAAAAAGTACTTAAGTAATACGGAATAATGCGAAAATATTCTTCAATGTGTTCGATTTACTGTGGAAATCATGTTCCGACAAGTATTTACTTGATTTGTTCCTGAATACAAATAAGTTACTTAATACTTAGTACTTAAATTTACTGTTTTCAAGTGAAACTTAAACGAAATACTTAAGTACTTATATATTTTTGGTACTGGTACTTGTACTTAAATCCACTTTGAACAAGTACTGGTACTTAAGACTTAAGTACTTTACAGCTCTGATATGAATACATTTTTTCTAAACATTACCCAAAGTTTTTGAGTTCCCAAAATGTCACTAAATTTTATATTTCATGAAATATATGAAAGCTCAGTTTATTTTTCCATTATTTATTTTTTTTACTTCATATTAAATTAATGCAAAAGTTAAAAGTACACATGTTAAAATAATTATTTAATAATACTCGTAATTGTTTTAATATTCGTTTTTTAATTTATCATTATCTAATTTTTAAGATGCTAGTAATAAAAATATTCAAATTCTTACCTTGAAGTATACTGTAGTCTTGAACTAATCCTCTTCATTTCCATTTCCGTTCTCCAATTGTCGTTTAACCTCTTACTTGATGTTTCCTTTACATAAACATACTCTAGTAACATACTGCACCTATACAAACCTGTGACGAACTGCTTTAGAGTCGCCACAAGTCAAGTACACTCTAGTCCGATTAAAGAACAGCTAAGTACAATATAACAAATATACTTTAAAATATACTCAGTGTACAGTAGGCCTATCAATAATCGTTCTAGTGTGTCAGGATGCTAGAAACATACCAGTGATACCAAATTATTAAATATTTATAAACTATAATTAGTCAAAATAAAAATCCACTGATAATTTATATTAATGCAGATGCTCAAATCTAATAAATGTTGATATTGATGTTTACAGGATAATTTAAATAATCACAAAGTAAAAATTAACCCAAACTAAATATTAATATTTGTTTTAAAAGCTAAATATATTGACCAATTTTTTTGATTAAAGTAGATTTTACCGTTTTCTGTGCGAGTAGTAAACATGAATGATTTACTGGCGTATGTAAGCTGGGTTTAATCTGCTGAAATTCTCGAAAAAAATTCTTGTTTTCATGGATAACCTAAATCTATTGATAGTTTTTTTCAATTAATAATTTGGTAACACCCCTAATCGTGTGCACTTACCTTTTCCGTCTAAACAGGAACTCATTCAATTGCACCTGAAACAAAATGAGACAAAACTATATTAAAATCATGGAATTAGATGAATATGGGTTGACAACATTTTAATACTTTATGTTTTACTTATTGTAGTTTAATTTTATTTTTTATAAATTGAAATCGTCCTTTGAACATAGGCAACAGGGCCGTGCCGTCCATGGGTGCAAAGGTGTGCCTTGCACACGGGCGGCCACTTAATGGGGCGGCCGCGCAAGCCCCAAAGTCAAATCAAAAATAAAACAAATACGAAAATGCCGCGGATACTAAGTACATCAATCATCAGATATGATACAATATGAAGCATCAACAATACAACAAAAACATCACCCTGTAAATATATTGCCTCTACCAAACTATAGTTTATAGTTACCATACTTTGGAAATCCCAAAGCGATTGTTTGGAACTTAAAGCTTAAAACCTTATTTTATTGTTTATGACGGTTTATCGGTTCATCCGTAAGTCTCAGTACTGTAATTCTAGATTGGGGTTTTGCCGGAATTATATGGCCGCCCTTTAAATGGTCCATTTATAAGAAATGCTTATTGCATATTGTCTATAACATCGTAAAATTAAAAATTATATTTTTAGAATCACTTTCTGTTACACCGTTGAAAAGTAAAGTTGTATAAAATTTATTTTTAAAAAGTGATTTTGGATTTTAAGTTATTTAACTCCGGGTTAGTGACTGGTTTTGGAGAGTAATTAATTAAGTGATTAGTGATTACCTTATAAATTAAAAAAATGGTAAGTAATTAATTATTATATTCTATTTTGAAATATTTAATTTAAAGATGTTTTAACGCAGAGAATCAATTGTTTTAATTAAATATTATAAAAAAAAATTTAATAATTTTTTCAACAAAATTTAAACAATTTTAGTATTTTTAGTGAAGATTAATTAACAAAATTTAAATTGTATTTTAAGGATATTTTAATGCAGAGAAACAATTGTTTTAATTAAATATTATAAAACAAAATTAAATTAATTTTTTTATTAAAATTTGAGCAATTTTAGTATTTTTAGTGATGACAAAATTTAAATTTTTCACACGTGACTTGTAGGTACTTTGGCCCTATAAAAATTCTATTTTAAATTTTGCTACATTTTGTATGTGCAAGTACCTATATTATGGGTATGGTATGGATGTCTAATTTATGTAGACTACATTAAAATTACAAAAAAAGTAATCATATCTTGGAAAAAAAATGAAAGATGCCTTTGGTCAAATGGGATGAATTTGACCGTATATGTATTTTGCTTGTTAAACAGATTTTCCTTGCAATAGGGTTGAATTTAATATATTTTTTAAACCATTTTTCCTTAATTAGCTATATCGCGAATTTAACCTTCTTTGAATACCGAATACCTATATAAGAAAAATTCTTGATCGCACTGTTCCCAATGTATATGTATTATAACATGTATTTTGTATTTCAGGACAGAAAAAAAAAACGATTGTCAGGTTTTCTATATCGAAAACAAAAATTGCACAAAACAGAACAATCCAGGAAATTATCTAATTCATTAAAGAAATATCTTAAAGAGGATCTTTCACTATCGACCGTTGCTGGCTCAAGTTATCAAAATAGTCCTCCTCCGACTCCTGGAAGCCCAAAAAAAGCAGAAGAATCCAAGGCATGTTCTGGTGACGAAATTATGAAAAAAAAAGAATTAGTCGAACCTGAAGCAATTCCGGCAGATATCAATTTAGAAGGTGTGTTATCAGAAGATCCTGGGGAATGGCCGACAATCATAACTTCTGAATTTGCCAGGATTCTTGTGGAAAAGGGACCTCCAGTAATAGACGAGGATTATAAATATCCAACCAATGAACCGGGACGTAAGTTTTCCAAAACCTATTGTTATCGTCAACTTCCAAATGGTGAAGTAATAAAACGGGAGTGGTTGATTTATTCTCAATCAAAAAATTCAGTATATTGTTTCTGCTGCAAAATTTTTAACAAAATCTCTACTTCTACAATTGTATTGTCTAAACAGGGGTTTTCTGACTGGCAACATTTGACCCAAATCTTATCCAGACATGAGAAGAGTGCTATCCATAATGAAAATGTCAGATTATGGTTAAATTTGGTAAATATGTTATCTAAACATTGTACTATAAATCAAAAAGAATTACGGTTATTAGAAGTCGAAAAAAAGTATTGGTATCGGGTTATTGAACGAATTATTTCAGTTATACAGTTTTTATCTAGGCAATGTCTTGCTTTACGTGGTTCTTGTAGTAAATTGTATGAAAATAACAATGGTAATTTTCTTAAGGCTATTGAAATGATTGCAAGTTTTGATTCCATAATGGAAGAACATGTTTGCCGTACGCAAAAAGCTCAACAAAACAGTAATGTTGCAATAATGCCTAACTACTTAGGAAATAAAATTCAAAACGAAATAATACATGAAATTGGCTCCAAAATTTTAAATACCATATTAGAATTAATAAGAAAAAATAAATACTATTCAATTATTTTAGATTGTACACCAGATGTAAGCCACACTGAGCAAATGAGCGTCATTATCAGATTTGTTAATTTAAACGAATCGACAAGAAAAGTCGAGGTGTGCGAACATTTTATACAATTTTGTCCTATCATGGATTCAACCGGAGAAGGTTTGAGTAAATATTTAATTAATTTATTGGAAAATTTAAATTTAAGTATATACGACATGCGTGGACAAGGATATGATAATGGCGCAAATATGCGTGGAATTCATAATGGTTTACAAAAAAAAATACTAAAGATAAATCCAAGAGCATTTTATGTACCTTGTTCAGCTCATAGTTTAAATTTAGTTGTGAACGACGCTGCTAAAGTTTCTTTCGAAATTTCCATGTTTTTTGATATTGTTCAAGAACTTTATGTATTTTTTTCATCATCAACCAAAAGATGGTCGGTATTAAAATTATATGTTGTGGACTTTAATTTAAAACCACTCAGCGACACACGTTGGTCAAGTCGCATCGATGCCATAAAACCTCTGCGGTATCAGATTGGTAAGATATATGATGCATTAGTTCAAATAATGGAAAATTCTTCTTTAACAAAAGACTTGAGTACATCTCATCAGGCACGTTGTTTGGCTACCAAAATTCAAAATTTTAGTTTCTTGTGTTCAACTGTCATTTGGCATAACATATTGTTTAAAATAAATTCTCTAAGTAAAACATTGCAAAATCCCGAAATTAATATAAAAATTAGCATAGATCATTTAAATAATTTAATAAAATATTTTTTAACTCTGAGGTCAGATAAAGGTTTTGGTGAACTTCTTGTTGATGTTCATGATCTAGCTGAAGATCTTGATGTCGAACCAAACTTTCCAGCTCCTCAAACTGTTCGAAGAAGAAAAAAGACAAAACAGTTTGACTATGAACATGATGATGAGTCTATAACAGATCCAAAAATGTATTTTAAAATTAATGTTTTTTTTACTATATTGGATCAGATATTATCATCTCTTAAAGAACGATTTAAGGGGTTGGAAAGCTTCAATGAAATGTTTGGATTTATTTATAATATGTTCTCTTTGACAAATGATGACTTGCTAAAGTCGTGCACAAACTTGTATACCCAGCTGAAGATTGAATCTCGTAATGAATTTGATATTGATTCAGTTGATTTATACGAAGAAATAAAATTATTTAAAATATACTTTAACTTTGAAACACCTTCAACTTCAACATCAGGAAAATCTGAACAAAACCCTAAGTTAATTTTACAATATATATTAGAAAATCAATTGATACCTACTTTTCCTAATATTTCAATTGTACTTAGAATTTTACTTACTTTGCCAGTGTCAGTAGCCTCGGGAGAAAGATCATTTTCTAAACTCAAAATTATAAAAAATTATTTAAGATCTACCATGTTGCAAGAAAGGCTTAATGATTTGTCTATAATTGCTATAGAAAGTGAAGTTATGGATTCCCTAAATTTAGACCAATTGATACGAGATTTTGCTGCAAAGAAAGCAAGAAAAGTTGATTTTTTTTAAAATTTATATTTCAATATTATATCCGTTTATTTAATTTTGTCTTTAATAAACAGTTATATAGATTTTTTTTCGTGTTTATATATAAATATAATTTTTTTTTTATTTTTTTTTCATTGCAGAGCTCCATATAAATAGGGTATATGAAAATAAAAATTAGACCTTCTTTTCCTTTCCTCATAATTTTTAGATGAAAATGATAAATATTTTTTGAAATAGGGGCGCAATATTGAAATTTGCACACGGGCGGCCAAATGTCACGGCACGCCCCTGATAGGCAACTCAAATTACTCTTACACACGACATGTGTTGTCCTCTATTATAAAAAAGTTAAACAATTATATATGTAACTACCGTTAATTGCCAGGATTTCGTGTTCAATTTATATTTTGCAACACAATATAGTCCCAGTGCTGAAAGTACTTTTAAATTGCATATTTTTACTCGCTGAACACAAAAATGCAAAAAAATCTCGAAAAATGCCTAATTATTTAAATTAGCATTTATTAACAGGCTTGTTTACTACACAAATTAGATAAATGCCAATATTTTACAACATTAATTTTAGCCAAATTGAAATGGACAAAAATGATATTGAAAAAAAAAACGTTTTGCCTACATTGCCTACATTTATGGGCAACATAATGTATTCAAATTAGATGTCGTAATAAGTATTGCTTACATTTAGGGGCAATATGCATTCAATTCAAACTTTTTTTTGATAAAATTACATTGTTTTCTGTTTTTTCTGAATTACAATTATGTAAATAGACCAGATAACATAATACATAAATGCAATTTGAATAAAGCATGTTTAAGTTGTCTTATCAAAACGCACATGTGCGTTATATGAGATCTTATAGAGTGCATGTTTTTGTTAAATGTCACTTACAAGGAATGTTGACAGTGCGATTTTTGACGTTTACTGACATAGGCCTAGAAAAAGATATTTAAAGTCATTGAAGTTATTAATTGTAAATCCCAAAACATCAGTAAAGAAAAACTGAAGTCAAACAATTTTGTAATTCCACTTAAATTGAAACCCACACAAAATAGGTGGGTCCATCCCTGACTTTATAAAGTTACATACTTAGTGATTGAAGATGTTTATTTTCAGTGATACATCGAGATTTGTTTTGAGATATTGAAAGTCGTTTAAGTCATAAATTGCAAATTTAAAAATATCTGTCATATTGACAGAAGGAAAAAATTAAGTATAGAAATTATATGTAAAATGGGACTAATTTTATGGGTAAAATGGGATATGATTTTTAAACAGTACTTCAATGTAATTGAAGTTAAAAGATATTTAAAAGGACCATGCAGTACTTGTGCAGGACATCATGCAGTACCTGCAGGACTTTTTTTTTACATTTTTGCAGTAGATGTAAAATAATTGATCAAGGTTGCACACCCCTCGCAATTGGTAGTAACCTAAAATATCATGAATTAATACAGATTTCTCAATATTTACTATTTAAGATAAGATAATTGTCATTAAAATGAAACAAAATATAAACAATCCGATGGATTTTATTTTGACTTCCCAAAATTCTAATAAATAAGCAATTTGAATATAAAATTGAAGTAGTAAACTATTCTGGGCAAACTTCGAAGGTACATCTTTAGATTAGGTTTTTTGCGCTCTATTTGAATATGGAAACAAACATTTTAAAATCAGTAATACAGGATGCTGTTTTGTGGATGACCTAATTTGTACATTTTTGTGGAAGTCGGACCTGGATTTTGTTTTTTATGAACATCTCAACGGATTTGGCATATGAAGAATATAAAAATATATAGAGTAGATCTTAGGTAGAGGCTATTAAAGAAATGTACAAAATAGATAAAACATCCTGTATCTCGGTTATAAAGACCGCTAGACCGGAAGTTATTTAAAATCACCTAGGTGCCCCCTATCTGCAGTTAACGTATGTCCGCTCCCAATGAAACGCGCTGTATAATTTGTAATATTTATTTTTTTTTTCAATTTTATAGAACCATTTGAGATCATTGGTTAAGTAATGTATCATTACATTACGGATCGATTACAACGAATGCCTAGATGTTACTAAATCACATTTTATCAGGTACTTCTATATTTACATTTTCATGTCTCATAGCGCTGACTAATATAAAGGACTCGTGTGAAGAGCAGAATCATTCAAAACTAGGTGTTCTGGCATGGTCTGATATGGCAGGAAAACAAATTATTTACATATCTAACTAGAATTAAAAACTCAATTCTGTGGTGACATAAAGGATAATACAACCCTATAAACCATAAAACATTTTTTTTTGCAAAACCAAGTTTTGTCACACCATCTCATATGGCACAAAAAATAATTCATAAATATATCTATCTATAGAAAAAAACTCCAAATCTCCCATATTAGGGGCCATTTGCACCGACTAAATTTAAACCCAGCTTTAGAGTAAGCCTAGCTTTAAATAAAAATTCATTTGTACAGCCAGACAAACTTGGTTTAAAGTGGTCTAAACAAAGTTTAAGTTAAACCGTCAGAATTGAGGGTTTTAATTTACAAAGCCTTATTTCATAACCAAACTTTTATGGTTTCCAGCCATTTGATCCAAATAACAAATTTTCTTTAGTGTTGTTACTTCTTGATGTTTGTCTGAAATTGTTATAATCTTTAGTACTTTTTTTACACTATATCTTTTGTATTAAAAGACGATTTGGATGTTCTTGAAATAATTAATTTCGGTTTTCCAAGACAAATTTATATCCGAAATAATCCTTACGAAGAGCTAACTAACTTTCCATATTTGGTTATTATATTTAAAATAGTTGTTTTTTAAAATATATTATCTTTTCACAGCCACTACACCGTTTTTGAATTTTTGTCAGGTTAGAATTTTTGTTATGAAGTTAGTCACAAAAGTGGTCACAACTATCAATAAACAAAATTACCATCAATAGTTCGCTTGTACTCGCTTAAGAAAGCTCGCTTTAAAAAGTGCGGTGCAATGATTTGGAAAATAAACTTCACTTAAATATTTAAGCGATTTTTAAAAAACCAAGTTTAGATGTCGATCGGTGCAAATGGCTCTAGATGGTGTGACAAAACTTGGTTTTGCAAGAAAAAAATGTTTTATGGTTTATAGGGTTGTTTCATCCTTTATGTCACTTACAGAATTGAGTTTTTAATTCTAGTTAGATATGTAAATAATTTGTATTCCTGCCATATCAGACCATGTCAGAACACCTAGTTTTGAATGAGAAAATAATTTGTTAATATTTTAATTTTATGATTTGTGTATCGTGTGAGTTTGGCTTGGTAGTGGGAGTGGGAGCTGCATTTGGACGCTAGCTCCGGGCGCTAATTTCACACGGGTAATAAACTCACCCTGATCGAGGCCGGACATAGGCGTCCCTAACATTATTTACACTATCCAGCACAGAAAGCGCATAAGGTTTGTTATGTAAATTCTCAGTTTTTGAGACATTAGATAAGTCAAAGTTCAGTAATTATAAAAGTTGGTTCTATAGTAAATACTGAATACAAAACCAAGAAATAAAAATTAAACACAATAATAACTGGAGGACATTGGCAGCACATGTCCAAGAAAAGTGATATTTCAAAAACTGTTGACAAACCTTATGTACTTTATGCATTAGAAAGGTATAGATTTTAGAAAAATATGTCAAAAACAAAATTGGCGTGGCGTAAAAATTAGGGATACACATTTTAGACCCCTATATTAAGTACGTCCCTGGTTCAAGTTACAGACAGGTAATTATTCCTGTAATATAGACTAATCGATATAGACCGACACAAAAAATTTCATACAAAATATATAATGCCGCTTGGAGTTATTCAAAAAAATGTTAGTTTTCCTGAAAATTTAAAACCCTGTAACTTCGTCAATACTCAATTTAGAGAATGAGTTCATAAAGATTTTTGATTTTAAAATTAAGTAAATATTTTACCACTTTTACACTTTATTCTGGGATATTGTACAATATTCTAGAAACTGAATTTTCCATAATTATTTGGCTTCTAATTCAGTCAAATTTCATTCTAAGTTTACTAAATATTTTTATAATCACAAATAATGGTTTTTCTAATTAAAATAATTATAAAACTAGGTAGGTATAAAAAATATTTGTAAAAATGCTGAGATGGGATAAAATTAAAAAAATAGTCCGTAACAGGTAGTAAATCGTCATTATAATTTCAAAAACAATAACTGTCAGTAGATAGAACGTCCTTTAACTTTAACGGTTCTGTAACTAACGACAATGACGTTTAGATTGTGACAATTGTATAAGAAATCAACTTGTTAAATTTTATTCTAAACGTCATCGCCTTTAGTTATTGAATCTACTAACAGTAAAACTATTAAATTCAAATTCTTTACATACCTTTTGTCATTTAATAATTAATATTTTATCACTGAACAAACACCACGCCACCATTTTATTAAATTTACCCATCAAATAAAACTTGTCAAATTCATAGCCATCTAACAAAAAAAAAACCGTTCTATATGTTGACACGACGACGTGAATATAAATCCAATAAATGATCCATATGTCAAATGCGGTCTAGATTTTCAAAAATAAAACACAAAATCGAGTATACCTACACTCTGTCCAATTTCTTTTTTCTTTAAATGACAGATTTCACGTCGACTAGTAATTTTGTATTAAAATATATAGCCAGGATAGTCTGTTTTAATGTGTCTACTCGGCCATTAATAAGTTTAAAAAGTAGTGAATTATTTGAACATAATATGCATGACAAATATAATTTAAAATATTCTAATCTATTACTAAATATTTATTACTCTGAAAACAGGCAGGAAATCTGTTGAAAATTTAAAATACGAGTCTATATCCTTTATTTTAACTTAAAATATATCAGTAGTCACTACAATTTTTGACGGATTAGTGACAAATTTGTGCAGATTTAGGTTTTTTTCGCCATCTCAGTTGGGGATTGTCAAAAAGAAATATTGCGGAAACTAAATTTTCCATAATCATGTGGCGGAATTCTAAATTTAGTAAATATTTTTATAATCAAAAGTAATAGTTTAATTTTCAATTTTAAAACAATTTTTTTATTATAAAAAGTAAGCAGATAGGTTAAAAAAAATAAATCTACTGGGATGGAATAAAATTGTAGGTAGTTTTTTCATAACAGCAGGTCATAATAATTTAAAAAAGAATAAAAATATAAAATTCAATTCCTTTACATACCTTTTGTGATTTAACAATTAATATTTTATCACTGAACATCACGCCACTATTTTATTAAAGTTATTTACAAATTTACCCATCAAATGACGCCTGTCAAACTCATAGCCCACTAAACAAAAAAAACCGTTCTACATGGTGACACGACGACGTGAACGTAGTTGAAAGTTAGCACAAGAATTTAATCACAACGAATCTGCAGGGTTATTCTACTAAATTGATAGCTCGACTACAAGTTTTTTCGAATTCTATTAAGGTTCTAGCATCCCTTGCAGTTTACATATGAGGACTATACTCTGTCCAATATTTCTTTTTTCTTAAAATGACAGCGTGAGGCTGACTAGTAATTTTTCTATTAAAATATATATTGTGGCTAATCTGTTTGGATCTGTCTACTGGGCCAATACCAAGTTTGTTTTTGATAGAACCGGCAGTTGGTCTAATATTTAAATGTCGTCACATAATGTGGAGAGATTAGAAGACACATCTCCCTCTTTGCGGGAAAAAGAGAATTAAAAACATTATAATTGAGCAGTTTCATTGCCTAGTAATATTTTTCGATTTTCTTGACTTCAAGTTACGTCAATATTCGATATAAGAATACCCATCTTCTCCATTTTAACTTAAAATCTCATTAATGTGAGTTTTAAACTTAAATCATATAGGACATTAGTTTGTTTGGCAATGAAGGGAGAATAAGGTGCCAAACGATCTCTAATTGGTTGATTTAAATACGCGAATAGAATTTGACAGAATTGACAGCTCTCTTTTCACACGTAAATACATATAGGCGTATCTCATGGGTAACAGAATATCCGAACTGTTTATTACTAAATAACTATTATAAAGAATAAATATACAGAAATAGTTAAAAGAAAGATAAGTATAGGTACACTATTAAATGACGATATGTAAGTTCGTTGAAAATTTTTAAGCATTTGTCTAGATATAAATAATGACTATTAATCAAAAAATTAAATTATTTTTAAAACGGCACGCTACTGATTCATAGAAAATGTACAGAATGCTACGTCTAGCCAAGCTTTAATGGTGTAAATCTTAAAATATATAGTATCAATAGACACTACCAGTTTTGACGCATTATTGACAGAATTTAGTAATTTTTTTTTAGCCAACTGTGCTGGGGATTGTCAAAAAGTTAAAAGAAATATTAGATAAGTAATAGCGATTATTTCAATTTTGTGTGTACCCCGTTACCTGATGTATCACTATCAAAATTAAATATATTAGCAAATATTTTAATTTTATTTATGTGTACTTAACCATGTATAAATTTTTACTAAAAAAGAGGTAAGGAGCGTAAAATTATATTTTGCACACAGGCGGCCGCATGGCTTTACGCGCCCCTGAGCGTCGTTGGTTCAGGGGCGTAGAAAGATTTCGAAATTAAAATATAAAAACAATATTTTAATTTTTGGATACTCTCTGATGCTACATCTACCGCTAGCCTACCATATCTCCACAAATAACATACTCTCTATAGATTCTAAACGACTAGGACCAACTAACGTGGGATTATTAAGTTCTATTTAAATCACAGAGATGGCGCTATTAACATTGGTTATTTTTTAATATTGGGTTATAGAACCATTTATGCAGTATATGAATAGCGAAAATAATAGAGCTCATTATGTACATAAACACTTATCTTATTATTTTTTTATTGACAAGTTATCTGAATTTCTTAAGTTGTTTGTACATATATGTCTGGTTAAAAAGTAATCAAAACCCATCTAGCGGTAACGGTAGTAACTCATTCATATTAGAGAAATTGAGTGTTTTGTAATATTTCCGCTAGATGTAGATAGCGGTAGATTTTTAATACTTTCTATTTGTAGCAGTTTTTATGGTAGTTTATGATTTAAATGTTGGTAGAATACAGTAACATTGTTGCCTACCTACTAGTAGCTGTTTTTAAAAGACTAAAAATAAACATAACCTCTTTCGTTGGCAGATTAATGTCAACAATTTTTAAGTTTTGATATTCGTATTTAATTTAAATTTTGAAATGGTTACTTAATTGTGTACAACCAGACTTGTAAGGTAAGTAGTAATAACAACTATAATTGTATTTTTACTTATGTTGTTTATATTTTTAGTAGAAATAATATTTACCTACTTGGATTATAAATTAACAAACTTATATTTAAAAATAATTTCTTGATGATTGTATTACAGTTTTAAACTGTATTTGCACCGTATCAATTAAAAAGTTATATACATTTTACCATACATTATATACATATACTCATGCAGTTTATCAGTGCTGAATTTAGACGATAAGTACCCAAGGTATTTGAGACATGGGGGCTTTTATAAGTATATATCACACTTGCTTATTCGGACAATTTTTTTGGGGGGCCCCAAGAAAGTGGGGTCCTAATAAGCCATGGCTTGTGTAGATTATACGTAAATCAAGCACAATTTATGGACATCTGATGTACAGCCACACTGACACTAATTAGTAATAAAATAAAATTGTCACTAAAGTAGAAATACATTTACTGTTATTAATAATTTTAATAACATTTTAAGGAACAAAAAAAGGACAATCAAAAAACTGGTACATCTCTACGATTTTGTTTATATGTGTTTCTCTCCGCTGATCTTCTCAGCTATTTTCTAATTGGAATTTCTGTAGTATTCTTATCAGAACCGTTGTGCCTGTGAGCAGCAGCTGGAAAAGACATTAAATGTTAGAAAAGGATTTGCCTTAGATCAAATTGGACAACAAACAGTAGTAAATCTATTAACAAACGCCGAATAGGCTAAATAGGCTAAGTTAAAAATGTAAAAACCTTTAAATACAATTTTAATATCCAATCTGAAATTACCCCTTAGATTGCACAACTTACCTATAAACAATTTGCCTGTCTATAATAATAATAATTATAATAATAATAATAATAATAATTTATTCATCCTTTTTGATCATAATATATGATATAGGACAGGTCAAACACAAAAGTACATTGTAAATTTGAACAGCACAGATACAAGGTGTTGCACTATTACATATAGATATTTAAGTTAAAAACCTTTGTTTAAAAACTCTGAAACATCATAAAAACTTTCGTCAATTAAAAATCTTTAGTTTTTGTTTGAAAACATTAAAGTTGTTCTCATCTCCTATACAGCTAGGCAAATGATTAAGAAATTGAATTCCTTTATAGACAGGACTTTTTTCAAATAATGAAGTTTCATGTTTGGGAGGCCCGATAAGCTTGCCAGACCTAGTGGGATAATCATGGAAATCAGAATTGATATTAAAATGTTTAAAATTGCTTTTTGTGTACAAAATGCACTTGTAAATATAAATAGAAACAAACGAGAGAATGTTGAATTGTTTAAAGTGATTTCTACATGTTTCTCTATAATCTAGATTAAAAATTAACAGTATAATCCTTTTCTGAGAAATAAAAACCCTGGAGGCATTGACCGCATTTCCCCAAAGGACCATATAGGAAATATGGGTGTATAGTATTGCATAATAGATATTTCAACTGTTTAGTTGTAAAAATATTTTTTAACTGTAAAATTGCAAAGTAACTGCTATTTAACTTTTTACAAATTTGATTAACATTAGTATTCCAGCTCATATTACTATCAAGGTAGGTACCTAAAAATTTTGTAGAGTTCGAAAACAGAAACATCTGTATCCTTAACTGAGACCTTGCAATTTTTAGGAATTTCTGTTGTCCAATGGACGTCCATTTAAAGTCCATGGACATCCAGGACATTAATTGTTTGGACAAAATATATAGATTTTATTGATATATCGCAACTCGCATCCCTTAATTTATTTTTATTAACACTATATTCCCTGTTTAACTATCTGACTTCAATTACTTGAATTTAATGTATTATGATTCCAAAATTTCAATTTTATTGTATCATCTTTCATGGTCTTAACAAATTTTTAGATTCTTTCACTTTTTATTTGTCAATTTATCTATAACGTCTTCCTTTCCTTTTCTCTACTTACATATCAACAATTAACTTATTTAAAAACTCATACAACATATTTCATTACAGTATATACTCATGCAGTTTATCAGTGCCGGATTTAGACTTGATAAGGCCCTAAGCTATTTGAGATATAGGGCCTTTATAAGTATATATGACATTTACTTACTCGGACAATTTTTTTGGGGGCTCCCAAGAAAGTGGGGTCTTAATAAGCCATGGCTTTGTAGCTTATACGTAAATCATGCACTGAGTTTATGCAAAATAAAATATGACACTAAATTAGCACATATTTATATTTATTATTTATATAATTAGCTTAAGAGCGCTATATCGACCTACAAATACTAAATTCCTAATAACTTTTTTACGGAGTTACAAATTTAATTGTGATTTTCACTTAAATATGGAGAAAAAAATCTCTTATTTTTTTCTCACTGTTTAAGTTTTTTTTGTAAAATTTTTTAGCTTTCCACAATTCGCTATAATATTTTAAGATATTTTGTCAAAGAAAAAATAAAATCTAACATGAGTTAAGTTTAAAGAGCGAATTAAGATAAATGCATTTAATTGTTTGGTAAGTGCTGCCACCTGTTAGATGGACCTAAATCTTTACGTTTCTATCAATATTGTGTTTTAAATCTCCATAGGGGGGGCACTTATACAAATTACTTTGACTTTGGAGTGTAGCAAATTGTAAATTATTTACAATCAGAATAATATGTAATAATTAAAATTGTTTTTAAGACACTTAGTAAGCAAAAAAAACTATTTTTGCTTTTTAACAACAGTGTTAATATCGATTCACTAATTTTATTATTGAACCTTTATGAATTCATCAAAATATATTTACAATTTGGATGAAACTGTATGGCATTTCTTTTGTTATCAAATGTTTCATTATATTACTAATATTTTTAAAATAATATACATTCCATGAGGATGTGACATTATATTTTTAAAATGTTTTGGCTCAAGATATTAAATACTCAACAAGTATAATATTCTTATGTCTAGTTTAGTTGCTTGTAATGCATTACTTATTACTTTAGAATAAACAAATATACTTCCACAATTTTAAAGAACAAAAAATAAAGGTCTTTAGGAATTGTCACAACAAACATTCAAAATTTTGAAAACCATTAGCCACTAGTAGTTACTTGTAAAGTTATTTTTTGGCACTTTCCTAAAATCATTATTTTGTCATTTAACAATAAGAATTCAGAATAGGATTTTATAAAAAAAGACACGACCCTCCCAAAATGAATATCCGTCTTACGTCAACAGTAAAATATAATTTATACCAACGAAAAAAATCTATAAAAAGGGGAGAGTTAAGTGGATTAAAAGTAATAAAGGTAAATTTAAGTGTCAGAATCAAATATCTACATAGTGATACATTAATTATGGACAAAAAGTAAATTAAACTTGATATAAATAATATTTATTTATTGCTGTATAATCTGATGATTGATTTTTTACCAGAGTCGTTTCTCACTTATTGGCAAAGAGAAAAGCTATTTTTATATTAAGTCATAAATATTCATAGTTTTATACTTACAGTAATATCTTAAAATGTTTATTTCCTATTGGAGAATTTGTGAGATTAATTTTATATGACAGAAGTCTTATAAGTATTCGCTAAGATTATATATTTTAAACGATTAAAAAAAAATATATCTTAAAAATACCCTTAATGTGCGGAAATTAATGTATAATCTATTTTTATCAAAAATAGAGAGAGTAAGTTTTTGAAACTGTACACTCCGACCATTACCATACATGTTTCATCCTTATAGGAATCATCAGTGGGTAATGTAGTACCCCAAGTATTTCTATGTTATTCAAAAACGATAGATAGTCACGACATCTATCGTATAGGTTGATGAGTAACAACGGGCACAGCCACTAATTAGGATAAATTCCTATAGAGATGAAACATGTATGGTAATGGTCAGAGTTCAAAAACTTACTCTCTGATTATGATTTAATTGCGTTGTGCCCGATCCTCGCAAGGCATTACGGTGGGGCCATCTATCGACTCCAAGTTGTACTTGTCCAGTCGATTTTACAGAAGAATTTTATCCTATTAAGTTGCTAAGTGCGTTGGTACCCATCAACCTACGATATATGTCGTGGCCATCATTTTTGAAGTATCTATTTTTATAATCCAATCTGCAAATAACAGTCAGTAAAAAGAAATGTTCATATCTATCATTGTTCCAAAGTTCTGGAGATTTTTGGAGGTTACAGTTCAGGAAGAAATGATTTGCAGGGTATTTTCTTGTTTTATTCCTTACCTTGGTCTGAATATCACCTGCAGTTTATAGGTAATTTTCCATTTCTTCCCAATTGTTTATGGCTTGCAAAATAATATGTTCATCCAAATCCATTTTATTACCGTAAACCAGCAGTAAAACACTGACATCTAACCTCTGTAAATGGTTAACACTATGCAATTCGTACACGAATAGTTGTTTCCATTTACTGTTATAGGACCCGAAATTAACTACGTAGAAGCCAGTCGAAAATATCCGCACACGACCACTGAAGAATCCAAAAACGAATTTCGTGTGCGAAATTATCGTCTTTTCGCATGCGGCTTTCCTTGGGAAGCCCAGAATTGGCCGCCATGTTTCAGAAAGCGCAATTAAATCGTTTATGGAGTTTGTATTCACCTAATTTATTACATTTGTATTCAAGAAACGTTTATCAAACTGGTGACCCCAAAGAAAACCACAAATGGGATAGCAAATGTTTTAAATCCCTTTTGGATTTGAATCTTTACTTGTTTTTCATTGACAGTTACATTTTTATATTCATGTTTAAGCAAGAAATTCGTATTTAAAAAAAAAATTAAATAACTTGTGAGTTCCCAAACGATATTTTATGTATAGATTTTTCATTTAGATTTTTTTGTGTGATCGAATACCGATAAGCAAATATAAGCGTTTATACGCTCTATTATATCTGACTTAACACTGGTTTTAATGGCCAAAATCTAGATATAAATAAATAAATGAACCTTTTGTCCACTGTTGGAAGTTTGGTTATCGATTTACTCCACCGGCCTAGAACAATAAAATAAATACTCACATCTCGCAATGTGTCAAGGTCAAGACCATATCGCGCCCGTCTTTCTAAGCTAACATTTAGGCCAGACATTTTTTATTATAATTTAACTTTGTCGCTTTTTAATTCTTAGAAGATTTTTAAAACTGTTTTTGGCACTAATAACACCATTTGTACAAATTCTGATTAAAAAATGAAGAAGGGAAGCTTTATTTCTGGTTTTAATTTTTAAGCTACTTTACAAAACCGATAATGCGGGCATTGATAATTTTTAAAAGAAAATACCATAAACAAGAAGTAGATATAAATAAATAGCAATTGTAAGGACAAGGTGAAATCACAAATACAAAGAAATTAGACCAGAAGAAAAGAAGAAAAAGATTATTATAGAAACAATCAGAAATGAAGAGAACCATCAAAAATATCTTGATAAAAAGAAATTTAAATGGCAGAGTAGGAGAAAGATCGAAATAGAGAATTATGTATAAACAAAAAAAATTAACTAACTTCCAGCCTAACCTCTGGCCTAACTTCCAAACATTGGTATGAAGGGAGGAAGATATCCAAATCATCGATTGGACTGGATAAATGTTTAGGTGGGAGATAATAAATAAAACTAAACCTTTGATATACCGGATAAAATTTATATCGTTACTAATTTTTTTTGTCTAAAATTGGTCATTTTTGACATCTGTTATAATAAAAATATCATCAAGATTTGGGGGAATGTTTATGTTTTGCTTCCTATGCGTCTATAAAGTTTTTGGGTTTGTTTAAGCGGGGCTTCAATTCTACGATTAAGTGAGATTTACAAAATTAATTATTAAATTTTTTAACATTTTTTATATTAATAATGTGTCAATGAAGGAGCCTGTAGTCCAGCGACCATCAATTTCTTAATATATATTTTAATTTAAGAAGCAACTACGATAAAGAAGACAATTTTCTATATACATATTTTTCACAAATACTCCACCAAGCGAGTTTAAAGATCCAATGTTTGTCGATGAATCAAGTATATGATTATTTATACCCTTTAAAATTTTCCTAATAAACCTTTAACGTTTCATATTTCCACTAATTGGGAAAATCCTCTAAATGTCAAAAGGCACAGTTGACCTGATATTCCGTTAACAAATCAATTAAACGACGACGGTAATTGAGATTTTAATGAATACTCACGATTTCCGGCAAGGCCGATAAGCATCGGTAGCAACCAAAAAAATATATTGATCGTTTTCCAGACTAGGTAATTTTTTTAATTAATAATAAAGTAGAAGGAAGAATATTTAATACCATATATTTGTTGTTTCTGTGACCTCTTCTCCTTTTTATGGACCCTTTTACCTCATTTATTTTAAGGTAGGGCAACACTATGAAAGAGCCATGGTCAGTTAACACTTGACAAATATTTGGCTCCACTTGGCCCCGCTCTCTTAGATGGGAGACTGATGAATACTGGCTATCTACACAACGGGCAAGGCTGGCCAAGTATAGCTCATTTGGCAAATGTTGATACATAAAAAGATACATAACCTGAATTTTATTTTTCAAATTGTTGTATAAAGTATATAATGGAATGTGACAACGATATGGCGTTAATTAATTTTATTAAAAAAAATAACAACAAACGAAACATTTTTAAAATAATAACCTTGAAAATGTGTAACCTTCACTTGTAAACTGGGCTAGCAGTGTAGCCAGGTAAGGCCGTAGCCAGAAATTTTGGGGGGGAGGTTATTGGCCATGTCACATGAAAAAATGAGTAATTTTTGCAAGTTAATAGTCTAAAATTCAGAAAAAATATAAAAGGTATATGTTTTTATCAATTAATTAAAAGCAAAATTAATAACATCATTTTTTATTTTATTGATAACATAATTAAAAATAATTACAAAATAGAGTTTACTCTTCTATATTTTTTTGACGCGAACATATCAATAACGTCATAAGAGCTAATCCACTTGAAAATGTTCGTTCAGCAGTACAAGTTGTAACTGGAAGAGTTGAAAAAATCTTCAATAATATGAATATTCTGCGATAAAATGCTCCAGGAGCTTTAATAGGATGGTCAATTTCATTCCTTTCTGCCCAGTAAATTTTCCACAAGTCAAATTCTCAAGTAATGACTGATCAACTTTTTTCTCATACCCTTGGCCAACCATATTTTCGCTGTCCAGTCCCAGACTATGCAAAAATTGTATATGTTCTCCAGTTGCGTATTATAAACGAAAAAATCCTAAAAAATCTTCTCTTGTGATATAACATGTTTCACTTTTATTTGTATAACGTACACAGAGAGATAATTGTTCATGGTCCATAAGAATAGAAAACACTTTTGCTTCAATAACTACTCACAATTTTTAAATTATATCTCCACATATATTTATTATTTCGTTTTTTAATGGTTGAGCCATACTTTTGATCCCCACACTGCATTCTCTTTCGTAATAAAGTACTAAAATTTCCATCGTTAATAACTGGTTCTGAATCACTTGCAGACAAGGAACCAGAATCATTGGTACCTCTCAAAGCAAGTCCTTGATGCCCACAAAGTTTAATGGTTTCAATTATCGAAAATAATTTGTCGCGGTTTTCTTTAATTTGCTTGAGCCTTGAAGAGTCGATAATATTCTGTATGTCACGACTTGGATCATTAGTAATGCTTAAGAAGTTACTTCCTGTATCATACTTTCTTTGTGATATACATGATTTTCATACATTTTGAAAATTTCCATTGCATCTTTCCATTTTTTAAATGACTGTTTTACCAAAAAATTTAATTTTTGATGCTTACTTTTACCAGCTGTATCTCTTGAAAATATCACACAATATTTGCAAAGAACTCCGTCAGATTTAGAGTAAACGCGATAGTCACTGTATTTGAAATTTTAAATTTTACCACTAGCTGGAAAAACATATTCAGAATCTGGAACCCCAAGGACTTTTTAATAATTGCAATTCAGTTTGACGATCGATTTCATTTATAGAGGTAGTTTCCTAAATCGAAAATATTCAATGCGCCATCGTTGACTATTGTCCTGGCGACACAGTTTAAGTCTCTTCTACAGGAAATTCTTCACAAGAATTATTTATCACGGATTCGGAAATTTGACATTGGAGATCTAAATTATTATCAGCATGAGGTTTTTTTTGGTAAAAAAAACATGTCAAAGTAAGTTGTGCTCCTGGACGCTTTGCCATAATAAATGACCCTAAAAAAATGAAATAAATACTATAAAAAATGAAAAAAAAACTAAAAAAATCTGAGAGTATAGAACAAGTTTTATTTAATTGTGAAATAAATTCTATGAATTAAAAATAGATTTTGTCGTAAAATTTCTGGGGTTTCAACCCCCTAACCCCCTCCCCCCTTATACGGCCGAAGATATTATGAAAATCGCAGAGCGCAATCTAGTCGATTTCAGGTAAGAGCGCAAAACGGTCGAGCGCAAACTGGTCAACATCAATTGGGGGTGTTCAGATTGTTTCGTTAAGGACCTTCTTTATAAAACAGAAATATGGGAATTTACACGTTAAAAACTGAATTTCCGATCTTAGTTTTCCCCGTCACCTTTGTACCGATTCATGACATATCATATACCAAAATATAGATCAGACAAATGTCAAAATGATGACCCCTCTCTTAAGTTTGAAGTCATAAATTTTCTACCGTTTGTGTTAGATGGGTCATTGGATTCAGTCTCAGGCCTGGTCTATATTTTGGTAAATGATTTGTCATGATTCGATACAAAGATGACGGAGAAAACTAAGACTGAGAATTCAGCTTTTAACATGTAAATTTCCATATCTCTGTTTTCTAAAGAAAGGAGAGAAATTAAAAAAACGAAAATTACATTTCATACAGTTAGCAGCTTTTTCTTTCTTGTGCTTTATAAAAATAAAGGTTAAAAACTTATCCCTTTTATATTCCCCTAACAAATATTGAGTGCATGTTTCTATTCTTATAATTATTCGCCATTAACTGCAAGGGAAATGTAATGATTACTTTATTGCCTATAGTAGGGTAACAAGTCCCCAGAAGGGGAATATTCTGTCTTCTATATTATTTACTCTTGCGTTACGTTTCCCTTTTTTTTCATATATTATGGCTTGTACTGAAATGTCGCCGACGAGTCTAGGGAAATCCAAGGAAATTATAAAATATTCATAATGTTAAATATGCAACATTTGTGTATGATAAAAATGTTGCATAGATAAGACAGTACCTTGAGTACTTCTATGTATTAAATTTTGAGCATTGAGCAATATACATATATATATTCGATTTGGTAAAACTAATTTGTGAAAATGACGTCAAAATTAAATTAATTCCTTCTTTCATTTTGTTCAAAAAGTTTGAAATAAATTACATTAGCAAAGTCATTTTAAAAAATTTTTTATTCTATGCGTAAGAAAAAAATTCCCAAATCATGAGACTAGATTTTTTTTGCAAATATTGTTGGAAAATTAAGGAAAAAGTACATAGATTCATAACAGAACTATTTGAGTGAATTGATGGTTTCCAACCACTTCCGACTGGCAAAACAAGAAAACTATAAAAAATATTTAAATGAGTCTAACGTCATTTAAAATATTATAAGTGTAATTTTTTTCAAATTTTTTAAAAAATAATTGTAAATTTGAGAAAGTGGAGAGACTGTATTGAAAATTATTTATTATCGTTAAAGTCTCTCACGTCTAAAGTTTTTGTTCCATAATTTTGAAACTAATCATTTTGCAAATATTGTTGGAAAATTAAACGAAAAAATTTCATAACATCAATATTTCAGTATACTGGGTGTAAATGGGTCATGGGCCACCCCTATAACTTTTAAACGGGTTAATAGATTTATACCAAATTGCGGTTGATTAGAGCTATTTTTGGATTTTTTACATAAAGTTCAATATGGCCGACATCCGGTTTGACCGGAAATGACATGAAAATTGGAAATTCAAATGGAACGGCTATCAAATGTCACTTGAGACGCCATTTTTATTTTTTAATTTTTTTATCCATTCTAGATGGTCATGAATTGGTCTAAATTACTTATAATTAAACTAGAATTACCTGAAAGTCTCATTTTGTCAATTATTTATTTTTGTTGCTTTTATTAAACATTTAATTCTGCAAATACGGTTTTTTTTTATCTAACACTTAATTTTTTTGAAAATTGTTCGTTCAATTATCATTAAAATGATGTACATAACCATTCTTTTTTTTTTTTTTTTTTTTTTTTTTTTTTTTTTTTTTTTTTTTTAAGGAAGAATGTATTATTAAGAAACAAAAATAAATAATTGACAAAAATTAGAACATTTTAGGTAATTTTAGTTTGATTATAATGAATTTAGACCAAATCATTAGTACCTACGAAGGACAAAAAAATTAAAATAAAAACTGCGCCTTAAGTGACGTTTGACAGTCGATCTGTCAATGCATATAGAGAAGCCATTTTTTTATTCAGAGGAAAATATTTTCTAGTGCGGATAACTCATAAATTATTGTAAAAAATATCTAAATAAATCGGAAAACTAAAAGCAGTAATGCTTTATTTGAAGAAACTAAAAATACAAGGGTAGTTGAATCAAGCAGAATTAGATGATAATTTAGTCTTAAGCAATAACATATATTATTATTATTATTATGAAAGATAGCACAATATATTATTAAAAATTAAAAAAAAAACTATTTGAACAAATTAATTTTTGTTTCCACACATAATTTGCACATAAACCACACAAATTTATGGTGGTAATTTAAAAAAAATCGCATAATAATTAACAAAAGTTACTAGAAATGCTCAAAAGTCGTGAATAGCGCACAAAAATTGCACATAATTTGCGCAAAAATATGAAAAAGGTCCGGATAAATTGTTGTGCTAACTTTATATAACGGTAAAAGATGAATTAAGACTAATATTCAGTAAACAGAACGAAAATGCATATATGCAGAAGCCATTTTTTTCTGAAAACAGAATTTTTAGGAAAGTATTTCCTAATGTAGAAAACTTCTAAATTATTCTTGTATTTGTTTTTCTACGGATTTGTACAATGTTAATATTTTCTTAACTTTAGTTTTTATTATTTGTTGGGGTCAAGTATCAAGTTTTTTATTTTCTTTATAATATTAACAAAATTAAAGATAAAAATAACTTTTAAATAATTTATAAAACTAGACAATTTCCAGTAATTGGAATAAGGATACAGTTATTAACCCTTTAAATTTCCTGGTCTCCCATTGCCACACTTTTCGAATATTGCCTGCCGCTTTTCCTCGGCGCCAGCGTCGATGATTTTCCTACCCCCTCCGATTCTGAGCACCCTCTCTGTCATCCACCCCTCGAAAACGCTCTTGTTCCTGACACATTGTTCATTTTCATCGATATGTATAGTTTTGTGTGGGAGTTTATGTGGTGTTGATAACGAAAAACGCTTGCAATCGATACAATGGTCAGGTAGTGAAACACGAAGTGTCGAGTGTATGTGCGAACATATTCCTTGCCGGTCCAGGAATTCTTTTTGCCAAGATTCAAAATGGCGACCACGTAGTCTGAGGAAGTTGAGGCAACAACGTGTTAGGGTAGGTTTTTTTTTGGACTTATTGAAGCTGTTTGGTCCAATGGACTAAGGGTCATTTTTATTGTTATGTTTCCCCTTGTTAGCGCGTTGGTCTAGTTAATAGAATTGTTTTTTACGTAAATTCATAATCGGTTTGAAACTAATTTAATATGAGGTAAATAGTGCATATATTTTTATTAAATTAACCTTGAGTTTTTATAACCTTTAAATATGGAAATTTCTTAAACATGACATTGACCAAATACGAATATTTAAAATGTAGGTCATTTTTTTATATTTTGTTACTATTTCTCTGAGCTAAAATATTTTTTTCTGTAATCCTGACAACAGTGATAGTGTCCATCGGTATTTAACGAAACATCAATAGTGTCAAACTGATAAGTGAATTTATGTTGTATGGGAAACTTCATAGTTTTATATTGTGTTACAACTTTTAATCTAAATGAAACTAACGTTGAATAAATACAATATGTGAATGTGTCTATAAAGTTAGATTTTATAATACTCTGTTAAACTTAAATTACATCTAAAGCTCTAAAAGATAGAAGCACTTTATGGAATTGAAAATTTCAAACAAAGCAACAGATGCAAAAGTTTCAAACAGCGAAATATAAACAGGAAACACTCGGAGTATAATTTGCTAAGCAGACCCGGGCTGGCCAGGTTGGCGATTGCCGAGGGCCCTCAAAAAATGGTGTACTACTTTATAATTAGTTACAGGGTAATTTGACTATTTATTTCCTAGTAATCTAATAGGTTTACAATCAATTTGGTCCAAAGTTGAAAACCTATTGTTTTACTAGATTTATTTCCTGTTACATCTCCTATTTCAAAATATTTAAAAAGTAAAACCAATGACTACATTCTGGAACTTGGTAGAGAAGATGCTTTAACAAGTAAGAGATAAAAGGTTTCAGGCTCTGTATTTAAAAACATGAAAGTACAGTTAGTAGCAAATTAGAAGAACAGTAACGATCTAAAAATAGAATTAGATTACAAGAAAAAAAGTTAATGCCTGGTCAAAAATCAATAGATGTAGCTCCTGGAATCTCAAGTGCCCAAAACTATAAATTGGTCTTTTCCAGTGAATTAGATTGTGCCAAGTATCGAAGAAAGATTTAATCTAAATAATGAAATTTTATAAGATTGATTGTTCTTGATTAGACCCAAAGAAATTTAATGAAATCGTAATGCTTCATAGTTTTTCTATGGAAGTCCTTTATAGCATTTCTAAACTTGAAAGTTGAAAGATGGTAGTTACTGATACAGCTTAAACAATTTGCAGATCAGTATGAAAGTTTTACAATGCCTGAAAAAACTTTTAAAGATAACAAAACAATCTGAATAGAGCTGAAGAAATCTGCGAATTTGATAATGTAGAATCTGAGTTTGAAGAAAACGAAAATCTTTATGGTTACTGTTCTGAAAAGAAACAATGTTTTCGGCGTTTATCATGCCCCTTTTCGGTTGTTTTTAAACTGGAATGTTTACCAACCTGGCAGTACTAGAAAATAAATCATACCCCCTGGCAGTACCATACCCATTAGACCACCAGAAAATAAAGCATATAAGAGCTGAGATTCAAATAGAAGAAACACGCATTCAGTTAGCAAAAAGAGTGAAGTAGGGCGAAGGAAAAACATTTACGTCACCTAACCAAACCATTCATCGTCCACTCCATACAAATCCTTGCAGTAATGGAGAACCTATTCCATATCCAGTATTCACAGTGCCATCTTTTATGTTTATTTTACTATTGAACCATCCAGTGCTATAATTTTATAGTTTGTCCATAAATTTCAGGATTTTTTTAAACACTGAGAGGTTTTGCCTTTCAACAAAAAGGATCTCGGAAGCCCTCAAACGCACAATTTTGCGTCTACAATAAAAACATTTTCCCGGGACCCTCTTAAACTATAGGGATGTTCCATACCCACAGATTTATATCCCCAGCTACCCCTCAAAATAAGCCAGTCGGCGCCCAATAAGGGCCTCCAAAGCAGTCAGTTTTAGCCTTACTAAAAGCTTTTTTTTTTATATTAGATGGTAAATTTATAACTCGGTTAAAGTAACATTAAATTTTGAAATTGAAAATTAGTAATTGATAATAAATCAACTATTTTGAAATGTTTATAGGTTGTTCGAGGGCGCCAGTTCATTTTTTAATTTTATTAAGTTCCCAAAAATATAAACAAATAAGAACTTTACGTTCACAAATGAGATATCAAAAAATACTTATACCTCATTGAATCGAAGATATTTAGATAAATTATTATATATAATTAATTAAAAAAATATATATAAATATTGGTGTACCCTGTAGATCGTTAGATATAATAAAATATTGGGCTAAAAACCCATGTTTATTTGTTTTTCGAACAATAAGCGCACCTCGTAAATAAAACGCAGAAATTTGGTCTTGAATGATAAACAAAAAATTACGACTATTTTTTTTTTCAAACTACTCTTTGTTATTCTTTAAATTATATTATTTTGTGATGATTTAAAAATGAATCTAAAAATGTAACTATCCTATCGTAAAATTTCACTACAAAAATTTAGAGACAATAAACAAAAAATTTTGTTACTATCTATTTTCATTTGGACGATGGGTATTGTATCAAAAACTGCGCATTTAGTTTCTATTCTCTAAATACCCGTATTGATTATCATATTATAAATTATTTAGTTTTTTTATAAATACTAATAAAGTGGGTTTAAATCTATAGTGCTCGAGTTTCGATAATAGAATGATTTATTTCAAAAATATTATTTATGGGATTTCGAAGGAAGAGATCTATGAGAACTTTATTTTTGCACTGTGTCAACTGAAATTTTTTTATTTGATTTTTCAATGTAAATATACTGTAAATTGTGACTTCATATTATAATAAATAATAGCAAAACCAAACAAAAAAATAATCATCATTAAATCAGTATTTTTAAATGTATTTCCGCTAAGTAACTGATTTTTAACAATGATTCGCTTATAGGGTTATTCACAGAGTGAATAAATCCAATCAAATTGTTATAAAATCGATAAATAAATTGGCATGTGCACAGCTAGAACAAAATATTAATAATTAGATACAAGTCAATAACTGATTAACGTTATATTATTAAAATAAATTTTAATGAGCGTACAATTATGATAAATAATATACAAACGATAATAGATAAAATAGAAAATTGGCTGACAAAAATATATTAAATGAATTAATGAACGCAATGAATATGTATAAAACTTTCTATCACAATTCCGGATTTAATAAAAATTGTTATTTAAAGTTCAAAATTTGGTTAAAAAGCTGAAAATATTTGGCAAATATGTAGCAAACAGAGTATAATTAAGATGAACATCAAAAATTTTATTTCTGAATTATTTAAATAGAAAAACAAAGCAATTTTCATTATTTTTGGATACATAAAAACAAAAAAAAAACAGCATAAAATACACGGTTCCTAAGGACCTAAAGACTTAACCGACGCGTTTTCTAAACATATGAAACTCTTATTTTAATATAATAGTAATTTTTTTTAAGAATTATTACACAAAATATATATGTAATTTTAGACTTCTAAACCCTAAAGTTTAGAGAGAAGTCTTATAATACGGCTCTGTCTGTCTGTCCGTCTGTCCGCACTTATAACTCAAAAACGAAAAGAGATAGAGACAAACGGTCAACACTACTAAAGTCAGCATGTCTTGAATAGCTCCCAAATAGATTTTCAGATTTTTATGACTTCTATGGTTTCAAAACTGGTTTTACAAACCAGAACCGGAAGTGATACTACCCGTTTCAAATATAGCATTTCGACGTCAAATTTAACGCTGAATTGATATTTGAAAACAGATTTGAGATATCTTTTATGGTTCATGAGATAATGCGTGATTATAAGTCGTCACGTGCCTGCTAACGCGCAGGCGCTTCTGACTTTTTTGTCATATTTTTTTGTCATTAATCAATTTTATCAAAATATTTTTAGTCATTTTTTTTTTTCAAATTAGGCTAATATTTGTGTGAGTGTGAGTTTAAAAATGTTCACGAAAATGCTTAGTGCTCATGAGCCTTTTCGAGTACTTTCGAGCCTTTTCGAGTACTTTCGAGCCTTTTGGAGTACCTGCGACCCTTTTGGAGTACTTGCGAACCTTTTGGAGTATTTGCGACCCATTTGACGAGCACCAAGCCTTTTGGTAAAGTGTTTTAAGCACTAAGCACCGATTTTAAAAAGTGCTCGTAAGCACTGCTACCGAGCACAAAAGTGCTCAGGGATAGCTGTGATCGTAATAAACATGTTCTTCCTGTTTTATGAAAATTTGAGGATTTTCCGTTATATATTACATTTTTAGTAAAAAAAAACCAAAACTTTCATACCTTTTGGTTTTTTGAATAAGGTTTATATTTAATTATTTATACTTAATTATTCCAATAGTTGATTCATTCACGATTATTTTTTTGCTCTGATCAGAATAAACATATCTTCATTTTCTATGAAAATTTGACGATTTTCCGTTATATAATAAATTTTTAGCAAAAAAAGCAAAATTTTCATACCTTTTGGTGTTTTGAGAATAGGATTCATTTTTATTTATATATACTTAATTAGTCCAATATTTAATTGATTTACGAGTATTTTTTTCTTCGCTCTTACATCACATCACTAATTGATATTTTTCGCAAACTTCACCTGAAGTAAGAAACCAGTACAGCTGAACACCGCAAGATGAGCCATCAAGCACAGATATATTAGAAACTTGTATGGTCTGAGTTTGGAAAATTATGCCAGTATTCTGAATTAACATCGTTCATTGAATCTTCAAATACTATCATCCAAATAATTCTGATTTAAAGTAGGAATTAATTTCTGACATTCAATGGATGCCGACTTTCCATCTCTATCAAGTTAATATTCATTTGTTTTAAATTTTCCTATCATTACTATGTACCGTCCCCCATTAATTGTACTACAATTTAATTTGGAGTTCAATGTTGTTTTTTAATTTAAACTTGTCAAGTGCGCCTTGTTAGTTAAACAATTTTGTAATTAATTTAATTAAGTATTTCTATCACTGTTAAAAAATATTTGGCCTGATGATGGCATTAGTATGCCGAAACTAGTTGCCTCTTCCAACTTAATAAATACTTGTGGTACTAGACTTTGATTTTCATTTACTCAGGAATTAATTGGTTGAAACAAAAAAATATTACTCGTCCAATAAATCACCCTGTATTGGTAATATCAATAAAAATAATATAATATTTATACATTTTGTTGCAGGTCGTATTTAGAAAAAGAAAGGACTAACCGATGGAAAAAATGGCGGAACTGAAGCATTCAATCTACTTATCTCAACTGAAGGCCATGCTGAAAAGGAATCTGTTGATAAAGAAAAGATATAAACGGAAAACAACAGCGGTGAGTTAGTTTATCCGAAAACAAATGTTTATTTTACTCCTTCATTTTCTATTATTTCTTTTTTCCATCCTCCTTGTTTATGATATTTTTTAGGAAGTATTGCTGCCTCTATATTCGTTGGCAATTCTAATTATCATAAAAATTACAATGCCAAATCCAAATTTACCCGAAATGGATACTCCCAGGGGAGAAGAAGAACTGTTACATCATTTTGGCAAAGTAGAAATTCATACCATAGCAGTAGTTCCGAATACATCAGAAGTAGTGGTAAGGAATTTAGCTAGTATTAAAACTTTTTAAATCATGAAAAAAAAATCTTTTGACATTTGTATAAAATATCGGTTTGCAGCAATTTTAATGTCTTTATCAGACAAACGGTTGAGTTAGTGCATAATATTACATATTAATTGTTATTATTTTCTTTTGCTCTATATGATCTTAACAACATGTTTTCTCTTATTACAGTATTTTCTAGAACAAATTGATAATTTGTGGAGTTCACTGAGGCAAGGGAATGAATCGCGAGTTAATTGGGTCCTCTATGCGACCGAAAAAGATTTAATGTCTGAATATTGGCATAGGCCGAAATCGATTCATATAGCCGTGTTATTCGATAACGAAGATCCCCTTGATGGCCCTTTAAGGTAAATTTCTTTCAATATTTTGTTGACGTTATGAAAAAAACAATATTTATCTTTAGTTATGAAATTCGAACGAATCCTTCCATAATAGGAACGCCACCAACGTCAATTCTCTATAGTTCTCCTTTGGCGTGTAGGGATACCAACAATAAATGGTACAGTTATGCCAGAGTGATACCAGCGATGGAAGGAGGAGATAGTTGCCCAGTGAATCAATATTACTTTTCAGGATTTTTAGCTCTTCAAGCACTTATCGATTACACCAGGATAAGGGTAAGTACAAATTTTTCTGTTATTAGTGTCACCGGTGTACGAAATTGTACAAAAACCATACTTGGACCAGCATTTTAAATTACTTGTATATTTTGCATTGTATCTCTTATCACAACTGGAGAATCGCCACAAAAATTTCCAGTACCATGTTTATCTTTTTTCTTGTACAATCACGATGTTGTCAGATCTCTCAAAAAATATTGTTTTTGCTGACATCATGATGGGATAAAATTAGTAAAAAAAATATTTATACAATATTAGAAACTTTTTAATTATTCTGGATACTATACTCATAAGTTTCTGGAGAGGAGATAATTTTTGAAGAATATTGAAAAAGAGGCCACATCTCGATAAAAACTGGCTTTTCGAAAAAAAGAAAAAAAGATTTCAAAAATGTTATATTAAACAATGATGTTACAATACTAATTTAATTGTAACGCATAGAAAAGTTTGGGGGGGTTTAGGGGTTCAAAACCCCCCTAAAATTTTTATGAGCTGTACATATTTCGTGGTTTTATATGAAAAAAATGCTCTTACGATAAGAAAGCCATGTATCCATTTTCGTTATAAAATGTTAAACAGTTTATGAAGTATTGAAAAAAAACGATTTTCATTTTGCATTAAGGCAAGTTATGTTTAATCGGATTATTTTTCACACCAGAATATGTGGTTCAATTTATGGCATACCTTTTTGATGCACCTTGTATAATCCTAAATTCGTAGCAGGTACAAAGATTACTTCCGCCCATTTACGAGTTCATAAAAGTTGATCTTAAATAATAAGTGCATACCTGTAATCGAGGTATTAATTTTTCCTCATTTTTTTATAAAAAATACCATTAACAAATGTTTTTTCTTGGGAATTAAGATATATTTTATTTGTGAATAGCAAAATCTGTACTTTTCTAGTTGAACAAATATGATTAAGTTTGGAATAATTTACCAAGGCAGTTGACGTGTTAACATGAACCAATAATCGAAGGACCAACCAATGAAATATATGATTTTATATTTTCATTATTATTATCTTATAACTACGTTTGAATCAGTTACCTAAACTTGAATAAAAACAAGCAAAATTAACGTGAACTGTAAGGGTTATTTTTCACCCATTTATTAACTGTAAAAGAAATTATTACAGGCAAAACATTTTGTATCACTGAAAACACTATCCATAATCGCTGCTAATACGCACTATTCATTTTTTATCTTAATTGTATAATAACCTTGTGAAATGGGACTATCCTGATTGAGCAACGAACGGACAATAATTATCTGGTATTTGGCGGTTAGGTTATCTTATTTTTAACCCAGCCACTTCATACGCACTTGATCGGGTGAGAATTTAAATGAATGTCATTGGTTTGAAATATGGCTTCATTCTTTTTTACAAATAATAAATATATTGGACACGTTTTTTAACGTATTTACTTTTGAATGTGATTTTAAATAGTAATATAAATATGGTTGTAAATTATGGATAATTTTTCAGTGAAATTTATCCACTAGTTTTCGATATTTTTTAGATTGATACAAATACAGACCTCAAAGTGCCTCAATTACTTCTGGAAATGCTTCCAAAACCAGCGCATACTGGAAATTGGATGTTTTTGATTCGTATCATTATTCCTATTTATATGGTTATGGCTTTATCGCAATTTATTGCTTATCTATTAATTCTTATTGTTGGCGAAAAAGAACAAAAAATTAAAGAGGGAATGAAGATAATGGGACTTAAAGATTCTGTGTTTTGGTAAAAGATAAGTTTATTAATTAAATTAATGTGGTTTAAATTATTTATTTATTTTTAGGCTGTCATGGTTTATCATTTACGGAGTATTTGTACTATTTTTATCAGTTGTGTGTGTTGTACTTTTATACAGTTTAAAAGTATTTACTAATACAAATTTTTTACTGATATTCGTTTTGATTGTACTATACTGTTTTTCTATGATTATGTTCGGATTCATGATAACGCCGCTCTTTGATAAATCAGGGGTGAGTTTATTATATACGTAAAAATATTCTAAAATGATATTTTTATTTTTTCCAGACTGCCGGAATACTTAGTAATTTTATAGTTATCATTATGAGTATGTTTTATTTTGTGCAAGTGTTCCTGAAGGAATCAAATCCTATAGCCTTATGGTTCCTATCATTAATAAGCCCATCTGGATTTGCTCTTGCTATTGATAATGTAAGTATTGCCTAAAAATAATTCTAAATTAGATTTTTCTTATACTGTACAAACCGTAACAAATTATAAGAGAATCAATTTACAATTTATACCATTACTATTATAATTTTAATATTGTTATAAAATATAATCGATAATATAAAATTTACATTGGTCCAAAAGAATGGCAACTTTTTTTTAAATTTCACTTTTACGTTTATTACAGTTTATTATAATGTTGTTCTTAACATGTTTTATGGCGTTACTGAAATATCTACTATTTTTTTAATAAATGCATCGTTAATTAAATTAAAGACGTTGTGACTTGCTGTTGGGGAAATAATTTTCGAACGAAGTTCCTTAACGCGGATTGCGGTAGTAGTTAACTGGCAGAAATCGTCACGTAACGAAAAATAGAAATGTTGGAAAAGTAACTGTTCGCTCTTGAGTATTTGTTACTCAAACAAATACGAAGTAACAATTATTAATTTAAAATGTGAATAGTTACGTTGATTACTATGACTATGGTCAGTAGAATCGTAACAAGTATAAAAAAATAGGAAAAATAATCAAAAACAGGAAAAAATAAAAAGGAATGGGAACAGTAGGGGAAATGGGGAAAACAAGGCAAAAATTTAAATAAATGCGAAAAAATAATGCAAAATAGGGATTTATTGGGAAAAATAGAGCAAAATAGCTGAAAATAATAAAAAATAAGAAAAAATAGAAAAAACATGGAAAATAGGGAAAATATTGTAACTAGGAAAAAGTAAGGATAAATAGAAAAAATACGGACAAATATGGAAAAATAGGAATAAATTATAGAAACAGGAAAAAATAGTAAGAAACAGGAAAAATAGAAAAAATAATGAAAAACACGAAGAAATAGAAAGAAATAGGAAAAAATAGGGAAAAATGCGGAAAATAGGGAAAATAAAAAAATGGAAAATAGGGAAAAAGAGTGACGAAAATACATTAATAGAATCAATAGTAATCTACATATTAAAATACGTTTAGAATTGAAAAATAACGTTTCTGACGATCGCAAATTTTTTTTTGTCTTTACAAATATTTTTTTTTAATTTAGTACTCAATAATTCTATAAGTGAAAGTCTTTTCATTGCTATCTCTCATTCGCACTTATTTTTGTTTAAAACAAATTTAAAATTTTTTTTTTTAATTTTACCGATAGTTTATATTAAAATATCATATTTTAAAAAATTTTAAGTTGCTCAGATTTTTTTTAGAGAAATCAAGAAATCAATAAAAATATCTTATTCCTCCTTATTTTTATTAAAAACAAATTATTAACTAAAACAATAGTTTATACTAAACTATTACATTGTAACACATTTTGAGTTTCTCAGATTTTTTTTTACTTTCGCACTTATTTTCATTCAAAACAAATATAAAAAGTTTATTTCTAATTTTTATTTCTCTCGGTTTTGGCTTTGGTGGAGGCCAATTAGCCAGATCTATGTAGAGTTTATGTTCTAATTTAGATTTCACACTATTTAGATTCTAGTCAATAAATACGTGTTGGGGTTAGTATGTGGATTAGTGAAATGAATGAGATCTTTTTTTTCTCCGAGATAAATATGTTTATATACATTTTTTTTTTAATAGTTTTACAAACAATATTTTTATTTGCAGTACAGTACTACTTACAACATTTTATTAGTGTTTTTTAGAGATTTTATGTGTTTATATAAAATACGATATATATTAGTATTTTTCGAGAAAAGGATACAGATTAGGTCTACTGAGTAATTTTCAACTTAACCAATACTTTATACTATCATATTTTAGAAAAGTTAGTTTAAGTTTCTCAGTTTTTTTTTGAATTTTCCGATAAAGAAATCAAAAATGTCTCACTCACCCTTATTTTCATTAAAAATTATTTTTTTTAGCAAATTCACATATTCTTAGATACAATTTCCTACTTTTAAAATTTCAAAACCATAATTGAATTTCAGATCTGTTAGAACTTTAGCTAAAGATTTTATTCATGTTTTATCGTCTTATCATTATTCAAATAAATATAATAAATAATATATTGTTTTACGAGAGACGAAAGTAACATTTTTTGATGTGAGAGAACAATTTACCACCCGAGGCCGGTAATGTTCACGAGTTTCAAAAAATATTTTCGACGAGTAAAACACTATACTTTTTCTATAACATCAAACTAATGAAACCAAGGCAACTAGATATAAATTGTTTTTAAATCCATATTCTATAAAAATGACGTCTTTTTGTAAAGGGTTGTAGAATAACATTTTGTACCCATGTACAAATCTTGTCCATTTATTTCTATTTTTTACAATTTTCCCAGTCTGATGCCTCTTCCTGGCACTGCGTTATACCATGTTTCTTCAAAATATATTTTCTAATTAAAAATAAATTAATAGAGTCGGCCGTTTAGAGAAGAACCCAGCACGTGACGATGCGCACTGACGAAATTCGAAATTTTACTGCTCGACACGCCTCTATCATTTCCAGTGGTGCAGACGAAGTGTGCGGCTGTCTGTGACAAAAGCTTTTGATTTTTTTTATAGTATTGGTTGTTACTTAATTGTAAATTATCCCGTTTTTCCTACAAGTGATTTATTAATCATAATTTAATACTTTTAAAAATAAATTATTAAATGTGTATACTTTTAGGCCATCGTAATGGATCTGTCAGGCGAAGGAGTAAATATTAGTAATATTTGGTCCGGTCCTGGTGTTCCCTTCGGAGGTAGTGTTATAATGATGGCATTTGATACCGTTCTATACGGATTATTAGCATATTATTTAGATAGCATCGTACCGAGTAAGTACTTTTATTTTAATCATACCCCAAAATAATTATTTTATATTTTAGGTGAATACGGAGTAAAGAGGCCGCCTTTCTTTTGTTTTAAATTATCGTTTTGGTGTCCTAAGAAAACTGTGGAAAAGGTATGATTAAGTTTTACAATTAAAACATAAATTTTTTGATTGTATTTTAGATTCCTCTTGCGAATGGAGAAAGTTCAGAACATTCTTTAAATAATACTGATTATACTTTGGACGAGGAACCGGTTCCCCGTGAAATGCGTGGAAGAGAAGCAATTAAAATTGTTGATTTGTTTAAAACGTTTCATGTAAGTCATATTACATTTATAGAAAAAAAAGATCAATATAATATAATGATGTTTTAGGTGATAAAATAATAATTCAAAAATATTTTGCGAAATGAAGAGTCGTTAAAAGATAAAGAATTACTTATATTGGGGGTTTTTTGTAATTCTTAACTATTTTCGTATATTTCCTCTTGTTTTCTTTAAATTCCTTGCACATTTTTGTTTCACACTTTCTCTTATAAATTTGTATTTAAATCTGATATATTTACCTCTTCTTTTCATTTGGTCATACCCTTTTCTATTCTTGTTTAGCTGCTATTTAGCTATTCTCAATTTCCAAAAATTGACCTTTAAAATCGCCACTCTGATCATTTATAGTATTTTTAATACTTATTTGTATTTATCATGGTTTTCTGTTTTTTTCATCTTTTAAATAAAACTTCCATTTTCTTTTCTTAATTGTTTTTCTATTATTTGATGTTTTACATCATGTTTCATATAATTTTCGGCTGTTTTCGAAAATTTGCTATGCTGAACTATAGAAAAAAAGCCGAGTCAGCAAAACATATCAAAATGTCTTCAGCTCTTACGAAAATGATTTTTTTAAACCCTATATTATTACATTATCTAGTTCTTGAGTTGTCATTAATTTTTATTGCGTTACTAAATATTCATTTCCTTTACAGCATTGTCAAAAGCCCGAAGTAAAGGCTGTGAATGGAATTAACCTAACTATTTACGAAGGTCACATAACGGCTATATTAGGTCATAATGGTGCTGGAAAAACGACTTTATTTAATATATTAACGGGCTTAACGGCTCCTACTAGCGGTACCGCTTACATTTTTGGAAACGACGTTAGGTACCACCTAATACAAATATATTTTAGCACGATGCTTTTTCTTTAACAATATTTTTAGTTGCTCTAACTTGTGTTTATTTTTTTTTTTATTATGTAAAATTTCCACTAATTAACCATTTTTTTGATATTAAAATATCCCGCTCAAAAGATTGGTTTAGAAAAGTGACTTTTCCAGTTTCACTTAATAACCAAGCTTGGATATACATTTGCGTTTTATGGGTTTAGAATTGTCAAGCATTTTTGCTTAAAAAAATCTTCGAATATTTCGTTTTCAATAAGAAACTTGCATTTTTGTAAATATTCGATTTAAGTAACTAGTTTCTGTTAATTTTTGTTTTAAACTCATAAAAAAAAAATGATGAAACATCTACCATAATCGACTCCACAGACAGGAACATTGAAAAAATAACAAAGATCAACAACCCACACAGTACAAGTAGTTCCATTGTACATTCAATGGACGTCCAGTTACAATATTTCGGAACTCAATTGGACATACACGATTGGACTTAAACGTCCAATGGATGTCCTGAGAACACGTCACTTTGGACATTCAATGGACGACCATATTTCGACATACAATGGATGTAGATCTTCTCATATTTAATGGGTGTATCACGTACATTCACAGTTCAATGCTATACAGATTAAAGGATACTCAAAACGTCTATTCGACGTACTTGATTTTACTTTAACGTCCATCTTCGGACGTACAATTTGCAACATCCATTTTATGTCCATCTTTGGTCGTCCAAATGATGCTCATTCGAAGCCCACAGTCATTTAAACTTGAAACCTTCATTAAATGGACGTACAAGGGACGTTCAATTCCAACCATTCAATCTATGTTCATCTTTATACTTACAATGGATGTACATCAAACGTCAATGTATATTTTGGCTTGAAATGGTTTGAGTGGACGTCCATTGGACGAACAATTCGGGAAGTCCAATAAGCATACATGTTTGTACGTACAATGGACGTACATTCAATGTCCTTGTACACTTGGACTTGAAATGGACATAAAATTGACGTCTTGTGCTGTGTGGGAATAAATCGTGACTTAATCCTTTAAGGTTCAGAACTCTTTTTGAGGAAAATTGTTTGAATATATGTAGCAATGTGAATAATATGATTTCAGTAGTCCCAAAAAAATGGTTAAAAAAAACCTTGAAAGGCACATGACTTCAGAAAGTTACAATGGTTACAGATTTTCCTTAAAATCAATTATTTAACTCATTTAGATATGTGTATTTGAAAAAACTTATAGTTCCAGTTTACAAAAGGAAAATGGAATGGTGCAAAACCTTCAATGCACAGAGCCACCTGACAATCTATACAAATGGTTGTAGAACGAACTACTTGTTTCCCACACATTTTAAGTATGGCATAAAGAGATACAGTTTTTGCTCATTAGATATCATTGGATACCTTTATATATAACCGGTTTGGCAGGTGGTCGCCGGATATGCACATTTGTACTGTCATTACCTCGTCGGCAAAAAACTGATGGTTTCTCCATATATGGAATGTAGGTCAAATAAACCGGTTTGCACATTTGCACTGTCATTTAATATCTACTATTGAGTATCTTTTGTACTAAAGTAGCACAGTATTTCTGTTTTGTAAATTTTATTCAGAATGAGAACAAATGTAAATGGTTGATTAAAAAATAGACAAGTCTGGTTACATGTTCAAACATAAGCTCTTTATGTTGGAATGGATATGAACGAATGAATGTCGTTGGCACTCGCGCACTCGGTCCAATCCCGTCGACGTTGCCAAACCGCACAAAAAATATTAAATTTAAGTATAAATGTAGACAGCTCGAACAGAGTGGGTAACATATCTTAGAATCTGCAATAACCCAGACATAAATCGACGTTTATCTTTCATCTACAGCTACATTTCGAGAAATCAGAAATTTCTCAGAAAATTTTTTTTTCAAAAATTCAACTTAAGGTCGAACCTTATAAAGTTTGTTAAAATCTTCAGTATTTCTCTGGAGCATCTTCGCATTATCATTGACGTGTAGGTAGCGGATAATTTTCAGAAACCTTTTAATATTATTACGTCAAAAATTCTCGAGACCCCAAAATTTTTGTTCGTCGACCAATATTTTTTCATTTATGGAAGGCGCTGAAACCCCATAATGATTAATATTCCACAAAATGTCTTCAGTTCTTCTACATTTATCAATTCTGTGCTATTTTGTCTAGCATGCTTGTTGCTCTCCTCGACAATATGTTGCTAAATCTCGCCGTTCATAAAATGTTCGAAAATACTGACTGGATTGCTAACATCAGCAGGAAAGGTTGGACCAAAGGACTGACAAAAATTATAATTTTGAAATGTCAAAGGATTACTTCTCTGTTTAGTTAAAGTATAAGTTATATCTTTATCACGCTGAGATAAATCTTCTGCTATTGGCCCTTCTTCTTAGTCTGAAGAAGTAGATACTAGTTCAATGGTAGATTTTTTGTTTGGTGGTTCTTCTTCGTAATTGGGATCGGCCAGAGAATCGTCGCTGTCATCTTCAAAATTTTCGAAATCAGCTGCAAAAAAAGTTCGTTTTCTCAAAGTTCTCTACCAGCTTTGAAGTATCAGATTGTTGTTTGTAAGGAGGGTCGTCAATAGAATCGTAGCTGTCCTCAAGATCTTTATTCTCTGCTGTTTGTTTTTCCAAAGTAACTCTTGCTTCGGAATATCGGATCTAGCCTTATTATCACCGCACAAAGGATTTCTTCTGCTAGAACTAGCCTCGGAATTTAGCATTAATTTAGTTTCATCTTGAGCTACTGAATCACGATCGTAAGATGTTTGTAGAATAGAAACTAGCGATGATGTTGATAATTTCGATGGAGTTGCTTCACTGATTTCTGTATGTTGAGAGTAATCTTCGGCATCCATTAAAATAATCCAACAGTTGATGCGAACTTGCATTACGTAAATCTTGACCACTTCTGTACATTTTGATCTGAAAGAAAGTAGGTTCTAACTAAGCTGGTAGATATTAGATAATGAAAAATTGTTGTTTATTTTTGTTATATTTCTACATAAAATATTATTGGTATTAGAATTTGAAACAATGCACAGAATAAGAAGAGCATTGAAACAAAAGTTTAGCTACACTTTATTATGGGTTATGTCAAGTGTAAAACTAGATGTAAATACATAGTATCATATCTACAAAATATAAGTATAAATTATTTTCGGTCATGGAAACAGTTTTACCTGAAAAAAAATACGACTCCAAAGTTTCAATGTACTAAAGAAAACAATAAAAGTGGTCGTGAAATTTCACTGGTTAGTTTACTAACCACTTTTGAAGACTACGTCACGTTGCTTTGAAAGTGGTCAACTGAATGATCTCTGTAGTGATGGGAAGAATTGAATACTTTAAAGAATCGAGAACTCAGTACTCGAATACTGATAAGAATCGAGAACTCAATCGAGAATGAGTACCGAATATATTTAACTCAGTATTCGGTCGGATTAATTTGATTAGAAAGTGCCAGTTCGGTGCTCTGATTTTCTTATTATTGACACTTGGAATTATAAAGTTTAAGTTTTGTATTGCTCGTTTTGTTTTTTTATGTATTTTTTTCCTACATAACCCGAGTTATAATCAAAAATTGAGAACGAGAACAGATATCGGTCGAAAACTCTTAACTTATCCGAGCACCGGCACCGATTCTCGAGAACCGAGAACTGTCGAACATTGTTCTCGGAAACTTCGAGAACTTTAACGAATCGAATACTTTTCGATTCTTGGTATTCGAAAACCCATCACTATCTCTCGCGGACTTTATCTTTGTTTTAGTACGATATGTATGGGGCGCAAGAGTGACAGGTTCCATATGTAAGTGGCGCGTATTTTGAATGGTGGTTAATTAAGTAACCGTGTGCCTTAAAGGGTTAAGCAGTAATTTTAGTTATTTTTTTTACTCAGTTTTTTTTTTAACTTTAATAGAAGTTGCTTTATTATTCTTAATTTAAAAATTCTACTATTTTTTTACTTCCTTCTTAATTTTTTTTTGCATACAACTTATTTAGATCTATAATTTGTATTTATTAACTACAAATAATTTCAGAGACCCTAACGATATGGACAGAATTCGGCGAATGACAGGTGTTTGTCCTCAACACGACATATTATTCGATAATTTATCACCGAAAGAGCATTTAGAATTTTTCGCAGCCGTCAAAGGAATACATCCTTCGCTTATTGAGTTTGAAGTTATGAAAACCTTAAGAGATATCGACCTCACAGACAAAGCCAATTCATCGAGTAAACATTTAAGCGGAGGCCAAAAACGGAAATTGTCAATTGGTATCGCAATAATTGGGGATCCTAAAGTAAGAAAAATATTTTTTTTTAACCAAAACAAGTATATTATTTATAGGTATTTACATTTATTCCATTTGTAATTTTTTGTAAAAAACCCTATTTTGGTAATCTGTATTATGTTCGAATAAAAAAGAATGGACGCTCCAAAATTAAAAAAAAATCGTGCTCCATAATTTTCTCTCAAAAACTCAATTTCGTTTTTTACGATAATTCTGTTTCCTTTTCAGCTCTTTCATCCATACAAAAACCGTGTTGTAGGGAATTATTACCTTTGGTTTTAGAGAGTTTTGAGTTTAAAGGACTCTGAAAAGTACTCTTCGCGCAAAATTTTCAGTGAAAAAAAATAAATTTTAGGTATTTTCATTAAGGTTATTTTGAAAAAAAAATAATTTTTTAAAATTCAAAAAAATGACGAATTTATTTGAATCGACTTTTTTCAAAATCTATGTTTTCTAAACCAATAAAACTTCTGAAATATATTAGTGAGGCATAAAGTGAATTATTTATGGGTTACGATAAATTTTAATTCTACTGGTAATGGCATCAGTTTTACCACTACTCACTTTAAATGCCTGTTTGAGTACTGTAAAAAGGTTTTATGAGTTTTCCCGGAAAATTTTCTCGTAACGTTGAAATGGAATAAATTTATCGCAAGCAAAAAATCGCTGTCAACGAGCCATAACTCGGTTTCTATTGCGTCTAAAATAATAAACAAAAGAGCAAATTTCATGTCATTTTTGCTAATAATTTTTTTTTTTTTTCATAAAACGGAAGGTTTTTGATTTATTCGCGGAAAATGTTTTTATTTTTTTTTTAATTTTTTGCTTAAAATTAATTTATCGATTGATTTCAGGGGTTATTTTGAATTTTAAATCTACATCTCCCGGAAGAGGTAGTATTCACCCCCGGGGTGGAAGCGCAAACTTTTGTTATTTGTCTCATTTTTCAAATACTGCCAAAATTTCAATCGGTACAGTTTTAAAGAATTCGGAGCGGAAAACAATCAATGACTGTACTACATTGCTGGTTTTAGACCCTTTCAAGTAATTTTTTTTCAGATTATAATATTAGATGAACCCACTGCCGGCGTGGATCCCTATTCAAGAAGACACATGTGGTCTGTCCTGCAAAATCGAAAACATGGCAGAGTTATTTTACTTACTACACATTTTATGGATGAAGCCGATATTTTAGGTAATGCAAGTTATTAAAATTATTATTATTCATTAACAAAATAATCATTATTAGAGAGGTGAAAATATATTTGCGTTTAAGCGAAAATAGTGTTGACAAAGGATAGAGAATATAAAGTTTATGGATATTATACTGAACAGTTATATATTAATAAAAATGTTCACAAATAATTAAATCGTTTATTATTATTTTTTAAATTCGAATCTCATTACAGTATTTTAGTAATTTTTTATGTAAACCTCTTACTACTTATTATCTTTTATTAATCTTCATATTTCATTTCGATATAGAAAAAAGTTAAACGAAATAATATTTTTATTCTAAATCCAATCAGTTATGTTTATTATTCTAATTTAGCTTGTTTACCAATCAATATAAATTGTTTTTCAGCTGATAGAAAAGCAGTTGTATCTAAAGGTAACATAAGATGTTGCGGGAGTTCTCTCTTTTTAAAAAACAAATTCGGTATCGGATATCATTTGACTTTGGTGCTGGAAGGACATTCCAAAGAACATTTAATAAACAGGCTCGTTACGACACACGTACCGAAGGCAGAAAAAGCCAGAAGACACGGCAGAGAATTGAGTTTCATACTACCTCATAACGCCGTATCAAATTTTGCTTCATTATTTTCTGCAATAGAACAAGAAATTAATAATAAAAGTAGTAAATTAGGTGAGTAAAAGTTTTTTCTTATCCATAAATCTTTGAATAATTTTACCACATTTGAGAATGGATAATCTTCTGTTTTTTTTTATTCCAAGTTCTTATGGAATTTGCAAATAAATTGGTTGTTCTACCAAAATACAATTTTTTTTCTGGAATAAAAATTATACTATATATTTTTTATAGGCATTTCAAGTTATGGAGTGTCAATGACTACATTAGAAGAAGTATTTCTCCACTTAGAGAGAGATGATGAAGCTGAAGAAGACACTGTAGACAATCTATCAAAGAAGATTGTAAAAAATAGAGCTTTAAGTCGAAGTTTGAGTTTACAAAACAAAAGTACAAGTTATCAGTCGTTGCAAAACGAAAGCAACAATGAACCTATTCAAGATGCCAAAGGTTAGTTTATAAAATATATATTGTTTGAATATTATATAACATTAGATTTCCTTTTAGGTGCTGGTGATTTTGATAGAAACGATTCTACGAGTCCTATCAAAGGCATTGGTTTGGAGTCCATGGAGTGTCGACCAAACTGGTACCAAACTCTCTTCGCTCTTTTAAGACTAAGAATCCTACGACTAAGACGTGATATAAAGAAATTGTACTTTATGATTTTTCTACCTTTAGGTTTAGCTATTTTAGGCTTGTTAGTGAACAGCTTGGAAAAAGGTCAAATCAAAACTCAATCTTTGACTTTGAATATGACCACTTATCCACCATTGCCAATAGCTGTACATAATGGATCAGATGCCAATTTAGATATTTTCCTTGTACAATTATTAAATTTAGGAGCGACATCTTTGGATGAATATGACGGAAATTTTTCATCCTTTTTAGATATTGCGCCTCACATGTTAGCCATTAATATCAATAGGTTTGGTTATCCAGAATACAGTATAACCGTTCTTTATAATGATACCGAACAACATAGTTTACCAATTGCTGTCAATTTAATTAACAATGCGTTTTACAGGTTAGTAAATTTTTAGTACTCTAATATTATCTGGAAAACATTTATTTAAATGACAAGGATAACGGCATTATTCCTATATTTTGTTTTGTATAAAATAGTATATTATGCAACGATCATGTAATGATATCCATTAATACACGAGCATATTGCAGCTCGTTTCGTATATACCATGCGAGTGTATTAATGTCCATAAAGTACGCTATTTTTTCTACGCCCATTAATAAACGAAATACATATTTATTTTAAGAATATTATATATTAATTATCTTAAATGAAAAGCAACACTTTACTTACTTAATCCATATTGCCCATCTACTATTATGGGTGTAGAGCGTAACACTTTTCACAACTATATTAACAAGAAATTATTTACCCTTGTTATTTTTAACAATAAATTTTATACTTACTGTACCTGGCCTTTATCCCAATTATTATTAAGGTGATTACAGCACCCGGCCTATTCCAAAATATCTCAAAAACTACTAAATGAAAGAAAATAAAATTTTGGGACAATAAATAAGAACAGATTATCTAGGGCATGTGGGAAATAAAAGAACGAAATACTTTAGAATTTCTAAGAAAAACGAATAGAGGGACTCTGCATTTTAAGATTTTTAAGAACCCATCCTTGAGTCACTAGATAATAAAATTTTAAATATGGTTCCAAAATTTTAATCCTCTGCAGCTACTCGTTGATTTTGCAAACTAATTGCTTGATTTTGTTGAATGTCGAATGATACTCGTCGGAGGAAGGATCTTGCAGTACTGCAAAAGCTCTTTGCTTTTCCATATTTTTCAAATAGCATAAGTTTTGAATTTCCCAAATACATAAAATTAATGGTTAAAATCACATCTTGTAAATACGTGGAATGCTGCAATGCTGGTAATCCACTACAAAATAATTCTCCCAGTGACTCATACATGTAATTGATGTTCACGAAGCGGCGTTTGTTGCCGATCCTGAAACGCAGCCATTTTTAAAGGATTTTTTAACGATTTTTCATGGAGTTTTTTAGATATTTTTCAAAGCTTTTTCAAGGATTTTTCAACAGTTTGTAAATAATTTTTTAACGATTTTTCAAGGATTTTTTATGAATTTTTTGAAGACTCATCAAGGATTTTTCAATCACAAATTTTTCAAGATTATTTTAAGTATTTCTTGGATTTTTAACTAATACTTTAAATGTGAAGTAATTTTTTGAAGATTTTTCTAAAAGTTGTCAAAGATTATTTAAGGATTGTTCATGGATATTGTATTTTTCTTTTTCAAGGATTATTCACAATTTTATAAGTAATTTTTGGAGATTTTTCAACGATGTTTAAAATTTTGTTCAAAAATAATTAAACATATTACAGATTTTTCCAAAATTTTTTTCGGATTCGTTACGGATAAAGGCTTTACTTATTTCTCATGCATTTTGTAAGGATTTTTCAAAGATTTGTCAAGGAATTTTTAAGGATTTTGCAAGGACTGTTACTGCTTTAAGGATTTTTCAAGTATATTTGTATATTTTACGATTATAATGTCTACCTTATTTCCTTATCTATAGTTTTTATAGCCAAATTAATCTGTTAAGTAAATAAATAATAGGGAGGCAAACTAACATTCTGTAGATACAAAAATTAAATGTTTTATTATAATAAATATATCACATTTTCGGAGATTTAAATTGATTTTGATTAATGATTGATATATTTGGACATTGGCCATATTGGCCAGTAAAATTACCAGGATATTTGTGTCCAAGCATTCTATTACTAAATTGTCGCTTGGTATGTCTTTTAATAAAAGCCATTTTAGTCTTGTCTTCCTCGTGGCCTTCACATTAAAATTCGGTCAATATATGACACTTTACCTTTCCATGAACTATATTCTGCCGCTCGCTTTGTCGCTCAATAACGTGTCATTGATGAAATATTTTTTTAACTGAATATTCTTGAGTTCTGTTCCAAAATTTTAATGAATTATGGTCGCATTTCGACCACTGGGCGACCAATAGTAATAATAATCCTGCATAAATATTTTTTATCAGCTCTTTTATGGATATGCTCCATGTGGGACGGCAAGTCTTTTGTTAAATAGTCTTAGAATCACTTTTTCTAAGCATATGCCACAGGACAAGTGGGAAAATTGTGGAAATTTCTAGAATTTTTTTGTCAGCTCTTTGTTAATTAAATTATCTATAAATAATATGATGATCATGTCCGACACTCAAGCTTCCTGTTATTTAATCTTGGAATCAATAATGCTTCTAAGCTTATGAAAATCGGCTTGCGTCAGAAAATGATACAATGATACTTATTCATTCGCGCCACTCAAGCCAATATGTTTCTCGGGCTATATAGTGATGGTGTACGTTGTCATACTTTCGAGGGGCTTCTGTGGAAAAATCTGTCAAAATCTCGATTTTTCTTATAAGATTACGCCTTTATTTCCACCCTATAGCCACCTTTTGGTTTTCCGAAGCCAGATTCTAGTAACTAATAATTTAGTGAACATGGCTTGCGTGAAAATATGGGCAACAGACTTCTTTTAGTTCTGTTCTGGAAAATCGAATTTTCCATATGTTATCCCCAGAGGCCACTCGTAAATCTCCTTCCATTTTACTCAACATCGATGTTCACTTCAACCCTATTCGAGGTTTGAATGCGAAAATGAGGTACCTAAATCTTCCACTATCTGACGGTCTTTTAAATCTTTGAATTTTTTTAGTATTAAAATTTCTTTTAGTTGAATTTTAATAAAACCTGGTAGATTTTTTTACTTTTTAATATCCCCGTTTTATCGTAATTTTTAGTTACTTTCATATATCTTGTTTCAATTTTTAGGCTCTTAACCGATGATAAAATCGTAAGAAGCGGTAAGTGGCACCCAGTAGAAGTACGCGCGCAGCCATTTCAACAAACTTCAAGAGATTTTAGCGTAGGTATGGGTACAGCCACGTTTACAATGGGCATGATATTTGCCATGATACCTGTAACATTAGCGACTGACATGGTCTATGATAGAGAAGTAAATATTTGATGGATTCCTTTTTAATATATACTAAATAATTTTTTTTATAGATTAAAGGAAAAAATCAACTAAGAGTTAACGGCCTATCTTTTTCTTTATATTTTATAAGCTACTTCATAGTTTTAGCAGCATTAATGGCCTTTATGTGCGGCATATTGCTATTAATAGTGCTGCTTTTTAAAACTCCATCTTTATCATCTTGGCCGGCGTTAACGACCATAGGAGTTTTAATATTACTTTATTGCCCGTCATCGATATTATTCAGTACTTGTGTTAGCTACATTTTCGACAAGACTGAATCTGCCCAGTCTATTATGTCAAATGTAGCCACTTTGATCGGTTGGGTGCCTTTTATATTAGTCATGATTCTTGGTAAGTAAAATATTTCATTTCAACTAAATTTTTATTAATTTTATACAATATAAGAAACTGTGATTAATGTCGTTTTAAAAATATGTTAATGTTTATAGTTTGTTTATGTTGTTACATATCGAGATATACCACAAAGAACCCCGCAGTTTTTAAATGGGAATTGGGTTTCACTCAATTTGCTCAAACCTAGTGAAAAATTCAGTCAAATCGTCCTGATCAGATGTCTCCATGGACACAAACAAAAATAATGCAAGGATTTCATGATATCGGCCGCCGAGGGTGGATATTCGCTGAAGTTATTTAAGTGGACTTTCGCCAATAGGATTACAGGACAATGTTTGGAATACTTTTATTTCACAATCTCCTGTCATCAAGTTCCCAAGCGTCCCGACGATTTCTAATAATATTGTTGGTGGTCATTTTATGTGAGCTTGATGAAGCGCGAAACCGAAACAAGTACCGAGTGTTCTCGTCCCAGTCTGACATGTGTAATATGTTCCTATTCTCGATCAAAAGCAATCCACAATTGATGTCTGACAGCGTTTCTGTATAGTGAAAAGATTCTGACCCGGATAAGTCTCTCTTCATGATCTCGGTCAAATTGGAATTCAGCTACTCGCTCATCGAAGCCATTGTCCATATTGATTTGACACATTAAGTTCGTACCATCTGTCACTTATCGTCAAAGGCAATTGACAACTTGACATTAATTTTTTAACAGGTTTCAGAATCTACAGTGGTCCAATGAAGAGGACGGGTTCAATCGAACGTTTCTCGAAATCCTTGCATTATTTTGTTTTGTGCCCATGTAGACATTTGATCAGAACGATTTGACTGACATTTTTCAATAGGTTTGAGCGAGATAGAGTGAAACCCAATTCCCATTTAAAAACTGCGGGGTTCTTTAAAACATCTTTTTAATCCATCCAAACAAACTCCAGTATGCAGAATATACGGTTTTTATTACATATGGAAATTCATTGAATAAAACTTATGTCCCTTTAAAATCAATTTAAGATACTTTCCTATGCTTTGGCAAATTAACCCGTACAACTGTCAAATTACATTTTGAACCAACAAATGCATTAATTTGTCACTACCTTTAATTGTAATTTTGTTGTATAATTGATATATCTGAGGAGATATATTTATTTATGTCGTAAAAGTCTTGTCATAATTTTAAGTTTGGTTGCGCGTTTTTGGGCTTTTGAGGCAAAGAGTTACCTTTGTCAAATACCTGGGGCTACATTAAAACACACACGTATAAGTTAAAGAATAATAGAAAAACCGGGCGTACACCGATGTCGGCGATGAGAACATGAATTCGGCTCTAATACTAAAGCGATTATACATGAATTCGGCATTGTCTATCTGCCCGCTAATCTCTTTAATTTTGTAAATTTGATTTTATTAAAAATGAAATAATGCCGCAAACAATATTTAACGAAACTTCAGAAAAGCACTAGTTTCTTTCAAAATATTATTATTAAAAAACCACATTTATACATACATTAACCCTTTAACTAGGGACAAAATTTCGTAGCACTGACAGTGAACGCTCTAGAGAAAAATATTGAAAAATATGAATATTGTAACACATTTTAGTATCAGTTGAATTTTGAGTCAATTTAAATAAAACATGAATAAACATGATTTTAATAATTTTCAAACATTTAAAAACGAAACTAGGTTTTAAGAAATTCAAAAATTTCGAAAATATATCACAAAATTCCAAAATTTCAAAAAAACCAAAAATAAAAATATCTAAAAATTAAAAAATTTCGATAATTTAAAAAATTTCAAAAAGTAAAAATGTCAAATATTCAAAAATTTCTAAAATATATCGAAAATTTCAAAAATGTCAAAATTTTCAAAAAAGTTTCAATAATATCAAAAATTTGTAAAAAAATTGCAAAACATATAAAAATTTATAAAAATTTTCAGGGACATAACAAAATTGACAAAATTGTTTATTTACAATGAATTTTTACGAATTATTCATATGCGACAGCCGCAGTTAAAGGGTTAATACAGAAATATATTATTTTTTATAAATAAAACAACGTTTGTTGATTTTCACAAAAATATACAGGGCGTACAGGGTTGGCACTAGTAGAATGTGATTCTAGACCATTTTGTAATCACCAATCAATAAAATAAATATTTCATAAAAAAAACACAAAAATAGATTTTTAATATCTTTACTTAGAACATAAAAAATTATTTAATAAAAAATCACGAAAATAGGTTTAAGAAATAAAGTAATTAATAAAAAAACACCAAAATAGATGTTTAATTCTTTTAGTTACAAAATGAAATAAAATCAAACATAAAAAAAAAATTTTTAAATTCGAATCGTCGATATATAACTATGATTGTTTCATCTATTAAAAAAATGAGTTTTTCCTTCTACTGTAATACCAAGAAAAAGTCATTAAGCCCTAATTCGTAGCGTGGAGCCGAAATCGTGACCGACCGAATTATATTTCAGAATTCCTCAAAATTCCTTAAATCACACTATGATAATTTTGAAACTGGCAAAACCATCAGCAAAACTTAACGGGTTTAATATCGATCGATTAATAGAGGGAATATGACGTTCTGACCTTTAAAATTTTATTGTTGAATTTTTAATATGAAATCAGAGTTGAAATTAAAAATAGATTTTAATGTACAAAAATCAATAAAAGTCTATAAAAACAGTATAAGAGTCTGAAAAAAATGGTCAGGAGTTGGAAAAGATGACTTACTAGATACTATTTTATCTCGATAAATATGACAATTTTTATGCTTAATTAATTTTGTTTAACTGATAATACAACTCGTGATGTATTTATGTCCTATACTTAGACTTGCTTAATAAGCAGAAAACACGTTGCTATGCGCCAGATTAATATGTGATAATCATATATTTACATTTTTTTTCTTAGCAACCGTCAAACAATTACATGAAACATTATTTAATGAATATTTGTTTCTATTATTATTATTTTGATATAGTTTTATTCTTTTTATTACCTAATGCACACTATTGGTGTATTCGTAATTAATTGTTAATCGCATATAGCTGACCAAACCAAGCGGATTCATTGAACCATACTTAACGACAGGAACACAGAATTTTGTATATCCCATTAGATGGAAGAAAAGTTAGAGAATTATCTGTGGGGTTTTTACACCTCTCTTGGGAAGAATTTTATCAAATCGGTCTGTTACGGAACGAATACAGGACAAAAAAATTATGTTTTAGGGCGAAAGAGGATTGAAATGATTATATCACTCATAATGTAATAATGTCCTATACTGTTACTTGATTAATAATCGACTAATAACTGATAATCACACTTGATATATATAATGCTAAAAATCTAGTAGGTATGCTGTCATCTTTGTCATTACTTTTGTACTGTAAATGTAAATTATTGAGCTGTCAAATTTTAAAAATGTCATTCGTGATATAATCTAATGAATACAACTCTTGGTATCGGGTCTATCGATAATCCCATAAGTTAATGCACTCAACGTGTTGTCAAATTACAATTTCGTGAAATAACTTATGCGATTATCGATAGTCACGATGCCACTCGTATTATATATGATAATTAACTTTTTATGACCAGTGGATATAAGGGTTATTTGAATTGAAAAAGATCTTTGTAATGATTTTCAGAGATACCACGATGAATCAAATAATTAATGACATATTTTTTTTGGATAGCGTTGTACTGCAAGATAGCATTGAGATATTTGTTGGGATGTGTTGATTTCCTGTAAACAGAATAACTTAATGTACCATTTTGTTATGGTAGGCTGTATGCTTCCAGGTTAGTAATACTAATTACAGAAGGGAGGAGAAGATTTATTGTCTGTGGTTAGAAGATATTCAGAATCATGAGATGAGTCTTGAATTACAATATTGGTAAAGAGAGAAATGTGTTAGAATTTCAATTTAATTTGCAATTCTATTTTGCATCAAATCCAGCTGAAAGTTTCCATAGCAAAAAAAAGTGTTGAAAAAAGTTGTTTTTTTTATGGTTTTCGAGATGATGTTTACATATATTTTTGAGAATGTCACTTTTTGAAATGTGAATAAATCATATAACGAAAAAATAAGTTTATTTACTGGTCATTCGTCCGAATCGATTCAATACTTCAAAGAAATAGGGGAAAGGATCGAAGGTTTCGCCAAATTTCTTCAAAGTGACTTTAAAGTTAACTAGAATATCGGTTTGGCTTGTTGTCACATAATTCTATATGCGATTATCGATAATTACGAGTACACTTATGATAATATATATGAAAATATGTCACGTCTACTATTATTATTTTTATGTTTATTAATTATCTTAATTTTTAGATGGCAATGCGTCCCTGTCAATACACATCGTAATGTCACTTTTAAACACCATGTATCTTCCCTACGCAATAATTTACTTCGTACAAAGAGTAGATTTGGCATGCAAGAGCAATTTTGGTTGTACAGAATTAACTTTATACAATTATATGACACCGGAAATTATTGTTATGTTTATTGGCCTAATTCTACACATTCCTTTTTGGTTTGTGATTCTACTTATCGTAGATGTTAAGAAAAGCGGAGGAAGCGTTAAGGATATTTTCAAGTTTAGGAAGGTGAGTATTCAAAATCAAATTCAGATACGAAAAAATGTAAATTTGGAACTATAATAAACCAGAAAACCTATTTTGCAATCAGTCAAGGATAACTAACAGTGTTCAATGTGTATGTTTGAGGTTCTTCTCATTTAAAACTAGTACTTCTCTATTATCGGTTAAAATTGTAGACCAACGGGCCCGAATTAAATATCGTGAATCAAATAAATAAATAAAATTCCCTATTTTTCCTAAAAAATTTAATAAGTCGACGTCTGATCTAAATATCCCGGTCTTTTTTGCTTTAATCAGAATCTATTTACAATAGGCTTTCATAAGCTCCTTAAGACTAGTGAATCGAATACTATTAATGAATCGATAACTCAGTTCTCGAATACTGAGAATCGAAAACTATCGAGAAACGAGTACCGAATATATTCAACTCAGTAGGTTTCTTCGACTTACGATACTCAAAACAGTTACAAAATATTTGTAAACTGCGCAAAACTGTCTGTGTATTCGTTTGATATTTTGATTGTTTTTAATTAAGTTCAAAAGACATTTTTTAATTTATGCTGATGAATACTGGAACTCGATGAAGAACTTATATTTGAATGTTGAAAACCATAGAGAAACTATTAACTGGAGCGCATGTGTAATCTAAACAGTTCTGATTAATTCTTACCAAAGAGCAAGTGCAGTCCCGGACAATTTGGTACAGTCCCGGATTGGTAAAAAAATGCGAACATGATCTAAACTAGTTAATAACACAACGCGAACGTCATATTATATAATGCGCAAACTCTTGACTATTTTGTACCGGTTCTTGTTATAAGTCCATCAAACCTAGTATATTTGGTTCGGATTAATTTGTTTAGAAAGTGTTAGTTCTCGGATCATGCTCGGATTTTCTTATTATCTACACTTGGAATTCCCAAATTAAAAAGTTTTATATTTTGTATTGGTCGTTTCGTTTTTTCCGTTTTTTCCTACATAACCTGAGCTATAATAAAAACATGGTTCTCGAGAATTGAATACATTTCGATTCTTGATATTCGATAGGGCTTCACACGAGAACGATACTTTTCTCGTCTCGTAAAACCGAGACCTTTTTGGAAATTATTTAGGTGATGCCGAGACCACATACGGCGAGACCCGAGAGTCTCGTTCATATTTCTTCAGAATATTTTTTTCTGAATTTCCGAGAAAAATAAACTAGCAAGCAGTTATAACAATTAATTTTTTGATAATAAAAAAAAGTCTGCATTATGTTACGATAAATTTACGAAATCTGAAATTTTATTTTATAATTTTATTTTATAATTATTCATCAGAAAAGTTACTAAGATTTATAACATTGAAATTTAGTAATTGAATGTATAAAAATAAAAGAAAAATTTTAATTTACAGTTTGCATTTTATGATAATTTTTTATAATTGCAACATTTATTTATTAAACTTATAACTTTTAAGTTATTGATCAATAATATACTTCTACTCCGATTTTATAATATGCCTAATTAAAAGATTAAAATCTGTTTCATAAGGAATTTCATTATGATACAGACGTTTAGCGAAGTAGGCAGTTATTTTGACAATATTTACTTCTTCGTGAGTTTCTTTTGGCCCTATCCTCTTCGTATCTATTTAAACCAATTCACATAAAAATTATTTTGTTTATTCCATATTGTCGTCATATCGCACCTAGTATGAAATAAATATTATATTATTAAAATCATATTTTAATATCTTTTCCTTTAGTTTTATAGAACTTTTTTATGTTATTTTTAGAAGATCAATGAAAGCTTAATTGAAGACGCTAACGAAGCAAGCGACATCGGCGAAAATGAAGATCAAGATGTCAAAGCGGAAAGACAAAAAGTAAAAAATCTAATGCGAAATCATATTATGAATCCTCCTGTTGTAATGGTTGAGGTAAAAAATATCTAACAATTAATCACCCAGTAGTAAATAACTTGGTTTTTTTTAGAATCTACATAAGGAGTATGCAAATAACGATTTGCGATGTACTTGCTGCATGTGCTGCAAATCGGAAGAAGAGGTGGAAACTACTAAAATAGCTGTAAAATCTCTTTCTTTAGCTGTCGATGCCGGTGAAGTTTTCGGCTTACTTGGGCACAACGGCGCTGGCAAAACTACCACAATGAAAATAATTACTGCCGAAGAAGCGCCAACTAGAGGACGGGTCAGTACTTTTTTAATAATAGCAGTTTTTGTATTTTTATATATTCATAAAATACTATTTTCATAATTATATCTAGTTATATGTAATAAAAGTATTCATTCTATAGGTTCAAATAGCAGGAAACAGCATCTCCTCGAACATGAACTCCGCATTTCAATTACTAGGATACTGTCCTCAGCACGACGCTTTGTGGAAAAATATCACAGTGCGAGAACACTTAGAAGTTTACGCTTCCATAAGAGGCGTGCCTTATAACGAAATATCACGTTTAGTCAATCTCTATTTGACCGGTCTGCAAATTCACGAACATGCAGATAAACAAACTCATCAATGTTCCGGTGGAACCCGTAGAAAACTTAGTTTCGCAATGTCCATGGTGGGCAATCCAAAAATCGTTCTTCTGGACGAGCCCAGTACCGGTATGGATCCAAGGAGCAAAAGGTTCCTGTGGGATACCGTTTTAGCAAGTTTTCAGGTTTGTTTAAAATATTATCTTAAATAAATGAACAATATACGTCATCTCTCTTTTGAACCGATTTTTTTATATTAGTAAGATAGAGATTAAAGACCTTTAAATGTAATTGGACATCTTTTTGATAATAAAAAAATGTTAATCTTTATTTTCTTTTTAGGGTTCTAAAGGAGCCATTTTAACTACTCATTCGATGGAAGAAGCAGATGCTCTCTGTTCGAGAGTAGGAATAATGGTAAAAGGAGAATTAAGGTTAGTTAATTAAGAAGCATTAATTGGAATTAAATCATTAGTTTCATTCAAATGCAATTTTATCCGACATCATTTTTAAACATTACAATTTTGGCTATAAATAGATAGATATATACTTTATTTGGTCACTTATGTAATATCTTTACATTTATAACAAGTCAACATACATAATCTTCCGCATTATGACATAGAAGTTAAAATTTAAATTGTAACACTTCAAAAGCATGGTAATCAAATATGTAGTAAACTGAGTTTGTAGAAATTTATGATTCATACAAATTTAAGCTTAGGCTGAATGAATATACATCTTATATTTCAAAAAAACAATTTAAAAAATGAAAAACTTACATGCTTGTTTAACTTAAGGTTTATATCTTACCCTGACAAAAATTTAATACACGTAAAAAATTTTAAAAAAATGTATAGTTGCACATTGACTTTAAGTAGTAATTTTTATAAACTTTAACCAAAATTTTCATTTCGCCGTTTGGAGAAAAATCAAAAAAATTGACAATTTCCAAGTATAAAATGCAAAAACTGAACGGTCAAATTTATTTAGTTTTTTAATGACAGAAAAGTAAGAAAGCCGATCAAATTTTTCATGTTACAGATTTGGTATAATACGAAAAATAAATATGTATTGTTATATATACTTATTAATAAAATAACCAATTAATTTTATACAAAGTACGTGTAATAGAAAGGAGAAAATCTATGTTCAGTGAAAAATCACTTATTTTTCACAAATGTGGTGACAACGTCTTTTAAATAAAAAGTATGGTTTAAATACGCGCTATTTATTTCTGTTGTGAGCTAACGTCCTCTAAACCATGTGATCTAAAATTTCTAATGAGATGTCTTTGTTCTCTGGCAAGAAATAATGACGAGAATAGTATATTGCCAGATCTATTCTGAATGGGGAAGTTTAATGGTAGTGATAATATAATATGTTTTCACATTTAAATATGGGCAAAACTAATAAGTGGGTAAAAAAATTTTTGAAATCGGTCAATAAATAACCGAGAAATATAATATTAGAATTGTTAATTTTTAGCACAAACTCCATTATGTTAAATGAACAAATAAACGTGGCTTAATATTCAGTCGAACTTGGTTACCTATAAATAAAGGAATAAATGTCTCAAAAAATATCTACTTTGTCAGTATAAAAAGTTTTCTTACATTTTATCATGCGAGGTGATCAATGAGTGTTTCATTGTCAATTTTATAATAAACACCATCGTTAATAAAGTCATAGTCTGGTCAGTTAAGAATTTTAATAACATAATTTGCATGAATCATAAATTTAAACTCAGTTTGCTACGTATTTGGTTTCTGTCATATTTATATAGCCAACATTTTCACCAAAAATCAAAACACTATAGCAAATTTTTTGTAATATTAAAAAAATGCAGCGTCACAGTTTTTTAGTAGTATTTACGTTCTTCTGAGTACCCATAAATAGAAATCTCAAAACCTATCTGTGGTAAAAATTTTTTTTCTAATTTAGGTGCCTCGGTTCTACTCAGCACTTAAAGAACCTTTATGGTGCTGGTTACACGTTAGAAATGAAACTTGGCGATGGAGATTTAACCCCGACATCTGATGCCGGTGATCGAAACGACGAACTCAGGGAGTTTATATCATCTTTATTTCCCGATGCAACGCTACAAGAGAGTTTTGCTGACAGACTCGTGTTCAGCGTACCACAACAAAGTGTTCCTTCTTTGGCGAATTGTTTTAAACAATTAGAAAAAGGTAAATAAATAAATTCTCACAAAATATTGTAAAAATTGTTTCATAGGTTTCTGTTAATAATAAATTTACATAAAAAGTATAAATAATACAATGATTTATATATTTAGTTACTTCATTATTTTTCTTTTCAGCTAAAGTGGAATTGAATATCGAAGAATACAGCTTCAGTCAAACGACATTAGAACAAGTATTCTTGAAGTTTGCCCACGAAGACGAGAATGAAGAGTAGAATGGAATCAATAAACATAATGTTTATTCAATTGTGATCCTTAATTTAAATAGCATTTATGCGTAAAAATAAAATATGGGACAGTCTTTTTCAATTTTTATAATAATTAATTTTGTTGACGGTTGATGTTTTGTTGCTGTATTTGTGTTGCTTTTATTCCGATACAGTGCGAATGTATAGTACGGAACAAGTTATAAACTGAGAAACTAGTTTTTTACTTACATATATGGTTAACAAGGAGTAGAAATCTCGTTTAGTTGATTTACAAGTATTTCTTCAGGCTTTCTTTACCAGTCTGTGAAATATCTCCAAGCTAGAGTTTTATAGGCGCATTAGTCTGTTTAGGTACTCGATAGAACTCTACTTGCCTAAACTCTATCTCAATGTCGATTTGTATAAACTTATGGTCCGACATTAATAAAAAATTTTTAAACACAATTTTTATGCTGTCTCAGTCCTAAATGTCTTATATGTCTTGTGATATTTGTGCTTTAAACTTTTTTTACACCTAGAAAATGAATTTAATTCTAAATATTTTCTTTTGATAAATACGTAAATATAATCTTAAAAATTGTGGTTGGATGAATTTATATTTTACTTTACTAAGAAAATTTGGTTTGATTGTTTATACAATGAAGATTTTTTCCATTCCTATTATTTTTTTATTAATTTTATTATTGTACCATTGTTTTTCACTACTTTCGTTTGTTTTGATATTTATTGACAGTTTCTTGTTATCTTTTCTCTGAATTTTCTATTGTTATATAAATTTTTTGTTATAATTGCTATGATCTTGTTCTTGAACAATTTCTCATATGTGTGCTCATAATAATATTTCTATTTATTTTTTTTCTCCTTGGATAGAATAAAAAGGTTGCATCAATTAGATTGTGAAGTACTTGCATTCGTACTATATATTATTTGTTAAATATTATTATCTGCATTAGTCTAGTCAATTTACAATCCTGTTAAATATCTGAAGAAGTCTCCAATGGGATTTTTTTTTAAATTAAATTTCAATATTTAATTGCTGATTAATTTTAAGGCCTAAATCGTTGATGTTTTTAATGTGAATTATGTTTAAAAATACAAAATAGTGCCTCAATTAATATTGTACATAACAGCTTGCATGGAATACATTATTTTGCAAAACTAGGTACTCGGTACTAAATATCGTACTTAAAAGTTGTTACAATAAATCCTAATATACACTCTGTAACAGAGCAACCTATAGATTTGAAAATAAAAATTACCTTCTTGAGTTTTCATTTATTTTGGCATACATTTTCCATGGGGCTCAAGACTAATAACTATAAAAGAGAGATAATTGCTAAGAATTTATATATCTAGGTACAGCTTGTTTTTATTAGAAAAAAACTAAAAAATCTAATAAAATAATGATTAAATCGTTACCATCATTTTCAATTGCAAACCATATATAGAACAAGTTTAAATTAAAAAAATTCAGTTTTATTTAGAAAATAACATTAAAATAATTAACACCTATTCCTGATCCGATATCACAATTTAATTTTTTTTTTCAATATTAATGTAAATTAATCTTATTATTGAGTGATATTCATTATGAAAATAATTTTTTGAATATAATTATTTATAAAATTTTGAATTTTTTAAGTCATAGAAATCGCAACTCAGAGGAACAGAAAGATAAAAAATTCAGGGAATATGAAAATTATAGATGGTCACAACTATCGTAAGTTGATGGGTACCAACCGGACATAGTCACTAATAGGACAAAATCCTCTGTAAAAGCGACTAACCAAGTACAACTTGGTGTCGGTAGGTGATGGAACCCATCCTCCAGCATAATGCCTTATATAAATGTGTTAATTCAACAATTTCAGGTGAATTAACATATTTAGAAGAAAACAGAAGTGATGGATAACAGTTTATTATTAAATAGATAGTTTTTTTTTTTAATTTGAGGCAGAAACTGGCAAAAAGAATCAGACAATATATCGATGTCAATTCTAATAGAGTTAAACGACTTACAGCACTATGCAAAAATGAGTTTAAGTAATAGTTAGTGTTACACTAATAAAATGTAAATTTTTCCCTTGTATAATGTGTGTACGGTTGATTATATCTATGAATATGAGTTATTGAAATATGTGTTGAAATCTGTTTAAGTAATTTTGAATTAAGGCGAAATCTGCAGTGTTACTGATAGTGTGGTATATTTTTAAGTCTTCTGTATTATAACAAAAGATGTATTCCTCACTAATGGTGCTGCTTTCTGTCTAAATACAAATATTATTACTACAAAATACCTCTGTTAGACCGAGCGAACCTAGAAGCACGTGAATTACAATAAATGATAAGTATTGACATAATTATACAAGTCTATGTTATCAACAGTGATTGAAGTTCTATCCCATCCTGAGTTTCCGTTGATAGGGGAACATTACACATTTTCACTGATTAGTAATTAGTAAAGTTGATTAGTTATTATTATTATAGTTGTAGAAAAACTCGGTACTTTTCCTAACTAATTTATTGGCAATGGTTAAATATTTATAAAGTTGAAAACAACATGAATACAAAAGTGAATTCAAATAAAACAAATAATTGTTATCAAAATGAATAAGAAATTATATAACCGATTGATTCTTAGAAACCCTCGCCTGTCCGACATAAACTCAAAGATGCTCGGAACCAGGGCTCCTAGACTTTACTTATTTTCTCAAAAACCAAATGTATGGGATTAAGTAGTGTAAGTATGTACTTTGAGTGTATGCTCACCAGCTAGCTTGAGCCGGAAGCCAAATAAATGGTACCCGGTGCTAAAGGTAAGTGCAAATAGTATTCACATTTCCTTAAATTTCAGTGCTGATTTTTTACGTATGGTTTAAATAAGATAGTTATAAATTAATCAATACTGTTAGATACTTCCCGTCGGCGGTAACTTTTATCAGAGGCTCTAAAGCTCCCCAAAAAATAATGCAACTTTACTTATAATCATAATCTTAATTTTTAGACATGATATTCAGGGAACTAATATAATACTTTTTGTGAGCAGCCAGAATAAACATCCTCCCAGATAATAAATAATAAAGTGTCACTAGTTTTATAATATAGCTTTATAAAAATTATGTTAACCGTCTAATGGAAGTCTTCAATAATAATTAATTCATATTTTCACACTTACTTATAACGAAAATTTCATTCCTAACATTTTTGACCAATTAAAAGCCTGTACCATAGTAACTAAAAAAAATTACGGAATTTTTAATCCTGGAGTAAAGGAGCATGAAATTACACTGGAAATTTTTTAACGTTTATAGTAAAATGACATTTACATTTACCATCAAAAACCGTTTTTGTCCTAGTATTTTTTTAATATTTCGGTGTGAAATTTTCTTACCGAATCCCCCACGTGCTTGAATTAGTTGCGGGAAATTTGTCTCGTACATAAATTTTTAAAAAAACTACCTTCTCTTTCGAAATCCACGCACTTTTTTCCACTTTTGTACAAATTTTCATTCAAATCTGAAAGATCGTATTTTTCAAAAATTTCAAAGGGGTTAACCTTCCATTTTTTCGAGCCAATTCATTTTTTGTCTCTAATTTTGATGAAATTAGAGGAATGTATAGAGAATGACAATTCGAACTCCAGAGAGCTATCTGTTTCTTTTTATCTTTTTTTTTGAAAAATACTTTGAATTTTCTAGTTACTTATTGTTTTAATCTTTTCCCTGTGTTATGCATCTTCTAGTGTGGTTCGGATACTATAAACTTGTGGAGTTTCGTTTTTTAATTCCTCATAGTTTAGGAGTTATTAATAATTTAAAAAAATGGCGAGAGCCTCATCGTGCATTATTGAAAAATCGATAACTCCATTAATAAATTTTTTTGAGAAAAACCACCTTCTTTTTCGAAATCCACGCACTTTTTACTACTTTTGTACAAATTTTCATTCAAATCTGAGAGATCGTATTTTTCAAAAATTTCAAAGGGGTTAACTAACCTTCCGTTTTTTCGAGCCAATTTATTTTTTGTCTCTAATTTTGATGAAATTAGAGGAATGGATAGAGAATGACAATTAGAACTTCAGAGTGCTATCTGTTTCTTTTTATCTTTTTTTTTTGAAAATTACTTTGAATTTTCTAGTTACTTATTGTTTTAATCTTTTCCCTGTGTTATGCATCTTCTAGTGTGGTTCGGATATTATAAACTTGTGGAGTTTCGTTTTTTAATTCCTCATAGTTTATTAGTTATTAATAATTTAAAAAAATGGCGAGAGCGTCATCGTGCATTATTGAAAAATCGATAACTCCATTAATAAATTTTTTTGAGAAAAACCACCTTCTTTTTCGAAATCCACGCACTTTTTACTACTTTTGTACAAATTTTCATTCAAATCTGAGAGATCGTATTTTTCAAAAATTTCAAAGGGGTTAACCTTCCGTTTTTTCGAGCCAATTTTTTTTTGTCTCTAATTTTGATGAAATTAGAGGAATGGATAGAGAATGACAATTAGAACTTCAGAGTGCTATCTGTTTCTTTTTATCTTTTTTTTTTGAAAATTACTTTGAATTTTCTAGTTACTTATTGTTTTAATCTTTTCCCTATGTTATGCATCTTCTAGTGTGGTTAGGATATTATAAACTTGTGGAGTTTCGTTTTTTAATTCCTCATAGTTTAGGAGTTATTAATAATTTAAAAAAATGGCGAGAGCGTCATCGTGCATTATTGAAAAATCGATAACTCCATTAATAAATTTTTTTGAGAAAAACCACCTTCTTTTTCGAAATCCACGCACTTTTTACTACTTTTGTACAAATTTTCATTCAAATCTGAGAGATCGTATTTTTCAAAAATTTCAAAGGGGTTAACCTTCCGTTTTTTCGAGCCAATTTATTTTTTGTCTCTAATTTTGATGAAATTAGAGGAATGGATAGAGAATGACAATTAGAACTTCAGAGTGCTATCTGTTTCTTTTCATCTTTTTTTTTTTGAAAAATACTTTGAATTTTCTAGTTACTTATTGTTTTAATCTTTTCCCTGTGTTATGCATCTTCTAGTGTGGTTCGGATATTATAAACTTGTGGAGTTTCGTTTTTTAATTCCTCATAGTTTATTAGTTATTAATAATTTAAAAAAATGGCGAGAGCGTCATCGTGCATTATTGAAAAATCGATAACTCCATTAATAAATTTTTTTGAGAAAAACCACCTTCTTTTTCGAAATCCACGCACTTTTTACTACTTTTGTACAAATTTTCATTCAAATCTGAGAGATCGTATTTTTCAAAAATTTCAAAGGGGTTAACTAACCTTCCGTTTTTTCGAGCCAATTTATTTTTTGTCTCTAATTTTGATGAAATTAGAGGAATGGATAGAGAATGACAATTAGAACTTCAGAGTGCTATCTGTTTCTTTTCATCTTTTTTTTTTTGAAAAATACTTTGAATTTTCTAGTTACTTATTGTTTTAATCTTTTCCCTGTGTTATGCATCTTCTAGTGTGGTTAGGATATTATAAACTTGTGGAGTTTCGTTTTTTAATTCCTCATAGTTTAGGAGTTATTAATAATTTAAAAAAATGGCGAGAGCGTCATCGTGCATTATTGAAAAATCGATAACTCCATTAATAAATTTTTTTGAGAAAAACCACCTTCTTTTTCGAAATCCACGCACTTTTTACTACTTTTGTACAAATTTTCATTCAAATCTGAGAGATCGTATTTTTCAAAAATTTCAAAGGGGTTAACCTTCCGTTTTTTCGAGCCAATTTATTTTTTGTCTCTAATTTTGATGAAATTAGAGGAATGGATAGAGAATGACAATTAGAACTTCAGAGTGCTATCTGTTTCTTTTCATCTTTTTTTTTTTGAAAAATACTTTGAATTTTCTAGTTACTTATTGTTTTAATCTTTTCCCTGTGTTATGCATCTTCTAGTGTGGTTCGGATATTATAAACTTGTGGAGTTTCGTTTTTTAATTCCTCATAGTTTATTAGTTATTAATAATTTAAAAAAATGGCGAGAGCGTCATCGTGCATTATTGAAAAATCGATAACTCCATTAATAAATTTTTTTGAGAAAAACCACCTTCTTTTTCGAAATCCACGCACTTTTTACTACTTTTGTACAAATTTTCATTCAAATCTGAGAGATCGTATTTTTCAAAAATTTCAAAGGGGTTAACTAACCTTCCGTTTTTTCGAGCCAATTTATTTTTTGTCTCTAATTTTGATGAAATTAGAGGAATGGATAGAGAATGACAATTGGAACTTCAGAGTGCTATCTGTTTCTTTTTATCTTTTTTTTTTTGAAAAATACTCTGAATTTTCTAGTTACTTATTGTTTTAATCTTTTCCCTGTGTTATGCATCTTCTAGTGTGGTTCGGATATTATAAACTTGTGGAGTTTCGTTTTTTAATTCCTCATAGTTTATTAGTTATTAATAATTTAAAAAAATGGCGAGAGCGTCATCGTGCATTATTGAAAAATCGATAACTCCATTAATAAATTTTTTTGAGAAAAACCACCTTCTTTTTCGAAATCCACGCACTTTTTACTACTTTTGTACAAATTTTCATTCAAATCTGAGAGATCGTATTTTTCAAAAATTTCAAAGGGGTTAACCTTCCGTTTTTTCGAGCCAATTTATTTTTTGTCTCTAATTTTGATGAAATTAGAGGAATGGATAGAGAATGACAATTAGAACTTCAGAGTGCTATCTGTTTATTTTTATCTTTTTTTTTTGAAAATTACTTTGAATTTTCTAGTTACTTATTGTTTTAATCTTTTCCCTGTGTTATGCATCTTCTAGTGTGGTTAGGATATTATAAACTTGTGGAGTTTCGTTTTTTAATTCCTCATAGTTTAGGAGTTATTAATAATTTAAAAAAATGGCGAGAGCGTCATCGTGCATTATTGAAAAATCGATAACTCCATTAATAAATTTTTTTGAGAAAAACCACCTTCTTTTTCGAAATCCACGCACTTTTTACTACTTTTGTACAAATTTTCATTCAAATCTGAGAGATCGTATTTTTCAAAAATTTCAAAGGGGTTAACCTTCCGTTTTTTCGAGCCAATTTATTTTTTGTCTCTAATTTTGATGAAATTAGAGGAATGGATAGAGAATGACAATTAGAACTTCAGAGTGCTATCTGTTTCTTTTTATCTTTTTTTTTTGAAAAATACTTTGAATTTTCTAGTTACTTATTGTTTTAATCTTTTCCCTGTGTTATGCATCTTCTAGTGTGGTTCGGATACTATAAACTTGTGGAGTTTCGTTTTTTAATTCCTCATAGTTTAGGAGTTATTAATAATTTAAAAAAATGGCGAGAGCGTCATCGTGCATTATTGAAAAATCGATAACTCCATTAATAAATTTTTTTGAGAAAAACCACCTTCTTTTTCGAAATCCACGCACTTTTTACTACTTTTGTACAAATTTTCATTCAAATCTGAGAGATCGTATTTTTCAAAAATTTCAAAGGGGTTAACCTTCCGTTTTTTCGAGCCAATTTATTTTTTGTCTCTAATTTTGATGAAATTAGAGGAATGGATAGAGAATGACAATTAGAACTTCAGAGTGCTATCTGTTTCTTTTCATCTTTTTTTTTTTGAAAAATACTTTGAATTTTCTAGTTACTTATTGTTTTAATCTTTTCCCTGTGTTATGCATCTTCTAGTGTGGTTAGGATATTATAAACTTGTGGAGTTTCGTTTTTTAATTCCTCATAGTTTAGGAGTTATTAATAATTTAAAAAAATGGCGAGAGCGTCATCGTGCATTATTGAAAAATCGATAACTCCATTAATAAATTTTTTTGAGAAAAACCACCTTCTTTTTCGAAATCCACGCACTTTTTACTACTTTTGTACAAATTTTCATTCAAATCTGAGAGATCGTATTTTTCAAAAATTTCAAAGGGGTTAACCTTCCGTTTTTTCGAGCCAATTTATTTTTTGTCTCTAATTTTGATGAAATTAGAGGAATGGATAGAGAATGACAATTAGAACTTCAGAGTGCTATCTGTTTCTTTTTATCTTTTTTTTTTGAAAAATACTTTGAATTTTCTGGTTACTTATTGGTTTAATCTTCTCCCTGTGTTATGCATCTTCTAGTGTAGTTCGGATATTATAAGCGTGTGGAGTTTCGTTTTTTAATTCCTCATAGTTTAGGAGTTATTAATAATTTAAAAAAATGGCGAGAGCGTCATCGTGCATTATTGAAAAATCGATAACTCCCTTAATAAATTTTTTTGAGAAAACCCACCTTCTTTTTCGAAATCCACACACTTTTTACTACTTTTGTACAAATTTTCATTCAAATCTGAGAGATCGTATTTTTCAAAAATTTCAAAGGGGTTATCCATTAATAACTAATTTATTATTTACGGCTTTAATTGCATCAATAGGACTTGACATACCTCTTTTACAAAATGCCAAATATCCTGGTTAGATGTTAAACTTGTCTCGAAACGTAGAAATTGTAGTCGTTTTCTATAAGATTATTGACCTACCTCTCAGGAGTTTAAAGGTTAAATAATCTAGTTTATTATCATACCTTTTCAATTTGATGTGACATTTTATCTTCTCTTTGATTATTTTCATGGCATTTAAACTAAACCATTAAGGAAACTTGGATTTTTATTTCGGATAGTTAGGAACATGATTTTTAATTATTTTTTATTGCTAATCATGAAACCTGAAATCTTCTTAAGATGATTCAGAAAAAATGAGTGCGTGACATTCAATTTTTTTATCTATCCTACTGATGTCAATCTGACCTTAGACCTATAATTTACAATAAAATATGAACAACCAATAATTTATTTTTATTTTTGCTAAAAACTTATTTGTTGATGATGATGCTCGGCAATAAAATAAAAAAAAGATTGTGCAAATTTATTTTATTTATCACAATATTATTTACAAGCACTTACACATAAACTATGTTCAATTTGTATAAAATAACTTCACAATAACATATGCCCATGTGCTAAAACAATAATAATAAGGATAATAATAATACTAGTAATAATTTTATAATAATTTAATAATAATAATTATAACTAAAACAATTATAACATATTTGATGGTAATAAAAATCTCATTTACACGAAAAGATTTCATTTTATATTTATTTACAAACATATTCTTCCACTCTTACAAAAAAACACTAGATTTTTGAACTTTTTACTAATTCGATAGAAGAACTAATGTTTTCTTTAATTTCTGATGATAAATACAGGGTGTCGCAAAAAATAAAAATTTTTAGCTTTTAAAATTTATTTTTAACTTCACCCTGTAACTAGTTTTAAATAAAGCAACAATGAAAGTTTGATTTTGAAATTTCTTCACTATTTTGTTTATAAAACTTACAGACTGGGCAAAAATTGGGTAAAATTAAAATTACCAATACAGACACAATGAATATGATAGTTTCTTAGTCTGGCCAAATTTATTAAAGTTATGTATAATATATATTATAATGTAAAAATAATATTCGGAAATTATTTTTAAAACTTTAATCCTGGTCTTTAAATCCGTACCAAATACCAGGATATCTGTTATTTATAATTCGAGGTATTTCGTATTATAGCAAAAAATAGCTGCTAATGTCAATTACCAAACCGCCGCTGATATTTAACTAAATGTGAATTTGAAAATACTTTGGATTATTTATTATGAAGATTTTAAACAAGATATTTTAAAGAAAAATTAATGTAACAAGAGTAAATTAAATTAAGTTTTAATATTCATATAACTATTTTTTTTTTAATTTGAAATAACTGAAGCGAAACGCATTTTATGTTCATATTTGAATATTTATTAAATGTTTAAAGTAAATAAAATTAAAAAAAGACATTGAATTTTGAGTTTTTTGGTGTGTACCAAAATGTGCAATAAAATTTAGAAAAAAGTATTATTTTGCTTAAATCTTTATAAAAAACTTTTTTAAAGTAAAAAATTGAGCCCACGTAATGATATGTTGAGAAAAATTGTCTTTATATAGATTTAGCAAAACTACAACTTATAGATTTTTAAGTGTGTCATTTTGTGATTCAAAATCATTTGGCAATAATTTTAAAAATGGTCATTCTACATTTCTTGCTAATTTAAATTTTTATATTTTTTGAATGAATGAATATTAAGGAAAAAAAAATTTCCATTAGCATATCAGGGTAGAAAAAGGAAAAATTCAAAAAATAAAAAGTTACTATAAAAAGAATAGAAAGAAACAAATATCACCCCTATATTACCTAAACCAATTTTAATTCAAATATGAGAGAGAAAATATTGCTGCGAAAAATTGGATTTACATGAAAAATGGAAAAATATGGAAAAAATATTCTTTTACTGAAAACCTGTGTACAATTTGAATTATTTGAAATTTCACAACTAGAGCATTTCATTAGTTAATGGATGAATAGCGTTAACAAACATTTCAGCATTTGTCTGTTAAACATTTTGAATTGTATGAAAATATCATAAAAATGAAAGTTAGCATTGCAAATTTAACAAAACCATGTCACATGTTACTGCAGATCGCAAGCTTTAAGAATTAATTTTTTAAACCTAAAAATTGCTAATAAATATAAATGACATCCATAAGCCCATTTACAAGTTAGGGACAAGAAAAAAAATGTATAAGCATGATGTTAAACTTTGATTTAATTAAAATATTTAACTCAATACTAATTTTTGTACACACCATTTCAAAATTCATCAACATAAAAACGGTTCGTAATCGACAATAATAAAAATTTTACTGTACGCTATACAATCTTTGAAGTGGTCCAAACTTTCGAATAATTAGACAAGCAATAAATTTAGACCACCCTGTTTCTTGTAGTTAAAAATCGCGAATTATATATTTTTTTGGGCTTCTGAGAATGATGATTTCTTTTATGTAATCCTTGTCTGCATTAATAATAGTATTTAACAATTTGTTACATTTTACATTGATAATATAATATCCAGAAATCACATAAGCTTCTTGTTGGCGTATTTACAAAAGCATAACAATATTTTTCTTTTATTAAGAACACAATATTAATAGGTTTGATCGAATCTTTGATACAACGCGATGATGGATATTTCTGAAGCAAAATTTTCCTTAATGATGACAACAAATAAGAAGTAATTTTGCTCCAAAAATTATCTTTTGTTTAGTACCAATCTTTAATTAATATTATTTTAGACAGAGCACCAAGTAAATACAGGGTGTTTCATTACTAATTCGAAAAATATAGAATCGAGCTCAAAATTTGAAGATTCAATCCAAATCATCTAGATACAATTTGTCTCCCGTATGAGTTAATTGTTTAATGAATCTATTCATTTAAAGAAATTTCGATTGTAACGAGCACAACGCTACTGAAGGATACGCCACTAACTATTGCGGAGTACGGTGTGGTCCGCTAAATGTATTGTTCTCTTTTTTTGGCGGCGTACAAACCAGCATATCCAGGGTACAAATACCAACTATGTGTACCCCTAATCCCTAGATATGATTAGAATTGCTATACAATAAAAACAAATACCAAATAAGATCTTTTTAACCCAATTTTATTAAATTTAGCAATGTCAATAATTACGTACAAAAAAGGTATGTGCTCATTTCATGAATTACAAATAAACTGAAACATGCAGGTTTCTAAGCGTAAATATATGAATAAATACCGTTAATAATAATTCAACCAATTAATTTCGACAAACGCGCTAATATTAGGCTTCATAATTTTATAAAGCGAAACAGAAGTTAATAGCACTTAACAATAAAAAAGGCACAGAGATGTTTAAAAAACGTCTTAAAAATCTACACGAACGACCTTCGGGACATTTAAAAACGTTCGTTAAAGTACCCGACAACTTCTAACTTCATATAGAAAGACTATTTAAAAACCTTTCAAAACGGACTAAATAAATGGTTCGATAAATGACGTTTTTTTGATATATTTTAGAACGTCCACTTATACTTTTGTGGACCTAAAAACACAACATCTTTTGAAGGTTTTTTACATTGTTATAAAAACGACTTACAAAAACCGTTTAAAAACGTAACTTTCTGACTTTTCTCAAAACATTCTTTTGAGGACCTAAACAAAACGTTTTATGAACGTTTATACTGGTGGATTTAAAAACGACTGAAATAAATCGTTTAAAAAACATCCCATTTATGATTTTTTCTCAAAACATACTTTTGCAAACCTAAAAACAACGTTTTTTGGACGTTTTTTACAGTGGTTATAAAAACAACTTACAAAAACGTCTAAAAAACGTAACTTTTTGCCTTTTTCTCAAAACATGCTTTTGAGGACCTAAACAAAACGTTTTTTTTGAACGTTTTTACTGGTGGATTTAAAAACGACTCAAATAAAACATTTTAAAAGCGTCCCTATTGTGACTTTATAAAAAACCTTTTGACAAAAAACCACTTAAGTACTAGGTGTTTTTCATCGTAGGTTTTAAAAACGTCTGAGTAGTGTAGCTTAGTCAACGTTTTTTTTATTTATGACTTCGGACGTTTTGACGACATACTTTGGACATTTCTTTATGTTCATTTTAAAAACGTTCTTGCACAAACGTTTTATTTTGGTCCTCGGACGTTCTGACGTTAAATGGACCATAAAAAACGTCAATCGGACCTTGCGTGCTATTAGGGTAGTTATACAGCATCATGTTTAACTTAAAATATATTGAAAAATAACGACTTGAAGAACTCTATGAAGAAAACGTACGATATTTACGTATAAAGTATTGGAGAATCGCAAAATTGTAATGAAATTGCAATTCCGCCAGTGGCGTAGAATATCGTACGCCAGAAGCATTTATTTGACATAATTTAGTAGGGTATACAGTACCTGCATTTCGCGACAAATATGACGATTATACGTCGAATAGTTGTAAAATACCGGGCATAAATAATTTATATTTTTTTTAATTAAACACCCTGTAACTCAGACAGGAAACGCATTTTATTTAGGTGCTTTGTGTTGAATTTTCATATTTTGAGCTCAGGATTCGATAGTTAAAATTTTTCCAATTAGTAATGAAACACCCTGTATAAATTATAAAAGCTGTATATTTAGCTAGTTTTTAAATCAATAAAGATTTGTCAAATTTTAAATGTAAGAAAAAAACTGTATTAAAATATTGCGGCCTTTAAATGTTGCTTCCATATTGTAAATAAGAATTCTCAACTTAAATAAAAACAGATTTGGAACATGTGATTCTATTTAAAATAAAAAAATTGTAAAATACTATCCAAAATATGTTCAATTCAAAATTTTAGAAACATTTCTTCTATTATTAGAATCTGTAATTGCTGAAGAAAAAATCAAAAACTAGAGTTAAGGTAAAACGACTGCGATTTTAAGTAACCATATTAGTAATACAGAGTCCAAGGAATTATTCGATATCTAGTTTCGTGATCCTATAATAAATGACATTAAAGGAATTTTCAATTTAGAAAAATTTTCATTTACTATAATTAAAAATATTAACGATGAAATCTAATATTCCAGATGTAGATATAGATACAAATCGCGTAAACTACTGTAATGATAAAATAAAACATTTGCAAATAAATGTCGATCAACATGTTATTACACGATACTTGATTATATCTGGATTTAATGTGGAAATCAAAATTGTTTCTTGATATGATTTTGTTTATTGATTTATAATAAATGTGTTAATAGTATTATCAAATGACATTTTTATCTCTGGTGATTTAAAAAAATATCTGTTTTGTCTTTATCGATTTAAAAATTAAAGCTAACGAGAAACATTAGGTGTGTCTCTATATACATTTTTAATCCAGCAAAAAACAAAATGTACACAATAATTAAAAATATTATATACAGTATAAGCAATTAATATAACAGAACTATTTATTCTCATTTTACTGTATTATCGAATCAGTCAGAAGAGTAACGTGTGTCTCTTAAATATGATTGATTTTTTATCATGTTAATAACCTAAAATTAAATTCTCAAATGGTAACCAGACATTTAAAATATAATATATAGAGTGTGTGCCATCTAAAACTTCCGATTTTGTAAACAATAAGAGATATTTAAAGTTTAATAACAAGACTGGCTTTACTCTGACCAACGAGAAAGACAAAAAATACAAGATATAGATAACATAATGCAAGAGAAAAATATAAAAAGACGAACTTAAAGAAGCGTAATAGTTCGGTCGTTTTTAAAATATATAACAAAGCAAAGATAAGAAAAATGTTGAACCTGTAACTATAAGAACAAGCGGCTCTTAGAGAAAATAAATGACCAAAAATTTATTTTAAGAATTATAATAAGAATGAAGTCAAAAAGAACAAACTACAAACTTCAGTCGTGTCAAAAACATTAATATTGGTAGCCTAGATCAATTTTTACTATATGCCGATACAAGGCTAAAAAAAATGCAATAATAGGCATGGGCCGAAGAAAAAAAGAGGATGTGGAAAAAGATGATGAGCAAGTGATTCATAAATAATGAAGAAAATCAGAAAGAAAACAACAAAACGAAAATATACCGTAAAGGTATTGAGTTGGAAATTAATTTAATATTGGATTGGAAATAAAAATGATGAAACAAATGAATGCAGAAATACGGAATTGAATAAAAAAAGCTAAGAAAATTATGTATTCAATATTGAAGAAAAAGAATATAGACAAAAAGCAATATTAGAAATAGACAAAATTAGATAAAAAATGAAATAAAAGCATATAGTAAATATATAAACATAAAAGAAGAGAGGTAGTTCATAATTTATTAGTGAAGAAAATGATGTTAGAAAACCACCCACTAAAAGCCAGAAAGTCCTGAAAATAACCAAAACTAGTTTTCGCTAACAGAAATGCTAATGAACATCTAAAAAAAGAGCAAAAAGTGTATCCAATTAATCTATTGAGCATTCCACTTCATTGAAATGTCTTTTTCAGATGTTCATTAATATTCCTGTTGACGAAAACCGATTTAACAGGAAATAAAAAAATAATAAGTTTTTAAATGTATTTTGGTTATTATTTTAAAGAATTTATGGCATATGTAGGAGTGGTTTTTAAGCGATTTTGACCTTTTATAAATCGAAAATTAGTATCATTTTCTGCGAAATCAGTTAAATTAAAAAATCTAAATTAACGTACTAAATTTCATCGAAAATATGAATTTTATATGATAAACTTAATTGTTTATGCGAAATTTTATGTTTAATATGTCACCATTTGGAGTATTATTTTGGTACATCTGGTAAACTTAACGATAAGTAAAGATTGATGCAAAAATCTTAATTTATGTAATTTTCTAACATAAGTCTTTGCCCTCAACACGTTTCAACCAGTGCAAATACACTATACATAACAAGAAAAACAGAAAAAATCAGTGACTTAAGAGAGTATAAATCTCAAATCATTGGTTTTTTACATCCACAACCTTTTAAATAAATACTATTTTTATTCGATTATAATAAATTAAAATAACAGCAGCTTAGCGATAAAAATATAAGTCGTGGTCAACGTAATTCTTTCCCGCTATTTGTGTATAACAAAAGTAAATGAATTTTGACATTAATTTTTGATTAATTAAGAAATGTTTACCTTAAATACATTGAAATATTATTTATAATCTTGATGTATAAATCGCAAACATTTTAAGTAATGAGCTAAAATTTGTACATTCAATTTTTAATATACTCATTAAATTATTGCAACCACTTGTAAAATTTTTAATTGCTTTCGATACAGTTCAATAATGTTTAATATCTTCCTAGTTTATTATTGTGTTTTAATTGTTTAGATATGACTACTTAATGACCGCACAGGCATTAAAGATTTATATCGTCAGCGTGTATTTAGCGTAGATGAATCTTTGAAATAATATAGGGTCTTAGATATAATTCTTACACAGTAAAATCTCATATAAAGGATTTTTACGTTAAGAATGATATGACGTCACAAAAAAACATCCTTCGGGAGTTGAAATATGCCATGTTTTAGTTGGTCAAAAACTAGTGAATTAAAAAAAAAACTTCAAGTAATAATAATGTATTTTTGAAAATTCTTTAATGTTTTCTTAAAATGAATAAGTAAAATTTGTGCTTAAAAAAACTGACTGACCTTAATCCTTACTCGTCATAGATTAAAAACTACACAATAAAAATGTAGCTTTTGTGTATAAAATTCAGTTTAAAACTTATTTTCAGTACTAAAATATTTACAAATTCAGAATAAAGCTTTAAACATCTTTAACATACATACTATTTCTTCCACTTTTGTACGTTAAAAATAAGTACATGAAAATAATGGAAATCGTTTCGAAAAAGTTCTCTATTATTGCTAATGTCATAGAATAACCCAGGAAATAAATAAAGCTCTCGAAGAAAAAAAATATGGCTGCGCAGTATTTTTAGACATAAGCCAGGCTTTTGATAAGGTTTGGCACCCTGTACAAAATTAAAAACATCCTACCTCATTCCTATTCTCCATTACTCTAATCATAACGATGACACTTCAAGCACCCTCTCAATCAATTCTGGAGTACCCCAAGGAAGCATCTTAGGCCCAATATTATATCTCCTCTAAACATCTGGTCCCTCATCAACACCAAATACAATGGCAGGAACGTTTATAGACGATACAGCAAGTCTAGCAAGTCACCAGGATGCTGTAATAGCTTCCACCTACACACAGGAACATCTGGTTAAATAAATGGCGAATCAAAGTAAACGAAAACAAGTCTGTCCATGTAAATTTTACTATTCGTAGGGATACCTGTTCACCGGTAAATATAAACAACATTGACATTCCTCAAAAATAATGTAGCTGAATATCTCGGAAACAACGCAATTTCTTATTTATAAAACCATTATTGGGCCCATTTGGACATATGGCATAGAATTGTGGGGGTGTGCGAGTAAATCCAACAAAGCAATTACACAGAGATGCCAGGCAACTAGCAAATGCCCCCTGGTATGTTTCTAATACCACACTGCATAACATAGAAACCATTGAAGAAATCAGACGTGAAAGAGAAGCCAACATCATGTAAAAATAGAGAATCACTCAAACCCACTAGTAAAACAGCTGCTGGTTCTTCCAGACAACCGACGACTCAAGAAATTGTGGCATATAGACTTAATATAATATAAATAAGTTCAGAGGCAATGTTAATGGAAGTTGACCTCATCATGTCATTATAGCACTTGTGAGCAAATTAGCTTATAGAATGTGTAATATATATTTCTGATTGCTAATAAATCATGAAAAAAAATTATTGCTAATGTCTTACAAAAATTTGTAATATTTTTCACTATTCTTTGTGACGTCATTGCAAACTTACAAAACTAATATAAATTTTGATTTAATATAGACTAATATTTGAGCATTTGCATTTTTATAAAAAATATAACTTAATAATTGATTTATAAATTTGAATCGGTTATTTGTGTGTTAATTAAGGAACAAAAATACAAGTAAAAATAATTAGGGTAATTTTATCTGAATATCGGAAGACAAAATGAACGTGACTATTAAAAATCTTGTATATCTCTTTTGAAAATAACATGTCTGTAGTGACATAGTTAAATTACTTATTTTTTCTTCTGAAAATACATAATTCTCACTCTGTTACAATTATTTTATTATACGTAATGGTTTATACATATACTTATATTAGACGGTAAGTAGCGGGAAAGTAAATTAATGAAAAAGCAGTTTTTGAATAAAGGAATATCAGATTCTTAAAATAAAATTCATTCAATCATGACTATTGTGTAAGCAATTCATTTTTATAGTCCAGTCAAAAGTTATTATAATAAATTATATAGATAGAGGATTTTTGGTAAATGAAGACATTATTAGGGCTTACTTAACTATAAAAAAATGTACAAATATATTGGGCATCTTTAATATATTTGAACTGGGAATTTGCAACCTTTGGTTTTCAACAATGTGTAGTAGCAGAACCATTACAAGAGTTATTTTGAGACGTTAAAACAATTGGAATCAAGATAAATGAACTGGAAGAAAGCTACTAAATGGATTGCAATAATTATGGTTTCACTTTTGGATATGACGTATAAGATTGGCTTCAATGTTAAAAATGAAGCGGAAAAAGATTCTACTCTCTGATTATTTAGAAAAATGAATCCCAAACATCTTCAATCAGTAGTAATGAACGGGTTCCCGAGCGCATTCACCCCATATCTCGGGGCATAGAGTTTTCCCTGACATATGCAATAGCTCGTTTTTCTCAGGGGCTTAAGGGGAATCTATGGACCAAATTTTAAGAAAACCTGTATAAATATAATATATCACGAGTGAGTGAATAAATTTAAACTAATTCGAAAACTTGTTTCCAAGGAAAAGAATACTCCCAAACGCCAATTTCATTCTTATTCTCGTGTGATATTCGAAAGACTATTTTTTTGAAGTTATAAGTTTGCCATCAATCGCAGATCAAAGCAAGAAATCGACAAACAAATTTTACTGTAATAAGGTATTATTTAGGAAAAGGAGTGTGTAGTAAAAACAAAATTTCATTTAATCTAAGCGCTTTCGACTTAAATAGACCATCATTAGAGCCATCGTAAAATAAAACATTTGACAAGAATAAACAATATAAAAATTGAAAATTAAAAACTTACGTCGTGGGGATACTTCTAAAGAAAAGTTTTAAAACAAAACTGTAAGATTAAAAATCCAACGATTTTCGGTTTGTTCTGGTTTAGAAAAATATCTGCCTGAGAATATCAGACACATGCGCAATAGGTCACGCATATGTGCAGTAGATAAATCTGAGCACGAATCTTATAATGCACATACGCTTCTGACTTTTTCTGACAGATATTTTTTGAAACCAGAACACACCCCAATAAACACATAATGTATCTGAAACATGTCAACGGAACCGTAATAGGCAGCATATGAAACATTCAATAGATACGTTTCAGAAATATATCGTAGACATGTCATGTGCGGAGCAATGTGTCTGTAATATTTTAAATGCACAAATATAACATGTCACCAAAAGATGTATATCTGAATAATCCAAATATTGCCTATAAAATAACTGAAAGTAAAGTTATGTTTCTGACACAATAAAAATACTTTTCCTTAGAGACAAAAATAGTATTCAAATTACCGCGCTATTATGATTGTTTCGTCGGGTCACCGGTAAATCACGTGATCAGTTGTGACCAATGAGTAAGGCCGTTCCGACATTTACTTACTAATCAAACAACGATATCTTCTTTATTACTGCTTAGATTTAGTTCAAAAAAGGAGATGTCCTATTCCAATGTGTAAGCTATTATAGGTATAACTATTTCTACAAACAAAACTTTCGTTCTCAAGATTTGTATTCTACAAAATCGTCAATTTTTCTCGTCAATTTCAGTATTGCCAACTGAAATCGTGACTGCCCGTTTCGACGCCCGTCTTAAATGGACATTTTTGTTTTTGTATCTTGTGCTTGTTTCGTTATTTTTATTGACTGTGCTTGGCCGTAAATTTCGTCTCTATGTGTTAAAGTTATGAATACTCGCCAGAAATATCATTAATTAATTGATATACAATCCTTTACAGGTTACAATTTTAATAAAGAAATTAAATCGATGAATTTGGAGGTTACATATAAAATGTGCTGGGATTCATTAACTCTATATATGCTGTTCAATTTGTTATACAAAATTGTTATAAATCTTGTATAAATAATTGTTCAGACCAAATGACATATTTTGCACATGATGTGTTGAACTGCTAACTATGCTGGTAGTTCAATATCCACATCTAATGCAAAGTGCAAAAAATTCTCATTTTGCAACTTGCAATAATATGAAATGATTTAATAGCCATTTCTACACTAGTATCACATAACTATAATTTTAGAATAGTCATAAATATCATAACATATTTTGTAGATGCTGCTCGAAAACGATTTTCTGGAATGAGGGACAGTGAGTTTGAAAAGTTCACCTCGACATGGTTTCGCCAAGCAGCCCTTAGGTATAAGAGGGAAGGAAACAAATAAAGTATAATTTGTTATATGTTTAAATAAAGTATGATAAAATCCTACCTGTTTTTTGACATTGCACACTACCTTTTCACATCCATTTTATGAATCAATAGGAGTCGATTCAGAAATTAAAATTTATTTAAAAGGTATCTTTTAACAAATCTTAAGCCGAGTTGGACTTGAAAAATTGAGAGCCTTAGGAGTAGAGCGTATTTGGAGTAACGTCTAAACCGATTTTTTGTCAGTTCCCGAACGGGGTAAAACGAGTAAAAAGAATCAAGGACGAGGTAAAACGAGTAAAAAGAGTAACTAAGCTGTTCTCACCTTTAGTAAAATCACAAAACAAAATAACATATGTCATATGTAAGTTCCGGTATGGTGCAATGGGTTTTTTTCAATATAATTTGTATGTATTTATTTAATTTTTAATATTGGTGTTCTTTAGTTATTTTTCACAATTAACCTGATGGATATTTATTCATTTATTCAAAACCTGCCCCACGTTCAGGCGCCTTGTTATTAGAATAAAATAAAAATTAGGCTATATAAGAAATATTACGCAATAGAACTACCGGACATAGTCGTAATACATTTTTTCTCGCACGTTTCTGTATTTTCCGAATTAGAACGAACGGCTTTCGGCGTTCCAGGACTATTTTGTTCGCAAGTTTCCGTGTTATTATTCGTCGATGCTCGTCTCGATACTTCTCTATTCACTGTGCGGACGTCGAAAACGCTACAATCGCTATCTAGATCGCTGGTTTCTAACTGTAACACGTTTAACTAAAAAAAAACATTATGTAATATCAATAGTTATTTACAATAGTAAATAATGAACTGTATTTGTCTCTTCAGTTTCAATAGTTTTTAGAAATATCCTAAGTCGATGACAGACAATTTCGGGGGCACATTGACCACAAACGCATCAGACGCATTTTTTCAATGGTTTAACTTGAGAGTTTGATTTAGTTTTTGTAAGATTTGGTATAGTGCAATCTTTTTTTTTTAGTTCGAGCAAAGTTCGGAAAAATGATTTGACGATTATCTCTGAATGTTAAGTAGCAATTTATTATGTAAGAATAAAACAAACAATATTAATCTGAATCATTTTGAGCTCACCAATGATAATTTGTCATAGTTTTCATCTTATATTACTTATACTCAATTTCTAATAATGAAAAGTGGTGAAAAGGTAAAAGCACTTTCGTAAACGGAAATGAAAATTTATGTTAAAGGGAATATTTTGTTGTGTTGTTTTAAGTACCTAAACAGAACTTTTATTGTAGAGTAATGGTAAAAGTAACAGTCTTATAAAAAAGAGGTAAAATTTGTGTACACACTCACCTGCCTAGTATTTAAAAACAATTCACTAGAATCTGACCCACAACTAGAACTTTCGCTAAGTTCTGTTGTGAACTTTCTCTGAGCTCTGGGGCTAGGGGGTGGCCTTCTAGTGCATACCTGTGCTTGGATATGCTCGCAAACTCTTCTAAACCTTCTAATATTACCTAAAATAAAAATTATTTAGTATTCACAATATTTATAAAAAAATAAAGATAGCGTTTATATAATATAATAATAATAATATCTTTAATCTCCATAAAAACAATTTTCATTGTATTGGTTTTGTTACAACATTTAGAAAAATAAAGATAGAGAAAAACCACCATTATCAATATCACCTAATATACCTATTGTCCCGTAATAAGAGTTGGGGATGTAGTTAGAGAAACGATGAATCTTACCTGAGAGTAAAGTAAAAGTTATGGCAAAAATATGTTCTTTGGTGTTATCCCTTGATTGTTTGATTATTGGAGAAATATCTACTTGAAACCTGACATGTCTCTGGAACATTGCTGGCCCAGTTGTGCCTCTTTTATATTCCACCCTAAACGACATTGGACTTGATACCGAATGACTTAATTCCGCTATCTAGAAATAATGTGGCCATAGTAAAATATTATTACACATTTCAAAAAATTTTGTTTTAAATACTTAAGTTACAATTTCAGAAAAAAAGCGATTTTCAAATGAGATCGTAAAATAATACAATAAAAGTTTTCTTACTGATAGAAATGCGTGGATCAAATCAGCCTTAACAGTGGCCAGGGGCTTTCCTTTGACTAAAATCGTAAACGTTTCGTCCTTCTCAGTCGTCATCAAACTTCCGAACCAACTTTTTTTTGTTAATTCAGGTGATGATTCCGGAGTAAGATGAACTTCTTCAGATGAAACTAAAATTAAAAAACATACATGATTGTGATTAAGAGTTCACAAACAATTGGAGGATATATAGGGTGTCACAGGAGTTGGTACCCAAAACTTGATAGAGGGGCTAACTTTAATGATGGTACATCATATAAAATTTGTCCCTTACGCCCTTCGTTAACGAATTATAGGGCTCCAAAGTTAAAAATTAAAAATGGTTTTTTATTTATAATTATTAAACTACTTATTTGAAATAAATCAAAAATTAACCATTTATCAACACCATAAATGCGCACTTAATAGCGTTATAAACAAATCTGCACTACCCTTGTGAAGTCAGGTACGGACTAAGTTCAATGGTTAATGAGGCACATTTTTTTTATCTATCATTTTTTTCACTTTTAAATATGACAGCTAAATTCCACAAACATCTTTAAAAGAAAAACGTCCTCTTGTGACAACTCGATAAAATTAACGGTTTAACAGATATGTGCAATTTTATGTGGCACTGCACATCAATTGCGCATTCACCATTTTTTAAAAAATACTTACGATTAAAGGAAACATCTCGTATTACTATTAAATTATTAATAGATCAGGACAGTCTACATTTAGAATAATAAACTTGTACACTTTTAATAAACTTTATTTATTTACTACTTTTATTTACAATAGTGATGTAAGAAAAATTGAATGAAAACGAATAGGAATAGGAACATCTTAATTCAACAAAAGTAAAAATACGAAAACAACAATAAAAACCTTAAAAAAAATATTCGATGTAAGAATGAAATTTCACATTTTCTAGTTTTCCAACAAATACTAGTCATTTTCAGAAAAAAAATACTGAACCTATTCATAAATCCTTGATGAAAGAAAAATTCGAGGTCTTCTTGGGTTTTACACAATATTTATAACATCTATATCTTCTTCATTATCAAATAATATATTTTCAATTATTTCTAAAATGTCCATTTTGAAAATTTAATTATATTTGAAAAATCGTGTCAAGAAAATAATAAATATTTGATAGGTTATAATACTGACACGTTATACGAATTATATCAATTTTCAATCTGCGCATGTGTTAACCGAAGCTTGAAGTTTAACTGGCCCTCCATCCATCAGTTGACAGTTAAACTCGGACTGGCAGTCACAGATGCCTATACAACGAACTTTATTCATTTAATCCAAAGTTTAACTGACACTTGAAGTTTAAACTGAACCTATACAAGTGGGTCTTAATCGTAAGTATTTTTAAAAAAAATGGTGAACGCGCAATTGATGTGCAGTGCCACATAAAATTGCTCATATATCTTAAACCGATAATTTTATCGAGTTGTCACAAGAGGACGTTTTTCTTTTAAAGATGTTTGTGGAATTTAGCTGTCATATTTAAAAGTGAAAAAAATGATAGATAAAAAAAATGTGTCTCATTAACCATTGAACTTAGTCCGTACCTGACTTCACAAGGGTAGTGCAGATTTGTTTATAACGCTATTAAGTGCGCATTTAAGGTGTTTATAAATGGTTAATTTTTGATTTATTTCAAATAAGTAGTTTAATAATTATAAATAAAAACCATTTTTAATTTTTAACTTTGGAGCCCTATAATTCGTTAAAGAAGGGACAAATTTTATATGAACTACCATCATTAATTTTAGCGCCTCTATCATTTCCCAAGTTTTGGGTACGAATTCCTGGGACACCCTGTAGGTCATGTAATACTGCCTTTACAAGGATGTCGTTTTTTTATCCTCTATTCGCCGTTTTTGAAATGCCTCCCGATTTTATCATACATGAATTGCCTCCCGGATAGAATATCGAAATGCCTCCGTTTTGTTAATCATTTACGGTGGCATTTTGTCTTCTTATGACATTTTATCTGCTTATTAATGAAACAATGTTGCCAAATTATAATTTAAATAGGTATATTATTTATTCCTTTTTATCATATTGTAAATTAACACGAATATTTTAATGTATGACATTTTTTTAATTTATTTCATAAAACCGTACCTGAGTTAATCTAATAATCAGCTTTTAATTTTACTTTAGATTTGGTTTAATTTTCTATTCTTTTCTTAATCTCGTCTTAAGGATTTATATAAGGATCAAATAATCTGTTAATGAATCGGCAGATACAATATGCGCCTCTACTATTAATCCCTTTTAAAATCATTAATAGTATTTTAGTTCTCAAGTATATGTATAATTACTGATTTTGAAATTGCTTTTCTCTATGTTGTAATCCATGTATGTACCATGTGTATACCCAGAATCTATTAATGTTAGTTGCCGATTTTATCTCGGCCAAGCCTTTTATCGCAAAATTCAAAAATTGGGGCTATCTGGTGAATAATAAGGTTGGTGATTTTTAGATAAATAAAACAACGTTTTATGATTTATTTATCTAAATATTATAATGGATTTTCATCAAGTAAAAGCCGACACAGTTTGGCGCTTGTTTAGCATTTGACGAAACGAAATATTACAAAAATATTGTGATTATTTAGTAGACAACTTTATTAGTGATGGGGCTTCTTTTCCATCTTTCTTGTGGGCTAAAGCAAGTGAATCGATTTTAAGAACAACCAATTTATGTGAATTCTTCCATTCCAATTTAAAATCGCACTTGTATTAAACGTTATGGCATAAAATTGAAAAAAAGCAAGGCAGTATAAATTTAATCTTCATGCTTCTTAGATTATTTTTGAAATTTTTCCAACAAAAAATCTATCGAAAAATTATAAATTTTCCCTCAAAACTAATTTAAAAAATGGGCCTAACATACGATCTAAACACTTGTATAGTCATATCGCATAATTTAAAACTAACCATTATAGCATCATCGATTGTATTTTGCTACAATGAGGTACAGGTTGACAAATTTATCTTGACACAAAAGATTAAATGCGCCTTGGTAAAATTACGAAATCCGTAAGGAGTGCGCATTCTGTCTTTTATTCTCACACAGTTCACTTCATTCTCATAAACGTACCCTAAATGCCCGTTTAGAGACTTTTCGTCCGTGTATAAGGCATTCCAACATGCTGTCACTTGCCATACCACGTGACCACATTATAAAGTTATCGTCGTAATAATATAGCTGTTTGCGTGAATATTATTAAATTTTGAATTATGCCGGCTTTTTGTTGTGTAGTAAAATATGGTAGTCGCAGTGAAAGAGACTCTGTGAGCTTTTACAGAATTCCTAGTGCTAGCCTATAAAAGGAAAGCAGAATTAAATATTTTATCTGCCAAGAGACGAAACTCTTGGCTACCAATTCGCAGAGAACACTTCTCCCCTGAAAAGAAAATTAATAATGCTCTTAACATTATTTATATACTCTAGTGCAAAAAGCAAGGCTCCAACAAGGCTGCAAACTTCACCGGCTCCAGCCATGCAAGTACAGTGAGCAGTTATGATGCTATCATTTTCGGAAATTAAAAGCCATACCTTAACAGCAGGAATATTTGCCATATGTGAATGTTTAACCTGTAATGTAAGTTACATACATTATTAAATAATATCTAAAGTTAACTATTTTCTCCATATCTGTCCAATAAAAACTGAAAATTTTGATTGTGACGGGAGGAAAATAATTGGGTGTGAAAGCTCAAAGCATCTTCCGGCAGTTCATATGTATCAATATTGTTGAGTTTAGAAAATTTTTCGATGTATCTAACTGTCACATCAGGATGTACTAATTTTAACTCCTTTTAGCAAAAAAATTTAAAACACAACTTTGTAAGCCAATCAAAACCAGACTATAAAATACCGCAAACGATGTGATATGTGCCTACTAGCTACTTAGTGAAGTTAGGAGGTTGGAATGCCTTATTCTCAAGATAAATTTGCCAACCTATAACAACTAAAGATTGTAACTTAGTAAAGAAATTTGCGATTTGGTGTATACTATTAAAATCCCGTTGACATATCGTATTTTCTACCAATTATTGAGGATTTCAACTCCTTTTAAATTATAATTGTTAAACTTATAATAAACGTACCGTTTGTTTTATGCCTAGATTGTTGAATTTTCTCTGCTTCATTACCTAAGTTAAAAAAATCAAAAGAATACAAAAAATTTAATTTTAATTAAAGCTAACCTTGTAATTTATTCCTTCTATGAAATCTAGGAGATCCTAAAAAGCTATTCTTAATCGTAGTCAGCCTCGATCGCCAATGATGACTTGTCGTACTGGAGTGGGGGGAACCTGGAGGAGTCATAGGGGTTAAAATCGTTGGACCTACAAAACAAAAATAAATAATAAAGACCAATTATAAAAATCCTCAAACCGACCTGTTACTAAACTTGTAGTATCACTTTCTGGTGACGTCATAGATAAACAAGAAGTAACCGGTGTTCCTCCGCTACTGTTTGCTCGGTGGTGAGTAGGTGTCGCAGGGGGAGGAGTTACTGTCACGTGAGTATTCGAAGAAACGTGAGTCGAGCTCCGATGAGTGTGGTGGGAAGAAGGCCGTTGATTCACTGGTGAAGACATTGCAGCTTAACCACAAAATAATATTAAAATTTCTATTAAATATCATCTAATTATATTTTGACTTACAATGTGTGTTTGTAGGCGTAACGACGTTGTTGAACAATACAGGACTAGAAGCACCAGATGATCTAGTCGGGGAATGAATACTTAAACTACTGTTCGTACTGCCTGTGGAAGGACTTCTTCTTGAGTGATGTCTTCTAGGAAAAATAGTAATAGTATTTCAACTTTCTTTATGCCTCGGGTACATTTAAATAATAAGATGAATCTTTATAAATACCAAATTTTATTAGATATACTAGAAAAAAATACCTACTGAACTAAATGAATCAACTATCCTGTAGATATAAGAGTTCTAGTTGAAGAAAAGAGGATAGCGAGAAGAAGAGCAAAGATCTTTCTCATAAGACAACTAAACAACAAAACCAGGAAGCTCAGAAGAGAGGCAAAAATTAAATGCAGAATATGGTCAAAAGGCGACCAATTACCGTCTATTAGAAAAGGCAGGGAACCATGGGCTAAATCAGATCTAGTGGCTTGAGTATCTACTTGAAATCTTCACACCTAATTAGTCTGAAGTAGAACATTATTTTACAACTTAATATAAAAAAAACATCACCCCCTTTAATTCTAAAGCAGTTTAGGCAAGCAAATTTTTCACGATTAACTCCTGACAAGATTTTAGTAAATAATTTTAATCAAGGAGATTCGATAAGAAAAACGTTGTTGTTTACGTAGGAAGAATTTAGCGTTATTGGTATCGCCCAAAATTTTGACTTCAAAATTTTTGTGTTTTGAAAGTGGAGGTGAAAATTTTTCACGAAAGTCTAAGTAATAAAGTAATAATATGCAACCGGCAACGTCAAACAGTCCGTTTACTAACCATTGTGTTTACGTAGCCGAAGTGTTTTAAAAAGATCCTGTATCTCAGCTAGGGCACTCCACGGTAGCCCGGGAATTTGAAATAATGTTGCTGTTTTATTCGATTTTTTTAAACAAATCTAACTGAGTCGTACATTTTTTTATTAAATACATGTAAATTGATTCTTTCAAATAGATTTCAACAAAATTTATATAAATACAAAGAAATAAATGATTTATAAAATATTTCACAAATCTTTTTTCTTTTAGACCAAAACCGATTCAAATATTTTGAAAAAACTGTGGATGTTTACTTCAGCGAAATAAATTATTGAAAAATAAATAGTTGATATCGAGAAAGTACTTCTTTAGCTTTATATTTGGGAGAAAAGTGTTTTTCTTAATTATTTCCAAACCACATTGACGGTTTTGTTGAACATTTAGGAAAATACCAGTCTAGATATCATATATATCATATGTTGTTGTAATTTTTAAATTTGTATTTAATTTTTCCGGGATTCAACTTAAACTGTTTTTTAATTTATGGTTTTACAAAATATTTCAATTTTCTAATGCTTATTTATGTAAAAAACATTTTCTTTCATATTCAACCTATTATTATTTTTGCAAAGTTTATAAATTTGTTAATTTTAGAACAATATATACTCACTTATAATGGGATCTTCTAGGCGTTAAAGGAGACCCTTCACTAATCTGCCCAAACTGAATCGGACTTTGTCCATTCACCCTACAAGTATCTATCCTTTTCTTCGGTGGATCTTGACTTTCAGTATTCCTAACCCTCAATAACGAATCAGACTCATCTTCGCAGGCGGGTCTCCGCCTCTTTCTCTCCAATAACAAAAAATATATAACTTTTTCCGTATTATGACTAGGACTTAATAAGTGTTGGATAAGCTTTTCTTTCTCTTTGAAACAACCCAGACTGCAAATAGCTTGGAGGACATCGGGATCCACGGCTTCTATGGACGGTAGCACGTGAGTTTGAACCACTTCCATCATTGGTAGCTCAAGTTCTAGTTCCCCTTTACCGCCAGCTGTTACCCAAGGGTGTTTATTGATCTCGGATAACTGAAAAGTTCAACGTTTAATGAGTAATTTTGACTAAAAAATGTTAGTACTTACTGTTAAGCGTTTTTCAGGGTTGACTTCGATCATACCCCTTAGTAGGCTCTGGCAGTTTGGAGGAACGAAATGTGGGATGTGAAAAACACCCCTTTTAACTTTTTCTAAAAGTTGTCGAAGATTATCGTCATCGAATGGTAAAGCACCAACTAGAAGAGCATATAAAATAACTCCACAAGACCAAACGTCTGCTTTTCTGCCATCGTACTTTTCTCCCTAATAAAAAATAAAAATATTATTTTAAAGCTACTCCATCAAGTTTTTAATATATAAACGCACCCGAATAACCTCTGGGCAAGCATAATGAGGAGATCCGCAACTTGTTTCTAGCATAGAGCCCATTGGCTGTAGAGAGGCCATTCCAAAATCGGCTATTTTTATATTATTTTTTTCGTCTAATAGTAAATTTTCAGGTTTAAGATCTCTATGACTAAAACAAATAATAATAGAATAAAACTAAGATTATTTAAAAAATTATTTTTTACCATATTGAATGGCTGTGACAAAAGTCCAACGCTGATATAATTTGTCTAAAGAACCTTCTAGCTTCTTTTGGTGTTAATCTGCCCTTTTTCACTAAATAGTCGAAAAGTTCACCACCCGAGACGTGCTCCAAAACAAGATAACTAAAAAAAATTGTTGAATTCTTTTTTACTAAAAATATAAACCATAGATACAATACTTACAGATACTTTTTGTTTTCATAAACATCAGCTAAGCCGAGCACATGGGGATGATCAATTAGTTTCATTATTGCGATTTCTCTCTCAACCTATGTAAAAATAAATAAATGATATTTTTAATTCTATGCTTTAATTTGGATTTATCTTAACCGGTATATTGTGATTGCGCGCAGCGGTCAAATACCGCCTGGGGTACCGAAATTTGCCCGCAAGACGGAAGGTTTAAGGTAATTAATGCAGCTAAATAAAAATCTTTAATCCATTTTCGCAAATGAGAGTAAAGAAAAGCCACTGAAGATATTTCTATGCGGGTCAGCAAAATCATGAACATGGAAATGGGAGATGCGGTTCTTTCGGCAACAATTCAAGACCTATCAAACATTCAGGATAGCATTTATCGATATCGAAGAAAATTGCTTCCACTACTTCCTAAAAATTTTGACGACGTTTTCGACACAATTGAAATTAATACTTTAATAAATGAAGGCTTCCTGCTTTCGTTTAATAATGAGATAGAAATATTCAGCTGCGAAAAAACTTACAATTTTTGTGAAGTGAAACAATTTTTTTCTGTGATGGTACCTTCAAGTACTGCACAAAATTCTTCACGCAATTATTTACGATTCACTCGGTTCGTAATGGACAGTATAGTATGTGCCGTTAGTTTTTGCAAATAAAAAGACAGAAGCTTATGAGCACAAGTGTTCAGATTTGTAATATCTGCCTGTGATGGCAAGAATCTGACATTTAATCCCATTGAAATTGTGTGATTTCGATGAAGCTATTTACAAAGCAAGCCGAAACGTTTGGCCTCAGCTAAAGATAACTGGCTGCAGATTCCACATGAGCCCAGCTTGGTTGAGGAAAATACAGAATATTGAACTCAAAAGGGAGAATTTCGACAAGGACAGTGAGTTGGGGAAATGCGGTGATGCTGCATGGTCTTTCGGCCTCAGACAGTGCTGATGTTTCCAAAAGAATATGAAAAAATATAACAAATTTGAAGTAAACTTAAAAATAAAGAAATATCCAGAATTGAATTTGTAAAAACTAAATGTTATAAGACATGTTCAAATTAAATATATGTACATTATACAATAAATATAAATTAAAATAAACAATATTTAGTTTTTGCTTATCATAACTATTTCAGTACCCACTTTTTATTATCTTAATTATTTAAAATTAGTAAATTTTCCGTTCAAAAACATATAAGTAAATAAAACTTCCGTTTACTATAGTTTCCGACTTTGCGCGCAATCATAGCATACCTTTTTAAAGACGTGCGCGCAATTGCAACATGGGCTTAGGACACATATTTTTTAATTTTATTAGCTATTTAAATATTTAATTTAGTAAAAAATGACAATTATTGACAATATACCTAAAGTATTATACAAATAAATCAATTTATTTTACATTCGCAAATAAAAAGTACAGAAAACTTCCTACAAATTTACAATAAAATTGTTAATGATAACAAGTGCACAGTGAAAAGTGACACGATTCTAATTCGTAATATTTCACTAAATATAAAGAAATTCTTTTTAATTCTTGTCAATAATAAATCTAGTTTTATGCCATATTCTCCAACCACAAATTCAATTACGTAATAAAAAATGTCAAATTTAGTTTCTAATAGTACTCTGTAAATAAATATTGTATGTATAGGTATTAATTTTAATATTTTTATACAATTTTCTTTTTTTGTTCTAGGACCGGCACTTAGAATCAGTCCTACTGTATGTCGGTTCTATTTTATGGCTTTTATGGTCACATTATAAAATTAATTATGTTGTTCACGTAAAAAGCTGTAAATAAATAAATTATTATTATTATTATTATTAAGTAAATTCGATTACGAAACAGTTATTTCAAAAATTAAATTACAGTCTACATTTTCCTGAATTGAAGTTTAGACTTAAAATTTTATTATAAAACTCCATTATTGATATTGGGTTTAGTCAGTCATACAACTATTTTTCGTGAATTAGAATAATAAAAGGACAATATATTTCTAAAATTTAAAAAAATAAAAATGCGTTTAATCACTTTAACAAAGTTATTGTAAATATGTATGAAGTTTTCTGTATTTTGTGCTGCTAGGTGTCTCCGGTTAGAGAAGAAAAGTCTTTTATCGGTTTGATGACGTCAATAGTACAGCGATTTAAAGAAAAATAAGATCTTTAGGACTAAAATAAATTTAAATATTTTTTAGCGTAATGAGTTAAAAGACTGTATATTTGTAAAAATTTAGATATAACTATGTAAAACCAATAGAAATTATTATTGTGCCAACAGGATGACTTGTGTATCTATAAACGGTGAGTCGTCAAATGCGCCCCAACAATAACATATAATATTAAAATCAAATGAAAATAAAATTGCTTGCATTGATTGTCGTTTAATTTAGTATTATAATACAAATACAGTTATTTGTTGACCGTTATATTTAAGTACTAGTTTGTTGAGAATTGGTCAAGAAATGTTGAACGTATACGACAACGTGTACATCCATATCTAAATCCAAGGACTGTTGCAGATTTTGTCATTTCAGAGGCATTGAGAATAACTAAGACTAATGAAAATTTTTTATTATGGGATTCTGGTAACAACGGCCCTAACTGTATATTTATGTTTGGTACAGAAGAAAATCTTCGACTTTTCCGACAGCATTGTCATTGGTTTGTAGATGGAACGTTCAAAGTTTCACCTGAAATATTTTATCAAGTATTTACCATACACGGATTAATAGACAATAGTGCTTTCGCGCTAATTTACGTATTACTGCGAGATAAACGTGTTGGAATTGCAAGATAACTTACATTCCATTAGCGTCTTATGTAACTTCGAAAAAGCTATTCAGAATGCTGTACCACGAGTATTCACAACCAATGATGTGAAAATTTCTTTCTTATATGAAATTTTAACGTTTCTATATAAATTTTTTAGATATATTATAATGAAATAATAATAAAATAGTTGGGAAATAAAAAACTATTTTTATACAAATTGTTTTTATTTATTTATATTTTATTGTTGGGGCTCCATAAACAGAGTTTGAATGATTTAAATGAAAAGTTTTTACTTAGTAAATTAGTACAAAATTGAATGAGTTGTAAATTTTTTTGAATAAATTGATCCTTTATTTTTTCCGTCCTGTAAAAATGCGTTTTTTTTTTCTTTAATATTATTAAGCGATATAAGCATAAGGTTAAAGGCACGGTTTTTTGCTAATAACTTTTAATCTATTTTATCGATTATGTTGAAATTTGGGCAGTGCACGTAATATATGATTATAATTAATAAAAAATAACGGAATCCTTTATATCTTATCTACGAAAAGAGGTGTGTATTATCCCCAATGTACTTTTACTCAGAACATTATTTTAATACTTAGTCACATTTATGAATATTTTGAACAATAATTAATTAACAGATTAATTAAAAACTGCACCCTTTTTTTTGGTCCACTTGATGATTTCAGACAGCATCTTATATCGCTTGAATTTTAACAGCCGGAATATCTCAAGATACACGCGACGAATGTTAAGTAGACCAGAATTAATTTCCCAATAAATAACGGGTTTAATATCCAGGTAGGCAGAATTTGTATTTTTCTGTCGGATAAGTCCAATTTATTTATAGAGTTAATTTGGTTCTAAATATTGTTACTATATTTTCTCATAGTTCCAGTAATAAATTACTATTATTGTTTAAAATAATAACTTTATTCCTAATTAAAACAAAACGGAATAAAAATAAATTTTGATCAAAGCAAATATGTTTTTGGGGAGTCTAATTTGAGACACGATCGAGGATCATTTGATCTAAGAATCGAGTTACTTTAAATTTAAAAAAAATGTGCCATCCTCCCTAAGAATTAGTATAAACGGAATAGAGGCTCGGGGCTTCCCAGATACAACACAACATACCCTTTGAGATAAAAACGATGAAGATTTAAGAATCTTAAAAAGTTTGGTCATAATAATAAATTACTTCCTGGAGGAATCTTTTTTTTTGTAACTATTTCGAGTAACAGGCGTCTCTGGTAATTTTGCAGGTAGATAATTGAGGAAAAACTGGTACAAAAATTGATTAAAATATCTTGAGAAGTTTAAATAATTTTGAGATCTGGAATAATATGACGATAAAATAAAACTGAATGGCACTTTCCGGTTAAAAAGAACATAATTAAGATATTTTTGTCTTTCAATTTATTACGATTATGACTTAAATTCCCAGAACATATAAGTCGTTCCTGGCATTCTCCGTCCATTAAAATAAACGCCGTACATGATTTTTTTAACACATCTCCAGCTTCTTTCTCAGGATGGTATAGATTGTCCAACAACTCGTTCCCCACTTCTCGAATTTTTAACCAAGCGGTCGATTTAGTAGTTGGACAAAGTTTACCCGACAAAATTTATAATTCTCACAAATAAGCAATATTTTCATCCTTTGACTAACCATTTTATTTGGGTATGGGACGATTGCGCCAATATTACCTGAGTTGCCCTAAGTCGGTGGTAGATTGCGCCGGTTGTTACAGGTAGTCTACTAATCCCAAGGGACGATTGCGCCTCCAGAACAATTATAGATAGGATAATTTTTATTTGTACACCTCCACTTCACACCTTTTTCAGTTTTTCACATAAACGAAATTTAAACTTTTCATAAATGATAAGAGGTTTGCCACGTTCACTAAATATTTTTTCCATGAACGCAAAAGGAAAGAATGAATGAAAATTTTAAAATAATACTATTGTAGTAATTTTAGGAAATTCCATTAAAAGCTTTAAAGAAATAACCCTCAATCAAATTAATATTAAATATTGAGACCGGCGTAATCATTCCATAGGATTAAATTACCCTTTGACCGTACCGGATTAAAACAGGTACTAGTATCGCAATCGTACCATGTCCTTTTATTTAAAACTACAGAACAACAAATGCTCTCTTTGCAATACAGGAATCAAATAAACTAAGTATCCAAATCTGTATGAAACAATTGATGTATTTGCTAATTACCTGGCCATTAATTAGCCTACCTGCTTAGATCTCTGGGCCCACTTTCCTAATTTATGAACCATTCAGATTAAAAGATGATGGGCCCAGATTCGTGCTTCCCAAATAACCATTAGCACCAGAATAAGTTATAAAATAGGATTATCTAATAACAACAGTAACCATAATCCTGATCACATTTTGATAATTCGCGGTGTTAAAACTCTCCCCCTCCCAGCTAATGTAATAAGTATCGAAACTAGCGGAAATAACACAAATTCTCCGTTGCAATAATTAACTCTTGATTAATTTTTCGCTTATTCAGCCGATATATCTTTCTATCATCGTATACTGTCACCTTATAGTTATCACTTTTTAAGATATATAGATAGGTACTTCAAAAACAAGACGCGTTCCCTTAAGCAAAAAAAATAATGAGGTAACCTTAAAGGTTATCACATGATTCATTTATTATCATCAAGGTAATGAAGACTTTTCCTATTATTATATCTTGCAAGAGTAGTCCTTCTATATAAACGATAAAATCCGGATAACGAGTATTAATAGTTATTTTATCATGTTAGTTTCCACCTCTATCCTAAGATAACTAATAACTGAATACTATAAATTGAGCACCGGGACTTTGCTAAAATAGTGCTTTCAAAGGCTATCTCCAAAACTCCCTAAGGAACCCCCGCAATCCCAACTTCAATACTCCAAAACATCCTCATTACCCCCAATCCCCAAACCATGACCCCATCATCTCTCCCTTCACCTCGGCTCGGCTTGTCAAAAGGGAAAAAATTCTGCCCCATATCAAACGACAGGCCCAGAAAAACCTTCCCGTCGCCATTCTCCATATCCTCACCATCCTTATGAACTCCTGAGTTCGGCGGAGTTCCTATTTTCCAATTTGCTGGAAAACCTCCCTCCTGATCCCCCAGCCCTACAAAGACCTCACTTCCCCGGATTTCTACAGACCTATATCCTTGACGAATGTTCTAGGTCTAGGTAAGCTCTTTGAGAACCTCTCATAGATCGTATCTGGAGTTTTCTTTTTATAATTAACCATAGTAAAATAGTTAAGTTGAAGTGATGCCATGATTTTTATGTATGATTTCAATATTTGATTTGTTTAATTATTTTGGGTTCATTTTATTTAATTTATTATCAGTTGCCTTTAATTAATTAAGTATGATAATTATTTACACAGCAATTTATAAGCTTGTTGAAATTTTAAATATTTAAATTAAAAATATTTATGAATTTATTTCTTTAGAGCAAAAATTATTTAAAATATTTTATTTAAATTAGAAAAAAAAACGTAGTAGTTCTTCCCCTTTCAGAAACTGTTTTCAAATTCACTTTGGCGCTTATTTTTTATGTTATTTGCAAAAAAATAGACCCACTCCTAGTCTAAACCTTTTTAATTGTTTATGATTTTTGCAATTTTTTCAATTTTTTCGCACATTTTCCTAGAGACCGAATTCATATTTTATTTTTCAAAATCACAATTAAACACCGTTTTTTAAGATATGAACTAGCCTATAAAGTTTTAAAAATTAAACAAAAGAAACTTACCTTCATTAAAACGCTATCGCTCAGTTTTTCTCGGTTTATAATTTTAATTGCCACTTTTTTGCCAGTCACACATTGAATGCCCAGTTTAACCAGACCTGTAAAAAATAGAGTTTAAAAAAAAACGTTATACAGGAGAATAAAGAAAATACTCAAATGACTTATAATTTTTGACAAAAATAACTACCCTATCTCGTAGAATATGATAATGTCAAAGTTATTAATTTAAAATAAAAAATGGCATTGTCAAGTAAACACGCAAAATTTATACATGGATGACCAAATGTTACGGTACGGCCCTGTATATTTTATAATTGAGTAAATTTGGTCCGGAAATGGTTGATTATTAATAAAACATTGTATGGTTACTAAAACCTATTTCTTTTTCAAAATAAAATAGGATTTATGTGATATTCGAAATGTTAAAAAATAATTAATTGTCACTTCAGGACCGTACTGAAATAAAGTATATATTGATGACCGGTTTAATTCAAGCGAAACAGTTTTTAATTATATTGTGCACTATTTGGTTATAATCAGAATGAGAAGTAATAATAAATTTTATAAAATAAAATACAGATTCGTATTTAAAGAAATACTTTGCACTTTATAAACACAAGGAAAAATCAATATTTTCTTTTAATTCTAGTAACACTAATTATAACCTAAATTCACCTTTGCTAGACGTTTAATTTAAATCTCTATAGAATTGATATTGATTAAATTTTCATACTCTTTTTGTTTAAATATAATTCCTCCATATTTTTTTTAATATGTTTAATTATTAGCTTAATAGTTTGTGTTAATATATTACATACATAACAATATTAGATACAAATGAGTGTCTTATCCTGTAATAATTAAATAAAATGGAAGGGAGCATTAAGCGAAACGTCGTATAAAAAAAACTAACGAGGTTTATTCTAAGTACTAAAAAATGAAACAAAAGCTTCCGATAACATTTTTGGCATTTTAATAAATACAAAACAAATAACAAAAATCGCAAATGTGTTTTTTGTTTAAATAACAAAAATACGGTACTGGATATTATGTCAGGTCCTCCAAATTCGCAAATTCAATTTTGAATAGTATCAAAAATTTAATAAAAAAATCAAAATAAAAATAAAAACCTGAATTACTTTTGAAGTAAAAAAGAAAATAGTTTGAAAATGACAAATTTTTGGAAAGAAAATTTTATTCCAATAAAAAATTCAAATTTTAAAATACAAATTGAGAAAATGCAGTACTGTATATATGTCATCTTTATGTTCCCCAAATTAGCAAACAGAATTTAAAAAAATATGTCCAAAACTTATTCTGAAAATATCTAAATTTTAATAAAAAAATCAAAATTTAACTGAATTACTTTTGAAGTAAAAAAGAATATAATTTTAAAATCGCAAATAAAAAAATGTAATCTAATAAGAGAACCAAATTTTAAAATACATTTTGAGAAAATATGTCCCCCAACTTTTATTCCATTTAACTGATATTTAAGGAAATATAACGATAGTTTTCATTATTATATGGGAGATATTGTATACAATATTATTATTATTATGTAGAAAGATTAGTTATCACCATATCATTTTTTAATTTTGTGATAATTTTGCGTTACATATATTATGTGTGACATATCATTAAGACGCCCTAACTGTCCTATTTCTTCATAATCAATTTAAAATAAGGATGTTGGGAGTAGCATTTTATACAAGAAATGATTAAAAATAGAAGAGAAGAGTCAATAGTTAAAATATTTTTTTTGTAAAATCACTATTTCAATGTTTTCATTTTTAAATTAAAAATATCCTTTTTGCTTCAGTTACAAATGAACTTTTACAATTTTTTTTATAAAAAAAAGCAACTGAAAAATTTATTATTATTGTAGGTTTGAAAACTGAGATAATAATAAAATCACTTGTACTGCATTAGAAATATAAACTATAATAAATATATTTAAGTTATATTTTTTTGAATAATTATTATTTTGGGAAAAAAAGTAAACTTACCAGTTTGACCTTTTCCCAAGGTTTTTTCAAGCCTATAGGGCCCCACGTACTGGTGAACATCAGGGGAAGGGTTAGAATTTTCCTTCTGCATTTTCTTACACTTTACAGACGATTTCCTGATTTTTATGTCACAATTTAACGATTTTCTTTCGTATGCCGTTTAATCCGTTGTTAAAAATTGCAAATAAATAAATTTCCATGATGAAAATTCCAGGAAAAACTAGACGAAAAACCGATTTCCCGGATTTTCCTCAAGCCTTCCAAAACTTCTTCCTGAAGATAACATTGACATGTAGAAAATAGGGATAAATTTCCCTAGCACTAGATTTATTCATTTTTCGCCACAAACACCTTAATTCGCGTTTAATCAAGTCTTAATATAAAGTATTGCTGACTTTTCCGGACATATTTCTCCGATTTAGCGAAGTTGTATTAGGGAAATCGGACAGGACTGTGGGGTGGTGAAAATCAATAGTGAGCTGAGAACTCTAGCGGGGTGAAATATCCCTAGTTAGTGGAAGTATTTCAAACCATTTCCTTATATCAATTCAATTGCTTACTAACTTCAATCAAATAATTATCAATATATATTTTAATACGAAAAGTATTAATAACAGTTTTTTTACATTGTATATTCTACCCTATTTTTAATTTAAGTATTAGGGTTGTTGGGTTTTTATAACTTACAATGGCTCAGTTGAGTTATTAGGGAGCGATATAGAGGGATGAAGTAATAATGAACTGGCCCACTCTAATATACACTGCTGTATATATGTTCGTGAGTCTTGGTTAAACTTAATCCTAATAAATCTATTCAGCAAAATTATTAAAAAAAAATCAGTTATTGTATTTTTTTGTCTCAATATAATCACAAATTAAATAAGTGTTTTTTTAATTTATTTCAGAACAGAACTTTTTCTTTAAAATTAGAATAGAGAATAAATTAATTATATAATAAAGTTAATGTGCAACAGTTGCATTTATTTATAAGGTGGTTGCCGGTTACCCAAGGAAAATGTATTCTTATAAATTGGATATAAAAATTATTTTTTTAGTATTTTTCGGTTAATCTTGAAGTAATCTTACCCTCTAGTTTATTTTTTCTGCACAGAACAAGGTAAAGGGCCACAAAACATAATAATTCGTTTTGGTCGAGATCTCGCCTAATATAGCAACTAAAAATATGCGGTTTTTTTATGATTTTCAAAATATTTATTAAAAGAGCGCGTCTGTGCTACTTTTTTCAAATTTATCTAGACAAAAAAGTTAATATATCACTTTTACTAAAAATAATTTAATAAAATGCCACAGACGCGCTCTTAGGAATTAAATACAGAATCTATTGTTAAATACCGCAGCTTCCTATCTGTAATTTTAACGGAGCGCTTGTCAAAAAACCATTTCAGGCAAAATAACATATGACATTGGCTCCTCTTAAGTGTACATAAAACGCAAATTTAATGCAGTAAATAAAAATTGAAGGCTCCTTTAGAAAAGAAAAAAAAATACGTTCCGCTCACTTAAGATGCCGAACAATGATTCCAAAATCGATTAATAATTACGTAATTAATATAAAAAGAATCAGATAATTAAACGCAAATTAAATGTAGTAAATACAAAGTTTAACGCTCCTTTAGAAAAGAAAAAAAATAGGTTCCGCTAGTTTAAGATGCCCAACAATGATTCCAAAATCGATTAATAATTACGTAATTAATATAAAAAGTATCCGATAATTAAACGCAAATTAAATGTAGCAAATAAAAATTGAACGCTACTTTAGAAAAGAAAAAAAAATACGTTCTGCTAGCTTCATATAAAGTTAGCAGAACACTGTTTCAAAAATCGATTAATAATTACGTAATTAATATAAAAAGAATGAGATAATTAAACGCAAATTAAATGTAGTAAACAAAAATTTAATGCTCCTTTAATAAAGAAAAAATAAGTGAAAAACGGCATATTTTTGCCGTAATTTGGAGTTATATTACGAAAATAAATTTCTATGTAGGTATCAGAGCTGGGGCGTTACTAAAGAAAAAGTTACGTGTTACTTTACCGTTACTTTTGCTAAAAAGTAACGCTTTAGATAAACATTACTTTTTCGTTACATTCCAAAAGTAACGCGTTACTTCTAAATAACGCGTTATTGTTCTATGTCTTCTCATTCTTTTATTGCCCATCTCACCATTTATCGCCGTTATTATTGCACATGCAAACAAAATTTTCAAATAAAAGTTGTATGATTTTTTAAAATGCTATTCAGAACACAAGGGCGCGCGAAATCGACGGGGTACAAAAAAATAATAAAAACATTTTTACACATCAAACAGCAGAAACAAATGAGAAAAACCTTAGTTTTAAAGTAACGCGTTACTTTTTAGTAACGAGTTACTTTTGCAGTAACACGTTACTGTAACGAAGTAACGAATTCGCGTTACTTTTACAAAGTAACGCAATTACCATTACTTTTCGCTCACTTTAAAAAGTAACGAAATTACTAGTAACGCGTTAATGAGAAGTAACGTTTTAGTTTCGTTACTCCTAGCGTTACTATATACCTTATATACCACAGTATACAGGGTGGTCAACTTATACTCCGGAGTTTGATATCTTCGTTGTTTTGAGGGATTCAGGCTACAGATGGATGGACGGTCAAAACCGTTATATAAGAGTTCTTCGAAAACTCTATAAAACTATGTCCTGCTAGCTTAAGAAAAAGTTAGGAGAAGAATGTTTCAAAAATGGATGAATAATTACCAAAATAATATAAATTCACTGATTAACAATGTAATGTTCTTTTAAAACTATATTATGTCAAACACTGACACTGGCAGATAAAGTGTCATAACAGCTTATTTAGTGTTTTGTAATTTGTAACGTTTTTTATATTGTTTATTTCCTTGACTTTTAAAGTGAACTGTCTGTTGGGTAATAAAACTTATTATTATTATATTATCTAGTAATAACAACTAGCTCCAAATGTAGTTTTTTAAACGAACAATACAAGGTATAAGGTACATGCAATATTTATGGCTAAAGGTGTTTCATTAGTTCTCCAGAACATTGAGGAAGATTAAAGCAGGGGCGGGCGATCAAAAATGAAAAATAAAAAAAAAACGATAAATCTCACGGCCACTCAATGTTCGGGAGAGCTAATGGAACATCTCTAGCTATAAATATTGCATGTACCTTATACCTTGTATTTTTATGTAGCATAGCGACCATATAGTTTTGGATTTTTTCAACCATTGTTCTGCTAACTTTATATTAAGATATCAGAACGTAGTTGTTTTACTTTTCTAAAGGAGCGTTTTTATTTACTACATTTAATTTGATTCCTTTATATTGTTGTTTATATTTATTGTTCTGCTAACTTTATCTTAATATAGCAGAACGTAGTTTTTTTCTTGTCTAAAGGAGCGTTAAATTTGTAATGCACTAACGCATTTTTCATCTTACATTTTTTTTTCTATCTCTGTCGGTTACGTTGATATTAACAAATTTGTGATTGTGATATTCATAATTTTTTTTTCTTCGTCGAACACGCCAGGTTATTTTTCTTTTCACTTCTTTAAAGTTTTTTACCAAGTATTTTTGACTTATTAGTTCGATTAAAATGTCCTTTAAGAATCCTGCCTCTGCACAGCTGGCTTATATTCTACATTTGGTACGGAAACCTAAATGTGCGAAGTCCGACACGCACTTGAATGATTTATTTCCTGTTTTTCCTTATTTATGCCTATGTCGACTATTTCCCCATTTTTCTCTAATTTCCGCATTTTCACTGTTTACCCCTATTTTTTCCTACTTTTCCCTATTTTTTTGTGTTTTTCACTATTTTAATTATTTTTTAGAAATTATCCTGTTTTTCACTAGTTTCCCCTATTACCCACTATTTTTTCTATTTTTCCAAAAAAATCAAATAAGAGAATATCCGATAATACCGAAGACATAACAGTCTCTATTCTTTTATACCGTCCTGTATATTGAAATGTAAAATCCTTTGGGATATTACTGGGTGGATCACATTTCATATCTGGGAACTCTTTCTCACTGTGCTGGTTTCCATTTAAAACTAAATATACAAAAATTTGGATTAATTATAATATAGATTTAAATTAATTAATTAAAAGTCCTTTCATCAAAACTGTTTTCTACTGCTACTGTTCGAAACTCTTTACACTGCTACTGCTTTTCTATTTTCTTGAAAATTACTCTGCGTCTATCTCCTCATCGGCTTTTGTATGCTCTTCTTTTGATTAAAAAAAATTAACAATAATGTTTGGGTTCGTCTTTAATTTTTTTTATTCAAATTCTTTAACATTGTTTAAAACTTCTTTCAATACTCCTGTTACTGATTCTTACAAAATGCTTTCTTTTAATCCTTCTTGTATATAAAGTTTTTTTTTAAGGTTTTTCTTTTAAAAAATTTGTTATTGACCAGTTTTTTTTAATCTGACAACCTTTTTTAAGAATCAATAATCATTTTCAATTTTTTTTTAAGCCCAAAATGTTACCTACTATTTTTTTTAACTATAATTTTGGTTGACACCAACCCAATGACAAATCATTTCACCTGATAGGAAATGTCATCCAACCTGTCACAGGAATTTCACACTTCAAATGGCTTAAGCCCTATTCATAAAAAAAAAATTAGTTTATACTTTTAATACCAGTTACTAAAATTTCTTTTTAATTTACATTTTTCTTTTTAATGTTAAAAATAAAGGAATACTGTTAATTTTAATAGCAATTACTATCGATTTTTTTATATAACCCAACTAACCCCTACTTACCATAATATTTAATAACAAATCTTATACAAGGTATAACAAATTTCATAACACTTGCCCAAAATTACAGGGTATAACAAATTTCATAACAATATATAGATATACTTATTTTATGCAAGCCAGCATTTTTCGCCCTTTTCTACCCCTTAAAATCAAAATTTCACACAATTCTTAGTGGGCGTGTACGTTATGAACAGAACATACTCTCAAAATTTCAAGTTTCTGGGTTAAGTAGATTTTGCTATGCGTTGATTCTATGTCAGTCAGCCAGATGAGTCAGGACATAAAAGTAAAAATATATTTCAAAAAATGGAAAATTTTAAAACAATTAAAACAAAAGACCTTTTTAAGGGACAATGAATAAGGATTAATTTTCTACAAATTAGTCTTGACTAATTTTAATAGATAAGACAGGAGCAGTTGTTTAATAGAAAAAGTATTTTTAATTGTTACCAATATGTGTTTAATATCAATAATAAACATATTAAAAACAAAATATTAAATATTTATAAGAAAATCAAACCAACTTTAGTTTGTAACATATCTGTGTTAAATGCCATATAAGACAGTCATATCAACATTTATTTGTAAAATAAATGACTCAGCGAATTTTCTTTGTATATATACATTTTTGTAGTTAACCATATCTTCTTTGGACCCATTGTAGTCAAGACATTTACCATGAATTCGCTTAATTTAAAATTAAACAAAAATTACTTTTTTACATCCATTCAACTGCTCCTAAAAAATTAGAGTAAATTTTTAGATGTATAAGTTTCCATCAAATATTACAATTACTAGCCCAAAGTTAAATAATAAAAATATTGTCCACTTAATTCCTACTCTATGCACGTAGATAAATGGTGGATATCATAATTCATAAGGTTATCCATAGTCATATTCCTTTCGCGTGTTCAAAGCGACAAGAGCTTTAAACTCGTATTGCTCGGAGTTGCACCGAAAGGAACGATTTTTTGCGGACTTACAACTGTTCCAAGCCTGTATATGTGTGCGCATCTCCTAAATAATACTGATTACCGCGGAATTTATGTATTTATGTTCTTTTAAAAAATTATAACTTTAATTTGAATTAATTAGGATTTATTTTGCCTTAGTTTTCTGATTTTCATTTTTCCGACTTATCATTCGAGAAGGAAAAATATTGTGAACGAGCTAAAAAATTTTCGAAATAAAAATGGAAATATCCATCTTAAATGAGGTCCCTTACGGACTCGTAAAATTTTAAGAAAACACGCAATCGTAAACAATTATCGGTAATTTTAAAGCTCTTGTGGTATGACCCCCGATAATTTTTCTTTCGCTAAAAACTCATTTCGCTTCTAGAACAAATAACTATTTATCAAATACATTAACAACGTTTTAACAATAGAAAGAAAACGCTGTACTTTATTTCAGTTTATTCGAAAGATAACATATTCATAAAATTAAATAATTATACTTTTGTATTTTGATTATATCTGCTTTAAGATCCCTCAACAATATGTTTTTATTTACATTTTATGATTCGAATGGCAATTCGATATTAATTGATTATTTATTACGGGCGTAAATCGGTCGACTGTCAGGTACCTTTAGTATTTTGGGCGCAAACCGGCTGAATTAATGAGAGGGTGCAAGCTGGTCGGGCGCAAGTTGGCCGTATCCCACCGGTTATCCTTTTTTACCTGGCCCTAAAGTTCCACATTAACCGGTTAAAAACCACATTTTAATATTTTTTTGGGGTAATATCACTATTAGAGATAAGATTTGGCCGGATATTTTTATAAGTTTCATTTCGAGTATTTATTTTTATTGGCTATATGAAAGTAAATATGAGAAAGAAACTTAAAAAAAAATCCTGCCCAAAATCTGAGCTCGAATGGTATTTGATAAGATAATTCCATGAATAAAGAAATATTTCAATATTAATATAATTTAAATCAAGATAATTTTCTTTTCTTAAATTATTTCGCCTTCCGAACTATTACCAAATCGCGAAGTAATGTTTTGTAATTTAATTTGACGTTTTATATTTTCTCTTTATGTCTAATTGGGTAAATATCCGATAGAAAACTACGATTTTTGTATTAGCATATGGGATTTTTAACATATGAGTGGAATTCTTGACATTATTTTATTACGCTGTCAACTTTAATTGTCATGCAAATAAATTAACAAGCTTATTCAAAAAATATACTTTCAAATTATAAGGAAACCTTGTTATCTAAATATTTTAATACTTACTTTTATTATAAGACAATCCTGTTTCGAAATATGTTTTGAAAATGAATCCATTAACTGCTGTATCTCTTGAAACGTCAATTCTTTCATGTAATAAAAAATAAATGCTATTTCTCTTTTAATAATAGTTTCATCTTTGTATGAACTCTTTGTTAAAATAATTGTAATAGAATCTAAGTTTTCTGAAATTAAAACATATTTATATTTTTAAATTGTTAGTAAATTTTTAATCAATTTTTTATGTAGTCGAATAATTAAACTCAAAGATTAATAGTTTTATTTTATTTTTAAAACCAGTTGAGAATGCTATAAACTTATAACTTGTAAATTATAATTATTGAAATTTTTACATACATTCATCAGAATAAAAAATTTTTTTTATTCTGATGAAATTGTTTAAAATGGCACCATCCTGACATAAAAATAATATGGCAAATAATAAACTTAATTACTTACTTAAAATTCTCGGCATATTTTTTCTTAGTGCAATCAGAAAAGGATTACACTCTTTTCTTGCTAATTCAAGTAAAATCTCAACAGTTGTGTCACTAATTTGTGGTTTACACAACAACTCTGATAAAGATGAAAGCCAAGATATGTAGTAAGAAGACCTTAAAAATTTAAATAAATACGGAAGGTTTAAAAAATTTAACCAACAAATATCCGTCTTATATTATATCAAAGTTTCTTTATTATAGACAGAAAAGGATAAACTATTAAGCATGGTCTGTACCATACAAGAATTACGTTGATGGAATTTGCTATAGACATAATAGAGTGAGACAAAACATAAGACGACGTTCTTTATTAATTCATGATTATTGTAATAGTTATAGCTTTTCTTTGACTAATGTAATAGCTGTCAATGCTGTCATTTTTCGTTGTTATTGTACTTTTATTTCTCAGTTTTTGTGTATTTTTTGCGTTTTAAGTCATATTTCCTTATAAAAACAGTTGTTTTAGGAGCTAATTTAGTTTATTGTAATAATTTCAGTTTAAAGTAAGTATATTTTTGTATCAATAAACACATTAATCTTACCTTTGGATATTGCGACTATAGTTACGACTACGAGTCGTTTTAAAATGAATTAAATGAAAAATAATATCAAAATCTCAGCACCTTGAAAGAGATAGGTGCATTTATACAGAATAGTTAGCTAAATATGTGACTGACATATTAATAAAAGCATATTACTTTACTAACGAATATTATATTAAAGACTCCTTCGCAAAAATGTGGGAACTCATAGAATTTCGTTGTAACATTAATAAAGAAAACATCAAAACTCAAAAGTAGATATTATAAATACAAGGTGTCAATTTTTAGAAAATAAATACATAGATGCAACAAATGCAATTTTCTGATAAATGAGAAATAGTGAGAAACAAATCGTAGAAAGCGAATTTTAAAACTGAAAATATAAAAAAAGTTTATTTTGGTAAAAAAAAAATGAAATGCAAGGAACAGAATAATAAGAAAAGTCTAAAAAATGGATATAGGAAATAGTATTAAAAAAACATTATTTTAATAATTATGTGAATTTTTTTATCGCCCTATATATTTTTCAGTTTTATAACATTTACTTAAAAAAATACAGAAGTGTAAAGGAATATTAACTTTTTTTAATTATAAGTTACGTATTTTTAGTATAGTCATGTACATTTCTCATTTTTCTCCAATTTAATAAAGCTTATTTTTATATTTATCTGAAATAAAATTTTGTTACATCTGAAAAACACTATCATTTTTCAAGGATTTTCAAAACATTCTTTATGATTTTTCAATTACTTTTTTGTGATTTTTCAAGGATTCCACAAGAATTTTATAGGAATTTAAACAATAATTTTCCCGTGTTGTCCAGGATTTTTGAAGAATTTTTAAAAGATTTTTTATGATTTTTCAAGAACTTATAAGTAATTTTTCAAATATTATTTAGACAATTATTATTATTTAGACAATAATTTTCCCGTGATTATTCCAGTATTTTCGACGGATTTATAAAGATTTTTCAAGAATATTGAAAGAATTTTTCAGTAATGATAATTTTTAAGGATTTTTATAAGATTCTTTATGATGTTTCAACGACTTTTTAGGGAATTTTCAAGGATTTTACAAGAATTTAGACAATAATTTTTCCGTGATTGTTTCAGAATTTTCCACAGATTTATAAAGATCTTTCAAGAATTTTTAAAAGATTCATTCTGATTTTTCAAGGACTTTTTCATAGATTTTACAATAATTTTGCATGAATATACACTAATTTTCTCGTGATTGTTCCAGGATTTTCCACGGATTTATAAAAGATTTTTTTATGATTTTCCAAGAATTTTTAAAATATTATTTAGACAATTTTTATTATTTAGACAATAATTTTCCTGTGATGCTCCAGGATTTTCCACGGATTTATAAATATTTTTCAAGAATTTTTAAAAGATTCATTCTGATTTTTCAAGGACTTTTCATATATTTTACAATAATTTTGCAAGAATGTAGACACTAATTTTCCCGTGATTGTTCCACGATTTTCCACGGATTCATAAAAATTTTTAAAAGATTTTTCAACAATTTTTTAGGGATTTTTCAAATATTATTTAGACAATAATTTTCCCGTGATGTTCCAGGATCTTAGACGGATTTATAAAGATTTTTCAAGAATTTTTAAAAGATTCTTTCTGATTTTTCAAGGACATTTAAGGGACTTTTCATAGATTTTACAATAATTTTGCTTGAATGTAGACACTAATTTTCCCGTGGATTTTCCACGGATTTATAAAAAAATTTAAGATTTTTTTAGGGACTTTTCAAATATTATTTAGACGATAATTTTCCCGTGATGTTCCAGGATTTTAGACGGATTTATAGATTTTTCAAGAATTTTACAAGATTCTGTCTGATTTTTCAAGGACTTTTAAGGGGCTTTTCATAAATTTTACAATATTTTTGCAAGAATATAGATACTAATTTTCCCGTGATTGTTTCACGATTTTCCACGGATTTAGAAAAATTTTTAAGATTTTTCAAGAATTTTTTAATGATTTTTCAAATATTATTTAGACTTTTCATAGATTTTACAATAATTTTGCAAGAATATAGACACTAATTTTTCCGTAATTGTTCCAGGATTTTCAACGGATTTATAAAAATTTCCAAAGGATTTTTTATGATTTTTCAAGAATTTTTTAGGAATTTTTCAAATATTATTTAGACAATAATGTTCCAAGATTTTCCACGGATTTATAAAGATTTTTTTTATAATTTTTCAATGTTTTTTCTAAATATTTAAGAATACGTTCAATAACAAAATATACAAACAAAATTTTGGCACCCCAATGGATGACATTTTAATGTAAAGGCCAATATTTTCACGTACGTGGTGGCAGTAGGCACGTCGATTATGAACAGAAGACATTTTTTGTTTTGACTAAAATTTTTCGACTAATTTCGTATGAATATTGTTGATGACGCATGGGTTATCATTCGTCGGATTCATGATAAAAATACTAGTTTTCATATTTTTTTTGTAATTTGGGAAAAAATGTAGTAAACTGAAAGATAAAACCAAAAGAACCACAATAATGGAAAATAATTACACAGTTTTGAGTCTCAACAGCCTGTTAAGCTTACTATAAATTATTCAGTCAGAGACACGGACGAATGTGTTTATTTATTGTAGTGATTTATCCCCCAAAATGTTGGTCATAAGATACAAATTTTTGTTTAATTGTTTGCAAACTTTATACAAAAATTTTATTGGATAAAAGTTAACCAAATTTTAAAAAAAATATCGCTCAATTTACGATATTTCATAAAGCGCAGAAACACCCTCAGTTAGACATAAAAAACGAAGCAAATTTAAAGTAGGGTCATATTTTTTATAATGAGGAATCCGGTTTAATCAATCTATATATAATATTGTTATAAAATTGTTACCTTGATAAATATGGATTGTCAAAAAGACCCAAAAAAATTTTAAACATTCTTGTTTTATTTTTTTCTCCAATAGAAGCGCTGTTATAGAACACCATAGCATTTTCTAGAATATCGCGAGCATCTACTCTAGATTTTTTCCAAACATGACATTTTTCTAATAAGCACAGATTTAGGAAGTCTAATATATAATGAATATTATTCTGATTAATATAATTTTTAGTTAATAGACATTCTGAAAATAGAAATAAAAATAGATTATCAGAATCAATATACACAAAAAAACTTACTATTAATATATGAGGATATACATTCCATTTCTTTTTTGGATGTATTTCGGGAAAAGTTATCATTTATGACAAAAAGTATGTAGCATATTATTATATTTTCTTTAACACAATTGATATCTGTATTGACATCTAATGATTTAGCTCCTAGTCTATTTCTTACTAGACCGCTTTCACTTCGACTATAAGGAAATTTCTCCAATAAATGGTTTAAAAACTTCGTAGCTTCCACAGAGGCAAAAATATTTTTCTAGAAATGAAGGAAAGCAAATATTTAAATTATTCACAAATGAGATATTTTAAAAATATTAAATGAATAAATATAATTACCAAATCTGGTTTGCTGGTTTGAGCTGCCTCTATATATTTCCAAAGCAAATACATAGTACTTACAATATTACAAAGAATTGCTGCTGCTTCCAAATTCAAACTTACACTTTCTACAAAAAAACTATGGTAGATAAACTACAGCAATAAGTATTTAAAAATCTTACCATTAAGAGCTTTATTAAAATTTTTGTTAGGTACTACTTCCAACCAAATGTCATAAAAAACTGGAATTAAAGTCAAAAGATGACTACTTAAAATATTATTTGAAGTCTTATCTATAAAATTATTCCGACTAGAATTATCTAATACATTAAAAAATCTTTTCTTATAAATTGGAAAGGTATTGGAACTATCTGCAACGAAATCAAGATTCCTAAAAAAATAGTTTTAATAACGGAAAAACATTTATTTCATTTATTTACTTTTCATCTTTTTCTTCATTGTGCTTTAAAACCAAATCTAAAATATTATGGAGTCTAGTTAACACCTTAACTCTCCAAGAAACACTAGTCATTTTGCTTCCTAAATTAAGAGTTAAAGTTCGTCCTAAATTACCGTCACTTCTCAATCTAGAAATAAGTGTAAAAAAATCTGGCAATAATGTATCTGAATGTTTTGATATTAATCCACTATTCTTGAGCAAAAAGCAATCGAGGAATTTTAGCGAATCTTCTTGAATATTTTCATTAATATTTGTCATGGCACATCGAAGATTAACAGAAAAGTATTTGTAGAATGGTTCCAGTTTTTCACTAGGTGTCTGTAAAAATAAAATATCATATTTTAGCTTGTCTGAATATACACATTCTTATTATTATAGATACTAAGCTGCGATTTTCACTGGTCAACTCTGTATTAGAATAGAATAGAATTTATTGATCTCATAATATCAAATAATGATATAAGACAGGTAAAATATGAACAGATTAAAATTAAAAATTAAAATCAAGATTAAAAAGTCTAGCTCAAACTAAGAACAATTAGCTTAAGATATTAAAATCAATCATTAATTTAAATTACGATCAAAGTATGTGATTGTATCCCCACATATAAGGCGATAATTTTAGACTTGGCAACATCCGTTTGATTTTTTACGGTTTTGATGCTTTACTACTTTCAGTCTCTTTCTGGTTTTTGGATTTTTTACGTTTTTGATAAAATATCATTTTGCTATAATAGATGTTTGATTTTTTAATAATTTGATATAATTAGTCGCCGGTGCATAACTGATTAGTAAAATTTCATGGATGAATATCTAATCGCGCATTACAAGTTAAAAATTAATCACATAAGTCATTTCGAACTTGATTTATACTTTTTTGGATTCATCATCATCAAAAAAAAACTATATATTAATACGCAGAGAAAACTTCGGACCTCTTTTTAAGAGTATGAGATTTTGCATGGTTAAAGTTTATATACAGGAGCAGTGCGGAAAGCTAAAATTAATATATAATATGTTTTACAAATAAATTAAATTAAATATAATATAGCATTCATTGTTTATATTATATATTAGACTAATTTAGCCAAGCGGGTTAAGGCGCTGTATTAAAGCAAGTCTCCTCGAAGGCGAGGGTTCGAATCCTAATGCCGTAACTTTTTTAATTTTTTTTAGAAACATGTGTTTACAGTTTTTTATTGGAATTTTATTTTTTTCTAAAAAGGTATAAAATTTTTTTCCTTTAAAATGGAAAAATAGGAAAAGATGGGGAAAAGTTGAAAAATATACAAAAATTGTTTTCTCTGTAAAAATGCGAAAAGAGGAACAGAGAAAAATATTGAAAAATCGCGAAAATAGGGAAAAATATGAAAAAAAAAACAGGGAAAATTCGGATAAACAAGAAAAATATGAAAAAATATTTTCCGAAAAATGGGAAAATTGGGAAAATGTTTTACACTGGCAAAATGCAAAAATAGGAAAAATAGTGAAAATGGGGAAATATAAAAAAAATGGGATAAGTAGGAAAAATCGGATAAAACAAGAAAAATGGGAAAGACGAAAAAATATGAAAAAATGGGGAAGTTGGGAAAAAATAGGAGGAAATAAATAAAAATAAGGAAAATAGAGAAAAACAAGAAAAAAACAGAATAGAAAAAATAGCAGAAAATAAAGAAAAATACAAAATGGGAAAAATTAGGATAAAACAGGAGACAAGAGGAAAAAATAGGAAAACAGAAAAAATTAGGAGACATTACAGAAAAATAGAGAAGTTAGGAAAAAATATAAGAAAATAGAAATAAATATGAAAAATAGGAAAAAATAAAGTATTGAAGTATGGGCATTCGTGATTTAAAAAAAAAATCGTCTGTGTCACCAGAGAATAGGATTATTTTAATTAATGGGTGAAAATTATTCGGAATTCTGGAAAAATTTCGATACAAAAGTTGTAGGGAATTTTATGCTCTACTAGAAAACTTTGTACCAAAGTTCATTGTTTTCCCTTAAAATTTGGAAAAACTACGGAAAAGATACATGCATTTTTTGCATGCCCTCTAGTGGCGCAACTATTGGGAATTCTGGAAAAAGTTTGATACAAAAATTATATGCTCTAAAATTTTGCACTAAAGTCTATTGTTTGTCCTTAAAATTTAAAAAAGGCCAAAAAATCTTACATGCGTATTCAATCAATGTCGGTCTTGGAGGATCATTAATTCAAACATATGCAAGTCATTGCAATGTTTTAAAATCTTAAATCAATTCTTCAGAAACTTATTATATTTTCTGTTTCTGCCATGAAAGCTTTTACTTAAGGCATCGAGATCTTCAACAATAGCAATATTCAGCAAATTTGACTGAAAGCCATTTGCCATTTAAAAAGTGGGGGGTCCTTTCATTCCATTTAGTAATAATTCTTATATTAATAGTTTAATAATTCTTATATTAATAGTTATATACTTACTAGTTCTAAAATAACAGTGATTGCTTTGATTACTGCATTTCTTACTTTCCTTTCTCTATCTTGCATTAGATTACTAACATTACGAATTACATCACCTAAATATTCTCTGATTATTTGTTCATAAAAATGTTTATACATTTCAGTTAATTCTTCACAAGCACTGCATCGTACATTTTCATTATAATGGTTTATTCTACTACATAAATCCTAAAAAATTGATTAATCATATATACAAAATATATTGTCGATTTTAGGAATTACTATAAATTATTATTAAAAACTTACGCTAATATTTAATTTTCGTTTACTTAACGGAACATCACTGTTTCTTTCTCCTAATTGTTCAGCAAGTACAATAGGTTTAATTTTAAACGTAGCTTTGGTTTCATTTAATCCTTTTGGTAAGAACTGGGTTTTAGTTAGTTTTAATTTAATTTTACCTTTATCAGCCTTTAAATTCTTTTTGTGACGATGATTTTTACCCATTTTCGATAAAAATAAAATGTAAACTTTTCGGTTCTAAAGCGAGGCTAAAATTAAAGGTTAAGTCTTCTTCTTTTTTAAAATAAAAGTTTTGATTAATGTTGTCTCGTTACGTACAGCTATTCAGCGACTATTAGTAAAAATAGGGACGAATTAGATCCCCAATCCAATAAAATTTGCATTTTTTACATTTATTTAAGACACAAAGGACATTTTCACAACTTCTAAAGTTTAACGGAACGTAAACAAGACATTACAAGAGGGATATTCAAAATCTGAAATTTTTTTACAATATCCGTTACGAAAGGCATATTTCGAGAAAAATATTCATATACAAATATTTTCAACAAATATATTTTAATAATTTTATTTAAAAGTACATACAAAAATATAATCTTTAATAAAAGTATTTCTGACTCTGAAATTGTATTTTGCTACGTAATACAATTTTTCTGTAACACTTCCTTTAACAGCAGTTGAATCTTTTCTCGGTTTCACTTTATTTATTAATTCATCTTTTCTCTGAGCTAAAATCGCTTCTCTACCAAATCCTATTGTAATTATTGCCATTGAATTTGGTTCTAAAGTAATTGTTTCGGACTCATTTAAAATAATAAAATGGGATTCTAAAAATAATTTATTCATATTTCGTCATATGCCTGTAAAATATTATACCTGTGCTTGGATAGAAATCATTAAATGAATATATCTCAGACGACGTTAACTCATTTCCAAATTTTTTAGACGATCCCATATCAGATTTAGATTTCTTCTCGTTCTTTTCTTTACTTCTAGGCAGACTTATATTTCTGACAGATATTTCCTCATCTATATTGGGAAAACTTGAAAGTGCACCTTCAATTTCAAATACTTTTTCAATAGTTATTATCACTGGGCCTTCACTTAAGTTGTTAATCTATAAATAGAAAATTGTCAACAAAATTTTATGCGATTATATTTGTCTTATTATCGTTAATCTCAAAACATCTGGAGATATTATTACACAGATAAAAAAGTATTTATTATTATTACTTTAATAGGACATTCTTCACATTTTTTCTGAGTAGCTTCGGTTAATCGACAAATTGAAGCATTTGGGTTAAATGATATTTCACGTTTAACTCCGATACCTTGAATTATTAATGGTACTACAGTCCTTCCTGAGCTTATTTCAAAATATTCTTCAACCTGTAAATCAATCAAAAAAGAAGTAAATGACAAACATTAAAAATTAAATACACCGAATCAAAACAGTTAAGAGATTATAAAAAATAATGCAATAAGAGATTATCCAATCAACATATCTGGAAACTGAATCCCCGATTAATTAATAAAAGAACAAAAATTTATGTTTAAAAGCTGAAAATCGATAAAAGTCGGGTCGGAGTTTGACTTTTTGCGTAATTAACAGCAGATTGAAAATATCATACAGGAAAAATGATGAGTAAAATTTGATACAGATAAATAAGTACAAAACTAGGTTCAGTAAGAAATGAATTAGATAAGGAAATAAATACGAATCTAAAAGAAAAGATTGCTAAACAGGAAGAAATAGGAACAGAATAATAGTAATGGGAATATCCGGCATGGAACATGAAAATGAGAGTGAAACAAAAAATTGCATAATTGCTACGGTGTAAAGATTAGAGCACAAGAATAAAAGCACACATGAAGATTAAACTTGAAGATTCTTAAAGTAATGTCAGGAAGGGAATAGTGATACAGGATCATATATTCACTATAAAACAAATGATACAAAAAAACAAGAAACTAACAATAAATTTGTAGTCTTTATAGATCAAGAAAAAGCGTTCGACAGCGTAGCAAAAAATTAATATGGAACACTGTAAAAAGATGAGTGAAGAAACTTAATTTCGCTTCCTCAGCAAAAGGGTTTTTTGGTGGTTAGCTCGAAAGCCGTGGAGATATTTTTTGATAGTCGTATTCGGGACTCACTTGTAGAATGTGTAAGGTAATGTATCACTTTGTATAGGGGAAAGTGGGGGAATTGTGCGCACTTAAGCTCGATTCCATTCCGAACCTAAACGGTTGGCCTTACAGCACTAGCAAGATATTATCTTGTAGCCAATACAGTTTACTATCACATTTTGATGACATTATTAATTAGAAATATTTTATAATTGACTAATTACATATTTTAATAAAAATGTACAATGCGCATAATTCCCCAAACCGACAGGTAATTGTGCGCAGTGGTTGGGGAATTATGCGTAAAAACAAAAAGTAAATAAATAAATAAATAAATAAACTGAGATCAATTAAAAAAAAAACCAAGAAAATACAAAAAAATAAACATGAAACAAATATTTAAAATAAAAATTTCTGAATGTATTTTTTTTCGGGACGATTGTACGTTCTGGGATCTTTTTTATTGGTATTGGCGCTATAGTTTCAATATTAACTTGAGGTGGTGTTTTATGCTGAGACGCAGAAGGTATTGCTGCATTATCAGTATCAGTAGACAAAACGTTGGTCAATATTGGTTTGTCTGAAGACAGATCCAGATTGATTAGACTGATTAAGTTTTGAAGTTCCAGGAACAGCTTCTTTAATTCTTGGACTCTCTACTACATCTTGCAGTATAATAGGTATCTCCAAAATCATTACTGTCAAATTTTTCTGGATTCAGAGGATAAATCCCTGTTGAACGAAAACCAGAGACTCCTTTATCCATGGTTGCTACTTTTACGAATGCAATATTCAATAATTCGGCCAAGTCATACTCTGTTATTCTTTCATGGGCAGTTGTAGCTAGATGTAAATCATATTCTCTATACAGCGCATATTTCAGCTGACCGAAAAATGTCAGATCAAGGGGTTGAGTGCAATGAGAAGTATGGGGAGGCAAAGATACGACGGTTATAAATTTTCTTTACAAATATTGTAAGCTTCCAGCGATATGTGACTCGCGTGGTTGTCTATCATTAGAACATGCGAACTCGCGGATATATTAGCATGGGCGGGATGAAAAATCCTGACGCGCTTAGGCAAAATACAGCTGTTATAGTTCTGCCTCTTTCAGCAGAAGTGGCAGCTCCCTACTCGTTTTACGCCTTTTGGAGCATACACTGTTGGGCACTTTTTTTGTACTACGGTTTCATCCATATTGAAAATCGTGTTTGGTCCAAATTTATATTTTTCCATTAGCTCTTTTAAATTTGAAAAAACGACCAACTTCTTCTTTATTAAAAGGCAAAATTCTGTTTATACTTCTAGATTCAGGTTGCGTAAATGATATGTTTTGATGTCGTTTTAAAAAAAGGTTTTTGACTGCAAGTTGTAATTTTTTATTGAACCTGAGCGGTAACTTTTTTGCTTCAGCGAATTCAAATGTCATCTTACAGATTTTTAGGGGTGTTACACTATAGTACAAATTGGCTAAATAAAGAATATGGTCTGCTAATTGCTTTTTTTCGTCTTCATTAAATGTAGCTTTTCGCCCCAAGGGTGCTTGCTTCATATTATTTTTCCAAAACGTTCCTATAGATGACTCCGGAATGGCATACTCGCGAGCAGCAACTGTTATCTTTTTATTATTGGAAGTAATATCATTAATTGCCAGTTTGAGTTGATCCTTCGTCCAACTATTTTTTGTTGTTGTTCTTACGTAGTTTCGTGGCATCTGAAATACATGAAAAAGGAAATAAACACTTATGGAACATATCTTACCATAAACAAACGTGAAGGGTAATTGTGCGCATTACGCTTATTTACCCCACTGACTGTACAGAATGTTTCTTACATCATAATACAATCCAACTGAATATAAAATATACCAAAAAGATCGAAATTACGCACTTACCTTCTTATTTCCAGTAGCACACTTTTAACAGCCCGACGCCATTGAAGAAAACAGCTGAAATAACTCGATCGGTATTAAAGATATCGGCTAGTAATGCCATGAATTAACTTTCAGGCTACTATTACTAGATGACGCTTCAGATTTTTTCAGGCAAACTATTTTCAGTCCACTCAAACTAGACTGCGAATTTTTATATTCCTTCATTTAATAAATTTATTACGTTTATTGTCGAACTTGTTGATTTTGAGTTCTGTTAACACTACGTTACTGAGGTATATTGGAGAAACTATATCATAGAGTAAATTTAAGTATATACAAAGTCATGAACACGAAACTCATAATCTAAAATATATGAAACCGAAGAGAGAATCCGACAAGGAAGAGTACTATCTTATCTAGTACAGTATAAGATGTCTAAAATTTAGTATTTTTAAATACCAAAATTTTTCAAAAAGAACGACGACAGATTTTAACAGTTTAGTGTACAAACTTTGTTCGTTAAAGATATCTCCGATCTGTCTAAATTTTTAACGTCTGTCAACAATTTGAACTTGACATTGTCACTTTTTAACATATTTAAAAGTTTATTCTTAAAGATTTAAAAAATATAAACAAAATGACGGACAAAAAGTTATACAGAAATTACGCTCCATTTGGAGTTCGTACTGAAAGAGGAGCAAAACTTGGGATACATCCATCTTTAGATAAATCGGGTATGACCAGAAAACCCATAACTCACGCTGGTCCTGGTACATATGAGGCGATTAAACCTGAATGCAAGTACAAAAACGGCATCGAGTAAGTTCATTTAAAATTGAACAGAAATTTATATCAAAAAAATGTTTTGATAAAATCTTAAATAAAAGTAGCAAGTTAAAATTTTCAATTTATCTATTAAATCAAATAAACATAAACAGGAGAGAATTAAATTTAGTTAAACAATATTTTAGGTATTTTATTCAGAAAGTATTGATAAGAAAAACTTTGGAATAAAGGAAATGTGTTATAGTAAAATTATATAGTGTTTGCAACAAAATTTGTAGATGCAGTGTCTTTCAAAAGTTTGATTTAAAGGTGATTTACTTTATATCTGATTTCAATATAAAATATTGTAATAAAAATCATTTCTGGAGTCAATCATTATTCAGAATAACAATCACTGTCACTATCTTCGTTAATATTAATTATTATAGGTGCAATGTCCTCTCAATCTAATACCACTTCGCAGTCCCAATATTTCTAAATCAGGTCTTCAGTATGTTTGACAGAATTAAACCATACCTGAAGGGTTACATTTTTGATTTTCTCCACATATTCAAACAACTTTCAATTGACCTACCAATATGTTGATTATAATAATTCTTTCCAATTCCTAATATCATTTCATTCGGATTAAATATACAGTGATATACTTTGAAAATTTTAAGAGATCTATTTCTAGAAACTATGTTTAGTAGATCAATTTTAAACATGTTCTGATTATATATATAAGATCTATTGTGTCCCCTTCTAGTGCTCAGTCGTTGAGGATATCTCAGTGATTAGAGCATCCCGTCCAGTCCTATTTTCCTAAAGATATTTAATTTAGTATGTCTGACGGTTTCAGATTCGGTAGATTTTCTTCTTTTTGACATGCTCTTAGGTATTGGGCCCTTAGGATTTTACAAAGCAGTGCATTCTAAGAGTATGTGAATTGAGTTTCCAACCTCTAAGTCATAGAATCTGTATTCTTCTTGTTCTGCTAGTCCAAGCTTCTTAAGATGTCCTCTCAGCCGGCAATTAGGAATCCTGTTATTATGCGAACCTTATTTTTACTCAGGTTGATACATTCTGTGGACCTCTTCTGGTTATAGTTTCCCAGAAGAACTTTTGCTTGTCTCATTCCTTGTGGATTACTCCAGTGATTGGATCTTTTTTTCCACTTCTCTTTTTAATTCTTTCAGTATCATGCTGTAACTGATCCCAAAAAACGGTTCAAGCCCGAGAAATGGTGTTTCAGAAACTTTATCGGCGAGTTTATCTGCTATTTCGTTTCCCTCTAATCCGGTTTGTCCCGGAAGCGTATTTACATACCATATTATTATGCAACGCACGACCCATAACATCTACATCTATATCGACTCTGCCTTTGATCATGACTTTGTGCAGTCTTGCTGCGACGGATATTGAGTCACAGAATTTTATGAAGCTATTCCTTTTAGCGTTCCTAAACTCTTTATGTTAGGTGGTGCGTTTCTCAGTGTAGCTCTGCCAAACTCTGTTGTACTTGGCTCTATTGAAGAGTTTTCGTACTTCGGATAATCTTAGCTTTGACAGATGTCCAACAAGGTGCGTCCTTGCAATTTTTCGCTTTCTGAACCGGACAATATGTAAATGAGGTAATACTCGAAATATTACCTCATTTACTTCCGTTAGATCATTCCCTAGTTCAAAATGGTGTTTTGCCCTTCTGTTCGAAATGCATGCTAAGTTTGCTTTTAGGTTGGAGTTGTATGTTTTACAATCCGTTCTCCTGGGGTTCCTCCTCAGGATAGGCTCGCAGGAGCGTCCGTCTTTAATATGAACACAATTATTCTGTGATCACATAGAAAGGGGTTACCTCGATACTCTCCAGTTGTTAACTAGATCTTATATGACTAAGAATTTAAATCGCTTCAGGTAGTTCCATTAGTCCTCTACGAGGATCATTCTTTTTCTATTGAAATCCTATTATTTTAAGTACAGTATGCAATAACCTTTTATATTCCGTAAATATTTCTCTTTCCTTTACAAGGACATGTCATTTTGCAACTGTTATTTCTTGTCTTTTATACATACCATAAATAATAATTTTGGATATGATTCACCTTTCCAGTGACACGTTTGGGATGTGGTCGTCTTTTTAGGGGTGAACTTAATAATTGGTTTGTCTTTACTGTTTTGGAAATTGCGCTGACTGGGGAAATAGTCAGATCTAGTGCTGCTGCAACATGCTCACTGACTGCGTTCAGAGATACTAAGGGCCCATCGCTATCTCGTTCAGCTTCAAAATCCAGAATTAGGCATACTGCAAATCTTTCAAAAGACCGCAATATGTACACGGAATCAAAAAAATATATAAAAAACACACACTCTATAGTTTTTTCAGTCAAACTATACATGCCAAACATGTATCTAAAAAATGGAAACATATATTGATAATATTAACATGGCAACATCCCTGAAAATGTCCAGTCGTACAAGTATCTCTTGTAAAACAAACGAGATGTGATTAACAAGTATTACCTATCTGGATGAATGGATAAAAAACAAATTTCCATCGATGATATTATGGTAATCAATATTCCAGGAAAATCTATTACGAAGAACATTGTAAAGGCTTAACTACTCTTTTAGTTGATCATTCAGAAAATAAAATATATTGACTAAAGAAATTATTTTGAACTGGTACTAAAACTTTTACTGGCGCTTTCAAGCTTTATTATAGTACTTTATTTTAATTATATTTGATGAGAATGTAAAAAATATGGGTGTAAAGTGGGCGCCCGTTTATTGTTGAATTAATAGAGTCCCGAAGAATAAACAAAAAAAGGCTGTTAGTTTCCAAAAACAAATATTAAATTTGACAATTACTTACATAATATTAAACAGAACACGAACATTATCATTAACATAAAATGATAATGTGAAATATACTGTAACGTTTTGTTTTTCGGGTCGGTTCCAATCGTTATTTTATGTTATTTTATTTTATTAGTTCTCATCTCTACCATTAAGATGACTGATAAATAACCCATGGTATAAATTGGATATTTTATCTTGATAAGGTTTCTCTTAAAACTTTTTGAATAAAAAAATACCTGCCGTCTGTCGTTTGTTATGGATTAGTTTTTTTTTAAATATTGTTTGGGTGTCAGGCTGCACCATTTTCCAGGCCACCATTTGTCAGACTGGACGATTTTTCAAGGATAACATTTGTCAGGCTAGACCATTCTTTAGGTCACCATTTATTTCTCATACTGCACTCCTTATCTGGCTGAACCATTTCCAGGCCACCAAAGGCTGTATATGGATGAAATATATGAATGTTCTAGAAAAGTACTCCCAATCCAGAAACCTTTATCGAGCTAAGTAATTAGTAACACAAGAAAAAATGAGTGTCTTTATTCTCTTAAAGACATTTTAATTTTTAATCTTGTTATTTTCTCCTGCAATCAATAAAATAAGGATTCTAGTTGTTAATCAATTTTTTGTATCAGCGTTTGAGCACCGCTGTAATTATTTTTGAGCCCTTTTTTGGTATTTACTAATAAGGATTTATGGTATTTAGATGTAGATTATAAAAATAGTTATCCTGGATAAATTATTTAATACATCTAAAACTACATTAATATTTTTCGAAAAATTATCTTACAATATAGTTGAAATATTCAGATTTATTATTATTTGGAAGTTTTATTATTATTATTATTATGCATATTTTAAGTTGGAAGAGAAAGTACAAAGTCGAACAATTTTCAAAATGGATGGGTTGGAAAAATATGTCGATTTTGGAAAGCAGACGATTTTTCGAAGGATTAAATGGACCTGGAAGTCATGATATCGATCCTGCTCTATTTAACAAACAACTTAGCTCAATTTATGAAGATGTCCATTTCACGAAAGGAAAACGATTTAGCTATTTGAATTTACCCAATACTCCTTCACCAGGTAATTATACACAAAAACAAATTTTTTTCCAGAATATTATATAACTTCCATTTAAACTATACCTACTTCAAAATTTGAATACGTATCTTCGATATTAAGATATCATCACAATGATGGAAGGATTACTCTGTAATATGTAGGCCTGAGGATGACTTTTTTCTGATTAAATTTGTAATATTTGGTTTATAAGAAGTTCCCCGTTATTTATTTAATAACTTTAGAATCTGTTTTTAGTCTAAAGTAATAAAATTAAATGCACACTAATAAAAAGTTCAAATATGTAAAGGGTTTTTTAAAATTTTTATACATGATTTTTCTTACACAGTAGAAGAAAAATATGTATTCCAAAATATATAGTGTGGCCAAACATTTTGTGTAGATACAAGTAGAAAATATTTTTTTATCTATTTTAATTTCAGATAGATATTTTCAAGATTTAAGTAAAACGTCTACAGTAAAGTTACCAGGATTTTCGAAAATACCAACATTTGAATGGGATGGATTTGTTAGTCGATTTAGAGTTGGTGCACCGCCAAAATATTTATTACCTCCAAATTTATATGAAGTCACGGAACACGACAAGAAGGGTAAGAAATAACTTTGCACATGTATTTTTTTCTCCATAATCCTCTTCTTGTACTTTGGTTCATCTATTTTTCAAAATTCAAACCAATTCTGTTAACTTTCGATAAATACTGTATGTTTATTTTGATTTTGTCTTTTATATGTATTACTTAATTTTGAGTCACTCTATATGTAAAATATTACTAAATTATAATTTGCAAGAAAAATAAAAAAGGCAATAAATTATAAATGAACTAACAACGATATAAGAATAATTAAATCTAGTGCGAAATATGAAACTTGTTTATTAATTTCAGAAATATTTGCTAACGTTTAAGGGTAGTTAGGTAACAGCTTATACTTATAAATATCCAGAAAAATAAACAAAAGAAGTTTTAAGTCCAAAATATTATCCATAATCTCAAATGTGGTCAAATGGTGAGGTAGTAAAACTATAAATCCTGTACCACAAAATTTTAATATAATCTTTGATAAAAATAGGGGGAGAGGCTTCAATTACAAATGGGCGGCGACTAGTTTCGGCATTATGCCATCATCAGGCCAAACTAAATACAGTAAAATTGTAGAATAGTAACAGTAAAATTGTAGAAAAAGTACACCATGAGGTGTTATCCTTTCTCTCACCTTCTTCTTATGTTACCTCTATAATCTCTTTCTCCTAATACCACTTAATCCTTATGTCACTCCCATTTTACTCCCTATCTGTGCGCACAATTTCTTACGTTTATAAATTTTACTGTATTTAGTTTGGCCTGATGATGACATAATGCCGAAACTAGTCGCCGCCCATTTGTAATTGGAGTCTCTCCCCCTATTTTTATCAAAGATTGTATTAAAATTTTGTGGTACAGGATTTAGATTTTTACTACCTCTCAAAAGAAGTTTTATTTAATTTAATATTTTAAAATTTGATAATCATATTTTATCAAAAAAATAATCTGGAACTTACAAAAAAATAATATATGTATGTATGGTATTCGATGACATAAAAATAAGTTTTTAAAACGTTGGCGGTAACATTTTTTGAATAAATCAGACCTCTGAAGTTGATGTTACTAATTGATTTGTTGTTTTAATTATTAATAATCAAGACTTGCCAAAAATTATTAAATACCGATTAACATTTGATATGCGACGATTCCATAGTAGTGGATTCTGTGAGTCTGAAAAAACCTTGGAAAGTATAAATATTTCAGAGCCTAACGAGACTAATTCTCCCCCCTCCCCCTTTATGACGATTCTGAATAGGAAGGCGGTGGTTTAAACTCTCTCCGAGTTAACCGCACCCCATAAAAAGGCAAAAAACCGCTCCCAAGATGCTGAATACGATAGCGGCGGTTTAAACTCTTTCAGAGTTAACCGCACTCCCTAAACACTTTTTTCGGGTTAACTCCAACCATTAAACGGCCAAAAAGAACTTCCGAAAGGGGTGAAACGCGAATGCGCGGTCTTATACCGACGCAACCTGCTTTACCCCCCGTTTTTGAGGATGTTGAACACCATGGTGATGCTGAATATTCTCCTGGAAGCAAACTATCCCCTTAAACGGTCAAAAACTTCTCTTATCCGATGCCCTTCATAAAACCCGAAATCAAAGGGGTAGTTTATGACCGTTTGAGAAGTTAGTTTGTTTTGGGGTGAAGATCCAGGATGACCATCGTGTTTAGTATCCTTAAAAACGGGGGGGGGGGTGACTCAGGTTTTGTCGGTGTGAAACGACTTATCTGCGTTAGCCTCTTTGTGGATGATTTTTGTCCTTTTGGGGTTGGGGTCAACTCTAAAAAAGTTTAAACCTCCGCCATCGTGCTCAGCATCCTCCGCGTTTTACCCCTTTCAGGGGCTGTTTTTTTGTATGTTTGGGGGGCGCGATTAACTCAGAGAGTTTAAACCACTGCCATCGTGTTCAGCATCCTTGAAAACGGGAGAATTAGTCTTGTTGGGCTCTGAAATATTTACATGGTTAATAGTATTGTTTTCTTTCCTATATTGTAATTTTTGTTTATAGGCCTGATGATGGCCAAATACGGCCGAAACATGTTGCTAAAAAATTTTTTTATAAGATTAAAATTTTGTGGTAGGACCTTGTGTTTTATTCTGATTTACATGTTTGTCCGACTCACAGAATCTACTATAGGGATTTGCATACTACGACCTATATTCTGTGAATCTGTTTGTCTGTCTAGTTGTGGTCCGTTTCAATGTATCGACATGAAATTTTCAGCCCTTTTTGAGACATACGAGCACTATATTTTGAAAAAAGTGGAATTTGAAAATGGGAAATTGCGTTTTTCTCTTTAAATTTCGTGGAAAGATACCTTGAATTACTATTATTGAAAATCTGAATAATCGGAAAATTCCTTGAGGGTTTTCTGGGTGATTTTTCAGAAAAACTCATAATTTTTAAAAATCGATATCTATGAAACCGTGAAATATATTAAAAAAACAAAAACACAATACTGTAGTGATTGAATAGCTCAACTAGTATTATTTATACTATTTTCCAGAATTTTTTTAAACTATTTTCCAGAAATTTGTTGAGAAAGAAATTAAATCTGAAATAATGAAATTTTTAGAAATTACCTTCTGAAAATCTCGAAAACACAAAATGTCAAGAGTACTTGAAAATATATATGAAAAGCTCTTATTCATTTTCCTTCCATCCGAGATATTTCGAAAATTGTTCAAAATTGATGTAAAAAATTACCAGTTCAAATATTGAATTATGTCAGTTAACCTTTCTCAGTTTTGAGTAGATAAAGACAAATCATGAGAGGAAAAATATAAGCATAGTACTAACTAGACTCATAAAAAAAATTATATTCTTATTGAACTATATATTTGTTGGACACTTAGTGTTTTATTTTCTGAAAATTTCTACCATGTTTGAGATATGGGGTTTATTTAATTACTTTCTTTATCTTATATTAGCCACTTCGGATATACTGAAGAAGATAGTATCCTTAAGAGGTCCTTACGATATGTTTACCGGTCCCAGAAACGAGACGACGCTAAAAGGTTTTTGGGGTCCACGCACTTTCAAATTACCGGAATGGTTTTTTATACCGACTAGTTCAGTCGATGTTTTGCTACATAGTCAAAATCGATCCAGGTAACTATTAATGTGAAATTATCTATTTACTTTTATCAGTTAATATAATGTATCCTTATCGTGAATCGTTAAAAAAATTTAAGTATTTTTAACGAAGAAGTAGTGATAAACGATACGCCCTCTGGTGCTGATATTAGAACTTAGCGTAACGGTGCAAACATTTTTTAATCTCCATGGCAACCACGTCAAAACCAATGACTTTATAGACATTTGTTTGTACCGTCACACACGATAAATAATTGAGCGTGAACGTAGTGAGCGCGTTATTTATTGAGATTATTAATCATACAAGTTAGTTATAAAATATTTCGGTGGACTGTATTTTTAATAAAATGTAGATATCGATCACGATATTCAATTATACTTTTACTAGAAAAATTTAAAAAATAAGTTTGACAGTGACATTGATGATAAAGTGACGCGCAAACTACAGCGATAACAGACGCGGTGGCGATACGGTCAACCGCTGTGAATGTAACTAAATGGAAGAGCGCAAACCTGCGCTATCTGGCAAACGCGCTCGCATTCCTTGCAGCGAACTATCGCATACCACCTAGCGGCCTGCGGTAGAACGCTGCATACACCATTTGCCCATCTAGTTCGCGTAATCTGCCACATTACTAAACAAGTGTGATACAGAGAAAATCATTGAAATAGTGAGTGGACAACCATTATAGAATAAACGAAAAATCTCTCTCAGTTCTTGAAAGATTGTAAGCCCAAATTCTTCGTTTTTTCCTAACAAAAAAAATACGTATTTATGTATGTATGTTCTATACTTTAGTTACTTTAACGTGGGGTAAAATTATTTATTTTAACACTTACTTCTGCGGTTCTTCTAATTAACTAATTTTAAATAATAATATTGAACGCGTTGGTGTGTGCATTTGTTTGTTCGCCATGTGACCGCATCGCCACCGCGTCCGCTATTGCTCTAGTTTGAGCTTGGCTTAAGGAGGACAGTGGAATCCTGATGTGGATATTTAATTATGTGTATGCATGTTTGGTTGCCTTATATTAAAATCGTTTATTAAAAGAAAAATCATGAATTAATAGGGCTCATTAATAAACTGCAAAGTGATTAATAATATGTAATATATAAAAATATAAAATGATATTAAAAATTATTTCCTTTTATAGAACTGGAAAATTTCTAAAAGAAGCAAGATTTCCCAAACGTCCAACAAAAAGACACATGTTAGACGATCTTTGTTTATGTTATAGAAATCCAAATGAACCTGGACCAGCAACCTACGACATGAACAAGTTTAAAGGGTATGTAAAAATTCCTAAACTGATAAATCTCGATAGTATGGCTAAATATAGTCTTAGCTGGTTAAAATTTTGAATGTTGACGCTTGGACGCTTCTTGGTTAGACTTTTTTATGATACGGCGTACCAGGAAAAGTTTGTTTGTCACTGCATAATTTAATAATTTCACTTTTATTTCTAAGTTCGTGCTAGTAGAATAACAACGCGGTTATGAGGGCGGATGTAAGAAACAGGTTTTATTAGCATATTTAGATTCCTACAAACCTACTTCACTTTCCACATAATCTCTGTTCACTTCTAAGCATTTTTTGTCACTGCTGCACCGGGTCTAGGACATTTCAGAGCCGCCGATTCAGTGCCGCTGTTTCAGTGCCGAGACGTTTCATTGCCGGTCGTTTCAGTGCCAGGTCGTTTCAGTGTCACGAAGATTGGTTTTATTAAATAAGGATAATTTTTAGTACATGAAATTTTTTAAGTGATATATGATATACAAAGTAAGATATACAAAATTAGATGATATACATGGTTTAATTTTACACATTGATATTTAAAAGTCTTTTTTTCCATTTTCGGACCGCATTATTTTTTCGTTTTTGAAAATAAACTCATTTCTGGGAACTATCAAATGACTGAATAAACTCTAAATTTTTATATATGTATATATTTTATGATTTATAATTATTGTTTTTGTATAACTAACAACTTACAATAAAAAATATTTAAAAAAATAGTTTTTTCTTGCCCTTTACAACTGGATAACAATACTAGTTAACAATAAAAAAATACTAAAAAAAATAGTTAGTTTTTTCCTTGCCCTTTACAAAAATAAAGCAAACTTGAATAATAATGACTTGAAATAATAAGAAAAATAAAATATAAAACCTGAACAAATTTATTAATATATATTAAAGGACAATATCCTCGTACTGAACCGTCCCGGCGCTGAAAAGTCCCGGCACTGAAACGTCCCGGCGCTGAAACGTCCCGACACTGAAACGTTCCGGCACTGAAACAGTGGCCCTTAAACGGCGGCACTGAAACGTCCCATTCCCTGCTGCACCAGCTTTTTTAACACCTCTACATAGAAGCTCTCCGCCTGATAGTTGCCAACGACGTTCTTCAGTTCCTCGTCGTTTTTAACACGTTATCCACCGAGCCATTGTATGAAGTGCAAGACGAGGAAGTAGCCGTTAGATGCAAGATCGGGACTGTACTGTGGGTGGTCATAAAGTTCCCAATGAAAATCTTGAATTTTATCCTTAGTTTTGGTTACTCATTACTGTAGGTATATAAACTAGGCACAACTGCCGATGAATTTCAGCAGTTGAAGTTCCTTTTGAACACAAACATGTGATAACAGCGCTGACTTCACAGCTGCGGGAGCAACGATTGTCATGGACATTGTCTGCGTACACGGACATGCAAACGTCTATTAAATCTAAACAACTGCAATAGTTTTGGAAACAGTCAACGAGTTCAACTGGTCAATATTGAATATATGCAAACGGCCCTTATTTTTCGAATATGCCTGGTAATTTAAAATATTTGGAATTTTCATTGGTAATTCGAGATCATCATGAAGGTGTAGTAGATTTTCCATTAATATATTGATATATGTACGCTTCTTTTTCTATTTGCTCGTCTATCTGATGATTTGTTTAAGAAGTCCAAAAGGTTATCTATTTGTTTATAATATTTCAAATTAAAAATAATGGAAGCCGAAGAAGGTCATGAAAATAGTGTTAAATTAATAACTGTCTTGGCAATTTCAACTTGTTCAACAATATAAAATGAGAAATCAGGCAGAAGAATTAAAAAATACTGTGGCTATTGTCAAACAGCGTTTTGAAGATGCATATAGATTTTTTTTAAAAATAATTCTCAAGTTTTTAATGGATTTATGGAATATACACAAAAAGAATAAGAATATATTGGATTTATCATCTTTGCCATATAAAATTTTAGTCAACTTTTCCAACTACCAGAATCATTTCGAGATTTAATTAAAAGCTTAGAAACAATTTCTTCCTCTAGAACATTAGTAGCAGATGACTCTGAAACTTTCCTCATGAAAGACATTAAATTTGGAGACATATTTAAAGATGAGTGTTTTAAATCCTTCACAAAATCACCAGAGAATATCTGGGAATGTGTTTCAAAATTAAAATATAGCAAGAGAAAAACATGGGAAAGTTATGGATACCCAGAATATGAAAAATAATTGCCATTTATCTGAACTAGGAGCATTATATTCGCTATTGGTTGAAAACTTGGAAATTTTATACATGTATAAGTTATTCAGAGAAGGAGTTATCTTTAATTCAAATTGATTCCAAGAAAAGACATAAATATTTATTAGTGGATATGGTTTCAAACTGTTTTGTATTTGATAAAAATGGGACATTTTATTTAGTTCCTGGAATTAGCATTTTGATTCTTTACAAAGATATTGTGAAGATCCTGTTTTTACTGATACTTGTTATAGAGCTTTAAATGGATTAAGTACACCAAATTTAGAAACTGGAAAGTACAAATATCAAGGATATGTATTTACAGATTTTTGTGAATGTTTGAATCGCTATTTGAAATTCTATCAAACAACTATTTTTTCTATCTCTAGCTGTGCAAATTTTTTGCAATTTTACCTACAAACTTATGAATTAAGTTTACAAATTAATACTTTGGTTTCAATATACAAAGGAGGACCTTATATGGTTTCAGAGGAAACTGAAAATATTGTTGCTCTTTTCAATTATTTGTAGTAAGTTTAACAGACCAAAAAGTCATTTATGTACTTTATTCCATCCTATATCCATGTTGTCAAGTTTATTTTAGTCGTTTTCTTAAACAATGTTTTTTGGAAGGTACTATTTGTGATACATACGGAGAATATTTTATAAAAAGTAATTCAAAATACATCATGTCTAGAGGTAGAACATATTGGACAAGAAGTGTTAAAGAAAATATACTGCCTAATTTTCTAGTTGAGTTTAATTTTTTTCCACCATCCTTGTTATTAAATCTGCGTTTTTAGTGTTAAAATATTTAAATTCTTTTTTTTCTCAGCAACACTTTGTTTTATTAACTTCTTACAAACCAACAGTTGCTTTTATTGATTACAAAGTCAAGCATTCTTTTAATTAAACAAAAATAATATTCAAGAGCTGTTTCATGAGGGGTGGGAAGTAAAGTGTAATTATAGTCAATTACTCTACTAATAGTAGTCATCAGATATGAAGTAAAATAATAGACTTTACCTGATGCAATAACAGCATTGGATTTTTATCAATTCGGAATTTTAAAAATTGCATCGATAAAATTTGCTTCAGAATAAGTAAAATATAAAAAGAAGAAGGTCAAACGAAGAAACTGAGGGAATTTCTTAATCACGTAATTTAATTAATTGTCTCACACTGTGATTATAACTGTGATAGTGGTAAATAATTTTTATTAATATATATTTCAGAATAGTGGCTAAACCTCCTGGACTCTATCCTTTCGATACTAGTAAAGCTCAACCTAGACCTCCCCCATCAGGAAAATTGACGATATTTCCTGGTCCTGGTAGATATACTCCCAAGGTTTCAAGATGCATGAAGCAAAAACGAGCCTCTTGGGTATTTTTGTCTAAACATGAAAGGAAATTTTATGACGAAGTTGAATATAGATCTTTCTAAAAACTTGGTACAGAAAAAATAAATAAATCATCTAGTTTACCATTTTATTGTTATTATTAAATTAATAAAATTGATAGATTACTTATTACATATCCCAACAGAAAGCTCAAATATTATAGAGATAGTAGCTGTAGACTGTAACATTAATTAATTAACTAATTAACTAACTAGTTGATTTTTAGCATTAAGATAGTCTTACCTACACATTAGTTTAAGTATGTACACTGGTATGTATGTGATAGTAGACGTCACATTATATAATAACGATTATCATAATTATAATTTGTTACCTTTTGATCTACTTCAATTGGCTCAAAATAAATTGGTAGTTTTAAATAACATTCTGGTGGAATTACGTAACTCTTTACATATGGAATTCTAAGAGGGCCCATTGGATCTAGCGCACTCACTTTTAATGTTATAGCGTCATCTAAAACAATATTTGTATTCAATAACTAAATGCCAAATTGATATGTACACACTTACATTTGATATTTTGTACAATAATATACTGTTCACCTCTCATTCCAATTACAACTTTATCAAAACTAAATCTTTGTGATTTAGTTTCATTTAAAATAAAATCAGGTTTTACAACTTTGCATTCAACATTAATAAAGATTCGTTCTTTTTGCCTTTTCATGTGGGCACTTTCGTAGTTGACAATGCAGGTTAATTTTGAAGATATGGTGTAAGATTCCAAACTTCTCCAATAACACATCTCCGCAGGAAAATAATCTTGGGATGTTACAACAAGTTCGGATTCTGAGATTTTTATCTTTGAGTCTATATCACCTTCTTTTAAAACTACGAAAAAGAGATCAATATATCAAGTTTGAATCAATTCAATTCTCGTAGCGTCCTAATATATAATACAAAAGTACATTGTGACAATTTCACAATGACGCTAGTAAGAAAATCCAAAGGAACTAAAAAAAGTAGTTAAATTGATGTCAGCAAAATCAATTTGACTCTCGCGGATGTTTTTTTTTTTAATTATACTACAATATGCCTGTAACGAAGTTACTTAATTCCGGCTAATTTTAAAAACCAGAAAAGCATTAATTATCCTATCTCCGTTAATAATAATCATACAAACGCCGTACTTTTTGCAAAAATATCCTTTTAATATATTCTACACAACATAAGTTTTTTTTACGCGTCTACTCTCTTTACCCACTAAGCAATTTCGCTAACGGATCCGGCGATTATAAGTATTAATTTCGTCTAAGATTTGAATTAAAATTAAATTAAATCCGTAATAAATTCCAAGTCCGCGATTATTACAGTTGTACGCACGCGTGAAATAAGAGAGGGCAATTGAAGGAATAAATTCGAAATTAAATTCAGTTTTCAGTTGTGTCTACCGCTTTGAACCGATCAGTCGACAGCAATATTAATTCCGCCAAGACAGGTATTATTTTTGATTAGAAGAAAAGAAAAGTCCGCGATTTCGGCAACACGCATGTCCGAGTGGGAAATTGAAGGCTTGTTTTTCACTCAAAGGATAATATAAAGTTAAGTTGGGCTAGCACAGCGATTCGAACCACCACGCCATACTACCAGCCAGACCAGAACACCGGTGAGCAGAGCAGAGAAAACCGCATATTTGTTTTTAATGGGGATAAACGACAGAAAGCTGCCTGGGCTGAGTATTTACTTCACAGGGCTAGCCATCCGTCGACGACTGTTAGGATAGTATATTGTTATATAAATTTATAAACCGAAAAATAGAACTTCGTTTCATAGAACTATTGTGTGCATTTTCTCACTTATCATCTGCACGCATTGTCTCACCGTCGTGCACGATATTAATCCGTATCACCGCTTATAAAGCCCGTCCCTCTGGCTGCAAGCTTTTGTCGGTACCATAGTGACCCCTGGAATTTTATATCTTCACTGACGCTATCCGGAGCAAGTGGCCTTCACACTACAAATGGAAGGTGGCGTCCGAGGTAAACCGTTACCGGAACTAAAGCGCGAAACCTATCGCATAACGACGAAAGAGCGTTTCTAAAACACGGTAAGGGATTTTTCAACGTTGCCGGTTCTTCGCCGCCAGTTTATCGCCGCCGTTTATACACCCGGACGGTCCTACACTGGCCGTTTCTACGCCAGAAATTTCCTAAAAGAAATAGGTAACTATTTAACAGTATTTGGTATAAATACGAGGTAGAAGCTCTTAACACATCATTTTAAGTGTATTCGCAAGAAAGTAGTTATTACGTTAATCAGTTAACCATTAGGTTTGTTCGACTTGCAAAATTCAAAACAGTTATAAAATATTTGTAAACTGCGCAGAACTGTCTGTGCACTCGTTTGATATTGGGATTGTTTTTAATTTAGTTCAAAATATGAGGCAAACGCGAACGCCTAAATTTTTTTTGTCTTGGCTGACTGCTTGTTGGCAAGTGACAATTGATAAGCAAATATAATAGGACTTAGGAAAAGTAAAAGTCTATTCAATTGTTGTAACATATTTTTTAATTTATACTTTGGATAATGGCAGATTTAAACAACCTGACAATGATTGAAAGTAATTCATTATCAAGCTAAAATGGAAAGTTTAATACTGAAACTCGATGAAGAAGTTGAAGATATATCATTTATATCCATTATATTTGATTGTTATTAAAATCACAGCGAAACAATACTTTGAGCGCATGTGCAATCCAATCTGTTCTGATTAATTCTTACCAGAGAGCAAGTGCAGTCCGGGACAATTTGTTACAGTTACGGATTGGTTTAAAAAAAAACGCGAACATGATATAAACTAGTTCAAAAAAACACAACACAAAACGAACGCCATATTATATATTGCGCAAACTCTTGACTATATTGATCTTAATAATGGAAAAAGCAGTTTTCAGTAAAATGGACGGTATATAGTTTACAATTTTGGCTATGCGAGAAAGTGGGTAGCTGTAAAATAAGAATTCACACGAGAACTGGAGAAGTGGTCAACGAAATTAACCAATTATTCTCACACTTCCTTGCCAACAGACATAGAAGTAGCAACTGTTGTCACTCAAATTAAACATCGTGCAGAAGAAACTATGGAAGGCACAGGTGTAGTTATAAATCAGTGTGTAATAGACGTGCCTCAAGCTGATTTAAGGTCGATTCCAAATAATCAGACGAAAACGGAATCAAATGAGCTGATCCCGCAGACCTAAACGGTTTGATATTATATGTGCCTCAACCAGGAACAGAAGAAACTTTTTTTGCTAAGCGACGATGGAGAGGGAGTAAATAAAATTTTAATTTTTGAAAGAGGTAGCTGGTTGCAGCATTTAGATAATGCCAATACATACGTTGATGTTACGTTCGCAATACCACCGAGGGTATTTTTCCAAATTTATATTGTTATGGCAACATGCTCTGTTGCCTAACAAGTAAAGTGTTACATACATACGTATGTTCGAACTAATTAAAACACTAGTGCCAAATTTAAGTCCAGTATCAGAATATGCAGCTTCTAGTGCTGAAAGATTGCTTTCAGGAAGTAGATGTAAAAGGATGCTTCTTTTTCCATTTATCACAAAATATGAGGAAGAATTTAGCTCAGATTGATGTCAATACAACAATGATGCTGAATTTGCATTACGAGCTAAAATGGTCATTGCATTAGCGTTTGTGCTAATAGCTGATTTAGATGAATACGTTGATGGTTTAGCAAATGATTTACCAATAGACGACTTTAAATTGGTTTGAAGACAGCTGTATTGACGGATTAAATCAACACGGAAATGGTAGGCGCCCTATGTTTCATCCAATATTGTGGAATTTATACCAGAAAAAAATAGATGGATAAGATCGCACTAATAATCATGCAGAGGCAGCCAATCAACGATTGCGTTGTGAATTAGGTATGCATCACCCAACTATTTGTTAATTTATAGATGAATTACGAAAGGTACAAAAAGGACGAGACGCATATTATGAGCCACTTATTGCCGGACATTTACTACCGATGAAGCTGAAAAATACAATGAAGCTGATAAGCGTATTCGAAGAATTGTCTTAGATTTTGAAAACAGAGACCTCTAGATTATATATGTGGCCTAGCACAGAATTATCAAATGACTCACTAATCTTATTTTTCCTAAACCCGTAAAACCGGTTGGCGTAGAAACGGCCAGTATAGAACTGTCCCAACGTAGAAATGGCGGCGATTAACTGGCGGCGTAGACACGTCCTAGACCCTCTAAAATATCATTGTTGTAGTTAAAATTAGCCTAAAGAAATTTCTGTCTTACTCACTATCTTTGGGAATCTTTTTACTTGTTTGTTGTTGAATATTAGATAAATCCTTCTTAGTCTTTAAACTATTTTTTTCATCTTTTTTGTCATCCATTTTGTCCCTTACTGACGTTTTCTGTTTTACGCTAATGTGCTCTTCAAATTCTTTAATTTTAATTTTATAAATTTCAGCGTACTTTATAGATTTAGCAAGTTCTCCAACTAGACTTTCAGGAGGTGTTGGTTTAGCAATTACAAATATTTTTCGTATCTAAAATATAATAATAAGAATAATTTATATTTAGTAAGATTTAATTTACCTCTCCATTTTTTAAAATGCCACAACTGGGCTCAACTCTTATTTGATCATTATCTTCGGTAATCTTAAACCAAGCTTCATATTTTGGCAACTTAAGATCTTTATTTTTTAAAAACGGAGTTTCTTCATTAAATTCCATGCGAAGTGCTCTAATCTCAAACTCAATGTATGAATACGAACTGCATGGTGTATCAGGTAGTATCAGATATTGAGCAGATACTTCAACCAACGGTTTGATGATATTTGCTTCTATTGTAATACAAGTTCGATTCATTTCTAAATTTGTTTCAGTAGTGTAATGATATTTTTCATGTGTGCTTTCTTCCAAGTCTTCCTCAGGAACTTTACTAGGTACTAAAAGTAAGAAATTTTTAGCTAAGCACTGATAACAATTATTATAAACTCAACTAGTTGAATTACAGTTAATCTCAATATTTTGTTCACTGCTTAAAGTATGTTCTGGAGGAGACGATTTATGTTCTGGATATAATTCAGTTCTAATTATTTGCTTGCAATACTCTATATCTTCTTGTAATTGTTTATTTTCGTATTTTCTTATTTCTTTTAACATAAGATCTATTGATTTTCGTAGTTTTTTGTGATCTATAGCCTAAAAGTATATAGTATATATATTATACTCAGCAGACATCTTGAAGCGAGAGTCACAATATAACAATGAAGAAAAATATATACTAAAAATTGACTATTATTCACCAATTAAGTCAAAATCTATATTAAAATCAGCGACAAATACTGCATATACATACAGGGTGATCCAAGGTTGCGTGCATGATCCATAAGTTTTTTTCTATCCAATCTAACGACTTGATTGTTTTTCTAAACGATAGGTCCGACAATGAGGCACATTCTTAAATGATTTATATTTTTTTTTAAATGAAAACCCCCCTTTGTTACATTTTTGGATTCGCCACTAAATTGTCGATATCACCCCGTTAATAGACTTATCTGAAATAGTTTTTGACATGTGTCAATTTATGGTCAAAATAAAGTCGTGTAGAGACCAACAGAAAAATTCATAACTTCATAACCATTCAAGATAACTTAACCAACTTTTTTCCAGTTGATTCATTAAGCTTTAGGACATTAGGGCATCTTTTGAAATGTAGGCGAACTCGGAGTTAATGTTCCATCGCCTACTACGATTTTTTGAAAATGACCAATTACAAATGGCACTAACTTGACTTTTTCAAATACAACACTCTATATTTTAGTTCATCATTGCTTGGCATTTTTTAATAGCTTTTTACCGATATATTGTTTGAGGTGTCTACTTTTTAAAATTTGCGACATTTTTTGCAAAATAAGAAATTACGGTTTTTCGAAAAAATGTGATCGAGTAGGTCCATGTCCTAAAATTTGACATATTCGTGTACTTTCAATAATTGTACACGTCTAATTGTTAATAATGGATTTCGCTAGGGAACAATTAGTGTATATGGTCTACTGTCTTGGCGATGCTCACAGAAATCCTTTACTAGCAAGCAGAATCTGCTATCAAAAATATCCAGAAATAAGAACTCCACGGATGTCTTCATTGCAAAAGTTAAGAGATCGGTTTGAACTCCCTGGTAGTGTATCTTATACCAAAAAAGAAATTGTTGGTAGTCGAATAAATGAAGAAAATCAGTTGCAAGTTTTATTGATGCTACAGGAAAATCCTTACTGAAGCAGTAGGGAAATAGCAGCGCAAACGAATATTTCACAAAGTAGTGTGAACAGAATAATATTGAAACATAAGTTCCACCTTTATCATGTAGACTTTCATCAAGAATTATATGATAATGCTTTTGCAAATAGAGTTGAGTTTTGTATTCAAATGAATGGTACGATTGACGAGGATTATAATACTTTAAACAAACTTCTGTTTTCTGATGAAGCAACGTTTAAAAACAACGGGTCGGTCAAGAAACATAATATGCATTATTATGCAATCGAAAATCCTCACTTATTAAGGACTGTTGATCACAAAAGCGATGGTCCCTTAATGTTTGGGAAGGAATTATTGGAAATCGCAATATTGGACAATATTTTTTCGAATATTCTTACCACATTGTTATACCGAATCGCTGGGACACGTTCACAAATTCTTTTTTAATTTTTTAGTATTTATTTTCTATATATTTTCTCAATAAAAATTATTTGCTCAGTACTTTTCTGAATCAATGTTTTTTGTCAAAATCGTCCCCTTTCATTCATTGTCATAAACATTTACAATAAATTTTGTCAAAATTGTTGATGGTGGTGGTGAGGTTTTCCGGGTTTTCCTACACGTATAGCCAAACGGCGCCATCAATCCTCAGTAAGTCGACCGGGAGCGCCACGGCAAATAATAATAGTCGTCCCTTCCCTTTGTGGTTCACTCGTAAGGGCTGAAATGTAGGGCGAGAATTATTATTATGTTGTTTATGTAATGTAAGAATTCTTTTCTTCAATTACGGGTTTTTTTTGTCAATTTCTTCTGTTGTGAAATTTGCAACCATTCGATTATTTTTTCCTAGGGTGGAAGTCGCAATACCTCGTGACCCCTTCTCGAGACCATTTCATCAATAATGTATCTTTTTTTAAATAATTTTGTGCCTAATACTTCAATAGTGCTTACATCGCCCGTATGAATTTTTATGAAAACAGGCAGTTTTGCACAGTGATCCCAATCGCCAAAATACTATTTTATTTTGATGTATAGGGATAGTGTATTTGTTCTCGAAAACAAAGTGGCCATATTGTATCCATTTGTTCTATTGCCGACTTTCTTTGATTATATCATTTTTTTATTCTCGTAAAGCGATGAATTCTACTATATTTATATTTTCTTCCAGAATTATAGAAGAAGTGGATTTGAACACCAGAAAGACCATGTGGTTGAAACATGATGGTGCTTCAGTGTATAACAATGGGATAGTGCGAGAATTTTTAGATCAATCAAATCCTAATCGTTGGATAGGCAGAGGAGATATTATTCCTTGATGGCTTGCGCGATCCCCAGATCTTACTCCTATAGATTTTTTCTTTGGGGGTACGTGAAGGAAAGGGTTTTCAGAGATAGTAACATTTTCGACCAATTAAAAGCCTTTATTTTGTATCGTTACCATAGCAACTAAAAACATTTCTGAAAATTTTTCTCGTTCTTGAAGTAAAGGAGTATGATAGTACACTGGAAATTTTTTGACGTTTATAGTAAAATGACATTTACATTTACCATCAAAAACCGTCATTGCCCTAGTATTTTTTTAATATTTCAGTGTGAAATTTTCTTACCGAATCCCCACGTGCTTGAATTAACTGCGGGAAATTTGTCTCGTACATGGATTCATGTACTCAAAAAAGTTCCGGCAATAATTCATGCTCTAGGGAGATTATAAGTGATAATTTAGTGGCGAATCCAAAAATGTAACAAATGTCATTTAAGAAAAAAAAAACAGAACTTAGTAGTTATGTATCTTATTTTATATAAATAAAAATAATTTTTTAATGTGCCTCATTGTCGGCCCTATAAAGTCGATAGCTTGGATAGAAAAAAAGTTATGGAGCATATATGCACCCCTGGATCACCCTGTAAAAAGAAAATATCATTAATGTTGTACTAATAAGTAATTATCAGACGGAGCCGATCTCTATTTGACCTGTTGTCCCAATCTAAGCGAAGTATCCATAATCGTTAAAAAAATATATCCAGTGAAATCCCAAAGAAGACCGAAAATTTTAATCGGAAGATTGTTTGGTTTATTTTCAAAGGAAAGCGGGTTAAAAGACACTTACTCAGAGGGAAAAAATTCTAAAAGTTTAGGATTATTACTGGTCTATTTTCTTAATTCAAAATCTCCCTTAAAGGATGAAGATCCATTTCTTGAATTCACAAAAAGTAAAACAATTCACAATAAGTGATTTTTCTATCGTGAGCGAACAGTGACTTTCTGTACTCGATTCCAAAAAAGGCACAAAAAGTAGAATTCCTATGGTTCAAATTCAAAAATCAAAATTCGCTCATATTTAATACAGGATGATACCAAAGTTAAACATAAAATAAATTAAAAGTATCATCGAAATACCCGAAATAGACATTCAAAAACTAGCCTTCAATAGAGAACAGACAGCAAATATATTTAAAATATCTTATTGTTTGGCCAAAATAATTTGAAACACAATATGTGCAGTGAGAGGGGAACTTGTAAACCCAATGTTTTATTTTTCACTTTGAAATTCATGTTGACAACACTGCACTAAATTCTCAAGAACCGAGCAGCTCGAATGATCTGGTTAAATGAGTTCCGTGTTGGGGGAAAAAGCTACTGCCCAACCATGACTCATAGCTCAACATATACTAACTAAATAGTACTTGTCAAAGAGTCAAGGACAATTTTCTCCGAGGTCTAGTAAGTATTTTTTAGATGATCGAAATAAAAGTTTTTGACATTTTTTAAAAATTGCAAACATACCTTTTTCAACTGACGAATGTTACATAACGTATCAACGTTGATTTTATATTTCACTGTAAAATTCTTGCACTTTTCTGCATTAAATTTTTTTAAGAGATCTTGATAGTCTGGATGAAAGTGCAGCGTAATAATCTGGTTTATCCCAGCTGGGATCGTTCCAAAACCATAATTTGGAGATATAGTTAAACACTAAAACAAAAATATAACTTTTTTTAAAATTTATGTTAAATGAAGAAAATATTTTACCTTAGGTAAATCTAGAAATCCATAAATTTGCGGCGACAAAGAATTATTTTCTAAGACAATATCAGTAATAACTGTTTCAAAGACAGAGCAATCCCCAAGATTTAGAAATACGCCATCTTTACAATATCTAGTAGCAGTGTTATTAGTAGGACTGAGATTAAGCGCTTTTGAAGTTGTTATAAGAGCATACACCATTGTTTTTACCGTAGCAACATCCGTATGATTATTGGTAAGGATACAAATATGGATTGGAAATTCCAGTATGGAATATTTTGGTTCAAAAAATGAACAATTAAAAATTGTCCTCCTATAATATATAATTAATGTTAATCAAGTTCAAGTCCATTTTTTCTATATTTATTTATGGGTAATTCATTACCTAGGAAATAATTTAATCCATATTGTTCTTTTACTACCAGGAGGTAAGAATACATTTGATATATTAGGTTTGACGTGTTCGATCATGGCTGATGGGTATTTAACAGTAACAGCTTGAGTACTAGTAGATGTATTTTCGATATTCAATTCAGCTTGGTAGACAGAGTTAATCATACAAACACCAAAATCTAATTCCTCAGGAATCGTACGTATAAAGTGAGCAATTACTTCTCCATGAAGCATGACTTCCTTAAAACATGATGGTTTGAATTGTTTCATATTTTTTAGCAAAATTGTCATTATCTTAATATATAAATGATAGTTTAAAATTTTTCAAAGTGGCTCGAACCACAACAATATTTTCTGCTTTTGATTGCTTCTATTTCCATAGATGGAAGAAAAGCAAGAAAGAAAACAGTAAAAAGATAGCAAAACTTTAACGACCAAAACCCTCAGTTTTATATGTAAATCTTGATAAAAAATTAAGATTCATTTTGGCAATTTTTGTCCATAATGAGATCACGCTATAACCAGACACCATCCAGCTATAGTACAGGAGACGAAGAGAGACCTTCCTTCGCCCATCTGTTAATCATATTTAATATATTTTTTATTAAGTCTTATACATAGACGAATACATACCGAATGTATTGCCTCAAAATATGTTCATGGCTATCCTTAATAAAAAAAAAATACTTTAATTTTTTTTGCTACGTTTCACAAACTTTCTTACCAGACAAATGTTATGCAAATCAAAGGTTTGAAACATAAGGAATATGCCTCAGTGGTATTGCCTACTTGTTTCTGTTCATAACTATCGGGCAAGCAGGTATAAACAGGTAAGTTGATAGGTTATGGAGCCAATCTGTTTACCAATTTAAATACATATAAAAATAAAGATAATTTAATTACAAACACGATGATGTAGTATTTCTTGCAATAAACCGTTCATGACATATTATTGCCAGACTTTAAAGTTTCAAAATTGGAGAAAGCAAAGATGCGCGAGAGAGAAAGTTGAGCGTTCTATTTAGTGTAATAAAGAAGGACGTGTGACGTGTCCGTTTAATTAAGGAAAGTGCACATGCTATTATTATATGCGATTGAGAGATACAGCACTTCTCTATTGCCGGGAATCATTTTGGAGCTACTGACAAAACACTTAGGCGATTCTTTGGTTAGTTTCACATCTTTATATTTACTTAATAAAAAATATGTTTCATCTGTAATTTGAGAAATAAAATATATTTTATTATTATAAACATAATAAAATAAAGAAGCAGATCAGAACGTTATATTTTATACTCGATTCAGCATTCTTATAATTCTTTATGTTATTAACCTGTCAAATGCTGATTGGGCTTTAATTTATTATTATTAATTTATGATCAGGTGACTTATTTTGGATCACGAATACGATGAACCGGTGCTTTTTGAATGCCGAAGGAAGGCAGTTGTACTTTTAAGTAACAAAATTTAATAAAGTGTTTTTAGTAAACTATTCTTCGTAGATTTCCTAAGCTCGCCCCACCTACCACCACTTCGGTCAAGTTTAGCGAACATTATGCACGGGTATAAAAATTTCAGCAAAGACGAAAAGACAGTAAAAAACAAACGAGAGGAAACAAAGAATCTCGTATTTTTTTCATTATCTTCCAATTGCATAGAAAAAAATTATATTAAATAAGTAAAATTAACTTTTTTTGCTTCAAAATGGGTTTCACGTTTTATTTGACTTCTCGTCTGTTTTCCTGCATTGTTGCCTTTGGATTTAAGTCCACTTGACTATCCAATTTTTATCCTGTAGGTATGTAGGCAGAACGTGTCCTGCTGAAACTGTATATTCGGTTTTTCGATCACGCTTGTTTTGCAAAAAAAACGTGTGAACTCATTTTATGCCAATGGATACGTACTTATCGGCGACCTGGTATTAATTTTTTGCATTTGTATAACTTAATTTAGCGGTATACTTGTCTATATTTTTTGTTTTCCATTAATACAATTTTAAGTCTTATTAATAATTTGAAAATTAGTTAGAGCTGACCTCTATAATTGTCTAAAATAAATGTTATAAATCACTTACGTGACTGCCTATAGATTTGTCATTGGAATCAAAAACCTCCACGATATACTTTTCTATATAATCTCCATAATGATCGAAATTCTTCATATGAATTTTCAAAGTACAAGAACTTGCTTTTGGTAAATCAATATAAGTTTTTTCAAAGGCAAAATAATTAAACAAATTATCAAAGATATCATCCAAGACTTCTTGTATAACTTTTAATATAGGTTGTTCTTCACCATATTGACTAATAATATCTTCTATTTCTAGCGGATCTTGCACTTTCTTAATAGTAGCTGTGCATGGCAAAGATCCATCATTTGCTAGCTAAAATAAAATAGAATGTTTACTGTTTTTAACAAGTGTAGTTTTTTTTAGGTTATGTTCCACTCCAAGGAGCTGTGAGACTTTGACGTTGGTGGAAGGGCTCAGCGTTGCCCACTAGTTTAAGGACACTCGCCCAACTAACAAAAGCAAGCCGACAAGTCCTACACCGAAGCAGGAGGACGATTGGCGAGTTCCCGGCGCCAAAAAACTGGAACCACTCGCCTACGGTATGGAACCCAAATAGAAAAGTCTAACAAACAGAATCCAAGCCTGGGAGACTGCGGTGATGGAATGGCCCTCCGTAGAGGATCGCGAGCAGCCCCCGGTGCCATGGCGAGGGCTCGCGGGGTAGTCTGGGGTCAGCACCAAAGGAACGTCTTGACGGGGTAAAGGACCACTACAACGAACATTGTCAAAAAGGCTTGCAAAAAAATCCTGTAGGCAGACTGTTGCACTGTATAGGATTCTCCCGAATTTGACTGGCCCTAGCTTATCCAAGAGGAAAATGCAAGCCGGGGTAGTATCTTTAATAATTCTATATGCTGCCCAATCTGGGGATCAGTCCTATCTATAAAGAAATATAAATGTGCTTCTTTCTACCCAAAGGAGTATGCTAGAACAGTGCCTACTAAAGCCCCAGCGGTGATCTGCGGGATCCCACCAATAGATTTACTTACCAAAGAGAGGGGTAGGCTACATCGGGTAGATATAATTATAGAGGCAAACAAGACTAGAGAGAAAATGGAGACCACTAGAAAATGGCAGGACAGATGGAAGTAGGTCAATGGATGAAACGACTTATTTCTAACATCAGCACATAGATAAACTGTAAGTTTGCGGGAACAAATTACTTCTTTACTCAGTTGTCAGCTTCAGGGATTTTGCCAGGATAGGTAGAGATGATGTAAGCACCTGTAGATATTGCAACAATGAAGTATATAATGCGGGACACACTTGTTTCGTCTGCTCAAGGTGGACAGAGTAAAGAAATTGGCTAGGACGTCTTTTAAACCCAGAACACCCTGAGTAACTCATTATTTGGATGACGATAAACAGTGGGAATTGGAATAGGGGCCACAATTACATAACATCAATTATGAAGAAGAAGGAAGAGGAAGAGAGATTGTTGAGGGATGCAGATTTATGAAGACAGCTGTCAGTTCTGACGTAATGTCCTGAACGGATCTTTCCACGACTTGGTGTGCTAGGGTGGTTTTAGTGGGTTTAGGGTCCCACATTACCTGGCCCAGCGCCAGGTGCCATGCGGTTTCCCCCTCCAAAAATAAATAAATGTTAGATTGGTTTCATATTAATAACCATAATGTCACAGTGATTTTAGTGCAAGTGAACGTTTGTTGTTTCCTGTTTTATTTATTAAGTAGTTTAAAAAATACAACTACAACAGAATGAACCTTTAGATTAATAAATAAAGTAGGTTATCCATATCATAAATAAGGTCGTGTCCAATAAATGAAATGAAACTCGAAATCATGAACCACAAAATTTTAATCAAAACGGCTACTAGTTTTGGCTCGAAATCATGAACCACAAAATTTTAATCAAAACGGCTACTAGTTTTGGCTAATCAGCCATCTTCAGGCCATATATAAAAGTTTATACAGTAATAAAAATTAATATTAAAGGGGCATAATGCTGGTTAATGATATAATAGGAGAGGGGGAATGAATACTAAGGGCATATGAAATTATTATAAAAATTTTATGTTTAAAAAATTGACAATAAAAATTCTTCAAGAGAGTTGTGTGCAATAACCACATTACACCTTTAATTCACCTTTATTATTCTTTAGATTAATATTATCTTGGGGTAATAAAATTACTATTTTCTTACCCTGATTGTCTTAAAACCAGATTTTTTCTGCCACATATGCACTTGTCCAAAGTATATATCATTAGAGCTTATTTTAAAATCTATTAATTTGGTTTCGCATTTTACGTTCACGAAGAATTTCTGATTGGTTTGGGTTTGTTTGTCAAACGAGAGAAATTCAAGTTTAGCCTCTAATCCTGCTATCTCAATTTCTGGAGTAAAGGTAAGACATATGTTAACTGAACCGCCGCTTATGATCTTTTGAATAGTAAATGATGGCCAGAGTCTAAACAATAAAGCGTCATAAGCATCCTCACAAATAATTCTAATAAATCTAAATTTTCTGATTTCCAAGCTAATGTTTTGGATTTTTAGCATTCTTTTATAAATTTTACCAGCTTCATAATTCTAAAAAAAAAATTAATTATATCAGAATATATGCTTGGCCGATTCAAGAAAATTTAAAGTTCATTCTAAAGTTTTTTACTAATTCAATGTTATTCGTTATTTGGGATTTTAGTCTGTTTAATCTCTTTCTACTATAGATAATCTTGAAGACTAGAAGGAGCTGAAGCACAGAATATTCCAGAGTGAGGTCAAATAACTTAAGACTATTCTGCCTATAGCAGACGTACTTGACAAAACAGAAGACTAGCAGAGGAAGCTAAAGCACCAGAAGTCCCTTCTACCTACTGAATACCTTCTGTCTATAGCAAACGTACCTGAGAGGACAAAAGACTATACCATGAGGAGAAATAATTTAAGTCCCTTCTGCCTATAGCAGACGTATCTGACAGAGCAGAAGATTCTGATTTAGCATTCTGTATAATAGAAAAATGGTTTGAGCAGACCGAAAGCTGAAATGACGAGTGACTTTTAATTAATAAAAAATTGTCAGAACGAACCTTAAATTTTCTTATGAAGATTTACATGTAGATTTTGCTTTAAAATTAAATGTGAGTGGTATTTAAACTTACTTTAAAGATAACTGTTTTCGGTTTACACAAAAAGTGTGTGTCCAATTCACATTTTTTACTTCTTTCGGGATTTCTTATCATGTATTGCATTTCCATAATTTCATCAAAATGTTTAAATTCCGTTATTAAATCTGACATACTTTGAATTCCATCGGCTGTTACCTTTTTTCTAGTATTTTTTAATCGTGGCGTTGGAATAATAAAAGTAGGTTCTTTTCCTTTCTAAAATATATTGCCATAATTAATATATTTTAATTGAATTTGCGATTTAATTAAAACTACAGAGAAACATATTTAAATGAAAAAAGAAAATTTGAAAAGAAAATTAAAAATTGAATTTAAACTCATGAGATACAATCCCAAATTAACAAAATAATATCCAGCAATTCGAGCTGTTCATCGCCGATTTGGATTGTTGATAAAAAACTTGATGAATCAGGTAAACATAAGTTTAGGCTGGTCATTGATTTTCGCAGAAAAGAAAATCTAGGATTGATACCAAATACCTAACATCACTGACATTTTGAAGATATTCTTTACTGTAGAAAATGGCTTTTACGAATGTTTAAGAATGAAATTTTAAATCAGGATTAGCTTTAAAAAAGTAGTGGATAATACCCTGACAAGTATACAAGAAAACATCAATTTAGTTAATCTAGAGGATATTATACATTCTGATATAGCTCGGGTGATTTTTTTAAGTCATCTTAGGTCAAGATGCATTATCATGAATCAATAAATATTTTATAAGAAAAAAAGAAATGAAGCTAGAAAAAGAAAGATACAATAAGAAGAATTATGTTACTTACGGAGTTTGGGACTAGAAAATAACTATTATTAGATGTGTTAAAACATAAAGTACGGTTAAGGTTAAAAATGTTGGGCTGGTTTGTAAAAAATATTTTTATTGAATATTAAACTAGTAAAAGTGTTATTTAATTGAATTATTTTTGTATTTACCTTAGATTTAGTGTCATCTTTTGTTTTCTTAGATGGACTAGAAGATACGATTGAAGGAACTTTTTTAATATTTATAATGCTCGGAATACGTGACCATTCATCTTTTTTAATATTTTTTGGTGGAATTTCACTTATTGTTTCCGAAGTCTCAATATTTTGAGTCTCTGCAGGTGTTGATGGTGTCTAAAATGAAAGAAACAGAAGATTAATATCACAATCAATAAAACTATTTTAATATTGGTTTTTGCTCATCTTTGTTACAAGAGTGAAATTAAAAAAAAAGTTTTTTTGTGAGTTGTGAACTTCCTGCCAAACCTTCGTTATTTTATCAAAGCTGAAAGTTTCTCAGCCCTTGACCCTAACACAGTTAGGTATGATGGGCTACTATGAATTTGGGATCATTGTGGCTTTGGCAGATAACATGTAGCAAAGGTCTATACAGTTGCCAGACACTTATGTATAGTTGTTCGCCAGCGACTCGTCAGAGTTTCGCCGCTCACTACCCAAGAATTGCAATGATAGATAAATGCCAGAAAAATAACGATTGCGCAGTAGTTTATATTTCGGCGAAGCGCTGGAGTAAAGCTGGAGATGGTCAGAAGCATATCTGGCAAACTTTCTAAGATATTTCAGTTCAGGTAACAGTGGTAGTATTAAATTAAGTGCAGTTTTTAAGTTATAATTATAAAATTTTAATAATTCATACAGACCGTTTTATTACAATATATACAGAATGAAATAACTTTTTTTAATTTTTTAATTCTTTTAATTTAGCCTGTTCTTGCTTCATAATCAGTTTTGCAACCTTTCTTTTATAATATGCCTCCTCCTTTCTTATTTTGCGCAATTCCTCGAGCTGTTCTCTTTTCCTATTTTATAAGCTTGCGGTATTTCGTCTAGGATGTTTTTATTTTGTTTTGAGGAGGTGTAGCTGAAATAATTAACAAATATTTTGTATACGCCTTCATTATTGCCTTAGGATGGGTTCTATCATCTACTGGCACTAAGTTGCACTTGGTTCGTTGCTTTTACACAGGATTTTATTCTATTAAGCGGTTTTCCGGTTGGTACCCATCAAACTATGATAGATGTCGTTTTATAGTATATAGAAATACTTGGTACTTAGAGTAGATTTTTGAAAATATGCATTTGGACAAAGTACTACTGATGATTCCTATAAGGATTTAACATGTATGGTAATGGTCGGAGTGTATATTTTCAAAAATGTACTCTGTCTGTTTTTGATTTATTTGAGTGGTGCCCGCTTCCCCCTAAGGCATTATAAAGGCGAATGGGTTTCATCATCTACCGGCACCAAGTTGTACTTGATTCGTCGCTTCTACAGAACATTTTATTCTATTAAGCGGCTTCCCGGTTGGTACTCATCAACCTACGAAAAATGTCGTGACTGTCTATCATTTTTTTAGAGAAATTATCTAATAGTTATCCAAAGAACATATAAAAAATTCAGCGTTTACGTAAATACAGTTACAATTTTTCAAAGTTTAAGGATGTCCGGCGAGGGGTTGACACGATACAATTAAAGTGTCTGACAATGGATGGCGTGATTTCATAATTATTTGAAATAAAATAAAGCTTAGGTTGCTACTTTATGCAACTTTGGTACCTGTTACCTGCCAAAGCCACGATGATCCAAACTTTATAGTAGCTTATCGTTCCTACCTCTGTTGGGGGGTGGGGAGGGAGCTGAGAAACTTTCAGCTTTCATAAAATAACGAAGGTCTTTTTTTTGTAGGAAAGTGTTCGGGGGAAACTATCGAAGTGAGATTATTAGTAAATATTTTATCGAAGTAATTATTTGTTTCTCTCATTTTTCCCACTCTTGTTTTTGCTCTATTTTCCCCTTTTCTTTTGCAACAATTGTTTAATGTCCCATTTGTCTCCCCTTTATTTTACAACTTATTTTTGCTTCACTTTTGTCCGCCATTTTTTACAATTATTGTTTTTTTGCCCCATCTTTTTGTCTCAATTGCGTTTTTTGTCCTAATCGTTTTTCTCCCATTTTTTACAAATAATGATTTTTACCCTATTTTGCCCCTTTTTATAGTTTTTTGTATAATTTTTCCCACTTGAATTTTTTGTCTTAATTTTTCCTCTTGTTTTTTACTATTTCTTTTTAGCCCATTTTTTCCTACCCTTTTTTTACAACTATTATTATTTGTTCCACATTTATCCCCCTTTTGTACAACTATTGTTTTTTACCTCATTTAACCCTTTTTTACTATAATATTTTGCTCCACTTTATTCTGCATTTTACAACTGCTTTTGTCCCATTTTTTCTCTCACTTGTGTTTTTCGTATCAATCTTTCCCCCTTTAGTTTTTACAATTATTGTTTTTGACCCCATTTTTCCCCCTATATTTTACAACTATTAATTTTTTATCCACATTTTTTACAAGTATTGTTTTTTGCCCCAATTTTTTCCCTTTTTTTCCCTTTTTTCCCTTTTCTTACTAACTATTATTTTTATAAAAATCTACATTTACCTTTGATTTTGAGTCTCTTTTTTGTTTCTTAGAGTGACCAGTAGTTATGAAAGAAGGTGATATTTCTTTATTTATAGTTTCTACGCTAGATATACGAACTAATGGCTCTTTTTCAATTTCGTTTAAATCAATTTGAATTGGTATATTCAATAACTCAACAGTTTCTGCCGCTGAAGGTGCTAGTGAGGTCTAAAATAAACAGTTTTTAAAAATATGCGAGGATCAATATTTTAGTAAACAAAATTATTTTAAAAATAATTTTTCATTGCTAGGATGAAAATAGCAATCATGGTTTCTGGTTCAATTAATTAAATCATTTTTATGTTTACTTTTCTGGTCATAACTTTTTTACCATCTATTGGTCAATAAGAAAGGATGATTTCGATTTATATATTAAAATTAATTTTAGATTCTCTCTACAAATATGTACGATCTAGTAGCTTGATATACAATTAATTATTATTTCTGTAAGTCTACTGTGATTTTACATATTTAAAAATTAGCCAATCTAAAGATATCAGCCACTGCAGCGAACGTGTTAATATTAATATCAGATTGTTATGTTATCAGATAAAACAAATCTAATTTAAGCTACAAATGTATTAAACTTTGCTCTTTAAGTACTTATTAAATCAGATAAAAATAAGGATGTAACTAAATGTAATATATTTAGAACTAATTAAAATTTAATATAAAAAACTATTACCTTTTGTACTAAGGTACTTTTACCCATTTTATTTTTATGAGAAAATCGAAATTTCGGTATAACTGTTTTCCTTTCTTTTCTTATTTCATCATTAATCGTTTTTACTATAAGAGCGTATTTATTTTTTCGATTCATGTATTTCTTGCGTAACATTTTAGAAAACGTAGCTACTTTTTCGTTGGTTTTTTTACTTTTCGTTCCCACCTTCGACCAATCCACAGAGAAAGTTTCACAGAATTCCTCAACGAGTTCATTTAACTCTTTTTCCCTTCGTCTATTTATCACATCTGCATTTAGGAGAGTGAATTTTTTGAATGCTGCAATTTTATCCTGGAAGAAAAATAATCACAAGGGTATACAATATTGTAATATTTTTGTACTTTGGGTTCCCTTGAATTAATACACTCCATCAAATTATAACTAATTTATTTGAGTAATACAACTTCTCATTTATATCAAACACAACTAACCAAATATACTAATCTATATAACACAACATACAAAATTCAACTTACTCTTGCCGGTTATGTATATCTTATTTATACCAATTATTATTTTCTCGCGGCCTTTTGGAATATAGTCGGCCCGTTTAGAGAAGAACCCATTACGTCACACTTTACGCATCGACAACGCCTCCTTCCTTGGCAGGAATGGAGGCGATACCAGCAACCAGTGGCGTGTACGTTTTAGAATAAAATTAAAACCTGTATTAAAAAGTGAATTATTTATTAATGTCAATTGAACACACTAAAATTTCGAATTTTGTCAGTAAGCATCGTGACGTAATGGGTTCTTCTCTAAATGGACCGACTCTACCTACGCACGTCGTTTCCTGAATATTCCACTTTCGTCTCCATGCTTATCGACCTATGACTCTTCAAGATCGAGGAACATCAGACAGGGCCGGCCCCGGTTCTCGTTATATTACCCCTCCTTAAGATTATTCCAGGACCCACTATGGTATGGCGATATCTCCAGACCTCTCCATTCCGGCACCGGAACGTTCGATGGAAGTAGCAGTCGCGTACAAGTATGTTGAGGCCACTGAATACAAAGATAGTTTTCAACATACACTTGCTAATTTTGGGACCGCCAGATTCTTTAGGTTCTTGGTCATCATCACGTTTCGCAATTCTACATAAGTGTTCCAAAGGTCATGATAGGTTGGCTTATCATGCGAGAATCTTTTTGTTGCCCAATGGTTGCTTATCTTTAAGTTGAAGGACCTTCCCACTTTTGAGTCACGCCATGAGCCAATGAAAACTCTAGTGGCACAACAGGTCTCATGGATTATCTCTGGTCACGCCTTGCTACACTTTCTGTCCATTCGATTACAGTGCCATGGATTGCTCGAAGGTTATCTCGCCATCGGGTGGTTAAATGAGGAAGCTTCTTAATTCTATAAACGACATCGTTGATCTTCTTTAAAATATTATATGGACCCTCCTAAGAACTCTGCAATTTGGATATATACACGACGACGTTTCTGGTTATACAGACAAACAAGATCACCCACTTGGAATTCTCCATCTTCGGCTTTGACGTAATATGATTTCTTCATCCGGGCACTGACATTTTCGATATTTGACCGGACTCGTTGATGGATATTTTTCATTCTGTAGCGTAACTTGCTGACATAATTTTCCCCTGTGGTCTCTTCTCCTGGTGGACATCCAAATTTCAGATCACATGAGAGTCTCAGCTCTTGTCCCAAATGCTGGCAGGGATTTGACCCGTTGATTTGTATACCGATATACCAACAGAAAAAGATGGAGATATTGGTCCCAATATCTTTGATGGTCACAGACTACTTTTGATAAATGCCTATTAATGGTCTTATTCATTCACTCCACCATTCCATCGGATTGTTTTATCAGAAGTTTGCAAACATCTTTCAGACTCGAAAATTCTTCCTTGGCGTGAATGTAACTCTAAGGGAACACCAAAACGGCTGATCCATTGCTTGACAAGCGCATCAAAAACGGTCAAAGTTTCTTGGTTCGGCAAGGCATAAGCTTGAGCCTATTTACTAAAATATTCCGTTGCCACCACAATGTACTTAATTCCAGAATCACATTTAGGGAATTGTTCTGCAACATCGATTGAAATTGTCTCAAATGGACTGCACGCATTATATTATTTTATGCGACAATTACTTGCTGCACAATCTGTACATTTCCGTCACCAATCTTTGATGATCTGCTTGGCAATTAACCCAGTAAAATCGCCCTCTAAATTTCCCTAGGGTTTTTGTAACTTCAAGATGTCCTCCAGTGGTACAAATATGTATTTCCCGCAACATTTCTAATCTCTTACTTCGGGGGATTACAATCTGTTACCTGTCCTCTTCTACATCTGGAGTTTCTAGCACGCGTTTCAAAATTTCGTCGTCTAGGATGAGAGAGTTCAATTGAGCCCAGTATGACTTCATGGTCGGTGAATATCGAGAAATCTCCTTCCACAGGATATTTTTTCCTAGGTCCGGATCTAATTTTTGGTCCATTTGGATCTCCCAAGATTGCCAGTGGTTATTTACTATAGTAGTACTACAAACAACGACCTCTTTTTTCTCTACTCGCTAGTCCCGACACGATATTTCGACGGTGAAGTAGATGCTTCCCTGCTCTCCTTGCAACGGCGTAGTATAGGTACCACTTTCGGTAAGGATTTCCTCTACTGTCTTCCTTACAGCCGCTCTATCGTTTCCGGTTTCTTCCGATTCGCCTTCAATGGTTGGGACTCGAACTTGGCCTCTACATATATTTTTGGCAGCCTCAGATGAGCTAGTATCAATATTTGTCTTGCTTCCTGATCTTGAAATCCATCTAAAAATGCATAGACTGGTAACTGTTGCATCGCGTTTTCTGGTGTTGCTGGATAGGCAAGGCGAACCACACGGGCAATATCAGCTTGAAACTCTTGTAGTAATTCATTCAATTTTTGTATCCATTTCTTCATTGGAAATGGTAAACATACTCCAAATGTGTCCCCATACCTCAGTTCTAAATGTTTGACTAGTTGTTTGTAGTCTTCTTGCTCCGATGTATTTAGCGTTTGCAAAATATCTATAGTATCTCCTCTTAATGCAAGAATTAATTGTATTGTCTTTTCTCCTGCAGACCATACATTTACCTTTACTGTCGAATTGGTGCCGATAATTAGTCCATGACGATTTTCCATCGATTTGTAGAGGTTTTATTAAGTGTATTCCATAGCAGCCAATTTTTTAATCCGCTTCCTTCAGTTGATCTAAGCACACCCTTTTTGACATTTTTAGTTTATTTATTTTTCACGTTTAATGTTCAGAAAAATAAAATTTCACACCTGACTCCACTGTTATATTTTTGTACTTTTTTGTAATTTATTTGACTAATACAACTTCTAATTTATATCAAACACGACTAACAAAATATACTTATTTCTATAACACAACATACAAAATTTAACGCACTCTTGCCGGTTCTGACCATCTTATTTACACCCATTATTTTCTCGTGGCCTTCTGGAATACGCACGTCGTTTTCTCGACTTTTTTTCCGGGACCGTTCCCTGCAGCCTCGACTTTAGTCTTCATGCTTATCGAGCGGTACATCAGACAGGGCCGACCTCGTTGCTCGTTACAATATTATTATTGAACACTTAAACCTTAGATTGAAAATAATTTTATACTTACTCTGATCATTTGTATTCCTTTAATTTGTTTCTGTAACATTTCAGCATTTTTTTTATTATTCAAATAACTTCGAAACCGTCTGATGAATTCAAACATATTTTTAGAATACTCAGTGAGGGGATATTCTTTTTTGGGGTTAATTTTTGTATCATTATATTTAAGAAAATCCGTTTCGGAGTATTGTGTCGAACCGGTCGCTTTTATAATTTTTCTTTTGCTATCTAGGTACTCTTCATATTCCTTAGAGTTGACAAATTCATCGATAAAATCTAATAAATCATTATATCTGTCTTGTTCGTCTTGTTCCCATTGGGCTAAAGTGTCTTCTATTACTCCATCTCCAGCTCCTTGTAAATAATTCTGAATGAAATTGGTATACATTTTGATAATTATTATAAAAATAGTGACATGAATATTGACATATTCATGGAAAAATGGAGTACATATTTAAACTAATTAAAAAAATCGATTAAAAAATACGATTCAAAAACACGATTCCAAAAGTCGATCAAAAAAATCGATTTTTTTAATCAATTGTTTAACCTGAACTTTAATCCCCCTTCCACACGACAAAAATAGGTTTTTTTTAAGCCTTAAATTTGTTGGTCTATACAAAAAATATAAATAACAGGACAGTGTTAGTTTTAAAAATATTACGTACAATTGGAGACGCTTCATGGTAGTGATAATATAACATGTTTTTTCATTTCATTAAATTATAGACATAAACTAACTAATTGGTAAAAAATTAGTCAATAATTAACGGAGACTCTCGAGTCCCGACCAAATACATAAAAATCACATTCCCACTATATAAATTACGTTTACTAGACAAGGGTGTACTGTTTTGTGTGTGTTTAAATTTTGGTGAGTTTTCACGGGGCAAATTTATTGTTATTTATTTATGGTAATTTATTATTATTTATTTAGAAAAATAATAGATCTTAACTTAAATAATGTTGCTATCAATCAACTAAGTACTCTGCATGATTCTGCCCTTAGTACTCCATAGAGGTTTCATTTGTGAAGCACTTTGCGTGGTTCTGCCCCTAATGCTGGTAGAAGGATATTTTGCGTGATTCTGCCCCAATATCCTTGATATTGAAATAATAAAAAGCACTGTTGCGCGATTCTGCCCCTCAGTGTATTGATTAATTGGTATTTAAATGATGAATAATTATTATGTTCTTATTGATTTAATAAAGAGAAAACGTTTAAGTTATATTTGATTACGATCTGAATGAATATGATAATAATTGCTCATATACGTCTTTTTATTATTTTTAGGTGTGTCATCTCGGACCTGATATTTTCAAAAAAAAAATAATAAAGACGTAAAAAAATATATGTGTATTTACAGTTAATAAGTTGTTACAATAAAATGCTTGTGGTTTCGATTTCTTAATTGTCTTTATCAATTATTATTCAGTGCTCCTCTATTTTTATAAAAGTATCCGAAAATATAGACTGGCCAGAAGATGTAGACGGGCTGCATATATTATCACTTTGTGGAGAGACACTGCGGCTAAAGTCGTGGTACTGCGATGCTGATTCCGTGTTTGATTGTAATATTGAATCTCTATTGCATGATGTTGTCTTGGGCGCTTTAGTTGGTTGATTTAGAGGTGCACATAAGGGATCATGAGACGAGGAACGATACTGGTCAATGTCTAGAAATTGAGCCGAAATATTTGGGCCTGGGTATAGTTGAAGGGCAAAAGTAGGTTGATGTTTGGATAATTGTGAGTGTTGAGCGGGTGCAGTTGTTTGATGAGGAAAAACTGAAGGAGTCTGAGGCATATACTGGGGCTGATAATAAGAAGGCATGGGTGTCGACGGATTGTTTACTGATTGGGGTTGAGTAATCGTTGCCTGCATTTTGTTTATGTTATCAATTACGTTTAGCACTCCTATTTGAAACTGAAGAAATGAACTTTCATTAAATTTATTTAAGTGAGGCATAAGACTTTGCAGAAAAGACATTTTACTGCACGCTTTTGTTGGCTCAAGGGATACTTCATCTGGTTTCTTATGTTTTTTGGTTCTTATTTGAGATGAATGTTGGCGTACATTCGAGGTATTAGGAACAGTGATATCCTCAGTAGAACTTCTAGGCTCTCCTTCCACTGAATTCTCCAGTACTGGATCAATTATAAGCTCTGAACTACTAGCCGAATCCTGAATATTGTATAGCTTATTTAAAAACTGTAATTGATCTGCGAATACATACTTTTTTCGTTTTTTGGCCCTTGACCCACTTGTTTTTGCAGCTTTAGCATTTCTCTTATATTTGGCAAAAGAATCTCGTAGGTTGGTCCATCTTCGAATTACTTCTTTGCCTGCAAACATATAATTTTAATTAAAATTCACTATCTAAAAATATACTGTACAATGCAACATTTAAACTTTTTCATTGGCTAAGTTTCTTGTTATTTTTAAGATATTTGGCGAGCTGATGTACTGATGTACTTTCAGTGACTTGCACTATAACTACAGGGTAGGAGTTTTAACTATAACTAAAATTGTGAGGGAAGTATGCGGTGCAATCTGGTCAGTGATGCGAGAAGAGTGCATTCTGACACTAACACCTAATAGAAAAAATCGTTTCTGGTTTCAAAAGTAGTGCTAATTTTCCCCATTATCTCGGAGCTGTCGATGGTAAACATATACGACTTACTTATACATTTGACAGTGGGTATATGTATCTTACTAAAGGTGAAACGAATTTACTTTTTTTCGTACTATTTAAACTATATAAATTTAATCGCGCACGGCCCTGAAGTACAATTAACTTAAAATTACATTAAAGGGTAGTTGTACCAGTTGTACCTCCGCCCGACAGATGGAGACTCTCGCGTCCGTACTCCTTAGAAGCCGAAATTCTTATCGATTAGAACAATTTAATCCGCTGTCGGTAGTTGCAGCGGCATTCCCAATTGGAGTTCAAGTAACAGTTCGAGTTCAAGCCGAGAACTAGTTCAGAACCAGCCAGCGACCTTTAGAGATAGGTCAAGCTGAATGCTGAAGGAAGTGAAGCCAAGTTGTACCGTAACGGAACCGTCAACCAGCCTGGAAGACGTGCCTTTATCATTCTCCACCAACGCAAAGTAAGAACCGTATTACACACCCTCCTCTGGATTTGTTAATTGGTACCATTCAGAAACAATAAAAGGTTTATTTTGAAATAAACTAGTTTTAAGCATTCGACAAGTTTATCCTCGGCCAATTCTTCAGAGATGCCAACAATTTTAAATCGAGGGTTTAGGGCAGGAATCTTTGACTTGGGTTACCTTTGTGCATATATGTAATACTCCTATATCGCCGCTTGAGAGAGAAGTGCGTCGCTGATAGTAGAGTGTAGACGATCGTTTCTCTCTCACGCAGCCTCGGATAGTCATAGGCGTCACAGCTGTACGGAATTTTTTTTATTGTTATTTTTATATATTTAGCAGAAGATATATTGTAATAAAAACGTACAAATAAACAGTGGTATGATATATGCAGTTATCATTTGTAGAATAATTTTCAAAAATAAAAATTGCCTACGTTTGCTTAACTATGCTTTTTCTACGTTCCTTTTCCCCACGAGACACGACGCCAATGCAATTTATGTATATGCGCATACGCGTTGGCACCCGATTCCGATCTTGCATCTCTATCTGTCGGCACGCTATATGACTTTGTGAGGTTTATATGTTTTAAAGCTATGTCGTCATGATATTTGCAGTGTTGACAATGTCAATTATATTTTGATACAAGTTCTGTGATTCAAGAAAAACATACAATTTAGTACTAATAGGTATGAGGAAAGCATAAATATACATTATTAAATTTTATGCAATTATTCCGAAATTATCCAAAATATACGCCTACTAACAACAAAGCAAAAGAATCACAACTATTCTGAAATTATCCGTAACTCAGATAATATCTCGTGTTTGGTAACTATGCTTTTCTGGTAGTAAAAACGAACGAATTGAACACCACGTGGATCAAAATGCCGACACCGTAGTGTAAATACTGTATATAATCATCTTACTGTGTCCTCAATATGTAGATAAGAGCGTTTTCACACGGAGCAATATGTTGCAGTAATAAAAAGTTGCAAAATCGCTTTGCAATTGCAACTAAAATACATACATTTAAATGAGTCATTTTCACATGCAACGCGATGCGATAAATTTATAGTAGCAATATTTTTATATCGCAATGACGTGCGTTCTACGGAATTGTGCGATATCATATTGTGTCAATAGTAGAAAATCATGTATGTTTATGCAGATGTTCACACTATTCGCTTTTTATAGTAGCAATTTATTTAGCAGTATTGCAAATATGTATTATAAAATATTAATAAGAAAATTAAATATTTAGCAGGTGTTTTTTTTTAATAGGTCCAATTTTTTAGTAACATTTAAACAGTATTGGGAGATAGACGTGTTATAAAATAGTAATAATAATAATAATAATACTCTGCTTATATTTTACCTGCTTACGAGTGAATCCCAGAATGAAAAGGCTTGTCCGGGGAAGGGACGGCTATTATTATTTTCGGGCGAATTACTGATGATTGATGGCATCATTTGGCTACAGGTGTGGCAAAAATCATGTAGACGGGATAAATCGCATGGAATGAAGTTTTCCAGTTTCTCATATAGAGATGGAAAATGAAATACAAACAGTTAATATTTTAAATATTATTAAATGAATACTCTTATATTTTCTTCATTTCACAATGCAAAGATCCTTGAAGAAGAGCAAGTTATAAACACTGCAAATTATATAGTATTTACCATTTATTGCATCAATTATACCTCGGGTGAAAATCATTTGCAATATATCGGGTGCGATGACTTTTTATTGCTCACAAAATATTACGTAACACGTACTCCGCGAGCGGATTCAGGATTCAGCAGTAGGTAGACCGTAGTTTTAGTAATAAATGGCATGTTCAGCCACATTTTGCTGTACTCATTGTAAACGCATGCATTGTATTGCACAATTTTTTACCCGACAGAGACATGTATCTTATTGAGGACACAACTACTTGCCAAAGGAAAATACCACAAGAGGAGGTTTGGCACCAAACAATATTAGAAGCATCCTAAGCAAATATTTTCTATCAAACCTTAGGAACTGTACCATAGCAAATGTCAAAAATATAATATGCCATTTTGTACTCATCTAAGTCAAAATGCGTGCAGTATATTTATTTTGTTACATATACAAGTATGGACTTTTATTGTTATTTTGAGCACCAGAGTTTATTGGTTATTTAGCATGATAGTTTTACACTTTTCCAATTAATTATTCCATAAATTATTATCTTTTCTTAAAATTAAATTAATCATATATATTGTTGATAGTTATTGTTCGTACATTCAATAACGATAAACCATACGAGGTCGTTTACGCATCTTGTAAAAACAATATCGAGTATAAATAACGGTCGATATTGATTCTACGGGAGAACGTGATCTACAGCGGCCCTGCGACCATAATCAGGGTTGTTCACGATGAATTTTTGATAGTAACATTTACTTTTTATATTGTCATCAACATCAATAAAGATGAAATGTCCTGTCTGAATTTCTACAACATAGTCTTCATTTATTGCATCTGGATTCGTACCTATCACTGAACACTGTTTTGGAAGCAAAATTCCTGATTTTTGAAAAATTTGGGAAGTTTCCTTAGAAAGTACCTTCAGAACAGCTTCCTCTAAATTAAGGGCTCTTTTCATGGCTTCCGTTTGAAAAACTGTGGACTGGTTCCTAGTTTTCATTTCAATTTGTTTAAGCAATTCTTCTTCCGTTTATTGTTTGCAATAATTCAAAAATATATCTGCGTCATTTATATTAGTAGTGGACATGAAATCTATTTTTATTTTATGTAAGGAAAAACAATCATAATTTTGAGGAAGATGGTACCTCATAGTGCTATTTTCAGTTTTTCTTTTCTTTGCTTCAAGAATATAATCGTTTAAAAAAGTAAAATACGATTTAAACATTGTGTTCTAATCTACTGAGTTGCGTCTTAATTTTTTTTACATTAAAATAATCATAATATACCTATTTAATATAATAAATAATAAACATAAAATACTTTCTGCTGCATTTTAACACCCCTTATTTCTGCACTGATGAAATCTCTATTTTTATTATATAGTTTTTCCATTCTCAGTTTGAGGAGGCTGAAATCAATCGAGGTTGTCACATTTATTTTCTAAAATTCTTTCTTAGCCTTACTATAAAAATGTTCTCGTTATTCCAGTAAAATTTTAGTTAGTGACGCTGTTAGACAGATAGTTTATTTTTTTTTGGAAATATATACATATAAGTGTATTAGTGTTATATTATAATTAATTAGTTCCACCAATGATAAAATTCACGTTAAATATGAAAATTCGCCGTATGCATGAAAATTTTGGTAACTTGGCAACAGCCGGTCATTACGGATAAATTCAATGGGTTATAAATCTTTTAAACAGTAGTTTCTAAGGGTTTGTTGCTATCGTAAAACCACTTCTTGGAAAAATTGACCATAACTTTTCTACGAACAGTGTCGCCCTCAAGTCGGGTATTATAGGGGTATTGTATGTTAATACTAGTTTATTAAGGTTTGTATAATCAGAATGGCGTTTTGTGCAAATTGTTGGAGTTTTTTTCGTTTGTTGAATTCTAATGCTTCTAAATAATTTAATTTCAGCCCCTTTCTTTCTAGATGTAAAATTTCAAAGTTTGGATCAAACGAGTGATTTTCTTCTATTAAATGATTGGAATAACTAGAATCTGTTTTATTGTTTTATTGTGAAATACGAGTTTTGAAATTTCCATACATTCTCCCGATTAATGTTTTAGGACAATCTGCACAATTTAGTTTATATAAACACCTGACTTTTGAATTATTTGAGTTTGTTTTATTATTTTAAATTATTATTTGTCTTATATGAAACTGTACAATTTTTTGTACAAGGAATGATTTTATTTTATTACTTCATTTTTCTCCCTATACAAATTTTATATGCACGCCCGTTGTCGGCATGCCGCCCACAATCATTTGCGACTTTTACAGTAGCACGTGTCCTCAAACTGAGAATGGAAGAACTATAAAATAGTCCATTACCATAATAACGTCAACTTCCGGCATATTGGAGGAATCAGCCTTAATATAATCCGCATCACACATTTTTTTATATTATATAGATTTAAAAAACTATTCAAAAAAACAACACCAAATAACAAATGCACTAATTTATTTTGCAATCCAACTGCAACTGATAATGAATATTATTACCTAGGAACGTACACGTATTTTTGTTCAATTAAGCTGAATTTTTTTTTATATGGTATATGTAAGTAATACTTCATAAAAATGTAAAAAAACGTGGTTGATGAAATTTCACTGAACGACCCTATTGTGACATGTGCACCTACGCCTTTCAAGTATTGTGATAAGAAATCGTTTATATTATATTGTTGTACCCTCTTAAATTTATTCACTTTTATACCATATTGTTATATCCATTGTTATTATTGGCAATATACCCAATTATATTTGTTGTTACCTGAGTTTTATTAACTTTCCCCAAGGAAGCTCAGCCCTTATACTGTTGAGGGTGTCGTGTCATTTCGTATTGTCCCATTTCGTACCGTCCAAAAATTTTACCTGTTTTAGTTTCAATTGGTACCGTGGCTTATAAAATAAATATGAACAGTTGCATTTGGTACCGCATTACCATTCCTTATATCTGCTAAAGATTTTTTGGGATTTTACAAATATAATCCATATTTTGGATCATCCCATATTTTTTTTTTACCAATTTCAATTTTTTTTCTTAAAAAATACAACATAATAATTACTACTGTTGAAAAGACAAATAACAAAAATGTTAATGCAAGAATTTTGAAAATGTAAAATTTTTATATTCGTAACGCCTACTTGCTCAGATTTCACAAAAAAAACTAATGGAATTTTCAGAATCTACAGTATTTTTTCCTATTAGTTTCCAAGTTTCAAAACTGAGTCTTTATTGGTTATTTTTTTAGATTTTGGTGGTATTTTGCACTTTGAAAATTTTCGAAAAACTGTTGCACTTAGAAATTAATGCTTAATGAGAAACCATCAAAAAATTATAATCATTCCATTTAAGAAAAAAAGTTGATGTCACTTGCGGTTCAACCGAAAGTGATATTTTTATTCCTGTTAGTCTAAAACTAGCCCATTATTGTCTATTTGATGTGTGAAGAAAATCTAATTTTTAAATTTAAAAACAACCAAAATATTGGGGGCGTACATTGACTCGTGGCCACCCGGTATATTTATGTAAATACATTTATTAATTACTCTCAACATTGTTTTTTCATTGTAATAAACATATTTTTTACAAAATGATGTATTCTTTATAAAATCAATACATACATTTTTGATAAAAAATATATGTACCTAGAGGTATTTGAAATAATAATAATAATAATACACGGTACGAAATGAAACGAAAATAGCCACAAGTATACATGATAAGGTATATACGAAATGGGCATAAGCCGTTTCAGCAGCCCTGAATTTAAAGACGTTTCATCATTTTTTAGAAATAATGTAAAAACTGTGAAACTTTTATCAGTGACTATTATGCAATATACACATGTATAAAATTTTTGTTTCTAAAACACGGTAACATATAATGTATGATAACAATATTTTACTTTTTGGGGAAATGAGATTAATCCTTCATGTCTTAAAATAAAACTATTTTTAAATAAAATTTTTTTCTTCAATAAAATTGTAATAAAATTATGATTTTTTGAAAATGAGCTTAAGTTGAATTTTTCATGTTTAAATATTAATTTATTAATAAATACTTACCATATGCATTTTTCTCCGTATCACTAATCTCACCAAAATCTGATTTCAGTCCCAAATAAACTTGTCTCCAAGCATTCCGTGTCTCGATTCGGTCTTTGTAAATATCCAAAGTTTTATCCCACAATACAGGTTTGGCTTCAACAAGCGAAATTAAAACTTCAATTTCAATGTCTTCCATTTAAACGTTAAAAAAACGAAAAATAACAAAATGGAATAAAACAAAGCGATGAGAATTTTGTACTATATACGTATGCACACTTCTAAGTAGCTCCCATGTACGACTAAAAACCGTATTTATAGTATGATAGAATTCAGTTATTTTCGACCACTGATGCATATATTATGTACGATACGGTAGTCGTTCTATTCAACTGGCACTGGCTGGCTGCAGCTGCTACACGAACAAAAATCGTGCCGTGTTGAAATCGTAAAAGGTGAAAGAACTCATGCTCGTCTTCAGTCGACTGATTTATTCCCGTACGGGTGAAATCGTATAATGTAAATGCGGAGCGTTTTATTCTATGCCACGACATGATTATACGGAGTATCCGGATACAAAAATAGGAATCTTTCCGATTCTTAAAATAATCGGAATCATCCGATTATTTATAAATATTCCGATTAGCTCTTGAGATATCTCGAATTTCATCGCACTCGGTGTTTCGTATTCCGTTTATGAAAAATCGATTTATAAAAATCGGAAGCTTTGGAGGAGTTTGGATTCCAAATATATTGAAATCAGTGCATCGTAAAAATAGAAAACTATTATTTAGGAAATTAAAAAAGTAATTTTTATTTCTTAATCTAAAAATCATTCTTTTTGTAAAGGAAGCTTTTTCGAAATATTTATATAAACATGTTTAGCTTGTTTTGAGAAGAATTGTTGACATACTATTTCTACGATTATTAAAATGATCCGAATACTAACATTCCGATGGGCGCATCCTAGTTCGCTCCCGCGGTCAGTTGAGCTTGTTAATCGTATACGAGTTCGCTCCAAGGGTACTATACTAATTCACTCCGGTTTACCTACCGCATCCAGGTAGTATATAGATTATATAGAATATTAAAAAATAAAAAAGATGGTTTTATTTATAATGTGATTATTTATTACCAGTGTGAAGTTAGTAGACAAAATCTGGTAGACAATTTTCCGAACATTGCCGAACATACAGTGGCGCCTTAAAACGGGATATTTTATAATAGTAATTTTATATTTATATTGCTCTGGATGTATCATATAACTGGTACTGGTAATAGTAAAAATAACAATATTTAAATCAAATTAAATAGTTTTAAAGGGGTCGTTTCTACTATAAATCCTTATTTTACAATGTTTAAAAATGAAGAAATTTGACCGATTTAAAAATGAGGGATCAACTTGAGATTTTCACTGAACGTTTATTAAAATACAAGAAATAACTATGGAAAAGGAGAATGACTTGCTTAACCTCTAAGGGGTAGTTTCTACCCTGAGGAATAATAAATCTTTGATTTGACCGATTTAAAAATGAGGGATAAACTTGAGACTTTCACAGAACTTTTATTAAAACTCAAGAAACAACTATGGAAAAGGAGAATGACTTGCTCAACCTCTAAGGGGTAGTTTCTACCCTGAGAAATAATAAATCTTTTATTTGACCGATTTAAAAATGAGGGATCAACTTGAGATTTTCACAGAACCTTTATTAAAATACAAGAAACAACTATGAAAAAGGAGAATGACTTGCTTAACCTCGAAGGGGTAGTTTCTACCCCGAGAATTAATAAATCTTTGATTTGACCGATTTAAAAATGAGCGATCAACTTGAGATTTTCACAGAACTTTTATTAAAATTCAAGAAACAACTATGGAAAAGGAGAATGACTTGCTCAACCTCTAAGGGGTAGTTTCTACCCTGAGAAATAATAAATCTTTTATTTGACCGATTTAAAAATGAGGGATCAACTTGAGATTTTCACAGAACCTTTACTTAAATACAAGAAACAACTATGAAAAAGGAGAATGACTTGCTTAACCTCGAAGGGGTAGTTTCTACCCCGAGAATTAATAAATCTTTGATTTGACCGATTTTAAAATGAGGGATCAACTTGAGATTTTCACTAAACGTTTATTAAAATACAAGAAACAACTACGGAAAAGGAGAATGACTTGCTTAACCTCGAAGGGGTAGTTTCTACCCCGAGAATTAATAAATCTTTGAATTGACCGATTTAAAAATGAGGGATCAACTTGAGATTTTCACAGAACCTTTATTAAAATACAAGAAACAACTATGGAAAAGGAGAATGAGAGAGGTTAAGCAAGTCATTTATCTGGTAAGACAAAAATTAAATACATATAAGAATTTGATCAGATTTTATTTTAGGGGCTTTATGCACCTTTAAAAATTTAGTTTGTGTTTATTATATACAGAGTTGGGGATAAGTTTGGGACCAGACAAGTTTTGAAAAACCAAATTTAAATATGTTACAGAACTTATGCCCAACTCTGTGTATTTTAAAATTCCATCGCTTTAATTTATTCTATAATTATTTTATTATATCGCATTATAGTATATGTGTTTAGCAAATGTATAATGCTGTAATCATTAAAATAGATAAAACTTTCATTGTGGTTTGTCTCGCTGATTTTTAACATTTTAAATTTCCCAATATTCTTGGCAGATAAATAATTTTTTACCAATATCTAAAAATTTGAAACATCATGCAGCCAACTTAAATTTAATTATTCTTACTGACAGTGCCATCTAGGGCTTTGGTCCCAAAATACAAAATCAAGTTTATCTGAAACCATTTACGTGGAACGTCTATAGTAGATCGTCTTTGATGTACTGCACAAACTCCTGTTTTGGAATCTGGATGTCTATCACTGAAGTAACTTTTTTATTATTTAATTTAATAATCAATAGATGCTTATTACTTGCGGTCCTATTTCAATAGCTATTAAGGTCACTTTTACAAACTTGGTATAAGTCTTATACTAGGAATAAATATAGCCTTTTATGTACATTAACCATAGAATAAGCTTTATCCGAGGTTTGTAAAAGCGGCCCTTACTGTTTAAAAGATATCATTTTTCAATCTTTGGTCGCCATTTGTTGATAACGGTTCATTCGACATCAAAACTGATAAGACTTTATTGACATACTTTTTCGTCCTAAACAAGAATCTGAAATCAGATTTGAAATATCTTGATGACATAAAACAGGTTATTTTGCACCATGTAAGAAAAAATCTTAAAATAGGTATTTAATGATAGATTTTGTAAAAAGGAAATGAGAAATGTTGATTTCTATTCATAAAAATGCAATATAAATTTTATAATTGACTTTTGAGAATATTTTTTTTAAATCTGTTCATCAAACGTCTAAAACAATCGTGTCCTGGATTTTAGAGAAATCGGACGAATTCTTCAGTGAAGGGATGTAAAAACCTGTTACACGTTGGGAGACCCTCATATTTAAATATTTAAAAATTTTAACCTGTTTTGGCAAAAAACCGCAACGAAAGTTTTTATGGTTCCAGCTAATTAATCAATAATTCAAATAATAGTCAATTAATGTTAATAATGGCTATTTGATATTATTTGTTTATTTACTTGTAACTTTCTACTTTCTAGTTTTTTCATAGTTATCCTTAAAGTGTACAAAAATAGCTGCATGTAATATAGATATTCATCTACTTGAAATATTTATCTCAAATCCCCTCTAAACTAAAAAAATACATTCTACTATAAATAAATAATAAGTATTTTATTTTTGACTTAATCATTTTATCTTGTTTTGGATAAATTTAATATCTATTAGGTAATATGCATATAATAATTTTATTTTCTCTTCTAGTTGGAAATGTATACGGCCAATGTGTACAATCTTCTACTACTGTTAGTGGCACTCACAGTCCCCAAGGCACGATATGTTCAGGGGATTTAATTTTTGAAGATAATTTCGATACGCTAGACTTAAAAAAATGGCAACACGAACAAACATTGTGGGGTGGCGGGGTAAGTACATAATATAATACAAAAATCATTTTTTTTTTGTCAATATCATAGATCAGCAAAATTTTATTACAATGACTAGAGACTAGAGACAGAAATTCTACTTTGATTTCCACTCAGGTGTCACTGCGTTTTAATGTCAAAACTGCCAAATGTAAATAGTATTTATAAATTATAGTATTAAAATCGTATTGAAAAAAAATATTTTTTTTTATTAAAATAAGTCTTGACTATCTGAACTAGCCTGTGTATTAAAAAAAATATTTCCTCGGGAATCGGACCCGGATCTTTTATATGTAAAGCATGCAGTTTACCCACGGTATCACATGCCACACAATGATAAATAATCAAACATTGAAGTTAACGTTAACCGCACTGATGACAGAAATCAAAGTAGAATTTCTGTCTCTAGACTCTAGTATTATAATGTAGAAAAAATTGAAACGAACGAAAGATATATAGCATTAATTTGCAAACAAGAACATCAGAAATACATTTAATCAGATATAAAATCACAACCACAACAATGTTTAGGCTTCTAAAAATATTGTTGAACAGACCAAAGGAATAACTAAATATCTGCAGGATTTACGTATGAAGCTACATAAGCTCAAATAGCATAGGGCCTTGTCAAGTCTATATCCGGCACTGCATTTGACGAAACTTGTAACAATTTGGATTTATTACATTAAATATTCAGTTAAGTTATATCAAATGTATCCACTTAATAAAATATAGGCCAAAATAATCCATACGATATTTTTTTGAGATTTACTGTCAGTAGATAGAACGTCCTTTAACTTTAAAGATTCAATAACTAAAGGCGATGACGTTTAGAATAAAATTTAACGAGTTGATTTCTTGTACAATTGTCACAATCTAAACGTCATTGTCGTTAGTTACAGAACCGTTAAAGTTAAAGGACGTTCTATCTACTGACAATTAATTTAATTATTTCTAAAGCACTCATGATATCGTTGTCATGGCATAATTATTATAAACTATAGAAATTCAATATAAACGACGATATTTATATGGACATTCATGACGAATATCAATTTTCCACTATGTATCTAAAATTATTTAAAATAAACCCAGCAAGCTAACAGTATCCAAGTAGCTCAGGTACGGATAGACGGACATACAGATGGTTGTAGTGGACTTAGGTCAGTGAAAATAGTAAATATGTTAGTTTAGGTGTCTAGCTATCGATTGCTGAAAACAGAGTTCCAAAATTCGAAACCGTTCACGACTTATCGCTTAGACAGATAGACAGACGAACATTGTAAAGACAATAAGTACCTTCGCTTTGCTTCGCTATCTAATAATTAAAATAACTAATGGTCTAATAAACATCATCATTTAACTAATAATTAAACCCTACCCCTTATAAGAAAAACAATCAGTGGTTAGTTTTGGACAAAGAGTCATTGGTCAGTTTGGGACAAAGAGTCAGTGGTCAGTTTGGGACAAAGAGTCAGTGGAGAAAGAAAAACAGAAGGGTACACTTTGTAACACAGTAAGAGAATAATTGAAAGAACATGTCAAAAATGCTTTTCAAACTTGGAATATTATACCAAATGACTAAAAGTGAAGGTACAGAAGTAACAACAATATTGAAAGACTTTCACGACATACTATCATTAAGACCAACAGAAAACAATATACTGCATTTCCAGAAGATTCTACTGTCCAACAAAATGACAAAATATTATTAGAAATGTGACTTATGCAGCAAAAGGAAAACTTCACCTCTCTTCAAGAAAAGACCAATTTAGATATTCACAGCAGTAATAAAACCCGGAGAAATTACCTCGATAGAGATACTTGAACCTCTAGTAACATGCAACAAAGGAAATAAATGATTATTAATATTCCTGAATCACTTATGCAATGGAACACCAAACATCCATAACAATTGCAAGGAAATAGCGAAGACTAGTAATTAAATAAGACCAGACACTTAAATTAACCTTTGTAAAAACACCCTCCGCCTCATTGACCTTGAGTGATAGTTATGATATACCAGGAGCACCAGTTTTGGCTACGATAAATCCTAAAATTATTGTTTTAAAAATTAAATAACAGATCCTCTTATATAACCCCGAAAAGGACTGACATTACTTCCAATGTTGCTGTCATCGCAACAGAAATATAGTCATTATCTTGTTTTAACGAATACCACATACCAATATTTGACCGAAACATAGGGATACACTTAAAACTGTTCAAAACTTCTGTCGAGCAAACAACATGTGTTTGTTGTGACCCTCCATTTTATCTATGTCAATGATTCTAGATTCGGAAAAACACCGACAAAGTCATATTTGACACTAGCGTTCTCTCTCAATTTCAGTTTTCTTTTTCTGACTGTCTCATCGGTCTCAACTTATTATACATAATCTTTGGAAATAGTGTGCAGACATAGCGCACCAAGTAAGCTTTTCACAGACACAGGGAACAACTTCTACACAACTAGTTATGCACCAACAACTAATGGATAAATTGAGTGAATGCATAGTTTTGAAATACATGCTCTTTCCTTACCTTGTACGCGAACAAAAAAATTGGAACCAGTGGATACTAATAACCTGAAAAAAGTACACATACAAATACACGAGAGACCAAAATATATCCATTGTTCACGACTGATGGCCAAGGAATGATAGGTCAGATACGACATAGACATATATTATACAGGATGAGCTACAGGACAGACTAGTAGAAGTCTACACCAGAACACAAAAGAATCTAGACAAAGCTAAGAATGCAAGGATAGAAAGATATAATACTACAACAGAATTCAGAAAATTTGGAACAGGAATGTAATTATGTTTTGATTGATGAAGAAGTAGTTTTGATCAATTTTTTTCTCCCCATATCCGTGTTCTAATCATTCAACTCCTTGACTTCAACATTTTTATATAACGTATGCCTGAGATAATCTACTACGTAGTTTTTAATATCCGTCTCTCTCTCTGATACATATGCGCGTAACTCACTCGTTCTAGTCACTTTTGTTATGCTAAAGTGAGATAAACATATTATTCAATCGGAGTCATGAAAACATTTATGTTTCGCAGTTTCATATTTTTAACAGTGACGTGCGCAAGTTTGTTAAAGTAATATTTTCTTCTCAACTTAAATTTAGTTCTATTACTATAGTAGTTGTAATAAAATTTCAATCCCTCGTAAAAATTGTCTACAAATTTTTGTAGTAGCTGTGTTAAATAGTAATTATTAATCCAGACCATTTTATGTGCAAAATTTGTTTGTCCATTTGAGAAGCCACTGCAGCTGTTGCCATATTACCCAAAAATATAAACCTTACCCTTTGGAAAATAACAAAATGGCAATATCTAATTTTATAAGTTGATCACGTGGGATCACGTACTTTAGCATTGTTTGAACTTTCCCATTTATTATAATATTATGGAAATATTAGCTTTCTACATTTTGCTCCGCCACTGATACGTAAGGGATTCGCACTTAGACAAAGAAAAAGAATCGAATTAACTTAATGCATGTGTTTGTTCTGACGTGTCGCCAAAAACCGTTAAATTGAGTATATTTGTGTTTATTTTAGAATTTTGAATTTGAATGGTACGCCAACAATCGTAGTAACAGTTATGTTCAAGATGGTAACTTGCATATTCGACCAACTTTAGTGGCTGATGAATTCGGTGAAGCTTTCTTGACTCAAGGTGTATTGGATGTAAATGGTGGTAGTCCCGCTGATGAGTAAGATTTATTAAATGACATTTATTTTAATGATTTATCTAAGGTTTCACCAATTTCTGATGGTGATGATTTTTTTACAATTTTAGGTGCACGAATCCTCTAGAATATGGATGTCAAAGAACTGGATCAGAACAAAATATTATAAATCCAATTAAGAGTGCTCGCCTTCGTTCACTTTACTCCTTTGCTTTCAAATACGGAAAAGTTGAAGTTAGGGCAAAGGCTCCTGCTGGTGATTGGTTATGGCCAGGTAAATGAATAAAAATAAAACAATAAAACGATGAACAATTTTAAAATTTTAATGAATACTGCTTTAATGCCCTGTTTTTTTGTAATTTGTTGTCTTTTAGCAATTTGGATGTTGCCTAGATGGAACCAATATTCGGGCTGGCCAGCATCTGGAGAAATTGATATTATGGAAAGTCGAGGTAACCGAGAACTAACAACTGCTGATGGTGTAAATATTGGTGTGCAACAAATGGGAAGTACACTCCATTGGGGCCCAAATTATTATTTTAACAGATACATGCAAACTCATTATGAACAAAATTTGGCCGAAGGATATAATTCTGCTTTCCATAATTACCAAGTAGAATGGACTTCCGATTACATTAAATTTTCGGTCGATGATGTTGTTATTGGAACAGTGGCTCCACCCGAAGGAGGATTTTGGCAATTGGGAGATTTAGATTCTACAGGATTAGATAATCCATGGAAGAGGGATTCAAAAATGGCTCCATTTGATCAGGAATTTTATATCTTGCTAAATTTAGCCGTAGGTGGAATAAATTATTTCCCCGATGATTTAAATAATCCTGGTGGCAAACCTTGGTCAAATACCGCAAATAACGCTATGGCTCAATTTTGGCAAGGAAAAGGTCAGTGGCTTCCAACTTGGAATGTAAATACAGATGACTCTCACTTGCAGGTTGATTATGTCAGAGTATGGGCAATTTAATAAAATTTATTATACTGTAATTAAATAATATTTCCAATTGTTATAGATTAAATAAAGATTTGATATAAAATTTAAAACTTGAATTCTTGAATCCCACTTGTATGAATCCCGTATAAATTATAAAACCTAATTCAGGTCAAGTTCAATATCATTTATGTAATGTTCAGTGGCGTACGCCTGCTTTAACTTACATTCTTAAAATGTAATTACTTCTTTACTTACAAACTGGATCAGGAGTATACATTAAGTAAATAATCGTGGACAGAGGAGTACGTCAACGTGTATATGTGTGCTGATGCACTTGAAACACTGAAAAGGTTTAAAAGAAAGAAACAGCGAAAAGACAACATATTGGGTGAAAAAATGATTTCACTGCTAGTGAAAAGGAAATACATTCAAATCAAGGGGCCCATCAATGGATATCGCGTTTCTCACCCTCTTCCTAACTATTATAGTAGTGATTCCAAGACCTCCATTGGCTTCAAGCTGCTCCCCATCACCGGCATCACTAATAGAACGATACCATCCACTCAATCTCACCCCCTACTCTAACACAAATATTATGAGGCATGGACAATGAACATCTCGATGAAAACTATTGTGAATTGCGAAATTTTGATTACGAATAAAAAAATCGACGCAATTTGGTTATCAGTTTCAATTTAGAGCTAAGCAGATGTGAGCACACCTAAGTCAAAGAGTAAGGAATACTCTTTGGTTAATATTATCATTGTTTTATATTCTGTTTCAAAAACAGAGACCACGAAATCTGGTAATTTATAAGATATTTTACTTTATGTGAACTTTTAGGGTTTTTCCTTTGGACCATATATTTTTTCCCTTGGACCAAGTTTTTTTCCTTTGGACCAAGTTTTTTTCCCTTGGACCAAGTATTTTTCCTTTAGACCAACTTTTTTTTCCCTTCTTTTGGACCAAGCTTGCGTTCATTTGACCACATTTTTTCCTGGACTACGTTTTCTTGGACTACGTTTTTGGACCAAGCTATCAAGTTTTCTTTGGAGAAAGGAAGATAAGAAAAACCCCAAGAAAAGCTAAGTTTTTTAAAATAAAAAAAAAACTCTGAACTTTCGTTTATCGTTAAATAAAACAAATATAACGTTAAATTTGAGTTAAAATTCCCTAACCAAAAAAAAAAAAAGAAAGGACGGATTTTGAAATATATCATAGTTTTTTTGTCAATTGTTCCTAATTACATCAAAAAATTAATTAGACTGGCGTCCAAATTTTTTTTTTATTTAAAAAATAATGAAAATTTACTGTTTTTTACCAAAAAGTTATTCTTGAAAAAAAAGTTCAGCATCATCTACAAAAATTTCATTTCTTAGATAAAGTATTTAAAAAATTTCAAATAAACACTTCAATAACTGTTAGATTATTTATTTAATAAAATAAATAGAAATCACTTAAAAACAAGTACATTTAAACTTTATCACAATTTGATAAACATTTTATTTATTTTGCAACAATTACATTTATAATAAATAATCATTTAATTTTGAAAACGCAGGATTACTCACATATAATTAAAGTATGTATTAGATTTTTTTTAAATTTTGATTAAATTTAAACTTTTCAAATATCATTATTAATAATTATTTTACAAATTTATTTTTTGATATGGATTTTCAAATAATGCAAGATTTTTTATCAAGAATTATTTTTGGTCAAGAGTTTATTCAAAGTTTAAATTTACATCAGACAGGGACGGATCAAGATTACAGAAAATTTTACTTACCGGATTTAGTTATTTCCCAGAATTTTTAACTTTGACAATCAACCTAAAGTTTGAACTGTTTTCAACGTATTTCAAAATTTTAGCATATATGCTAGTTTTTCAATTTCCGAGCTAGTTTTTATTATTTACTCTATAGTTCAGAAAACAACTATAATATATCCAAAATACTACTTTTGATATGTTTTGTACCCTACAAATTTATCTTCACGTCGTTTTTAAAATTTTGAGTATTTAAAAAAAAAGGGTCTAGTTTTTGCAAATAATTAAAAAAATATAAACCTTAGAGTGAATTTCAAAAACTATTGTGAAAGAGGATGAAATTTACAATGAAAATTGATTTTGCACACATTTTTTGTAGTTTATGATTCCTATTTTAAATAATTTTGTTGAAATAAAAAACATGTATTTAAATATGCAAGATTTATTATAAGTTATTAATATATCTCGTAATTTGTACATTTCTGTAAAAATATCCTTACAGTAAATATTTCTCTTAGAAATAATATTTTTATAATATAAAAATACTAAATTCTAGTATTAAAAATTAATAAAATATTTAAAAAGTAAACAAGAAATATGCAAGTGTATATGAATAATGAGATTTACATTTATTGCAATTATGGCACCATAAGCCGATAAAAATCAAATTATACTTATTAAGTAAAGTAAAATTGCCATTAACACTCTTTTTTACTAACAACAAAATTTTATTTCGGCAATATTTACTATTTTTGTAATCAAGAATGATAAATGTTTCAGTTAATTTATAAATTTCTAATTTAGTCGAATAAGTTTAATATAGTACGATTACAACATTGCACACTTGTTCAAATAACTTAAAAAATGTTCAAAATCGATTAGTGCTTAAAAATCATCGAAATCGAATAAAAACAGGTCCACGAAAAACTAAAGGCACATCTAGATCACTTTATCGTAGTGTAATTTCCACTGACACAAACAAAAATATAGAAATTTAAAACCACAGAAAACGTCTACCAAGACGTAGATGATTATATCGATTTTCCAAAAGTTAAGAGAAAATTTAAACGAGAGAAGTGTAAACCTCTGAAGGGAAATTTACTTCAGAGTAATGTGCATTAATGATGATGAGTGTTGTATGTTGTCATGATATCCTTTGTTATTTATGCTGAATAAGCATCAACCATCAAAAAATATTGCCATTTGAAATGCATGTGATCTTGTAACCCTGATATCTCCGGTAAACTTTGACCTACATAGATCAAATTAAACCGAGGTCTGACCCTAAGGTATGTACTTACCAATTTTGAAGCAAATCGCTCCAGTGGATCGGCCGTGAGAGCTCTTACAGACAGACATACTAACACACATTCACACTAACGGGATATATCAATAATTTATTAAGCTCTGAAGAGCTCTGAAGTTAGTTAATAATAGGAAATCACTACCAAAAAAATCTGTGACAGATGGAGACACTTCCATGACAGACTTCCCGTACTACATAGTAAAAAAAGAAGAAATAGAAAAATATTACTAAGCTTCAGATGACTATATAGATTCTCCAAAGGCAGAGCTGGGAATAACGAAACTAAAACGTTACTTTTTGGTAATGCCATTTCTAGTAATGTCGTTACTTTTTAAAGTGGGCGAAAAGTTACCAGTAACTGCGTTACTTCGTAAAATTAACGCGAAAGCGTTACTTCGTTTACTGTAAAACGTTACTGTAAAAATAACGCGTTACTAAAACTATTTTTTCTTATTTGTTGCTTCTGTTAATACTGTTAAATGTGAAATAATTCGTATTTATTATTTTTTTTACCCCATGGATTTCGTGCCATTGCGTTTTGGATAACATTTAAAAAAATCCAACTCAATTCACTGTTTTTTTTCAATGTTTTATTAAGTAAAATATGTTACGTTTTCTGTTGAATATTTGAAAATTTGGAAATTTAATGTATGAATTACAAATAATTAATATAACCATTATTTTTCCTTTCTTGATCTATTAAATCTAAAGGAGTAAAAATGTACAGTAACTTTTTATTCAATACGTTGCAAAAACGCGTTACTTTTTCAGTAAAGAATAAATCATTACTTTTCTCAATAACGCCCCAGCTCTATCCAAAAGTTAAGAGAAGATTTAAATAATAGAAGATCACTACCAGAAGATCCAAATAAATTAGAATTGGTATTATATGTCATAAAAGCGGATAATAGAACAACAAAATATGATTTCTGAGTATTTTTTTTACTTTAATCCATATTCCAGAACCAACCTTTTAGTTACACAGTTATCCCGGAAGAATCATTTATAAAGATTATAGATTATCCAACAACTAAAATGATATCTTTAGTGTCCCTACTTCTCTAATTTTCCCTTTGTTCTTTCGTTCCCCACTTATCTAATTTTTAACGAAGCAGTCGGTTTAGTAGTTGGACAAAGTTGGTACAACGAGACAAAAACCATACAACAGATATCTGGTGTTTCCTTTGTTATTTCATTTGTAACTGAATAAGATCATGGAGAACAAATTACGTTTAAATCTATTATTGCTGGACCATATAATTGAACAGCTTTAACTTCGCTGATTAGTACTTTGTGTTACCATGCAAACATTTTGCTTAAATTATCACCTGCAATAAGAATACATGTAAGAAAAATTTTAAGCTATTTTGAACACATGTGCAATGTTAAAATGTAGGAACAAACAAGCTCTCCAATCTACTCTAAAATAATTTTATTTTGATTATACTGCATCGCAAATATATTATAAAAAAATACTGTCTAGTACATAATTAGGAAATATACAACTTTTAAATAATAGGAAAAATTCTTAAATACGTCCTAAAAGCGAATATCAGTACCTGTCAGAATCTGACCGTGGAAGACAATGGCAAGAGTACATTTTAACACTTTAATTCTAAAAACTGGAACGGCACATGAAGCGTACAGTGTTTATGTTCAACGATTAAATGACCTCTTCGATGTGAAGCGCCTACAACTAAAACAGTCTCTCCTTTAGGTAATACTGGACTCTCTCCATTTTTATCTTCTGGATAAGTCATTTTCATAACTCTTGTTTGAGGGTAACCTAATTTTGTATTGCCAGAAACGGTGTAGGATCTACTAGGAGGAACTGGAGGAGGTCTTTCTAAATCTAATCCAAACAAGTTACAAGTTTGTTGAATGATTTTTGCATCACATTTTTCATTGGGGTCAGGGGGTGGGGTACCTGCAATCGGTTGAGGCCTAGGTCGAGTTCCTCCTATCGCTGTCCTTGATACAGGAGGTTGATTAGATGATTTTTCTCTTCGCATGGCCGACAATCGATACCTAGAATGCCATCCCCTCCAAGTAGATTGAATTAAAGTAGCAGCTTTACGCCGAGTTTCTGATCTTAGTTTTTCTAACTCCTGTCTGATCCCCTCACTTAAAAAAATGTGACGTTTACCCATAGCGAAACTAGTTGAAACCGAACTTTGTTGCTTCCCAATAGCGTCTACAACGTGCTGTAAAATTAAGTGACAATCATCCGTTACTTTTTCTTCAGTTCTATTAAGGTTAGCAAAAAGAGCTAAACAACGATATCGAGTATTAAAAGCTTTAAATCGCATTCTATGAGGATATCCGCCAGCCATAAGATTAACAGTCTCCAAAACTTGTAGCGATCGAATTTGTCGTACTACGGTACCTCGCTCAAATCGATTTAAGGCTTCTTGTGGGTTACTACAGATACACCTGACAAAATGTGGTCGTGCATGTACAAGTGTTCTTAACAAATTATCCAATCTGGTATGAAAGTCTTGGGTTAAAGTCGAAACAGGTTCATCCCCGTTTAAAAGATCAGTATGAGAAGTAGGAGAAATTCTAAAGCTTACTCCTCGCGGCACTGTTTCAATTGAGTATAACGCTTTAAGTTCGCTGCCAAATAAATGTGTTGCGAAACCGAAATTACAACTATGTTTATAAAATACTGCTACTAAATCATCGGGAATGACATCTTTATTAGTATCGAGAAAATCGGTAGCATCGTAAACAACCCTTCCAGCAAAATGTTGTATACAGAATAATCTAGGGTCAAGTGGTTTCGGATCGAAAAGTCTAGAATTGTTTTTATGTTGAACTTTAATTTTTGACACATATGATTCAGCTGTACCTCGAATCGAACATTCAACGTCTAACATGCTTAATAATCCTGTTCGTAAGGAAGACACTAAATCGATGCATGGTACATTGTCAACATAATCCACCTCAACTTCACAATTAATACCTTCATCTCTGCAAGATTCTATGCTAGATTTAAAAATGTGAGTATTGTAAAAGTGTTGCATAGTTTCCGCACAAAGATTAATACATAAATGTTCCAGCTGACTTGGTTTGGGATCCTCAAAACCGAACATATCAAGAATCCCTATAAACCCATCAGTAGCGTGTCTAACGGCGTTATTTAATGCCGCCATTGATTTACTGCCAGCATTTGTAGTTCCTCCTATAGTAGAAGCATGCTGACTCGTCACTTCCGCTTGATTATGCACCGATTCATTAGAATCCGAACTGAGAGTACCTAACGTCGACCCTAACCTCTTAAGACTATTAGCTCTACGAACTATGGTAGCTACAGTACGGCAATATAAAGCTTTAGCGAGACAGTCTCTTGTCATATTTGACATATTCGCATCACAAACAGATTTCACGAGTTGGCCGCGTGCGTTATGAGTACGGGAAGTAAGTCCTCGAAAGAGAGCGCCTCCAGAGACGCCCAGAAGTCCAGCAACGGCGTTTAATTCTGTCTCGCCCTTGACGTCCACTTCGAGGCCTTTTCCGTCCATAAATTGCACGTTTCCCAGAAGAAGCACAGCTGCAAGAACTCTAACTACGTCCAAGAATGGTATGCCCAGGATTCCTAAGCAGTTCTTCCAAGCTTGAAACCTTAGAAACAAAAAATAAATTAATAAAGTATAAAGTTTCTAAATGCTCTGATTATACTAAACTTACTACAAGACTAAGATTAGCAAAACAAGGGACAAATGAAGATAATATAATCAATAAAAGGAGCACAGATTTTTTAATGTAAGTAAATAAATTCCAGTTTAGGCCATAATATTTAGGCGCGGTGGAATCGAAAAATGCCAGAAATGTTTAAAGTCACCCAGGAACAATTGCAAAATGTTGCCTATTTCGAGATAGATAGAGAGTTCATTAACTTTAAAGATTCTGTATTTAGATTGTGACAATTGTACAAGAAATTAATTTGTAAAGTTTCATTCTTAACTTCATTAAATTTACTTACTGAATCTTTGAACACTTTTCGATGTATTCTTTCTTAAAACTGCGGACTGGTGGGAAGAAGAGCAGTAGTATATAGTATGAAAATGAAATCTAAAGCAGCCGATGTGAACAGTGATGTAAAATCTAACAAAAAAGTTGGTAAAAGACGAAAAAATGGACGAAGATAACGAACACGAAGACATCTCAAACAATACGTGGCAAGAAAGCTAACAAAAGAAAAAGAAGGAGTAGAAAAATATATTCCCTTAAAGGGAGAGTAGAGCATCTAAAATCAGAAAGACATAAGAAATATGATAATAATAGACGCAAGGAGGAAATTAACAGACTATGAGAAGAAACCAAAATCCTAAGAGAAAGTCGATAAATGAGAATAAATACTAAGACGCCAGAAGCTTATAGGATACAGACAAAGTAAATCGAAACGAAAATCGAAACGAAAATCGAAACGAAAATCGAAACGAAAATCGAAACGAAAATCGAAACGAAAATCGAAACGAAAATCGAAACGAAAATCGAAACGAAAATCGAAACGAAAATCGAAACGAAAATCGAAACGAAAATCGAAACGAAAATCGAAACGAAAATCGAAATTAAATGATATATCTACCAGATGCTTGAAGACTAAAGTAGCAATAGAACGTGGAGAAAGTAAAACAAAAGTGACCCTAAATCCGTAGCCGATACAGAAAACATATAGCCATTTACAATATTTTTAGTAAAAATACACAAAATCGACAAAAAATAATTTAAGAATAACCTTGTAATTTTTTTTTGTATCTTTAAAAATTAAGTTTAATTAAATAAAACGAAAATCATCAATTTCGGTTTTCCTTAAATATCTCAGAAATTGGTTGACATTTTAATTTTCAACTCGTCTTAAAAATATGCATATTTTTCCATATAAAACCAACTTTGTATCTGTAATGGTTTACGAAATCCTAATCTAGTGTTCATTTAAATTTCGCTACCCTGTATCTCTAGTCGGGAGTGATCCACGTGGCTAAACATTTTTCCCACAGATTGGTTTGACCTGAGGTATCTGTGTATAAAATATGAAGTAAATCCGATGTCTAGAACGAAAGATATCGCGTTGACAGATAGATAGACAGACAAACAGATACACATATTCGGGATTGCGATATTATTAACTTTCTAATTCGCTATCGAAAGTTAATAATAATTGAAAACAAATTAAATAAAAAAGCAGTTAATATGAAACAAAGAAGATAGAAAAATAACCGAAGAAATAAATAGCAAATTGAAACAAAATAACAAGAATAAAGACTAGCAAACAAAGTAAAATAAGAGAAGAAATATATACAAACACAAAATGAACGAGACAAAATAATTAGAGAAGGAAACCTGGCTATTGAGTTTTAATGAAAAATGTACAACTTAGAGAATGTTGGAATAAAATTAAGATAATAAGGTGAAAAAAAAATAAAAAAATATGACAATGAGACATATACATGATATACGAAGGGTGGATGAAATAATTGGAAGAAAAAATTGATCAAAGAGAAGAAAAGACCATAAGAATCATTGAACAAAATAAAAACTAGAAAAGCAAAGTAGAATAGATTAAAGATCCGAAAATAGTAAAATACATAAGAACAGGAAAAAAATTGAATATTAAACATAATTAACATCCATTTCTTCAATTGTATTAAACAAATATTTGCACATATAAATTGACAAATTTTTCGCTATTTAGAAAATCAATATGATTCCACTCTATTTATCTTTGATTCCACTTTTACTATAAATAAATAATATATTAAACTTTTAATTATAAATTGTCTATTAGAAGAAGCAGGTTACAATAATACTTTTCATTGGATGTATGAGCTCGACTTACACTCACCTAGGTAGCCCTCAAAACACAACAAAAAATGCGCTGATTAATTCCTTAATGAACCAGGCCATTAAAAAGAAGAAAAAGAAGAAGACGTAAATTGTCAAAATGTGAATTTTTCTTTAATTTATAACTTTTGAGTTTAGTTCAAGAAAAAATTCGTTCATTTTTGTGTTTGTCGACATTAAAAGTAGTGTTTGTGCAAAAATTTGTGAAAATTATTCGATTGGTGCATTGCTGAACAAGAAACTTGTTGGATGTTTTTGAAATTTATCTACAAGATCTAAGGTCAGTTATTTTTCATTCCATATAAATGTTATTGCCTTAAAAACGTTATTATATTTGTTACAATCAGTTTTACCTCTTAAGAATTAACTGTTTTAATGCAAATTATACATTTGTAGGTTATTTTCATTTCCATATTCAAATTTTAGTTTTCTAACTTTGATTTAATCTGATTCCTATTAACATTTTGTAAATTAATTTAGAAGATTGTATTTGACAAATTTAGAGGAAATATCATAATTATATTTTATTTACAAGGTCCCTTTTTCATACTTTATAGTTTGGTTATGGTTTCCTGTAGAGAATATAAGGATGGACCAAATTGCTAAATTAAAGCCTTGTTTAAAAATTCACTGCCAACAAATTCATCCTTTATTAAACTAGAAAGAAAAGTGCTTGAAAATTAATAAATAATAATGTGTAAAAAATTACCAAGTGTAATTATCATAAGTGCGAATTTATTTATATAAACATAAAAACATTTATTAATAATTTATTAATTATTATTTAAGTTGCAAGAATTTATAAGTACTTCAGCTTTTAAAAACGGTTGAACTAATTAGCCGAACAATAAGTTAAAGTATACCAATTAAAATGACGTAATAATCCTTAATTCCTTAAACAAATTACCCTAAAAAATGCTTTGTATTTATTGGATAAGTACCTACATCCAATTTATTATTTGTAGTTGGATTTTAATATAATTTTAAAGTCAAACCTGTTCTAGAACCAAAAATTAAAAAAATATGCTAGAAATTAATTTATTTAGAAGAAAGTAAGTAAAATTCTATAGTCAATCATATTAAAAAAATATTTATCTTTATAATAACCAGAGTCATAATAGATTAAAAATTGTATTAGAACAAAAATAGTGAGAGCGTATTTTACAAAATATATTTAAAAGTGTGACCCATTTCGTTTCGTAAAATCCGCATTTTTCAACCGATTTTGATTTAATTTTTTTGTTAGATTCAGTATGAAAAACAGTATTTTGGCACAAATTTTCATAGCTTAATTTCTATTTTCAAGGCCCTCTATGTTAATTTTTCTTTGCCAAAAAAGACGAAATAAGTATATTAGGCATTTTCTTCTTCTCAAATATGACTACACTACTGGATTGAGAATCGTTACAAATATAAACTACCAAAATTTTATAAAAAAAATTTTATTAACGACAAATTTATTACAACATGAATTTGGAAAAAGTTGTATTTTTGCCATTTTTTAAATTTGTCTACATTCTACGTAAAAAATTAATCAAAATACAACTTTTTCTAAATTCATGTTATAATAACTTTGTCGTTAATAAAAATTTTTTTATAAAATTTTGGTACTTTACATTTTGTAACGATTCTGAATCCAGTTGATATTTGAGGAAAAAAATGCTTAATATACTTTCATATTTTTTGGCAAAGAAAAATGAACATAGAGGGCCTTGAAAAAAGAAATCAAGCTATGAAAATATGTGCCAATATACTGTTTTTGATACTGAATCTAACAAAAAAAATTAAATCAAAATCGGTTGAAAAATGAGGATTTCACTATATCGATCAACAGAAAAAGACTGGTCCAGCTCTACCCAATTATCGTCAGGAGATCGAAATTTCCAGAGGAATACACAAGAACTATCGACAGGAGACGATTCTTAAAGTAGCAACTGACTCAATTGACATAAAATAAATTTAGAAGAATTGTGGACAAAAGTCTAATACAGATATGTAATAATATTTATAACAACGTTAGAGGGTAAATTTGAGTATCAAGAAGGGTAAAATTGAGGAAAGATATAAAACAAGAAGATAGCCTTAGACCGTTAATACCTATTAATGGAAAGAATAAACAAAATACAAACTGCAATTGGGTGTAAAAATTAAAAAAAAAATTAACATCAATACAAAAATAAGTTTCATCAAACTAATGCAGCTACCATCAATAGGCGAGATCCCTTATTTCTGGAAAAAATACTACAAATTCCAGAACGATGACAAACGTGGTTGGATTTTTTTTCATGTTTATTTTTTGGAGAGGTTTTTCCAAAATAAATTTCCTAAAAAACGGTCCTGTTTGAACATATCGAAAACCACGCCAAGATGTAACGTAACAAATTCTGACCTATTGCCGGAGCGCTAGAAAATTGATTTATTAGTGAGAGCAAATGAGACAAAAAAATATAGCAAAATCTAACAGGGGTCAATAGTAAAAATGATCCAGTTAATGAAGTAAGCATGAAGAGCAATTCAAGTTGGCTTAATTCTAAATAAAGAATGTAGAAAACATTCTAGTGCTTACCAATATCCAAATCAATTGTCAGTCACTGCTGAAGACGCAAATAAATCAATGGAGAGTAAATTTGAAGGTTGACACCATAATAATGTTTTGCAGCATTGCTAAGCGTTATTCATATTGATTTTTCAATGTGAGCAAGCCGAAAAAATAATGACATATAGCACTCGGTAAACATAGATATTACTCAAGAACAACTAAATCGTGATCAGCCATTAAATACGAAGTCTTTATTTCAATATAATGCATGCTGACGCAAGTTCTTTTTTATTCATAGAATGAAACTGAATATAATTTCCTTAAAAGTTCCGACAAATTATGAAACTGGCATCTCAGGAATATACCAACCAAAAGACTTATAACGTCAGAAGAACCAAATTTAAGCGTCAGGGATCTCGACTATTGGCTAAAACTACTATAATCATTATTCGCCAGTGAATAATTAATATCTAGAAATCAGTAAAACCAGTGTATAATAAAATCATTATTCACTAATGAATAATGGATATTATAATTTATTAAACTCATGTATAATGAACAAATAATAGATTAGTCGTGGATAAAGAATATTTTTAAGTCACCTATTTGAGTCTTCAGTGATATCTTGTCTGGTATCGCCGTACTGGAGATACCTTAAAGTAGTGATTTTGTGTGCTTCTAAATTAAGTTTGCTTCGTTCTTCAGTGGATAATCCAGCAAGCATTTGGTAAAATATATGGTAATTTTTTTCGCCTGGTAATGGCCGGATCACACGAGTTTGGTCCAAAAAGTAACAATGAATTTTGGTTCTATATAAAGCTCCATCAGTAACTTGGACTTCTATAAATTGACCCTAAAATAATAAATTAATGAATATTGACAAGATCTTATGGTTTTCTAACTTACGATTCGACTTGATTCCGAATTCGTCATGGTCTTGGCGGACCCTAAGGAACGTAATACTGTAAATGCAGCAGCTAAGTGCTTAAAAGCGTCAGTCTCTGGACCTCCTCCGGCAACATCAAAAAGTTGCCTTAAAAGTAACATTGATACGTGGCTTTTACCCGAACCACTGGTTCCTAAAACAATAAAGTAAAAAATATTTGTAAAGTAAATCAAGCCGTTGAACTAAGATTTGAATTAAATAAAATAAATTTTCTTTATATAGCTAGTTAGATTTATAGTAATTTTAAATCCTGAAATGTATCTTAACATGATTCTAACTCTTTTACAATGATAAAAAATTTTCATCAAGGAGAAAATTAAAGTTGATGGTAACCAATTCTCTAACCAAACCATAGGATGAAACAAAATTTATTGAATATGATATTGGAATAGTTCTTAGAGTTTTAACACGTCACCCGCTACGCTAATCCTCATTTCGAGCAATAAAAATAAAAATAGCGTTATACGGTAAATTTTCTGACATAGCAGGATATTTTGCGGGTCCCCTTAACTCAAATACATTAAACAATTGTCATAATTGTCACATGACACATAACCTAAATTACAGAAAAACGCAATTTCTTTGCTAAAACTTTATTTTTTACATTCCGTTAATCTATACGCTAACCAAATTATTTAGCGTTAACGTTAGCGTTAGCGGGTGAGGTGCTAAAACTCTATTTAATATAAAGTTGTTGCTATAGATGTTACAGTAAACGACCAAAATTAGTGAATGTCAACATTTACTGGTGAATGTCGACATATACTAAATGCCTCGGTGAAGGACCGAACATTTATTAATATAATATACGTGTTCGGACTTTCGCCGGTATATGTCACACAAATGAGTTTCGGTGAATGTTGAAAACGAGAGATCTTAGCACGTCTCTGCCGTTGGCCAGCACGAGCCCCACAGCAGTGTTGTTGTTTTAGTACATTTGTACTATTTCTAGTACGTTTTTTACAGTAAAGTACAAAAGTACATTTTATCATAAATAGGCTTAATTCTATAAAAATATTTTTCAGTTTGATGTTTTACCATATATTGTAAAATATATTGTATTATTTGTATATAATATATTTAAAAAAATAATATTTTGCATATTTTATGTTAATATGATAAAATACTGCAAAACATAATTGCTTGATTTTATCAGTGCAACAAAAATACCTAATTCTATGAGAAACCGCAATATTTCACTAAATCGTAAATTGTAATACAATCTAGTACATCTTATTACATTTACTATTAGACATGCCTTGTTTACATTTTTGTATACAATGTTTTGAAGTCGATATATCTTTCTAATGACATTTCCCATGGTGCGGGGTATCCGGTGTGTGTGTGTGGGGAAGTGTTTACAAACATCAATAGAAGTGGCGTACGCCCATGGAACTTACCACAAGTATCGTTTACTTTTAAATAACCCAATAAAAATTTAAAAAATGGCTCGGCCATTTATTAAACCCTCGAAGAAATACTTGCGATACTGTTTGTTTACGTGTTTGTATACAAACAAACTTACATATCACAACATGCTGTTTTCAGATATTGAGTTCACGAGAAGGATGGAAAATTGATGTCTAATAATAAATGGTCCAAGGTGCACTTCAATAAAATTACATTGACAACTGTCAGCCACTTTTGATGACCTTGGAGCGTATTCCAAAACTTGCACAATGGTTGGGGTAATAAATTGGCATTTCTCGGGTGACACTTGAGATTATACCAGAAACATGGATATGCAAAGCCTTATTGCTATGACGTGAGTCTTTAATACATTCATAAATGAAATATTTAATACTGACGACACTTTAAACACTTGAAATGTTGTACACTTGAGCGAAAAGTTGGGGTTTTGGAACGTGCTCCTGCGCCATCTTTTTGGGTGTAAAGTCAGGTCCGGTTTTGCTGAACTAGTTTCCGCAGAGCCGGCATGTATTTTTCAAATTAATACAGGGAATTTTAAAAATGATATAAAACGCAGAAATAAAATAAGTATTATCTTTATGGCGTACAAAGTTACTGATGACGCATGGACAATCATAATCACATGCTTTTACAATACTTCACCAACACAATATTCGGCGAGTTGGCAGCAATAAATAAAAGTCGATCGTGACAACAGCGAAACTACACCCAAAAATATGGAAGCTAGCGATGCGCAAATCAGATGCGCGAACTGTGTACCTGTCAAACAGAGTGCGCCTTCGGGGTGTGGTCTTATGCAACGTTTGATAGTGTGCATGCAAGATTGCTAATTTGAGTTTTTAATAGATATTCTAATTTATGATTAATGGCTACTGCAGTGATCCGTGATCAGTTTTTTGAAAAGTTACATACCTTAATTGGGAGTAAACGAGAAGACAATTGTTTTTATTTTTCGCAAGAAAGATACTCTAACATACTTTCTGAAGTGATTTCTGCTAAAAGTAAGTGCAGTACACCTTTGGATTATAGACGGTTAAAATGTTTTGGCATTTTAGAAGTTAGCGATAAAGAAAAGTTAATTGTGCCGTCAAAACCAGTAGAAACGAATATCCAGTATAGTCTATTCAAAATAAAAACCGTTGCACGTAATCGATGAACAAATAATAAGACGGCAGTGCTACCACCAAATAGAAAACGCAAAAATTCCTTTCATATACGAATGTCACTAATTGGAAGTTTTAGGGATATCTTTTTTAAGCATAACGTCCGACAAGGATTTTTTTCTTATTGCAAATCATCAAATCATCGATGACGCGCAACGGTTTTTGTTTTTGTTAACAATGATGAATTGTTTAATATACTTTTATGAAACCTACATTAGAATAGGACATGGAGGAAGAGTACGTATACTTGAAGAATTACAGCTTAGATACAAAAATATTACTTGCTAAGTTGTAATGCTGTATTTAATTTTGTGTAAACAATGCCAAATGAAACATGGTGCACCTAAAAAAGGTATTGTTGTGAAACCAATGGTCAGTTCCAAGTAAAGCTCAAGATGTCAAATCGAGCTGATAGACTTGCATCACACTAAGATGGCGATTACAAATTTTTAATGGTATATCAAGGCTATTTAACCAAGTCTGTTCAGTTACGACCTTTAAAAAGTAAGAGAGCGGAAGAAGTAGCATACCACCAATATTTTTTCACCATTTCGTGCTCTAGCTGTATTGCATTCGGATAACTGTAGACAATTCACTAATAAAGTCATATCTGAATTATGCGCTATGTTAAAAGATGTTAAGATAGTACACGGGAAGCTTCGTCATAGTAAAACAAGGCTCAGTCGAAAGAGCCAATCAAGACGTACAGAATATGTTAACTGCATGGATGCAAGATAATGATTCAAATAAATGGTCAGATGGTTTGCCATTCGTCCAATTTGCCAAAAACTTATTACCAAGAAGAAATATAGAGTCCATATGAAACCAAAAAGAGGCATATAATCATCATCTCTGTCTAGCCAGCAAATTGTAAATATTGAAACCAAAAAATAGGTTGAAGCATATGTTAATACTATTCAAGAAAATATGGATATATAGTGACCATACTGATGTCCATTTTCCAGATGAAAGTAACGAGAATAACCAAAATACTATTGAATAGCATGAGATAATTTATGTAAACAGAGCAACAGAAAATCTACTTCAAGCAACAAAAATGTTACGAACACCAAAAATAATTTTCTTCTGCCAAAATTGGTGATAACTAAAGAATTCAAGTCCCTGATGTCGACCGTGGGCGTATAAAATCTTGAAAGTGTTCATGGTCATTAAAGATCTCTGGTGGGGTATCTTACTGACGTAAGTTTTCACTCATATTTCATATTTGTATTGATTTTGTAAATTTTAACATCTTTTAGGAAGGCTCTGATGATGGCTTTATTTGCCGAAAGTGCTTAGCTGAATTTTATAAATAAATTTTATATTTTACACACTGACGTACTCTTTTCCACTCTTCACCTGATAATAGTTTAAGTTGTTGCAACAAATAAGATTGTATAAGTTAATCACATACATTTTTTTATTTCTTTATATTTCAGATTATATTAAAATTTTTTGTAGTTTGTTTTAAGTTCAATAATTTGTTTATTTTTATTGGAAACTTATCCTATATGTTTTATTAAAAAAAAATTATAAAAAGAGTTTTATTTTTGTTTTTATTAAATAAAAAATGTTTCTTTTCAACATACATGATCAGTGCATCTTGAATGTCGACATTCGCCGATGTAAGTAAGAAATAATGATATTAGGGAAACATTTCTGTGATGACATTCACCGGAGACTATTGACATTGGTCAGATTTCGGTCTTTCATGGTAACATAGTATATAGTATTATTATTATTATTACTTACCGGATAAAATAATGGCTTGTGGATAACCAGTCTCCGACTGTTGTCGAACTGCTTCTTGAACAACTTTATTTAACTGTGGGCTCAGTGCTATACCTCTCGTACTGCTCAGCGTCAATGGATTTCCAACGTCTCTGTAAGGGTTTACGCAAAGAAGGATCGGACCTACATTAGTCTGAAAATAATTATAAATAATTTATCTGACAATATCATATATCAATGATTTATCTTTAAAAATATAAACAAACTTTTTCTTTGGTCAATTTCATTATTTTATAGTGTTTGATTTCCATTTATAGTGATAAATTGAGCCTGGTCGTAGATAATGTAATTTAAGGTAAGTGTAACTCAATCAAACTGTTATATCGCGAACATTTTTTGTGATTTTTGCTTCCGGCGTATTGAAATTAATCTGTATACTTTCGATGATTGGAACAATGTGGAACAACCGTTATTATATATAAGTAGATTCAGACGAGGTAAAATTTTAATTTCCCGTGATACTCGCCAATTTACTATCCTTTTCAAAGCTCAATTAAAAATAAATTAATATGAAATTAAAATACTTGAAAACAGTTATGCGTTATTGGTAACCTATTTGAATATTCAGTTAATATACAAAATATATATACAAAAAACAATCTAAACACTATTTAACTATGTTAAGTAAGCGTTAAAAAACATTAATATTTATATCCAAAAAACAACCTAAACATTATTTAAATATGTTAAGTAAGCGATAAAAATATTTATATCCAAAAAACAAATTAAACATTATTTAACTATGTTAAGTAAGCCACAAGTTAGCAACATTTATTGTCAGTAGATAGAACGTTCTTTAACTTTAACGGTTCTATAACTAATGACAATGACGGTTAGATTGTGACAATTGTATAAGAAATCAACTTGTAAAGTTTTATTCTAAACGTCATTGCCTTTACTTATTGAGTCTTTAAAGTTAAAGGACGTTCTATCTACTGACAGATAGACTAATAAAAAAAATCTGATGTGGCCAGCACATAACCTCTCGCCATTTTTGAATCAAAAATTTACAGGTTGACACAAAAAAGTATAAAAAAAAATTATTTTTTTGTAAATCTGGCAACAACGGCAAAAGTTTCGAAAATTTTAATGAGATGACTATAAACTATAGGGTATACAAAATATATGTGTAAAACTTTATTGCCGTTTTGTATAATAATGGCGTCATCACCCATAGTAACTGCCACTTCCGGTTGTGCGATTGGCACCAAAATCTAATCAGATCTAATCTAGGGTATCAGAATCCTGTATGCAAAATTTCAAATTTTTTTATTCAGTAGTTTTTGAGTTATCGTTACTACAACATCCATCCAAACACACACACACTAACACACACACACACACACAGACATCATCGCGAAAATATTAAAATCGTATTCTAGGGACCCTAAAACGTGTTTATCCATTTAAAACTTACTACCCAATTTTTAGCATGATTCCTATACCTCTCTTATCTGAAGGGCGAGAGGTAAAAACAACAGTCCATAATAAATCAACATAGTGCTGACTACGAAATATTACATAGAGAGTAGTATTGATTGTATCCTAAATACAGCTTTGAAAAACCTTTTAAAGTACATATACCAAATCGAAGCATTTGGAAAGAGGTAGATCCGATCAAAGCAGAAATGGTCTGGCACCAACGAAGGAGTTGTAATGGTTATTTACAATGCTAACACAAAGACAACAGTCTCGCTGAGTCTAGTCAACAGTGTTTCGAACAGAATTAATTGCGATACAATATTGTACATAAGAGATTTTAAGGCGAAAAATTATATCAAATGCTATAGCCATATACTCAGAGAGCCAAGCAGCATTAAAAGCATTATGTTCGATGAAAGTTAAATCAAAAGTTGTATAGGACTGCTTGAAAGCCCTAACAGAGCTTGTTAGTCGAAACAGACTAACAATATCTTGGATACCGGGACAAGAATTCGCACCGGGGCAATTAAGAAGCTAATAAACTGGCACGAAAAGGGGCAACACAATCTCCAATGGAACCGAAACCATTCTGTGACATTACAAAGGCTATAGTCAAGACATCCATCAATCGATGGAAACTAAATATGTTTCAAGAGTGATGGAAGAACTCACGAAGGCAGAGACAAGCTAAAGAGTTCATCATAGGACCATCGCTAAAAATCACAGAGTACCTACTGAGTCAGAACAGAAGAACTACTAGAATAATAGTAGGCCTTCTTACATGGCACTGTAGGCTCAACAAACATATGAATACAATAGGTCTCTCAGAGGAAGACATTTGTAGATTCTGTCAGGAAGAGGAGGAAAACGCAGTACATATACTTTGTTACTATGAAGGGTTATGTAGACTTAGGTTTCTCTATAAGGCGAAAAAAAAAGCCTAAAGCGAAATGCTACACAAAAGAACTAATTACTAGATTATGGAGTCTAATAACTAGGAGAAATTTAGATACAAGTTCTATAATCGAAAGGACAACCACAATAGATCTAAAAAGATCACGGTGCAAGAGGTATTGGTACCCACAGTCCCTTTTTCCTAATCTAATCCAATCTAATGTTAAGTAATTATTTCAGAGTATGGTATATGTATCCCGTCATCTGCTTGGATGTAATGAGACTCTTAAAACTCTAAAAACCAAAATTTCCACATATTCTTGTTAGAGAGTTAATATATAAAACTTTTAGCAGTGTGATCAGCCCCTTGTTGTGGATATTCTAGTTTAAAAACTGCCGTTGCCGAGTAAATTTTAATTCACGATGAAGTCAAATAATTTATCTAGCTGAAACTATGGCTGAGCAAGACGCTTAATGCAACTTATTTTTTTTATATATTTTCCATTGTACTTGATTACGTCAAGCCTGCATGTTCTCTAGGACTCAAATACGTGTTGTGCCATCTTCTTCTCCCTTCGATTTAGCGGACGTATAACTATAGGAAACTGGTAATTGATTCATTACAGCTTTTCCCAACAAAATACATATATATTCATTTAAAAAACATCAACATATGAAACATTACTCTTCGTGAAAATGGAAAATGGTAATCGCTCTCTTTGCGTGTAATATGGTACTTAATTACCTTCTTACAGAATCTCAATCCAAGCTCACTTTGCACGTAGCTGTACTTGTTAATACTCTGTAAATTAATTAACCATAACTTGGAATTATTCAGCTTTTATCTGGGAAAATTAAATTGGAAGGAATTAGTCGATAGGTATTATCGACTCGAAGATCTATTGCACAATTGAATGATCCGATCCCTAAATTCGATCGCCGCATGGCTAGACTCACGTCTAAAGAAACGAATTCTATTCTGAATCCTTGGTGCACGCTTGCGAATTATTTGTTTCGCCCTAATCGGCTTTTGTTGTAAGTTAACTTGAAAGTTCGATTATTCATCACTGTGAACGATGTGGTCCAGTGGAAGAGTGTAGACGTTACATATGAAAGTTCCAGGTTCGAATCCTGATATACATTTATTACACAGGTTAGATTCAGATAGTCAATACTTCTTTTAATAAAAACAAAAAAAAATAACAAAGTTGAATGCGTGCACTAAGGATTCAGAATATAATTCGTTTCTCTTAGTAGTCATGGATAGATTGGGGGGACAAGCGGGTGAAAACGGGAGTGCATCTGCGCCTAATACTTAACACAGAACGTGTTGAATTTAACGATTTTTTTAGGGCAGAGTCGGTCCCAGAGGGATTTTAAAGATTAAATTAATTAAATGAATGAACATAAATTGCTTGAGACTGTGTTTCGAACAGTACTAGTTATCTCAGAGTATTTAAAAGAAACTAAAAATTATTACTTGATGTCTAAGAAGAAAAAAACAAATGAAAAAATTCACAAAATACACAATCAAATAAATATTTTAACTCTTCTAATACCAGATCCAATGCGAGTCTGTACCAGTTCGCCATTTTACAAAGTTTGCCAAAAAAGTTTTCTATAGTTCTTAGTAAATAAACATTGAGTCCAATCTAGTTGCCATCTTTAAAGCCGTTAAGTTTTGCCCCAATCACCAATTGTCAAAACAATTGCTCCGAATAAATCAGTCTTCAATCATTCTTTATATGGTGAGGGTGTGTGTCTATTATTACCGGCAGCGATCCTAATCGCTATCGTGCATTTTTCTCACTGTCTCTTCAAAATCATTGGAGCGTGGCGCAGTCATCAAGCTTTCTAGTGCCAAGTTCATTTCATCACTCTTACTGTAAACGTATGTCTTTAGGTCTATCTGGTCTAATCTTCAGATTTGACAGATAATGTCAAGATCGTTAGCTACTCTGAAGTAAACAAAAATGGCACTTGATAAAAAAAATATCGACTATGAAGGACAAAATATTGATAATTCTAAAAAGATTTATTGTATAATTGTAAGATAAAACATGACTATTATGTAGTAATTATAAAAACAAATTCTACACCTTCTGATGTAATTGAAACATGGTCAAGGTCAGTAAGGTAAAGTTAGTAATAAATATATGTTACAAAAATATTTCAATAGATTTGAAACAGGAAATGATTTTGAACGACATTGAACCCATTGGAATACGACAACAATGAGATATAATGGCCAGTGATTCAGAAATTGAAGGTATAATATTTGTGAGAAGTTAGACATTATTGCTTGGGGTTGATAAACATGAAGTACAAATTAATATAAAATTTGTTATAATAAGGGATGTCGCCATTAGAAATTTAACAATATAAATTCAGTGAGTTCACAATATCGATATTAGTTTAATTATTTTTCATTTTTAAATTTAAAATTAAATTAGTGATTGCAAAAGAAAAATTGAGATTTTAAAGAAATAGAAATTTTCTGAAAATGTTTAAATATTTTGAAAATTTTGTCATACTATACATGGATATAAATAATACCAATCATAATAATAACTTTCATTAACTTCCATACCGAGAGCCAATTTCTTCACATTCTGTGCGGAGAGTTTCTTTAAAATCAAATTAAAAAACGAAATGAAAATTTTTTTGTGAAAATTTGGAATATTTGACAAAAATCAAATTTAAAAAATGTACAAAATGTAAAATAAAAATTAAGAAAACTGAAATATATTTAAATTAAAAAAAATCGGTTGTGTCGCCCCAAAACTTTCCCAACGAGTATCCACGAATACTTTATCAGATATTTAATGTTAAAGTTTCAAATTTTGACATTTTTTAATTTTTGACAGGTGACAGTTGGAGAAATAATGTTGACTGTTCTAAATAGAGTTTTTTAAGGGCTTTCAAACGACATATTGCATGTCCAATTCCGTGACATATTGCATCTGTCATTTTTTGATAGTCATACTTCCGTTTGACAGATCTCGTACAAAAACTAATTGGTTCTTCCGACAGATAGTCCAAACACATTTACCAAATTTCAGCTCAATCGGATTAGTACTTCTTCAGATATTTAATGCTTTGACAGGTGGCAATTAAGTTCTTCCGACGGGTAACCCAAACCCATATACCAAGTTTCAGCTCAATGGGAGTAATACTTTCTCAGATATTTAATTCTAAAGTTTCAAATTTTGACATTTTTTATTTTTGACAGGTGATAGTTGGATAAATAATTTTAACTGTTCTGAATAGAGTTTTTCTAGGGTTTTCAAATGACATATAGCATGTCCAATTCCGTGACATATTTCATCTGTCATTTTTTGATAGTGGTACTTCCGTTTGGCAAATGTCGTACAAAAACTAATGGGTTCTTCCGACGGGTAACCCAAACCCCCATACCAAATTTCAGCTCAATCGGATTAAACGTGTGGCCTCTATCGTGGAAGAATACACACACACACACAGACCGACAGACAGACTTCCATGTGGAAATGGTCTTAATCGTCTCAGGGGAGCCGAAAATGGATATTTCTGTTTTTATCTCGATTTTTTTTTAGCTCGTTCACAATACTTTCCCTTCTAGGAGGTGGGTCGGGAAAGTAAAAAAAAAAAATAATACTAAATGATAATTACTTGTAATTCATTCTAATTATTACATTTACTAATTTTATTCTATTGTCGATAGAAAATATTTTTGTTTATAATATCACTGACCACAAACTTGTAAGTTTTATCTCAATTTTCTTCAAACAAATTTTTTTTTAGAAACTGCCTGAAGCGAAACGGTAGGTGCCGCTTAAGGTCAGTCGTGTTCAATGACCAATAGGTAGGTATTAAGTATTAAAGTGAGTACTCACGTAAAAGTTAGATGCTTGAAATCGCGCCTGTAAACATTTCATGACAGCATCTTCGGTAAGTGGTCCATGCAAATGTATTAGATCGTCGAGGTTCAAAGACGTTGTTGTTAATACTTGCGGCCGTTGTTTTTGAGTTACTGGCCCCTATAAAAAAATAAAATTAAATATAGAAATCTTCTATCAAAATCCACTAGATGTGATACGCAAAAAAAAGTTATAACGGCATATTTTCCGGAAATTTTTAAAGGTTATTTTAATTTTTATTTCCCCCTAGCTATTGCTTTTGTTGAAATAAGAAATAAATAGTTGCAGTTAAAAATAAAATGTATGTTCTTTTGGCTTAATTTTGTTAAAATTTGACAAGCATTTTTCTTTGAAACTTTAACTGTATATTTATTTAGATACATTAAAGTGATAAATAGCATTAAGTAAACTTACCACTGGAGCAGGTACGTTGTTGACAGCAGATCTTGGTGGTACGACTGGTTGAGGGGTTGTATGTGATGTTACAGGGGGAACGGGAGCTCCTCCTCCTCCTCCCTTTATGGCGGTCGGTTGTCCTCCTTGGACATGGAGCCGATTTCTTAGCGTTACAAGTTCAGTGCTTAGACTCCGCAGTCGCTGTTGTAGATGAACTGCCTCATTAGAGGAAGATGCATCTGAAAAAAAAAATATTTTTTGTTCAAGTTAAATAAATTCTAATATAATATATAGAACTTTCTCGAGAGCCTAAACCAAAAACGGTGAGTCTTAACTTACACTTGGGTAATTTAGATTTTTGGTTAGTAAATTAATTAATCTCCGGGTATGTTCATAAATTTTCAATTTTAGTAGATTAAATTCAGGACAATGAAGTACCTTTTAGGTAAGATAAATTTTGTAAGTTTTGGTCTGACCGTCATACCATAACCTTAATTTTTATTTATTAAAATTTATATCTTGTAATTACGTTTATCATTATAATATCTCAGACTTTTTTGACTGAGGGCCATTTTGACCAGAAGCAAATTAAACGCAGTTTAACGAAACTAAGTTTAGTGGAAACTCCAAAATTAAACTCGGTTAGTGTCCTGTTGTTTTCACCGAGCTATGTGAGTGCTACCTTAACTGCGTTTAAGAAAACTCAGTTTTAAGAAAGTAGAAACACTGGCAACGTTGCAAATGTATGAATTTTTGTACTTTTAACAGAAACCAGAGAAAAACGACAGACTTGATAGTCGATATTCATAAACCGATATAACCTCTAATGGGATTTTGTGCCGTGGGTTTTTACTTTTACTAATTTTTTAGTGATTTGCATACATCCTGTTGCACAAAAACGTAAAACACAAAGAAGTTGGTTTATTGGAGATATGCAATTATTTCTCTAATAATAATTTAAAACAGATTAGTTCAAAATCACCACAAGTATTATGTTTATATTTTAGAATTTTACTTATCGTCTGGGAATTCCAATTGTCCTTCTATTCGTTGTAAAAGTAACAAAGTAGTCCCTTTTGAAAGGCGAAATCGCATTTCAAAATCCTTATCATCAAGGTTGTAAAAGTGATCTTGTCTCTCCTTTATCCACCTAGGACGTCTTACAACAAAATCGTCATCCTCTTCGAAAATTAAATTATACGCCCTTCTAGGTGCCATTATTTGAGATATGTACTCTTTGAATTATCGTTAATGTTCCAAATACGGTACGATCGCAACAAGAATAGGCAAAGTTAGGTTATATAAATCTTAAACTGAATTTAACGCTTTTAACCAGCCAAAATCGGACAGTTAGTTTTTTAACTCCGGTTAACGCAGAAAATAGTTATTTCGTTTTGGTGAAATCCGTTTTGCACTTTAACCGAGTTTAAGATGGTTAACTCCGTTTTAAATCGGTGGTGAAAACGGCCCTAAATCTGTAATTTTTTCCAGTTCAATTCATATTTTTTCAATAAATCAACCTACATATTCACTTATTGAGTTTGCTTTATATCATTCAAATACTCAAAAAAAAATTATGTTACCGGCATTAGAACAACTTACGCCATCTAACGAATATCTTAAAGATGTAAATTATTAAATAAGTCAAAAAATGATCAACTAAGAGAAAGCCTAATTCCCGTTTCAAAACCATTTTTGTGACCCCTTCTTCTCTATTAAAGTCCGAAAGACCTCTCAGGAACAGCAGAGGTTCGAACCCACTCTTTCAAACAACAAATCATAATTTTATGTAACATAATTATTATCAACTTTCGGTTAATTTTGGGTCAGTTATTTTTATTGGTGAGAGACTCTGCGGTACGGGGAAACCCAGCCACATGTTACAGGTGGTTGTTAGGTAATTTTTTGGATCACTCGGTATACAACAGTAAATATTATTTTTAAGGTCATACAAGTTTTACATGTAAGTAGTTATTCTATACCATTCCTACTCCATCCGGTTTAGATAAGTGATTGTGGGCGTTGGCCCGTAACCAGTGACGTAAGGACGCTGTTATCATGGGTTATAAGGTCAAGGTTAGTGATAATGAGAAGATAAAAAAGGTTACGAGGTCACAGCACAGTGACATGCGCAGTCGAGTATCGTGGGCGCTTATCGATGCATATTTGTCTATAAAAGCGATGTAGAACTTGGTGTTGTATCCATATATAATTAATTGTGAAATGGGTGTTCATAATGTAGTAATAAAACATAAGTTAATAAGTTTTCAAGATAGCACAAGAAAGTTGTGGTATGTTGAGCAGCAACGATGGCTCGCTGGCTAACCCTACGGATTATTGCAATTTTACAAAGATACAAAGGAGTGGGACGAAGAAGAAAAAGAAGAAGACCTTGACCTTAACCTTGAAGCATCCATGCTGTGACGTCACTGGTTACGGGCCAACGCCCACAATCCCTTATCTAAACCGGATGGAGTAGGAATGGTATAGAATAACTAATCATGTACATACATAGTTAAAAGTCTAATGATTTCCTGGTTTAAGTATCTTAAATATTGTAATATATAAATAAAAATTGTAAAATTGTGTGATAGTGATGTAATAAAACAGAATTTAAAATATCTTATAATTTTATAAAAGATGGATGTACAGGAACGTATATTCATGAAGTATTTCTGGGCATAACTCCTAGAGGAAAAGACGGGGCGGTCTGAAGCTTAGGTGATATTTTTAGTAGTGAATATACACACTGACCAATTTTCAGTGCATCCCGCATTTTCCAATACTTTCCCAAAACGCAGAGAGAACTTTTCCGGCGGAAAAAATGGTACGTCAATATACACGCTGACCAATTATTTAAACTCTCCACATTTCAATTTCCTTTGTATAATTGGGCGCGTGGTCGATATACCGTCTGCACATTTTCATATAGAACATCTTCTCATTTGGGTATTTTAAATTATTACCGAGCATTTTTGGTATATCTGTGAATAATTGCGTCGATAATATTATTTGAACTTTTATTATTAACACCTATAATATAAACTAAATAGTCACCCATTACGAAGTTAGAGCCAGATAAGCTATTTGCCTGGTGGAAACCCCTCAGCTTGGTCGATGTCTCTATATCATACAATAATCAAATTATCACCTCTGAAAGGATGGATTATTCAATCCCAAAAGTATACCAACAAATTAGCCTAACATCGGTTTCCACGAAGATGATAGAAAATCTAAACGAAAGGTACATAAGAGATGTGATAATTACTACAACACCATGCATACACCCCAGGAAGATCTACCGAGTCAGCCCTCCACCTAGTGGCCGGCTGGATAGAAAGATAGCTGGACAAAAAAGAGTCCGCCTTCGGTATTTTCATAGACATAGAAGTTGCTTTTGACATGACCACCTTTAACAAAATAATACACTCACTAACCAATAGGAATGTTCTACAAATGCTCCACAGGGAGGGGTGCTATCACCTCTACTATGGAATATGGTCTTGAAAACTCTCATCAGCCACCTCAACAACGACCATCACTACACAATAGTATACGCGGATGACTTAGTCAGCCTGTTAACAGGGAACCTCGAGAACACATTCTGCGAAAGAATGCAAGTAACTTTCAGACGACCACTCACTGTTTTTCAATCACAGGAATGGTTCTTTTCACAAGAAAAAGGAAGGTACTGGAACTAAAACGTCCAGAACTTTTTAAAACTAAACTAAACTTCACAACAGAGGTGAAGTAGCTAGATCATACCTTTGACAGCAAGTTAACCTGGAACTCACATCTAGAAAACAGTCAAAAAAGCATACATTACTTATGAACAATCCCGTTGAACTGTAGGACGCACCTGGAGTTTATCCCCCAGAGTCATCTCATGGACGTACACGGCCATCATAAGACCTATGTTATGGTGCGGTCGTCTGGGGATCAAAAACCCTACAACAGACAACTGCCCGCAAACTAGAAACAATTCTGGAAGAAATATGCTCATCTATACAGATAGCAGACAAGAGCTACTAACCCTAAACAGAACACCAATTGGCTCAGTATTAGTACTAGAATATCACCAAGCATTGGTCGAAGCATATATCAACAATGGATCAAAGGCCATGTCACATCAAAAGGTAATCGTCTCGCCGACTCATTGGCAGCCAACCAAAAAACATTTAAACCTGGCTCCTTCATTGGACAAACGACAGCGGTCGTGACGAACCTAATTAAGTATCACTCCCTTGTAAAATTCAAGGAATGATGGGATGAATCAAGAAGCTGCACAGTTGCTAGGGACCTCGTAAGTTACCCTGACAACACAACAGCCAACAAATACTTATGGGCTGAATTTGCGCTTTTTAACAGGTATTCTGACTGGTCACTGTCCAGTACGAAAACACCTCAACAACATGGGTAGGTCAGACACCGCACTCTGCATGGTGTGTGAACACGAAGACGAGACAATCGAGCAAATTTTCTATGATTACCCGACACTCTCGTCAATTAGGGAAACTGTGTTCGGCTAGTATTTGATAACACCGTTCAACATAAGAGAGGCACCTCTTGGCAACGTTGTCAAATACATAAAAACTGTAGGCTGGCTGACGAACTAAGTCCTTACTTACAAAGGAGGATGCATAATGGGCCTAATGAAGTCTAATTGCTGTGGGACAGCCCCCTTACATATACAGCTACAGATGATCACCGCAGCCGTTCCGTCCCGTCCTATCTTCTCGTCTCAAAGTTGTGCTCGGAAAAGCACTGAAAAATTCGGGAAGCGGTGAAAATTGGACAGTGCGTATATTTACTACTTTTAAAGATATCACCCAAGTTTTGGGGCGACCCGTTTTTTCACTGGGAATAGTCTCCTTTGCGCTACGTTAAAGCGTTAGAAAATGCGGTACTGAAAATTGGTCAGTCCGTATATTGACTACTTTTAAGCATATCATCATGTTGTTTCTGCTGAAAAAGTCCTCTTAGCGCGCCGGGAAAGCGTTGGAAAATTTGGAGCGCGCTGAGATTTCATCAGTGTGTATATGACCATAAACGCTTCGTTTGGTGAATATACGTTCATGTACACAAAAAAATGGTTTATTGATAATTTAGCAAATGTAATTAATAAATATGTTATCTGTATTAAATAAAACTTGTTTTACGTAAAATTGAAAGCATCTATGTGTATGGATTTAACTATAAAGACACTTTTATCGTAGAGAACAAATATTGTCTTCAACATTTAAATAATTTCATATATTATTGTATTGTAAACCTACATTCAGAGTAAAACTGGATTAAGTTCTGTTCTCTCTTCCGCCTAAGTTTGACTTTCTATGAATAAACATTTTATTTCATGTTGTTGCAACACTTTAGTGTAGGCGGTTGAATTGAAACTAATAGGAATGATTTGTTCTAGGCGTACTTATAGTTTAAACTATAATTTAATATTTGTAAATAATTTTTGTTATGGATTTATTGCTGAACAATTTAATTTTTGTAAATTTAGCTTTGGGCTAGACACGATTAATTTCTAGAAAATTTTACTTTCAAACAGACAATAAGTAATGTATTTATTGAAATTCTTGATTTTTAAAAAAATTTTAAAATGATTAACGTTTAATTTATGTTTATTACCTAACTTTTGTATAAAAGAAGCAGTATAAAAAAATTAGTGAAATGGCATATTCTAAATCAACAATTGTGGAATATAATGAATCTGATTTTTATTTTGGTACAGCATCATTAGGTATTATTATTATGAAAATTTAACATTAGAAATTATATTAAAAGAAAATTTAAGTAAGAAGTCAGAAATTTTTTTTATTAATCAAGTAAGAAAAATTTTTATTTTGGGGAATAAACATTTGAAAAAAATAATGAATAGATGTCAGAAATCTTTCAAAGAAATGTCACAAGAATTTATTGAAAGTTGCTAATAAAAAATTATAAAAAAGAATTTATATACCAATAAAATTATTGTTAAAATTAAAATAAAAAAGGTTTCAAAATAAAAAAAATCAAAAGTTTACAAGAATATTTTTTTTTGAAAAGGTAAACAGTCTGATTATTATGGTGGAGATAATTTAAAATATAAAAATGGCCAAAAGAGACAATTTAGGAGGAAATTTAAAGAGGTTGAGTAAATAAATAAAAAAAGCTGTTTTGAAGGTGAATTTGTTGGAGGAGTCTCAAGAAGAGGAAGTGGACAGAATCTAAAATTTATTTTTTGTGTTTGATTTTTTTTGTAATGTTTACCATTTTTTTATTTTATTTTACAGAACCTACTCCAAAATTAAGACTTGTTAGTAGAATAGCATTATAAATTTCGGCCAACGTGGGGCAGTTTAAAATTTAAGGCACCACAATAACATTACAATAAATACGTAAATCGAAGAGAGTAGAACATAATTGGAAAATGTAATGTTAACAATATTCTGGCATTAGCTTAGCTTAACATTATTGCGAAACGTTGAGATTTTTAAAAGTTCTGCGTTGGTATTATATTTTTCTTAGAAATATTTTGTTGGCCATAATTAAAATATTACTGTTTCCTTTTTAATGCCCTCTTAGTCTCTTATTTTGAAAGGCCAGTAGTTTCCTTTTAGTAAAGTGCCTAAAGGTTTAAGTCTCGGAAAAAATTTGAAAGTGGATGACATTTTTCACGAGGAGAATATTTTAAAAATGAGACCTCTTACACAAGAAAACTTTCTTTTTAATCTAAACAACAAGAAGTAATTCATTAATCTTTTATCTCTATATATGGAGAGCGAAAGAATTTTTTTAATCACCCAAAAGCTATTTATGATACGGATGTTTTGATTATCGGATAAATCTGTAAAGCTACAGTGATTGGTTGAGGACAAAAATGTTGTTATTCTGTCCAGTCATGCGGAAAATTTATTTCTTGAAATAAATATGAGCAAATATGTCGGTGACCATTTACACATCAAAAGTCTGGACCATTATCCCTTTTGACGGAATAATATTTCCTTATTTTATTTTATTTTGACAGTATTGAAAAGCAGGACATTTTTAAATTCTTTAGAGCTGCTTATTAACCCTTTAACTGTGGGTAAAATTTAGCAGCAATAGGGACAAAAATATTGAAAAATAAATTAAAATATATTGGTATTAGTTGAATTTTGAGCCAATTTGAATAAAACTTGATTGTTATAATTTTCAAAAAGTTAAAAACAAAACTGAGTTTTAGGCAAATCAAAAAATTCGAAAATTTATCAAATAATTCAAAAATTTCACAAAATAAATAAATAAAAATGTCTAGAAATTCAAAAATTTTGATAATTTCAAAAGTATATGGAAAATTTCAAAAATATATTAAACATTAAGAAAAATTTGAAATTTTGCAATTGTTTTGGAAAATTCAAAAATTCAAAAAAGTAAAATTGTCAAAATATTCAAAAATTTTTAAAATATATACATAATTTCAAAAAACTTAAAATTATTCGTATTCATTAAAAAATTTCAAAAATTTCAAGTATTTTAAGCATTTTAAAAATGTCAAACGTTTCAAAAAATATTCAAAAATTTCTAAAATGTATCAAAAAGTTCGAAAAATTTGATATGAATTTTTTTCCGAAAATTTCAAAAAAAGGTCAAAATACTCAATCTTAAAAATATATCGAAAATTTCAAGAAAAATATACCGAAAATTTAAAAAATAAATCCAAAATGTAGAAAAATTTTAATTGTATTTTTTTTCGAAAATTTCAAAAAGAAAAAATGTTAAAATATTCATTCAACCATTTTTAAAATATATCGAATATTTCAATAAACATAAAATTGTTCATCCAGTAAAAAATAATTCAATAATTTCATGAATTTTAAACGTTTCAAAAATGTTGAAGGTTTCAAAAAACATTAAAAAAATATTCAAAAATTTCAAGCATTTTAACCAGTTCTAAAATATCAAAAATTTCAAAAAACATTAAAAAACACTGTTCGAAAATTTCAAAAATGTAAAAAAAATTTCGAAAAATTTGAAATTTTGCATTTTTCGAAACAGTAAAAATGTCAAATTATTCAAAAATTTCTGAAATATATCGAAAATATCAAAACATAAAATGATTCGTCTAGTTAAAAATATTTTAAAAATTTCAAGTATTTCAAATATTTCGAAAATGTCAAAAGTTTCAAGAAACATCAAAAATTTCAAAAATTTGAATTTGAAATTTTGCATTTTTTTTCGAAATTTCAAATATTTCAAAAAGTAAAAAAATTTCGAAAATTTCAAAAATATATCAAAAAAATTTGAAATGCAATTTAAAAAAAATTTATTAATGACCAAAATACACTTATTGGGAAAGTTTCAAAAATATAGAAAAAATTTGGAAAAGTTTGTAATTTTGCATTTTTTTCGAAAATTCCAAAAAGTAAAAATTTTTCAAAAATTTCACGAATTTTAAACAAATTTCAAAAATGTCAAAAGTTTCAAAAAAAACATTAATTTCAAAAATCGTAAAATTTGTAAAATTTATAAAAAAATATTTTACGAATCATGTATATACGACAGCCGCAGTTAAATGGTTAAACGAATTAGTTGTAGATCAGTCTAACACCATACTTTCTAAAAACGGGATACTATGCATTCTAAAAATCTACAAGGATCCCAAAAATGTCAAGGAATATCGATATTTGTCCTTCACAGGAAGCATGAAGAATAAGAAAAAATATTAATTTGACTAAGACTTGGGGTTGGATTGCAGGAGAGAATTTGCTTCAAAAAAACTTTTGGACATGTTCTACAAGTACAAAACAGAAGAGTTGTTCTAATTTCCCATCACCTACTATGCTTGATGATGATATTGACGTAGAGGAAGAAGAAATAGATTATAATGACAAAGATAGTGATTATCAAGCAAGCGATGAACCCAGTGACGAAGAATAATTTTGTTCTTGGAATTATTTTTGACATTTTTTAATTTTTTTAATCATTTTCAACGTTTTTTTATTGGTTAAATTAATAAGAAATATCATTTTTTATAACAATTACTATCACTAAATGAAAATTTCTCTATTGTTTTTTGTCCCAACGATTATTTTTTTTCTAAACCTCATAGGCAATTTTTTGTTCAAAATAACAATTCTTTATTTTTGTTCTAACCCGGAAATTTTTTTTTGGTCAAATTTTCTCAAATTTTTCACAATTTCCATCAGAAAAATTTCACCACTTCCAAATTTTTTATCCGATTTAGTAAATATTTGACTCCGGGTCGTAAGTCGAGTACCACAAAACTTTCGGCAACTAGTTTCGGCAACAAGCCACCATCAGGCCAAGTCTTTTTTTTAACTATACCATTCCTATTATTTATTAAAATTTTAGAAATATGTTTAGACGAGTATATTTTTTATATTGTTGAATAAAATATTAGTGTGCACGCAATGGTGGAAATAAGGGAAGATTATAAGTGGCAAGTTGTTGTGGAGGAAAGGGGAAAGGTGGGGTACAGGAATGGGGATAAAAACAAGTACTTTACTACCTACAAACCATTCAATTTTCCTTATACAACATCCCCTTTTAATTTTTACCCCCTTTCCTATACCACAACCTTCCTCTTTTAATCTTCCCTTATTTCCACCAGTACGCGCATACTAATATGTTATTCAACAATGTAAAAAATCTACTTGTCTAAACATATTTTTAAAATTTCATTAATAATAACAATCGTATAGTTTAAAAATAAACTTTTTTGGGCCTGATGATGACTCGTTGCCGAAACTAGTCGCTAATCTTCTTCAATTTAGTAGTTAGACATATTCAAAAACATTATCCAATAATTAATTCACAGTTAAGTTAAATTTTTAATTGAACAACCGGTTATTACTTGTATTAAAATTCAACCAGAAGAAATATTTAAATTCTCACTTATCTGAGTTAACCTAGGTCGACGACATTAATATTTATAAACATATCTTTGACTCAATTTTTTTTTGTTCAAGAATGCAGTGGCTATAATTGCCGGAAATGTGACATAAGTGTATTACAAATTAAGAATGATATCAACTATAATATAGAAATAATGTTTGAGCGAAAGTATATATCAATTATACAAGGATATTTTTTTGAAGTGTATTATTTAATACTTCTATTATAATATTTTTTTTGTCGTTTGTATATTTTATTTATTTTTAATTGAGAGAAATTTTTAGATTCTAAATTATCTGATAAGAGAATGAAATTAGTCTAATTATTTGTTTAAAATTTTAAACAAATCGCAATTTTGAAACAAGAAATTTGTTTAAATCAAATACATTTTATTTCATTTATAAAATATATTTTTAGGGTTATAGTAAGCCACTTATTAGAAAAATATTTTCTTTTCATCTTCATTGACTTAAAATAAATATTTATTTAAATCAAATAAGTTATTCTTTAAACTAACTTAATATAAGTTTAAAATTTTAAATCAAAATCTACGTTTTGTTGGTCCAATTAATCAACAAATTTTTGTACTAGAAAACATTTTCTTTTAAACTTTACTTGAATTTATGAATTAAGATATACTAATAAACAATTTACAATTATTATTAACTAATAATATAGTCTTTTGTTTTGCAATAAAGTAAAAAACACCCAAAAACTACAAAAAAATTTCAATTCTGGAGTAGAACAGAAACCCTATTTCAGATAAGGGTTTATGAGTTTAATTTGTTATTATAGATAATGTTATCCGGTTTTGATTTATTACGATATGTTTTTGTAGTATAATAATTGTAAATTAAATGCAGCGAGATAATTAGACAAGCCATCCCAAGACCATATAGTAACAGACAGCATCAGCAACTTAGGTAACCCGCGATATCTTCGGTTCGCGACGAAGAACCTAAACAAAGACTTTCTAGATCTCGTGAACCAACACACCTTGCAACTTTTTCTCCGTTTCCCAGAACTTTTGTAGTTCCGTGAAGTACTTATCCAATATGAAGACCTTCGAGAGGCCTAGGGTAGCCATGTTGTAGTGTCAGGACCCGAAGGGAAAACCGGTGGCCATATTCCAAACATATCACAGCACACAAGCACTCGCGCTACGTGAAATCATAGAACAACGACCGACAACAATCACTAAGCCATGGCTTAGGACGCACTGACTCCGAGAGGCGGCTCTACCTGCGACCTGGTCATGTGACCCTCCCCGCTCACCTGTACTACACCTGTGCGACCTTAGAGAATTCGGGATATCATAGGAGCCGCAGATGTGAAGGTGGACAAAAATATTTTTTTTTTGTAAGAACGGACCTGTTCCTTAAACAAATATATTTGTTTACGAAAAACATATATTTTGAATTAACATTTCTTCCTTACTTAAGATGAGAAAATTAGGGAAGGAATTTTGGAAATTTTTATGGTTTTCTCATAATTTTCATTTCTATATCGACTTGTTTGCTTGTATTTTTTTTTTCTCGAAAGTTTTTTGGAAACTTAATTTTGTTTCTGATTAAATGAGTACTTGGGACGGCGACCGGCGAGTTGCATCCCAAAAAGTAAAATTTTACCGGAATGAAAAAAGGCAACCGTCGACTTGCATCCGTAATTCAAAAAGGTCTATTCATTAATAATCGCCTATTATGGTCAAAGGCTGGTCAAATTTTATAGCAATGTTGCCGGTATATTATTTGAATGGTAAATATTTTTATAAAAATTGGAACATACATCTGTATGAGATTTGAAAAATGTTATCATATTTTCTTACGCTATATTTTAATTAAAAAAAACATAAGATATTCTCTTATCAATAAAGTTTTGAAATAGAGATAAAAAAAACAAATACTTAAGAGTGAAATAAACATTGGGACAACAATAATAATAATTGATTGTTTGTTTCAATTATAAACAGTTTTTTGGTAATTTTATAATAGTAGTTTTAATACTAAAATTATGGGCATTTATTGTTATTAATAAATTATAAATAAATTATGTATATAATATATATTATAATGAAATCATTTTGTATGAGTTATAGAAGTTAATTTATTATTGTTATTAGTATAAAGAAGTTTGTATTATAAAATTATATTCGAAAGTTTTTATATTTGAATATATTGAGTTAATTTAAAATAATTGGGTATATAAATAAAAATTCTAGTATAATCAACAAATTTTGATATTGAAGGAGAATCTTATGAAATGTTAATAGAAATAAAATTGACAAAAAAACTACGATATATTTCAAAATCCGTCCTTTCTTTTTTTGGGTTAAAAGGAAATTAAACTCAAATTAAACGTTATATTTGTTTATTTTACGATAATAAAGTCCAGAGTTTTTCTTTCGTTTTTTCTTAATAAAAACTTTTTTTTTTTTAGCGGTGGAAGTTCTTCTGTTTGAGGAAACAAACTTCTTGGCCCAAGTAAACTTCTTGGTACAGGTAAATTAATTGTCCAGAGGAAAAACTTCTTGGCAAAGGGAAAAAAAAACTTTTCGGAGGAAAAGAACCAGAACTTTCCAGAGGAAAAAACCAAAAACCCTAAAAGTTCACAAAAAGTAAATATAAGATTAAAATCTTATAAATTACCAGATTTCGTAGTCTCTGTTTTTAAAAAAGAATATACATATAACAATGATAATATTAGAATGAGAAACATGAATTTTAGATCAAATTATGAAAGACAAAAGTAATTAAAATGAATTAAATTTTAAGACAATCTATAAAAACAAATAAAAAAAAATATAGGTTCTCTTTTTTGTATGAGACACACAGAAATCAAATAATTTATAATGTTATAAATGATATAAGATATGAACTTTTAAGTAAATAATAAAAAAATATACCGTTCATTAATAGAATTGAAAATAACAGTAAATAAAAGTTAAAAGTTAAAAGCGTCGAAATAATTAATAATGATATCAAAGAATATTAGTGAAAATATAATATAATAAAAACTTACCCTATAAAATGAGGGGAGAAAATAAATGAAATCTTCGGTAAGCAACACAGGCGATATAAAGTCGATTATTTTGACTGAGTAGGTAAAGAGAAGAACATTATTAACATGGGAAAGACATTTTATAGGAATACCAACAGAAGAGAGGGACATGACGCGAATAAATAAGAAGGGGATATCAAGCCAGTTTGAAATTATAATCTATTGAATAGAAGAATAATGAAAATACAGGGTGGCACAAAAAAACGTAACAGACAACAGACAGTCCGAAAAATAATGTTGACTGTTCTGAATAGAGTTTTTCAAGGGCTTTCAAATGACATATTGCAAGTTAAATTCCGTGACATATTGCTTCTGTCAATTTTTGACAGTCACACTTCCGTTTGACAGATGTCGTACAAAAACTAAAGGGTTCTTCCGCTGGATAAACGAAACCCACATACCAAATTTAATCTTAATCGGATTAAGCGTGTAGCTTCTATCGTGGAAAAATGGAAAAATATACTAAATGATTCAAAATCTATGGCCAAATGAATAATTAGGTATAATCAATAAAACACCCTGAAACTCGGTTATGGAAGTCAACAGACCCATTATATATTATAATGAAATTCATTATGGTAGGTACTAAAGATTTAAAAGCAAAAATTAAGTTTTTCTTATTTTTTTCCGATTCTTCTAATTTTTTCTCGTTTTTTTTTCTTCTCATTTTTATGATTTTTTTTGCGATTGTTTCTCGTTTTTTTGTTTTCATTTTTCCGGTTTTTGGTTTTTTTTTCTGTGCTTTCGGTTTTTTGCGATTATTTGTAATATTTTTGGATTTCTTGAATGTTAGCGTTTTTTAGCGGTTTTTTCGGCTTCTTTACAGTCTTTTTAATTTTTACGTTTTTTCCGTAATTTACAATTTTATTTTTCATTTTTTTCCGAATATTTTGTGATTTTTCTCTGAATTCTTTCCAAAGTTATTGGTATTTTTCTTATTTTTTCCGATTTTTTCGATTCTTGTTATTTTTTCTCGTTTTCTTCTCATTTTTATAATTTTTTTTGCGATTATTTTTGGTTTTTTTTTTCATTTTTCCGGATTTTTGTTTTTTTTTCTGTGTTTTCGGTTTTTTGCGATTATTTGTAATATTTTTAGATTTCTTGCATTTTAGCGGGTTTTTCGGCTTCTTTACAATTTTTTTAATTTTTTCGTTTTTTCCGTAATTTACAATTTTATTTTTCATTTTTTTCCCAATATTTTGTGATTTTTCTCTGAATTCTTTCCAAAGTTATTTGTATTTTTCTTATTTTTTCCGATTTTTTCGATTCTTCTTATTTTTTCTCGTTTTTTTCTTCTAATTTTTATGATTTTTTTTACGATTGTATCTCGTTTTCTTCTTATTTTTACGATTTTTTGTTTTTGTTTTCTGTTTTCTGGTTTCTCTCTCAATCCTTTCCAAAGTTATTTATTTTTTTCTTATTTTTTCCGATTTTTTCGATTCTTGTTATTTTTTCTCGTTTTCTTCTCATTTTTATAATTTTTTTTGCGATTATTTTTGGTTTTTTTTCATTTTTTCGGTTTTTTGTTTTTTTTCTGTGTTTTCGGTTTTTTGCGATTATTTGTAATATTTTAGGATTTCTTGCATTTTAGCGTTTTTTCGGCTTCTTTACAATTTTTTTAATTTTTTCGTTTTTTCCGTAATTTACAATTTTATTTTTCATTTTTTTCCGAATATTTTGTGATTTTTCTCTTAATTCTTTCCAAGGTTATTTGTTTTTTTTTTATTTTTTCCGATTTTTTTCGATTATTCTTATTTTTTTTCGATTTTTTTCGATTCTTCTTATTTTTTCTCGTTTTTTTTCTTCTTATTTTATATGATTTTTTTTGCGGTTGTTTCTCGTTTTTTTCCGGTTTTTTGTTTTTTTTTGTGTTTTCGGTTTTTGCGATTATATGTAATATTTTTGGATTTCTTGCATTTTAGCGTTTTTAGCGGTTTTTCGGCTTCTTCACAATTTTTTCGTTTTTTTCCGTAATGTACAATTTTATTTTCCATTTTTTTCCCGAATATTTTGTGATTTTTCTCTGAATTCTTTCCAGAGCTATTTATATTTTTCTTATTTTTTCGGATTTTTTCGATTCTTCTTATTTTTTCTCGTTTTTTTCTTCTAATTTTTATGATTGTTTTTACGATTGTTTCTCGTTTTCTTCTCATTTTTACGATTTTTTGTTTTTGTTTTCTGTTTTTTCGTTTTTTGCGATTATTTGTAATATTTTCCAATGTCTTGCATTTTAGCGTTTTTTTGGCAGCATCTTCGACTTCTTTAGAATTTTTTGAATTTTTTCGTTTTTTCCGTAATTTACAATTTTATTTTTCATTTTTTTCCGAATATTTTGTGATTTTTCTCCGAATTCTTTCCAAAGTTATTTGTATTTTTCTAATTTTTTCGATTCTTCTTTTATTTTCTCGTTTTTTTATTCTAATTTTTATGATTTTTTTTGCGATTGTTTCTAGTTTTCTTCTCATTTTTACGATTTTTTGTTTTTTTTCTGTTTTTTTCGTTTTTTGTAATATTTTTCGTTATCTAACCAGTTTTTTCAAAAACGGTTAGTCCTCAGTTTACATGTGTTTATTCAGATACCAAATATTAAATCCGAATTTTGGTCCCCAGAATACATATACCCGTTATTTTGGTTTTTAATTTTTTAAAGAAAGATTAAAATACAAGTTTTAAAAAAGTATAATTAAATTTTACCATACATAAAGTAAAAGAATGATTTTTCGTATTTTTAAAATGAAAATAACATAACGATATTGATTAAATAAAAATATAAATAAATATATTTGAAATCGATTATCTTCCATCTCTATTCGAAAACCTTTGAGACTAAAATTCTCGTTTCTTATTTACATTTTGATCGTCTGGCTTGGTCCTTGAGTTTGGTCTATATTAACATTAACATCCTTGATGGAATAACTAAAAGAATTTTAATGAAATTAACCACTTATCTTATTTGGATACACGAAGAAATTCTAATTACATTCTTTGATAAGTTAAACTAGTCAAAAGTCTTTCTGGTTGTATTCAGATTTGACGTTTTTAAATAAGTAATTAGATTGTAAATTGCCTTTACCGTTATGAAAGGAATAGTAAGTGAAGCATATTAGTTTTAAATATTTATTACATTAAGAGAAGTAATAGAAATGGAAATAATTAGAAAGAAAAAAAAATCTCTATAGTTAGCTTGAAATATATATTGAGATTGAGACACAATATGACTTTATTAAATATGAAACTATTAAAAAATTTATTATTATTAGATCTTTCTTTTTACATACTTTTTTAACTTCTTAACTTTTTAAAATTAAATAAAATTTCAAACAGATGTCAAAAAATATCTAAATGTAATTAAAAGCTCATTTGTATAAATTAAGAAATTTTTGCAAGAATTGTATTTACTGAAACAATAATCTACAATTATGTATCATTATTTTGATAGCCCTAAGGCTTACTTTACATTTATTTTTATTTCTTTATTTATTATTAAAATGATATTAAGAGACATAAAACTGGTTCTGAATTATTTTAAGGTTTATAATATATCAGTGAAATCCGTGGTCAAGTTTTTTTGTTTTTGTATATTTTATACGAATTTTTCCGGTATTTCCGGTATTTTGCGATTTTCCGGTTCTTCCTATTTTTTCGATTTTTTTCCAATTTGAATGTTTTTTCCAATTTCCAAATTCTTCCTATTTTTGTTTTTTTTTTTTTAAATTCTATGCAGATTTTTCCATTATATCAAGATGTTTCCGGTATTTCAAGATTTTTCCGGTATTATAAGATTTTTCCGGTATTTTGCGTTTTTTTCTGATATTTGTTTTTTTCCAATTTTGGTGTTTTTCCAATTTTTTCGATTGTTTTTTTATTTTTTCAGAATTGTTTCAATTTTTCCAAATTTTTTCGATTTTTTTGTATTTTTTTTTATTTTATAGGAATGTTTCGGTTATTTCAAGATTTTTCGGATATTTCAATATTTTTCCGATATTTTGCGGGTTCTTTCCGATCTTTTCCTGTTTCTCCAATTTTGATATTTTTTCTAATTTTTTCAATTGTTTTTTTATTTTTTTAGTATTTTGGTTTTTTCCAACTTTTTTGTTTTTTTTTTGAACATTTTGTGCGAATATTTCCAGTATTTCACGATTTTTCTGGTATTTTGCGTTTCCGGTTTCTTTCCGTTTTTTCCTATATTTTCGATTTTTTCTTGTTTTTTTTTCTATTTTGATGTTTTTTTCCAATTTTTTCGATTGTTTTTTTTTTCAGAATTGTTTTGTAAATTTCTAAATTTTTCCTATTTTTCTGTTTTTTTTTACATTTTATATACGAATTTTTTCGTTATTTCAAGATTTTTCATATATTTGGCTGTTTTTTCAGATTTTTTTGATTTGTTCCTATTTTTCCAATTTTTTGATTGTGTTTTTTTTGTTTTATATGAATGTTTCGGTTATTTCAAGATTTTTGTTCCGGTGTTTTCCTGTTTTTACAATTTTGATATTTTTTCGAACTTTCTCGATTTTTTTTAATATTTTTTTCGATTTTTTGGTTTTTTCCAATTTTGATGTTTTTTTATTTTTTCTAATTTGTTTTTTTAATTATTTTCGTTTATTAAACTTTTTGTATTTTTCCAAATTTTTCTAATTTTTTACGATCTTTTCCGATTTTTCTGATAAGCGATTTCTTATCTTATTGCATCGAATAGACAATGAACTTGCAATAAGCTTGTAATGAGCGTGCAATAAATTTTAGCAATAAGGTTTTACGTATCTAAGGCTGGTGACGTCATAACTGACATTAATATAGCAAAAAACTAACCAGAATGGCCCTTAGCGATTTATTAACTTGCAATGAGTTTACCACGGCCTTTCAATGTGCTTCTAACGAGCTTACAAGTTGAAATGAGTTTGCAATAAGGTTGCGCCATGACATTTTAGGTATCTAAGTGATCTTAGACAGCAAAACACTAATTAGAATGGATCTTAGCGATTTATTATCTTAGTGCAGTGAACATGCAATCAAACTGCAATGAGTTTACCAAGGACTTTCAATGTGCTTGCAATAAGCTTCTAATGAGCTTACAAATTGAAATGAGTTTGCAATAAGGTTGCGAAATGAGATTTTACGTATCTAAGTGACCTTAAGATAGCAAAAAATGAACCAGAATAGACCTTAGTTAGCTATTAATTATCTTATAATGGGCTTTCAATCGCAATGAGCTTGCAAATTGAAATGAAGTTTTACCTATTTGCAACTAGAAACGTTATTAGTGACCTTGAGAAAGTAAAAAGTTGACCAGAACGGAATTTAGTGCTTACTTATTAGGATTAACATGGGAAATTAATGATTAGGTTTTGCTCAAAGATGGATACATGTCCATTAGATAGAGATCTGGCAATTTTTTAAAGAAAAAATAATATCGTTTGATTAGTAAAAATATTAACAAAAAGAATCCCTATTAAATTAGTACCTTAGTCAGGCGTCACTACGGGCTCTTATGGACCAAAAGTGTCATCAAGACAGATATGGTAATGCCTAAACTTCAATTGAACTCATTTATCTTTAAGAGATATTGGGAGTTGTCATCCCCTTTAGTAACTTCTCTCTCATATTCTCATTGATGATATTTACAATTACATTAATGTAGATGTTTTCCAGTATTTAATTTTCAATTTTGAATTTTTGTAATATCAAGCCTCTGTATCCTGGGGTTCTAGGGAACCAACACTGCTTTATTTACATTATCATTTTCATGCAGGTTTTAATTGAGGAATTTCAGATAAGTAGTTAAATTGTCTTCCAAATTTAATTTTGTATGTTTTTGTATGTTTCAATAGTATCAACAAATTTTAAGTGCTTAATTAGGAGATTAATAATAATAACATTTTGAGAACTCAGATATTACTTCTGTTAAGTTTTCTAGGGATATTTCAAATATAATTGTTGATACATATCTTTTTATTTGTTTCGCTGGTTTCTTACATATCATATTTATTTATAGACTTGTTTTTTGCATCAAATAAATAAATTAAATATTTTCATTTACACAAATAAACACAAATGAAATAAACCATTTTTAAGAAATAATTTTGTTATTTATAACTCCTAACATAATCTCTAGAAACGTGTTAGACACAAGTTTATGTCTCTTAATTTCATTTTTATATTTATAGATGTCCATGGCGGTTATAACTTTTTCCTACTTGTAAAAAATTTGATGATTGTTCGTTAATAGAAATTTGCATTTTAGTCAAACAATAAAACATAAATAGTTTCATGTTTTTCGCTTCGTGTTACATATTATTGAACATTTAAGAATCGTATTCTCGTGGTTGATCCTGTTAAATCGAGAGTAGACCACACACAATCTGACAACGCCTTTTCCACCGTCGGGTATTTTAATTTTTTATTTTCGTTGTAATATCCAGTTAACTTTATCTCGACGTTCACACTGCTCTTTGCACACGTAACTCAACGTCGCTGTTATTATTCTCAATTGTTACAGTTACGTAATATAGATAAATACCACTTGATATAGTCTAAAAAAATGTTTAAAACAAAGTATAAATTCTTGGAAAATTGTTAGGAACAGTTTAAAGGCATTAGATCTGTATTTACGTCAACAGTTTCCTAGTCAAGAAAAAGTATAATAAGTAATAAAACACACAAATTTTTAAAAAGTATAATATTGCATCGTGATCCACTTCTGAGCTGTGTTTAAAGTTTTAAAATCTCTCAAAGGGAAATTAGTTAAAATCGGTTGCAAGTTTCTTTTGGGAAAATTAATTAATTACCTATGAAAATTGTTAAAAATGATAATTTAATGATGATTTTCCCAATAGTGCATATGGCTTGATGATGGCGTAAACCAAAACTAGTCACCAACCCTACTAATGTTTTAATTTGAATTAAATACTATTTATGGTACTGAACTTGGTGTGTGATAAAATGAAACATATATTTAGACTGAATTCAGCCTTTGAGGTTCTCATTAAATAATCAGTAATCTGATTTTTTTTAATTATTTTTAAGTATGGAGGCTTTCACGTCGGCGTCAGTGTAATTGTTTATTTCAAGTCCGTTATGCCGTGGTCTTCTTTGGTTGTTAGTTCCAAACGTTTCGACTACAATTGCGGTATCTAACGTATCAACTGAAACTGAACCCTCCTTCGTTTCAGGTGTGCAAGCTAAAATATCCAATAACTTTTTCTTGATCCTCCTGTATCTGCGATAGCACAGCACTAACTCTCACATTGCTTGCATCAGTATCTAAGATGAAGTTCCAATCTGTTGATATTTCTCGTCCCATTGGCATCTTTCCTTCCGTGAGTCTATTGGCTTGATGATGTTGGCAAATCCAGCCACATACAGACGATAATAAGTGGGAAGGCCCCAGAAAACTTCTTTATTGGTGGATATCTTTAGGTACTGTCCAATATTGGACAGCTTTGATTTTCTGTTTGTCAACAGCCACTTCCTTTCCGGAAACAACGTGTCCAAGATATTTTACTTCTCTTTGAAAAAGTTAACACTTCTTTGGGCTTAACTTTAACCCGGTACTATTGAGTCGCAGGAATACTTCTTCAAGGGTCTTAATGTGATCTTCAAATGATTTTCCAACCACAATAATATCGTAGGCACATTCCCCTTCAACACTGTTTCCATCAACCTTTCAAAAGTCGCTGGAGAATTACACAACCCAAATAGCATCGACGTGAATTGGTAGTTCAGATCCAATGGTAAAAGCAGTCTTTTCTCAGTCCTCCGTATTCGCTTTTCAGGTCCAGAGTCGAGAATATCTTTGATCTCGTCTAGTCTATTCTGTGGAGAGGGTAGCTGTCTTTTTTGGGGGCATCCCAAGGGCTGTTAAATGGTTCTATAACGCCTTTTTCCTCCATTTCTTGGACTATTCTGTCGGCTTCCTCTATTTTGATAGGGATATGTAAGCCGTTTTATCCGATTTTATGTCGTTTGGCCGGAGCAATCACTTAAACTTGAAAAAATGCGATTTTCAATTGTCTATAACTTCAAAACTATTTATTTTATAATATAGGTGTAATATGTTTTTGAAATCAGCTTCTCGGGACGAGTCTAAAAATATAAAAAAATATAGGGTGTTCCATTTAAAAAAAATACGACCTTCATATGTTTCACTTTCCTGGAGCAGCATCCTGTATAATTTAAAATATTTTTGGATTGTTGTCTTTTCTGATAGAAATCTCACTGTTAAAACAGATTTTAAAAAAAGTGTTTAGTTATTGGTCTACAGACTGAGGCGTTACCGGTGGACCACCCTGTATATGAAAAATTACAAAAAAAAAGAAAAAACATTGAAAATAAAAAAAAAAAAATTCGCAAGAGAAACTATACCACGTTGCTTCTTGCTGGGCAACAATTAATTTTGTCACTAAAGTAGCTGGTACGGCCGCTGCACAAAGGTTAAATTAATTGGCTGAAGAGTATATTTTTACAAAAACGTTTCATGTCCTGCCTCCTCTCTTAAAAAGTACACGAGCCGCCACTGGACATTAGCTGATTCTCCTGTCGCTATTTGTAGTCGCCATGTTGTTGATTTTATCAGTGTCTTTTACGACAATATGTTGAATCTTATGACTGTCTTCGTCGGACTTGTATCCAGTAGCATGGTGCAATGTTTCTTGTTTATAAGGCCATTTACAAAGACACTGCTAATTCGATGGTGTAGTGAGGCGACATAAGCATTGTTTGTTTTGGCGTGCTGGCTACAGGTCGAAGATAACCCTTTTGCATCGACCCTCTTTAGTTTTTCGACAACGAAGTCGACGCTTCCCTGCTCTCGTTGCAATGAACTAGTTTCCCGCACTTCCAACATCTTAATGTTCTTTTTTCGGTAAGGATTTCCTCTACTATCATTCTTACGGTCACCTTATCGTTTTAAGTTTCTTCTGATTCGCCTTCAATGGTTTGGATTCGAACTTGGCCTCTGCATGAATTTTTAGCAGCCTTAAATTCAAGAGCACGAGCAATTGCATTCACTAATTAAGTCGGACGAGTTAATGTTAATGCTTATCTTGCTTCGTGATATCGAAGTAAAACTATAAATGTTTAAACTGCTGTTCTTTCCATCACGTTTTTTGATGTTGCTGGATAGGCAAGGCGAACCAAATGGGAAATGTCAGCTTCAAGCTCTTGTAGAGATTGGTTCCTTTTTGGTAGCGATTCTATAGTTGGGAATGGTAAACGTGTTCCAAATGTGTTTGTCCATAGCTCAGTTCTAAATGTTTGACTAGTTGTTCTTAGTCTTCTTGCTCCGATATATTTAGCGTTTGCAAAATATCTGTAGCATCTCCTCTTAAAGCAAACCTTTTCTACTACAGACCATCTGTTTACCTTTGCTGCTGTCTCGAATTGACGTCGATAATTAGTCCATGACGATTTTCCAGCGAATTTTGAAGGTTTCGTTCGGAGTATTTTAATCCACTACTTCCACTTTGACCTCTTGGTCCAAACTGTTTGTATTTTCGGCCCTTGATAGAGTTCCTACCCTTTGTATCCGCTTTTCGCGTTAACTCGTCTATCTGTGTTTCCACATTTTCAACTGTTTTTTCTTCCAATATTTTTGAGTTTTCCAATAATTCGTCTTCTATTCTTCTCAAATTTTCTTCGGCTTTCCCCGAATTTTCTAATAATTTATCTTCTAAACTTTCTTTTAATGCTTAATAATTTACTAATAATTTATCTTTTAAACTTTCCTTTAATGCTTTATAATTTTGTATTAATTTATGTGATAACTTATTTTCTGACATTTTTGAATTTTCTTCCATTTTTCTCGAATATTCTGATACTTATCTTCTAAGCTTTTTGAATTGTCTTCCATTAATCTTTTCAAGTTTTCTTCGGCTTTTCTAGAATTATCTAGTAATTTATCTTCTAATACATTAGAATTTTCTTCAATTTTTTTTCAACAGTACGTTCATGTCATCACTATCAGGAACTTCAAACAAATGAATATCGGGATTATTACCTCTACTTATTAGAGCATCTCGCAACCTTAGTACCACATGTGGTACTCTTAGTCGTCAATAAGTACGGGTACTTCTTTGATAAATATGATACCCAAATTAGTTTCTCGTTACAATTTGTTTATTGATTATTTCAAATAAGAAATCAAAATATCCATAGTAAATGACTACTTTGAAAAGTGAGAGAAGCATGCTTCCAAAAATTTGTATCAGAAGTGCCAATTTAGTTTCTCAATATGGTGTAGACGAAGTAAATTACTTGCCACGCGGCCCTCTAGCGGTGGATAATAAATCTAAATGAACTGAAAGTTTTCTGTCTCTCTCAGGTTATTTGAATTTTGCTTCTATTTCGTGTATTCATCCAAATAACTGAAAGTTTCTACCAAAGTGGTGCGCTGGGTCAAATTTAATACATTTTCATCGAGTTTGTGGTACTGAAATTTTTTCCCACCTGGCAACACTGGTTCCAGCCCCTTTTTTAAAACCACCACCTTCTGTTGATCTAAACACACCATTTTTGACATTTTTAGGTTATTTATTTTTCACGTTAAAAATAAAACTTCACACTTGAGACCAGTGTAATATTTTTGTACTCATTTTGAGTTATTTATATTCATTTCGCTTGATCTAGAACGTTTACGTCGCTCTTTCCCGAATACTCGATGGATTTCTCGTATAGTCGATGGATTTATCGTGCGCTATTCATGAGTTACCAAGGTTCAGTGTACACAGGGCCGGCCTCGTTCCTCGTTACAACATTTTCTTCTTTGTCTGTGGAAATGACGATTGTTTTATGTCTAGTAGTTTTTCTTAAGATCATCTTTGTTGGTTTTTTCCATAATTTCCTGTAAGTGATTGACGACATCATCAAAAATATCTCATTCTTTGCGTTACAGTATTGAGTTTGTCTACAGGGTAGTAAATATATCTCTATTATGTTATATCATTATTATGAAATTAATTGCATTCTAAATTTATTTTTTTATATATTTAATTTCAGTCAACAAATAAATTTTTGGTTGGATATAAAAACCATTTATTGCAAAAAAAATTTCAATTTTCCATGTTATAAATAGACACGAAGGATTTTGTCTCTAAATGGCAACTTTTATGGGCCGACAAAATCTCTGGCCACCGATTGTAATCAAATCATTTTATTAATCCTGTTTTGTGAGCTTCTCTTCCTGGAAAAAGAAGTTGTTGACCAGCTCAATGGATGAATAAATTAGCTCGAGATATAATGGTAACCACCATGTACGTGATAAGATTTTTTTACGTCAACCTGTTTTAGAATACGAAGTAATAAAAATAATAAAAAAAAACCCGAGAAATGGATCCGGTACAATATTGTTTAAATATGATTATTCTGTTAATAAAAAGTAAGTGCTTGGAATATTTAATACATATTTTTTAAAATTAATTCCTTGTTGTGAAATGTTATTTTCCTGCGGTCCATTCATGTATAGAAATATTTAAAAAAAGTACGCGTTCAATTATTCCGGTATGGTAAATACCCAGTCAATTTTGTTTGGAAGTGAATGAAGCAGAAGAATTACGAAGAAAGGACAGAGAGGCGAAAGGTAATAATGCTGGTTTGAGAGTTTAGTGTTGGTTGGGTCATTGGCTGCTTGAACACTCAAAGCTTAATGTGGGTCGAGTGTACCATCATTGTAAGAAAAATTAGGTATTATATATATAACGGCGAATATGTACATACAAAAACCGATGAAAATTACGTAATACATGAAGTTAATTTCTAATATATAGTGTGTCATATATAAAGGTTCATAGTACACTTCACTTTTTGTTTATCTTTTAAATTTTACAAACATTTTTTTTATATATTGTCCCTATACTATAAATTTTTATGCTTTTTTTTGGTTATTTAAATTCATAACAAAACTAGCAAAATCACAAATATTTGTTAACTTATATTGACCGGACTATTAAATACTCGAAGGATATACATTCTAGCGCCATCTGTGAAGAAGCGGACTAATTGATGCTTGGATTTATATACTTTTTTAAAGGTATCACCCATAATATATTTTTATATTTAATTCAATTCAAGTTTTAGTAATAAGAGGTCGCTGTACTTTAATGTTCTGTCCTTTAAGCGGGAAATTTTATCCCTATAAAGTATAAATTAAATTCGATTACCTCAATAAAATATATTAAGAAATAAATAAATGTGTATATAAAGATCAGATCTGGTCCAAAAATAAGAAGCGACGCAAGATTTTTTGACCATCAAGTACGAATTCAGGATTTTTTTTTCGAAAGAAATAAAAAAAAATCAATTCCAATAATCTTTAGTGTCGGTTTGCATTGAGTAGTAAAATTTGATTTGTTTTGTTCATTTTATCGTATAGTTATTCATGCTTTGCTCTTTGTTAAAATTAGATATTTATTTGCTTTTTTTCGTATATAATCAGTTAAGTATAGTATAAGTTTGTATTGAGAAATCAAATTTGTTTTTTTTACAGTTCGACTAGTTACACTTTAACTACTGGAATTTAACAGATAAATTGTATTTCGCTTCCGCTAACCTAACCTAACCTTTTGTTCAATAATTTTGAAAGGGATTAATTTAAACTCATAATATTTTGTACTTATAAAAATATTATAAAATATTCCCTTTAAAATATTGAATAATATACAGGGTATTTCACTATAAAAAAACATTTAATACTTTAATAGTGTAAACATGCTGTACAATCAAGTTAATCAAGATGGTGGATCTATTTTTTATATGACTTTCCTTCAATTATCTTTCCCTCACTCGTTTCCTCGTCTTTAAAAAGAAAAAAGTTGGAAAAAATATAATGAAAACAGTACGGGAAAAAGTGGTAGGGGAAATAACTATTTATTTCACATAAAACCGACTTTTTCTTCCACTATTTTTTCCTCTACTTTCGTACTGTTTTCTTTGTTTCAAACTTCCTTCCCTACCTTTTTTTATTTTTAAAAGAACAGAAAACAAGTGGGGAAAGATAGTTGGAGGAAAGTCCTATAAAAATTAGATGCACGAGCTTGATTCTTTGATTGCTCCTTTTTCACCTACTTTTGTACTTTTTCTTTGTTTTAAACTTTCTTTCCCAACTTTTTCCATTTTAAAGGACACAAAACGATTGGGAGAGAGATATTTGGAGGCAAATCATGTAAAAAATATATGCACGAAGTTGATTGACTTGATTGCTCCGTACCTCGCTGCGCTCGGCACGGAGTGGATGGTGGGAAAAAATGAGTTTTCTAATAAGTTATTATTATTTACCACCATCAACTCCGTGCCGAGCGCAGCGAGGTTCGGAGCATTTAATTGTGCATTAAATTTTTATATGACTTCCCTCCAACTGTCTTCCCACCACTCGATTCCTCTTCTTTAAAATGAAAAAAAAATGGAAAAAAGTTGAAGAGATTCATACAAAAATTAGATCCACTAGCTAATTCTTTGATTGCTCTTTTTGTTCCTACTTTTGTACTATTTTCTTTAAGTTTCAAGTCATATAAAAATTAGATGCATGACCTTGATTCTTTGATTGCTCCTTTTTCACCTACTTTTGTACTTTTTTCTTTATGTTTCAAACTTTCTTTCCATTTCATTTTAAAGAACAGAAAACGATTGGAGGAGAGATAGTTGGAGGCAAATCATATAAAAAATATGTGCACGAAGTTGATTGATTTGATTGCTTCGTACCTCGCTACGCTCGGCACGGAGTGGATGGTGGGGAAAAATGGGTTTTATAATAAGTTATTATTCTTTCCCCACCATTTAATTGTGCATTAAATTTTTATATGACTTCCCTCCAACTGTCTTCCCACCACTCGATTCCTCTTCTTTAAAATGAAAAAAAAATGGAAAAAAGTTGAAGAGATTCATACAAAAATTAGATCCACTACCTAATTCTTTGATTGCTCTTTTTGCCCCTACTTTTTTACTATTTTCTTTATGTTTCAAACTTTTTTTCTCAATTTTTTTCTTTATAAGGAAGAGGAAACTTTATGCATATATTTTTTATATGACTTACCTCCAACTATCTCTCCCCCAATCGTTTTCTGTTCTTTAAAATGAAAAAATTTGGGAAAAAAAGTATGAAACATAAAGAAAACAGTAGGAGGAAAAGTGGTGGGGGAAATAATAATTTATTTATACTCCCGCCACTCGATTCCTCTTCTCTAAAAATGTAAAAAGAAATGGAAAAAAGTTGGAGAGATTCATATAAAAATTAGATCCACGAGCTAATTCTTTAATTGCTACTTTTGCCCTTACTTTTCTACTGTTTTCTTCGTTTCAAACTGTCTTTCCCAACTTTTTCATTTTAAAGAACAGAAACCGATTGGAGGAGAGATAGTTGGAGGGAAGTCATATAAAAATGATATATATGAAGTTGATTGATTTCATTGCTCCGTACCTCGCTGCGCTCGGCACGAAGTGGATGGTGGGAAAAAATTAGTTTTATAATAAGTTATTATTATTTCCCACCATCAACTCCATGCCGAGCGCAGCGAGGTTCGGAGTATTTAATTCAATCAAACTTGTGCATCCAATTTTTATATAATTTTCCTCCAACTGTCTTCCCCCCACTCGATTCATCTTCTTTAAAATGAAAAAAAAAATCAAAAAAGTTGAAGAGATTCGTATAAAAATTAGATCCACGAGCTAAGTCTTTCATTGCTCCTTTTGCCCTTACTTTTCTACTGTTTTCTTTATGTTTCAAACTTTTTTCATTTTAAAGAACAGAAAACGATTGGGGGAGAGATAGTTGGAGGGAAGTCATATAAAAATATATGCACGAAGTTGACTGATTTAATTGCTCCGTACCTCTTAAAAAAATTTATAAAAAGAGTTTGAAACATAAAGAAATTACTAAAAAAATAGGGGGAAAAAATTTACAAAAATACTGATTAAAAAATTAAAATTCTGTATACAGTTTTCCGCGTATAAAATGGAGACACCCCGGCATTATCTTTATTTTCATAATTTTAATTGCAACATCCGATTTAATAAATACATTTTTGTCTAAAGGCAAACTGAAGTAAAAATCAAAAATATATGCAACTAACATTTTTGCCACTTAAATGTTAAGCACTCTGTAAAAACGAAACTATTTTCTTTTAATCTCCTTAAATTGACTTTTTGTTCATTAACTTTCAAACTAAACTGTTTAATTTAAATCCATAACATATTGCAGCCATAAAAATCTAAATATTAAATAATATACAGGGTGTTTCATTTAAAACGATAAAGTTTTTTATATTTAACACCTCAAAAATATATTCTTATACTATAAATATCCTGTACATATTTAAATATTTATAAAATTTGGCGAGAAAAATTGTTACTTAAAATTGACTATAACTAAAGTTTAATTTTTAAATTGCTAAAATATTTTTATATGTACCGGTTTTTCAGAAAATGCAATAAGTAGATAGTCTAGGCCACTCCGACTGCCACTGTAGGGAATTCAAACTGTTAGAGAGAGAGATATAGGAAATTCAGCGTGTCAGAAAGAGAGAGCGCTATGACGTCACACCTATCATCACGTCGATGCAGAGATGCGTTACGATGATAACGAAATCACAAGTCCGAGCGTTAAATGAGTTGCCAAAAGGGCATTAGTTAATATCTCCGTTATTATTGGTCCGATTTAAACTAGGGAAACGGCACTGTATTTGAAATGTGACGTAGAATAATTACATATAAGAAAATCCTGCGCAGTGGCGTCGCCAAAGTGGCGGTCGGAGTGGCCTAAACTATCTACTATATTATTTAAAAAAAATAGTTTGTGCTTTAAGGGCAGCTGAAGTAAGAATCCGAAAACTGTCAAGAACATTTTTGCTACTCTGCATTTTTTTCTTGTTAAATTGTCTTTAAGTTCAATACCTAAATATACAGGGTGTTTCATTGAAAAATATAAACACCCTGTATATATTTAAATAATTATAATATGTGGACTAGGTAAATTCATACCTGAATTTTCAAATTCCTAAAATATTTTAATTTTAATTTGTTTTCAAAAAACGTTATAAAAAATTAAATTTCTTGGCAAAAAATTGTTTGAAATCCAAAAATATAAAAAAATACGTATTATTTTATCTCATTAAAAAAAACTCCAGTAACATTTTTTCCATTTGAATATTTTCTCGTTTTTTGCTCTTTAAATTGATTTTTCGTTTATTAACTTAGCAAGGGATATTTATATTTAAATAATTTTAATCGATTAAATTTTAATGGACTAGTTTCATTTGGAATTTTATTTTAAAATATTTATATTTTATTTTAAGATTATTTAAAAACATTTTTCACAAATTACATTTAAATAAAAAGAAACATTTATTTTTGACGTCCATTAAAATTTTAGTAAAAAAAATGTTTAAAAAGATTCCACTTATCATTCTTAATACTGTACATTTTTTTAATGTTCTAAAAATAATTTTGAAGTGTAATTAGTGATTAAATCACCTATTTATAGAACAAAAAAGAATGATTGGTTTCGTCAGAAAAAAATAATAATAAAAAAGAAACTGTTAGCAATCAAATTAAAATAAAAAAGTATATGGTCGATAAAATGACAAAAGAGCGTGAAATAACTGTTATACGGCTACCTGAATATCAGTGTGAGTTGAACACAATAATGCTTTTATGGGTACTTTAAAATGTGACGAAGTAGAAAATAACACATTTAAGTCGGGTGACGTACATCAGTTATTATTAAAATTTATTTTTATATGGTAGTGGTAAAATTTTATTATACATACGAAAAGTTCAAAAATATTAAATTGTCTCAATAGGTTAATTTCTAGGTCTAAAACAAAAAAATTAAAAAATTTACAAAGTTTAGATTCGTAGTTAGTCGGTGAACCAAAAAAAATTAAAAAATGGCGGTCATTTAAAAAAAAAATTGTACCCAAAAATTTGCTTGATTTAAAAAAAAAATTAAAACAGTGTTTCGAAATATTTGTGATTCACGTACTAACTACCAGTCTAAACTTTTTGATTTTTTTGTTTCAGAAGCCTGTGATCGAATTTGTGCATGTCGGACATCCGCCCTTATAAATCAAATTATTATTGGAGGGAATTTGTTTCCAACCATAAAAGATTTGGAAAAATTTGTTATCACTTTCATTCCTAAAAAAATACCCCCATTTTCGGGTTATTACATGACATTCCTCCTTAAAACCAAGGGCGTAGATAACTTTTTTTCCTGGGGGGTATCAAACTTTTAGACAAATATGTTTGTCCATTTCTACATTTCATATAAATTATTCCTTCTTTTCGTGCTATATTTTAGAATCCTGGGCGTAGTACTTACCCTCTTTACCTCTCCCATATCTACCCCGTTGCTTAAAACATACAAAATTTGAAGCATTTATTTTATTAAGGGTCCGACCCTGACAATGTTACAATAAAAGTGTCCCAAAATTAATATTAAAGTGTATAAAATAAATAAACCCAGCAAGCTAACAGTATCCAAGAAGCTCAGCTACGGACAGACGGACATACAGACGGTTGAAGTTGACTTAGGTCATTAAAAAAGTTTGTGGGCAAGCTAAGGTCACTAGCTATGTATGGATTGCTGAAAACAGAAATGCAAAATTCAAAACCGTTTTTGAGTTATCGCTGAGATAGATGGAAAGACGGACAACCGGACAGACAGACAGTTGAAGTTGACTTAGGTCATTAAAAATAATATGTGGGCGAGCTAAGGTAACTAGCTATGGATTGCTGAAAATATAAATCCAAAATTCAAAACCGTTTTTGAGTTATCGCTGAGATAGACGGAAAGACGGACAAACGGACAGATAGACAGTTGAAGTTGACTTAGGTCATTAAAAATAATATGTGGGTGAGCTATTGTGACCAGCTATCGATTGCTGAAAAAAAATCCAAAATTCAAAACCGTTTTTGTTTATTGGTGAGAAAGATAGAAAGACGCACTCCCAAACGGAAAAAAAACTAGAGACGAATACTTTTTCAGATATTTAATGTTAAACTTTCAAATTTTGACATTTTATTATATTTGACAGGTGATATTTGGAGAAATAATTTTTACTGTTCTGAACGAAGATTTTCAAGTGCTTTAAAATGACATATTGCTTCTGTCATTTTTTGACAGTGACACTTCCGTTTGACAGAAGTCGTACAAAAACTAATGGGTTTTTCCGATGTATAACTTAAACCAATATACCAAATTTTAGCTTAATCGGATGAAACGTGTGGCTTCTATCATGGAAGAATACACACAGACAGACAGACTTCCATCTGGAAATGGTCTTAATCATCTCAGGTAACCTCAAAATGGATATTTCCATCTGTATCTCGAAAAATGTATTTAGCTCGTTCATAAATAAAAAAATTTAAAAAAATATTAAATTAATTTATGATGTCCGGAAATAAATAATTTCTACACAAACCAATTCAAATAAGAAAAAAAACAAGAAATAAACATTTTTTGAATCTTTTAAATATCTCGATAATATTAATTCGATAAATAAAATTAACGTTTTTTTGTGATAAGGAGTTAAATAAATAAATTATTTAACATATAGTCAACTATAAGTTTTTTTTTGTGAATTTGAGTTTGAATTTTCGTTATTGCTAACTTTATTGAACTTATCGGACTAAAAGCGGCATTATATTGTTACTGTTTTTTCCGCTGTCAACCATTCGCATTTTCGATGGAACGTCCATTGGCAGACTGCGTTTACGTTTGCGTTTTCTTTCCTATCGTGATCCGTCAGTGCACGGTAATGAGAAGATTCTGTCATTTTGAACCAACCTGACAGATGTTCTGTATTCGAATCGAGACGATCGTCTTTTTATCCTCGTCGGATTACCATCTAGTTTACTCAAAGGTGGTTGAAAGAGTTATTACGGAATTTGAAAAAATAACATTCATAAGTTTTGACTTGCAAATTTTCCGTTACACGTCTTGCTATTTCTGTTATAAATTACGATAAAAATTCCGGTTTTGCAAAGTTATTTATAACATTTTAAAAATTTTGCTATGTGGGGTTTAATTTTTTACAAATCTCTCAATAAATAAAAATGCTAGGAACAATTAAAAAAGCAGAATCTTAAAGATGAAGAAAACAAAAATAAAATTCTTAACTATTAGAACATCTCAATTCTTATTATTTTTAATTTAATGCGTAGAGCGCAATGTTCGCAAAACCTGCGTGGCAAGTAAAATTATTTTTTCTTCACCCACATGGATATTGTCGATACTACGCACACTTTACAGAATGTATATATAGGCAATATCAGTCTACTGGACGGATATATTTTCATTAGCCTGAGATATGAAATCTACCAATCAGAGTTCACATTTAGTAAGCCACCATCTATTTTTTTTTAGTTTTAGATAATTTGTCAAAATAACTGTCAGGATTGTTTATACTAATACAGAAACATATTTGTAAAAGTGAGTAATTCCAGTAATGACTTAATAATTGGTACTTCACCAGATATTCATTTAGCCGCAAAGATGCAATAATATTAATATTATTACCACAAAAATCAAAAACTTAATCTGAATATAACCTACTTAGGCTGCCTATTAGTTTTATATGATTTTATAATAAATCCGTGATAGCCCAGTGCTGACGCTCTCGCTTTGGGATACGAAGGTCGTAGGTTCAAATCCGATAACTATAATCTTTTTTTATATACAATATTTTCTAGTTTTTCCTTTAGTGGGTTGTAGAAAAAATGTACTGTTCGACTCGTGTGGATTGAACACTCGTGCTCAAACTTAGTCCGAGTGCGATATGGCCATTATATCCACACTTGTTGCACAAACTACTATTTTAATACTATTAGATACCGATTTAAAAATTAATAAGAATCTAACAAAAATGAAAAAAGTTTTTCATTGGATTAGATAATTAATAACTAATAAATGAATATAACAGTTAAAAATATAGTAATATTAAAATTTTATCAGGTATAGTTGTCATAAGGTATGCACTATACGAAATTATTTTAGTATCTTTCGGGATAAAAATGGAAATATCCATTTCCGGGTCCCCTGATACGATTAAGACCATTTCCAGATACAAGATTGTCTGTCTGTATCTGTATTCTTCCACGATAGAGGCCACACGTTTAATCCGATTGAGCTGAAATTTGGTACAGGGGTTTGCGTTACCGGTTGGAAGAACTCATTAGTTTTTGTACATCTGTCAAACGGAAGTATCATTATCAAAAAATGACAGATGCAATATGTCACGGAATTAGACATGCAATATGTCATTTGAAAGCCCTTGAAAAACTCTATTCAGAACAGTCAAAATTATTTCTCCAAATGTCACCTGTCAAAAATAAAAAAAATGTCAAAAGTTGAAACTTTAACATTAAATATCTGAGAAAAAGTATTCGTGGATACTCGTCGGGAAAGTTTTGGGCGACACAACCGATTTTTTTAAATTGATATTTGAATACAGAAGGTCTAAATGTACTGTTTATAGTGTTTAAACCCTTCCATGTATCATTGATAATCGAATTGTTAAAATATGAATAGGTTATTTGAAATAATTAATAATAATACCTTATAAATTTTAGAAATCAGAAAACTGATAATAGTTTAAATGGAACGATATTCATCTGAAAAAAATGTGAAATCATAACAGGTACGGATATTCTATTCGATTTTAATCGATTTTTCTAGTAACCCAAATGTCATATGTACCAACATAAGTTAAATCACCGAATAAACTCCCCAGATCAGTAAATACGTCACGTATTTTAAAAAATCGTCATTTAAAAAAAATGAAATTTATTTGGGAGGGGTTTTATTTGAAATCGAATCAATATGATTAAGATTAAGTGTCGGTGTATTAAAAATCCCAAAAATCTTACTTACTAAATTCGTCCATTATCCGAATTTATTCCAGTCATTATCAATATGAAACATCGCAAATGCTCATGTAACTACGATTTTTTTTTATATTTTGTATGTTCCCTGGGAATAGTTTATATCCAAGTTTGCAACCCTGAAAGCTCCGTGCTACTCCACCATGCTTTGTGTTTTTTATTTTGAGGTATCGGTGGCACAGATCGTTGGCTATCGGTCATATTCACTGATGGCTGTTTATATGCTAGAGCCAACGTGGGTTGGTGCCTCGTATCTGGCAGTGAAATTTTAATTTAAAAATTTCAGTGTTAGATACTTGGCTCGAATAGATAAACCGCATTGAATATTAATTTAATTAATGTCTAATGCGGAGCCTAGATTTTCAATCTCCCTGTGTTATTGTGCCGATGATGGTGGTGTAGGTTTTCCTACACCTATAGTCAAATGGCGCCATCAATCCTCAGTAACTCGCCCCGGAGCGCCACGGCAAATAATAATAATAGCCGTCCCTTCTCCGCACAAGCCATTGGCTTCTGGGGTTCACTCGTAAGGGGGTGAAATGTAGGGCGAGTATTATTATTATCCCCCTTTGTGACGAAGGCTCTGATGATGGTCATTGACCAAAAGCGCTAAGCAATTTTACTAAATTGTCTTAAATTTTACACGTATAGCAGTTACGCTCCTCTCCAAGTTTATGAATTATTTTAGCTTAATACCGGGTATTCAAACTATTGTTTTATTCGCTACTTAAATTTTATGTCTGGTTTAATGTACATATTGTAATGAATATTTATGATGATGATCTCAATTTTGGGGTGAGTTCTAAAGAAATAAAAAAATAATAAACATTACATAATATAAAAAAAAATTAAATTTTTTACTATAGTTTATTTCACTTCTTCCACTTCCTGTCCAGTCTCTTGCACCTCGACTACTTCTTTTCACTACCTCCTCTTAACCCAATTCCCCGATCTCTGTTCCTCTACTTCTATAATCTCTATACCATTTCTTAATTGTTTTTACTTGGTTTTCTTCTTTTAGTTATCTTCCAACTTTGATGGTAAATTTTTAATATTTTTTTTTTCTTTTCTTTAAATAAAGAACATTTTATTTTTATTGGTGTATACTTTTTATTGTTATTTTCTCCATCCTTCCATATTATATTTTACAAAACCATATTTTTTTACCTGATTTTTTAAAAATGTTCAAATTGATCTGTTTATTATCTTTTTTCAACTGTCTGTCTCTACCCAAAATAAATTTTTTTTGTTACTTGATTAATGAATAATTTTTATCTGTTAATCACTTTTGACAAATTTGCCATTTACTTATAATAGTACAACAAAAATTTCTTTTAATATAGTTTCCCAAATTTACTCTTTTTCTGTTAAATAACAGTAATCATTCACATTAGAATAATGATATAATAATTAGAAAAATAAGATTCTTTTTATACTCCACAATTGTTAATTTTAAATATTTTATATACCAATTAATCTTGATAAATGTTTTAAAATTAAACTTTTAACAATAAACTCTGTTTATAAAATTCAAAAATCACAAAATATTTATGTTATTCAAACCTCTCAACGAATAAATAGTAATTAACTTATAAAAAATGACTCATACAGAGTATTTCATTACAATATATTTACTTGTTCTTTATTTTATTTTTAATTTCTCTGTGATTCTTTATTATTTATTACATCATCAAACATGTCGGCGACAAAATTTTAATAACAGAAGTTGGCCGAGATAATATAACAGTTGTGTACTTCAGAGATATTGGACAAACAATTCTGTATCAAAACTGGTACGAGGATAGAAAAGCCAATATAAGGGAGGAGAGGTTGCAAGTAGTGGAATCTGTTTGAAAGAAATTTGAGCAGGAGTTTTTGACACCTTTCACCTTCCATCTGACTCTTTCTTGCAAGATATTGAATCACCAATTCCTGAAACGTTACAAAGATTATTCGGAACCCTGGGGTGGTTGTGGAGAAAAAATGCCTGATCTTGTATAATGCACTTATGTTGGTTGATCTTTTATATCTTCAATTATAACAAGCATGTCTTTACCAAAAATTTGGTTTAAAAAACCTGGTGAAGTTCTGTGCAGCTCTGGTTTTTTCATGCAGCTATTACTATACTGAAGCAATGCGTCTTAAAATTTCAGCAATGTCGCAGATAGAAGCTTCGCCAGAAATTGAAAAAGACGCATTTATTAATATATTTTTTGGACGGTGAAAATACGTTCCATGATATGGAGGAACTTATGTGCATCATGCCACACTCTGCTGGACAAAGCAATCCCTCGTCTGAAGACTTACGTGACTGTTGACACGGTCAGTTCTTTTGGAACCATTTCACTGAAACCCTGCACTATGCAAAAAAAGGCTGGCTTGTCTGCAATACCAATTACTGATTTATAAGGAGCTTCCTAGCTGACTGGTGACGTACTGCCCTTAGAGCCAATCTGTTGTGGTTTTATGAAAAGTGGTTCAACACCTCAGATGTAAGTGGTTGGAAAATTGGCGATACTTGACTAGCTGTACCTCCGCACATAATGGAACTATAGTGCTGGTATTGGGCTCAAATTGTAGCAAATTTATATTGCTTAATAAAAGTATAGCACAAAGATACCTGAAAAACGCCTCCTTATGGTATTTTTTTTTCAAAAAAACTGAAACAATTGCCAGATTTTTGCAGTTTTTCGAGCACCATGAAAGTACCACAGGGTTAACAGGATTTCAAACTTGAGAATAAACTGCTCTCACGGGACCTAACAACAAATAAAAAAATCGGTTATGACGCCCCAAAACTTTCGGCTACCTCAAACCTATATACCAAATTTCAGCTCAAACGGATGAATATTTTTTCAGATATTTAAGGTTAAAATTTCAAATTTTGACATTTTTTTATATTTGACAGGTAACAGTTAGAGAAATAATTTTGACTGTTCTGAATAGAGTTTTTCAAGGGCTTTCAAATTACATATCGCAAGTAAAATTTTGTGACATATTGCATCTGTCATTTTTTGATAGTGACACTTTCGTTTGACAGATGTCGTACAAAAACTAATGGGTTCTTCCGACGGGTAATCCAAACCCATATACCAAATTTCAACTCAATCGGATTAAATGTGTGGCCTCTATCGTGGAAGAATATCCACAGACAGACAGACAGACTTCCATCTGGAAATGGCCTTAATCATCTTAGGTGATCTAAAAATGGATATTTCCATCTGTATCTCGAAATTTTTTTTTAGCTTGTTCACAATACTTTCCCTTCTCGGAGGTGGGTAGGGAAAGTAAAAATCGTAGTTACATGCGAGTTTTCGATGTTTTGTGTCAATAATGACTGGGCTATGTAAACGAAAATTAAAAAAAAAGAGAATCACTTAACAGTAGGCGCTCAATTTATGAAAAATAACTAAATTTTTTTTGCGGAATTTTTTTCCTTCAAGTGTCTAGATTATAATATATATTTTTTAATTTTTTAAATTACTGTTTAATGGTATAAAACATTACTTGATAAAGACGGTTTTGCAATGTTGCCTTTGCCTCGCAAAATTCTAGTTTCTGGATTCAATTAAAACTATTATTAATCGAAATAGAGTTCCGGACGTTAAGTTTTTTTTTGGAAATTTCTTCTTCCTTAAGAATCTTTTTTTTAATGTTTGCAAAAAATATTATTTAATTTTTATTTTACAACATTCTCACATTTTAGTATTTTTAGTTAGACTCTTCCTGATCCTTGTAATGAATAAAATGTTATCAAGCATTATATAACTTTACTACTTTGACAATAATAAATAATAATAAATTTATATTATTCTGGTAAGCTAAAATTTATTGTGCCTCCGATAAACGGCAAGATTTTAGTACATATGATTTTAATCCTACTAAATTCCGATATCAACAGATAAATTTTATCATTTAAGAGTACTTAATTAAAAACAAATCACGGCTTGAAAAAATATTATTAATTTTTACATTTTGCATAATGCTGAGTGTAGTTTTTATATTTTATTATGCTTTTGCTGTAAGTACCATTTTATTATTATTATTATACAATTAAAATAAGCATTCTAATAAATAAATTAAGTTCGTAGCTGAAAAACTCTTCGGAGTCGGTAAGTGCGCTGTTTACTGTGACAATCTAGGACCGGAGCGTTAAGTACACAGAATTTTATTTTGTGTAGTACAATATTTTTTTATTTATTTATATTATAATTAATTATTAACTTTTAGGCAAAAATTAGTTTAACACATTCAAAGCCGTGGTCGAAAACTAGAATAATTGGTGGACAAGAAGCAGTTCCGCATGCCTATCCATATCAAGTTGCTATATTAATTGATAAATCCCAATTTTGTGGAGGATCTCTAATATCACCAAACTATGTCCTAACTGCTGCTCATTGTGCTGCTGAGTAAGTTTTTTCTTTTTTTTATAAAGAGTGTGTTCAAAAATGAAAGTTACATGGACCAATCCCGAAAAATGAAATTTTTATTCCAAATATCTTACTGATTAACGAAGATAAGGAGGGGTGAAATTTTTAAGTAGCCTACCCTGTATAATATAGTGTACCATATATAGGACCGTACTTATATATTTGTTAATAATATACATAACTGGGTATAGAGATAATTTTAAATTTAATGACAATCAGAAATAAAATATTTGACTTCCGGTTTTGCCGGAAATGACACTTATTTCATTATAGAACACTCTATGTATTATTTACTTTTTAAAATTACTTAAGATCCAGTCAACAAATTTTAGTTTAAACTTCAAAAAATTTTTCCAAAAATTTCCTGTTGACGTGAATGCGTCGGCCACGCGGCATAATTAATAAAAAGTTGATAATTTCAGAAAATGTTGCTTGTGGCCCAATAGCATTTTTTATAGTTGTATAATAAATAATTTACTTGCGTTTATCTTAAATTAAATTAAATAATTCCTGAGTGCATATTATTTGCCGCTATACTTACCACGTGAACTTGAAATAAAGTAAATAGGAACTTTCTACCAAATTTTGGTAAGTTCTTTTGCACGCTTAAACATCCAGTGGTGTACTCAGTTTTTAGTAAAAAAATCGTTAATACGATTTTGCTATTTTCAGCGTTGAAAAAAGTCATAGTGTGTCTAGAAAATTGATTTTCAGTCATGAAACTTTGTAATTTGTAAATCGGTGTTTAAATAGAGAATTAACAGGTGTCGTTCCAATTGTAATAGGTCACACTGTATATATCATTTCGTATTAGGCCACATAACAACATTTTTTCATGAATAAAAATCGCAGAAACTTTGATGTAAATCTCGGCTCGAATTTACTTTATTTTTTCGTTTTTCCCACATTTTTTTCAAACTTAGCCAACAATAAATAAATAAATAAATACGAAATGGCTTATTGATTAATATTTCGAAAAATTTTGTATACATTTCGGACTAACTTACTTTATTTTTTCGCTCTTTTTCCACATTCATGAACAAACATGCTGTTTGTGTTTTCATAATTATAAAATATTATGTTGATTAAAATCCCGGAAAATTTGATGTTCATAAATCTCGGATTAACTTACATTATTTTTTTCCACGCCATTTTGTATTTGAGCACCGAGCAATATATTTTTTAATAAATACGAAATGGCTTTTTGAGTAAAATCTATGACCAACTTATTTTATTGTTTATTTTTTCAAACTTAGCCATCACCAATCTACATGTGGATTCAGATTTGGGCTCATAATAATACTTTTTCATTAAATTCGTGCTAAGTAAAATCACGAAAATTTGTACCAAACTTACTTTATTTTTTTCGTTCTTTTGTTGTTTTAAACTTAGCCATCACCAATCTACATGTGGATTCAGATTTGGGCTCATAATAATACTTTTTCATTAAATTCGTGCTAAGTAAAATCACGAAAATTTGTACCAAACTTACTTTATTTTTTTCGTTCTTTTGTTGTTTTAAACTTATCCATTACTAATTTACAGTGTGACCCATTCAATTGCAACCACGTATTTAATGAAAAACTGTTGATTGGTGATGGCTAACTTTGACAAAATGTGGGAAAAGAGAGATAAAAATAAAATAAGTTGGTTTTCCACGATTTTACTCAAATCCATTTCGAATTTAGTGAACAAATGTTTTAAGCCCAAATACGGAATGTCATACAGATTAATGATGGCTAAGTTTGAAACAATCTAGAAAAAGATCCAAAAAAATAAATTAGCAGAATAATGATGGCTAAGTTTGAAAAATGTGGTAAAGAAGTAAAAAAATAAACACATTAATGATGGCTAAGTTTGAAGAAATGCAGGAAAAGATCAATAAAATAAATTAGCAGATTAATGATGGTTATTTAAAAATTGTGGGAAAATGCAGAAAAATAAATTAAGCAGATTAATGATGGTTAATTTTGAAAACGTGTGGGAAAAGAGGAATAAAAGTAGGGAATTAATGATGGCCAAGTTTTAAAAATTGTGGCAAAAGAGCAAAAAAACAAATGCGCAGATTAATGATTATTAAGTTTAGGAAAACATGGTAAAATAGCAAATAAATTAAGTAACAAATTAATGATAGCTAAGTTTGAAAAAATGTGGGAAAAGATTAATAAAATAAATTAGCGGATTAATGATGTCTAAGTTTGAAAAAATGTGGGAAAAGATCAATAAAATAAATTAGCAAATTAATGATGTCTAAGTTTGAAAAATTGTGGGAAAAGAGCAGAAAAATAAATAAGCAGATTCATAGTGGTTAAGTTGGGAAACAAGTGTGAAAAGAGAAAAAAAATAAAGTAGCGGATTAATGATGGCAAATTTGGAAAAAATGTGGAAAAAGAGCAAAAAAATAAATGCACAGACTAATGTTTATTAAGTTTAAGACAAAGTGGTAAAAGAGCAAAAAAATTAAGTAACAGATTAATAATGGCTAAGTTTCAAAAAAATGTGGGAAAAGATCAACAAAATAAATTGGCAGATTAATGATGTCTAACTTTGAAAAATTTTGGGAAAAGAGAAGAAAAATAAATAAGCAGATTCATGGTGGTTAAGTTGGGAAACAAGTGTGAAAAGAGAAAAAAAATAAAGTAGCGGATTAATGATCGCTAATTTTGAAAAAATGTGGAAAAAGATCAATAAAATAAATGCACAGATTAATGACAACTAAGTTTAAGAAAACGTGGTAGAAGAGCAAAAAAAATTAAGTAACAGATTAATGATGGCTATGTTTGAAAAAACGGGCAAAAAGGACAAAAAAATAAAGTTAGTCCGAGATTGCGCGGTTTTATTCGGCATAAAATTTTATAATTAATGAAAGCGTAATGATGAAAATTAAATTTTCCATATCTTTGTCATCGGGGAATCGGCTGAACTATAACTTTTTTTTAACCACTTAATTAACCATTTTCAAATTGCGTAAAATCGTCAGTATCACCGAGTCTAATTGTTTGATTATTTTAAAAACATTTGCCACTGTTGCCAGATTTACTTAAAAGTAAAAAATTTAAATAAATAATTTTACTCAAAAATATAAGATTTCTGATTTTATGATTATTTTTTAAAAACTCAAAACCTTTGGATGAAATTTTGCCCCTTTTTTATTTCAGTTAAAAAATATATAATATAATAGAATGTTTTTTTCTAAAATTATTACAATCTTTATTTATTATATTTTTGAATTCGTAGGACCAAATTCGATTTTAATCACTGTGTTAATTCATTATAATAATAATAATTTTTATTAATCTTTTAAGAAATTTACATGTATATGACAAGAAAAAAAAGAATAGTGTATAGTTAAAATAAATCATACATTAATATATACACAAAAAAAGATAAATGAACCCAAGTTATCAAAATTAATAAAATTATTACATGTAGTAACATTTTTTTAATAAAGATCTTTCAGTTTAGAATTAAATTGACTGATAGATAAAATTTTAAGAGACAAAGGAAAGTGATTATACAATTTTAAACCTATATCGGATGTCCCAGATTTTTTTGATATCCTAAGTTCTTTGATGACATAAATCAAATCCATATTCGAACAACTAGAATATCAATACTAAATGAAAAAAAAATAAAGGGGTAACGCTTAAAAAAATAAGTTGAAGGTCTTTCCTAAGGGATGAAATAATAAGGGTGGCCTTAAGTAGTACACCTTTAAAGGCTTCAAGGCATACATTATTCAGATTTTATTTTAGGATTTTAAGTTATCAAACAACCTAGATATCAGCTGGGCAATAAAATCTGGGACACCCGGTATACGATATATAATTTTCGAATTTACCCATTCTATGCTTAGGTAAAACTAATAAATTAAAATTTCGAGTTTCATAATTATGTGGAAGAACAAACAGGATATTTTTTTATATTTTCTTAAATATACTTAGATAATTATAAATACAGGGAAAATTCATAATTTTTTGATAAATTAATAATGATCTACAAGAGCTTTCGGAGCGTAGGCAAAAATATATCTCTTATAATTTTATTTTGTGACACGACTGCTCTATTGCTATCAATAGAGTTACCCCATAATATAATATAAATAGCATTGATTGTTTAATTTTAGATATAACGTAGGAGGTCTAATTTAGATTTTTTTATACAACTTTTAATATAAAATTTTCCATTTTCAATATATTTTTTTATTTTCTTACATTTATAATATTTTACCTAATTAAAAAAAAATAACTAAGAAAAGAGCAATAATTTAAAAACTTCTTTTATAGAAGAATTCGGAAAATTGAATGATATTGCTCCATCTACATTTTTGTTTGTATTTTACTTCTAGTAAAATTAAAGACATAGATTTTATCCTATTTATTTTTATTTATAATATTTTTTTTATTCAGCAGATGTTTTATAAATTCTTCTCCACTAAACAGTGACTTAACTACAAATGGTGGCCTCATCAGTTAAATCATCATATAAAAGGATTATTACTGTTTTTATGTCTCTTTTCATAACTCTTTTGTCATATAAGAATCTAACAAATCGGCATATTGTTTCGATAAGCTAGTTATTAGTCGGTATAGACATCCTTTCACAAAAATTATAATTACATGAATAATTATATATTTCAAAGCTTAATTGCTGGTTTGGAATTATGCACATTTCATATATTAGCTATTAGTTTTTTGAAGAATACATAATAACTTTTATTCATTTTAAAACTGCAAAGACGCCTCACTCTTTTAATTACCAGTTGATTTAATATATCTTTATTTTAATAAGACCTTGGATACTAAACATTCTTATTCTTTATGTACTTCTTATTACATTCCAGAACTTATAAACAAATAAAAAAGATGCGGTTAGTTTTTTGCAAATAACTCAAAAAAATATTACGAAGGAATTTACAATAAAAAAGTTTTAAGCTTTAGATACTCGATCTAAACTATTATTAGGGCTCTGAGCAGCAAGTCTAAAAGCGGCAATTACGAGTACAAATTATTAAATTATAATTTAAAATTGCAAACAAATTAGAGATCATCTAAATTAAAAGGAGATAGCTACCGCCATCTACCAATGGGACACGGTATCACTTATTAGTTAGGAAAAAGATTCCAATTATGTAATAAGCGCCAATACAAACTGGAACCGGCAGAGTGCTCATATCTCTAAAGGGTAATAAAACCCCTAACAAGTTTTAAAATACTTGTCAGTTTTGAGAATTTGATTCTTATGCATATACCCGACAGCTGTTTCGTCCCTTAAGGATGCATAGGAATCAAATTCCCAAAACTTACTAAAACTTGTTAGAGATATGTCGGTTCCAGTTTGTACTGGCGCTTATTACATGGGTGGAATCTTTTTCTCAAGTAATAAGTGATACAGTGTTCCATTGGTAGATGGCGTTAGCTGTCTGCCTCATTACAATATCCTTTTAACTCAGCATTGTAATTGTACAGGTGTATTTCGAGTTGAGAATTTGATTTTTATTCGTCTGGGCACATTGCCGCTGATGAGGCCTTAAGGGACGAAACAGCTGTCCGGATGCATAAGAATCAAATTCTCAAAACCTACAATTATTTGTAACATCTAAATATTTAAAGGAAAAATTTTCCAACGAAAAAAAATTTTTTTCACCGATTTTTGATTAAATATTTTTCGTTTTCTTGAATTTTACTATTTTTTAAATAACTCTGTATAAGTAATATGCTGCAGTGGTCTATAAAAATAAAAATAAATAAATATGTTATTTAAATCCTGGTTCTCAGTTTACCGGTGCTTTAGAAAACGGTTGGTCCTCAGTTTACATATGCTTGTTCAGGAACTAAATGTTAAATCTTAATTTTGGTCCTCTACATGCCTTTCCTTGTCCGGCTCTTCCAAGTATACAGGGTGTTTCATTTAGAAAGTGACATACGTTAACTGCAGGTAGGGGACACCTAGACGATCTCAAAAACCCCATACTTAATGGGTCTAACTACTTTAATAACCAATATACAGGGTGTTTTATCTATTTTGCGAATGTCTTGCATAGTTCATAAGTTTCTATATTTTCATGATCATGATATTTGGCGGGCACATTTTGTTGTAAGTGCCCAATCGATTAATAACTTTACAATAAAAGAAATCCTGGTCCGGATTAAAAAAATATTATAAAGTATTCCGACCCTAAAACAACACCCTGTATATTAGATTTTACTAAAGTAGATTCTGTATTTGCAAAGAGCACGAAAAAATGAATTTAGAGATATACTTTGCATTTTCGGCAAAATTTTGAGTTTGAATTCTGAAATGGTGTGAATTGTAATTTTTTTAATGTGATTTAGTTGTAATGAAGACCAGTTAACCCAAATTGGTAAAATTTTAATATTTTAACTATTTTTTTATTATTGACGATAAATAATCCACAAAAATATTCATCTTTAATTAACGAATAAATAATTCCAATAAGTTATCTATATCTCAAATGTGGTCAAGTGTTAATCATAAATGAAAACAACCCAAAATCATGTACCACAATAAAATTTATTACACAAATTTAATGGCTACTAGTTTCGGTTAAAAAAACCACCTTCAGACCAGAATAACAATCAAACAGATTTAAATATTGCTACAGTGCCGCTACTAAGAAAGTAAGGGGGGAGGAAAGGTATGGATAGAACATATGAGGTATACATGAAAAATACAAATAAAAACCAAGTGGGTAAAAAATACACTTAAAAATTAAATTTAAATTTAAAAAAAAATTTTTGGAGGATTTTTTAGACATTGTTCATAAATATCATCCAAAAATTTTTAAATTTAAATTTTTGAGTGTATTTTTTACCCATTTGGGTTTTATTTGTATCTTTCATGTACCTCATATGATGTATCCATACCTTCCCCCCCACCCATCCTAAAATTATTTAAGATTTAAATCTGTTTGATGGTTATTCTAGACTGAAGATGTTTTTTAACCGAAACTAGTTGCCTTTAAATTTGTATAATAAATGTTATTGTGGTATAAAAAATAAATAACTTTAATTAATGAAAAACAACAAAAATTATAAAAAACACCTGAAAATTAATGACAAAAAGTAAAACTATTATGGATTAACATTTTTCGAATACAATTTGTATAAAACTTTTTTTATGCGATCTACAGGGGTGAAATTGGAAGGGGTTGAAATATCAAAAAAAAAATTAATTCTCCGCCATTTTTAAAAATATGGAAACAGGTCATATCGTAAAAAATTGTAAAAAATCGTAAAAAATAGTAAAAAATCGTACAAAATCGTAAAAAATGGTGAGAAATCGAAAAAAATCGTATAAAGTCCTTATAAAACGGAAATACCGTAAAAAATCGTAAATAAAACTGTAAAAAAATCGTAAAAAAATCCTAAAAAACCGTTGTCCATAAATTTTGTGTTGCGTATAGTTCTTGTGTTTATTCTTAATGTGAAATTCACTATTATTTATTCGTTAATTAAAGATGAATGTTTTTTGTGGATTATTTATCGCAAATAATGAAAAAATAGATACAAAATTAAAATTTTAGTCTTCATTAAAACTAAATCATATTTAAAAAAATTTGTTTCAATTTTGGGCTCTCACAATTCATACCATTTCAGAATTCAAACTCAAAATTTTACAAGAAAAAACATTTTGACGAAAATGTAAAATATATCATCAAATTCATTTTTTTGTGCTCTTTGCAAATACAGAATCTATTTTAGAAAAATCTGATATACAGGGTGTTGTTTTGGGTCGGAATATTTTATAATATTTTTTTTTAATCCGGACCTGGATTTCCTTCATTGTAAATTTATTGATCGATTGGGCACTTTAAACGAAATATGCCCGCCAAATAACATGAAAATACAGTGTGGTTAGAAAATTATGAACCATGCAAGAAATTGGCAAAATAGATAAAATACTCTGTATCTTGGTTACTAAAATAGTTAGACCCATGAAGTATGGGATTCTTGAGATCGCCTAGGTGTCCCCTATCTGCAGTTAACGTATGTTACTTTCCCAATGAAACACCCTGTATATACTTATAACAATCGATCTCGAAACATCTTTAGGGGTGACGTCACAGTTGCTGGAATATTCTTTATAATTCTCCAGCGCGGTGTGTACACAGGGCCGGCCTCGTTATATTACATTTTACTTATAAGTAAATACTCGTCCTACTTGTTTTTATTTACGCTACTCAATATTCTATTGCCCATTTTATTCAAAATTTGTGAAAAAAAATTCTCGTGGAATTTTTTCCTTCAAGTGTCTAGATAATATTTTTTTTAAATTTTTAAATATTTTTAAATGGCGATTTTTCAGAGTCATATTTTCAGCACTAAAGTAAAAATATTAATAATTGAGATAAAGTTCCGGGATTTCAAACTTTTTTTGGAAAATTCTTCTTCCTTGAAAATCTTTTTTTTTAAATTTCCCTATTTTGAGATATTTTCAAAAAATTATACCCCGTTTTATTTAATCTATTACTTAACACATTTTTGAACTTTTCAACTACCCTACATAATTTTTGAAAATTGTATTCCTTCGTTTGAGTATAAATTTAACAGCATTATAAATTTGTTTTTTTTTCAGAATTTATTCTACAGCAGATATAATCTTAGGAGCACATAATTTTTCCGATAACGAATCAACTCAAGTCCGTAGAACAGCTTCAAAAATAATAATCCACAAAAATTTCAACGAAACTAGTTACCAAAACGATATTGCATTATTAAAACTTTCCGAATCGGCTCCAATCAACGATGTTATAAAAACCGTACCTTTAATATCAGAAAGTGATGCTAAAAATACTTTTGTTAATCAAATCGCAACAAGTACTGGTTGGGGTTTAATCCACGACGTATCTAATCCCTCGATTAAGGATATGTCTAGCGTTTTAAGAGTTGTAAATATATCAGTGATAGAATTGAAAACTTGTAAAGCTTACTATAAAGACCAGTTTGTAGAGTATATTACAGGAAAAAATATTTGCACGAACGGTGCACTTAAAAAAGGAACTTGTAATGGGGACTCCGGAGGACCGTTAGTATTGAATGGACAACAGATTGGAATAGTTTCAGCCGGTGCGGAACTTTGCGAAATTGAAGCGCCATCAGTTTTTATACATGTCGGGAAATATTTAAATTGGATAGAAAAAAATTCTGATGTAGTAGTTACAAAAAATAAATTATAATTAATTACAAATTATATTTTTCTTTTATTTTACGGTCGTGAACAAAATTCATAAAACCAGGTTGAATTAAAAACCGTTCACGAGAGGAGAAAAATTTTTATTTTTAGTTTTATTGAAAAATTGATAAAATGTTTTGCTTATTTTAAAACCTCATAAAATAAAAAAAAATCAGGTTTTGCGTATATTTTTTATTTTATAATCAATTTTCTAGATTATAAGCTCATAGCGTTTCACAGAAAATTGACACAAAATGAAGCAGGCACGATAATCCGTGATTTTTCTTTCGTTTTATGAGGTTTTAGAATAAGCAAAACATTTTATCAAGAATGAAAATTTTTGATAAAACCAACAGTAGCAATTTTTCTTCTCATCTTGTGAACCCCATCTGTGTATGAAAAAGTCATCCTTAAGTTTGGGATCGAACATCTAAAATGATTTCGTTCCTTTCCGAAACTTTCACATCCTCAGCTAACAATAGTTGAGGCACTGCGTCATCTTTCCCATGTAGAACCACTTCTTCATTATTCATGAGTTCATGACGTCCAACCAATGATGACATCATCTTCAATGTTATTTATTTTATGAAATCCATGACAATCCTTACCGGGACAATTCTTCCTGAATAATCCTTCCCGGAAATCCTTCCCGAACAATCATTAACGTATAATTCTTCCCTACGACAATCCTTCCCTACGACAAATTTTTCCCATGACAATGCAATGCAATCTTGTCAATATTTTTATGATTAAAAAAAATGAATTGACTATTTTTGTAGAATTATAATTATTGGGAAATAAATTCAATTGTTTTCATATGAAAATTTTATAAAGAATATATTATAATGATTCGCCCTGTATCCTATATATAGGAAAAATCATAAAATTTTACAATCGTTCCGTTACTGATATTTTCATTAATTATTTTACTTCCTTCCTGACTTTTTTTTTAAAAAAAATTCAAGAATTTGGATCAAAATTTGAAGCATTTGGATCAAAAATTTAAAGGATTTCAAGAAGTTGGATCAAAATTTCAAGAAGTTGGATCAAAATTTCAAGAATTTGGATCAAAATTTCAAGGATTTAGACAAAAAATAAAAAAAATTCAAGAATTTGGATCAAAAGTTAAAACATTTCAAGGGTTTGGATCGAAAATTAAGCAATTTTAAGAATTTGGATCAAAATTTCAAGGATTTAAATTAAAAATTAAAAAAGATTCCCAGAGTTTGGATCAAAATTACAAGAATTTGAATCAAAATTTTAAGGATTTGAATCGAAAATTGAAAAAATTTTTAGATTTTGGATCAAAAGTTAAAAAATTTCAAGGATTTAGATCGAAAATTGAAAAAAATTGTAGAATTTCAAAATTTTAATGATTTGGATCAAATTTTCAAGAATTGGGATCGAAAATTACAAAATTTCAAGAATTTGAATCGAAAGTTAAAAAATTTCAAGAATTTGGATCAAAATTTCAAGAATTTTGATTAAAATTTCAAGAATTTTGATTAAAATTTCATGGATTTGGATCTAAAATTAAAAAATTTCCAGAGGTGGAATAGAGAGTTAAAAAATTTAAAGAATTTGGATCAAAAATACAAGAATTTTGATCAAAATTTTGAGGATTTGGATTGAAAATTAAAAAATTTCAAGAATTTGAATCGAAAGTTAAAAAATTTCAAGAATTTGGATCAAAATTTTAAAGATTTGGATCAAAATTTGAAGAATTTCAATCATAAATTAAAAAAATTTCAAGAATTTTGTTCAAAATTTGAACGATTTGGATCAAATCCTAAAGATTTTGAATAAAAAATTTTAAAAAAATCAAGATTTTGGATCAAAATTTTTGGAAATCTCGCATAAACATCTTCTACTAAGATTGATTTACACAACTGAAAAATATAGTTTTTGATGTACAAGAGTTGTCCTAAGGATTATTTGGGGAAGGATTGTCCGGGAAGAATTACCTAGGGAAAGAGTGACGCGGGGAAGCATTGTCATGGGAAAGAATTATCGTGGAAAAAGATTGTTGTGGAGAAGGAAGCATCATCTTTGGAAGAATTTTACTGGAACAATTGTCGTGTCACGAATTTTATAAACTCTTTCTTGTGATCGTGACATCTCCTCTCCATTAATTATTGTTTCCATTAAAGAAAGTCTTTTAGCATCTCTTAATAGTGTAATCTAGAAAAATGCATAAAAAACAAGCCCCACGTTGAGCGCTAAAAATACGACGTAATTTATAATTATTCTTCAGGAAAAATTCCATACAATATTCTTAATTTATTTAGGGATATTACATTTGGTGATATTTTAATGACTTAAATATATTTGCCGTATAAATAATGGTAATAGCCGTCCCTTTCCTGCACAAGCCTTGGCTTTTGAAGTTTACTTGTAAGCGTGAGTGTTATTATTTTTATTTTCAGTAGTGACATCTACCAATGTACATCAGCAATGTTTATATATATGTAATTAATACACGTTAATCAAAACAAACTGTAGCACTGAAAACACTGCGAAACGTCAATGTGGAGTTTTTTTATAAATGTGACGAAAAATAGACACACATCGTTTTGGTTATTCAAATATCAAATCAAAGATCTCAAAAATGTGTACCGACAAACACGGTAAAATCTAAAGCATATATCTGGAAACAATTTATGTAATTGAATAATCTTTGAAATTACGACGGAAGGTAAGAAGTTTTTTTGACAATATTTTGTTTTCCTTAAAAATTAAACAAATTTCTATGCACTTACCTTTACATTTTCCAGAAAATTGTTTAGTTTTTGTTTCGGCTAACACACGGATAAGTTGCTGTTGAAGAGCCTGCTTTTCTTTGTATCTAAAATTAAATAGATGGCAGCTAATAGAAACTAAAAATTTAGACCTATAGCAATATAAAAAATTGAATGTTGTACTTTGGTATTTTAATTTGGTAATTAAATATCTAATGAATTTCATTATAACATAGTTTTTATTATAAAATAGACTTTTTCTGAAATCACTCCAAAATGACTACTTTCTCGGAGCAAATTCAGACCCCAAAATACGCTAATCGAGTATTCTAGCCCGTTGCTAAGCAACGAACTTTTCCGGACCGGATTTCAGAAGAAATAGTATGTGTACCTCATATTAAAAGTACATTCCCGGACTTCAATGCTTGTTGTACTATTTTTAAACAAAACAAAGTCTATCAAAATATATAGCTGTATTGAACAATAAAAAATTATACAATTTATCCAAAAATACTTTGATTTCCCTGTAACCTAAGATTCATAAAAAATAGGACACTTTATTTTAGCTGTGTAAATTATATAAATAAAAATAAAATTTTACGATTTAAAAAAAAGTAGGTACCAGTAAACTGAGTACAAAATCTCCTTACTTAAATCCTATTGAAAATTTCGAAGTCGTTATTTTAATTTAAGTTAAGCAGTTCATGGTAAGAGCAAAATTTATACGAATAAAATATCTACATTTTCGATCAAAACAATTATCCTACTTTTTTAGCAATCCCAATAAAAAAAGATTATTCCCACTTTTTAAGCCACAATTTATGTCTAATTTAATGCTTGTAATATTAAAAAAGAAAAGTTATTGTTACCTGCAAAAAAAATCAGGACGAATCCTATAATGGCATAGAAAGTCATCGTACATCCTGAGCATGGCCAACATATGCCCCGTGTATAAAGCATTTTGTTCGTAGGTTTCATCGGGTAAAAGCATTTTAAAGTCATTGTTACCAATTCTGAAAAAAATATGTATTTTGGAAATAGCATTAATGAAAAATTTTTCAAAAAAGAAAATTATTTTTCCAAAATTTTATCTTTTGTCGATTTTGTTTGAGACAATACTGTTTTATACATTGTTAAAAAATGCAATTCTGATTAGAATAAAAATAATAATAATGATTTTTATGTATATTTTGATTGGCTAAAAAAATGGAAAACAACCAGAAAAGATCAAATGAAACGTTTAGAAGATTTTATAGAACGAAATAATGATTAGTGGAAAATAGCAAGATTAAACCAACAACATTAGAAAAATAATATACTTCGTCCAATATTTCTTTTTTCTTAAAATGACAGACGTCAGGCTGACTAGCAATTTTGTGTGCAATTTTGTGTTAAAATATATAGTGTGGCTAATCTGTTTGGATGTGACTACTGGGCCATTACCAAGTTTAAAAAATAAATATAATATGCATAAAAAATGTACTTACAGGCAATATAATTTAGCATATTCAAATTTATTACTAAATATTTATTATTTTGAAAAATGGAAGAAAACATGTATTGAAGAAAATTTATTAGGTGTACATGTGATATAATTTGTTCAGTGCCATCTGACTCTTGCGTCACAAAAATAACCTACTTTCAAACAATTAGGTTATGTCACAAATAAATTTAGTCAGTTTGACACTCTATTGATAAAGATTATGTTTTTTCTTCAGATATGTTTTCATAGTGATAAACAACGCTTTTTTATCAATTACGTAACTAAACAGAAATTTATTTATATATTGTAATTACGTGGAAAATAATAATGTATTCAAGGTGAGTTTAAAAATTATAACAATAAATGTTTTTTATAAAATTAGTTTTGTTTACAACAATAGAGGTTTTTCTTAAAGAAATAATTTTTTTATTATTTCTTAACCTCAAAAAAAAATATAGGTCTGAAATCCAATCCATCTTTCCATATGGATCTTCTCTGGATAGTAGTTTCTTCTCGTGAGTTATGTAGCACAACATTATTTACAAATATTATTCTAGTGAATATTTGTTTTTACTTATTGTTATTTTTGCATGTTATTAAATTAAATTTTCTTTTTTATTTTAGTATGAACATTTTACATCCGGTCTATAAAAATTTTTTTTTCAAGTCCCCTAACAAAGTTGGACCAATCAAATCAATAGATTGTGATCATGTCACTTACATTGCACAGTGGTCCCGTCTAATGGATAATGTGGTCATGGAGTTTTAGTATTGATATTTCCAATGTATGATTTTTGTTCAAAAATCAACGTTGTAAACTTATTTGGATATTTTGGAAAACAAATTTATTGTCATTTAGATTAAAATTTGGAGAAAAATAATCAACAAATAAATCTTGAGCTATTTTTGCAAACTGTATCGTTTAAAATAATGTTAAAAAAAGCAAGTAAAACATGTCTTGGGACAATTTTATACATGATAATTATGCTTGGGTCATATTAATAAAATGTATTAAAGTAAAAATATAATTTATGAAATAAATCTAAGAAATGTATGAATTAATTATTTATCAAAATGTAAAACTTAAAATTAAATTGCAACATATATTTACGGGTAAATTTTGACAGCATTTAATTAAACTTTTAAAGATAATTTAAAATTATTAAATATTTTAAATAGCAGACCAAACACTTCCGGTAATAACATTGACCTAAGTGCTTGGTAATTTTCTTAAACTAGAAATTAATAGATGAGAATGCAAAACAAGTCTGTGCAAAAGATCTATATGTTTGTTTTAATACGAAAAGTCTTTCACGTCTAAATAATTTTAAATTTTTGTTGGACGATTCCGCAGCTTCTTCGGAAAGTTCTCCTATGGAGAGGATATTATGATCAACTACTTTAGATCCATGCAGAAAAATTTTGTGGACTGAAGCAGCTAGATAATATCACGAATATTGTTTGGCTGTCTCTAAAGCATATAATTCAATTTTTTCTGAATTAATTTTATGTCCAAAAATTATTATTTATTTAAGCCTGTACTTTCAGCCGATACATCATGATTTGTAAAATATTGAGTGTTGTATTACTTTCGTTAGATATGACACTTCCTCCACTTCGCGGTTTATTCACAATCAAGCATAAATTTTCCCCAAAGTCTTTTGAATTCGAGATTTTTTCACTGTAAGAAGTGCTTTTTGTTTCTGAGAACTAGCCTACCATTTTTAAAATCCAATTTATAGGAGTGGTGGATAAAGTACTCAAAGAACCCAATCCACGAATGCAGTGGGGATAAACAAAAGCGAAAACTCTATATCCACGGGCTTTCTTAAACACAGTTCAATATTGCTCATTTCTTTTGGTGTTGTATTACAAATATAACACCTACTTGATGATATGTCAGCAAGAGCACAACAAAATTGTTGGGTGTAAATTCTTAATTTTGTCGTTGAAATATGATTCTTCTTGAAGAATGAGCTCCTGGGTTTCTTTTCCAAATTGGAATCGAATAACTCGACAATATCTAGTGCAAGAAGGGCGCAGATTTTACCACAAAACAATATCAGGATTTAGAGTTGTTGATTTACAAATTAATTTTAGAGGAACATAAAATGTCACAAACAAATGATCATCACTACTATTTGGATCTGAAAATGTCTGCTTGTATTATGTCCCAAGCTACGGTCAAAACTCCATTTCCCTTCAATATTAAGTTATCTAAGTCATCTTGAAGTACTTTAAGGGGAAGAGTTGACAAAACACCTTTTTGTGACTCAAAAATACGGATAGCCGTGTGATCTAAGAGTGATTGAAACTGAACTTCTGTAGATGACTCAGACACCTGCTCATCTGAAAGATAGCACTTTTTCTTTGCTTTAAAAAAAAATGATAAGGAAAGCTATTTGATGCAACTGAAATTATTTCATCTATACTATATTAATCTGTGAACGGGAGCCTCTAGAGTTATCCTCACTTAAAGCTTTTATTTTAGAACTGTCTAACTTGGATAGTTCTGACTCTGGCAATCTGCGTTTAGATCGATCACTACATTATTCAAAATCCTTTTACCCTTACTTGTTGACGGCATTTGATCGTCATCGGGAAGCATTCGGGTTTTTACGGGTATCTCTCATCATCTAGAACAATTTGTACAAGCGAAAATTTACAGATTTCTTGCATGTTCAGCCATTCATGATGCTTGGCCTCTAATTCTGATCTAGAGCTAGAAGCTTGCCTTTAGTAGTCGTTGAACTTTTTACAATGGTAGGAGATACGATTTACCCACTTGATCGTCTCGATCTCTATATTGATATTATTGGACATAGTAGTGACCAACTCGGCTAATACTTGACCAACATTATCTGAATTAGTGTTTACTTTTTTGGAGAACTAGATATCAAGAAGATTCATTCTCGTAAAGGTGCATTTGACTGTATTATCTGAACCGATTTTAGACACCTGGAAGTGAAACTAAGCCCCAAAACTTGTTTTTGGCCCCCTGGTAACAGGGAGAGGTCTTAGGGGCTGAAAATTTTGGAATATCATTCTTTCGATAGTACTAACTGATGTTTCAATTTTGAGTCAGATTTGAGAGGGTCGCGTGGGATCGAGTGCTGAGTTGGCGTTGAATGCCCCTGTAGCAAAAAAATGTTTTTTTAACATCATATTTTTTAGTGTATATTTAATTACAATTAAATTATTTTTAGTGTAAAATTGCCGACAAATGCGAAATATTGTACATATTTTATTATTATTATAATGGCTTATTGAAAAACTTTTTAAAATCGACACAACAAAATTTTAATTATTGTAAAATAGAAAATAACGAAGAAGGGGTTCGGAAATAATTGTGTTTTACATATTCGGCGACATTTAGCGACATTAGCACTTATTCAATCTTAAAGTAGAAGTTCTAAGCATTTCGTCAAGGTATATATTTTGCGGGGTAACGCGGGGTAAAGTATTTAAAAGTTTACATGTTTTAGATATTAAAAAAAAATAAACTAAAAAAAGGAGGTTGTGGAGGATACTCAAAAAAGAGTATAAAAAAATTATTTTTTGAATTTATAATTGTAACTATAAAAAATACATACCTTTAACTTCAACTTCCATTGTGACACCACTTGTTTTCACAATTTCTGTGGCAAAACTATATAAATCTAGGTAGAAATACGCATAAAAAGATCGCTGACTCTCTTAATTTAAAAGTGACACAATTATGTTTGACATTCGTATAAGATGTCTAAAAACAGCATCTTACATTCGTATTACTTTGACAAACGAAACCTTATTGACAGTCTAGTAAAACTTTTTTCCGGTTTATTTTAATACAATTTAGATATTTCTCAATAATTTGACGAAGTTTTAGGCCATAATAAAATTATGACTGTTTTGGATAAGTGACCGCAGACGGAACCACTGAGCATTGCAAGGTAAGACATTTAATGGGTTCTTTTCATCAATCGTGACATATTAAATGTTTGACAGTTCTTAATTTCTAGATATTCTGATTCATATACAGAGTGTTTTTTATTAATAATAATACATATTCCATAATAATACATATTAGACGACAGAGTCAATATATACGCAAATTAAGGATAGCATATTTCGGAAGTATAATCCTTCTGGTCATCCTTTTTATTTGTTTGTAAGCAGAGGTTTAGATTATTTGATTTTTTTTGTCTGGAGACAATATTAAATCAAAACAATATTTCACCGTCGTTAATAAAATAATAACAGCATAAATCAAAATCATTTTCTTTGTCAATAAAACTTATTTAGCCTCTAGATAATCATAAATGATAAATCTTGAATGCCGTATAAGAATATCAATGAATTTAAAATAGAAGATATATTTTATTGACAGTTCACTCGTTAACGATTCTTGTATCGTGTTATTATTTATGCGACTTTGCAGTCACTAATTGCTCTATCCTTAGAATACCACATGCTATTAAGTAATTTGTAGCGATTATATTAATTTATTAATCCATTTACATTAATTAAATCAATGTTAAATTGTAATATATTGCTTTAAGGTTCAAGTTTACAAGTTAACATTAAAAATACGATGACTATTAAAGTTACATTTATAATGTTTTATAGATTTTGTTAGTAAATCTGATATAATTTTATAAAATAATCTCTTTTGTTTAATTTTCGTTTTTAAACTATGAATCTATTAAATTAAAATTTGACTTGTTACTAATATTGTTTATTGTTTCTATTTTAATTAATTTATTTTTAATTAAATTGTGTTTTATAAAATCTAAAATAATTCTTATACAATTTCATATATAACAGTATATTTATTGTCAAACAAAACGGTTCTTTTTTTATGAATAATTTAAATATATGACATATTGTATGATCGTAAAAGTAATCCATGCAAATTGTTTATTTTACAAAAAAAACTTGTGATTTATAAATAAAGCATGCTACCCCCTACAGATTATTATTTTAATTCATAAAATTGAAATTTACCATTCAATCAATCACGAAAATAGTCCTCACATTCACACGCAACAAACACTCACGAAAATCACGTAAATATTTCTGTTGGATGTCAGATTCGCATCCACCTCATATAACCTGCAGCGAACATGTGGTATGTCTGGAAGAAAGAGTGAATACCGAAGAAATCAAGAATCAAAAGCAGCATGCTTTTGAACGCATGCGTTTTAATAACAAGAACCACGCGGTGAGCATATAAGTATGTTAAAGGCGGATCATTGTTTTTATTTTAATTCCGGATTATTTATTTTCATATATGGGATACAAAACAAGTTAATAAAATCGATTCACATAATAGAAAAAATAGGTATAATTTTTTTTATTTGAATAGTTAATATTTACCTCGACTAAACATTTCTCCTTCTTTTATTAATGTTTTTTTTTTAAATAAAACGGATTGTTGTATTTTTTACTTCTCATTTTTGTGTCCTATTTTATTAAATATCACTTTCATTATTTAATATTAACCCAGCAAACTAACAGTATCCAAGTAGCTCAGCTACGAACAGACTAGTCCCAGAAACAGGTCCGGGAGAGTCTGGAACAGTGGGCATGCAGGAAAAGTGGCCACTTTTATGTTACTCTGTAAATATAATAGAACAGGTGCTTTTTTCTTATATTACAACTATTGTCCTGAGTCGTGGAGGCGGGAATCTTTTAAAGACACTTCACGCTAGTTCAATGCGTGAAGTAGTGCAGGACTCGCCCCTGATCGCTCTGCAAGCAGAGTCAGGGGCATACCTGCTAAACCCTCCTCGGTAATTTATCCTGCTTAGTTGTTTCCTTGTACCCTGTAGGAGTGTTGGTTTGATCATCTGAAAAGTAATAGATTAATATTAGCTTAAGACATTTCATGCGAATGTGATTTGGCATTATACTTACGAGCCTCCACGAGGGGAGACTCAGGCGAGCAGTGGGTCCTTAGACGTCAGTGGGGTGACCAGCTCATCTAATGCTTAGAATGGCCTCCTCTAAGAGATCTAGGAGCTCGTCCGGAAGATCTTTGGCTTCTTGGAGAACTTTTATGTTCGGTTGTGGTAGCTTTCTTCTTGGCTTCTTGGGTAGTGGTCTTCCGTTCCTTCTATCTGTCCATCTCTTTCCGAGTGCTTCCTGTGCGTGTGTGTTGGAGCTGGCCAGTGTTCTCCTGACGTAGAACAGGTGCTATCATCTGGCTCATAATATACCAATCACATCCTCACTATATTAAGAGGGGCGTAGAAACGGATTGTCACGATTCCAGTTGGCAATACTGAAATTGACGAGAAAAATTGACGATTTTGTAGAATACAAATCTCCAGAACGAGAGTTTTGTTTATAGAAATATTTATACCTGTAATAGCTTACACATTGGAATAGGGCATCTCCTTTTTTGAACTAAATCTACGCAATAATAAAGAAGATATCAATCATTTAGTGTAGGTGTGTTTTTTACAGTTTTGACAATTTGTGCTCACCAATTTTAACGTGAAAAGAAAATGTCCTAAATCAGGTATACAGAATTAATTTCTGAAAATATTTAATCTCAAAAATTTATATTTCTCGAGATTTGGAATCTAGAAAAAAAAAGTTATGCTATTTGCATTTTCCGAAAACTGGCGCTTTTTGGTTAGCATTTTTAACAATTTATACAACCAACATTAAAATGAAAGTTATTATAAAATAAGAACTGTCATTATTGTCATTGTCACTGTCACCAGACTGTTTTGTGAGGTTATAGAATCTTTTCGTTTATTTTGCAACATATTTTAGACTATTTAAACAAAACAAAGATGAATTAACTAAAAACAGTTCTTTAGTTTCAAGCATTTTTATTAAGTTGATTTTTTTTAAATAATTCACACATATAGTACTTTTTGATCTCATTCGGATATACGATTTATTTGTTTTATACTTTTTTATAAAACAAAATTACATAATTTTAAAATAAATCTTTATTTTCGCTATAAATACAATTCTAAATTCGAAGAAACTAAAATACATTGTAAATTAAATTTAGAGTTTCATATTATCTTTCAAATTGCACCTTCCCATTTTAGACTCAGGTAGTCTGGTCAAAAACAAAGTAACATCTGTTTTATGGTCTGGGTTGGCTGCTGGCTTAGGTTGGACATGTATGCGTGCATCGCAAAATTGTCGAAATATATTTTAACTCAGAAATTAATATTTTAATACTGCTAGCGCCACCAGGTATACAGTAGATTAAATGATTTTAAAAAAGATCCTTTTTCTGTTGTTATATATGAAACAGAGTATATTTCTTTTATTATTGCTGAAAGACAGTGATAGACTATCGACACTGACAACTTGAGTAATACAACAGAACTGTGAATTTGCAAACGATGCTTGAAATTTTAGTGTTTCCAGTGTGGTCTACCTGTTAATCTTCCCGTCTTGACAAAGTTTCCTGTTTGAAACTTTACGCCTTCATTTTATAATTGAGTTACCCTCAAATTTTGTGGAAGTGAAATAGTCTTGACAGTTGTTAATTGATAAATGTAAGTACTTATTCGTATAATGATAGTTCTTGTTGTTGCTTATATATTATTTAAACATGTTGTTGGTACCAGTGGCCACTACTTTGAGTTCAGGATTTTTATTTATTTATCAATTTCAGATAACGGCTTTTGGAAGATTAAAAAACTTTGTAAATAAGAGTCAGAACTGGCCCAAACTGGGTTCCCGGAAGTTTTCGAGATCGCTGATCACGATAATGACGTTGAAACTGACCCACTCAAAAACAACCCGAAAATCATTGTAGGGGCGTTTTTTGGGCGCTTAATCCAAATTTCACGTCGAAAACGAACCCCGAACACCTAGTGCACCGGAATCTGCGCCCAAGAACCGGAACCCCACGGAGATGAGGTCCGCGTTCAGGTTCCGGCGCACCAGGTGTATGAATGGTGTTTGCCGATGCCATTTGAATTCAGCGACCCAAAAACCCCCCGAGCGCCGAGTTTATCTATTTCCTTGCATGACTTTCGGGAGAGTCCCACGGAGATGACGTTCCTGAGCTCCAGATCGGCTATGGGTCAAGTTGAGCATCATAATCGTGATCAGAGATCTCGAAAACCACCGGGAACCCGATTTGGGCCAGTTGTGACTCTTATTTACAAAGTTCTTTAATCTTCCAAAATCTGTCTCAAAAAATGCATCCTGTTTGTATAAGATAAAAAGTAGGGACATTTTTTCCAAAAAAATTTTGGAATAAATGTTGAAAAAATTTTACTGACAGTTGACAGTGTAATAAAATTACTAATTAACAATTGGAAAACTTAAACTACTCAAAGCCTCCTAAATAATTCCAATAAATTTCAGTTGAGATTAAAATTTGCAAGCTTTTTTTTGAGCTAATTTCGTAGTCATTTTCGAAAAGGTAAAGGATGGGGTTTTTCAAAAATTTATCAGCTTATAAGTTGTCCTATTTAAAGAAAATTAGATAATGAATTTTGAAATGGCGTCATTTTGGTTTTTTCTAACCGGAAGTTACAATTTAATTTCCAGTATAGCCTCATAAAAATTATGACCCTAATTAAGTTTTTAGTGGAAACAATATCGGGATATCTTAAATGGTTCGAAGATATAAATCCTCAAAATGTGGAAAAATAGAGAGAGACACCCGCTGTAGTGTGCTGAAATAAGAATGACCCTCCTAATAACTAGTTTATTTTTAAAAAATAATCAAAACTTTTGGATCGGTCGATTTTTAAAATCGTTGTAGTATACTGCGGCATACAAGTTTCGACCCTTCTGTGATCCTCTTCAAGTAACAATTGTACCTTCTATTTTTTTAAATAAGGAAATAGTTATGCGAGAATAGGTTTTATAAGTACCCTGTAATAATTAAAATGATATTTTTAATTTTATTGAAATTTTTTGATACTGCAAAGATATTTGTTTTAAAATAAGTAAACAGTAACATTATTTTTTTGCGATTAATTAAAAATAAAAATATGCTATAAATTTTATAAGGAACCGTCCATTATTTGGATATAGATAAGAGAAATTTTGTACCCAGGGACGCGCCGTCCATATTGGCAAGGTCGTGCGGCGCCAAGGCCTTAAAGCTCCGGCCAGACGCTCATACTTTCCTTCGAGCCTGGTTTGCACAAACAGTTTGTGCAAACTGACTGAACACTGTACGGGTGGCCACACGGTACAACCAGTTTGCGCAAACTTCAGTTTACAACATTGTCGTTATATTTATTCACATGTAAATTTAATTGCAATTTTAAATTAAATCACTAATAAATCCTTATATCTTGACCTCTCTTCTATTTTCTTCTAATTACTACCATTCAAATTAAATTTCCCAACTTGATTTCCTTTTTCTATAAATTTTCTATTATCCAGTTACCGCATTTATGCAATTTTTACCCTTCAGTCATCCAGTTAACTTCTTATGATTACCCCTATACCATAAATCTTCTTTTATTTTGAAAATTTTAATGTGCTTTTTATGAAATAAAAAATTATGCTATTTCAATTGGTAAATATTGTCTTGATATTGTTTTACTATACATATTGGTATATAAATACTTTTAATTATTTGGTATACATTTTTTTTAATTATATACCTGACATTATACAGGTTTTATGATTACTCTTCTTTATTATTTTTTTTCAACTGTTTTTTTTTAATTAAAAAATTTTCTTGATTAATCATAAAAAAATTCAAATCTTGCACATTACTATTACTTAAATTTTCTTTTAAAATCATTCCAACTTTTTTTTATTTTCATAATGATATATGTGCCAAAAATAAAAATAAGATTCTTCATATTCCACACTTGTTGATTTAAAATAAATTATATGCCAATTATAATCAATAAATTCTTAAAAATCAAACTTTTTAACAATAAACTCTGTTCATAAAATTCAAACAACATAAAATTATTCATGCTATGAAACATTTTAACAATTAACTTATAAAAAAATTCATTCAAATTATTTTATTACAAGATATATATAGTTCCGAATGATATAAATTTTCAATAGAAGTGCGGCGGCATGTTTGATGTGTGGCTACACGTTCATGCAAAACCGTGCAAACCAGAGTTTGCACAAACTAAATCTTTAGCAGAGCGACGATTCCGAGAGTCGTACTTTTTGGTATGTACGGTATACAGTTTTGCCGGCTACACGTAGAGACTTAACTGTGCAAACGGTTTGCGCAAACCAGGCTCGAAGGAAAGTATGTACGTCTGGCCGGAGCTTAAAGCTCCGGCCAGACGCTCATACTTTCCTTCGAGCCTGGTTTGCACAAACAGTTTGTGCAAACTGACTGAACACTGTACGGGTGGCCACACGGTACAACCAGTTTGCGCAAACTTCAGTTAACAACATTGTCGTCATATTTATTCACATGTAAATTTAATTGTAATTTTAAATTAAATCAATAACAAATCCTTATATCTTGACCTCTCTTCTAATTACTACCATTCAAATTAAATTTCCCAACTTGATTTCCTTTTTCTATAAATTTTCTATTATCCAGTTACCGCCTTTATGCAATTTTTACCATTCAGTCATCCAGTTAACTTCTTATGATTACCCCCTATACCATAAATCTTCTTTTATTTTGAAAATTTTAATGTACTTTTTTTTAAATAAAAAATTATGCTATTTCAATTGGTAAATATTGTCTTGTTATAGTTTTACTTTACATATTGGTATATAAATACTTTTAATTATTTGGTATACATTTTTTTTAATTATATACCTGACATTATACAGGTTTTATGATTAATCTTCTTTATTATTTTTTTTTTCAACTGTTTTCTTTAATTAAAAAATTTTCTTACTTGATTAATCATAAAAAAATTCAAATCTTGCCCATTACTATTACTTAAATAAAAATAAGATTCTTCATATTCCACACTTGTTGATTTAAAATAAATTATATGTCAATTATAATCAATAAATTCTTAAAAATCAAACTTTTTAACAATAAACTCTGTTCATAAAATTCAAACAACATAAAATTATTCATGCTATGAAACTTTTTAACAATTAACTTATAAAAAAATTCATTCAAATTATTTTATTATAAGGTATATATAGTTCCGAATGATATAAATTTTCAATAAAAAAAGTGCGGCGGCATGTTTGATGTGTGGCTACACGTTCATGCAAAACCGTACAAACCAGAGTTTGCACAAACTAAATCTTTAGCAGAGCGACGATTCGGAGAGTCGTACTTTTTGGTATGTACGGTATACAGTTTTGCCGGCTACACGTAGAGACTTAACTGTGCAAACGGTTTGCGCAAACCAGGCTCGAAGGAAAGTATGTACGTCTGGCCGGAGCTTAAAGGCGCATTTACATAAAACAAAAAATTATCTACAAATACTAGCGTTGAAATTATTTTTATATAAAAATTAGGAACGATATCATGAAACCCGTATTTTAAATCATCTCGAAAAATAGACAAGAACAAGGTCAAAAATGTCGGTTCCACTGTGAACATATCCGTTTGCATTTTCATGTGAATTATCAGTGCTGAAAATAATCTGAAATTATCCAAAATCTTCTAAAAATTGTCTAAATTAATAATAAAACGGTTTAAAGTTACTTAAATTGTTCAAAATAATCTAAAATGGTTTAAAATTATTCAAAATCATCTAAAATAATAATAAAACTGTCTAAAGTTACCTAAAATGGATCTGACGATTGTTCAAACTAATCTGAAATTGTCCAAAATCTTCTACAAATTATCTATCAATTGTATTGTTCAAAATAATCTGAAATGCTCTAAAATATTCTAAATTAATAATAAAAACTTCTAAAGTTACTTAACTTGATTAAAGAATTTTTCAAAATTATCCAAAATGCTCTAAAATTGTCCAACATCTTATAAAAATTGTCTAAAATAATAAAAAACGGTCTAAAGTTACGTAAATTGATTAGAGAATTGTTCAAAATAATCTAAAATGGTCTAAAATTGTCCAAAATCTAAAAATTGTCGAAATTAATAATAAAACAGTATATAGTTACCTAAAATGGATCAGAGAATTGTTCAAAATATAATCTAAAATTGTTCAAAATCTTCTAAAAATTGTCTAAATCGGTCTGAAGTTACTTAAATTGATCAATATTATCTATAATAGTCTAAAATTGTCCAAAATGGTCTAAAAATTATCCAAAATAGTAATAAAATGGCCTAAATTTGCCTAAATTGATCAAAGAATAGACTAAAATGGTCTAAAGTTGTCCAAAAACAGACTAAAATAATAATAAAACGATCTAAAATTACTTAAAGAATTACTGAAAATTACTTAAATTGTCGAAAATAGTCTAAAATTGTCCTAAATGGTCTAAAATTGCCTAAATTGATCAAAGAATTGTTCAAAATAGTCCAAACGTACCTAAAATTGTCCAAAATGGACTAAAATTGTCCAAAATGGTCTAAAATTACCCAAAAATGAACCAAAGTTACTTAAATTGATCACAGAATTTTTTTAAATAATCTAAAATTATCCAAAATGGTCTAGAATTGCCTTAAAATGGATTAAAATAATAATAAAACGGTCTAAAGTTACATAAATTGATCAGAAAATTGTTCAATATAATCTAAAATGGTCTAAAATTATCCAAATAGTCTCAAATTGTCCAAACACGGTCTAAAATATTAGTAAAATGGTCTAAAGTTACCTAAATTGGTCGGAGAATTGTTCAAAATGAATGGTCTAAAATTGTCCAATTATCAAGCGCTAAGCATTTGGAAGAGTATGTCACCTTTCTCCTCCTATTTGTTACGCCACTGACATTTGAAGCTATTTTAATTTTTTTTGTATTACTCAACGTAAAATCCGCACAAATTGAACTGTGTGAGATTGGGTGGTAATTTTGGCCCAATAAATATAAAGGCGCCTATCATTATTTGGCACGACAGCACTGAAAAGTACTTGGCGCGTCCCTGTTTGTACCAATTTTATTTATATTTGAACTAAATTGATATAATAGTTTGTACTTGTATACAATATCTATGGGACAATCTGTATAAAAGAATATCTTTTTGCGTAATCCATACATATCTAAATATTTGCGCCCAACAGAGAGCAATTATCGGTACGGTAATCTATCCCAAAAAGGAAATTGAAAAGAATCAACAAACCGACTCATTGTTCGCAGCAAAACATTAAGTAAACCCAAACACTGACATTTTTACTTTCGTAATTAGGCAATAGACATGTGAATTGTTGTTGACCTCTGAAGCGCTGGTACAGGGGGCTCTAATTACTTGGGTCAAATGCGGCGTGTACATCCACGCCCCCCATACCTGTGTGAGAACTCGATTCTCTGCACTTTACAGTCCTCTAGGACAAAAGACTTCAGATCTGCAACAGAATTAGTACGTGAGCATAAAGTTATATATTTTTAAATAATATAATGAGTTTTATAATATTGATATGGAATTTTCCTGTTTCAAATAATAATATGGAATAACATAAGTCTAAATAATAGTCAGAATGACAGAAACAGAAAATTTACAAGAAAAATAAAGGTTAAATATTTTATATTCATCAGGTTATCCATGTCTTAAATATGGTCAAGAAATGAGTAATGAAACACACAAAGTCCAGTACCATAATATATATTTGTTAAACAGTTATTTTAGTGAAATTGGCAAGTACAACAGATACAAAAAATCATTAATAAAAGAAGGGCTTACCATCAACATCATGAGGTAAACGGTGGGTGTAATTTAAGTTAACGATTAAAAAGTTAAAAATTTTTGACAACATAAATATTTAAGCTATACATGGTACTGATAAACGAAATTGTTAGAAAACGAATTTAAAATTAAAATGAAAACAAACATTCTCAGGGCACAAAGCGTATCTCGTAACTGATGTCTGTTGAAACCGAAATTCATCAAAAGTAAAGGGGATCAGGAAAAACCTGACCCAAAAAAGCCAGAAGAGGCATTGGATGACGTAAAAGAAGGCAGGGGGCCCAGTAGAGAATCCCACGTAGGGGTAGGAAAGAACTCCAACGATGGGGGAGCGTATCCCAGGGAGCAGCCTCGAGAATGGTGAAAAATAATTTTTCAACTATAGCCCATTAAAGGGCAATATTTATGAAAATTAGTCCCATTCTTCTCTTGCTGCATATCCAATATTACTATATAGTTTCCTCTCTCACTGACTATTCCTTACGATGACTATTATTTTTCTACAGTTTATCCTTTTATTACAATTTTGTTGACATTGACTTGACAGTGACAGACATTCTTCCTCTTTTCTTCTTCCTTTTCTATGTTTACCCTTCTAGTTGCTGATTTTGAGATTTGGTTCTCCTTGTCCTGTGCCACAACCCTTAATTATTTTGTACTAGCAATTTTCTCACTACCTTAATTTTGATTTATGGTATAATTTACCCTTCAGTTTTTGTTCTTGAGATTGGCAACCCCATTAACATCATAGCTTTAAAAACATTTTTTAATCTTTTAATTTTAATCTTAGCTTGTCAGCTGTCTAATGTCAGTTGTCAATACCATTTTATAGTGTCTTGACATTTAGTCGTATGGTACTGTGTTATAATTTTCGGACTAATTTTCATAACTATTGCCCTTAAATGGGCCCTAGTTGAAAAACTATTTTTCATCATTCTCGAGCTGCTCTCTGGAGTACGCTCCCCCATCGTAGGAGTTCTTTCCTACCCCTAGGTGGGATTCTCTACTGAACCCCGTGCCTTCTTTTACGTCATCCAATTTCTCTTCTGGATTTTTTGGGTCAGGTTTTTCCTGTTGTATTAACGAGCGCTATTGTAGGCCTGATGCTGGCGGAAGCCGAAACTAGTTGTCAATTTCACTAAAACAACTGTTTAACAAATATATATTGTGGTACTGGACTTTGTGTGTTTCATTACTCGTTAAATATTTTGTTTGACTAGATTATTATGAAGGGGATAATTGATTGTTAAAATGTAACGGGAAATATGTTAGAGTAGAAATATGTTAGAGTATTGATAATTTGTAAGTTTTGTAAAAGATTGGATATAAAAAAGACAATAAAGTAATTGATTAATAATGGTAAAGGAATTATAGAGAGAAGAAAAGTGGTGAGAGAAGCTACCACAGTCAGACAAAAACTACAGTGTAAATAAGGAAGTATACATAAGGAAGCATACGGAGAGCAGGAACCAAGATATACAGGATGGCGTCCGGCCGTATCTCGGAAATCGTTTGTCCTAGAATTTTGGAAAAACTTCTTAGAACAAAATCGGCCCTAAAAAATTTCAAAAATGGTGGCACATTCTATCACTTACAAAATATAATTCAGTTTTTTACAAAATATTCCCTAATTAAGGTTGTTAAAAAGCATTAGATTTAGAAACTGCTATCCTTATTCTACAACTTTTGTCTAAGTTATTTTTCTGTATCACCTATTCTTAAGTGGTGGGGAAAGTGTACTTTCGTTGGCATCACAACTACAGGACGTTATGTGACACCTAGCTCTATTTAAATTTTTTTCTGAGAAATTTCAAATGCAATACTATAATTATAACCAGCTTACAAAAAGATAAATATGTTGACTTATTGACCTGTCAAAACCGCAAACTGATATCTTGTTATTCGAAATATTTTGACTTTATTTTTAGTTTTTGATTTTTGATGAGTTTTGGTTCACCCTGTAAGTTGTAAGAGAAATTACGTTGCTAAAATTATTTTGAGAATAAAATAACAAGTAAAAGCACATCACAAAATTATTTATTAATATAAATAATCAAACATAATTGTATTTTGTAAGTGACAGAACGCGCCACCTAGCGGAAATTTATGACTTTAAAAAAATTTTAGGGCTGATTTTGTTATAAGAATTTTTGCCCCAATCTCTGGGACAAATGATTTCGGATAGACGGCCGGTCACATTATTATGCAAAGAAAGACAAAATCACGAAAAAAAAATTTATTCTAAACTGTTTATACAACTATACCCAGATTGGGGTTTTTACTTGAAACATTTAATATATACAGGGTGTTTTCATAACAATATATACAGATCGTTTCATTACGAATGGTCAATTTTTAATCATTGATTCACGATCCCAATTATAATTTTTTTAAATAACATGATTAACTCATTTTTTTCGGGGGTGTACAGTTACAGTGTGCGATTCCTTAACTCCCCTATTTTGTACTACACTATCTAAATTTCAATTTTAGTCACATTTTTGAATTTAACAATACGTAATGTATCGTATATTCAAATAATAATTTACCTGAATTAGTTCTTCCGGAATAACAGAATTTGAAACGATAATTTTTTTGTTTGATAAAAGTGATTTAATGATAAATGTGATTTAAGCTCATTTGTTTTTATTATCGGTTCGTTCCACGGATAGAATTTGAAATATTTCAAAAAAGTAAAATATTAATTAAAAAAACATATGGACGCCAGTCTAATTGATTTTTTGATGTATTTAGAAACAATTGACAAAAAAACAATGATATATATTTCAAATCCGTCTTTTCTTTTTTTATGGATTTTATGGAAATTAAAACTCAAATTAAACGTTACTAGTTTTATTAAAGATAAAGAATAAAATATTTTATGAATAATATTTTGGTTTTTTAAGACATTTTTTTTCTTGGTTTCTTTCGAAAAAAAAAACTTATTTTGTTTTTCTTTATCAGCCAATTTCTTCCAGTTGTGTGATTGTTAGCAAAAGATTATTCTCCAAATCACATTCTTTGATCCGGGAGGAAAAACGTTCCTAATTCAAAAAGTATGTTCTGGAACCGGAAGAAAAAAATCGTTCTTAACTAAAAGGTTGGTTCTGGATCCGGAAGCAAAAAACGTTCCTAATTCAAAAAAAAGGTTCTGGATCCGGGAGGAAAAAACGTCCCTAATCCAAAAGAAGGTTCTGGATCCGGGAGGAAAAAACGTTCCTAATCCAAAAAGTAGGTTCTGGAACAGGAAGAAAAAAAAATCGTTCTTAATCTATAAAGTATATTCTGGATCCGGGAGGAAAAAACGTTCCTAATCCAAAAAGAAGGTTCTGGATCCGGGAAGAAAAAACTTTCCTAATCCAAAAAGTTGGCTCTGGAACAGGAAGAAAAAAAATCGTTCTTAATCCAAAAAGTAGATTCTGGATCCGAGAGAAAAAAAACGTTCCTAATTCAAAAAGTATGTTCTGGAACCGGAAGAAAAAAATCGTTCTTAACTAAAGGGTTGGTTCTGGATCCGGGAGTTAAAAACGTTCCTAATAAAAAAAAAGGTTCTGGATCCGGGAGGAAACAACGTCCCTAATCCAAAAAGAAGGTTCTGGATCCGGGAAGAAAAAACTTTCCTAATCCAAAAAGGAGTTTCTGGATCCGGGAGGAAAAAACGTTCTTAATCCAAAAACAAGGTTAAGGATCCAAGAGGAAAAAACCCTAAAAGTTCACATAAAGTAAATATAAGATATTAAAATCTTATAAATTACCGGATTTGGTGGTCTCTGTTTAAAAAAAAATATATAAAACAATGTCAATATTAAAATGAATATACATGAATTTTTAGATCAAAATATGAAATACAAAAATAATTAAACTAAATAAAATTTTAAGACAATCTGTAAAAACAAGTTAAAAATCTTTTTAAAGTATATAAGAAAAATATATACCGGCATAAAAAAATTAAAATAATTAATAATGATAACATTGGAAATAAGTGAAAATATCATATAATAAAAACTTAGCCTAATCGTTGAGTGGAAGAAAAGAAATTTTCAATACACGATATAGACTATAAGAAGTTGATTGTTCTAACTAACGGGGTAAAAAAAAAATTTTAGCATGCGAAAGGCATTTTTATAGTCATCAAAAAGAAAGGGAAATCAAGAGAAGTTGAGAAGGAACATGAACACGAGAAAATTAAGAAGGGATATCAAGCGAGTCTGAAATTAAAATATACTGTGCAGAAATTATAGGGTGGCATAGGAAAAAAAACGTAACAGAATTAGTGAAATATAGGTTATTACTTACCAATCTTTAATATTCAACAAGTTTATAATAATAAATCGTTATCTATGTATAAAATTGTCGTGTCGCTGACTGACTGACTGACAATCAACGCACAGCCTAAACCAGATTTGATAGAGACGTGAAATTTTCAGAGTAGTTTTCTTTGGTAGTGTAGGGAAGCACAAAGAAAGGAATTTTGAAAATTCGCACTTCAAGGGGTTCAAAATTGGGGTTAAACAAATATTGACCCGCTCGAGTAAGTGCGTCAACCAAAAACATACAGGGTGATTATTTTAGATCGAAGTGGCTCTCCCCCCTGAAGCAGTGCAAATATTTTTTACTTTTCCGACCCACCTCAGAGAAGGGAAAGTATTGTGATCGAGCTAAAAAAAATTTTCGAGATAAAGATGGAAATATCCATTTTGAGGTCATCTGAGATGATTAAGACCATTTCCAGATGGAAGTATGTCTGTCTGTCTGTCTGTGTGTATTCTTCCACGATAGAGGCCACACGATTAATTCGATTGAGCTGAAATTTGGTATATGGGTTTCGGTTACCTGTCGGAAGAATCCATTAGTTTTTGTACGACATCTGTCAAACGAAAATGTCACTATCAAAAAATTACAAACGCAATATGTCATAGAATTTAACTTGCAATATGTTATTTGAAAGCCCTTGAAAAACTCTATTCATTACAGTCAAAATTATTTCTGCAACTGCCACCTGTCAAAAATAAAAAAATGTCAAAATTTGAAACTTTAACATTAAAAATCTAAAAAAGTGTTCGTGGATTTCTTTATTATTTGTCTTCGAGTAATTTAATTAGAAATAGGAGAGAAAGTATAAATTATTTATCTCAAATAAATTTTATCAAAAACTGAAGTACATGTTTGTTTGTTTATCAAAGGAAATATACATACCATATTTTTTGTGTGTTTTTTTTGGACCTCTCTCCTTCATTTTTAAAAATACATTTCTTTAGGAGAATCTACGTACCAATTTTCAAGCATCTATCATCAAAAGTTTCCCAGATATTCAATATTCAATACAATATTCATCACAGGGGAAGGAAACAGATATAAGAAGGGAACTTTTATTTATTCCAACATCAACGCGGACGAAGTCGCGGTCAAAAGCTAGTTTTAAATATAATTTAATATTTAAAAATTCTATTATAAAGTTGACCCATAGACTAATGAGACTAATGCTATATTAACGGTCAAGATCTTATGCTATCAATAAGGGCGCATAATATAGGCTAATATATAATTACGAGATCTTGTGGGTGTAATTGTTCAACGCACTATTATTAGAATTTAAAGATCGTTTATGACCAGTGAAGCATTTGATTAAAATAAGATATATATTTTTTATCATTTTGTGGCCTTGTATAGATTAATGTCATAGTAATTTATTTTAGATTGCTGCGTTATTTCATTATTTATGCACCAATTAAATTTTAATGTTTTAACATTTTCTACAAAAGAAATATTGTAGACCAGATTCATTTTTGTTCTGACGATTTTTCTATTGTATCTGTAATTCTAATATTAATAAATATTTTGTTTTATAAAAAAAATATTTATTAAGAACAAAAATAACTTAATTTAATTCAACAAACTCAAATTTTAGACCTCTTTCCTCTTAGTTTGAATAAATTCTAATAATTTATTTTATAGAATAAAAAAAATAACGGGGTATTTTAATAAAAAATCATTAAATATTTATATTATTTATAACTGTTTTTTGATACATAGTGTTCTGAATTTTCCCTACCATAGTGATATCCAATATTACCATTTTCATCTTCATTTTCAGGATTAACAACATTTTCCGTATTATCGTCATAATTTTCATAATTTTCTTTTGGTGAATTCTCATCTTCATCGTTTTCCTCGTTTTTGTTATTAAAATTGAAATTCGTTAGTTTTTTCGCAATTTCTTTAGAGAAAGGTGAATCGTAGGCTTGATAAGAAGTTGTCATAATATCATAAGGGTCACGTTCTTGAACTTTATAACTTCCAGTAATTTTTAGTCTTTCGCTAGGATCTAATGCTAAAGGATTGACCTGCTTAATTTCTACATGTTCAGATTTTACTGATTTTTTAGAAGTTTTGTATCCATCATCATCAAATCCATTATAAGGATTACGCTGGAACAGTTCATATTCATTATCTTTATTTAAATGAGGGTAATGATCATAATCATGATGATGATCTTTATGACCGTGATGCTTATGACCGTGATGTTTGTGAATATGATGATTATGTTTATGATCATGTTTATGTTTATGGTCATGTTTGGCTTTGTGGTCGTGTTTATGACCATGCTGATGTCCATGTTTGTGACCATGTTGGTGTCCATGTTTATGACCGTGTTGATGAATGTGTTTGTGAATAACGATGTGTTTTTTCGGTTCTTCTCTATGTGGTTTTTTGTAAACGGTATGCGTATGTTTTTCGATCACGTATGGAACGTGAATTTTTACGTGGACACTAAAAAATATAAAAATATATAGACTCAAGAAACCAAAAAAATGTATGAAATCAATTTTTATTTATAAATTTGTATTTACGTTGAAGCAATATATGTAATATCGATTTCTAAAAATATTTTTTATTAAATTTATGATGTATTTAAACGAAGCCAAACCTAACTTAAAATAAAAAGTTCTTAAAAAGTTTTCTCTGAAATTTAAAACAATTCAAATTTGCTATTTTTAAAGTTTTCAAAATTTGTAAATTCTTGTGCGCAGGAAAAGGAGTTTTTTGGTTGTTCTGTTTAAACTTACAAATAAAAAAAATAATTGATGTATGTAAACAAAAAATAACCAACTTTTTGTCTATTGATACTTTTAAGTATGTGAAGGCAAACTTAATTTGTTTGAAATTTTTAACATTCTTTTGATTTTTTTTATAATTTTTAACATCTACAAGTTTGAAATTCTTGAATGATTCGAAATTTTTGAAATTTTTGAAATTCTTAAAATTTTAAGTTTTTGTCAGAAATTTAAAAAAATTCAAATCTGCTGTTTTTAAATTTTTCAAAATTTGTAAATTCTTGTGCGCAGGAAAAGGAGCTTTTTGATTGTTCTGTCTAAACTTACAAATTAAAAAAAATAGTTGATGTATGTAAACAAAAAATAACCAACTTTTTGCCTATTGATACTTTTAAGTATATGAAGGCAAACTTAATTTGTTTGAAATTTTTAACATTCTCTGATTTTTTTTTCATTTTTTGACATCTACAAGTTTGAAATTCTTGAAATATTTGAAATTATTGAAATTTTTGATATTCTGAAAATTTAAGTTTTTCTCTGAAATTTAAAAAATTCAAATCTGCTATTTTTAAATTTTTCAAAATTTGTAAATTCTGGTACGGAGGAAAATGAGTTTTTCGATTGTTCTGTTTAAACTTACAAATAAAAAAAATAGTTGCTGTACGTAAACAAAAAATAACCAACTTTTTGCCTATTGATACTTTAATTATGTGAAGGCAAACTTAATTTGTTTGAAATTTTTAACATTCTTTTGATTTTTTTTATAATTTTTGATATCTACAAGTTTGAAATTCTTGAAATATTTGAAATTATTGAAATTTTTGAAATTCTTAAAATTAAAGTTTTGCTCTGAAATTTAAAAAAATTCAAATCTGCTATTTTTAAATTTTTCAAAATTTGTAAATTCTTATGCGGAATAAAGGGAGTTTTTTGATTGTTCTCATTAAACTTACAAATAAAAAAAATAGTTGATGTATATAAACAAAAAATAATTTTTTGTCTATTGATACTTTAAATATGTGAATTCAAACTTAATTTGTTTGAAATTTTTAACATTCTTTTGAGTTTTTTTTTATAATTTTTGATATCTACAAGTTTGAAATTCTTGAAATATTTGAAATTATTGAAATTTTTGAAATTCTTAAAATTAAAGTTTTGCTCTGAAATTTAAAAAAATTCAAATCTGCTATTTTTAAATTTTTCAAAATTTGTAAATTCTTATGCGGAATAAAGGGAGTTTTTTGATTGTTCTCATTAAACTTACAAATAAAAAAAATAGTTGATGTATATAAACAAAAAATAATTTTTTGTCTATTGATACTTTAAATATGTGAATTCAAACTTAGTTTGTTTGAAATTTTTAACATTCTTTTGACCTTTTTTTTTATAATTTTTGACATCTACAAGTTTGAAATTCTTGAAATATTTGAAAAATTTGAAATATTTGAAATTTTTGAAATTCTTAAAATTAAAGTTTTGCTCTGAAATTTAAAAAAATTCAAATCTGCTATTTTTAAATTTTTCAAAATTTGAAATTTGTAAATTCTTATGCGGAATAAAGGGAGTTTTTTAATTGTTCTCATTAAACTTACAAATAAAAAAAATAGTTGATGTATATAAACAAAAAATAATTTTTTGTCAATTGATACTTTAAATATGTGAATTCAAACTTAGTTTGTTTGAAATTTTTAACATTCTTTTGAGCTTTTTTTTATAATTTTTGACATCTACAAGTTTGAAATTCTTGAAATATTTGAAAAATTTGAAATATTTGAAATTTTTGAAATTCTTAAAATTAAAGCTTTCTCCAAAATTTAAAAAAATTCAAATCTGCTATTTTTAAATTGTTCAAAAATATGTAAATTCTTGTGCGGAGGAAAAGGAGTTTTTTGTTTGTTCTGTTTAAACTTACAATTAAAAAAAAATAGTTAATGTATATAAACAAAAAATAACCAATTTTAATAGCAAAATATATATTTATAATAAACTTACTGTTTCCCATGTCCACCACCACCTTCTTCAGACAATTTAACAAAATAACCAACAAATATCAAATAAACATATTGTAGTTTCATCACCAAACTATAACCAATACACCAAAGATAACTATTTGTCTATCAATAAAACTTAACAAATGATTTAAAAATAAGAATAATTGTTTATTTATGGTTTTCTGTTTTCCTAACGAAAGTGTGGTTTTCATATTATTGATTATTTCAGCTTAATTTTAATTTCGCGGTCTGATACAGTTACGCGTTTCTCGCCCAATGTGATACTTCCTTAAGATATTAATATTATATAAACATAAATAAATAAATATGCGGTATTTATATCAAAAACAGATAATAATAAATAATTTTATTTATTTCTTTTAATACAAAGAAAGTGTAACATTAATCACGTAACGGGAGTTATTTTATTGCTTTTTCTACAGGTTCGTAAGATAACTTTGTCAAATGCTTGAAATTCCTCACTTAAACCAACAAATCGTCTTATTTATAACTACTTTCTAAATATAATTTTTTCTGCGCATATTTTCGATATATCTAGGACTGTAAAGCTGATTATTTTTTTATTTAGTTTTGCTTTTTTTTAAATGGTTTTTAAATCATTTATTTCTTGATATAAATCTTGTTGAAATCTATTTAAAAGAATCAATTTACAAGTATTTATAAAAAAAATATAGGACTCAGTTATACGATTGTTTTAAAAACAATCGAATAAAACAGTAATATTGTTTCATATGGACCTTTTCATTTACGAAAAATAAATTCTCAAACTTATACAAGTTAATTGTATTTTATACGAAACGTCCATTTCACTTGGATTTCCACAATAGATTTTTCATTTCGAAAAAATATCGCGTTTTAAAATGTTCCCATGACGTCACGTTCATCGGAAACATCCCCCTCCATTATTTACGTTCAGACACACGCAAAACTTCCCAAAAATGTTTTCTTTATTTAAAACATTCAACATTTTTGAACGGGCCTTCCTTTTGACGAAGAGCTCATTTTCAACGCTGCAAATCCTAAAGGCAGTTTCTTAAATAAAATTATAACGTTATTTAAACAAAATTATGACGTAATTTTCTCAAAAAGCATTTTTTAGAAATTTTCACAGTCATTAATATTGTAAAATAATGTTGGTGAATCGTTAGACAAGTACTGAACTTTGGTTTTTCTTGTTTTTGGGTAGAATTCCTTTATATCGGGTAATTCCGAATCGCACTCAACAGTAATTTCCTTATCTGAAATTTGCTATAAAACGAGATGAAGAGAGAAAATATTATAATCCGTGATGCAAATGAACGAGTCTATTAAGGCTGGGAAATGGACTAAAAATGGCGGACCTTTTTTGACAGTTAACAAGGTTTTACTAAATCATGCTTTTTATTATAATAAGAAAAAATTACAAGCAAACTAATTTATATTTATGAACAGCAATGTTGTAAGAATGAATTGAATATAAATATATTCGATAATAACGAAGCATAAATTCACAACATCGTTATAAACTTTGAAAATATAATTGTGAAGATGAATAACAAAATTCATTTTAATCCATTCTCTATCATTTTTTATTATCTTTTACAAAATATGAGGGCTGGATCTGGGATAGTTGTTGCTAAAAGCATGATTTAGATTTGCAAATTTTTGACACAATTTTAAAAATTGCAGCATTAATTATCATGTCATTGTAGTTCACCATGTTCACCACCAATGCGCCTCGTAAGGGTGAGTTTACATAAGTATTGGAACTTGGATAAATGCTGAGTTGTCGTCTAAATAATTAATGGTTGACCAATCAGAAATGCAAACGGTATCTGTCAAAAACATTTCAACGAACAATGGGAATCGACCTTTAGAAACGTCATAGGATATTTTCTTATTTCTATAAATTATTCTAAAATTTCAGTTTTGAAATTTTTCTTTCTACCGGGAAAGCAGAAACGTGATAGGGTATTTTCTTATTTTTTCTATAAATTATTCTAAAATTTCAGTTTTGACATTTTTCTTCTCATCAGGAAAGCAGAAACGTGATAGGGTATTTTCTTATTATTTCTATAAATGATTCTCAATTTACAGTTTTGAAATTTTTCTTCCTACCAGAAGAGCAGAAACGTGATAGGGTATTTTCTAATTATTTCTATAAATGATTCTAAAATTTCAGTTTTGAAATTTTTCTTCCTACCAGGAGAGCAGAAACGTGATAGGGTATTTTCTTATTATTTCTATAAATGATTCTAAAATTTCAGTTTTGAAATTTTTCTTCCTACCAGGAGAGCAGAAACGTGATAGGGTATTTTCTTATTATTTCTATAAATGATTCTAAAATTTCAGTTTTGAAATTTTTCTTCCTACCAGGAGAGCAGAAACGTGATAGGGTATTTTCTAATTATTTCTATAAATGATTCTAAAATTTCAGTTTTGAAATTTTTCTTCCTACCAGGAGAGCAGAAACGTGATAGGGTATTTTCTTATTATTTCTATAAATGATTCTAAAATTTCAGTTTTGAAATTTTTCTTCCTACCAGGAGAGCAGAAACGTGATAGGGTATTTTCTAATTATTTCTATAAATGATTCTAAAATTTCAGTTTTGAAATTTTTCTTCCTACCAGGAGAGCAGAAACGTGATAGGGTATTTTCTTATTATTTCTATAAATGATTCTAAAATTTCAGTTTTGAAATTTTTCTTCCTACCAGGAGAGCAGAAACGTGATAGGGTATTTTCTTATTATTTCTATAAATGATTCTAAAATTTCAGTTTTGAAATTTTTCTTCCTACCAGGAGAGCAGAAACGTGATAGGGTATTTTCTTATTATTTCTATAAATGATTCTAAAATTTCAGTTTTGAAATTTTTCTTCCTACCAGGAGAGCAGAAACGTGATAGGGTATTTTCTTATTATTTCTATAAATGATTCTAAAATTTCAGTTTTGAAATTTTTCTTCCTACCAGGAGAGCAGAAACGTGATAGGGTATTTTCTTATTATTTCTATAAATGATTCTAAAATTTCAGTTTTGAAATTTTTCTTCCTACCAGGAGAGCAGAAACGTGATAGGGTATTTTCTAATTATTTCTATAAATGATTCTAAAATTTCAGTTTTGAAATTTTTCTTCCTACCAGGAGAGCAGAAACGTGATAGGGTATTTTCTTATTATTTCTATAAATGATTCTAAAATTTCAGTTTTGAAATTTTTCTTCCTACCAGGAGAGCAGAAACGTGATAGGGTATTTTCTTATTATTTCTATAAATGATTCTAAAATTTCAGTTTTGAAATTTTTCTTCCTATCAGGAAGGCAGAAACGTGATAAGGTATTTTCTTATTATTTCTATAAATGATTCTCAATTTACAGTTTTGAAATTTTTCTTCCTACCAGGAGAGCAGAAACGTGATAGGGTATTTTCTAATTATTTCTATAAATGATTCTAAAATTTCAGTTTTGAAATTTTTCTTTCTACCGGGAAAGCAGAAACGTGATAGGGTATTTTCTTATTTTTTCTATAAATTATTCTAAAATTTCAGTTTTGACATTTTTCTTCTCATCAGGAAAGCAGAAACGTGATAGGGTATTTTCTTATTATTTCTATAAATGATTCTCAATTTACAGTTTTGAAATTTTTCTTCCTACCAGAAGAGCAGAAACGTGATAGGGTATTTTCTAATTATTTCTATAAATGATTCTAAAATTTCAGTTTTGAAATTTTTCTTCCTACCAGGAGAGCAGAACGTGATAGGGTATTTTCTTATTATTTCTATAAATGATTCTAAAATTTCAGTTTTGAAATTTTTCTTCCTACCAGGAGAGCAGAAACGTGATAGGGTATTTTCTTATTATTTCTATAAATGATTCTCAATTTACAGTTTTGAAATTTTTCTTCCTACCAGGAGAGCAGAAACGTGATAGGGTATTTTCTTATTATTTCTATAAATGATTCTCAATTTACAGTTTTGAAATTTTTCTTCCTACCAGGAGAGCAGAAACGTGATAGGGTATTTTCTTATTATTTCTATAAATGATTCTAAAATTTCAGTTTTGAAATTTTTCTTCCTACCAGGAGAGCAGAAACGTGATAGGGTATTTTCTTATTATTTCTATAAATGATTCTAAAATTTCAGTTTTGAAATTTTTCTTCCTACCAGGAGAGCAGAAACGTGATAGGGTATTTTCTTATTATTTCTATAAATGATTCTAAAAGTTCAGTTTTGAAATTTTTCTTCCTACCAGGAGAGCAGAAACGTGATAGGGTATTTTCTTATTATTTCTATAAATGATTCTCAATTTACAGTTTTGAAATTTTTCTTCCTACCAGGAGAGCAGAAACGTGATAGGGTATTTTCTTATTATTTCTATAAATGACTCTAAAATTTCAGTTTTGAAATTTTTCTTCCTACCAGGAGAGCAGAAACGTGATAGGGTATTTTCTTATTATTTTTATAAATGATTCTAAAATTACAGTTTTGAAATTTTTCTTCCTATCAGGAAAGCAGAAACGTGATAGGGTATAAAATACAAATAAAAAATATGGAATATAAGTACTGTTTATTCAAAGATAAATAACAGAGCGAAATAATAAATATCTACATCAATTTTTACAGAAAATCTTTTTCTACAAAATTCTTACTAGTACGTCGCATATATAACAAAATATTTACAAGTTTACACCACTATTTACATACTCAAGTAATTCATAACAAATCACAATTTTTTAAAACCTAATGATTACAAATAATTACAGTATTGCTAAAAGGGTAGGATTCAGTCATTTCAGTCTATAATGCTTTAGGACCGATAAAGAACCGTTTAATAAATATTTTGAGTTAATTCAAAATATTCATTTTATAACATCGATAACGGTATTCGATGAAATTATCACCTTTTTTCATAAAGGTGTGATTTTTCAGTCTAATACATATATCTAATTATTTTTTGTAGATTATAGTACATATAAGTATAAGTTTTTTTTATTAACATAAACTTGTATTCAAAATTAGCTACAATTAATTAAAAAGTAGTTAGTTTAACTACTGTTATGCCAATTTAAATTTTTTCATATATTTGAGGATAATATGAAGTTTATTAAAACATAAAAGCGTTAGAGAAAAAAAATGAAAAATCAAAACATATTTATAGTAATATAAAAAAAAGAACAAATATTGTGAAAAAAATATACATATGTAATTTCTTATTAATTTATGCTTTTAATATTTTTTTATGAATATCTAATTTTAATTAAATTCAATTATTAAAATTCAGACTTAGAATTATTTGTTACATTATAGATTTATTTAATGTTGGTCTAAAATTTTTCTTTTGTTATAAATTAATTTTATTTATGTTTATTATACAATTGGTAAAAAACAATTCTTATGGATTCTGAAAATTGAATGGTAATTTTAGAAATCGAAAAAAACTTAATACAAGTTTACATTAACTCTTATTGTTCGTTATATTGATAATTTTAGAACTATACTGTACATTTTTACATGAAATATAGAATCAAATTAAATAGAGGAATTAACAACAAATGGCATATAAATAATGAAACAATTACAATTTCGTTAAATTACTTATTTAATCTGAAGCAGGATTGTTATACTGTAAAACTCGTTAAATAGGAAGTAATTCCTTTGTTCAAAATTTTTTAAAAAAATTTATGAAATTTAAAAAAATTAATAGGAACCACGTCAATGAGGTATAAATTGAGTAATTTAAAAATTGTACAAATCTGTAAGTTTCGAAATGAGGTGGGATTTTTATTCGACATATAAAGGATTGCTAGGATTAAAAAAGGATAAGGTACTGAATGGAATCGTTGCTGATGAGAAATGGAAAAATTATATTAAGAATTATTAAGAAAAAAAAAAGATACAAATGACACCCCTAACTTCTAATTGACCTTTTCTATTGCAGAAAAGAGATCACTTTTTCTCTTACTTCTCATTTGATTTTTTTTAAATGGTGAACGCGCAAGTTCTACATATTTTGAAAATTAAAATATATATTTATACCTTTTATCTTTTGACCGAAATTAAACATTGAATAAGTGCGGCACAAATTGGTTTTGCAGATAATATTGGGATTATCGTGCTAGCAATTAACCTGGACGAGCTAATACACCGGACAAGCAAATCTTTTAAAATAATGAAATTATGGTGAAAGAACACGGCATAAAATTGCTGGTACGTAAAACGGTGGTGGTAATTCTCAAAGAACCAAGAAGGTAAAATTAAATCTCGGGAAATTAGACGTAACGACGGTAAAGGGAAACTTTTAAGGAGCTCTTTCATAGAACGGTAATAAAACGTGAGCAAAGAATAACAAGTCTCGCAAGAATTACACTAAATATAGTAGCCACAGGAATTAAAAAAGGGACCAATAGTTCTTTACATAGCACCAGTATGGTAAATAGTTCTTTACAATAGCACCAATATGGTATGACACCTTGAAATATTCAAGATATAGAAGAAAACTAGAAAAAATTTAAATGATTTCTTGGATTTTATTATTTAAAAATCAAGATTCAGATTTTTTTATTACTAATTACAACAACATTCAAGAGGCAAATCATTACATATTATTCTTTACGCTCAAACAGAGTATACTCTGGTGTATCTCTCATGCCACAGTAAAAATAACTCTCCCTGTCTTTTGTTTATTTATATGGTGAAGCTTTGGAAGCATCCTGAAAAAATCTGAGTCGTGTAAAAGCACATATGTCTATGCTTACAATTGATACATACCTCAATATTTGAAATAAATTCCCGTGTCCAATGACCATCTATCGTATTTTCCTCTCATTATCTTTGTCATTTTTCGTTATTTTAACCTTCGTTAACCCTTCTATATCTTTCTATGTAAATAGTAAAGTTTTTATTCTTTCTTCTGCCAGCTACTACAAAAGCGCTTCAAGTAGTAGTTGGCAGAAGAAAGAATAAAAACTTTACTATTTACATAGAGAGATATAGAAGGGTTAACGAATGTTTAAAAAACGAAAAATGACAAAGATAATGAGAGGAAAATACGATAGATGGACATTGGACACGGGAATTTATTTCAAATATTGAGGTATGGATCAATTGTAAGCATAGAAATATGTGCTTTTACAAGGCTCAGATTTTTTCAGGATACTTACAAAGCTTCACCATATAAATAAACAAAAGACAGGAAGAGTTATTTCTACTGTGACATGAGAGATACACCAGAGCATACTCTATGTAATGATTTGCCTCTTGAATGTTTTTGAAATAAGTAATAAAAAAATTTGAATCTTGATTTTTAAATAATAAAATCCAAGAAACAATTAACAAAAAAAAAGATACCAGAAAAAGGAAATCTCTTTTAGAATACAAAAATGAAAAAAAGTCTGAGGAGAACAACTGGATTCCTCAAATTACGATGGAAAAAGATAAAAAACTATGTATAAAACATCAAGTGGAGTAGTAACAATTGTGTTCTTGGTAGTCTATTTTCTATTTCCATTTATTTCACAAAATCATAAATTCCAACATGGAAAAAAAAACACGAGCGAAGTATATTTTACTTAGTGCCGAATGCAAATGCAACCTTTATTTTGTTCTTATTCTTCTTCCTCTTCTTCTTCTTCTTCTTCTTCTTCTTCTTCTTCTTCTTCTTCTTCTTCTTCTTCGAGAGAGAGAGAGAGAGAGAGTTTAACAGTGAGTCAGCAACAAATGTTGGCGGCGCCAGACATGCGGCATTCGGCGAGTACCAAGCGAATGCTCGCCAAATGGCAAGTAGTACGGACGGGTTCGTCGCTACTTGCCGATAACTAATTTGTACAGTACTAGCGTAGTTCCACTTGTTTGTCGCTCTTACAAGCAAAATCAAAGGAAACGAGTACTGGCCGTATTAAGCTCTAAACCTGCATCCACATATTCGTTCTTTTGCAATCAAAAGTAGATTTAAGAAATGGAAACAGTTTTTGAATTTTTTGAGTGGTATGAAAATGAATCTGTAATATGGAATGCATCTTTACCAAACCATAAAATCTGAATGATGTATATGATGCTTGGAAACGCATAGAAGTCAAGATGGGTCAGAATTACACAGTCACTGAATTGAAAAAGAAAAAAGATCATTGATGGAATACTTTAGAGCCTGTTGAAATAACGTAAAACAAAGCTTGGAAAGTGGAGCATGAACAGATGAAATTTACAAGATCTGTATCATTATCTGCAAGCTGTAAATACACCTATACCAATACTGAATATTCGTTTTTCCCTCAGACGCCGTTTACGTGACGAACTGGGAATATCTGATTTCGATGCTTACCATTTGGTGATTACTCCGTGCACATTTGCCGAGTAACTCAACTACTTGCCACTACTTGCTCGGTACTCGCCGAATGCCGCATGTCTGGCGCCGACTTTAGAGAATGAGTGTCGAGCAGTGTTGCCGCACTAGTCCAAAAAATAGTAGTAGGTAAGAGATTGAAAGTGGAGTAGTATTTAGTGTTCAGACTGGTTCAGAGAGCATATTCAGTCAACTTGTTTTACGCATGTGCCACCAAATGTACTTCTTCAAGGTCATTTCATTTAACAGCAACAGCGAGCCCATCATACCAAATGTCAAAATAAATTTCTGAGAAAAAAAGGAAGAAAAACTAGAAGACAGTAAGTTTTCGTCTTATTTTCTCTCGAGGCATTCGGCCTTTAGCCGAACAACGGCAACTGTTCCTTTCGATCGAAATATTCATCCGTACATTTAATCGGAGTAGAAATTAATCTGTTGGAGTAGCGGAGTAAAAGATAAAGGGAGTAGATCTACTCCTGGAGTGCGTTCATAAATTAAATATCCGGGCGAAATTCGCCCGGAGCAATATTTACCCAGAGTGCGCCCGGGTGTATAAAAATTTATGAACGAGCGGGGCCTAAAATGTCAATCGTTTTAACCTAACTTTTTAACATATTTGTATTTATTTGTGCTTTTGTCGTCGTTTCTGATACTCTAATGTGAATTTGAAAAGGTATTGGCAAAGATTAGTATAATATTTCTAATCTTTGCTTTGGTATTGGTTCGTTGGTTACTCCAAACACGATATTCTCTAGAAAATGAAATGGACCAAGACGAAGAAATTATTATACTCATACTTGTGTGAAGCAAAAGTTGATGAGGATTTGAATAATTTAATCGTGGTATCACGTAAACGAAGTTTCCATAAACCTAATCGAATAGAAAATTATGTTGAAAATGTTGTTTGAAATATACGGGATTAATTTCAACTTCTTGATCCATTAATTGCAAAATAAAACACAATAATGAAAATTGGTATATTTCGTGTGATTCACAGACCGTGTACCGCGAATTGTATACCGTGTGATCTTGAGAACAAAGTCATCTACGCGCTATCTAGAAATCATGTTTCGTGAAGACAGAAAAACGTATTGCGCAGGTCGGGTAACTTTTACCCATGTCAGATAGTAGGTCGTCTTAGGCGCGCTCCGGGTGTGCACCAACGAGTATTTATGAACACGTGGAAAAATAACCCTGGTTAAGCCGAAATCATTTATGAACGCATTTGGGCGCTTGGGGAGCGCCGGGCGTTTATTTATGAACGCACTCCAGATGGAGTAGCTTCGGCAACCCTGGTGTCGAGTGACAAGTACGAAGGTCTGTGTTTTTTAGAGTGGTGTATTAGCACCTCTGTTTGCGCAAGTCAAGCTCCAAGCGTGTTGATTTAAGTAATATTTGAGAAGTCAACTTACAACAAACTGTTACACTAAGAAAACATGTTCTTTTAAAATGTTTAAAATTTTTAACTACTGCTAAAAGAGTCAGAAGTGTCATTTTTGTAAAAGCCAAAAGATCCCAAATTGTTCTTGATGTTTCAGCAACCGATTTTAATGACGTAAAAGTATCTTTCTTGAATTCGGATTTTGCCTCATTGCTTTTCAATAAATACCTCATTTAAGATTAACTAGCTTTAACATAAATGAAGAATTGTAATTATTGAATAAATGTACTTAGATCACTATTTTTATACCATTTGTATTTAAACAATAATAGGAAACATTATGTACTGAATCAAAATTTTATACATATAGTACTTAAATATACATATTTTAAAATATTAAGTAACATTTTTTTTGTTAATAAAAAAGTACGGTAACTTTATCTTTTTGTTTTTAGTTTACAAAAAAATGTTCGTTACATACATACATACAATTTATTTACGTATCTTATTGATTGTACAAGTTATAAAACAATTGTCTTGTTTCTACAAATTTTTTGATTGAAAAATTTATTTACATATAAATATCGAATCTACTAAATAGACACATTCGTATAAAATAAATAAATCGCTTCCCAATATTCATGTAGATAGGAAGACATTAGCCGAAACAATTATGAGCATATCAATTTCTAATATTAGGACTAGGAAATGAAGCATTCATTAATGATATGCAGTTTTTTTACACTTGTCATTTTGACGTACGGATATGCCCGGTAAACTAAAAATAAACGCTGAAATCGGCGTACCCTCACTTCACTCTTTTACTCATATTCACATTATGTCCCAAAGGGCGAGGGTTATTTGAAGGTCCGGCTTCTGCATATAAGCACGAAGATTCACTACAAGAACAAGTCGTATCGTGGCTACTGGTACAAGAATGTCTATCAGTCTCACAGTCGGCATCATCGTTGTCCCAATTGTGTTGATTAAACCAAATCTTTGTATCACAAGTATGTGGAATATTATTGCAATATCCTCGACTGTTGGATCGGTGGCCCGAACTACCACTAGCTAGTGAACAATGAGCATCACAGTTATTACAAGAACGAGCCCTAGGATGTGAAATTTTTCCACATTGAGAAGGAACGTGGACAGAATAACAACCGTAACCCCCAGCACTTCCACAAATACTACCATTTCCTCGTGGTGGGGGTATCGGGGGATTGTCACGGGGGCAATCTGGTGGAGGATGATCTGGTGGTGGAGGAATAATTTCAGACCAATTAGGAGGAGGAAGGATCATGGTTGTTGCATAAGGAGTAGGACTTTCTAAATTCTTTTTACAATTATAAAACGTAGATAAATTCTTTGTGTCAACTTCAGCGTAATCCGCAGGTTGAGCTAAGGGAATTGAGGAATCTTTATCACAGTCAGTTGCTTTCCATCCTCTGTCTATCCAAAGACTTTCTTTTGCATTTAATTGCGAAGCGTTAACAACGGGAACGTTTAGATGACCTAATTGTTTGCTTAAAGATTGCCTTCTCTTTAAGTATAGTAATCCACCTGTGCCACCTAATAAAAGTAAAACTAATACCGCTAGAACAACAACAAACCATGTTTGACGTACTAAAGGTACTAGAGGTCCGAGTGTCCTAGGACTTTGAGCTCTTGGTGATGTAAGTAATGGTACTGGAATAGAATATGGACCTTGACCTGATACTGTAAGTGCAGATACTTTAGCTGTGTAACTTCCACCAACTGTAAGATTACTTATTAATATAGATGTAGTTGTAGCGTTCATTGTCATTGATCGTATTATATTTCCTTTAATTTGAATTTTATAACCAGTGATTATACCATTACAATGTTGCGGAGGGGGAGGTGACCATCGGACCCATCCAGCGGTATCGTTAAAAACGCCAGCTGTTATACTGTCTGGAGGTGCGGATGGGACATCTTCTAAAGTCTGAGCTATTCTTGAATTCGATGGTTGACCCTCTACCGATTTATAAAATGGAGATATAAAAAATTCATATTTAGTATATTTTTTTAAATTTGTTACTATATAAGACTTCGCTTCAATGTCTAAAACAGTCAGTATATTATAATTATGTGATCCCCCTGAAAGTTCTCTAAAACGAATATAATGTCCTTCTACATAATCATTATCTGATATAATCCAAATAAGTTTAACAGAACTAGAAGACTGAGGTCTAGCTTCTTTTAATTCGATTAGTTTACTACTTAAAACTGCTCTAGCTGTATCTAATTCGGAATTTGGTAACGATCTTGAATTAGCTAAAGTTCTTGCAATCCTAGATACAGGACTAGCAGGCGACAGTCCATGAGCGTTCTCAGCTCTCACAATAAACACATAAGAACTATCCGGTTTTAATTCATGCACGACCATATACGGATTTTGTATTCTATGAGCCGCTATTACCCAACCGGTCTGCAAATCAGGACTCCAATATTCAACGGTATATCCCACCAAATTTGATTCATCCTCTTCGCTATCCCATGATAAACTAATACTGGATTCTGTGCTGTTTAAAATTCTTGGAATACTAGGAGCTTTTGGAAAAGTAGATGGATCGGGGCTTCGATGTAGAGGGACTGAGGAACCTTCGACTACATTTAACGATGCTGACCAGGAACTTTCGCCGCTTTCTGAAGTAGCTGAACACGTGAATAATCCAGAATCTTCTAATCTTAAATCTGAAAATAAAAATACATATATAGTATATAGAATAAATATTTAATATAAATGTAAATTAAGTAGAAAATTTCATGGAAATGTATCCAACTCATTTCGACTATAATTATCAAATTGTTATTGCGGATTCCCTAGAGGAAAACTCAATTTTATAGCGCATATGGAAGTTTGGAAGATAATTTAGTTTTAAATTAAGCTGTAACATACGTTTTTAATTTTTTGATATAAAATAATATTTTTGAAATTTTTTAATAGTGGTGAAATATAAATAAAGCATGAACTAAGATTCGATAAAGCATTAAAATTATAAAAAAAAAATTATTGTTATACAATAAATTATAAAAAAAATTACAACATAAAATAAATTTTATCCATTATCATTTGAAAAAGATAAAAACTCGTTCAAGACCCTTCTCGAGAATTTTGTTTGATCTACCATGGGCGGAGATACCTCATTTTATTGATGTATTGTTTTTAAAAATAAAACAAAAACAAACAAAACCAACGTTTTAATGGGAGGTATTCATTTGATTTTTGAGCTAGATTTTTTTTTTAAAGTCCGTCTAATGTACAATTAAAGGTTGTTTTCTCCGAGATGGCTGGGAGTTTGGCAAAACAAATTTAGGGGTGAGTAGTACTAACTATGGCGGTTCTAAAAATGTAAAAAGAAGTATGGCATTCCATTTAAAAAAAGTTTCATTTGCTAGGTTAATAATAGACCACCCTGTATACATAAAAATAATTTTAAAATATTCGCTTTTAATCACCATTAATAGATACATACCTTTCATATAAATCTATTTCTTTCTATTTTTCCTTTTTTATTATTTTTTCCTGTTTTTCCCTATTATTATCAATTTTTTTTTATATTTTTACCATTTTTCATTATTTTTCCCTAGCTTTACATATTTTCCCCCTTTTTTTGATTAATTCTTCTTTATTTATCTCTAATTTCCCCATTTTATTTGTTTTTCAATTTTTTTCCTGTTTTTCAAAATGTTTTCCTATTTTTACATGTTTTTTCGTATTTTTCACATTTCGAAAATTTATCTATTTTTCGTTTATTTCCTCTAATTTTCTATTTTTTCCTCTATATCCATAATTTTTTAATTTGTACTTATTTTTCTCAATTTTTTTACTCTATTCCCCAATTTCACCAATTTCAATATTTTGTCCTATTTTTTCTTATTTTTCCCAATTTTTTTCTCTGTTTTTCCCTAATTACCCTATTTTATGCACTGTCCTATTTGTTCCTGGTTTTATATATTTTTCCTGTTGTTCCCAATTTTTTATTTTATTTCCCTATTTTTCTTTATTTTTTTCTATATTTTCCTGTATTTTTCACCATTTTCTCTATTTTTCCTATATCTTTTTATATTTTTTCCTGTTTTCCATTAGTTTTTTCTATTTTATTTTTCCTTATGCTTCCATTTTTTCTCTATTTTTTTCATATTTTCCTCTATTTTTCGTAATTTTCTTTATTGTTCCTATATCTTTCTATTTTGTCTGTTTTCCATTATGTTTTCCTTTTTTCTTTATTTATCCTTATTTTTCCCTATTTGTCCTTAATTGTACTTATTTTGTCCTATTTTCCTCATTTTTCTTGTTTTTTCATTATTTTTTCCTGTTTTTTCATTATTTTTTTCCGTTTTCAATAATTTGTCTGTATTATTTTTTTTTTCTATGTTAACTTTTTTTCCCCATTTTTTCTTATTTTTAGTATTTTCACTATTTCCCCGTATGTTTCCTCGTTTTCCCCCATTTTTCTCTAATTTCCGTATTTTCTCTATTTTCCCCCATTTTCTAATATTTTTTTAATTTTTTACCATTTTCACTTTTTTCCCCTAATTTCTCCACTTTCCTTATTTTTCTCTATTAATCTGTTTTTCACTATTAATTGTATTTTTACTATTTTTCCTATTCATTTTTATTTTTTTTGTTTTTCATTCGTTTTTAGTATATATTTTCACAATGGCTATTTTTTCCCTATTTTTTTAATTTTCCTCCATTTTTCCTATTTTTCGTGTTTTTCCCCATTTTCCATACCATTTGTCCATATTTTTCTGTATTTTTCTATATTATTTCCTATTTTTTATGATTTTCCAGTTTTTCTCGTTTTTTATTTTCCTCCATTTTCTATATTTTTTCATATTTTTTTCTATTTTCTACATTTCTCCCTACTTTTCTACATTTCTCCATACTTTCCCTACTTTTTTCTATTTTCCTTATTTTTTCCTATTCTTATCTATTTTTCCCTACTACCGTATATTTTTTATATGTTATAGTTATTTTTTATACGTTATAGTTTAATTTCCGACGATTAAAATTTTCAAAAACTCTTGCCATTGTTGCCAGATTTATCAAAAAGTTATTGTTTTTCATATTTTTTTTTTAAATTTCCAAAATAATGCATTTTTAAGAAAAATTACAGGATATGAAAGTTGTAGAGCATAAAATTTTCTACACATTTTGTCATTACTGTTTTTTCGAATTCCTCATAGTTTCGCCGCTAGAGGGCGTGACAAAAATATATATAGACTTTTGGGTTTTTTTTTAGATTTTGAGCCAAAATAATGCATTTTTATGAAAAATTACAAGATATAAAAGTTGTAGAACATAAAATTTTCTATACATTTTGTCAATATCGTTATTTCGAATTCTTCATAGTTTCGCCGCTAGAGGGCATGAAAAAAAAATATATAGACTTTTGCGACTTTTTTCTAGATTTTGAGCCAAAATTGATTTTTATGAAAAAATACAGGAAATCAAAATTGTAGAACATGAAATTTTTTTTTTACAAATTTTGTCTTTACTTTTTTTTCGAATTCCGCATAATTTTGTCGCTAGAGGGCGTGAAAAAATATATATAGACATTTGCACCTTATTTTTAGATTTTGTGTCAAAATTATGATTTTTTTTTGAAAAATTACGTGATACAAAAATTGTAGAACATAAAATTTCCTACAAATTTTATCTTAACTTTTTTCGAATTTCGCATAAGTTGGGTAGGATTACTCCCTCTTTATTTTAAATTGCGATTATAATTAATATTTAGCCAATTAAAAAAAATAATAATATAGTTTGATTTTTAAATTCGTTTTAATTTTTCTTTTTTCTTTGTTCAAATAAACGTTCACCCACCTCGAACCTTTTTTCGTATCTTACTTATTATGTGTAATAAAGGATTTTATTTTTGTTAAAGTACAAAGTAACTTTTAGTCATGAAATGCAAATTGTAAAACCCTCTGTGTCCTTTGTATGCAATACTTATATTTTAAATTGCACAACCTTCGGGCTTTATTTTCAAAGCGCCTTTAAATTATAGGTTTTCATTGCGTTTACTCAACAGCTCACGTTGCATGGAATATTTTAAGTAGATTGCAATTATTTAAACGATTACTTGTGAGAAAACATTTATGCTCATGTAGAAATTAAATTTATATTTAAATTAAATTATAAAAAAAACTTACCGTCAATATCTAAAGTTCCACTACCGCTCATACTGTATCTTCGAGGTAAATTACTACCATGAAGAGCTTTTCCGTTTTTGAGCCAACGAATTTTTGGTGGTTCTCCTTCGGGACTTGAAGCTCTACAATGAAGTGTTACCATGCTATGTAAAGGTAATGTCTGATTGGCTGGTCCAATTTGGATTATAGGTGGAGGTAAATCTGCCACTGAAGTCACCTAAAATGCAATAATATTAATAATATTAAAACTAATTTATTAAACAATAATTTACTTGTAAAAACGCTCTAACGCTATTAGAACCTGCAACACTAAGAGCATTACAAACAAGGAAACCAGCATCTTCCCTTTGAACGCCCTGTATCCTTAAAGTCCCGTGAGCGTTAACATGCATGTGGCCATTCGAATTGTCGGAGAACATTAGAATTTGCGATCCTTCCTTGCTCCAAAATACTGACGGAGGCGGATTTCCTGTCGCTGAACAGTGAAATTCTACGACACCATTGAGACTAACTTTTTGGTCCTTGGGACGATCGATGAATGTTGGCGGTGCTAAATAATATTATTTAAAGTTAATAATAGAAAAAGGAAAATTAATAAGTGATCATACAGGTTTTAATTTAAATAGGAATTTAATTTTATTTAAAAAAATTTTTTTTTTGGATTTTTAAAGTTTGATTTCAGATTCAGATAAATAATTAAAACTTAGAACAGGAATGTCTCATAGCGCATGTGTGTCAAAAAATTGGCTGCAAAATAATCATAAAAAATTAAAGAGGAAAAATCAGCAAAAAACAGAATAACAAAAATATTCATAAATTAATTAAATATAAGAAAAAATTAGCAAAAAATAAGAAAGAATAAGAGCAAATGAGAAAAAAAAATAGAAAAATGAGAACAAACCCGGGAAATGAAAACAATTTAAAAAAAACCAAATCAGAATAACAAAACAGAAAAATGAGCAGGAATGAGAAATAATAAGAACAAATGAGAAAAAAAGAAAAAATTAGTAAACAGAATAACAAAAAGAAATAAAAAAAATGAGAAAAAATGAGAGAAAATATTAACACAATAAGAACAAATGAAAAAAAAATTAGGAAAAATTGAAACAAAAAAAAAATAGAAATCGGAATAACAAAAAGAACTTGAAAAAATTAGCAAAAATGAGAACCAATAAGAACAAATCAGAAAAAAAGAGACAAAAAAAAAAATAACAAAAAGGAGAAAATCATACAAACAAAAAAACAAAAAAAATGAGAAAAATCAGGAAAAATAGAAGCAAAAAATCGTAATCAAAATAACAAACTAAAACATTCTTAATTAATTAAATATAAGAAAAAATGAGCAAAAAACTAAAAAAGAATAAGAGCAAATGAGAAAAAAGAAAAATGAGAACGAGACAAAATATAAACAATTAAAAAAATTTAAATCAGAATAACAAAAAAAAACCAGAAAATTGAGAAAGAATGAGAAAGAATAAGAACACATGAGAAAAAAGAAAAAAAATAGAAAATAGAAAAACAAAAAGAACTTAATCATAAAAAAAAACAGAAAAAATGAGGCAAAATAGGAACAAAATAAGAACAAATGAAAAAAAATCAGGAAAAATAGAAACAATAAAAAAATAGAAATCAGAATAACAAAAAACACCTGAAAAAATCAATAAAAACCAGAAAAAATTACAAAAATGAGAAAAAATAAGAATAAAAAGGACTTAAAATCGTATAAAAAATAAAACAGAAAAAATGAGAAAAATCGGGAAAAATGGAAATCAGAATAACAAAAAAAAAATAAGCAAAAATGAGAAAGTATAAGAACATTTTAGAAAAAATTAGAAAACAGAATAACAAAAAAAACAGAAAAAATGAGAGAATAAGAACAAATGAGAAAAAAAGATAAAATTAAAAAATAGAGTAAGAAAAAGAACTTTAAATCATATAAAGAAGAAAAAATGAGCAAAAATGAGAAAGAATAGAACAAATGAGAAAAAATCAGGAAAAATAGAAACAATAAAAAAAAATTTGAAATCAAAATAACAAAAAGGCTTTCCAAAAATTATAAAAAAATTAGCAAAAATGATAAGGCATAAAAACAAAAGAGAAAAAAGATAGAATTAGAAAATAGAATGAGTAAAAGAACTTAAAATCATAAAAAAAAGAAAAAAATGAGCAAAAATGAGAAAGAATAAGAACAAATGAGAAAGAATAGAAGAACTGAAAAAAAAAAACAGAAAAGAAATTAGCAAAGATGATAAAGAATAAGAAAAAATGAGAAAAAATGATAAGGGATAAAAACAAATGAGAAAATAAGATAAAATTAGAAAATAAAATAACAAAAAGAACTTAAAATCATAAAAAAAGGAAAATGATCAAAAATGAGAAAGAATAAGAACAAATGAGAAAGAATAGAACAACTGAAAAAAAATGAGAAAAAATCAGGAAAAAAAGAAACAATCAAAAAAAATTCTAAATCAAAATAAAAAAGAACTTGAAAAAAATCATTAAAAAAAAACAGAAAAAATAGCAAAAATGAAAAAATAAAAAAAAAATGAAGAAACAAGAAAAAATGATAAAAAAATGAGAAAGAATGAGAATAGATGAGAAAAAATGGGAAGCATGAATAAAGAGAAAAATAAAAAAAATGGAGGAAAATTGAGAAAAATTGAGTAAAAATGAAAACGCGAGGAAAATAAAGAAACGGGAAAAAATGAGTAAAACAAGAAAGAATAAGAAAAGATAATAAAAATGAGAAAACATGAATAAAAAGAAAAAAACTAGAAAAAAATTAGAAAAATGGGAAAAGATAGCCTGAAAAAATATGAAAAATAGGAAAAAACAGCCTGAAAAATCAGAAAAATTACACAAAATTCAAACGGAATCAATGAGTAAGAAAATCGTTTAAAAAATATTATAATTCCTTAAGTTAAAAGCCGTTCTGAAAAAATAAATCTTATAGAAAAAAAATTTAAAATATGCGTTTAGAACTCACAATACTATAAAATAAAATCAGAAAACAAATTGTATATAGGCGAGATCTAAAAACCATTACTTATTAGGATTAATTAACACAAATCTATTTAGATCGTAACATTGCTTCTAAAACAAGTCGAAATATTTATAGGAAAAACATTGACTTTTAAAATTAAAAATAAAAAAAGAATCATGTTACATTTATACAAAGAATACCTATAAGTAGAGAAGTAAAAGAAAATTAGAGAAGAAGTTAATACCGAAGAGAAATTAAAAATTTGGATGAACATTGAATCGTTTTTCTTTTAATAGAATTTGATAAACCCTGTAGATATTTTTAGCATTATATATTTATTACTATTATTTTTATAAAATAAAAACTTACAGTTCACAACTAAAGAAGCTTTAGCAGTTATAGAGCCAACTACATTGTCAGCATTACAAATGTAAAGCCCTTCGTCCGTAGTTTGGACGTTGTCGATAAGCAAAGATTTGTCATCCAATATCTTCGCCCTGCCACTTGGCATTTTTCCATCCTCTCGACTCCACACTACATTCGGGAAGGGATCCCCTTCGACGGAACATTCGAAAATCACTTTTTGAGCTGTTAGAGCGACCACATCCTGAGGTTCTTTATTAAAAACTGGTTTTACTAAAAAAAAAAAATTAGATAATAAATTAGAAGCATATCATAAAAAAATTTATAAAAAAAGCATTAAATTTATGTTGGTTATTTTCTTTATATTTTATAACTTGTAGTACTTTAATGTTAATAAGATTATTGATATTAAATTTAATGTCATTTTTACAATCGAATTATTTTTCAGTGTTTTAATTTTTTTTTGTATAGTTTATCTTTCACTCGTAACCGTAAATATTAATGATTATTTGAATATTTTTGATTTATATACAGTTTACGATTTTTACATATCCTAGGAACGCCCCTGAATCAATTTACTCATTGGCTACAGCCACAAAAACCAACAATTTCGACATACACTCATATGACAAACGACGACACGCAGCATATCGCTGTCAGCGATCGGCAGATAAATTTTTCCGTAAAAAAATAAAAGTCACCGTTGGTGTCTGAAACATCTGAAAGTGACTTATATTAGGTATAAAAGCCGTTTTGTTCAAACCCATCGAATCGTAAATGTGAAAAGACGAAAATAAAACGGGGCTTCAGGATCTAGCAAGTCATGACATGGCGTTTACCGGGAACGCGCAGAAAAAATTATTGCCGAGCCGTTAAAAATCCGAACATCTGTATGTCATCAAAATTCTTTTGATCTAGTTTGCTAAAAGCATAGATTAATCTATTTTAAATTCTTTGTGAATTTTTTTAGAATAAAATTTATGGTTTTTATTACCGAATACTTTATGCAGGAATTATCAAAGTATTTAGGGTGAAAAATAAAAATAAATAACTTAGACAAAATCTAATATTGATGGGAATATTGTATATATTATATTGAAACAAATTAAAGACTACTATAATAGGTTAAAATTAGGTTCAAAGTGAGTGGAGCGTTAGTTCACTCCTCAACTGCGGCCAGCAGAGGCCTCTTGTGGCGCACCACTACGAGCTACAATTCACCATACAATCAACACCTTCTTACGAAGTTTATGGCTGATTTAGATGAAGCTTCCTTGAAGTCGGTAGGCTCTAGGTGTACGAAACCAAACGTACGAAGCCTATTCATTTAAAGGGCAGGGCAGGAGCATAGAATATGTTCCGCCATTTCGTCGTCTACACTGCAAAAGCGACAGTCCGATGTTTGACTTAGACCTAGCTTTTTCAGACGGTAACGAAGACGACAGTGTCCTGTAAGCTGTCCAATTAGGATGCGCAGATCACTTCTACTCCGTTCTGCGATAGGGTGCTACCTGAGCCTATTAACGCTTTACAGTGAGCTAATCCAAGACCATCAGTGCTGGAGAGTTTTCCTCTCAGTCCATTTCCAGATAGCGTCTTTGGCACTACTTTTGGCTATGCCAAAGACTGGTTCCGGTCCAATGAACTCAGATTCTGCAAGAGTGTCAGCTTTTTCGTTGCCCTACACCTCTTCATGTCCAGGTACCCAGCGTAGGGTTACTCTGTTACGGGTAGTGATGCGATCCAAGGATTCGATGCAGTTTTACACCATGTGTAATGTAAATACTTTTGTTGATAAGAGGATGGTTTGCCAACTCTCCTAGCATACTTGTGTGTGTGTGTGTGTGTGTGTGTGTGGAGTTGGGATATTGACTGCGGACCCTATGGTTCCATTAGCTTTATAGGTCTTTTTAAATTGTTCAATGGACCAAGTGTTTCCATAAATTGCTCAATTCTGTCATGATTTATTTCGCAGCCCAATACTTATGTTCAAATGTACCGTATTCTTCACATTCGCAATTTGGTGAATCGGCCATTTTTATTTTGCATATGTAAGATGGAACCAAAGTATGATCGAATCTAATTCTAGATATGGTTCTTATAATATCTTTTTCAAAGTTTAGGCCATAGAACAATGGTTTGGTTGAAATGTCAGGTTGTAGTGATTTAGTGGTAGCATACTTGCCGAGGCTTGCAGTGATGTCAACTCTCGGTTTTCTGCTCTCGCACAACTTGGGGTCTTTGAACCATCTGTGTACAGTACATAAGTTGTCCCTGGAAAGAGAATCTCCCCCTTTTCTCATTCATCTCTTCTCAGAAGAAAGACATCAAAGTATTTCTGAGTTCTGGAGGAGAGCACATCTGAATCCATTCCGAGAGTGTTGTGAGTACTCATTTCTCGCAGCAGTGCAGAATAGTCACATAACCTCTCCCCTTCAATTTGACTCGCCACCAACCCAGCTCTAGAGGAGGTCATTCTGGTCTTCTGCTTCAATAATATTTGGAGAGGAGTAAGATCCAGAGATCTTTCCGTTATCGCTGTCGGGGTAGTTGACATGGCGCCTGTACTGGCCACACAAGCTAGTCTCTGCTTAGGGTTCATTCCCCATGACTTTCCCAGCACACCCTAATGATATTCCAGAGTAATACCCCCGCTATATTAATGGTTCTTTCCAGATGGGAGTTCCAGGTAAGTTTTCTATCTAGGATAATCCCCAAATATTTTAATTCCTCCGCAAAAAGAATAGTTATGCCTTTCGAAATTAGATGACTACCAAAACAATGATATACCAGAAAAAATGTATCTTACCGTGTACTTTTAAAGTAGCAGGCGGTGTTTCTCTGGAACCGACCAAATTATGAGCTACGCACTGGTACCTTCCTTCATCGTGTTGCCTGACGTCGGATATCATTAAATTGCCACCGTCGACGACACGTATCCTTCTACCATCTACATCCATATCTTTTCCATCTTTCTTCCAGACGAGGTTGGGTTCTGGATGACCGCGAGGAGCGCCGCATTGAAGAAGAGCTGTTTCACCAGCTGCCACGTGTGTATCTGTTGGCATGATTTTGAATTCGTCTCGGAGAACTGAAACAAAAGGAAATATTTATCAGTTGTAAAGTACGAAATAGGTAATAATAAGAGTCATTGTTCTGAATAAAAAATAAAGTCCCAAATGGAGGGTTCAACAAAAATATAATCTCACGTTTTTTCTTTATTAACAGTTAGAATTAATCAAATTAAATTTCAAATTTCTAATTATTTGAATATGCCGCCATTACGATCGTGACGTCACTTATGTGTAATGAAGTTACCGTCAAGCCATTAACTGAAAATGTGTAAAGAAGAGAATACGAATGAATAACTCTCACTTATACAAACAAAGATGGAGAAAACCATTATATGATAATTGGATAAAGATGAAAACTTGGACCTATCCACTGTGAATTCGCATTTAAAATCGAGAGAGACAAACAGATATTAGATTCCGCTGTTAGAAAACGACTATTTTAACGAGATCAGGTAATAAGTTGCTCTTTGGTACATAAGTGCTGGGCACAAGCGTTCCTGATTAAGTGAAACGACACTTTATAAGCAAACGTCATCTATATTTGAAAGCGTCAATTTTATTTAGAGAAACTGGCCCACGTTAATATTGTGCTGCAGCTATTGCACATAAGTGACATAGGTGCACTACAAGTTGCATAGATGCAGTAATTTTTAAATATCAAATTTTTCATGTTAAATTAAAGAAAAAACCAGAAAAAACGATTTTTTTATAAAAAGAAATTCATTTTTTTCTCAAATAATGCAAAATTAATATTTCAAGTTGAACTCCCCCTTCCCCATTTGTTTTGTAATGCGTATTAAGGATCTAATGGAGGTAGAAACACTTTACACCTCAGTGTTATTAATGACTTATCAATTTTTAATAATAATTGATATATGATATATATAGATCATCGAATCGATTCCTAACAGCAATATTCTATATACAACAATCGTTTGGAAATATCTTAAAAAACAGCAAACTCCAACCCAAATATAATATAATCCTAAATAAGGACATTAAAAGGTGCGTTTGGTATTGCACATTTTTATCGTTTATAGTATTTTTCAGTTCAAAAATTGTTCGGTATTGTACATTTTTACAATCGATTCAATCGACTCTGTGTTCGGTATTGACCGAGCTAACAGGTTCTTGACGAATTAAGGTTATAGTTATATTTTGCGCTTGTGGCCAAATTTAAAGTGACATAAAATCGAAGTATTTTTTATTTAGATAAATAAAACAAAACGGTGTACCACCGTTTAAATATTAAGATTGGAACAAATTATTAAAGATCAGTTTTTCGTTATTTGTTTGTTTTGCTCTATGTATAAACTATGTTCTTGTTTTCTCACGATTTAGTATGCAATAAGTTATAATTTTATTTCTCAATGCTGGAATCACTCAAAATTACTCTTATTTTACTTTGAACGATAAAATTAAATTTTATTTTATTAGTATACGCTTTCGTTTGTATCGTAAATGTTGCCATTTACGAATGCTTCTCGGAAATAAATTTTTAGGTCACTAAATATATATTTCCGAACTTCTGAGTTAGCACTAGTAACCGCACCCTGTCAGCTGCTTCGTTGCTCTGAATGCCGATTTGAGATGGGATCCTCATAAATTTCGTAACTTTGTTGTCGTCTTTGAGTTGAAAAAGTTCCGACTTTAATAATATTTTCTATAAAGTGTTTTTAAGACATGTGTTTCAGGGATCGTATTATGCTAATGGAATTTGCGAAAATGGATCTTTTATTGGTTTTGAGATGTATTTACTAAAAGCATGATAAATGATATAAAGTTTAAATTTAAAAATACATGTCACAGATATAAATTTGATAAGGGAATTTTATACACTGGCAGCCATTTAAAAATTGGTATGATTTTAATAGTATATAAAAAAATTGATTTTGAAAAAATTTAAAACTAGTATAAAGTAACCATCCAATACGAAAAAGTATTATGGTGGTAAAATATCATGAAAGTAAACAACATATCTTTTTATCCTAAGCTGAATAAACAGTATAATGAAAGTAAAAAATAAATAATTAAAAATTAATTAATTTCTGCGATTTTCATCACATTTTTTTTAATTTTTATTTTCAAACTTAAAAAATCCTCCCTCGGAGATAATTTTTTTAACTTTACCCACACCGTTATCCTGAAGGTAAATAATAATTTTATATAATTTTTCAAGATATATAGTATTTTTTTTAATTTCACGTCACTTATATTAAAGTAGTTCTGTAAAGTTATTAGAGACAGGAAAAGTTACAGTTTGGAAGAATTGCTTCATAGAGAGATAAAAAAAAGCAGAACTTTTGTGTTTCTTTATTTTCTGACTCAGTTGAGTTTTCCCGTGGTGTTTTATAAATTTAATAAGCATTTCAAGAGAGAATAGTTCAGTCGGAGATTATTTTTTTAACTTCAAAATTGAATAAAGTTTAAACTTTAATATTGTTTCAGCTGCTCAGTTGTATGGAAATAAATTGTGAATTTAAATATTAAAACTTTTATCTAGGCTGTATTTAAAAGTAGAATCAGTTTTTTAATATAAAATGTAAAAGAGAATTTGTACTTTTGTATCTAGCAAAAGTTTTAATAGAAAAAATTTCGCTGTTTGTTTGGATAAAATATTATTGTATTTCAAAAAAACTAAATTAAAATATTACAGTAGCATGATTATTTTTTGCTTTAATTTCATATATCACAATATTATTTATTTTTACTTTATTCGAAACCAGTAAACGTGAATATGAATCATAAAGTACTCGAATACCTAATTCCGGGATTATTTTCCAATTTAATAAATTCAAGCTACCATTAGAAACGAAATATTGCAATAATGCGTAGGGTGGTATTATGGCATTATACTCTCAAATCACCAAAATTCATTTCAGTTAAATCGCTTTAGGGGTGAAACTACATTAAAGCTCTATTATTATGACCCACTCGATATTGCCGCTTCGATACGAGTATTTTTATTGTTTATGGTCTATTAAAATAACATATTTTGAGATTACGTTGAAATAAATTGAATTCGGAATCGCATGTTCGGGTTCTGAATACAATATTATACGTTATAATAGTGTGCTAGAATTGCGATTAAGATATCATCATAAAAGAGTAGCTATAATAAAAGTCAGGAAGTTATTCATCATGTATATATTCACTTACGTAATAATTTTTGAAGAAATCATTCTTGGCTCCACCTACTAGACAACTGCCCTTGGTTATAATTATAAAATAACAGTTTGTTTGATTATTTGTTACTGTCATTATGCCCACTATAATCCAGTTTGCACAAAATAAACAAATACATATTTCATAAATCCATCATATATATTTTTAGATTTCTTTCAATTCAAACTACTACTTTTACATCATATCTTTTATTTTCACTTTAATTTCTTAGATAAAAATCTACATTTTACAAAATATTGAAAACTTATGCTTTCTACACGATTTATATTACCCTAACATCAATTTGTAGTAACTAACACACATGTTGGTCTTCTCATTAATTTAGTCGCAATTCCAGTTTCGAAGTTAACTTTAGGTTTACGTGGCCAATTTGAATGTTTAACTTTGCTGTTTTAATTACTCGTTTATATGATTAGCGAGCAGTTTCTGAATTTCAGTAAAGCCGGAAATTACGAACCGTAAATGATTTTAGTCGCCAATTTAAAGTAAAAGTTTATTAATAAATATATATATATATATATATGTTTTTGTAACAAGTGGAGATCCGAATAAAATTAGGGCAACCCGAGATCCACCATTAGATAAAATCTTTCCGAAGTATATTTTGCATAAAAACTAATTTTAGTCTATTCTTAGTCCATAATTCAAGAGAGGGGAAAAATTTTATCAATTTAATTTTTAATGATAAAATTTAAATAAACCGAGATCCTCATTAAAAATTCAAGCAAGTTGAGATCCGAAATTGTATATATGATATCTATGATATCTTTAGCTAAGACGAGATCCTGCAATAAATGTAAATCCCCTCGCATAGTTTGCTTTGTTTTTATAACGTCACGTGTGTATGATAGTGACTTTATTTGTTTAGATTAGATAAATATTTGTGAAATGTTATCATGTTCAAAAATTTAGTAAGTTTGGCTTTAGAAGAAAAATCTACATCTTATAACTTATTGTTATAAATATACTTTTAATGATTAAAATACAAAAAAAATACACAGAGAAAAATCTACAACTTATAACTTATTATAAATAGAGTTTTAGTGATTAAAATACAAAAAAATATACAGAAAAATCTACAACTTATAACTTGTTATAAGTAGATTTTTAATGATTAGAATACAAAAAAATTACACAGAAAAATCTACAACTTATATCTTGTTATAAATAATTTTTTTAAATTTTTAAAAAATATTACACAGGTTAAAATACATGATGTTTTTAGTGTTTCGGCCCGAGAACTTCACTTTAACATTAAACACAAGAACTATACGTAACATGAAATATATAGAGATAATGCTATGTTGACATTTTGTTCTTTTAAACAGACGTAATCAGAATGACATTTTTGATGGTTTTCATAGGTGACTTGAAATCTTTTTCTAAACCGGGGTTGTGTTGAAACTACACAAAATCGTTTTGCTTTTTTTAATATTCCAAGAATGGGAGTAACATAAATAATGAATGTACAGATTCCAAAAACAATAGGATTCCTAGCTATCCTAGACATAAGAACAAAATTGAAAGAATTTTTGAAATCGGACTACTGGTTCTTGAGTTATCACCTCCACATGCATTCATCCAGATCGACAGACATGAACATTTTTTTCACTTAATCGTGTTGTAGGTGGCTTAAAACGTCAAGTAAAGTCATTTTAAGCAAAATAACATTTTTAAATTTTTTTTATATGAATTTAATACATCCGACCGCATGGTGGACTAGGTCGGGCCGAAATAAATATGCTAGTGACCTTATTTGAAATAATCAAATCTTAAAATTTAATAGCAATATACAGGTTTGTGAATTCTGAATTTGGAAACTTTGATTTAGTAGATATTTAAGTCATTTTACATTATCTACACTAAATTTATGATTATGTTGAAAAGCATGTTCAGAAACAGATTTCTCTGTTCTACCATATTTAAAATGAGGCATGTGCTCTTTAAACCTAGTTTATATAGATCTTCTACTTTGTCTGTCCAACATACTTTTTGTCACAATCAGAACAATTGATTTCATAGATACCATTTTTTTTTTCAAATGACTTGTTTTATCTTTTGGGTCGTTTAATATATTTTTCAAAACATTGTTTCATTTAAAATCTACTCTCAACCCTGATGGGTTATATGGGTTATATGGAGATTCCACACGAATTGAACAGTATATTTTTTTCTACAACCCACGAAAGAAAAAATTAAAAAATATAAAAAAAAAAAAAAAAGATTACAGACACAGAGTCTAATCCGAGGACCTTTGTATCTCAAACCGAGAACGTTCGCATACTCTGTTATCACGGGCAGGTTATATTCATATTTAACTTTGATTTTTGAGGTAATATTATTATTATTATTGCATCTTTACGGCTAAATGAATATCTGGTGAAGTACCATTTATTAAGTCATCACTGGAATTATTTATTTTTACAAATATTTTTCTGTATTAGATTGAAAAATTCCGACATTTGTTTTGACTCAGGAAAAACGAAAACATCGAGAAAAATGATAAAAAGTGGGGGTAAGAAATTTTTTTCGCCATCACGAAACTAATATCAAGGATTTTGAGCTTCCGTAATAGGTGGTGGATTACTGAATGTAGGATTACTGAATGTAAACTCTGATTGATAGATTTCCACATCTACATTCTGTAGAGTGTGCGTAGAATCGATAATATCCATGTGGGTGTAGAAAAACGAACGTTTCGGTTTTTCTCTAGTTTTGGAGAAAAAAGTGGTGTATGGCGATTAATTAACTTATCTACCAAATGTCTCTCATAACCATTAATAGCAACTTTGGTCAGGTTGGTACTGAGGCCCAAAAGCCTCAGTATTAGTTTCGTGATGACGAAAAAAATTCCTTACCCCACTTTTTATCACTTTTCTCGACTTTTCCGAGTTCCCTGGGTCCGAAAAAAAAACCTCTCCGGACGTCTGGATGTCTGTCCGTCTGTCTGGATGTAAACATGTAACTTTTTTGAATGAAAGCTCCGATCGAGTTTCGTTTTTCACTTTACCAAGTTAGTTTTGTCCAAGGACGAACTCTGTTGAATTTGAGCAGGATCGGACTGGGCCTTCCGGTACCCACCATGCAAATTAAAGTTTTTTGGATAAAATTGATATTTACTACTTAGGATTTGAGAATTATGAAAACAATTTTTAACAAACATTCATTCAGGCAATATCAGATTTGAAATTTTAAATCATCGTTATGATACAGGGTTGGAACTAGGTGAACGTGATTCTAACAATTTCACAAACACAAAAATTGATTTTTACATGATTACAATATGAAATAAAGTAATTAATAAAAAAACATGAAAATAGATTTTTCCTTTGTTTGGTGCAAAATCAAATGAAATAATTAATAAAATAAAATACGAAAATATATTTTTAATTTTTGTACTTACGTTACAACAAGAAATAAAATAATAAAAAAGATAAAAATGATTGTTACAAAATTTGGTTTTGTTTTCTACCATAATTTGATAAGATCCTTAAATAATTTTATTAATAACAAACTACCCTAATTATTTTCTTGAAATGCTTGTCCCACCCTAAATATTTTTTTAATAATCTTGAAAAAAAAAATTAAAATTAAAAACATCATGATTTTTATAAAGCCTGCTAAAAGTTTAAGCCACCTTTAATTACATTATGAATGTGTCGAGTTTCGACATTTTAAATAAATAAAATAAATCCAGGTCGTTAAGAATGGTCAGTTCTACCCTGTTAACGCTTGCCGTTTCAACTGTGCAATGCATTACAAGAGTACATCTTTAAAAATAAGGCCATTTAAATGTAAGACTAAATTAAGTACTACATAAGGATTACAGTCGTTCACTCAAATTCGAACATCTGTCGATAACTAGGACTGTTTCCGCTGTAATAAAATTTGGGTATTTCATTTCTACTATGATTTGCAATGCACAATAATGTTATATTCATTTTGACAAAATTAAAACAAATTTACAAAAGAACTACGACAGCACCGTAATTAAAAATTATTACCACTGATGCTGTTAGTTATTTCAGATAAAACTCCGTAAGAAGGACAAGTGTGATATATCACTGAATTATGAAAGACAGGTATTTAAAAAAAAGAACTTGATGATGGCCATTAAGACACGAAACGTCGTATCAAAGATTTATTAGTCCACTTTTGTAGAAAATTTTAGATATAATAAAACTTTCCTTAACCATTTTTTCATATTTTTTTAAATACAAATTCTAAGCGCAAAAAACCAAATGTCGAATTTTTAGTTTTCTCTGTATAACTCTAGAAGGGCGACAGTCCCTGTAGATTTTTTCGATCCATCTAATGTTATCCAAAATATTTAACATTTTACCCGTTTAATGATCTTCGTATCTGTTACCGTTTAGAATATAGCAATGTTAGCACATGATAAAAGAAATGGCCTGCATAGGTACCAAAGTGCCACTTTAACGCACTTAGGCCTAAATTACTAAATTATTTAATAATCTTTAAACGTCAGTGTTTCGCAACGGTAGAACGCTCGCCTTGTAAGCAAGCTGACCCAGGTTTAAATTGCCGACAGTTTTTTTTAATTTTTCTTTTTTTTTCAGTAATTTTTTATAACGATTAAGTAATAGTTAGTGTTTCTTTTCACATAATTATCGTATGAATTTATTCACTGCGGTCCAAAAGTATGTAATATAAGACTAGTTCCTTGGTAAAATGCCATTTTACCAAAAATAAGTGTTATAAGATAATTATTAAAAAATATTTAATATTAACTTTCATTTTATGTTCCTTAAGAGGCCCACACACCAAGTGACTTTTGTGGATTCCGGTTAGAAAATTACCCAAGGAAAATGTGCTTGTATTCTAATAGATTAAGTGTAAAAATTGCTTTTTTAGAATTTTCCGGTTAATGTTAAGTAATCCTACCCTCTAGTCCATTTTTTTCTGCGCAGAACAGGGTAGAGCGCCACAAAACATAATTATTTGTTTTTGGACGAGAACTCGCCTAATATAGTAACTAAAAATATGCGGTTTCTTTATAATATTTGAAATATTTTTTAAAAATTTTAGTATGTTAAGATCTTGAGGTTCTGATTAAATGTCTCCATGGCCCCTACTCAATCCTAGGACTAATTTTCGAGATACTGATGGTCAAAGTTCAATAATTGAGTATTTAGGTAATTTTGTTTTAATTTCAATTTCTTCAATTTTTAAGAAAACTAATCAGCTTATCTTGAATTTATGGGAAAATTCAGTCAAAAGTTAGATGGTATTTAAAAAAAATCGGCTGTATCACCCCAGAACTTTCCCGGCTCGACCGTAGAGAATATGTTACATGATTATTATTTTAATTACAAAATACTAAGCATAACAATAATTTAGGGAACACATTAAAAACAGCGAGCCGATGGTGAATACGTCTACCCTACAACAGTTGTAGGGAATTTTATGCTTTACAACTTTGCACTGAAACATTTTGCACTAAAGAGCATAATTTACCTCCAATTTTAAAAAAATGGAATATTATAAATGTGTATTTTTCTCGCCATCTTGCGGCGAAACTATGAGGAATTCGATAAAAAGTTAAACATAAAATTTAAAGAAAATTTGATGCTTTACAACTTTGAACCAGAAAATTTTGCACTAGAATGCATTGTTTGTCCTCAAAATCAAGAAAAACTAGAGATAACCTACATGCACATTTTTTACGCGCCCTCTAGTGGCGCAACTATTAAAAATTCTAGAAAAAGTTTCAGACAAGAGTTGTAGGGAATTTTATGCTATAAAACTTTATACTACAACATTTTGCACTAAAATGTATAGTTTGTCCTTAAAATTTAAAAAAAGTAAAAAATTGTTACATGTGCAATTAATCAATGTCGGTCTTGAGGACCTTCTACTGCACCAATTTAAACCAAATGGTCGCATTCTAGGCACACACTGACCCTTCATACAAAATTTCAGCTTGATTGGTCAAACGGTTCGGCAGTTATCGTGGAAGATTACACACAGACAGACCATGCGCTGGAAATGGCTTCGATCTTCTTGGGGGACCTCAAAATGGATATTTCCATCGATATCTCGATTTTTTTTTTGCTCGTTCACCTTACTTTCCCTTTGATGGGCCCCGAAAAAAAAAATATAAAATTCTAAATGTGTATTTTTCTCGCCATCTAGCGGCGAAACTTTAAGGAATTCGATAAAAAGTTAAATATAGAAGTTAAAGAAAATTTGATGCTTTACAACTTTGAACAAGAAAATTTTGCACTAAAATGCATTGTTTGTCCTCAAAATCAAGAAAAACTAGAGAAAAACTACATGTACATTTTTTACGCGCCCACTAGTGGCGCAATTATTGGAAATCCTGGAAAAAGCTTAAGACAAAACTTGTAGGGAAATTTATGCTCTAAAACTTTGTACTACAACATTTTGCACTAAAGTGTATTATTTGTCCTCAAAATCAACAAAATTAGAGAAAACCTACATGCACATTTTTTACGCGACCTCTAGTGGCGCAACTATTGGAAATTCTGAAAAAAGTTTTAAAGAAAAGTTACAACATTTTGCACTAAAGTGTATTCTTTGTCCTTAAAATTTAAAAAAGGTAAAAAATTGTTACATGTATATTTAATCAATGTCGGTCTTGAGGACCTTCTACTGTATCAATTTAAACCAAAATCTAATGGTCGTATTCTAGGAACACACCGACCCTCCATACCAACTTTCAGCTTGATTGGTGAAACGGTTCGGCAGTTATCGTGGAAGATTACACACAGACACACAGACAGACCATGCGCTGGAAATGGTTTCAATCTTCTTGGGAGACCTCAAAATGGATATTTCCATCGATATCTCGATTTTTTTTTGCTCGTTCACCTTACTTTCCCTTTGATGGGTCCGGGAAAGTAAAATATGATAATTATATACAGGGTTTACCAAAAAGTCAGTGGAGCTACTTAATGTTTAAAATGACTATAATATTGAAAACCATTAAACCTCAGTTTTGAAAAATTCCTAATAATTTTAAAACAAACTGCCAAATTTTCTTGAAAAAATTATATACATTACAAGTCAGTAGTCAAAGAAAAACTGCACTATGTAAAGTTTGAAAAATTACATACGGACCCGAATGTAGGGCTTTCAAATTTTATTGTTTCCAAAATCGCCTAAATTGTGCTGCTTTTGCAATACAGTTGTCATTAAACATTTTTATTTATTAGTATATTTTTATGAAAGTTTAATTGAGTATAGTACTAGTAATTTCTGATTTCCTAACATATATATTCAATTTTGATTGTTAAATGGAACACCCTGTATAATTCGATACATTTGGATACTACGGATCAAAATACATGCAATCCACTAGCCAAATATCAATTTGGCAGAACATTCATTTTTTAAAAATAAAATATTTTTCTCAGTGTTTGCTAAAATTTTACAATATCAATTAAAGCTGAAAGATAACTTCATAAAAAATGTTATTTCCTTTAAAAACCAGTTTTTGTCCGATTTATTATAATTTTATTAGAACAGCAACCGTTTTTAACCAAACTCATTTTTTTTAATGTAACCCCTTGAAGCCCATTTCAATACGAATAAAATGATATGCTTACTCTTATGCATTTTAGCAAAGTACACTGAGAAAAAATATTTTTCTCAAAAAATGAAATGTCTGTCAAATTGCCATTTGGCCAATGGATTGCATGTATTTTGATCTGTAAAATCGAAATTTAACAAAATTCCACTTAAAAATCAAAATTGTTGTCCATTTCCGGCAAAACCGGAAGTCGGCCCTCTTGAATATATACATCAGAAAATCAGAAATTACTATTACTATATTCAGTTAAACTTTAATAAAAATCGGTTAATAAATAAAAAGTTTAATGGGTTGATCCACATATCCCTGTTTCAATAGCTCGCAGTTACCTAAAATTTGAAACACCCTGTAGACATATAAAAACAATGTTTCTCGGACACCATATTTTACATCAATTTATAAAAGTAAATTCGTTACTATTTTAGCTGCAAATCTGTTACAACTGTATTGCTAAAGCAACATTTGAGGCGATTTTGAAAAAAATCAGATTTGAAAGCCCTACATTCGGGTCTGTATGTAATTTTTCATACTCTACATAGTGCAATTTTTCTTTGACTACTGACCTGTAAAGTATATAATTTTTTCAAGGAAATCTGGCCGTTTGTTTTAAAGTTATTAGAAATTTAACAAAACTGAGGTTTAATGGTTTTCAATATTATAGTCATTTTAAAAATAAAGTAGCTCCACTGACTTTTTGGTAAACTGTGTATGTATAATTGTCATATTTTTTAAAAGACCAATCATTTGACTAAATTTTCCCATAAACAAGTTTAAGATAAACTGATTAGTTTTCTTAAAAATTGAAGAAATTGAAATTAAAACAAAATTACCTAAATACTCAATTATTGAACTTTGACCATCAATATTTGAAAACTGGTTATAGGATTGAGTTGGGCCCATAGAGACATTTAATCAAAACGTCAAGATCTACAAGATACTAAAATTTTTAAAAAATTGGCCGAAAGCAATTTTCCATAAGAGAAGTGAGGGGTCCTTTAGCTATAGAAAAAAGTTGACAGTCGTATCATTTTTACTAAAAATAATTTAAAAGAATTTCCACAGACGTGCCCTAAATAATTAACTACAGAATCTATTGGTAAAAACCGCAGCTTTCTATCTTTAATATTAACTAAGCAAGCGCCCGCCCAAAAACGATTTCAGACAAGATATGGAACATATGGTATTGGCGCTATTTGAACTTGAAATATATTATTTATAATCATTTTATAAAACATTTAAACAAACATCACTTTTATCAAAGTTATGTCATTGCCATTCCTAAATATAGAGGATCTCAGGTTGTATGTAAAACGTGAATCACATATACGTTCATATTGCAGCGCCCTCATTAGGAGAAATCACTGATGCCTGAACTATTAGTGTATAAAAATTGATAAAAATGGAAAAATTGAGATCCGACCTAAAATTCAAATACGGACTGCCCCCACCCTCATTTATGAAATAAACATGAAATACACATAGAAACAAGGCGAGATCCGATTTGGATCTCGTCTTGTAAAAATGGATCTCCACTTGTATACTAAATATCACCAAATGATCTCATCTTGTATCGAAAATATATCTATATATATATATATATATATTTGTCTCCTCTCCCAAATAGGGTTACAGTCTCATTAGCTGTTGCCCTATTGCTCCTTTTTTTATCCTTCCATTTTTGTGGTCTGTGTGGCTTTCAAGGATGAGACCGTCCGTCAAAATGAATTTCAAATTTGGCGCTAAATGTATAAATTCAAAAAAAACGAGGAACAAAAAAACTTGATTTAAATTTAATAGCATACAGCTTTTGGCTATTCAATTTTAATATTTTATTAATTTTAAATAATACGGTTTTAAACAAAAAATCTTTTAATAACAATTTTTATTTTTTAACAAGTTACAATGTTTTATTATGTGGACGTGTTTTTAATCTGTATTTTAACAATTTTTAATTTTACAACCTGTGAACAACAATCTCACTAGGGGTATGTTTTTTTCTGTAATACCCCATTTTATTGTACCAATTTTGTTGCTCATCACTTACAGCTTCCCTGATGATGAGCGTAACCACGCTCGAAAGCTTGGAATAAATCCTAAAAGAGTACACTTTGTTCTTTTATTCTTGCTGCTCCCCAATATTTTACTCTACTTCGGAATCACACAGCAAATACTTTCAAAATCTATATATATATATATATATGAGATATATGTTCGGTAATTCTTTCTATTAGTAATGTAAATAATCACATGAAATTAAGAATGCATTTTTTTATGAGTACAATGTTTATTTTATCTCGAATATTGAATATCCGAAAAACACACACAGAAATTCCCAAATATGCAACCATCACGGTTATAAGTTTCAAGTGGACAGCAGGACTGTCACCAGACCCTTGGCTACAAGCAGTGTTGCCAGGTGGAAAAAATTTTCAGTACCTCAAAATCTATGAAAATGTACTAAATTTTGCCTCAGTGTACCACTTTTTAATATTATGTCGTGACGTCACAGATGGGGGGGGGGCTTTTCGATGTCGAACAGTGGTCACTTCATTCTAGGCTGATAGACGTAGCGTTACTTATTTTTAGTTAAAAAGTTGTGTTTTATTTTATTACTTTCTTTGAATATCAATAACAACCACGAACCCCTGGAGCATACCACCCAGTCGCCACCCCCCCCCCCAAATGAAGACAATTCCATTCCATATGAAGCAAAAAACACAGTATTTCAAAATATGTTTTCTATGGGCCGAAGAAACTGCCCAAAATGCAGAAAAATGATTGGTTGAGTGTGCGCCGAATAGAAAGAAAAGTCAAATAACTTAAGAGAGACAGAGAACTTTCAGTTTCAAGATCAACCACAGAGAATCCAATGGCGTTTTCCATTGAGATGTACCCACATACATTCACCCACATGCATTGTACTAGTACAGGGCACCCAAGAACTCGGTGCATGCACCGAGTTCTTGGGTGCCCTGTACGAGTACAATGAAATTTTACACTCAGTGCATGGCCACTAGAACACGGGGAAGCTATCATTTGTAATATCTAGTGCAGTTGGAAGTTCCAAATTTTTGATTAGCAAATCAGCAGTTTCTGGTAAAAGTCTGAAATGATCCTTAAACTAAACAAAGACTTAATTTTGAAGAAAATCACATTTTCTCACCTGATTTCATTTACTACATCATTAACGTAATTTTAAATTTTTTTACACAGATGACCAATCTTCTAAAATGTCTAAATCACTATTATCATCCGAAGAAGATGATGATAACAAAAAATAAGCTGCTTTTTCTTCCAAACAACACCGCTCATTATTCGTCGCCATTTTGAAATTTGCACTATACTGGACACCTGAGAAGGTGCGAAAAAAACTGCATTCAGTGCAACTTTGCTTGCACTAGTTTTCGAATGGAATATGAAATATTGGTCCAGTGCAAGCAATGGAATACACATTTTGCACTCAGTTCAGTTTCAATGCACCGTAGTTTTGTCAATGGAAAACGCCATAACCAAATCGGAGAGTGACACTTTAAGTACAAATTTTTGGAAGCTTGCTTCTCTCTCTTTTCGGAGTCATGTGCGATGAACATTTTGATTTCTTGTTTGTGTTTTCTTTGTTCCCAGAAACTAATTTAGGTACCACATTTATCAAAGGAGTACCACCGTACTTTTTGACGACCAAGACTACCACATGTGGTACTATAGTACCACTCTGGCAACACTGGCTACAAGCGTCTAGCGACAGAGGTAACTTTTTTCCTTTATTCCTCAATTATTTCCGAGAGTATTCGGACTTTCCGATGACTTGGAAATATGGCGCGCAATATGTGGAGTTTGAATTTCAAGTTAAATGTTGTAAATTAATTTTATTAGTAATTTTAATTATGGTAGGTCTTTTTAAATATTAGCTATCTATACATATTTTCAATAACTTTATTCAGCTACAAGTTACAAATATACACGACACAAAAAAATTGATAGAAGAAAATATAGCGACTTACGGTATACGCGGGAAAGTTTATTTAATATTCGCCATTTGGTCTTGATTAATGCATTGTACTTGAAGCATTATTTTGATTAAATATTTTGTGTTTGTTACAACTTGAAAAAAACTATTTTTTGTGAATTCTAACATTTCTAATATGGATGAAATAAAGTGCAGTTTGTGTTTAAATAGTTATTCAACGGTTTATAACCTAAAAAAACATATAAAACAATTACATCGTGGTAAGACCCTAGTAAGACATGCTCCCGTCTGTAAACAAAAGAACAAATTCAAATCCCAAATATTGCGCGCCATATTTCCAAGTCATCGGAAAGTCCGAATACTCTCGGAAATAACCGAGGAAAAAAGTTACCTCTTTCGCTAGACGCCTGTCCCTTGGCTTGGGTCTCGCCTGAATAGATAAAAAACAGTTTCTTAGTATATCAACAAGGCCACAAGGGTGTATCATTTTGTGTGTGTTCACGAATTGATTTGTGGTGAGTTTTCACTGGGCAATATTATCATTATTTATTTATGACAATTGTATTATTTTGTATTTATGACAATTTTATTACTCTTCATTTATGGTGAATTTATTATTACTGATTTTAAAGAAATGAGAGATCTTAACTTCGACATAACGATAAAAATAATGTTAATATTCTCGTACTTTTGTTATTGATACAGTTATGTGAATTATTTAATATTTAATTGTTTACTGAAGCACTGTTGCGTGATTCTGCCCCTCAGTGTGGAAATATTAATATTTATTGTTTAAATATTGTTGGAACGGAGTACTCTGCGTGATTCTGCCCTTAGTACTCAGTAAATGTTCCATTTGTGAAGCAATTTGCGTGATTCTGCCCCTAGTGCTGGTAGAAGGATATTTTGTGTGATTCTTGCCCCTAATATCCTTGGTATTTAGATGATTAGAGACACTGTTGTGTTGATTCAGCCCCTCAGTGTAGGAACGGAGTACTCTGCGTGATTCTGCCGTTAGTACTTAGTAGATGTTCCATTTACCCTAGTGCTGGTAGAAGGATATTTTGCGAGATTCTGCCCCTAATATCCTTGATATTGATATAATAAAAAGCGCTATTGTGTGATTCTGCCCCTCAGTGTATATTGATTAATATTATTGAATTTAAATAATGAAAAACACTGTTGCGTTATTCTGCCCCTCAGTGTATATTGATTAATATTATTTTATTGAATTGGTATTTAAATAATACTTATTATGTTCTTATTGATTTAATAATATAATTAGAAGGAGAAAACGATATCTACGCATGTTTAAATTATATTTGATTACGATCTGAATGAATATGATAATAATTGCTCATATGTGTCTTTTATATATTTTCAGGTGTGTCATCTCGGACCTCACATTTTCATATTAAGTTGTTAAAATAAAATGTTTATAATTTCAATTTCTTAATTGTACGTATCAATTATTATTTGGGCCACTCTTTACACATTTAATTAATATAACTTCTACAACATTTCCTGATGGAAAAATACACATGGTGATGGAAATATCTTTCATTGATTTTTTATTAAATTAGCATAAAATTTATAACAGTATTTTAATTTGAGTTAATTTTATTTGATACTTATTTGATTTACAATTTGTTATAATTATTTATATTAATTTTAATAACGTTATTTCACGTCTTTTCTCTTCTACAGGAATAAACAAACTTTTTTCTCTTTTTTATTTTATTTTTTTGTTTAAAACACTGTTTAGAGCCAACCTTATTGAGGCTGTTTTTTTTTCGTGTCACTTTTGAAAAATCCTTGTACAATTCTTAAAAAATTTTGTAAAAATCTTGAAAAATCTTTCAAATTATCGAAAAGTCATTGAAAAATTCCTGAAAATTCCTTTAAATCCTTAAAAATTACTTGGAAAATTCTCCTCGAAAAATATTGAAAAAATTCTTAAAAAATTCACGAAAAAACTTGAAAAATATTTCAAAAAATCATCAAAAACTCCTTGAAAAATTCACGACAATTCATAACAATTCTGGAACTTTTGATGGAATTTCATCTAAAAATTCTTGCAAATTGTGTTTCAAAAGTCCTTAACTCAAAAATCATCAAAAAGTCCTTGAAAAATTGTTGAAAATTCCTGAAAATCCATAAAACTTAGTTGGTAAATCTTTCTTCAAAAATGCTTAAACAATCCTTAATTTTTTTTTCAAACAACTTGAAAAACCTTTCAAAATTATCGAAAAGTCCTTGAAAAATCCTTTAAATCCTTAAAACTTAATTGGAAAATTCTCCTTAAAAAACCTTTAAAAATTATTAACAAGTCCTTGAAAAAATCTTAAAAAATCATTTAAATTATTAAAACTTGGTTGGAAAATTCTCGTCCAAAAATTTTGGAAATTTTTTTAAAAATTCATCGAAAAAACTTGAAAACCCGTTAAAAAATCATCAAAAAGTCCTTGAAAAATTCATGAAAATTACTAACAATGGTTGAAATTTTGATGATAAGTCCATAGAAATTCTTCTAAAAATTCTTTCAAAAATTCTTTGAAAAATCATTTAAAAGCCTCAAAAATCATCAAAAAGTCCTTGAAAAATTGTTGAAAATTCCTAAAAATCCTTAAAACTTAGTTGGTAAATACTTCTTCAAAAATCCTTGAAAAATCCTTAAAAAATTCGTGCATAAATCTTGAAAACCCTTTCAAAATAAGTTATCGAAAAGTCTTTGAAAAAATATTGAAAATTCCTAAATCCTTAAAACTTAGTTGGATGTCTTCCTCCACAAATCAGTGAAAAGTCCTTAAAAAATTCATCAAAAACCTTAAAATCCTGAAAAAATCCTTGAAATGAAAATTCCTAACAATCTTTGTAATTCTTCCAAAAGTCCTTGAAAATTCTTTAAAAAATTCCTTTAAAAATCCCTTAAAAACAAAATCTCATAAATCATTAAATTTCTAGTTAAGGAATTATTATTATTATTACATTTAAAATAAAATTAAGGCAAATATATCTAATTTATTTATTATAAATAATTTTAAATTTTAATTAATACTTTGTTTAATTAATTTATGAAGTGACATTTGTAAATTTTTCTTCGTCATTCGAGTCTAAATTTCCGAATGAACATTTATTGATTTTCCTTTCCTCATTTATTTAACTTCATAATTTGTTAATGTCACTATAAATATTGATTTCGGTTATTAAATTGGATTGATTAATAATATTTCTGCTTATTTTGCAAATAATTTTAATGTATTAAATAATAATCATTATAGTTAATTAAAAAAAAATATTTTTTATGGAAAATTAGTATGTGATATTAAAATTTTGAAATAAAAAATTAACTTTTACAACTGTTAATTTTGTTTATCTAAAATAATAAGTCGGAAATATTGAAATAATCTCGTCCATAATTCTTAGTCAGATTAAAGAAATAATCCCTTCCTTAAATACTTCTTATAACAAACTAATCCCTAAGATAAGAGTAAAGCCTAATTAGAGTTGATTTATTTATTGACATGACGATTAACAAAAACCAACATTGTGACAAAGTTTTAATGTAAAAAATAAATATTTTAATACTTAGTGTATAGATTAATATAGTTCGTCAAGTGATACATGGTTAATCTTCCTAACAAGATTATTTTAAATAATGAACGTAACACAGAAGAAATAATCATTTAAAATGATGAAAAAAATATTTCTATATTTTAAAATTTTTTTTATTGAATTATCTTTGATTTTTATTTTTATTTATTTTACGGACAGAGCCCAATTCAGTTGAAATACAATGATGATAGAATAAAATAAAATAGTACTGACATAGAATATAAGAAAATCAAAAATGAATAAATGACAATAAATAAAAGATTGCACAAGACATTTGGATATTCAATTTGAGTAAATTATTCTTAAATCTCGGAACAGTACTGTCACAAAGTTGAAGATCATTAAGAGAATTTACAAGAATTTTTAGATGAAATTCCATCAAAGTTTCCAGAATTGTTATGAATTGTCGTGAATTTTTCAAGGAGTTTTTGAAAGATTTTTCAAGTTTTTTCGTGAATTTTTTAAGAATTTTTTCAATATTTTTGGAGGAGAATTTTCCAAGTAATTTTTAAGGATTTAAAGAGATTTTCAAGAATTTTTCAAGGACTTTTCGATAATTTTGAAAGATTTTTCATGTTTTTTACAAAATTTTTTTAAGAATTGTACAAGGATTTTTAAAGAATGATTTATCAACTAAGTTTTAAAAATTTTTAGGAATTTTCAACAATTTTTCAAGGACTTTTTAATGATGTTTTAGTTAGGGATTTTTTAAAGAATTTTCAAGGATTTTTAGAAGAGAAGAAAATGGACTTATCATCAAAGTTTCAAGAATTGTCATGAATTTTTCAAGGGCTTTTTGATATTTTTTTAAAGGTTTTTCAAGTTCTTCAATGAATTTTTTTTAAATTTTTCCAAAATTTTTGGAGGACAATTTTCCAACTAAGTTTTATGGATTTAAAGAAATTTTCAAAAATTTAGAAGGACTTTTCGATAATTTTGAAAGATTTTTCATGTTTTTTTAAAAAAAATTTTAAGGATTGTTCAAGGATTTTTGAAGGAGAATTTTCCAACTCAGTTTGAAGAATTTAAAGGAATTTTCAAGGACTTTAATAATTTTGAAAAAAATTTCATGTTTAAAAAAAAAAAAAATTGGAATGTTCAAGGATTTTTGATGATTTTTGAGTTAAGGATTTTTTAAAGAATTTTCAAGGATTTCCATGGACTTATCATCAAAGTTTCAAGAATTGTTATGAATAGTCATGAATTTTTCAAGGACATCTTGATAATTTTTTGAAAAAGTTTTCAAGTGTTTTCGATGAATTTTATGAATTTTTCCAAAATTTTTGGAGGAGAATTTTCCAACTAAGTTTAAAGGACTTAAAGAAATTTTTAATATTTTTTATAAAAAATTTTTAAGGATTCTTCAAGGATTTTTGAAGGAGGATTTACCAACTAAGTTTTAAGGATTTTTAGTAATTTTGAACAATTTTTCAAGGACTTTTTATGATTATTAAGTTAAGGATTTTTGAAAGAATTTTCAAGGATTTTTCGAAGAATTTCTATGGACTTATCAAAGTTTCAAGAATTGTTATGAATTGTCATGAATTTTTCAAGTACTTTTTGATGTTTTTTTAAAGGGTTTTCAAGTTCTTCGATGAATTTTTTTAAAATTTTTGTTGGAGATTTTTCCAACTAAGTTTTAAGGATTTAAAGGAATTTTTAAGAATTTTTCAAGGACTTTTCGATAATTTTGAAAGATTCATTAAGTTTTTTTACACAAAATTTTTTAGAAATTGTTCAAGAATTTTTCAAGAATTGATTTATCAACTTAGTTTTAAGGATTTTTAGGAATTTTCAAAAATGTTTTAAGGACTTTTTAATGATGTTTAAGTTAAAGATTTTTTAAAGAATTTTCAAGAATTTTTAGTAGAAAATGGACTTATCGTCAAAGTTTCAAGAATTGTCATGAATTTTTCAAGGACTTTTTCATGTTTTTTAAAGATTTTTCACGTTCTTCGATGAATTTTTTAAAAAAAATTCCAAAATTTTTAGAGAAGAATTTTCCAACCAAGATTTAAGGATTTCAAGGAATTTTCAAGAATGTTCAAGGACTTTTCGAACATTTATGAAATATTTTTCTAGTTTTTTACAAAAAAATTTTAAGGATTATTCAAGGATTTTTGAAGGAGGATTTACTAAGTTTTAAGAATTTTTAGGAATTTTCAAGAATTTTCAAGGACTTTTCGATAATTTTGAAAGATTTTTCATGTTTTTTACAAAAAAAATTTAAGGATTGTTCAAGGATTTTTGAAGGAGAATTTTCCAACTCAGTTTGAAGAATTTAAAGGAATTTTCAAGGACTTTAATAATTTTGAAAAAAATTTCATGTTTTAAAAAAAAAAATTGTTCAAGGATTTTTGATGATTTTTGAGTTAAGGATTTTTTAAAGAATTTTCAAGGATTTCCATGGACTTATCATCAAAGTTTCAAGAATTGTTATGAATAGTCATTAATTTTTCAAGGACATCTTGATGATTTTTTGAAAAGGTTTTCAAGTGTTTTCGATGAATTTTATGAATTATTTTTGGAGGAGAATTTTCCAAAGGATTTAAAGAAATTTTCAAGAATTTTTCAAGGACTTTTCGATAATTTTGAAATATTTTTCAAGTTTTTTACACAAAATTTTTAAGGATTGTTCAAGGATTTTTGAAGGAGGATTTACCAACTAAGTTTTAAGGATTTTTAGGAATTTTCAATAATTTTTCAAGGACTTTTTAATAATTTTTAAGTTAAGGATTTTTGAAAAAGTTTTCAAGGATTTTTAGAAGAATTTTAATGGACTTACCATCAAAGTTTCAAGAATTGTTATGAATTATCATGAATTGTTTAAGTTATTTTTGATGTTTTTTAAAGCGTTTTCAAGTTCTTCGATGAATTTTTTAAAAATTTTTTGGAGGACAATTTTCCAACCAAGTTTTAAGGATTTAAAGAAATTTTCAAAAATTTTCAAGAACTTTTCGATAATTTTTTAAGGATTATTCAAGGATTTTTGAAGGAGGATTTACCAACTAAGTTTTAAGGATTTTTAGGGATTTTCAACAAATTTTAAAGGACATTTTGATGTTTTCTGAGGTTTTTAAGGATTTTAGGAGTATTTTCAAGAATTTAATCAATCAAATAAAATTTCATTCTCTGCAAATAATTGACCCTATCTCAACCCAAATCGCGATTAGTGAAGGACTAATACATTAAGAAAATAATTGATAAATATTTATTCTGTTAACTTAACCCTACTAATTAAATAATCTTGATTGTTTGATTCTGTTAAACTGAACAAAAAATAAAATTTAATCGACAATGTAGGCTTATAGGAAAGGCATTTTAACAGTTTTAAAACTCATGTTCCCCTATAAACATATACCCTAATCCTATCAACAATACCTTTATAAAGTGGCGATAAGGAAACTGCATAGAACAACAAAAAAGGGATAGATCCCTGAAAACTAAATCCTTTAAAAACAATTTTATTTTCTGATTATTTTACTGCCAAAGAGGATTATGCTTAAGGTTTTTGTTTGTTCTCCAAATAAAACTCCGATTGCTTTCCGCAACATCAATTTGAGGCATCATGGATTTCTATACTAAGCGGAATTGAAAAGGATTATTATTTTTGGATTAAAAGTTTATATACGCTTTGCCAATTTGACGTTTACATAAATCCAATTTATATTATAAATAGGAGGTAATATATAATAGGAAATTTTCTAGAATAAAATTTATATTTATTTCTGATTTTTATCAATTACAAAAATATTGGAATACATATTCAAAATAACATTTACATTATCTTGAAATATGATTTTTTAATGATTAGTATTTTTTTTTTATTTCAATTAAATTATTCGATTACGACTGATATATCAATAATGTTTAATTTATAAAGCAATTTATTTGACCGATTAATATCTGAACCAAAGAAATTAGGAATCTTAATTGTACCTCTTTATTTCACGTCGTAAAGTTCGTTGATAAAAATAAATTACATGAAAGTGCAATTTTATTACATCATAAAGTTTTATTTTCTGTTTTACTACCACCGAACCGAGATTATCTTAAAAATTGTTATACCAACAGATCGTTACTAAATATAGTATATATAAGAAAGCTACTTCTTTCTGGACTCAATCTAATATTTAGTATATCAGCAGCGTTGCCTAGTTAGTAAAATTTTTCTTAGTAAATAAAAAAAAAATAACACAGGACTAGATTTGTGTAAAGATTAATTTTGGGGCCCACTCAATTGTTACTTCCTACCAATTCAATTATTACCTAGTTTATAGGAGGAGATTGAAAAGTTTTATACGATTTAAGTTGTAAAAGTTTTATGTACTTTAGATCTACTTTTACCATTTAAACATCCACTCCGTTTTTTTTTACATCAAAGTATTGAGAATGCAGGATGAATCTTAAGAGGTTTAACCTTAAAGTGATTGTTAGCAAAACAACGTAATGTAAAAATCAAATTACTCGGAAAAAATCGAGATAATTTTTTTGGCTTAAGAAAGGTTTGATCTAGGCATCTCTTGAAGTACTTATAAAATTCAAGATTCCCTATTTTTTATCTCGTACATATTGTTATGAAATTTGCTATACCCTGTATAGTATATAAAATATAATAGTAAATAGGGATTGGTTTAAATAAAAGAAAATGAATAAGAATTGGAAATAAAATTAACAGTTTTCCTTGTTTGTAACATAAAAAAAGAAAAATTAGAATTAAAAAGAAATTTAAGTAGATGGTATAAAAAATATAAACTAATTTTGGTAATATGAATAAGGCTTAAGCCATTTGAAGTATTAAATTCATTTTGACAAGTTAAGTGACATTTCGTGTCAGATGGAATGATTTTTCATTGGGGTTGGTGTAAAGTCAAAATTAAAATTGTTTAAAAAAAGCAGTAGGTAGAAATTTTGGGATTAAAAAAAAGGCTGTTATAAAAAACTTCAAAAAAATAACGGGAAAAAATAATTTTGATTATCAACGATAGAAAAGAATTTGTTAGTGGATATTGGAATGTTGTAAAATAAGAATGAAGGAGCAATAAAAATAAAATCAACGATAGAAAAGAATTTGTTAGTGGATATTGGAATGTTGTAAAATAAGAATGAAGGAGCAATAAAAATAAAAAAAGGTAAAATAAAAGTATTTTCATTTCCTGAATAAAATCATGAGATATTGGGGAATAATTTAAAAGCAGAAGCATGGTTATGAGAAAGTAGCAGAAACGAAACAATACAAGTTGGAAATAAAAGATATTGATTAAATATTTAAAAGAAAGCAGTGAAGGCGTTAAAGTTAAAAAAAAATTTAAATACATTGTATATTTTAACTTATTTTGTTATCTAGGTACTTTATGAACCCTGTGAACCCAACCCTAATGAGATGACTTCTAGCTACTCAGAAAGGTACACTACAATTTATTAGGAGTTTACTATTTCAATATATATGTTCTTTATGCCGGGTCGGACAAATGTTTTATTTGGAAAATTCTGGGTAGGGAGGCATTTTTTATCTGGTCCCTCGCAAACTAGTTGCTTTAATGCACAAGAGAAATTATTAACCTAAGCATAGGAATATTTTTTGCTTTTTTTTTGGTTTTAATTCCTCTTTCTCTTCGACCTTTATTATTCCATTTGAAACTTTCCGTCTTCTATTACCGCCCTCAAAACCCGATTCTCCTTCCTCATCATCCATCATATCCTCTTCTAATTCATCCATTTCATCAAACTCTTTCATGGGACTGCCGATCATATTATGTGATAGTCCGTTTCCTTGGATTAACGAAAACGTGACCGGAGGATCCGGGAACGACAGATCCAGCAACACTTGGTTATATACGAAGTCTTAACGGTTAGGTTATCACAAAATTTTTTAGGTGTGGGCCCGAGGCCTATTAGGTACACATTTGTCTTAGTGATTTTTGCCAACATCTACAAGCTAAATTGTATCAAAAAATCCAAGATGGAGGATAGTTCCCAAAAATAATTTGTTGTCGGTCCTTTGGGAATCGTACTCGTACTTGTAAAAAATTCTCAATGCACTTTCGACACATTATAAACATAAAATACTTCAAAAATAAAAATGCACTTGACTTATGCGACTCTCCTCTTATGAATGAACTGAACTCATACTCCTTACAGCATCATCCCTTCTCCCTCTCCTGCTTTATGAGAAGTCGCGAAATTTTAAATTTAAATAATATTGGCCTTATCATAATTTATTGGCAATGTGATTTCCCACCCCCATGCTGTGTAAAGTTTTAGTATTTGCAAGAAATTATTTACCTTTATTATTTTTAACAATGAATTTTATACTATTTTTTACTTGGGGCCTTTTTACCCCAATAGTTGTGATCGGCTTTTGTTTAGTTAGGAACCCACGTTGTTCAATAATCGTAGGAATAATAATAGCATTAAAATTGATAATTGTAATAATAATTAGCATTATTATTAATACTTGTAGTAACCCCCAGAAATTTGAGATGCAATAAAACTTCCTTTTAACAAATTTTGACATTTCTTTTATTAAAAATTCTGTACGCAAAAAATAGTTTTCGAGTGTACAACTCGAGAAGGGCGAGAGTCCCTGTAGATTTTTTTCGACCAATGTAATGTTCTCCCAAATAGTTAACTTTTTGCCAGCTTGCCCATTTGAATGTTACACGTGATAAAAGAAACCGCCAGTGTAATGCGATTGACACTGCGTAACAAGTTGTTATTAACGATGGTACAATTAACTGATAAACGTCACTCCCACCTAAATATACGAAAGCTGTTTCAGTCGATACGTATTTAACCTTTGGCTCAGGGACTATAAAAAGTTAGCGAATTAATTGTCGTTTTCAGTGGGAGATGTAAAAATGGGTAGACGCTGAAATATTGAGCGTCGGGACGTAGAGCGTAGCGACGTTGAATGACGTCGAATATTGTAACTTCTGCTGATGGTGTTCGTAGTTTAATTTGTGAGAATAGACTGAGTTTTAAAGAAGTAAAATACAACTGTCTGTCGAAATTATTGGCGTCAGCGTCTCAGCGCTGATTACAGGATCTTCAGTGACGTGTTGGTCGATGTTGGTAGTTTGTAATTTGAAATGCTACTGATATTTTCTAAAGCTTTGAACAACGTTTTTATGCCGAGTTTGAATAAACATTTTAGGTCATAATCTTATGTCTTTTTTAGTTCTCATGGACGTTAACTTGCCCATAATATTTAGGTGTGAAAAGAATTAATTTCCAATATTTCAACGTTATATCTCTTGTAATGTAAATCGGATATTAATAGTTTTTCAAATGCTTTATCGTTTTGTATAAACATACACAAGCAGACGAGTATCTGGGAGAATAAAATTTAATAAAATGAAAAAAACACCATTAAAAATTACTGAAAAAATAATAATATAATATAATATAACCGTAGTTGGTTCGTCACAGCAATAATGTGATTTCTTCATCTACTCCTATAGGGACATCTAACTGCGTCAAAAAAATTAACCTGTAAATTTTTTTCTTTCTTATATGGAATTTGATCTAAAGTCATTAGGATAATTGTCACTTTCCGACCATAGGCATATCCTGTTTAATCTGGAAATAGAAATTTCAGATAAGCAATTCAAGGAAGAATTCAAGCAGGGACTAGAAAATTATCTTCTGACACCAAAAAATTCAGTGTAAGTTGATTTTCTGAATATTCCAGATTTAGGAAAAAATTTCATAGAGACAAGCAAAGCCGAATCGGATGTCTAGAACCTAAACAAGGAGAACCCAAAAACGCAGAAGAGGAGACTTTAGGGGATGAAATAGTTAAATAAAATTATAGTTTTAAAAACGCGCTTTTGTAGAAAGTAAAAAATAAATTTTAAATTAACTTCGACAATTCCACTCATATATAAAATAATGCCATATACTAATACAAAAATGTCAGTTTGCTATAGGATAAATAGGAAGGAACAGAATTGCAAGTGGATAAAAAATTTGGATAAATTACGTTACCGTAGCAACGCGAGCATTTACTGTTCGTTTGTATATAATAATTGTAATTTTAACAATTATTCTGTCTAAACATTATTCTAAACATTATTCTTCTACTTATTGTTCTTTTGGTTTGTTAAATAAAGTTTAATTGAATTGAGTTTTCTATTCATGGAATTGTCTTACCAAATACAACCCGAGCTCAGATTTTGGGCAGGATATTTTTTAAGAGTCTTTCTCGGTCTAGGTCTCGTGATTTTGTCAAATAGGTCTCGTAAAATTGCCAATGAAAATAAATACTCGAAATGAAACTTATAAAAAATATCCGGCCAAATCTGAGCTCTAGTGGTATTACTCCCGATAATAAAAAAGCGTTGTCGATTGTTCTGAATTTTTCATCGATAATTATTTGTAAAAGTCAAGTTATTATAAGAGGAACTGCATCAAATACTTAGATCGCATTATTACCAGTAACCCTACTCTGGATATCTGGACAGGAAGGGGTGGAGCGCAACGAAAAAGCCGATAATCTTGCGAGAAAAGGTACAGAAACTGAGTTCATTGGACCGGAACCATTCTTTGACATAGCCAAAGACACTATCTGGAAGTGGGCCAGGAATAAAACTCTTCAGCACTGGAAAGATATTCCTGGGTTTGCTCACTCTAAGACATTCATAGTTAAACCCACCCTCAGGTAGCACCCTATCGCAGATCTTAGAATGGAGTAGAAGTAATATACGCATCTTAATTGGACTGCTTACATGGCAGTGTCGTCTGCGTTACCATCTGAAAAAGCTAGGTCTGAGTCAAACATCTGTCGCTTCTGCCGTGTGGGAGACGAAACGGTGGGGCATATTCTATGCTCCTGCTCTGCCCCGGAAATAAATAGGCTCCGTACGTTTGGTTTCATATAGTTGAAGCCTACAATAGGCCTATACCTATACCTAGACCTAGACCTAATTTAAATTTTTTTTTTACTCAAAGTCGAGTACCACAATTTTATTATAAAAACAGAAGGCGACTAGTTTCGACGATAAGCCATCATCAAGCCTAGAATATACAAGAGATAGGATATAAACATTTAAAATTTTTTTTTAGACAGTCGCAAAAGTGGGATTTTCATGTATTTTTCAATTCTGGTCCTTGGAGTATGCTCAAAAAGTTTTTGGACAGCTGAAATTCCCAGTTTGGGCCCGGGAAAATAGCCCATTGGGACCGGAAAATCATATTTCGGACATACCAGTTGCAACAGTGGTATTTTCATGTTTTCAAATTCTGGATCTGAGGGACCCGAACAGGGAATTTCACATGGCCATAAACCTGTCAAGCACATTCTAAGCTACAGGAATTAGTACATAAAAATCCCACTGTTGGAAAGTCCATGAAAATACAACAGTCGCGACCGGAACGTCCAAAACAGGATTTTCCCGCCCTAAGGTATCATTTTCCCGGACCCAAACCCGGAATTTCAGTTGGCCATAACCTTTTCGAGCACAAATCCGGCTTTAGCTCCAAAATTCAGCGTCGACTTCGCCTTATCCCGGGAACCGCATTTCAGGCCATTTTCGGCCACTGGGGCCAATTCCAGACGTGTAGGCCGAATTCTGAGCTCGGAATCGGATTCAGCGTCGAAAATTACATGTGAATAAATATGTCACTCTCTTGTGTATGAACTTTTTTTTTGTGGGGCTGTGTAATATATTAAATGATATTTATTGAAAAATTTATGACAACAAAATTGCCCATTCAAAAAATTATGAAATTGCGTGCGCGCACTGTGGATAAATAAGAGACAGGTAAAGGGAAGCTTGTGGTACAAGAAGGGGATTAAAATTAAAATTGTAAGGAAAAGAGTAACATGTTATCGGTAAACTGATATTGTATCCAGAAGTTGGAGGCGTAAGGAATAATAACGGTAATTAAGTGATTAGATACTTGTAATGCGGGAAAATTATAGGTAAGTGCTCGAGAAAAAACCAATTTCAAATTTATCAGTAAATAGGTGAAAAGTAGAATATAATTCGTTGTGGACGTCTAAAAAGTCCAACCGAGAGTTTAAGCTGTCCAATTGTGGTCAATATGACGCGCTCGTGGCCAAGTGAGTTTGTGAAGGCAATCCAAATTATGGTAACAATTAATAGGCTCAATGTACACCAAAAAAGTTGTAGCCTTTTGGTGGCCAGCCCAGAAGGGTTTCAATAAATATCATGAGTAATGAAAAGTTAGCTGACGTACAATTAAATGGTACTATGTAGTAGAACATTTACTAAATGGTCGTTAAATTTGACATGACAATGAACATAGTTAATGACATTTGACAGTTTAAATGAAATAAATCTAATAATAACCTGAAGGGCGGCGTAATTAAATATAATTATATACAGAAATTGAGATAATATCGAAATAATATAGTGAAACGTGAACAATTGTACAACTGTAAGAGAGTGGGTGTAGATACAGGTAAAGGCCATCGAGTAAGGAAGAAAGAAAAGAAGAATGTCTTGTCGGGTAAGTATGAGGGGAGAAGAAGAAATAGACAATTGACAATTGACATTTCAAAAGGGGGTGATATATAAATAGAAGGAAAACATAATAAACAATAAGAAAATTAGGAAACATGAAAGGGAAATAGGAGAGAAAAGGATTTTACTATTTAGTTTTTTAAACTATACTTTTATTTTTTTTGTCGGAAATATTCTGTCATTATAATTGATCATCCCTAATCCATATATATTATTTCCAAAAAACTGAAAAGTTCCCTAACTATAACAACCTTCATACATAATAATTTTATACAAACATCCCCCATGTAAGAATTAATTCCACCCACCATCAGACTCAGACATTTGTCAAAGTAATAGATAGGCTGTTGCACGGTTACGCCAGTCTAATACTTCTGAAATAGCAACCAAGGGACTCATCATTTATCGATATCTAAAGACAGCATTTTACAGAGGATTCATATGCACGTGTCTGGAACGTGGAGATATTGTCGAACGCAAACCACCCCGAGCGATAACACAAGCGAAAAATCCCGGATAATTATCTAGAATTTTGTGGTGTTTCTTGACGTGTGCTGGATAAATTTGGAAAGGGTCGAAAATTAGGGGGTTGGTATATGTGTCTGGGTGACGCAGAGATTCGGAAAAATAGACAAATTTTACGTAACTTTATACAGAACGAACAGGAAATTTCTAACTCTAAGCCGAAATTATGCATCAATTAGAATGTACTTTTTATTCGCTTCAACGTGTGTGGCTACAATTTTTGTGGCTGATTGTCTGATCCTAGTCCTATTCTTCTTTCCTCTCCAACAAAAATTGTCTACAAATATTCCAGTTATTGACGTACGATTTTTTTGACCAATCATACATAACCACTTCTTTGTTTATAACGACTCAGAGCTTTCTAAAAAGAAAGTAACTATTTTTAATCACTTTGAATTATTTTCTTCTTTTTTAAATCACAATTCGTCTCTTTTCGAGACCGACTCCGAAGCAACACTGATTTTTTATTTATTAATAAAATATTACAAGTCTTTTTGATTTCCCTAGATTTTTCTGATCTTGTCTTCTGTTGATAATTTTTTATCGGGTATGCAGTATGTGCCCCTATAACATGTATATTTTCTTATTATTATTATTTCGAAACTCTGTTACTTTCCGGTGACATTGTGTTAGTTTATTGAATTTCAATTGAAATACTTTTTTCTCCACGACCATTACTGAATGTATGAATTCTGAAATCATTTTTAATAATAGAATGTAAACATTCACACTCTAGAGTCTGAATATTTATTCTATAATACTTGCCTCTTATGCATTTTGCATGTATTTTCATTCTTTATCAAGGTAAAGAATGGATTTTCTGTAATCGAATTAAACAATATCGATTGCCGTGGACTTCAAAAGTGTCAGTGTCAGATATAAAATGGCGACGGTAATAATTATTTTCAAACAAGTTTTAATTTAAACAAAATAATGAGTGAAAAATCAAGTGAAGTAGATATAGAATTTAATAATATCTGAAATTGTAAATTATGAAAAAACACCAATGCACCAGATTTTAATTTCGGTAAGTGTACCACAGCACTATAAATATTAATACAATGTAATACAAATATGTCAACAAATAACTTGTGTTCAGATTTAATTTAATTTTGTTTTACACTTTTTGATCGTGGAGAAAATATAGTCTGTTACTCGGTCAGAATGAAAAAATTCGACACTCGTGGTTCCTCACACTCGCATTCGCTCGCGTTCGGAATTTTCCACTCGTTTCGAATTTTTCATTCAAACCTTGTTACATCTACTATTATGTATACTTATGGTATGACAGTTGTATACCGGATGTGTTATAAATTAAATTTGTTTCTTATTTTTTTTCCTATTTAATGCAATTTTTAGTATGATTACGGTCTTATTAAAAATTTAAACTACTAGTTTTTTTTAAATGTCTTGAATGAAACATTAATTTTTTTCTCAAGTTCTTACTGCTATCACTTCAACGATAAATTTTGTGAAAAGTTTATAGGTAATCTATTTTAAGCACGCTCGCTTTATAGCTGTTTTTCGCAAGATCCACCATAAACTGAAATTAATTAGTTTTTGATCTGCGTCTGGTTGCTCGATCGTAAATCTTCTTTTTCTATAGAGCTGATGACAGTAATTCTTGTTTTATACTTTACTTGCTAGCCAACGATGAAAAAATGGATAAGAAGTTTGGAGGAAATTATAAATTTTAATGGGTTAATTTACTTACACAGAACGTTTGTTTTTAACTCAAAAATAAACGGTAGTAAATCAGTCATAGTTGTTTAATGATGATGTTTGATTTTGTATTTTTTTTTCATCAAAATATAATTAGAAAAAACATCTTTTTTAATATACTAATTTAGTCTGATTTTGTATTTGTAACCGTTAAAAATATTATTTTCTTCCAGAAATGTTTGTCATAATTGGCGCAGTTAGTAGGATTGTTACAAACAATCCTCAGCTTTAGTTAGTTCATGACAATTTTTTAACATTACATACCTATCAGTTAATTAGTAAAAAATGGAAAATTCAACTACGTAAAGAAATCTACCAGGACCTCGATGTATACGAAGTCGTATTTTTTTGTATCTAGACTTAATAAATTACAAAAATATTATAACTAAAATAGATTTAAAAATATTAAGTGTCGAAATACAAAAAAAAATATTTAGTGTATTACTTATAAACTTTCCTAAACTTATATCAAAAAGTTTATCTCTTTAATCCACATGAAAATTGTCTTCCACCCTTATCCAGTCTACCACTACGCTGTACTAAAATTATTTATGATACATTTACTTCTGCCGGTAATATATTAGATAAAATGCTCCCCAAATCCCTTAGGACAATATTAGGGCATGCAGTGTTAGCAAATAGAGCTTACATGTTCTGAGGGTGGCCAAAGGGCCGAACGCCCTATCCCTAAAACCCCCGGTATTAGCGCTATTAGACGTATCTGTTCTAGCAGTCACTCCAATTACTGCAAATGCCAGATGCAATGGTCATTATGTTGCGAACAGTGTATGTGTAATTGACATCTATACATGATTCGGCTAGTGATGATATTTAATACCCTATTAGTATCCATCAGTTAACTAATTAATATGTTTTTATTTAACTTTGCTTTCATTAATTTTCTGGAAATTAAAATTATAAAAGATCCTGACGTAAAAATATTTTTTTAAATATTGAATAATATTTCATTATCATTAAAACTAATTGTAATGTTGGAAAATATGACCGACCTACATTTAAGTCAGTGGCGTGGAATAAGAAATACAGCCCTAACCTGTAATTATTCTGTAATAATAACTGGGTCAAACCCCCTAAATGTTTCCTGAAATGTCTTACTCAACTTCCTATACAGCCAATATCGGCCAATGATAGTACAAATCCCTCTTATCTTTATCCCTTGGAATTTCAAAAATGCTGACTGGATCAAATTCCCCTCAGATCTAGACAAGTTTTTAGGCTGGATACTCCTAGTCAGTAAGGGATTTGTGGGCGGTGTAATAAGTACTATAGTTCTTTTCAGCGTTCTTCAGCTGTCACTGAAATTCTTCATTATACCATCTCTTTCGGTGATATTCTTATATGAGACTTGTATTCTCAATATGGCTTCACACGAGAACTATAATTTTCTCGTCTCGTCTCGTAAAACCGAGACGAGAGTGAGACGAGACCTTTTTGAAAATTATTTAGGCTATACCGAGACCACATATGGTGAGACCTGAAAGTCTCGTTTCTGGTTTTATTATAATAAAAAAAAAGGTCTGCGTAGGTTACGATACATTTACGAAATCTAAAATCTTGTAACTATCTGTTACTTGAGTACTTAGAATAATATACGAAGCGATAAAACTATTAAAATGAAAGGCCATATTTTTATTTTATTTAGTAGAGCTTAATTTTTATTTGACTTGGATCCGGATTTCAGTTCTCAGTTTTCGGCTTTTCGGAGTTTTCCATGTATAAATTTTAAAGTTATTGAGTGTTATTAACAATTGTTTTTTATTTTTCTTATATAAAAAAACATGTTTCGGTTTTTTTATTTTGGTTCGATCTGTTCCTACGATTTTTTCCATAATAAAACCTGGTACAGTTAAATCACGCGTATGGGATTTTTTTAAAAAATCTAAGTGGTGCTAAAGAAGTAGTTTGTAGTTTATGTAAAAAGGTATTTAAATATCGTGGAAACACTATCTTAGAAATAAGTTCTAGCGATAGCGAGATTTGACGAGACGAGACAAATGGTTACGAGACGAGACCGAGACTGAAATGAGACTTATTTTTTTCTCAACTAACGAGAGTTCTGGACTCGTCTCGAAGAGTTCCGGAGTTCTCGAGGGGGTGCAGATAGAGTTCTGCATTTTTTTTGCGGAATTTTTAAAAAAACAAATTTTGGGGTGCTAACTTCATGCGCACCTATTTTGTGAGAAAAAAGAGTTCTGGGTGAATAGATATCTCAGAAATAAAGAGTTCTAGAGTCCTCGGTAGGATTTGCAAAGAGTTCTGGGAATGTCGTTTTTACAAAAAAAAATTAGCAAAAAAGATTCGGTTTTCGGTTTTGTGCTGTCACATCTCGATTCTTCTGAAATGGAAGAATATTTTACGGATGATTTAATGATTTAATTCGACAAATTTTCCCATTCAATATAACGGGAGACAAGTGGTTGCAAAATGTTGGCGCCCAATGTATTAAGGGTACCTGATGGATGGCCTGTTTGCGCTCACCGTAATAATTCTTAAAAAAAATTATTTTGTATAATGTAGAGGGTATAAATGGTGACCTATTTAATGAAAATATTGGCATCCTTTTGCCTCTTCTAGTTATACCCGAAGTTTGTGTTAATTTCAGGTTTTTTAATGGGATACCCTGTACATTCTGCAAGTAATTATGAGAATTGAGATTGAATTTCGGGGGTACTCAATGTATACTATTAATGCAGCAATTGTTTAAAAAAATTGTATCTTTATTATTTATTAAATGTTTGAGATAAACAAGTTCTCGCTTAGATATTAACTACATCTTTTCATTGCTCTTAAACACAAACAAATTTATAAATATTTTTTTTTAAATAAACGTTATAAATGATATTTCAGCATTCTGATGAATCCAAAACAGTATAAATTAAGTTTAAAATGATCGTTGTGTGGTCAATTTTGACTTGTAATGCACTTTTTAGCGACCTCAAAATTATCTTGCCTCGATTATTTTTTGACGTTTCTCGAAACCAATAGAAATTTTCAATTTCAGTAATTCATATACGTTTTGGCCAGTCAAAACATTATTATAGTGGGAATAATCTACTTGCATTATTTCAGCGAGAATAATTCAATGTACATTGTTTTTATTGAATGAGAACCACAACATATTTTCTTCATCAGACGCGTCACATCATTTATTATTATTGTATTTTTGTGTTCAAAACTTCAATGCATCCTAATTTGAATAACTCATTCTGTTTATATCGATTCGAATGATATAAATTTGTTGAAATAAAAATATAAAATCTTAAAAGTGATTTTGATTGTATCGTCAAAAAATAATCTATCGAATACCACATGAGAGTTCGATAAATTAGATAATAATTATCCAGTAATTTTCTCAAACTTGTTGCCATTTGGCAACAAGTTTTCTAAAATCTGTCGAATTATTTTCAATATATTCTCACTCTCTTGTGATATTACTACAGATAATTTTTCTTTCGCTTAAAAGGTATTTCGCTTCCAGTTTAACAAATAACTATTTATTTATCAAATACATTAACAACGTTATAATAAGAGAAAGAAAACGCTGTACTTTATTTCAGTTTATTCGAAAGGTAACATATTCATAAAATAAAATAATTATACCTCTGTATTTTGATATTATCTTCTTTAAGATCCCTCAACATTATGTTTTATTTACATTTTATGATTCTATATTGATTGATTACGGGCGCAAATCGGTCGACCGTCAGGTACCTTCAGTATTTTGGGCGCAAAGCGGCTGAATTAATGAGAGGGCGCAAGCTGGTCGGGCGCAAGTTGACCGTATCCGTTTCATTACAAATGCAATGTTTTATACGGGTTGGTAAAAGTGAACGGAAAAGTTCTAGATTTGAAGTTAGTGATGTGGACCGGACAGTGTCCAGTGGTCAGGATATTTATAAATGGACAATTGTTCAAAGCAATTTTAAGCACCGAAAATCTTTTCATTTATAAAAATAGTATATTATATTACTAGAAAGCGCTTATTATTTGTTGAGCTTAGAATTTTACTGCCAAGGCACTATAGCGTAATCTGAGCGTAGAGGGAAACGTATCTATCACCAGTATCTGGGGATTCTTCACTACTTGTTAAATCTTTTTATTTGCCACATATTTTCATGCTCTAATTTATTTTAGGTACGATTATTAAATCCGTGATTAACATTTTTATCCCTTGATTTTTGACTACATTTGCGTTCAATTGCACAAATATGGTAAGAAAATAATTACTTATCAAATATGAATTAATTTTATTTATTATAAACCCGAAAAAAATTAGAATATTTTAAAGTAGCGTAAACTACAATTACTTTAAACAAGTATTAGATCTTAATAAAAATATTAACAATATTTTTATTTATCGTCATATGCGATGGGACCAATAAGCAAAAGAAGTTACAAGAAAAATCAGAGGACATTTAACTAGGTTTAGATACCTTCGAGATTTTCTTGGAATAAATATTCTAAAAATATTATATTTTTCCTTATTAGAATCACTTCTATCTTATGGACTGTTGGGATGGGGAGGTGTAAATGACTGTTACTTAAATCAACTAAACACTTTACAGAAATGGATTTTAAAAATAATATATAATAGGAAAAGATCGCACCCTTCAAATTCCTTATATAAGGAACTTGGGAGTGCTTTTTGTCAGGCAATTATTTTGCAAAAACGTTATTTTTCATATAAGAAAGAATTAAAAAAGTGGATATTAAACACACATAGACAGTTATTCTCCGATTTAGTAAAAAATCAGATTTGTACAACTTTTTGTCTTCTTTCGAATGGCATAAATCTCGTTTTAATATTGACACTAATATAAAAAATAGAAGGCAAAACTTAATTTTTTGTGTACTTAGCACCTACAATTTACTATAAAGGATTTTTAACTTTTTTTTAAATGACAAGTTTTAATATTGGCACTAGTATAAAAAATACAGGACAAAACTTATTTTTTCTCTTGGACTTACTATTGTCTATAAAATTTAAAAAAATCAGATTTGTATAACTTTTTGTCTTCTTTCGAATTTCATAAATCACGTTTTAGTATTGGCATTAGTATAAAAAATAGAAGGAACTTATGTGTTATCTTGACCATACAATTTTCCATAAAAGATTTTTAAACAAATTTATATTTTTACAACTTTTTGTCGTCTTTCTAATGGTATAAATCCCGTTTGAATATTGGCAGTAGTTTAAAAATAGAAGGCAAACTTATTTTTCTCTTGCATAAACAATTTTCTATAAAAGCTTTCTTTAATATTGGCCCAACATAGTGTAAATTTATTTCTGCATAGCCGCACGCCGCCGCCGGGATAAAATAGTTATTTTTGTATCTAGTAAATCAAAAACTTTGTTAAAAAAAATTTATATATAAGCGGATAAAACAAATAATAAAAATTATAGCTCAATTAAGACTTTTCTCGAATTTGTAAACTTTTACCTGACTGTGGCTATCTAAAAATCGATTATGTAAAATTTTTTTTTTGTTACGCTACTTCTGTGTTTCTTTGTTTATTTGCAAATTTTTATTTATTTTATTCATTCACCTATTTATATTTTAAATGTATTTATTTTGTATTGTATCTAATGTAATTTGAATTTTATGTGAATAAACATTATTATTATTATTATTATAACTAAAATATTTAACATTTATCTTAATAATTCTCTCAGGCTATATTTTCTTTGTAAAAACCGCCCGTTTATCTGTTATGTTTTGATGTGACAAAAATACACATATTCGTATATCATCTTGCTCCATCTAGATAAAATTCTTGATACCACAGCAACGTGAAAGCTTCACTGCTCTACCTGTTTGTGCATTCAAGGAAAATAGTCATACGAGTACATGATGGTTGTAACTAAATGGATTAATTATAAATTCCAGAAACAGAGTAACTTTAAAGTGTAGTACATTTTGAAAGTTCACAAGTTATATACTTGGTTAATTGTTGCAGTAATTATGTTATAAGTAACTTACAAAATATATGTCTTGGGTTTTGTACGCTACTGAATTTATTATTTACCCAATATCTCTTTTGTCGTCAATAATGCTCATTAAAATGCTTCTATCTGGAATTATAGAATCAGCATTTTTAAGGGCAATAATCATTGACGTTTTGCTTATCTCGATTGTTTATACCGACCCCGGGACCACTCACTTAAGTGAGTAGGATCTTAGGGTCTATCAGATAGCAAGTGAAATATATTTCACTAAATGTAGAAAATAACGAAGAAGAAGCCGATAATACCAAAACCGATTTCAGAATCCGCTGTAATTCTAAATGAAAAAATTAAACGATATTCGATGTTTATTTATGTTTATGTTTTTTTTTATCAGTAGGATCAATCCTCTATTTTAAAGTTACATTTAAGTTTTGGTCGATTATTACATAATTCTAGTTCAAATTATTTTGCATATATCAAATATGGGGTTTAAATTGGTGTAAAAAATAACGAATAAAAAGACTTAAAACTACGGGTCTAAATTTGTTTCATTCACTAGCGCTAAAAATATTTTTAAGTACAATCCTGTATTTTATAATTTAAAAAAAAATCCATTCCATCTCTGTACTTTCCACTTACATTATATAATATCCCTTTTAAGCACGCAAATACGCACTGTAAAGCACCCTCCAGTGAAAAGTGCAGATATCGATCCGTAGCCGAGTGAACGTCACAACAAAAATCAAAGGGAATATGTCAATTTGCTTGGGGCGAAAAGGATCATAAGAGCGAATGAATGTGAAGCGATTTATAATGTATTCTAGTTTGAACAAATTCTATTAATATTTTAATGAAATTTATCAGAGTAGAGAACTGAAAAAGTAGAAGAATTCATTTACCTGGAGGCATTAATACTATAAGGAAAAGAAATCATCATGAGAGTAATAAAAGCAATGATAAACCACCTAATTAGGTCAAAAAACTGATCAAAAAGAAGGACTTTCAGAATTTATAAAACTAAATTATCATTCGTGAAACATGGGTGGTAAATAAAATTCAAAAACAAAAGATAATGAGAGATAGAAGAGAAGAAATCTAATTGTAATTAATGCGCGACACTGGTTTAGGCATTCAATTTAATTGATACATTATTGTTACAGTTAATAAATGAATAACAGAAAGCTTCCTTTTGATTTATAACCATAATGTCACAGTGAGTTCAGTACACGTGAACGGTTTTTACGTAAAATATCATTAATCAGGGTACATGACAAGTCAGCGCTGAGTGAGGCGGCGCCGGGATAAGTCAGCGCCGGATAAGTCGGATTAAAATAACTGATTTAAAGAAATATCTAGATGAGGCGCATCTCCTTGGTCGTCACAAGAATGATGCCGAGTTCGCGTTTCAATCGCGAATGATAAAATCAGTGGCATTTGTACATCCGTTTTGGCCTCCAGAATTAGAGCCAGTTATTGGTTGGTTTTCCAATAATTATGTAGGCAGACTAAGGATTAATGGCACAAGAGCGCCATATTTGTTATCATATGTGTACTAACGAACACTTGAAAGTTTTTGTTACGTTTTTTTGTACCACCCTGTATTTTCATGATTCCTTTGCTCAGTATATTCTAATTTCAGAATCGCTTTTAATTTCCTTCTCAACTTATCTTGACTTCCCTATCTTTTTGATACTGACTATAGAATGTCTTTCCCATGTTAACAATTCTTCTCTTTACCTCATCAGTCAGAACAATCAACATATAATAGTTTATATCATTTATTGAAATTTTTTTTAATATATGTTTAAATGTGTTTAGGATTTCTTTAAGAGTGTTTTGTGTTTATATGATTTTTTTTGATTTTATAATGTGTTCATTAATAATTTACAACAATTGTGGTACATATAAAAGAAAAAAAATCTTAGTATCATTATTCAATAAATTTAGAAAAATCTAGTTGGAAATAAAAAAAACAAAAGAAGAAAGAAATAATAAACAGTTTTAGTTTTTTTGAGATTTTTGGAGGTTGTCAAAATAAAAATAGCATATTAGTTAAAGTAAATACAGACAATTGAGACAATTTTATTGAGCATAGAACTTTATCAGAAAGAAGTATGAGTATAAAATAGGTAGGAGTTAAAGGTATATTAAAAGTCACAAAAATAGTAGCAAATAACATCGAAGAAAAGAAAGAGGAAACTGGAAGTTATCTAAGAAGTGAGACGGGAAGACAGAAATAGAGGGAGATTAAAAATACAGAAGACAGAAGAGGAAATCTACTAGGTGGCGAAAAAGAAAAGAAAGGAACTGATTAGAAGAAGACACGAGAGAGAGAGAGAAGAACCAGAAAAATTATAAGGCGCCCAAATTTTTTTTTTTTATTTTTTTGTAATGTTTATTATTATTTTTTTGAAGGAACCCAACCTAAGACCATAATAGTTTATATTAGATAACAAGCATTCTAAAATAATATTTTTTGTTATATTTACTTAAAAGTTCATATCTTATATTTCATAATATTATAAATTATCTGATGTTTGCGGTGCTCTTTCAGTCTCAATTACAAAAAGAGAATCTATTTTTAATTTGTTTTTACAAAATGTCTTAAAATTTATTTCACTTTGATTATTTTTATATTTCATACTTTGATCTAGAACTCGTGTATATTCATTTTAATATTATCATTGTTTTATGTTCTTTTTTAAAAACAGAGACCACGAAATCTGGGTAATTTTGTCTTATATTTATTTTATGTGAACTTTTAGGGTTTTTCTGGACTAGTCTTTTTTCCTGGAGAGAGCCCTTTTCTTTTTGGAACAAAATGCTTTTCTGGATCAGAACCTGCTTGTGGGCTGAATCTTTTCACTTCCGGATCCAGGAAGTTGTGTTTGGAAGAAACTTGACGAGAAGTTTCATTTTAAAGAAAAAAAAATAAAAGAAAAGTCTCTGAAGATATCGCATTATTAGCAAAACATTTTTTTCTCTTCAATAAAACAAGTGTAACGTTTAATTTGAGTTTAATTTCCTTAAACCTACAAAAAGATAGAAAGGGCGGATTGTGAAATATATCATAGTTTTGTTGTCAATGGACTCATCCCGTGATTTTTTTTTATATTTTTATTTGATAATTTTGGCCTACCATAACAAATTGCACTGGATCCAGCCCTTCTGAGACCGATCCTGCGGCTGTAATTAATTCTTAAAATTTTAAAAATCGGGGCTATAGTGGCTTGTGACGTGACCCAATTGAAACAGATTATATTTGGCTATGTTTTCATATCGATAAAACTGGCAACTGTCGTTCTCATTTGTTATGATTAAAAGACGGAAAGAACTATATCAAATTTTTCTACAAATGAATAAAGCTAGAATCTTGCAAATGCTAAACGTTAATTATTGGTCAAAAAGCAGCGCCACTTTCAAAATATATTAATTACTTTTCATTGATTTTTATTAATTAATGAATATTATAAGAATAATGAAAATCAACATAAGCAACTAGGTTCTTTAAGCTATTCATTCATTAATATAAAACCAATAAATTCGTTCCTACTGGATAAGTCCATTGTTTCTAAATACATTAAAAAATCAATTAGACTGGCGTCCAAAAATTTTTTTTATTTAATATTTTACTTTTCGATATATTTCAAATTATATTCTTGGAACTAAACTATAATAAAAAGAATTAAGCTTAAATCACATTTAATACTAAATCACTTTTATCAACTAATATAAAAATTACACATCCAAATCTTTAGAAATTTATTTCTCAATTAAGAAAAATGTCAAAAACCCTTCACACCGATTTTGAGCATTACGTCACGGGTTATGAAGCACCCCAACAGAAGATGCTAGCAAGAAGTAGATGCGCGAATTTTAAATAAAGGACGTATGAATAAAAAATAGCATTTACTTTAATTGTAGATTTACTTTATTTGGTTCAAGTTTCAAGAAACTTGCTAATAAGTTATTTTACTCCGATTTGTCCCGACGCCGACTTGTCCCGACGCCGACTTGTCCCGACGCCGACTTGTCCCGACGCCGACTTGTCCCGACGCCGACTTGTCCCGACGCCGACTTGTCCCGACGCCGACTTGTCCCGACGCCGACTTGTCCCGACGCCGACTTATCCGGCGTCGACTTATCCAGCGTCGACTTTTCCGTGTCCACATTAATCAATGCTAATATTAGGGTTAAAGGTATTGATAACTAATATAAAAGTTAATCTTCGACAGTTATTTTCGATGAACAAAAGTTCATCATATCAATTCACTAAGTCTGTCTGTCTTGATGTTTGTTGATTTTTTTAAATTTTCACTGCACATTTTTGAAATATAGCTCGATTTTTTTTTAACAATATGGGGAATCAAGGTCAAAAAGATAAGAGGGCCCAAATAAAATGGGCAAGATTCACAACTAAATAAACTAAAGTAAAATGGCCAAATATTTTAAAATGTAAGAACATTTCAGACTGAAATATTATTAAAAAATACTAGAACAATGACGGTTTTTGATGGAAAATGTAAATGTCATTTTACTATAAACGTCAAAAAATTTCCAGTATAATTTCATGCTCCTTGTTCCAAGGAGGAGACAAATTTCCGGAAATTTTTTTAGTTGCTATGATAACGATACAAAATACAGGCTTTTAAATGGTCGAAAATGTTAGGAGTGAAATTTTTATATATTTTTACTTACGTGTTTCATGTATCCTTTTTTACACCGCGGGGAGTAAAACCAGTACTTTAGTCCTGCATCTGCGGGTCTAAAGTGTCACTTTTACTCCCTTGGGACTAAATTTTTTTAATCCTAAGGGACCAAAATTTTTTAGTCCCGCAAATGAAAAACATTTGAAACCAGCCACCTTGATTCTTCTAATTAAATCCAGAATTGTCAAATAATTCCACAAAGGAGTATAGGAGACAAATTTCGGTAGTACAGCCTTCAATTTTCTTTTCTCCGACACTATTTTCAGAGATTGTCGTAAGCTTTTTTATATATTTTTTACGATTTTGTCGGAATTATATTATTCATTAAAAACCACGAAAAATCTGAAATACCTAAAAATATAAAATAGGACAAAGTCTCAATCATCTGTCTATATTTTCATAATATCCAGCGGTCTTTTTTTTTCTTTTTCCTCGACTTTTTAACAATTTTAATATTTAATATGTAATTAATTTATTTTTATATTTTTAAGGTAAATAATTATTTGGATTTTAAGGGGGCTTGGCCACCGCGGTGTAAAAAATAGCGTACATACCACAGGACTAAAGTGTCTTTTAATCCCTCAGGTGATTGTTTCCTCCTCGGGATTAAAAGATGCACGTTAGTCCCTTGGTATATAATATATTATTACCACTCTCCTACCCTTCTTAGTAACGGTACCCTAATTAAGTACTATACTTTTTAATATTTAATCATAACATATTAGTACTTTGGTTATGTTCAAATTTGTAAATTTTTTATCCCCATCGAACTATATATTTTATTCTAGCCTGAAGATGTTTTTTAGCCGAAACTAGTTGCCTTTAAATTTGTATGATAAATGTTATTGTAGTACAAAAAATAAATAACTTAATTAATGAAAAACAACAAAAATTATAAAAAAAACACCTGAAAATTAATGACAAAAAGTAAAACCATTATGGATTAACATTTTTCGAATACAATTTGTATAAAATTTTTGAAAATTAAAATTATATGATTTTAGTTTCATTTAACGATTATTTAATATTAATTTATGTACTATAAATGTACTTCTTGATAAATATTTGGAATTAGAAGATTTTTTTTTTGTAAAATTCTACAAAAAGCTTTACCCAACAGTTATTTATTTTTTAACATGCAAGAAAGTTATTAGATTTTTATAGTGTTTTCTTTTTTGGCGTTTGCTTTTTTCCTTCGTATGTCATAACAAAAAAATGTAGATATATTACATTCCCACGTGTATATTTTATCACTAAGGTGTGCCTGTCTCTTCAAAATATTGTTGGCACACAACCTACAATAAACTTCCGTAGCTTTAACACTAAGAATATTTGCGTCGGTTGTAAAACGGGAATAAAATATTTATTCCCAACAAAAAAACATAAGCAAAATATTATCCCAGTTGCTTTTTGTACGGCAAATAATAATTTTTGAGGAGTTGGTTGTGACTAAGTTGACAAACCTACGTTTTTATAATACAGCAACTTTGATAGCACAGCCACTGTTTTGTTTAAACTATGAATCATATGCATTAGAAAAATAGGAAATTTATTGATTTTGGCATCATGTAGATAAAACTAAAATATGATAAAAATCATCGAGAACATTATCGGTCGTGTCACTTGGAGTTATATTTTCCAGACATTTTACATAACATTTCATTTTATAAAGTGCACGGAGGAGGAAAAACGGTTATACCAAAAAGAAATAATAAAGAACTTATTGAAGTAAAATTAAGAATAATGAAATAAAAAAAGGTTAAAATGTCAAAAAAAATATAAATGTTAAAAAAAAAGATTTTATATTGATTTTCTGTTATTCAAACTAATTGTCCGATAAATAATTATAGTTCTCTTTCTGCACTTTTTTAGTTAACAATATAAAATAAACTTCAACTGCTTTTGTTTTGGTTATTACATAAAACAAATGAGTCTGCCACATATATACAGTATCAGTAGTATTTCAATTGAAACATCCGACACGTTAATCAATTTAATTAAATAATCACTCATTAGAGCTTCCAATCAACTTATTCCCTAACATGATCATCGACCCCAGGCAATACAAACGAAATCCCGCAGAATAACTAACGAGATACTGGTACAAATTAAATTAGTAAATAATCTAGATACAAATGAGACCACGTAATATAATTAGAGGGTAATGTATTTACGTCTAGCCTGAAAACCATGATGATAATAATTTTAGTTTGTCAACCTACCATGAACCATTTATTATCTGGGAATTAATGACAAACGGTAATTTGTTATTTGCCGAACCCGAACGAACTTCACTAAAATAGTGTCAAAAAATAAAGTGATACCGATAAATACTAGATAAGGTCGGTTTTCGGTGTCGTGAGAACTGATAAACGGTTTGTTGGAAATAAAATATATTTTCTATACCCAAATGGATATTGTCTATTCAAAGTTGCGACTCGTGTTCGCAAACTTCAGCGTTCCTTGGAAAAATAATTTACGCATATGTTGCATACAATACTTTTTCTACGATCACAATTTTTAAATAATTAAAAATAAGAAACTTATTTGAAATATGTAATCATTTTTTGGAAATATAAATTATTTTAATAAAAAAGTAAGATACTATATTTTGTCTTTATGCCCGCGCGGGTCATAAAGTCACTTTATGGCCCGCACGTTCATAAAATACACCTTTATGTAATTGGTAACTAATCAATAAAAACATAATATTGAACTAGTATGACGGAAATTATATTTTACATAGCAAACGTCAAATCACCTGTCAACAAACGCAACATCTTACGATAGATGCGGGGGAGATTCAGTACAATACTTCTCTACTATCCTATACGCATGTGCAGTGTGTGGTACAGAAAATTCTTGCACTGTAAGGAATTAGTAACTTTTCATAGTGATCATAGAAAAAATACTATTGTAACACTAGATAACTATTTTTTTACTGCAACTACTTTCTACGGCAATATTACGTTGTCAAATTTTTAAAATAAACCGGTTACGGTATTTTTTTCAAAATGTACAAATTATGAACAACTTCAGAAAGTATTTACAAAATTAATGAAATAATCCGAATACTTATTTTTTATTTATAATTATCAAGCCAAATAAAAATCGTGACCAATTCTCTTGAATCTATTTCGACCATTTTTTGTGACTAAGAATGATTGATTAAACAATTATTTACTAGTGTCCGAAAAGTTGATTAAAACAGTGATAACAATTAATTTAAATAAAAAAAATTCTTAATATCTACTTAATGGACTTATCCAGTAGTAACGAATTTATTGGTTTTATATTAAGAATAAATAGCTTAATGAACCTAGTTGCTTATGTTGATTTTCATTGTTCTCATAATATTCATTAATCAATAAAAATCATTGAAAAGTAATTAATACATTTTGAAAGTGGCGCTGCTTATTGACCAATAATTAACGTTTTACTTTCATTGCCAAGATTCTAGCTTTGTTCGTTTGTAGACAAATTTGACATACTTCTTTCCTTCTTTTAATTATAACAAATGAGAAAACGAGAGTTGCCAGTTTTATCGATATGACAACATGGCCAAATATAAACTGTTTCAATTGGACCACGTCACAAGCCACTATAGTCCCGATATTCAAATTTTAAGAATTAATTACAGCCGCAGGATCGCTCTCAGAAAGGCTGGACCCGGTGCAATGTGTAATGGTAGGCCAAAATTACAAAATAAAAATATAAAAAAATCACTGGATGAGTCTATTGAAAAATAATAGCTAATTGTGAGTAAACTTCTATTTATTTACATTATTTCCACTAAGTTTTGAACAAGTTGCGGCAATTTGTTGCTAATTTTAAAAAATACAGTAACTTTATGTGTCTTCCACTTGTTGAGAGACAAATCTTCACTAAATTTTGGTTTCCCGCGGAGTGTCGGTAAAGATCAAACAAAGTTAATAACTAAAAGTGGAAGATTACTGCGCGCTTTGTGCTATAGTGGAGAAATGTTCCCCCTCCACGCGCCCCGGATGTGACGTCGGGAGCTAGCATTCCCCCGTCAATGCACGTGTGTACTTCAGCTGTAGGTGTTTTTTGTGATTTCGTGTGTTTTTGTTGTGTTTGTATCAAGATGGAAGGCTGTAGTGAGAACGAATGGACTATGACCAAAATCAGTGAACTAATTGAACTATAATGGAGCAGAGAGGTTCTCTGGAACCCAAAAGTTCCTAAATTTAAGGACAACAACATAAAAAAATACGCCTGGGGGGAAATTTCAGCCCAGTTGCAAGTTGATTGATAAATATTTGAAGTTCAGAACACGGACATAACTTGGACAGGTACTGCTTTCCTGTAGTTTGTATCACGTTTCTTGATTCAAATACTCAAAGTCACTACTGGTCATTCTCAGAAAGTTTTTGACACTCCCGTCGCACCTCAGCTCACCACTCAACGGATCGACGTCATCTTCTCGTAGATCAGCCACTATATCTATCGCTAGAATTCAACGAGGGTCTTACTACCCAATATTTTCGGGGATATCTTGTACAGTGGCTGGCTATGATGACACAGGCAACCGCGGAAATAATTGCGCCTTCTTCGTCCGACACCCTTGATACTACGACCTTTCGCGCTAATTCTTTGACAACAAGTTTTCCACCTGTCGCTCTAAATTTGAGAAGAGCAACTTTTAGTTTTCTACAAAAAATCTTCCACTTGTTGCTCTAATTTGAGAAGAGCAACTTTGAATTGACAACTTTTAGTGTTCCACAAACAATCTTGTATCAACTTTTAGTTGTCAACTTTGGTGTAAACGCTCCTTAACGCTTTTAGTTTTTGAAATATTTATAAAAAACCTGGATTCATTTTGTTTAATTTTTATTTGTTTATAAATTCTGAAATTGTTTATGTGCATATTTTACACATTTTTTTACACGAACGTAATACGCGCTTTCGACCATACATTAATTAAAATCTTTTTGAACTAACCTTATATGGGGAAATAGAAATGAAATATTGCTGCAATCAAATGCCTCAAAATTTCTTTGTTATATTTAGTTTGATTTAATTTTGATTAAACGACTTTACTAGTTAATCAAGCTTGGGTTAAGACCATTTTGTGTTCGGTGATTTAGAGATTGTTGATAGAATACATTTGTATTGTAACCGGTACGTAACGCAACTTTCTCCATGATATGGTCCCTAAATTATCATTTCCGAACTGGAATGTAGGCATAAAGTTTACATTTAGAATTAGTTACAGTGTGGTGATTTTAATGGAAATTTGTATCGGCTTCTGAATATCAATTTTCGTATTGAACTAAATGATTTGATGCAGTGGAAATAATTGAGTTAAAAACAAAATAATTGTTTATAACAGATTATGTAATAATTAATAGTTATTTATGCAACAAGTGTTAAAAGTTAAGTATTTATTATACGCGACGTGAAATTGTCCAACAAGGACCTAATCAGGCCGAATTAGAAACGAGTGCAATAAACAATTTTTTGTGAGTTGCATACAATATTTTTTTACGTCGTTTTTAATGTTTAAATTTGTCACGATCACAAAACGCTGACAGATGAGTGTAATCAAAATTTTATTGCACTAGTGCAATAAAGAACCAATTTTTCTACTAAATCTAGTTCAATTCAATAAAGTTTTGTTTTTTGCATCAACGAAGAAAAATAAAATAAAACAAAAATATATTATAAATGCACCACTAAAAAATCGGCAGTGTCACCCCAGAACTTTCCCGGTTCGGCTGTGGAGAATAAGATTATTTTAATTACAAAATACAAAATTCCTGGAAAAGTAAAATGCTGTTAAAATGCTGAAAAAAAAGAGTTGCAAAAATTAATTAAAATGAAGACGACAAAAGTTACTACAAATTATAATAAATAACAACAAGGTAATGAAATATTTCAAAAAAGGGAAAAAATTGTTAAAAATGATAAAGAATTGTTAAATTTAAGCACAAATTAAATCTAATAAATAAACAGTGAAAATTGGCAAAAAAAATAACAAAAAAATCAAAAAAACTCCAAAAAATAATCCAAATACGACAAAGTAAAGGGAAAAAAAGCCAAAAACGCCAAAAATGTCCAAATAAGTTAAAAAAAAGCAAATAAGACAAAATAGTGGCAAAATAAAGGCAAAAAACACAAAATAGGCCAACAGGCCAACAAAAGTCCAAAGAAGTTAAAAAAAATTTTAAAAAGGAACAAAAGGTCAAAAAACGTAAAAAAGCAAAAAAAATGGGCAAATTAGAAGCAAATAAAGGTAAAAAGGCAAAAAAAAAGGAAAAAGATGACAAAAACAGAAAATCCGAAAAGTAAAAACATGTTAAAACAGCAAAAGTGGTAGAAAAGGCTTAGTAAAGGCAAAATAGGCCAAAAAAACTCCAAAAAAATTTAAAAAAAGTTTAAAAAAGAACAAAAGATAAAAAAACAAAATAGAACCAAATAAAGGAGAAAAAAACGGCTGTGTCGCCATAAAAATTTCCCGACGAGCATTCATAAATACTTTTTCAGAATATTTAATGTTATGTTTCAAATTTTGACATTTTTTTATTTTTGACAGGTGACAGTTGGAGAAATAATGTTGACTGTTCTGAATAGAGATTTTCAAGGGCTTTTAAATGACATATTGCAAGTCAAATTCCGTGACATATTTTATCTGCCATTTTTTGATAGTGACACTTCCGTTTGATAAATGTACAAAAACTAATGGGTTCTTCTGACGGGTAACCCAGACCCATATACCAAATTTCAGCTGTGGCCTCTATCGTGGAAGAACTCACACACACAGACAGACAGACAGACAGACAGATTTCCATCTGGAAATGGTCTTAATCATCTCAGGTGACCTCAAAATGGAATTTCCATCTATATCTCGAAATTTTTTTTAGCTCGTTAACAATACTTTGTAAAATAAAATAAAAGTAAAATAAAATATAAAAGTGCTCGGTATAAATAATAGCTCACTTCTCAACCTAATTATATAATATATTCCTTTAGTACCTAATCAGAAAAAAACTCACATATTAGATATTTGCAAAAGGATTATTCAGGGTATAATGTTCGTAAACAATAATCGACCAGGGGTTTCGGAGTAAAGAGAAACGACTTTAGTACGAGCTCTTATGAATTATATAATTTAATTTAAGTAATTATCTAGATACGTAATACATTATTTATTATACTGAAAATTTATTGAATCAAATGCATTATGTAACAGTAACAAGTTTTTATTGTCCAATTTCATGTACAAAAATCAAAAATATTTTAATATTTTTCGACCTACCCGGATTTTTAACAGATCTTTACGTTTTGAGATCTCCTAAAACAATTTCGACATTTTTTTGTAGGATTTTGTCAATATGACAGCGTCATATGATAGCGTCTAAAGGGTTAGACCGATTTGGATAAAATTTCCCACACATAATTAAAATTTTCAAAATTTTTTGCCATCATGGACAAATTTATTAAAAAAAAAAATTAAAAATACGAAAATTTAAAAATATCTTTATGAAAATTTGAACCTATCTTTATTAAAATTTTATTTCGACGTTTCGTATTTGGAGCACCACTATCAGCATTAATTTTTTTAAACGAATCTAAAAAAAGTTTTAGACAAAAGTTACGGAATTTTATGGTCTAAAACTTTATACTACAACATTTTGCACTAACTTGTATTGTTTGTCCTCAAAATCAAGAAAAACTAGAGAAAATCTACAAGCACATGTTTTACGCGCCCTCTGGTGGCGCAACTATTGCAAATTCTGGAAAAAGCTTGAAACAAAAGTTGTAGAAAATTTTATGCTCTAAAACTTTGTACTACAACATTTTGCACCAAAGTGTATTGTTTGTCCTTATCGTGGAAGATTACACACAGACACACAGACACACAGACAGACCATACGCTGGAAATGGTTTATTTTTTTTTGCTCGTTCACCTTACTTTCCCTTTGATGGGTCCGGGAAAGTAAAAATTGTTTAAACAAAAAATTAAATTTTAATTAAAAATCCCGATTCCCTCTTATTATTCATTTTTCTTCCAGTTCATTTGATTCTTTTTGTAATAATTATTTTATTTAGAAATTTGTCGTGTTTATTTTAATTCCCTTAATGAGTCAAAAATATTATAAATTTTAAATGAATTTTTTTTTAAATATACGCTATATTTTTTTTATATTTTTGTGTTTTATTTTATTGTCATAAATAGTTTTCCCTAATAGGAGCCAACAAGTATATTTTTATTTCTAAAACCCATTCAAACTTTTAGTCGAGTTATAATTTCTATAAGGATATTTTATGCATTAAAGATAATAAAATTATTTCACGTCTTGAAATGTCTGCCATATAAAGTGGGTGAATTTCGGTTAGAAAGGAAATTCCGAAAACTTGATAATATTTTAGACGGAAAATCCTACTCTTATATTTGTTATGAAAGTTTTATGAAGCTTGCCATTACTACGTACTTAGTTCTTCATATAAAACTTCGTAAGCTCGAGATGACAGGAGTATCATATATTTTCACACTTTTGTAAGCACGAGCAGAGGAATTAGTATCTAACCGTTGAAATATATTTAAAGAATTTTATTACTAAACCTAAATTTTATTAATTTCTTAAAAGTTTGGTGTCATATTAAACAACGCTACAAAATTAACACAAGTAACTAACTCATTTCTATTGTATATAAATTATATACAGACCTCCGTTCATTTCATTTAAATTTTATTGCTTATGAATGTTAAGGACCACACAAAATTTTATAGCAAAGCAATCTAATTGTTAATATAATCTCCACGCAACACCAACGAAGCTCATCGCATAAAATTTCTTTTAATACATTTTATTGATAAAAATTAAATAATTAAAAAAATAACAAAAACATGAAGAACACTTAATTTCTTTATTATATGTTTTCACAATAACCTGCAATTTAGGTTTTTTTTTAAATGCGGTCCTGTTGTATTTTCACTGTAAATATTTATAAATATTTTTGTAGTTTAGTTCATAAGTTTAAAAACATCTTAATTAAAGTAAAAGTGAATTAAAATATGGCACAAAATTTTCAGATGAAATCTTTTAAGTAACATAATTATCACAATTGCTTTAATATAAATAAACCAGTCACTATTTGTATGTATTAAAAAAGACCAAATGAAAATCAGTCACGATTTTTTGGTTAATACAAAAAACAGTCAAGTGCGTGTCGGACTTCGCATATTTAGGGTTCCGTGCCAAATGTAGAACATAAGCCGCAACCCTAAAGATGAGGGAATGTTAATGAAAAAATCATATTTATTAATATATTGATATTCGTTGGTAAAATATACGTAAAAATAAACATTATCACCAAATTTCAAGTTCATAGGTCAATGGAAAGTTAAAAAATACCTCGGAACAAAATTTTGTAAAAAATGCTGACTTTGGCGGCTTCTCATTTCTACGTTTTGCAATATTTTTTAACACAAAAAATATAGCTTTCATCTACTCAATGAGCTCTAAACAACGATACCTCACTCGATGGGGCAGGCCAAATTTTTTTCCAGCACCTTCCTTTAGCTGTATGAAAGCATTTAAACATATTTTTTCCAACGTATGTGGCTTTGGGATAACAAGACGCAGTTACTGTGAAAATTTGAAGATTGTAGCTCCAACGGTTTATAGTAGCGTGAGTGAGTCAGACGAACATGGAAATATTTTCAGCCGGAACAAGAGTACTTCTCCCCCGTTTTCCAGGATGCTGAAATATTTTCAGCCGGAACAAGAGTACCTCCCCACCCCGTTTTCGAGGATGCTGAACACGATGGCGGCGTTAGAATTTCTACTTGGGGTTGAGCAACCCCTCAAACACAATTCCCCCCCCCCGTTTTTGAGTATCCTCAGCACGGTGGTGGTATTAAATATCGGTTCCGACCCTTTCCAACCCCTCCACCAGCCAATATTCGCCCCCGAACATGGTGAATTTTTATCTTTTTTAATATCAGCGGTAAACATATTCCTCCCCGTTTTTAAGGATGCTGAGCAGGGTGGTAGTGTTTTAAATCGCGTCCGATCCCTGCCATCCCCTCCACTGACCAATACATTTCAGCAACAAATATATTTCTCTCCGACTTCGAGGATTCTATGTATAGGAAAAATAATCGCATTTCTCTTTTTGGTTGTAACGGTCTTTCTTCACCATCTAGCTGGAAAAATATTATCATATACCAACAGCAGGTCTACTGAAGAACTGATACATACATGTATCACAATTGTGCTAAAAGTGGCACCAGCGCACGCACTATTGAAAAATAGAGAAAACGAGCACTACTTACAGCACTTTTTATTTTAATCTGGATTTATAAATCTAGTTTAATTAATCCGGATTGAGATGTTACGCACCATTACTGCGAAACTACTACTAAACTCTTAGAAAAATATGGCAACACCGCAAAAGTACTATATAATTTAAGAAAAAAAGAAGAAATTAAAAGAATTTAAGAATTTTTTAAGGATTTAAAAGTATTTTTAAGAATTTTTAAGACTTTATTAAGATTTTTAAGGATTTTAAAATTTTTTTAAGATTTTTAAGAGATTTTAAAAGATTTTTAAGGATTTTTAAGGGTTTTTAAGGATTTTTTATCTACCAAGAGCAGAGGAAGTATTTATAATACAGATAAAGTTGATTGAATTCAGATACCTAATTGAAATAATTAATATTTATTATTTTTGATGTCGTTACATATTTCTTGTTTCTTTTTTATTGTACTATATTTTTCTCCAATATACTATAATAATTTGAGTGCCCGTACTATAACAGCTTCTAATACAGTTGGCAACGTTGGAGTCGCTTTACTAGATTGTACTAGGCTTCTAGTACTGATGCACGTGGAGAAGTTACAATGACAGTAGAGGCGCGGTTGCCGGTACTCCACATCTCGGAGCCCACAGATTAATGGTGGCTGCGCGGGATACTGAATTTAAATGTGCAGGGTCCGTAAAAAAAAGAGAGGAAGAGAATTACAGAGATTGGACTGGTTTAAAAAAATGTATCCACCCTCACCATGTTCAGCATCCTCGAAAACGGGGAGGGGGATATACATTTGCCTCGGATATATAAAGGGGGGCGAGTATTGGTCGGTGGAGGGGTTGGCAGGGATCGGACGCGATATACAACACCACCACCGTGCTCAACATCCTCGTGAGTGAGAGCAATAGTGCTCCATTTATACCATTTTGTGGTACGGAACAGTAAAAAGGACTAGACTACGCCAAATGCCAACCAGTCACTATTTTATAATTATACTGCGTTAAATGCAAACCAGTCACTATTTTTAGGACTAGACTGAGCCTAATGATATTCAGCTAGTAGATCTATAAGTGTGCAAAAATTGATACTTTTTGTGGCAAGAAATCCAAATTTCGTACCAACATTTTCGAAACTTAAAACTAAATAAAAAACATTTAATTCATAAAAATCTAAAAAAATCTAAAATCTGGCAGAATCCTGATTAAAAAAATATCACTCATTAAGATCAAGATCAAGATTTAGTCCAAATTATATAAAAAAATATATAACTGGTAGATGTTTTATATTGTTAAAATATTTTAAACATTTCATATATACAAAGTAGTTTTTTTGTCCACAGTTCTCGCCAAAAAATACAATACCCACTTTGACTGTTAATAAGCTACCATAAACTTTAACGACTATACTAAAACTGAAACTTGTGATTCTCTCAGGGCTGTTGATGTTACATACTATAAACCATAATTGCATTTTCAGAAATTTGATATACTTAAATATTATGTGCCATCTTCCAAAGTCCATAGAACATAAATTACAAAGTTATTACTATCTGGTTCCCAGACGTAGAGAGGGATAAAGGAAGATTATATTAACTACGTCAGATACTTTCCAGAATTTAGGGTATTGTTCGTGATTATCAGTGCATACTTGAATGGATCCATTAAAAATTATTACTTTATTGATAGGGGAGACTTTTACCCAAACATTTCCTAAAATTTGAGACTAATCGCCATATTCTTAGCTCGTAGTTTTTGTTTTAAAAATAATTTAGATCCAATTAGCAACTTGGTTTCTTAACTTAGTAAAGGTATTATTCATGGGGCCAATAAACTCTTTTCGAGACAGTCAGACTGTATAAATACGAGCCAGCGACAGAAACTTTCCGGAATCTGCATATCCATGAATCAAGTCGAATTGAATTCTAAAATCCCTGTTAATTTCAATTCAATTACGGAGCTTCTAATGCAGCACTCGTTGCAGAAAAATTTATTGTTAAAAGTGTAAAACTCTAAATAAAGTTAATAGTCTGTTGGCTGGATTCGATTGGCAACGGTCCTAATAGGCCATTATGGAACTGCGCTTTCAACCGAATATGTTGTTAAATTTTCCTTTTTCCTGGTCATAACTGTTTGCGAACGCAGTTGTAGACAACATATTTAACGGTATGTTTATTAAGGTGGAAATATTCTGCTTTGTATTATACTACACATTTCATGTCTAGATTTAAATTTTTATTATGCTATTAAATTTTTTTTGTTTTAAGTAAAATTACTTATAAATCATATTTAGATTAGAATAAGTTAACGAGTATTCAAAATATTAGCGCCAGAATAGTAGGAAAGTTTTGTAACTTGAAACTCAAGTGAGTAAATATTTTATTTTTTACATATTAAAAGAGGGAGAATAATATTTTTATTTTTGGTTAAATATTTACAATTTTAATAATTTCTTAATTTTCGATTACAACCAAATTTGTACGAAAAAATAAAAATTTTCTTTTCTTTTTGAGATTTTTAGCCCAAATGAGAGATTTTTAGTTCTCTCTGTTTTTCTGTCTGAGTAGGTATTTATATCGGTTAAAAATCTGAAAAATGTACAGGACATGTGATCAAGAATGATAATAAAATAAACCCAACAAGCTAACAGTATCCACGTAGCTCAGGTACGGACAGACGGACAGACAGACGGTTTTAGTTGACTTAGAGGTCACTGAAAATAATAAAATTCGAAACCATTCTATCGATGGCTGAAAACAGAAATAAAAAATTCGAAACCGTACTCGAATTATTGCTGAGACAGACAGAAAGACGGACAAACGGACAGACAGATGGTTGCAGTTGACTTAGGTCATTGAAAACAATAGAGTTAGAGAAATGGGTTATTTGAATAAACAATATCGTATTGGTTGACTGTAAGTTTGTTACATTTACTAAATATTATTTATATAAAATAAATTGTGTTGTTTGTATGAACCAACAGGATTATTTGGATCCAGGATGATTAACCTAAATATATTGTTATTTGAATGAACGAAATTTAAATGGTATGTGTCACATGACTGTAAACCTTGTTCACAATTGGTCAAGTGGTGAGAACTTAACGATAAATTTGAGAGGATCGTAATCCATCTGATCTTCCGATCATTGATGTACCTGATCAGATCAGAAATCAGACCACGCCATGTTTGCTTAAGTTTTGTGTTTGTGTTATAAAGAGATTCTTAATTGAGATTTATGTTTGAGCAAATCATGTGAAAATAATAAATATTGTAAATATTTAAGGGGTAAGCAGAAAGGAGTGGAAATTTCTTTCATTCAAACAAACATTTTTTTCGTTTAACTAAAAGTTTTTTTTTCAAAAAAGAATTCATTTTTTTCAATCAAGAAAACATGTTTTTCAATCAATAAAATATTTTTCTCTTCCAACAAAACCTTTTTTTCATTCAACAAAACATCTTTTTTTATTCAAGAACACATTTTTTTCATTCAATAAAATCGTTTATTTGGATATTTAAATAAACAGTTTTCTGGAAACAAATACCAGGTTTTGTTCTACCTATCCAAATAACATATTTATTTGGTTCAAATAAAATTTGGTTAATTCAAATAATCTTTTTTCTCTGTTTAAGGTAACCAGCTATCGATTACTGAAAACAGAAATCCAAAATTCGAAACCGTTCTCGAATTATCGCTGAGATAGACGGAAAGACGGACAGACAGACGGTTGAAGTTGACTTAGGTCACTGAAAACAATAGGTGGGCCAGATAAGGTAACCACTGACATGCACAACGGTGAGAATTAGGCTATTTCGAGAGAATGAGATTAAACGATCATTCGGTCAATCTCTATCTCTCTCAAAACATCGTATAGTTAGGATGTTGGAGATCGAGCTAGACCGAACCTATACTCCATCTTCCTCACTCTTTTCAGCAAAAAAATATTATAACGATATACGGATTGGGCAACAAAAATCCAATATTCGAACCGTTCTCAAGTTATCGCTGAGATAGACGAAAAGACGCACGCACAAACGGACAGACAGACGGTTGCAGTGGACTTGGGTCATTGAAAAAATAGTAGGTGGGCGAGCGATTGTGACCAGCTATCAATTGCTAAAAACAGATTTCCAAAACCAAAATTCGAAACCGTTCTTTAGTTATTGCTGTGACAGATTGACGGACGGACGGATATTGTAATTAGCAGTAACAAACCACATATGTAAATCAAGCATCGCTGCAATGGAGATTAAGGAATGCATTTCCAACATGAAACAAAAAAGCCAGAAAGGATGATGACTATGTGCCATTGTCTAAAATATATAATGATGAGTTCCAGAAGCTATACAACCAGTGCCTCGATTTAGTAATCGAAATACCGAATTTTCTTCAGTTAAAAGTGCCCTTAATGACAACGGCAGCACTGTTACAAAAACAAACACTATTCCGGCTTTGTTTGCATTGCTGCCAAATGAAGCCGATTCGGACATATCTGGCTGCAATCCCTGATTTCTAAAAAACTGACTCTTTTTTATGAGGACTTTGTCAACCAATGGTTGGTAAATGATACAATCACGAGAAAAATGTGGAATATATGTAATCAACGTCATCGGAGCAACAATGTCATTGAGGGGTGGAGTGACCATTTTGGCCGTGTTCTAATATATTCCTTCTTCTGAAGTGCCTGCGTGCAGAAGCTTTGTTGTGCTATCATACATATTACAGATCTAGTTTCAATCTGGAATGAAAACGGAGAAAAAATTCATACATCGCAATAGACGGTTTGATTATTTTTTAAAGGCACAAATTAGTCCTCCGTCAGGTACATTCAACATTTTGGGCGCGAACCGGCTGAACTAATGAGATTGCAGGGCGCAAGCTAGTCGAGAGCAAGTTCAACCAAAGCCCCAATGACATCAACCTACGGCTATGGGGAGAGAGGCTCGTCCCTTCAGACAAGGTTACCTACTTGGGGGTTTGCTTCACGCGTACTCTCAACTGGGCGACCAAAGTCCAAAAAACTCTTGACAGAGATAAGAAACGAGCCTGTCTCATCAGGGCCCTAGGGGGACGATTTGGTAGATCCCAAACACTACTTCACGCCTATAAAATTTACATCCGTCTAATAATGGATTATAGAGCTCTAAACTTCTCAACTTTTCTCCTGCACGCCTTTACCGCAACCGAGAGAAGGATCCTGAAAAAAGCATCCTACCTTCCCTGACATTTCCCCTCTAACCAGATATACGAACACACTAATATACCCCCTATTATTTCCAGATTCAAAATTTATCCAACCAAACCTTAGGATCCTTAGTGAAGCAAGAGAAGATATAGATCTCCCGGACGAGCTCCTCGATCTATCCGGACGAGCTCCTCGATCTATTAGAGGAGACGCCACTCAGCATCAGATGAGCTCGACCACAACTGACACCTACGGGACACCAATCAGAGCCTCTGAAAAAGAGAAACTCTCTCCTACAACAGGGTACAAGGAAACATCACAAAAGGGTTTAGCAGGTATACTCTTGACTCTGCAGAGCGATCAGGGGCGAGTCCGGCACTACCTTACGCATAGAACCAATCGTGAGGTGTCTTTAAAAGATTCCCGCCTCCACAACTCAGGACAAAAAAAAAACTCATTGCGGGCTGGTTATTGATTAGAATAACTAACCAGTTTTTTTCTAGTTGCTCCGTGTGTAGAAGTCTTTAGTGCAATTTTTGTTGCAAAATTTTGCAACATTTTCTCTTATCACAAATTTTTTGGCAGTGAACTGTAACTCGATTTTAACTAGTTACTAATATCGTTCAAAGCTGGGATTATTTTTTTAAAAGTTCATAACAAAAATATTATTTATTCAGTAACAAAAAATTAAGTCACCAGACATACTTTGTGCTTTAAAATTTTAATCGATAGTATTAATTTCTTCATTCAATGTTTTTCAGAAGTTAACCATCTGTTTTTCGAATTACATGTACCTAATTCGGTAGCATTATTGTTCTATTGTTATAAATGAGCTAAAATTGATTTAAACATTTTTGCGCTTTATCCTTTAATTTATTAAAGTGAATGTCAATGTATTTTCACCTCGATCCGAATATGGAATACCCGAAGGCGGATTAAAAATTAGCTTCATTTTTTACCGGGAAACAATAGCTCTCGCTTATAATGAATGGGACCAAAGCATGTGACACCTATATTGTTTGCGAAGGGTGAACGGATGGTGTAAAAAGGGCCCGACGCGTCGTGGGTCAAAATTTATAGTTGAAACATCTGGATATTACATTATCGAAGCGCTTTATTGAATTATATTTTAATATCATGCGTAACACGTGTGTGTTTTGCTCTGAATTTTCAACGGAAATAATTGTTCGTTTTTGGGAGAAGTGCTTAACGCTGATTTGTTACTGTCAATTGTGATTATTTGTGTCACATCGTTTAAACGAGCTGGGAATAATAGGTACAGATTTTCCAATAATTGTCTGCCACAAAAATTCCTTATGCATATATAGTTAAAATGAACGATACATAATCCATTTATGTACATATAATAAAAGAGATTAAAATCGTTTTTATTTCATCTGATTATTTAAATATTACATCATACATACATTTTGTTTAAACCGTAATTTTTATTAGGAAAAAAAAACCTAAATTGAATAAAATATATCTTATATAAATTATAATGTAATGTTTTGTGATTTTTTAATAATCGTCAAAATTTTAATATTTTAGGTTTTTTTAATATTCGTCAAATTTCAATATTTTGTGATTTTTAATAATCGTTAAATTTTCAATATTTTTTGATTTTTTAATAATCGTCAATTTAGTATTTTTTGTTATTCAATAATCGTCAAATTTTCAATATTCTAGGATTTTTTAATAATCGTAAATTTTTTAATATTTTATGATTTTTATTAATTGCCAAAACTTCAATATTTTTCAATATTTTATGGTTTGTAAAAGTCATCAAATTTTTAATTTTTCGTTTTCTAATATTCGTTACATTTTCAATATTTTATGTTTTTAATAATCGTCAAAATTTTAATATTTTGGTTTTTTTAATATTTGTCAAATTTCAATATTTTGTGATTTTTAATAATCGTTAATTTTTCAATATTTTGTGATTTTTTAATAATCGTCAATTTAGTATTTTTTGTTATCCAATAATCGTCAAATTTTCAATTTTTAGGATTTTTTAATAATCGTAAGTTTTTTAATATTTCATGATTTTTATTAATCGCCAAAACTTCAATATTTTTCAATATTTTATGGTTTGTAAAAGTCATCAAATTTTTAATTTTTCGTTTTCTAATATTCGTTACATTTTCAATATTTTATGTTTTTAATAATCGTCAAAATTTTAATATTTTGGTTTTTTTAATATTTGTCAAATTTCAATATTTTGTGATTTTTAATAATCGTTAATTTTTCAATATTTTGTGGTTTTTTAATAATCGTCAATTTAGTATTTTTTGTTATCCAATAATCGTCAAATTTTCAATATTTTAGGATTTTTTAATAATCGTAAGTTTTTTAATATTTCATGATTTTTATTAATCACCAAAACTTCAATATTTTTCAATATTTTATGGTTTGTAAAAGTCATCAAATTTTTAATATTTCGTTTTCTAATAATCGTTAAATTTTCAATATTTTACGTTTTTAATATTCGTCACATTTTCAATATTTCATGATTTTTTAATAATCGTTAAATTTTCAATAGCTTATGATATTTTTATAAATCGTCAAATTTTTAACATTTTACGTTTATTAATAAACATTAAATTTTCAGTATTTTGTGATATTTTAATAATCGTCAAAGGACCACGCACGGCAAATTGGCTTTCGGTGAATTTGCTCGAATTATTTATGGGTGTTTCAAAGTCTGGAAACGGTCCTATCATAATATTTGCTTAAAAAAAATTCAAGATGGCCGACTATAGCAAAAACAAATTAATGTTTTTGAATTTTAATAGCATGAAACTGCGAATAAAGATATGTCATTACTAAATCCTAAATTGGGACAATTTGTCTTTAGTAGTTTTTGAATTTCAGGACTGCTTCTAGATTTTTGAAAGGCGCAGTATCATGGCCGCCTGTAGCAAAAACAAATGAATGTTTTTGAATTTTAATAGCATGAAAATGTGAATAAAGATATGTCAGTACTAAATCCCAAATTTGGACAATTTGTCTTTAGTATTTTTTGAATTCCAGGATCGTTTCCAGACTTATGAAATACGCAGGATCATGGTCGCCTGTAGCAAAAACAAATGATTTTTTTTGAATTTTAATAGCATTAAAATTCGAATAAAGATATGTCATTACTAAATCCCAAATTTGGACAATTTGTCTTTAGTATTTTTTGAATTCCAGGACCATTTCCAGACTTTTGAACACGCAGGATCATTCCCAGACTTATGAAACACGCTGTATATTGTAGAACTCATGATGCTGATCAAATGACTCCCTTGCGCTAACGCTCTAAATATAACAGTTTGGATTATACAGGGTGCTGAAGTCAACTTTTCTAAAATTTCAAATGCCATCGTAAAGCATATCACCTATTCATCGATTATTCATATAGCCAATACAAATACACTATAGAGTATAATAATTCCTGCACTCACCAATTGTATACAGGGTGAGTCCAAAGACAGCAAGTTTTTCAGTGACTTGGAAAAAATTAAGCGGTGGAATTTCATTCATTTATAGATATTTTGCAGGATACCAGTATCAATTCCGGTTGATGATGTTGGCATCTAATGAATCAGACTGACACATTATACAGGGTATATCATCCATGGGTGGGTGGACAATAGCTGCTTCATTACAAAAATGTCTTAAATAAAAGTTGTAAAGAGCATACAGGGTGTTCGAGAAATCTGTGACTTATCAAGGTTATGTTTTTTTTAAACAGAAACTCTGTATTTTATACATTTTTAAATACATCCTGAGAAGCTGATTTTAAAAACCTACTATATCTATGATATAAACTAATTAGTTTTGCTCTTTACAACTTTTTATTTAGGACATTTTTGCCTATCTTAAATAGGGAAGCAGCTATGGCCCACCCACCCATTCCAATATACACCCTGTATAGTATGTTAGTCTGATTCAGTGGATGCCAACATCTTTAACCGGAATTGATATTGGTATCCTGCAAAATATCTGTAAATGAATAAAATTCGACAGATCAATTTTTTGGAATGTGGGTTTTAATATTTTACGTTTTTAATAATCTTTCTTATTTCTATAAATTTTGCTTCATTTAATTTTATATTTAGTTTTTTTCTTTCAGTTTATTTCCAATTATTTTATGCATATAAAACTTATTTTAAGCAACTCTACTAATAATTTGATATTTGTTTTGAGCTCATTTTTCTTTTGCACAGTTACAAATCCAGCTGCCACTTCTGGAACTGCCTCATTAGTGTCAAGTAAATACTGCAAATCACATGCATTTGTCGATTTCTCTAAATAACATTAAACCAAGCTATTAATACTCTCTTCCTTTAGATAGTTCGCAACGTTGCCAATTTCATTCCAACAAAATATTTTAAGATGAGAACGCGTTATTTTCGTCAGGTGTTTAAGGAGCTTAAAGTAGGATTGAATGCAAGATGTTGGTATTTTAAAAGATTTGAGACTTCCTTCGATACATTTGGAGAAAAGGTGGTGAGAGATTATCGGATGGACAGTTTGGATTTTTTTTTATAAGCTGTATTGCTTTCGATATTCTGTAGAAAAAGGATGTTGGATGCTTAGGAACGAATTTATACTAAGCTAAATGTATATTCACTAATAAAATTGTTCCAATATACTATAAATAAAATTTTGATTGAAAATATCTGCTTACAGAATCGAATTTTTAATTAAAATTATATAATCAATTTATTGATTTTTCCGGAATTTGAATTGATCATGTTACATTCATTTTTGAAATGTAATCTCTCGATAAGTATTAATTTCAAATTCTGTCAGTGATTCTCGGCTTATTACAAATATATGTTTATGTAAAATTTATTATTTACTGCTCATTTATATACATTTTAAAGAATTTTAAATGAAGACATGTCATGTTTTTCCTATAAATGGTAATGTTCGTAATTACATGAAGTGGAATAAATCTTGCGTTCGCTCGATGGCTAATAAAATTATGTATAACATATCATAAATATGTATTTTTAATTTAAATTTAATAGAATGTTGCGACACGGGTTTGTGAATATTATAAAATAGATAAAAAATGTCGTGTTTTACAATTATAATTTATTTAATTTACTAAATTAGAAATAAAAAAAGGTTTGATATGCCATAGCAGCTTTAAATGTACATCACAAAATACCGCTAATTATTCTCCAAACTCCTCGTTTGAATCGGTAGAATTAAATTAATTTAAATTTTCACCATCCGCTTTCCGAATACTGACTTCAAGTGCGCCAAAAGAATTAAAAAAAAACCAGAAGGTATGTTCGTTTCCCAAGCACCGCTTTGCATTTGATCCTGTGAATTGTTTAATTTGTATTCAAATAGCAACAATCGTTTGCATAATTCAAGCCTCACGAGCAAATAAATGAATTGGTTTATCTCTTTGTCGCTTCTACTCGATTCTTTCCAAACCTAATTCTTTTCGAGTTAAATGAAAATTATATCCAATTTGTGGTTAAATTGCAGAAGATTATATTGCATCAAGTCCAGTTAATATTTTCTAACTCTATTCGTATTTTTTCCTTTTAACGGAGATATAAATCCAAATTTAAAGTAAAACTGGTTGATATTTATACACAACTGTACTAGTGTGGTGTCTTTTGGGCTATACAGAATAACCTTTTAAATAAAAAAATATTGTAGTGATATCGTAAGGTAACAACCGACAGTTCAAGTTCGATGTTGTATCAGGTCAAGTAAATGTTTATTGGTGGATTTACATAAATAGGTTGTTGTTTCTCTGAGACGGGCTGGCATGAGGACCCAAAAGATATGTTAATTATATTATACTAAAACAGAGGAAATCTTGAGATACGTTATACTAGTTTCAACAAATCATATCTATTTATAGACCTGTTTTCGCACAAAACCTTTATATATATCTACCTCACTTGTTAACATATTTTTCAGTCTTTTTTATTAGTATTCAAAGTTTCAAAAAGATACTTTATGAAAATTCCACTACTTGGTTGCCTAGCGACATATACCACATCTTCTAAAACCCTTTAAGTCGTCAACCAATCAAATACATTATTTTACATAAGAAAATATTCCGACTCTAATTATAATCCGATACTGAAGTGCACAGAAGGATCTGATGAAACGCACCTTGGAAACATTAAATCTTATCTAACCACTAGTCCTTCTACTACTGGATCTATGATAGTACATGAAAATGGACAACGTGGCTGCAACAAACGAGTGCAAACATACTTGTAAGAAAGTTACCAATTTATCAATATTTTTAAGTCCCTAATCCCCGTTTTTATTAATTTTTTTTAAATAATATTAATTATAATAACGCAGTTTCATCCTTACATTTTTACAAAATTTATTATAATTAGCTTACCTCTAAAAATCCGTCATTAAAAATACTTGTTATTAAAAATATCGCGATCGGCAATTGATCGTAAATAGGTAAAATCAAAATGCACCGTGAATACGAAAAATATAATAAACACACGGCGACCTTCCTCCGAATATACAGTCAAACGCGATCCGTGTAGAAAGTTCACATTCTGTCCGAATGATGGAGATACTTACGTTTGTGCCGCTTAGTAAGGTATACCGAAATTTAAAATATTCCCGCAGGTCCGCTCCGATCTCCACTCCGATCACAGCAGACTACAGAGACCTTAGACCATTTACTATTAGATATGTCTTGTTTACATTTTTTTATACAATATTTTGAAGTCGGTACATCTTGTCTCTTTCTATGACATTTCTCATGGTGCGGGGGGGGGGGGATCCGGTGTGTGCGGGGAAGTGTTTACAAACATCAATAGAAGTGGCGTACGCCCATGGAACTTACCACAAGTATCATTTACAATTTAAATAACTCAATAAAACTTTAGAAAATAGCTCGGACATTTATTTAAACCCTCGATGAGTTACTTGCGATACTGTTTGTTTAGGTGTTTGTAGACAAACAAACTGTCATATCACAACCTGCTATGCTTAGATATCGACTTCAAGAGAAGGATGGAAAATTGATGTCTAATAGTAAATGGTCTAAGACAGAGACGCCTGGTCTTAAGTACTGGTGGGTTTCTCTTTCTCTTGGTTTTGCCGTTTTTTGAAACGATGGAAAGTACACTCTGGTGGCTTCGGCTACATTGTGCTCTCCGTCGCCGTGGCTTTGGTTAAGGAAAAGACGGAAAGTACACTCTGGTGGCTTCGGCTACATTGTGCTCTCCATCCCCGCGATTTGACCGACGAAAAGTATTCTCTGGTGGCTTCGGTCACATTGTACATTTCGTTGACACAATAGTTCGACGGAAAGTACATTTTGGTGGCTTCGGTTACATTGTACTATTCGTTAAAAGTAGGAATAATAGAGTTTTCCAGTTACTTGTTACGCTTACCGACATAGTCCGTTAATAGTACCTTTGTTAGAGTCCGCCCGCTTAGTTTTGCTTAGCTTATCCGTGTATTACTGCCCCTGTAGATATTGCTTTGATATTAAAACTTATTGCACGCTCTCTCTTCTCCCTCTTCACGCCTCCTGTATTATTTTTGTTATATAATTAATAAAGCTGTTTACCGTCGCCGAAACCAACAAAATACATGACCACAAACTCTCACTTTCCTTCTAAAGTGGTTATTGGAGACGAAAATACAACATGTTCGTGAGTACGGGAGTAACAACACATTGCGAAAATTTTAAGGCTAATTTGAACAATTTTAGCAAATACCTTGACGTACCTTAGACAGAGATGTACAACATATTTATAGAATTGATTAAGAAGACCCCGAGAAGAAATATTCAAAGAGACTGCTGAATTAAGTACATCTATAGCTATAGATCTATAGCAGACGAACAGAAGAGCCACAGACTGGTAATGGATTTTTATTTATTTATTCTATTCTTTCTTATATTTCATAATTACGAGCATCAGGTACTCAACCCAGTGGAGCAAGTAAATCCCGCCCTACTGGCCAGAAACGCATTATTCGATACCATAAACGACGCCTGGAGTATTCTTGCCCCACTGACGCTGCCGTGCAAGTGGTTTTCACAATATAAACAGAAGATGGCGCCCGATGAAATCCGAAACCTAAACGAAGGCGCCAAAACACCGTTTAACGCAAAGAGCATAGCAAACTTCTAGTACCTACAGTAGCCACCAAGGCAGTTTGCGGAAGAGACCACATATAGTTGGTATGAATCTGGTACCTGGAAAACCGCAGGATCAGTACAGAAGCGCCATTTCTCCAAAATTAGACAATATAAGCTGCCGAATTTCCTCACTCTAAATATTTCAATAACACTAATATACAAATCAAGTTCAAATTCTCAAATCCAAAACGATTTTTCCTAGAAAAATACCAATTCTGTAATCGGTGACTTGAATTGAAAGAGCTCAGCTTGGAGCCACAGTGAAACGGATACGTATATTCCGAAACCAACAAAATCTGGCTAATGCATGGCCCCAAACTCTCACCTTCCTTCTAAAGTGGTTATTGGAGACGAGAATACAACATTTTCGTGAGTACGGGAGTAACAACACAATGCGAAAATTTTAAGGCTAATTTGAACAATTTTAGCAAATACCTTGATGTACCTCAGACAGAAATGTACAACATATTTATAGAATTGATTAAGAAGACCCCGAGAAGAAATATTCTTAGAGACTGCTGAATTAAGTACATCTATAGCTATAGACCTATAGCAGACGAACAGAAGAGCCACTGAATGGTACATTGTGTAGCAAGAGCACTAAATAGGGACTTAACAACACAATGCGAAAATATCAAGACTAATTTGAACGATTTTAAATAGCTTGATACTGAGATAACCAAAAACGTACCTGAGACAGAAATGTACAATATATTTATAGAATTGATTAAGAAGACCCCGAGAAGAAATATTCCCACAGACTGCTGAATTAAGTACATCTATAGCTATAGAGCTATAGCAGACGAACAGAAGAGCCACTGAATGGTAAATTGTGCAGCAAGAAAATTAAAGAGCACATCAATAGGGACTTAAATCACGAAAAAAAATTCTCGTGCCCCTTTTTCCATGATTAAATTTTATTCTGGAATCAAAATAATGAAATTTATCCGAGCAGCGGTTGTGGATGATCTACGGACAAAACAAATTAAAAAGCTTCGGACCTATGGCTCGTCCTGGAATATGCCCGTAAAATGTCACTTTCGGAATTTGTTAGGTAAATCACTATTACGTGTAGCCGTTAGTAACAGGCATAATAAAATGTTGATAAAATTGACCTATTTCATAGAATTTCATAGAATTAAATACTTGTTAATTGCACTGAAGTGAATTTTAACGCGGATTGAAATCTGGACCATATCAATGAGTAAAATGTAAAATTGTCACCAATTTGCCATTTTTGGTTTGATTTTTTTACCAATATACTTTTTTAATGAAAGTGTGAAATTTAATATGTTAATTAAGGTGTAATTGGTTTCCATATATTTAGACTTTGTTTCTAGATCTTTTTTTACATTATCCGAATACCAAAACAATCATTAGTGTTGAAAATGATAATTTTATGCCAATATACGAATCCGAAACCGCCTTTATTGTCTTATTAGGTCCTTTACGGATATTAAATAAACGAATTTCCTGAAACCAGTGTATTAATCTATCGCTACGTCTACTAGTTAAATGTTCAATTCGAATTACAATTTCCGCAGGGTGAGAGGCCGTTTTGGATGGTTGCGAACAGAATTTAACCCATGCAAAATTAATGAAGGTATTTGTCATCCCTTCGAGGGCTTATCTTATTAGCGAACAATTCATTATTCTCATTAATCATCCCAGTTTTGCAATACCCTATTATAAATTGTCCGGGATAATCAAGGGCTGAAGAACAGCAATCGATCGCACACTAACAGGTATTGTCTGCATAATGAAATTTGGAAATTGAAACCAATTTGTAGAAAGTTTTATTAAGCTTTGCGCGATAAAGAAAAGTTTATTATTTAACTGAGCCAAAAGTTTTTAAAGCTAACAAATTGTATGCTAATTTTATACCAATTTTGAATTTTAAGGACGCCATTACAAATGCACAGAATGTGTCCGAAAATAAACCAAATTTAATTGTTCCGATGAACTTTCAATGGACACTCGCTTTTAGGGGACTGCTTGGAATAATAACGAAATACAAATAGTTTTTTACGTAGCTAGAATAACAAATTTTCATTAAAAATCGTTCAACGTATACAACGTAATTCGGAAGGGAATAAAAAATTACTAAATTTTTTGCCCAATAAATATCTATTTTTTATTGCTATATATATGTTTAATATTTGACAACGAAAATGTTATATTTTGGTTTTCTGTCATAACTGAATTTAAAATGAAAACCATTTCAAAATTAATCTAATATCACAAGAAAATTGTTCCCCTTTATTTGTGGCCCAAGAAAAGGTTTTTTTCTATATTTTATAATGAAATCAATTTGTATGAGTTATAGAAGTTAATTTATTATAGTTATTAGTATAAAGAAGTTTGTATTATAAAATTATATTCCAAGTTTTTATAGTTGAATATACTGATATAATTTAAAATAATTTTGTATATAAATAAAAATTATGGTATAATCAACAAATTTTGATATTGAGGGAAGATTTTATGAAATGCTAATATAGAAATAAAGTTTGTTTTATAATTAGAAAATTATTTAAAATTTAACTTTGAAAATTAAAAATCATTCGGTATCAAAAAATTTTGGAATAAGTTTTTAGAATCAAGTAAGGGTTAAAAAAAGAAAAAAAAAGAAGGGTTGAGATTGTTGATTAGATACAAAAAGTCATAATAATTTTTTTTTTGATAAAATGGAATTTTGAATGTGAACTAACAAAAAAAAAGGCTGAATTTGTATGAATTTATATTCCAATGAAAAATAAAACAACCTTTACAAGTTAAAAAAATTTTTATTTAAATTAAATAAAAAAATTCTTATCATATAAGATATAGAAAAGAAATTGGTCAAGAAGAAATATAGAAAATATATTGGTTAAGAAGAAATATACTTTGGGAGACAAAGTTTAGATAAGAGGAAGAACAGGAAATTAAGAGAACACTTAAAATTTATTAAGTATTTATAATTTTTGTAAAATTTTATGATTTTTTTTATTTAGATCTATTATAATAAAATCATTAAGTATGATGGTAGAAGAAATTAAAAGAATTAGATTTTAAAATTATCGTCAACGAAGGTGTAAATAGGAAAAGAAGACGAGGAATTTAGCAGACAACTAAAATTTTAATAAATGTCTACAGTTTATTTGTAAAAATTTACGATTTTTTATTTAAAATCGAACCCACTGAGATAAATCATCAAAATTATATAATCATAAATGAAACTCGAAATCATGTACTACAATAATTTAAGTATACAAAATATAGGCATCTAGTTTCGACTAAAAAGCCATCTTCAGGCCTAGAATAAAAATACAAGTTCGATAGGGGAATTACAAAAATGAGAATATAATAAAACGTCCCAAACTAAAAAATTGTTAAGATTAAACCTTAAATTAGCATATTGCTTAATGGTACCGCTACTGAGAAGGAAGGTGCAAGAGGGAATAGGGGGTACATGAAAAGTATGTAAAAGTAAAAGGGGTTTAAATGGTAATCAACTTAAAATTAAAAAACTAAATGAATGTGTGACTTATGTCACAGTTATTGGCTACTGAGGGCCGTTAGAATTAATAGGAGCGGAAGATAGGAAAATTTCCCAACAGGATTTCCACATGGGGGGTCCATGGTGACAGGAATAATCCAAAATTAAAATCAGAAAACTGCAACGCAATAAACAGACTACACTTGGGGTAGGAATTGGAGGACTATATAATAAATGGAGATCATCAGATACTCTAGAAAAGGCATAAAAATATTCGCCGGCATTGACAATTTCAAAAAGTCGCATGTACTAAGTAACAAAAATGGATGCCGTTAGCGGAAATAACTTGACAGTTGACAAGTAGTGGTATAATTAAATTTTAAAAAATAAGTAGGAAATGAGGGATGGGAAACAAGTAAGTAAGTAGAGACCTAATATTAGTAGTAACAATATAAGAGTTTAAAAATCATATCTGAAAATGTTTTGAAGTTAAAATTGAATTTTACAAATGGAAATAATAATAAGTTAAGAAACCAAGAAAATTTGTACTGATCAAATCACAAAAATCAAAGGGGAAATTGGGTACAGGCCACGGTGAGAAAGAAGAAGAAAAGAACGAGTTACAATGACAGATAATGACAATAGCTATTAAAAGAAGAATCGAATAGGTTATGTTGAACTTACAGAATAAAAACATAACAAAGAAGTACTTAAAAGAGAAGTTAAATCAGAAAATGATGAAAAAATTTTAACAAATAAAAATGAAAAGGGAGGAGAAAGGGAAAAAATATTATTATGATCGGGAATACCGGATTAAGAAAGGAGTTGGTTAAACTGACCGGAGAGGATAATATGGTTCTCTTTCGGCCTTAACTTGTTCATTCAAAATAAATATTAAAAATGTTAGATATGAAAAATATTTAAATTTATGCAAAAATAATATTTTATCTGGTCACCTTTTGAAAGGTTAAAACCAAGTCGCAGCCTCCTCGATTAAAAATATTTTTTTTTTGACAGCCAAACTCAGTTTTGACATATGAATTATACGTAATTTGATGTTTTTTTTTTCATTTTTCCTATATTTTGCAATTTTTTATATTCTTTCGTATTTTCCTCAATTTTTTCCTACTTTTTTTCTGTTTTTTTCTCTGGTTTCCTGTTTTGTTTTTCTCTATTTTTTTTGTTTTCCCTTTTTCCACTTTTTTCCATTTTTTCCATATTTCTTATTTTTGCTCCTATTTTTCCTACTTTTCCCTGTTTTTTCCTTTTTTCTCTATTTTTCTTATTTTTTTTCGTTTTCCAAATTTTCAAATTTTCGCCATTTTTTTTTCTTTTTTGCCTGTTTTTCCCAATTTTCCGATTTTTCCCTACTTTTTTTTATTTTTCCACATTTTCCCATGGTCTCTCATTTTTTTTTTTACTATTTTTATACCCGTTTTTTCCTAGTTTTCTTACTTTTCTGGTTTTACAATTTTTTTATATTCTTTCCCATTTTCCCTACTTTTCTCTAGTTTTTCCTATTCTTCTCTATTTGTTCTAATTATTTTCCATCTTTTCCTATTTAATTCCTACTTTTTACTATTTTTTTAGTGTTTTTTAATATTTTTTCTGTTTTCCCTATTTTGCCTATTTTTCCTATTTTTTCTGGTTTTCTTATTTTTAATTTCCTATTTTTCACTATTTCTCCCTATTGATTTTACGATTTTCAAGAATCAAAATATGTAAAAATATACTGGGTGCTCCATTTGAAAATTCATTTTTGGCGCTAATTTTAAAGAAACCGGAAGTCCGCTATTTTGGATTTTTACTTAATTCAAAATTAGGTCTAAAAATGACCTTTCCAAATTTTAAAATAATCCGTTCATTCGTTCTAAAGATATGAACTTGGCCCAACACACTGAGCCACCCGGGTATATCATCTACGTATCTCATCCAAAATGTAGCTTTCAACTCAAATAATTGAACATGAAGATGTCCGCCATTACATGATAGGGGTAAATGCATTAAAGTTTTTGACCTGTAAAATAATAAAAGCTACACTGAGTCCCATTGACCATATTAAATCCCATAAAAAAATACCAATTCTGGTAATTTTTGTCTTTCTCAAAGTCATGTGATACGACATGATCAGCATACATTCAGCTATATTTTAAATTATAGCATCTAAATGATAATTTTGAGTAAAATTAATAATTTCTACCGAACCGCGCCATATTTTAAATTGAATTAAATTAACGAAAAAATTCTTATGTGGGCTAGGGATGGAACCTCCGATCAAAATATGCACATTAACTTGATATGAAAATAATTGATATAATAGTTACTATCGACTATACAGACAAAATGGTAAGCTGTTAATAGTGCTTGATCCGCTAGAACGATAAGAATTTCAGCGTGCGCTTTAGTGAGTTGCAGCTGAAAAGTAATTAAACGAACACAAAAAAATCATTATGTCAATGTTAAATCTTACATTTCAGTGTGGTGCCTGTTCACGTAAATAACCAATTAAAATTATGCGTTTGCCTCTACTTCCTAGATATCCGTGAGCTATAAGAAAGAACAAGATACTTGTATCAGCTTCCGATTGGTAAACACTTAGAACTGCGGTGACTCTTTGCTTGGAAAACAAGCGCGTTTTTACCCGTATATATTGTTTTGTAAAAATGTATAATTTTTTCTATAAATTAACGAATATTCGTATTAACTTGATATGCAAAAAATTAATATAATAGTGGCTATCGACTATACAGACAAAATGGGACGAATGAGTCAGCTGTTAATAGTGATTGATCCGCTAGAACGATAAAAATTTAGCGCGCACTTAAGTGAGTTGTAGATAAAAAGAAAATAAACGAACGCAAAAAAATCATTATGTCAACGTTAAAACTTGCACTTTGGTGTGGAGCCTGTTCACGTAATAAACAATTAAAAGTATGCGTTTACCCCTACTTCCTAGATATCCTTGAGCTATATGAAAGAAAAATCAGCTTCCGATTAGTAGGACTGCGGTGACTCTTTGCGTGGCAAACAAGCGCGTTTTTATCCGTAATTTTTTTTTTGTAAAAATGTGTTAATTTTTGTATAAATTAACGAATATGTTCTTTCGCATCAATGCTGTTTCTAAATTTTTTTTATTATTTTGCAATTTTTGTTGAACATATTTGATATATGTTTTTAGCAACATCTTGATGGAAATTCAATATATGCGGGTAAATGTTAACGGGCGATTTAACGATATTTGATTGTAGTGCTTGGGTGTGCAGTAGTATACTCGATTCCGATGCTTCTATTGATAGGGAATAATCGATTGAAATACCTTGCATTTATCACTATCTGTCAGAATTTTGATCGAGAATCTTGCCGGCACAAACCGTGTTTATCGGCTATTGTGAAAATGTTAGATTGATGGATGGTTATGAGGAGGCATTTTAAAAAGTAAAATTATGTAGAAAATATGCTTTTTAAATGGGAATTTTTTTTATGAAACGTGGGAATATTGATGAGAGTTTATAATAAATAAACATAAAGTGTTTTCCAATAAATAATATTTATCATGAATTTTCATTAAGGCTAGATTGAAATCTATTCCTGTGGTTCATATAAAAGATAAAGTGAACTCGAATAGCATCTAATATCTAATTCTCGAACTGAGTCTTCCCTGATACAAATAATGAATTTTGTCAATGGTCTACTCTTATTGTTATATATTGGCGAATTAGCCAATTGGATTTATTCCTAGACTCGTAGATTTAATGATAGTAACTTTAACAGTATGAGTGCCATTGCAGGCATTTTCGACCTGATAGCCTGGCAACAAAACCGCGCGCTCCATCTTGTGGCTAAGGTATGTAGCTTAGTAAGTAGAAATCGTAGAACATTAGTAAAGGTACCTAACTGATCAGCTCGACAAGCTAACACTGCATATTGCATCAGAAATCGTCAATCAGAAGTTAATGACACCTGCTATTTCGTTAAGTTTGATAATTGTTACCGGCAGTGCCAGTCGAATGTAGTTTGAGGTTATATTGGTGTTCAAATAATTATGCCGTTTTGAATTCTAAACAATAAGCAGGTTCGACATTATTGTTTTTTAACTGAAATCGAGAGATTTTGTAATTTAAAAACGATCAAAAAAAATTTGAGCCCAAAATATTAATATTTACGTCTGCTGTAAGCGTTTTAAAATCAATGATCGGCGAGAGGCTGAAAAACGGTACCTGTGCGCGAGACTTGACCGTGTGATGTCAGTAGCCATGAACGGTTCGCCCCTGGCTCGCTGCTGCGCTGTATTCACACTCATTTTACAGGGTTACCGTTTTTAGTAAATTTCCTAACTAAATTAGTAGATTTTTAAGAAAAATGAAGGTGTTTAGTAGAATTTTAGTAGAATTGATAATAGGCAGGTTCGACATTTTTTTTTACTGAAATCGATATATTTTGTTATTAAAAAACGATCAAAAAAAATGAGCGGAAAATATTAATATTTACGTCCGCTGTAGATTCAGTAGATTTTTCAGATTTGAATTAAAAACTATAAAAATGGAAAAAATTGGAAAGAATTTATGAATTCAAAAAAAAATGGGAACAATTTGAAAAATATTGTGAAAAATAAGAAAAAATGGAGAAAAATTGGACAAAATTAAAAAAACCAAAAAAAATTGAAAACAATCCGAAAAAATTGGGAGAAATTAGAAAAAATTCGAAAATATTGTTAACAATTAAAAAAAAATGAAACAAGTGGAACAAATTGTAATCAAATTGGAAAAAAATTAGCACCGATTGGAAAAAAATTACTAAAAAAATGAAATAAATTGGGAACAATTAAAAAAATTGGAAAAAATTGGAAAAAACTGGAAGAAAAATTGTGAACAATTGGAAAATATTGTACAAAATGGGAAAAAATTGTAAAATTGGAAAAAATTGGTAAATTGCCAAAAATTGGAACGAGAATGGAAAAATTGGAACGAGATTGGAAAACTCGGCAAAAATGGGAAAGAATTGATAAAAATTCAAAAGATTCAAATAAATTGGGAACAATTGGAAAGAATTGAAATAATTTTAGCACTAATTGGAAAAAAATTGACCAAAAAGGAAGAAATAAATTGGGAACAATTGAAAAACTGGAAGAAATTGGAAAAAATAATAAAAAAATTGGTAAAATTGCAAAACTTGGAACGAGATTGGAAAAAATTGGAAAGAAATATAGAAATTATAAAAAATTTAAAAACATTGGGAACAATTGGTAAACATTTTGTACAAAATAGGAGAAAATTGGAAAAAAATAAATAAAATTGAAACCAATTCGAAACAATTTTTAATTATTTAATCGAATCACATATCACGTTTGGATGATACAAAATATTGCAAATCTAAAAAATCTAATTAATTTTAAAGCGGACGTAAATATTAAATTTTTTTTGATCGTTTTTCAATAAAAAATATATCGATTTCAGTTAAAAAAAAATATCGAACCTGCCTATTATCAATTCTACTAAAATTCTACCAAACATCCTCATTTTTCTTAAAAATCTACGAATTTAGTAGGAAATTTACTAAAAACGGTAACCCTGTAAAAAGTGTGTGTATAGTGAATGCAGCGCAGCAACGGGCAAGGGGCGAAGCATTCATGGCTACTGACGTCACATGATCTAGTCTCGTGCACAGGTACGTTTTCCAGCCTCTCGCCGAACTTTGATTTTAAAATGGTTACAGCGGACGTAAATATTAATATTTTAAGCTCAAATTTTTTTTTTGATAGTTTTTAAACAACAAAACCTCTCGATTTAAATACAAATAAAAAAAATAAGAAAAATGTAGAACCTACCTATTATGTAGGTTTTTGACTAGGTATACAATCGATTGTAGAACTAAGTTAGAGTATTATTTTAGGGCAAAGAGGGCAAATAGAGGATCTACAAGAAATTGCATGCAAGATAGCGAATGAAGAAACGACTAGTAACGAAGAACCAGATTCTTTTGTAACCGACTCTGGCTCAGGTTACTCTACTGATAGTGGTGAAAGTGGCTTTTCTACTAACTCTGAATTTGATAAAAACGGTGATCTTCATGGTCATGAAGAAGAGATGATTGAATCAGAAGATGGTCAAGTAGACTATAATGAAACTGCACCTATTCCTGAGTAAAAAAAAAAGAAATCAAGACGAAGAGGTTTGGAGTTCTTTTAAAAATGAGACAGTAGACCTTTGAATTTACAGGCAAACATGGGGTTCAGGTTGATATTCCCGCTACTGTAAAGCCTATTGACATATTTTTCATTTTTGCAAATAACGACTTACTACAACTTTTAGTAATTGAAACCAATAGGTATGCTCGTCAAGAAATGATACAAACGTTACAAGTCTAAACTATTGGTCAGACATTAGCGTAGAAGAATTGAAAGTATTATTTGGGATTATAATATGGATGTACTTTCTTATATTCACGAATATTGGTCGATACACCACTTGTATAAAAATGATATGTCTCAGCTCTTGACGAAATAAGTTTCAATTAATCTATTCTACTCTTCTACAATTTCTATTTCAAAAGTTTTAATTTAGTTTAAATCAAACAATTACTGGTTTTTTTTTGCGAATTTACAATTTTTTAAATAAATAAAAATAAAGACTTACCAGCTACTTGCAACGTCGCATTTCTACTAGTAGCAGTTCCGGCAACATTCTTAGCAACACACCAATATACTCCTGCATCTTGCTCCTTTTTGCTATTCATTGTTCTGAGAAAAAATAGAGATCCTGCAGGAAGGAGCACCCTGTGTGATTTATTGTCCGTCGGAGATGTCCTGACAAGTTCGCCATCCTTGAACCATTCTATGGCCGGCTCTGGCCGACCTTCGGCTTTGCAGTTTAAAGTCACCGGCTCGTTTTTAGCCACAATTATGTCGGAAGGGTGTTCGGTGATGCGAGGAGATCGGAATTGTCCTGAAAAAGACAGATATTTTAATTATTTACGTTATTTGCTACATTAGGTTTTTGATGTAAACATAAAATTGTTATTTGGAACGTGAAATTTGGTTAATATCAGTAACAAAAATAAGTAAAAATAAATGTTTAGAATATAAGAAAAAAATTTAAAGCATTATAAAGAATTTTCCTCACACATGTTTATAATATTTAAGCGTTTATAAAATTCTTTGATTGTTAATGGTTCAACATTTTTTTTTAATTTTAGAAATCGAAAGTAGAAAACTTTTTAGGGCAAATTCCAAATATTTATCCGAACGTTTAAGCCCTTAAATCAATAACCACAGTTCGACCACGAAAAGCAGGTCGGAGCTTCGCGTGACGTCACTTTGCATATGCTAGTTAGGCAAAAGTAAAGATTTCAAGGCTGAAAAGCTTCTAATAAATATTGTACATTTCCTGAGTGCCGTAGAAACAATGAAGAATCAATAAAACCACTGTCACAGATTGTGCTAAAACAAGAACAGCAACCTTTGATTAATATCTTGTTATTTTATGAAACTTCAGAAATGTCTCTTGAGAATAAGGATGTTGAATAACAAAATGGAATAGAAATCGAACGAAAGTCTAAAGAAATAAGTGTTCAATTGTTACAAAAGGCCAAAGTTCGGAGCAAGTGTACAGGTGAAGATTTGCAATTGTCAAAATTGAAAAAAAGAGAAAATGTCCTTTTTGTTCTTGTGGCTCTACTGAACATTAATTTTATATATTTTATTATATAAATATTCAGAGAAAAGTAAGGTCATGAAAAAAGTAATTAGTTCATTCATTATTCAGAAAATTAAAGAAAAATAAGAAGATAAATTGTATCAAGAAATCTACAAATTAAAAACAAATAAGCGCAGTTACGAAATTTTAGGGCCCCGTATGCAAACAATAATATTTAAAACTACAAACCGAACGGAAAATACTAAAAGCTAGTTAAAAAAATGTGGCATTCTTGGTGTCCCATATTTTTTCATACAGCCAATATATCGGTTATGCTATAAAAAATGAAAAAAATTGTACTTATTTCAAACTTATATATCTATGAAGGTGTTCTGTCAAATTTAACTTCTGTCAAACTGCCCCTGAGAAACCACCCCAACTTCAATGATTCAAATGGCAGCCTATACATTTTTCTGATGATATTTTGACAGAAGTCACACTGACACAATAAGAAAATTTCAACAATTTACAAAAATCCATAATAAAGAATTTATTGAAAACCAAAAATATACAAGTTGCTCAAAATATCCACCATTATTGAACGAATTATGAATATTAGTATACATAACTGTTGAAAAAATACTAGACTGCGAAGTGATGAGATTTTTTCCAAGACATCGAAGGACCAAACTTCTTAGGTAGAAGTTAAACCAATATTAATGTTAAAATAAAAGTAATATTTGAAATAGGAATGCGATTTTTATTCCATTTTTTCCAAGTACGAAACATGAACAGCAAAAAACATAAAGCGGCACATTAAGTTAAAATATGAAACCGAAACATGTATATTTAAATTGTACTTAATCACTTCACTCACTGTAAAAACTATTTACATTTTTTATTATGAAAACTCAGAAAGCTTTTTGGGTATTGTTAATTACGCACCATTTTATTTATTTTAAGAAACTTTTTTGCTCTATTGAATGCATGCCTGTATTGGCTCACAGTCTATATGCGAGATAATGATTGTGCTCCGAGTTCTAACGAAGAGTAGGGTTGGTGGTTTTTTATTGGTAGGAGACATATGACGTGGTATGTAAATAGCCTTGAATTAAGCATCGTAGCGGAAAGAAAAATATCTATATTTTTTATTTCTTATAATGATGGGATAATATGAGAGAAAGATAAGCTTGCATAGCAACAGTCGCTTATGTATTTTATTTTTGTTAACAGTATTTTGCAAGTAGACAAAAAAAGGTCTGAGAGAAAGACGGAATAATATTGTGTTGATTTTAAATCTATTTTTAGATTATAAAATATTAAAATATGCAATAATAGACACTAGTATGAACTGGAAGAGTAATATTATTAATTTTAAAAGAAATATGAATTAGTTTCTATTTTCTGCTTCAAAGCGTCTTATCAGTTCCTTCGTACAAGATTTCCTCCAATACTGTGTTGAAGGAGTCAGATCTGGCGAACGTGAAGGCCACCGAATATGACGTCCGTTTCTTATCCATCGACCTAGAAAATTTTGATCCAGGTATCTTGTTGCCACCACATGAGTTATCTTTCTTGTTGAGGAATATCATGCAGCAGTCCCTGAAGTTTGATAAAAATAAGGACCTATCAAACGTCCATTGAACAACCCACACCAAACATAACTCTATATGGTTTTAAAATTGGTTTCTCTCACCCAATGCACGTGACCAATAATGCATGTTGTGCTGATTCATTGTCCCATTATTGTGAAATATTGATTTGTCACTCCACATGATCCGATCCAACAAATTTTGATTATCTTCAACACTTGCATAGTTGCAATAAATTTTGTCTCCTTTCAAATCATCGGAAAGAAGCCCCTGGTGCATGTGTATTTTGAAAGGATGATAACTATGTTATAATTCTGTGCACAGACGACTTACTTATTCCAACTTCGTTACCTTTCCCTTGGAAATATTCCTGTTTTCATTTTGTTCTCAACATAAGAAAATGTGGTATTATTAGGCAGTTGCCAATTTGGGAAAACGCTGCTGGTATAATATACGGCAGCACGAGAATTTTTCTGGCACTCACCAAAAATTAATAACATACCAACAACATACTCATTTTGAGGCTGTTTACTTTGAAGTTTCTAATTTTGTGAGTTTGACATCTATCAAAATATCAAGTGTGGTCCATCGTTAAAGTTAGAATTGATCGCATTTCACAAGTCAAAAGAAAAATGTGTAGGGTGCCATTTGAATAATTGAAGTTGGGGGTGGTTTACATGCAAAATGTCTAATTTGTATAGCGAGTACCGGATGGGCCGGGTCGGTCCGATCCTGTTCAAATTTAATAGGATTTTTCTCTGAAGAAAACTAATCAGTAGAGTGAAAACCGGAACCAGATGACTGGACAGATTTTTTTTTCGGACCACGGGAACTTAGAAACTGATATTTTCTTCATTTAGGAATATGATAATTATAAAAACAGTTTCAGGAGAAATCAGATTCCAAATCTTCAATTTCCGTCTTGTTGTATTATCTTTTTTATCCAATTTGTTAGGTAATGTCAAAGTATGCCTATTATTATATTTGTTTTGGTGAAATAAAAACGAATTTACAAAATAACTAGGACAGGACCGTAAATATAAATTGTTGTCACTGATGATATTAATTATTTCAGATAAAACGTCGTTAAAATGACAAGTATGATATATCACTGAATTTGAATTTTAACGGTTTATCTATTTTTGTAATTAAAAAGGCAGGTCCGTATTTAAAAAAAAAATAACTTGATGGTCGCCATTAAGACATGAAATGTCGTATCTAAGATTTATGAGTACATTTTTGTAGAAAATTTAAGACACAATAAAAACTTTCGTTTTCCATTTTTTAATATTTCTTTTAATAAAGATTTTTTTGCCAATGTAATGTTCTCCAAAGGTCACTTTTAGAATATAGCAATGTTGGCACGTAATAAAAGAACAGCCTGTATATTGTTATAATATTTTCCCTGCATACCTAGGATGCCGCAAAATTACTAGATTTTTCGTAAATTTTTACATCTGTTTTTTTAATTATTTTTAGTATTAAAAATAGTAAAAAAAATAAAAAAAACGTATTTCGAAAGAAACTTTTTCAGTTATTTTGATAAAACTGAAAAAGGGACAATTTCGTCGGCTCTCAAAAAGACACCCCCGAAAATGGGATACATTGTAATTTTATCATATTTAGGTGCCAAACTAAAATATTAAACTATAAATATCCTTAAACGCAGTTGTTCCTTCACACATTCAATAATCTATAAAATGCGACGACCTGTACAGTTTATGCAGAGTGACGTCACAGTTTATCGATTTCTATTGAATACCATACAAAAATAACTTCGGTAACAAGCCTTGTATATGGTCTGAAGGTAGCATGAAGGAAACAAGTCCCCGCCTTAAAACAAAATCTAAATACACTGTGGTACATGATTTTGAGATTTAATTGCTATTAAATTTATTTTGGTTCTATTCCTGGACTAAATTATGGTTTTTTTAGCTCAAATATATTTTTATGGAATTACTAAATTCATTTTTAAACAACATTCCATCTCGCCTACACTTGATAGAATCATAACAAGTGATATATGTTGCACTTGATGCGATAATAAACCCTGAGCGTTCTAACGAATGCGTTAAAAAAATATATTTATGTTTATCAAAAATAAATTATGACTGTTTTCTAGCGATTTTATCTTCACAGGTCATTTAATTTGCCCCCAAGGAAAACCCCATATTTTAATTAATCATATACGACATATGAACTGCTGTAACTTATGTATATATATTTTAATTAAAACTCGAAAATTTATATTATAATTTAAATTTTTTAATGCTTTGTAAGATATAATCTATGGCAACAAACACCCGGTATAACAAAGAAACTTCTTCAAATTATTGGCTTTATTGATGTTATCCAATAAAAGTCCAATTATTTTTTGCTGATGTCAATATAATTTCGTTATTTATCCCGATATTGCAACGCTAATGTGATGTTTGGACAGAACGATTTCCTGCAGAGCAGGAGAAATGATGAAACCCCTTTTGGCGTTTCTAACTATATTACTTCTTCTTTCTATTAAAATTGATTGATAATATTAACCAGAAATGGTTTAGATAATATTTACGGTATGTTAACCGGTTATATAATGACCGTATTATTCTTAGCCTTTTATTTAAGGGAACGTGGGGGAACATCGACTACTTAAGAACTTTTGCAAATTGTATGCTTAGGCATCGTTAAAAAAATTCACATATTTGTGTAGATGCTTGTTAGTATATACAGTTCTTAGTGTGATAATAAAAAGTTAATAAAAATGAAAAAATATATTTTAAATTTTAGTTTTAAAAATTACCGAAAAAATTGGGTAAAATCGATCAATAGGGCAAAATCGACCGATGTTATTAAAAACGAAAATTCTAATCTTCTTTACAACTTTTTTATTAAAAATAAAGCAGGGAACATTAGACATAGTCTTTACACATATATTCTCTTTCTATAACGTTAACTGTTTTCTTTTTATTTTTCAGTATAGCAGTAGTATTGATATTTTTTTTGCATTCTTCAATTTTTCCTGATTTAATTTTTTTCTTATTTTTCCTCCAATTCCTCTTTTAATGGTGTAGCAGTTAACAACGCAGAATGTTGCTTTTTTCTATTTGAGGTTTTTGGTTGCAAGACTGGCCTGTGAGGTCTTTAAATGACACATTAAGAGTTTTGTCAATCACTTTTTCTTCCAGGCTAAGGCTAGAGTTTGATGATTCGGAATCAAAGTGAAGAGAAGGCTTCAGTTTCCACTAGGTCCTGGTTTGGGTGAAGAAGTTCGACCAAGTCTACGGGGAGAGGACTTACTATTTAATTTCTGTGAAACCGTACCTTTAGATTCTGACGGCGAAGGTGTTTAGTGCTGTATAGGATGATTCAGTTTTTTGGAACTCAATCCACTAGGTCCAGGTTTGGGTGACGATGTTCCACCAAGTGTACGGGGGGAGGACTACTATTTAAGTTCTGTGAAATTGTAGCATTAGATTCCGAAGGCGAAGGTGTTCGGTGCTCTATAGGATGATCATTATTTTCCCTTTCATCGGTTTTCTCTTCTATGGGTGCATACTCTTCCTCGCTAAAGATATGTCTATTAACCGGACATATTCCAGTCACTTTAAACCCGTTTACTCCCTTTTCAATAGTCGTTGCCCTATTGTAAGCATTCGCAAAAAGTTCAGCTATGTCTGTTTGGTTGATCTTCTCATAATTTTTTGTTTTTATGTATTTGTCGCATTCCTGGTGATATGCAGTTTTCAGTGGCTTATAGAATGTAACATCTAATGGCTGGATATGATTAGTGTGGGGTGGAATAGATAGCATGATTATCCCTGAAGATTTACAAAAATTGTAGGAAGATAAACTACAGTGTGTCAAGTGATTATCAAGGAGTAAAAGAACAGGTTTGTCTGGAGTGGGATGAGAAAATCTGGCAAATTACTTCAACCATTCTGTGAACAGCTCTTCGGTGATTCATCCTGATTTTGAACACCTATATAAGGCTCCAATCGGCCCATTTCTACCTAGCGCTTCCTTCATCCTCTTTCTTTTAAAAATGAACATTGGAGGGATATTGACCGGATGCGTTTAGACAACAAACAATAGGTGTCATTTGGCCTCTTTCTCCACTAGTAATAGCTCCCACCTGTTTCTGTTCTTTCTTTGCCACTATTCGACTTGGATTGTGGACATTCGTGACGTCAGTTTCGTCAACATTATATATTCTATAACTTTCAAATTTGTGGATACTATAGAGTGATTCCAAATTATTAAATAAATATGTCAATTTCTATTTTAATAAATCCAGTTACTCTAATAATACTCGTGGCTTCCGGTTTTCTGATGCAAGTTCAAGATTTTGAGCCATAAAGGAATACAGCCAGTCTTTGCCACACATATTTTTTTTTATATTGAAACGGTACACTACGTTGATTAATTCTGCAAATCGATACCAGAGAACGGATACTTTCGGCTGTCAACCCATAAAACTGTTTAGACATTGACAAAATTGTAGAAGCAATTTCTTTTTCCTGCTCTACTGAAAAAACTTGTTTTCTACACAGTAGATTCAATTCGCCCTCTAAGCCTGTCCTGTAAAGTGGTATAGGGTACTTGAAACATTCTGGCTGCAGCTCTGATAGAAATATTTTTTTTGTAATTTCAACAATTGCTCTTTTTAAGGAATCTTCATCCCATGAGCCGTAGTTCTTCGAATATATTTTCTTGGCATCTGAAAAGAGAAAAAAAAAATTTCTTTTTCGGGTAATATCGACCGCTTTGGTTTGTTTCGGATAATATCGACCACTCTGGTTGATTTTACCCCACAACACACATCACTACTTTTAATTCATTACCAACCTTAAACGTTGAAAGAATGGTTTAAATCCAACATATTATATACACAGTCCCGTACAAATTAAAGTCAAGTCATAAAATTCATTTTATTTATAATAAATTCAATAACTTACCTTATTAACGATGGCGAAAATATTATAACACAGCTTATATAATTAGACAATAGAACATGAACACTCAGTTCCCGCTCTAACTCTCAACTAAACATAATTAATACTGTTACGATGAACTTGTCTGTTGGTAGGATGTAGTAGTGGGGTGCTATGGTGCAAAGTTTCTGAGATTTGAATGTGATCGATATTCCCCGTCGATCGATATTCCCCATGTTCCCCTACGTTATTTAATTACATTTTTTCATGTCTCATAAGTTTTAAATCCTCTTATACCACCTACTCAATTTGTTAAGTTTATTATATTATATTTATTGTAACTTATATTTGGTCTGAAGATGGCTGTTTAGCCGAAACTAGTTTTTCCACCCTTTTATAAAAAATATATTTGTGTGGTACATGACTTGTAGTTTCATTTCATTTATTGAATCAATTATTTACTGGTTCTGTGATTTATTCGAAATATTCATTTATCTTGAATGATTTATGATTTATAATAAATCAATTAATTCAAGTTGAATGACACATATGATAATGAAATTTTATAAATTTATGAAAAAATTTTAGTGTAGAAAATTATCCATAACAATTGATCACTTGTGTCAACAATTAATTATCTTTTTCTTTATTGAACACCTGTAGATTTTGAATTATTAAAGCCACATTCCGTGCGATAATTGCATAAAATAAAAAAATGGTGTCAATTCATTGTTGGTGACAAAAAGTCTTGATTAAGTTTCGTGCCTCCATTTTTTTTTTCAACAGATGTTACTGACGCGCCCTACTACGTGATATTTTTTTGCAAATAACGAATTCTTGATTAAGAAATAAAAATATGTTTTAGTTTTTAAGAAACGTTTATAATATTGGTAAATATCACACGAAGTGAAGGTACAAGACCGCAAAGGTGGATTTTATTGCTTTAATACGTTTCACTATTATTTTCTCGTATTCATCATGATTAATGATGATGTTATTAACATTTTTTTTTTCATAACGTACAGAGGTGTTTTTTATATTTAACGAGGAACGCACAGGAAGAGGATATTATAAAGTTTAATTAAACTATAATTTTAAATTTGTCCTTAATGATAGTTTAGTAAAACTAAATTAAAAATATAAAATAGCTTATTTAAATTTGATAAATAAAAAATTATGTAATCTAGTTTTTGGCGTTCTAAAATAAATTTCTAATTTAATATAATTTGTATTCATGCTTTCTCCCATATCTCGTAATAACCATAATTCTGGGATATTATGAGAGAAATTAAAATTACTGGGTATAAAATCCCTTAGAATACATTAATTAAACTTCACCTCTGTTCATACGGGAGTAGTTAGGAATATAATACCAACGAAATCAGTATAAATGTTCCAGAATCTTCGAATCTGGGGTTTATCATACAATTTGCCATGTGGTTGGAGTTTCGAAATCTCTTAAAACAAACTAACGCTCGGTGAATTACTTTCACGCCAAGTTACTGAGAGAATAACATAATTTAAATTTGAAATGATCTTATTTACTTAACTATTAGTTTATGTTTCGGAAGGTAAAAAAAATATTTCTTAGAAATATTAGCAATTCAATTTTAGATAAAATATTAATTCATTTATTTTTCGATTCTAGATATCTACGGCTGCATAAGAATAATTAATTAAAAGCAATTCCTTCCTGAAATTTGGAAAAAATATGGTCACATTGCGAAGAACGAAAAGAAACTCAAAAATACGAACAATGTTAAATTTATTTTGAAATTTTTCAAATTGGAGGCGAGGAGGAAATTTTAAAAGTTTGTGGAATGGCAATAGTAAGTACATATATAATTTTGGTATTAAATGAATTTAGAAATTAAAAAAATATTGAGAATAGTAAATTTTTTGTTATAAAGTATATAAAATTTAATATCAATTACCACAAATCTGTTTTTTGGAAAGTCCTTGAAAAATCCTTAAAAAATATACTTAACAAATTCCTTGAAAAATTCTTAAAAAATCCGCGAATTCTGCTGAAAAAACAATTTTTGACAACTTTTGAAAAGTTCTCAAAATATGAAGCCATGAAAAATCCTTAAAAAGTCTTTGAAATATCCTTAAAAAATCCTTGAAAATCCTTCAAAAATGCTTGAATACTGCTTGAAACACAATTTTTGATAATTTTGGAAAAATCCCTTAAAATTAAACTACTAAATTAAATATCCTAAACAAATCCTTGAAACATCGTTAAATATCCTTAAAAATCCCTAAAAATTAAAGTAATGAAAAAGCCTTGGAAGATCTTTGAAATTTTCTTAATAAATTCTTGAATAATTCTTAAAATATTATTAAAAAATCCGTGAATACTGGTTAAAAACAATGTTTAACAATTTTTGAAAAAAGTCAAAATTCTTGAAAAAATCATTTAAAAATCATTCAAATATCCTTAAAAAATCCTAGAAAAATATTCTTAAAAAATTCTTGAATACTGCTTATAGGACAGTTTTTGACAATTTTGGAAAAATCCCAAAAAAACAAAAATATCTAAAAAAATCCTTGAAATATCCTGCACAAATCGTTAAAAAATCTATAAATACTCTTAAAAAAACCATAAAAATTTAAGTGATGAAAAATCATTGAAATATCCTTAACACATCCTTGAAAAATTCTTAAAAAATCCGTAAATGTTGCTTAAAAAATAATATATGACAATTTTTGAAAAATTCTCAAAATATGAAGTTATAAAAATCCTTAAAAAGTCCTTGAAAAATCCTTGAAATCGTATTAAAAAATTTTTGACAATTCCTTGAAAAATCCTTAAAATAATCTTAAAAAGTTGTTGAGTACTGCTTGAAAGGCAATTTTCGACAATTTTGGAAAAATCACTAAAAATTTAACTCGTGAAAATCTTTGAAAGGTCCTTGAAAAATCTTTAAAAAAAATCGTAAAAAATCCTTGAAATATCCTGAATAAATCCTTGAAAATTCGTTAAATATTCTTAAAAAAACCATAAAAATTAAAGTCATGAAAAATCCTTGAAATATCCTTAACAATTCCTTGAAAATTTTTTAGAATATTCTTTAAAAAAAAACGTGAATACTGCTTAAAACAATTTTTATCAATTTTTGAACAATTCACAAAACATGAAGTCCTGAAAAATCGTTGAAAAACCCATGAAAAATCCTTGACTGACAAATCCTTGAAACATCTTTAAAAAATCCATAAAAAATTCTTGAATACTGCTTAAAAGACACTTTTTGACTGCTTGAAAGACAATTTTTGGCAATTTTGGAAAACTCCCTAAAATTAAACTTCTGAAATATTCTTGAAAAATCTCTAAAAATGAAAAACCTTTTTCAAAAATTTTTTAACATGCCTTAAAAAGTCTTTAAACAATCCTTGAATATCTTTAACAAATTATTAAAGGTTCTTAAAAAGTCATGAAAATCCTTGAAAGATCTTTGAAAAATTTCTGAAAAATTCTTAAAAAATCATTATAAAGTCCTGAAAATCCTTGAAAAATCATTAAATATTCTTAAAGAATCCTTGGAATACTATTTAAAAAAACAATTTGTTACAATTGTTGAAAAATCCCTAAATATTAAAAGATCCTTGAAAATATCTACAAAATCGTAATATCCTAAACAATCCTTGAAAAATTAAAATCATGAAAAATCCTTAAAAGATCCGTGAAAATTTTTGAACAATCCTTAAATATTGTTTAGAAAACAATTCTTAACGTTTTTTGAAAAATCCCTAAAAAGTAAAGTCATGAAAAATCCTTTAAAGATCCTTGAAAATTTTTTGAAAAATTCTTAAAAAATCCATGAAAAGTCTTTAAAAAATCCTAAACAAACCCTTGAAACATCCTTAAATATTATTAAAAAGTCCATAAAAATTAAAGCCTTGAAAAATTCTTGAAAGATTCTTGAAAAATTCTTGTAAAAACCTTGAAAAATTCTTATACAATTAAAAAATCCGAGAATACTGCTTAAAAAATATCTAAAAAGTTCTTAAAAAATCCTTGAAATATCCTAAACAAATCCTTAAAAAAATTCATAAAAACTAAAGTCATGAAAATCCTTGAAAGATCCTTAAAAATCTTTAAAATATCCTTAAATATTATTAAAAATGTTTGAAAAATCCCTAAAAATTAAAGTCATTCAAAATCCTTGAAAGATCCTTGAAATCTTTCTGAAAAAAATCCATAAAAATTAAAGCCTTGAAAAATTATTGAAGAATCCTTGAAAAATTCTTAAAATTTGTTTAAAAAGTCGGAGACTACTGCTTAAAAAACAATTTTTGACAATTTTTGAAAAATTCGTAAAATATGAAGTAGTGAAATCCTTATAACTGCTTGAAATACAATTTTGCAAAATTCCCGAAAAATTATACCAACGAAAAATCCTTGAAAGGTCCTTAAAATATCTAAAAAGGTCTTAAAAAATCATTGAAATATCCTTAACAAATCCTTTAAAAATCGTTAAATTTTCTTAAAAAACTCCATAAAAACCAAAGTCATGTAAAATCTTTGAAAGATCCTTAAAATTTTTTTAAAAAATCCGAAAATACTGCTTAAAAAATTATTTCTGACAATTTTTGAAAAATTCTTAAAATATAAATTCATGAAAAGTCCTGAAAAAATCCTTGACAAATCCTTAAAATATTCTTAAATACTGCTTGAAAGACAATTTTTGGCAATTTTGGAAAAATCCCTAAAAATTATACTAAAGAAAAATTCTTGAAAAATCCTTAAAAAATATCTTAAAAGTTCTTAAAAAATCCTTGAAATTTCCCAAACGAATCCTTGAAATTTCGTAAACAAATCCTTAAAAACTCGTTAAATATTCTTTAAAGAAATCCATAAAAATTAAAGTCACGAAAAATCGTTCAAAGATCCTTGAAAAATTCTTGAAAAATCCTTAAAAAATCCTTGAATACTGGTTAAAAAACAACTTTTGACAATTTTGGAAAAATCCCTAAAAATGATATTAAGATAAAATCCTTGAAAGATCCTTGAAAAATATCTAAAAAGTTCTTAAAAAATCCTTGAAATATCCTAAACAAATCCTTAACTATTCTTAAAAAATCCATAAAAATTAAAGTCATGAAAAATCCTTGAATGATCCTTGAAAAATCCTTAAAAAATCCATAAATATTCTTAAAAATCTTTGAATACTGTTTAAAAAACAACTTTTGACAATTTTTGATAAATCCCTAAAAACTAAAGCCAAGAAACATTCTTTAAAGATCCTTGACAAATCCTTCGAAATAAGTGGAAAATGTAAATAGTAAAATTAGGTCCACCTAATGGTTACATTATATTATCTCCGTCACTGAATTTCGCTTCTTCCTTTTCTGAATTTTCTCCGTCACTGGATTTTACGTCTCCCTCACGAAGACATAATGACGGTAGCTCTATATCTCTAACAAAACGTTAAGCGTGACACCGCTTGGTACGAAACTCAAATAGAAGGGTTACTGTTGATATTAAACTCGTATTCATAATGACCCAATTACCGGATAATTAAGTTTTATTTAATTTTCAGGCACTATCTTTTGACTGTCGAGTAGGCTTGTTGCAAACCAACCAGTATATGAGTATCGATTTTTCTAATAGCAAGAATTTTCATTCTATTTTAATAATATCCTTGGTTGATTTTATCGCTGGCAGAAAGGCATTTATCAAATTATATTGCAGCTTTAACGAGAATTGCGAGTTTCAATAATAGTGTATCCACAACAAAGTAGTTTGTGTTGTACTTAAGTAGATACGCATCGAAAATTTAGGATAATAACATTTTTATTAGATTGCAATAACGGTGACGTAATTGCAAATTGCTACTTTACAAACTAGCAGCAAAGGATCCATTTTCGTATCTAGATCAGTTATAAATTGTTGATTTTAATCTGAGGTTAATATCACAGAAACTTTGTACAGCGCATACTAATCATTGTGTTAAATTTAATTACGAAGTTCGCTGGGTATGTTTGATCGTTGAGTTTCAACTATGTAATTTATTAAATATTATACTAATACAGCAATGTTATTACATTATATACTATAAAGTATAAATAAATTTAAAGAGGAAGTGAAGCCGATATACACTATCAACAATAAATTAAACTGAAACAATTGGATAAATTTCACTGGAATATTATCCAGAAAATACAGAATAATTAATATTTCTCTTAAACTTAATAATATTAATCTTTCAGTTCATACTAATGTCTATCATTGTATATTTTAATACTTTAAAGTCTAAAAATAGATTTAAAATCAACACAATATTATTCCGTCTTTATCTCAGACTTTTTTCTGTCTACTTGCCATATACAGTTAACAAAAACAAAATATATAAGCGGCTGTTGCTATGCAAGCTTATCTTTCTCTCATATTATCCCATCATTATAAGAGACAAAAAATATAGATATATTTCTTCCCGCTAAGATTCTGAATTGAAGGCTATTTACATTCCTCGTCACATGTCTCCTATCAATAAAAAACCACCAACCCTACTCTCCGTTAAAATTCAGAGCACAATCATCTCTCTCGCATCCCAACTGTGAACAGATGCAATCGCATTCAATAGAGCAAAAAAGTTTCTTCAACTTACTAAAATGGTGCGTAATTAACCGCACCCAAAAAGTTTTCAGTTTTCACAACAAGAAAAAATGTAAATAGTTTTTACAGTGAGTGAAGTGATGAGTACTATTTAAATATCTATGTTTCGGTTTCATAATTTAAATTAATGTGCCGCTTTATGATTTTTCTGTTCATGTTCGTACTTGGAAAAAATGGAATAAAAATTACATTCCTATTTCAAATACTGTTTTTATTTTAACATTCATATTGGTTTGACTTCTACCTAAGAAGTTTGGTCCTTCGAGAAAATCCAAGAATTTATTTAATCACGCTCGCAGTCTAGTATTCTTTCAACAGTTATGAATACTAATATTTATAAATTGTTCAACAATGAAAAAATATAACAAAAATAATTTTATCGCATCGTGGAAACTGCCATGAGCAGATTTAATTTGCAGAGTTCCAACAGTGTTCTTAACTCAGTCATCGGGCTACGAAGACATTTTTAGTAACTCGATATATTTGTGCATTGACAATTTTTGTTTTTGATACTACGTTTTTTCGTTACCTCTAGGTGGTTCCTTGGTACATTAACCACCCTCAAAGATACAATTAAAAATATACCAATGTGGAACTATAGCTAACCAGAACTAAATATAAGAACAAACGATAACAGAACGAAATTATCATAATCCGCTCACAAATTTTTCTAAAACAAAGTTTTTTTGTAAAATCCCATGTATTGAAAAATACTTGCAAATCCTACCAAAAGGGTTATCCTGAGGGAGTTCAAGCAGAGAAGAGGGTAAACCAATCAATAGAATGGAAGAGTCAGTCATAAAAGCAATTAATGTTCCTAATAACAGAGTCGTTTCTACTTAACTGATTCGCTTATCTGAATGCTCAAAATAAATCTTGGAATGTGCCCAAGAGTACCTTTTCTCCTTTTGGTCCCAAAATTGGCATGAAGTGTTCAATAAGTCAAGATCGCGACCATCTAAGGCAATGTTTTTTCTTTTTGGACACTCCAGGTCAATTTTGGGCATAAAAGGAGAAAAATGTAGTCTTGTGCACATTCCAAGGATTATTTTGAGCCTTTGAGTACAAACGACTCTATCGTTCCTCAAAAACCATCATTTTTAGACAACAGAGTATATATACAACTATCCTCCCACCACTTGTTTTACCTTCTCAAATAAAAATAGTTAAAAAAGTTAAAAGCAAAAGAAAATAGTACAGAAGTAGGGGAACGAAAAAAGAGTGAGGCAAAAAGGAGGAAAGGGTAGGACAAAAAGTGGAAAAGAAAGTTGGAAAAATATAGTTAGGGGGCAAAAAGTTGGAAAAAAGTTCAAATTAAGTTTAAAACAAAGAAAAAACTAAAAAAGTAGGGGAATAAACAGTTGGGGTAAAAGTGGAAAAAATCACCCACCATTCACTCAATGAAAACAATCAAGATCGTGAAAATATTTTCCCCCTTCAATTATCTTCTCTAACTCGTTTTTCTAGTTGAAAGAAAATTAGACGAAAAAATGGGTGGGGAAAAAAGTGAGAAACAGGTTGAAAAAAAAAGATGAAACAAAATAGTTTAAAACAAAAGGAAATTGATACAAACGTTACAAAAACTAAGTAGGGGAAAAAGTATTGGTTAAAAGTAGACAAAAAAATAGGAAAAAAAGTGAGAAAAAGAGTTGTAAAAAGAGAAAAATTAGTAAAAAAGTAGGAAAAAAAGAATAGAGGAAAAAAGTGACACCCACCATTCACTCCGAACCGAGCCTAGCGAAGTACAGAGCAATCAAATCAATTCAGATCGTGAAAATATGTTTGGACTTCCCTAATCCGTTTCCCCCTCTAAAAAAATAGAATTGAAAAAAAAGTTTGAAACATAAAAAAATATTAAAAAAAGTGGGAAACTAGTTGGTAAAAAAAAGGTAGAACAAAATAGTTTAAAAATGGAAAATGGTAAAACGTAGGCGACAAAAAAATGGGAAAAAATTTACAAAAAAAGAGTGAGAGGAAACTAGGAAAAAAAGTGGAGAAAAAGTAAGAAAAAGTGTGGAAAAAATGTTTGAAATAGAGAAATTAGTAAAAAAGTAAGAGAAAAAAATAGTAGAGGAAAAAATCCCCCACCTTTCACTTCCAGCCGAGCTCTGTAGAGCAATGAGTTTGTGAATTTATTTTTATTATGAATTCCTTCCAACTATCCTCCCTAACTTGCTTCTCCTTCTAAAAAAATAGTTAAAAAAAAGGAGTTTGAAACAAGGAAAGTAGGGAAAAAAGAGTGGAGAAAGAAGGAAAAAAGTGGGAAAATAGTAAAATATAGAAAAGAGAGTGGGGGAAAAGTGCAAAAAAATCCCCACCATCTACTCCGTGTCGATTGTAACGAAATACGGAGCAATGAAAATAAAATTAATCAAGCTTTAATGAATCTACTTTTTTTAGGACTTCCCTCCTATCCCCATCCGTTTCTCCGTCTAAAAAAAGTTTGAAACAAAAAAAAATAGTAAAGTAGTGAGGGAAAAAGAGGGGGTTTGAAACTTAATGAATATAGTTAATATGTAGGGAAAAAAGATTGGAGGAAAAAGTTGAAAAAAAAATTATGCATTAGTCAAAAACTGACAATGCGTGTACAATTTTTTTTTGTACACTCATTGACAGTTTTTGCATACTATGAAAAGTTTCACTTCTGACGCCGTTAGTTTTTGACCAATGCATAGTTTTTTGTATTTTTTTTCTGTTTTTTTTTCATGTTTTCCTATTTTTTCTGCTTTCTTCTTTTTTTCCTATTTTATTTTTTCCCCATTTTATTTGTTTCTTAATTTTTTCTATTTTTTTAAATTTTTTCCTCCCACAACTCGTACAGACCCATATTCCTGCGGAATGTCCTAGGTAAGCTCTTTGAAACACTACTCAATGAGCGTATTTGGACATTTCTGGATCAAAGGAGAACGATCCCCCAATTCCAACATGGATTTAGGCCTGAACCCAATATGTACTAGTAAGACTCCATACAATAGCCTCAAAATCTGTCAACCCTTGTCACTGTGCATCGGCAGTCCTGTTTGATGTCCAGAAGCCTTTTGATCAAGTCTGGCATGCCGGACTTGTTAGGAAGCATTCTAACATCGGAATCCCTATCCAAATCATAAAACTTATCCATTCCTACCTCAAAAATCGTTCCATCCGTGTCAAAGTCGGAAACTCCCTTCGCTCCTCTTGCAGGAGTTCCCCAAGGCTCAGTGCTTGCAACCGTGCTGTACGTCATATATACGCACGACATCCCTCATACTCCCCCTTCTAGCCAAGACGTCCAGCTTTACGCTGACGAAACCAAAATTAGTGCTACCACACCATACACGAGAACTCTGAACACAAAAACTATTTCTCCCAATAGTGTAGTAACTGGAGGATTATTCTCAACACCCAAAAGACCCAACTTACCATCTTCATACATCTCAGTTACACCCTAAAAGCTAACCAATCCCTCAATGAGGTTAGCATTTGGTTCTGTGGAGAGAGATTCGTTCCGTTGCAAAAAGTCACCTACTTGTGAGTGTGTTTCAATTTGGCAACCGAAGTTCAAAGAACTCTTGTTAGATTGAGGAAACGAACCGCTCTCATCGGAGCATTGTGTAGTCGAATTGGTAGATGTAATCCTCAAACGCTGCTACATACCTATAAGACCTACATCCGTCCCATAATTGATTACAGAGTGTATCCACTTCTCCAACCTTCCTCCTCCTCTCTTGCACGCCGTTACGACAACCGAGCGAATGATCCTCAGGAAATGTCTATACGTCCCCTGGCGATTCCAATCAAATCAAATTTACGACCATACTAATATCCCAACTATAATTTCCAGGCTAAAAAATCTACAAGGAAGACTGGACAGCTCCAACACCCACGCCCAGGACATCCTTCGGATGAAGTGGACAGAGGGAAGGAACAGAAGAGCCTTCTCCAAGCGACCAAAGAAGAAATTCCCCAGCCGAATCTAAGGATTATAAAAGAAGCGAAGGATCTTCCGGGCGAGATCCTAGATCTCATCGAGGATGCACCTCTAGGCATCAGATAAACGGGTCCCCCTACTGACGTCGAGGGACTCCACTACTCGCACTGGATGGGAGGCTCGTAAGTATCCCAAACAACTACCCATCTCAACATCCTACAGAGTATCCCTGAAAAGGAGTAAACTCCTGCAGGAGGGCACAAGGAACAGGACAACACCAGGACAAAAAACGGAGGAGGGTTTAGCAGTTATGCCCCTGACTCTGGTGCAGAGCAATCAGCGGAGAGTCCTGCAACTACCTCACGAATAGAACATAGCGTGAGGGGTCTTTAAAAGATATCTGCCTCCACAACTCAGGACAATAGTTGTAATAAAAAAAATAACGAAGTCTGCCATTGAAAAAATCACTAGATGTAGGTGATTTCGATTGATTTTAGGGCGACCAGATCAAGTGGAAAAAAATCATTTATGAAGACACTTTACTATATCTAACTCGCTTTATAGCAATTTCTTTGTTCAGCATCAAGGTCTACAATTTACTTGGTATGGGCAAAACTACTTTATATAAATTTTCATTCCATATGTCGTTGAATAAAGTTTTGTGTGTCTATGCTCCTAGAATTTTAACCTCACAGCGAGTATTCTATTTAATTTTATATGTAGATCAGTTATATTCAAATATATGAAAACCAACGGGCAGCAAATTATAGTTAGGTATTTCGAAGTTTTTATATCCAAATCAGTTGTTGAAACTTGAAACAAGTGCAATACGAGCTACAATTTTAATTAATGTAAATGTTTGTTAACTGCAATTGCAGTTATTCGTCGAACACACGTTTGGCTTATATTATTGATGTAATATTCAATAGGAGATTTTAATTAATTAATTATAATCCTATGTTGAATTCTGGATACACGGAATTTAATTAGCTTGTTAAATAATTCTATATATTAGTCAAATTCTATAGTAGATGTATGTTGCTTGTTAACATTAATCAATAAAAATTATATATGTTGTTATAAAAGGATCAAATTAATTATTATCGACAGCAGGAATTGGAGTTTTAAATTTTAATGGTACTTCGATGAATATTTATCGGGTAGTCAAAATTTGTAAAGTTACTAAAGATACAAAGTTGGGAAAAAATGCTTAATAAAAATTGATATTTATCGTGGATTCGATTTAAACACTTTATACTTAAATTTAACGTAAAAGTTCAGTGAATCGATTGACTTTTTATTGATTCAGCCGATTAAAAAGCCGGGAAACTGAATGATAAAGAAAATTCGGAAGGGACCTGAAAAACCTAAAAAGGAAAACAGGGTTATTGATATAGGAACCGGGAATGTGAGAATTGATATCTTGTCAGTCCTTTTGTTGGTAAAGGGATTCTCTTTGAGTAGGGTAATGAGATGTATACGAAGTTTGAATGCTGAAAATGTTGGTAGGGACCGTTTGCGCTCAAGGCAGTTTTATTTAAAATTTTACGTATCAATGGAAGAATCGAAATAAATATTGACAACGAGTCATTCTGTCAACACGGAAAGGAAATTTTATAATAGTATGAGTAGAGTGTACTATTAAATGCTAAAAAAAATACTTTATTATTCACACTCTCTATTTATGTAGACAAAAAAAACCTTGTGGTTTACTACTATTGAAATTAGTGTAAAGTTATTCATCAAATTCCATATTTCTTTAGTTTACTCAGCAGTATCCACACAATCAAAAGTCTTGGAGACATCAATAAAGACCCTACGTTTTTTCTTCTTTAAAGATAATTTAAAACAAAATTATCATTATTAGGAACTAATAAATAGCAAGGAAGTATTATGTTAGCTATGACCTATATATTTTTTTTGGTTATTCTCCATTTAATATAATTTTACAATTGCCGGTAGGTAATCGTTATATAAAATAATAATTTACAAATTTTTGCAGTGCCGGAAAGCTAAGTCAAGCGTTACTAACCCAGACAAAAGGAAATTAAGTAAACTACAACTTTTTTTATAGATATAAGATGTACCCTAAGGATGCGTTGTCGTGATCAATATTTATTTTTATTTTATTTTTATTTTAACCGAGGTAGCTATTCTAACAGCTCCTTCCAGGTCTGAAGAATGTCCCGTTAGTCAGAATTGTAGCTACGGGGTTTAGACCGACTTAACTATTAAAAATGAGAGCGTGCCTGCGAGATTTAATCCTAATGCAGGGCCGTTGCAAACGGTTTAAAACCATCGAAAATTATTTTATTTACTAATATTTTAATTCTAGATTAAAATTCAGAGATCTTATAAATCTACTTAGATTTGTAAACATAAATGCAGTGGCAAAAAGAATATCGCACTTGGCATTAAATTTCTTATGACAATATGGTTATAAATCAGTAGGAAATTTTCTGTTATTTGTTTAACAAACTAAAACAATGTAACAAGTTACTTACTTACCGTTATTTCATACACCGGATTACAATTAACTTAAAATTATGGTAAAGGCAACCTTATATCGAATATAAGATATGTTAAATGATTGATAGAAGGAAACAGTAGCGTACGTGTTTGAAAAAAGTAGAAAATTTTACCGTATACCAAGATTCAATCCGTTCTCATCAGTTTGAATTGGAGCTCGAGCCCAGAACCAGATTCAGCTATAGTACCTGTTCAGCGACCTTTAGAGATCTAGTAGAAGAGTGCGAAGCCGAGCTCAGTCGACCGTATGTGAATGGTACGAGACAGGGAAGTCTGATCAGTAAAGTATGACCATATACAGTAGTGAATCGATTACTTTAAAGAATCAATAACTCAGTTCTCGAATACTGATAAGAATCGAGAAGTCGACCGAGATCCGAGTACCGAATATATTCAACTCAATATTCGGATTAATTTTTCTCATTATCGATAATTGGGATTCTGAAATTATAAAATTTTTATTTTTTTTCCTACATAACCCAAGCTATAATCAAAAATTGAGAACGAGAACAGATATCGGGCGAAAATTCTTTAACTTATCTGAGCACCGGCACCGATTATCGAAATCCGAGAACATCGAGAATAATAAAGAATCGATACTTTTCGATTCTTGGTATTCGAGAACCCCATCAATATACCTGTTCAGCGATCTTTAGAGACAGATCAAGTTGAAGGGAGCGAAGTCGAGCTCAGTCGACCGCAAGTTAGTAGCACGAGGCAAGGAGGTCTGACAAGTAGAGTATGACTGTATAAAGACCCAGTTCATGTACAGTTGTCCCAACGAGCCTACTATAGAGGAGGATCGAACACAAATGATAATAGAAAAATCCGGAAAATTACACACCTTTCTTCTTCCTCGACGAAGTTGAGTTGGTATAAAAGCTAATTATTTTCATTTAACGCATTTTACTGTAGAATCCCAGCATTTCCAGCAGCACCCAGGTGCTCAACCCACTAGGGCAAGTAAAGCCTGCCCTTCTGGTCACTAAGGCATTGGTCGATACCATAACAACCCCTGGAGTTAATTCTTCGCTGAGGCTGCCTGGTGCAAGTGACCTTCACATTATAAACATAAGGTGGCGCCCGAGGCAACCGCGTGTCGACGGAAAGAGCATTACAACAAGAAAATAAAATTTAAACTAGTGATCACATAAAGAAATTTTGACGTCGATTTACACCGAGAAAGTAAAAGAGTGGTACCCGCTACAATATCTCTGTTCTGACAGTATTTTCCATCATTTTTGTGATAAATATGTTTGTATTAAAGATAAATTTTTTGGATAAGAAAACATGAAATTGTAGAAAACAACCCTGTAGTCACGTAGTGAAAGAAGTGAACTTATAAACAACGTCATTGTAGAATACAATGTAATTTAAAATATAAATCAGTGATTTACAATAATGTTGTCGCCTGGCTACACGCTTGTAATTAATTATTCTGTGTGCGGTCACCGGCAAAACATGACAGGAAAATGTAAAGAAGAACCAAATACAACGGACCTGATAGAATTGCTGTAGGAGATTTTGTTTATAATTACACAGTCAGTAAATTTATTTTCTCTATTTTGTACTATTTTATATTTTTGATAAATTACTCATCAAAAAATTATTTTCATTGTGATAAACATTTTCCAATTAAAAATTATTAATGGACTTTTAGTTTCGTGATTGACATTTGGGAGAGATACGATATTAAACGTTTTGTTAAGGACGATCAAGAGGTAAAAGAAAACTTTGATAGTGCTATTAGTGTGTATCAAAAGATGATCAAAAATACATTACTTCGAGCAAATAACTTTCTTTTATGTACCTTGCATAACGAGTTTAATAAGTTTGGTTAATTTGGTAGTTGACTGTATTTTAATTCTCTCTATTGATAAGAAATGCGTGTCAGAAGGGCTGATGATGTTGGCTTATATGGAGTATAATAACATCATTTACGTATCACGAAATTTTTATCAGATAATTATTTTTTTTTACTTTAATGTGAAAAGAATTTTGTCATTTTTTTACTACTACCAAAATAAAAAATATTATTTTCTTTTCTTACTTCATATGGAGACAAAAAAAATTAAATTTATCACTTGTGTTAGAAATGATAAAGTTTTAAATAAATAGATTTACGATTCACAAATGTTACGTAACTTTGAAGTAATTGAAATAGGAAGTAGCAGAAGGTAGAGATATGAAAATAAAAGGCGTAGGTACAGTATTGGTATGGGTGAAACCAGAATATATTATTTTTCGAATTGAACTTTCAAATTTGTTATATGTGTCTAAACTTCAAGATAAATCTAAAATATTAAGGTTTAAATTGACCCCTGGAAAAATTAAATACAAATTCAAAAAGTACAAAAAAATCATGAATGTATATAATATATCTAGACTAGCATTTTCCTTTTTTCAGCAAAATCGTCAATGTGGTTTTCGAAAAAATTCAGAAATACAGTATAAAGCTAAAGAAGTACTTTCTCGATATGAACTATTTTGTGTGAAATAATTTATTTTGTTGAAATAAACAACAAATTTTATTATGTTTAGATAATTTTTAGAGTTAACCTGTGGATAATTTTAGAAATTACCCACACGTTAAAACATTAAACTTGGTTATCTGACCTAAAAAATATTTATTTTATTAAAAGAAGTTTTTACTTTTCTAAATCTATCCTGTGTATTTAAAAAAAATATTTATTTTATTAAAAAAAGTCTTGACGATCTAAATCTAGCCTATGTATTAACAAAAATAAAAGGCTATGTGGGATTCGATCCCCGGGCCCACTGCACCACTAGCGGGCACTATGTCACGCGGCTATCAGAGCTCATGATTAAGTATGTTCAAACTTATTATCTAAGCAAATCACGTTTCACGTGGGTTATTTCTAAAATTATCCACAGGTTAACGTGTGTCTAGTCACAGTGAAAAAAAAACTCTTATAAGATGGTTTTGTCCGTCCGCCGGTCCGTCTGTTAGCCTGTTTCAACTCAAGAACGGTGAGAGATAGAGACAAACGGACAATGGCAATCGATTCAGCATAGTTAAAAACCCCAAAAATATTGTCGTTTTTCACTTGTTTACCATACCCCGGTGTTGTTTTTTTGTGATAATCAGGGAGCAATTAGCTTGATCAAAAATAATGTAATGTCTAGTAGAACTAAATACATTGATATTAGATTGCATTTTTTAAGAGATTTGTTCAATGCTTGAGAAATGTTCCCACTAACAATAATTTGGCCGATATTGTTACAAAAATTTTAACTGCAAATAAAACGAGACAATTGTGTTTACATGTTGGGTTTGCACTTAAATGAATAATTATTTTAGTCGAAAAGGTTATCCATGTTCTCCAATGTTTTCAACCGATGAGGTAATTAAAACTCGAAGTCAATGTACCACAAATAATTTATTTAAGTTTTCGCCATTATCAGGCCTAAAACGTCTACCGTCAATAAACTAGAAGAATTATAACAAATTTTAACAAACTTACCAAAGTATTCATAGGGGTTTTATAAAAAGAAAATAAAATAAATTAAAATTAACTGGTCATAACTGATACCATATTTATTAATAAATGAATAACAAAATAAAATAAGTGGTACAAAGTGGTTGTTTTTTAAGTAAATAATAGATATCCCAATAGACAGGATATTGAAACCCATCCTCTAGTTCTTATACTTTTTTAGAACATATTTTGTTCAATTCCTTCCTTCTAACATGAAGTCCAACTTAGAACATAATAACTTCCATTTCCCTTTCCCCTTTTTTAATTAAAAAACACCCACATTGTACCACTATTTTATTTCGTTATTCATATGATGTTAGCTATCTGACCTCCCACCCCTGGCCTGTTTATCTCATGAAAAAGGCGAGTACAAAGCTACAAACCGATGGCCATTTCGGTAAGAAACTTCCGTACTCAAATTTATCACAAAATATACCTAATCACCTTGCGTTTAATAATTGTAGTAATAATAATAGCATTACTATTATTAATTGTTGTTGCGGCATGGATTGCCTCTTAATTTTAATTTAATACTTTTATCGAGAATCAGCTCAGATTGGCTATATTCAAGTGTAAAAGGACACACAGTCGTATTTTTACCTGGTACCAGTTCACATCGAGAGTAATATTAAGTGTGTGTGCCCATGCCGGCCCATTTAACGATGAGATTCACCCGGTAAGTTAATCTGAGCTTTCGAATAGTTTTGTACAGGATTTACAACCCCATATGCTACAATTGTAATAACCCCAGAAATTCTTTTATATTTTGTTAACAAGTGAACATAAAGTAAAACACAAAAATCTCAAGAAAATATTTATTCATTCGGAAAATTTACTAAAGAATGATGGCGCCATTTGGCATAAAAGGTATAGGGAAAACCGGACAACCGGAAAACCTAACCACCATCGTAATGAATATTAATTATAAATTAATCAATTGCGTTGACAATATACAAATTAGAAATAAATTATAAATAATCTCTTTTTGGAGATTATAAAATCTCCATCCAACGACTACCCACAGCTGGGACATTTACAAAAGTATATGTACAAAAAGTTCTTAATAACATCTTTTGTTTGGACAACCCTACTAGATTACGACCGGATCAGTACCAGCGATGCAACCCTTATGTTCAGGCTGAATACTCGTCTGAGTAACACTGATAATATATTTTAGAAAAATATATGTTAAAAGTTGTAATCTAGGATGGTACAATTAACTGATAAATGTCACCACCTACGGTGAACACACGAAAGATGGAAATCTCATAAGCTGTTTCACGCATTTAACCGTTGGCTCAGCGACTGTAGAAGTTGACGAATTAAAATATGAAAATACTTATTCTTACGAAGACAAAATAAATCCAAGCGAAGTGAAGAAATTGTCGTTTACGATGAGAAATGTAAAAATGGGTAGACGCCAAAATATTTATGGTCTGGACGAATAGCGTGGTGACGCTGGATGATGTCGAATATTGTAACTTCTATTGAGGGTGTTCGCAGTTTAATTTATGAGATTAAACTGGGTTTTGAATAAGTAAAACCCAACTGTCTGTCGAAATTATTGGGGTCGGCGTCTCGGCACTGGATGGATACATGAAATTAAAATTAACTCTTGCTTACACAATGACACCGTATTGTGCCTCAACGACCAGGTCAGACCTAAAGACAATCACATTTTTTATCAGATGTTTTCAGAAAGTTGATCTAAAATATTTTCAATATTTCTAATTTCTACCTACCTTTGAAGACTGATTTTAATCTTAATCCTTTTACTTTGTACCCCTTGTTTCCTATTATTTTCATTTATTTATTTATCATTCAATATTATTGATTGTGATTATCCCATGTCTTGTCACTTGTCATTGTCAATCAGACTTCAATAAGTCATCATTGACCGGACACGCTGGCCAAGTTGGTTGAGGCATCGGCCTTTATACTTGGTTATTGTTCGGGTCGTGGGTTCGAGTCCCATGAATCTCAAGTGGAATTAAAGTCAGATAAGACTTTGGGCAAGTGCAAAAAGGTATGTGTGTCATGCGCAGCTTCATTCACGCCGGTAACCAGGCCGGATGAGATCGGATATCTCGTGGAACTGATAGGGGTTGGTGGCACAATTACACACTTGCTAGTCGGTAGATCACCTGAATGACAAAGGCATAGTCCTGGGTTTAGGGTGATTGAGGACCGTGGTTCGGAGTCCACGATAAGCTGTAGGTCCCGTCCAGATTAGCCCTGGTAGCAGAAAAGAGACGATAAAATTGATAAGCAAGCAAGCAAGTCATCATTGTCACTTTCTTCTTTTCGCTTTTGCCTTCTTCTTTCAGCCTTAATTTCGATGCTTTCCTATGCCCTATTACTGTTTAGGTCGTTGCTTACTTTTGCACCTGATCTCATTATTTGTAAATTATTTTATTCATGTCTTGTTAGTTATACTGTATTTAGATATTACTAAAATTTATTTACTTAATACCCTTCAGGTTTTACAATGTATACTTGTTACATGTGTTCATGGGTCACTGTCACTTGTCAAATCTTCAATAATTTCGTTACTCCAATTTGTACTATGTACGCAGCATATGGTGAAAGGTTTCGTTTTATTAATTTAAAATTAAACGTCGTGCTGTCGAGCTTCGTGCAGGCGATGATTCTTCTCCGGCTTTTCTACAACCTGTATTTGGTTTGTACGCCACCCTTGTGGTTGCTTACCACAATTCAGTCTTTTCTATTACCGGCCCCATTTCGGGCGCTTCAATTATATTCATTTATCGGCCAACCACTTGGCGACCACAATCCGATTATACACTTCAATCAGTTGAAATGTCTAACCAAAGGTACATTTCACATTAAATTTAACTCGCTGTTTTATCCCATACTGGAGAACTCTTTTCTCCCCTTTCTATTATATTTTCTATTATATCACATGTTAACTAATCACCGTACCATAATTTTTAATTCGTTTATTAAGTTTCTTACAAACATTACAATTTGCGTTATGTTTACATATCATTAAATTATAATTTAATCTAATTTAACACATATCATATCCCTCCTTTGCCCATGAATACATTGGTAAGTTTAAAATATAATTGTTTCTTTATGTTTAGGTTTAGGCCTAATGATGGAGAAATTTCGCCGGTCTTAATTTTCTATCAATAAATTACTTGTGGTACTTTGACGTCGAGTTTTATTACCACATTATTTCCGGTAACGGTGTTGGTAGTTTGAAATTTGATTTTTGACCAAGCCCTTCTTCTGAGCTGTGAACCCCTTATTTATGCCGAGTTATGACTTAAACCTTTTACGTCATAATGAACGCTATCTAGCCCTTAATATTTAAGCGCGAAAAGAATGATTTTTTAAAAATTTCAAAATTCTAACTTTTGTAATTTAAATTGCGACATTAACAGTTTTTCAAATGGTTCAAATGTGTATTATCATTTTTTAGAAACATGTGCGGACAGACGAATATCTTTTGGAAAATTTAACTTGATTTAGATAACTAGATAAACCGAACACATTTAATATAATGTGTTTTGGTTACCTCTCTAAAATTCCTTGACAAAGCTTAATACGACAAAAGCAAATACGATTAAAAAATGCTAAAAAAATAACAATAATATACCCGGGGTTGGTTCTTCACAGTTATGACCAGTTAATTTTAATGTATTTTATTTTATTTTTATAAAAAATCCCCCATGAATACTTTGGTAAGTTTATTAAAATTTCTTACAATTTTTCTAGTTTATTGACGGTAGTCGTTTTAGGCCTGATGATGGCGAAATTTCGCCGAAACTAGTCGCCGTTTTCAACTTTCAAATTAAATATAACTTATTTGTGGTAAATTGACTTGGAATTTTAATTACCTCATTGAATAATTATTTATTTTCTGAAGTTTATATATAAAACGATGGTCGTATGTACATTTTTGTGTCGATGGGCCCTCGTCTGAGCGTCTAAAATAAATTTTCTGCAAGAGAGCAAAATTTGCAGTTTGCACTTCAAAACAATATAAAAATATCTTAAATGAAACCCTAAAGTTAAAATTAAATTACTTGTGTTAATAAAAAAGTGTCAGCATACAGCATTACAAATAATTAGAACGAACGGCAAATATTTCATGTCGATTGGAATGAGGAAGACACGATTGGAAACCGAACCAATAACTGCCGTTTGCGCTTTGGAAGTCGCCAAGATAAAGATAAACGGGCCGATAAAACATCCAAAGTGAATAAATATTCGAATTTAAAGCATAAAACATTCATCGAATTACAGGCATCAGTCCACGACAGAATCCAGACGCCACTTGAGCTCAACGAAAATACTTTTCGAGAAGTTTAAAATAGATAAATGTTTATAACGAGTTTAGCTTATAGTTTCAAAGAAGTAATCGGACTAGTTTTCGAAGTGATACGACATTTTTAAGTTGCGAGATATCTGAGAGCACACAGGAAGATCAAATTGACAAAAGGAACAGATAGAATTTCAGAGGAAACGAGCCGTGGCCTAATACGTTGGAAAAGATTTATACAATCCTACTTTGGAGAAAACGAATTGGCTATATTTTTTATTTGGTTTTCTGGAGCATGTCAATTCTACTGGATGGTATTGAGCCAACAGAAATAGGTTACTTGACAAGATAACAATTTCATTCTTTGTGGCACGTTCTAATTTAAATGCTGGATTTGGGAAATAAAGAAATTTATTTTAAAACAGATCATTTTCAAAAAAAAATGTTGTTAGTAAATGAACAAAAGTAAATTGAAATGGATTTAAATAAAAATACTTATTGTGCAACTTTTTTTTTGCACGACAGAGACTAAAACATGCATTTTACTCCCTCACTTTATAGATTAAAGCACGACTATTACTCCCCTGGCATTAAAATATTTAATAATCTCTACATAGGGACTAAAGTGCTACTTTTACTCTTTTGGGACTAAAATATATCTCTATATGTCAGTGTTGCGCATTGGCAGAGCGTCCACCATGTATAAGCAAGATTACCTAGATCAGGTCGGATTTTTTAATTTTTCAGTAACTTTTGAAAACGATTAAGTAGTTTGTTTTCACATTTTAGTTAATGCGGTGTAAAAAATTGCGTATGTACTAGAAGACAAAAGTGCGTTTTAATCCCTCGAGTAATTGTTCAATCTTAACTCTAGGGATTAATAGTGGCATAATATACTGTTTTTTTAAATTTTGACGAAGCTTGACTTTTTACGAAAAGTTTGATTGTTTTTTGTCTTAAAACTAATAATGTGATAGTTTGACTATTTACATATGACCAACTCATTCATCTTGGTGAAAATTTAAGCATTTCCCTCAGATTTTATAGTAAAATAAAGTCTTAAATTTGATTTTTGTGCAAAACTGTGGTTTAGGCGAACTTTCACTCATCACATCTATTTATATAATTAATTTTATCAGTAGTAACATCACAAGAGCATCGAAAATAATCGATTATACGTCCGACTCATGAGACGAATTTTTGCGAAATATCACGAGAGCGCAGCTAGAGTGGTGTTTTAAAAAAATACGTCAAGTGAGAAGGACAGTATAAGTATTATTTTCGTATTCTCGCGTGGTACGATTATATAACGAAAATATAATGAATTATATTGTTGACGTTTGCTTATTAAAAACATCAAACATTATTTTAATACATGGTAACTACGTAGAAATTGCAACTACTATTGGTTAAATTGATAATGAGTTACGTAATCAAAAATATGTAGCTTGTAACTTTAAATTTCTGCCTAGAACGATTCCATTTTGGGGACGCCTATGATTCGTATCGAGTATACACGTTATGTATGCGAGGTATGACGCGCTGCAGACAGGTGTTCTCTTTTCTTTCTCATGTAATTTTCTTTTCTTTCTCTTCTTTTATTTAAAAATCTCTTCGATCCCGAGTGGTACATATTGAGTAATTCTCGCTTCGCGGCAGAGTGCTGTGTTTCTCGATCAATAAACGATATCGATAAATAAAAATTTTATCAAATCAAAAAAGTTAGCCATTTTCTCCAATGTGGTCAAGTAAAGATGTAGGAAAACTCTAAATCTAGTACAACATGTAATATATTAGAAAATAATTGTTTAATATCCGTTGTTATATCATCAGGCCAAACTATTTATAAAGAGAGACAAAAATTTAATTACCAAGATACATAATTTAGACGAAATGTTCATAACGCACAGGTACAAGAAGGTAAAATATGTAATGAAATTTTAAATGGTAGAAATGATATTAGGTGGTACTAAGAACCATTTACCTTCATGTATCTTGGTATTTAAATTTTTGTCTCTCTGTATAAATAGTTTGGCCTGATGATGGCAGTGTAACAACGGGTATTAACCAATACTACTATGGTACTAAATATACTCTCAGTAGATAGAACGTTCTTTAACTTTAACGGTTCTGTAACTAATGACAATGACGTTTAGATTGTGGCAATTGTATAAAAAATCAACTTGTAAAGTTTTATTCTAAACGTCATCGCCTTTACTTACTGAGTCTTTAAAGTTAAAGGATGTTCTATCTACTGACAGTTAGAGTTTTACCTCAAAGATTTTATCGCTGATTCGTTGATTGGTGCGTTTAACCCATTATACCCGTGAAGACGTGTTGAGTCCGTAATACAATATCCGTACCCAGATATTTATTTTTTACGTAAATTTTAAGTTGCGCCTTGAACAGCGATCACTCAACTCAGGCACTTGGTTTGTCCATTAAAGCTCTCGATTTAAGGTGAAAAGAATTGCCAAGAATTCTAATTTATATTAATATTTGTATGATTTTTATTTGCTTTAAAAAAAACTTTTATTTTCATCCGCATGAGAAATAAACAAATCCTGTTGAATAACTATAAAGTTCGATTTAGTATGGTGTAAAACTAGTTTAGGGAAATAATTCACAAATTTTGTTTATTTAACTATAACTTTTCTCATTTTTTTTATCTTTTTCAGATTTTCTCTGATATTTTCGGATTTTTTCTTTTTTATGATTTTTTTAAGAAATGTTTTCTTTTTTTTCTACTCTCTGTTCGTTTTTTTTATTTCTTAGCTGGTTTATTCTGATTTCTGATTTTTTGACCAATTTTTTTTCGTTCTTGATTTTTTAAGGTTTGCTCATTTCTGATTGTATCGGATTTTTTTTCTAATTTTTACAAATTATTTGTAGTCTTTTCACTTTTTCTATTTTTTTCTGTTTTTTTTTCTTTTTTCGTATTTTCTCAATTTGTCTGTTATTATTTTTCTATTTTTCTACTTCTTTTGGTTATTCTGATTTTTTTGCTGATTTTTTCTCATATCCAATTCTTTCTTATTGTATGTATTATATTGGACTGGCTATTGTGAAAACTCTTAATCTCTCTTAGGGTTAGGTTCCTTTAAAAAAAATAATAAACTTTACAAAAAATTAAAATAAAAAAAAATTATAATTTTGGGCGCCTTAAACTGATCTTCTCTCTCTTGTCCTTCCTCCAATCAGCTGCTTTCTTTTCTTTTCCCGTATCACTACCTAGTTATTTCCCTCTTATGTCTTCTGTAATTTTTTTTAATCCCCACCTATTTCTGTCTTCCTGTCTAAACTAATTTTCACCAACACTGCTCATTTTAATTCATCTCCAACATACCCATTTAGCTTTGTCAACCTTTTCAAAAAAAAAACCCTTTAAAACTTTTGATTTTTTTTTTTAAATTTAAACTTCTTTTCTTATTCCAACTTTAACAATATCTTTTAATGGATATAACTTCGTTTTTTACAATTTTTTTTATAAATAACAATTTTTGATTTTTTGTGACATTCCTTAATTTTTAAACTGTTTCTGACATCTTACTTATCAAACCTATTTTTTTAATTAACAACCAAAAACTGTTTATTATTTTTTTTTTTATTTGTTTTTCTCCCCCTAACTAGATAATTAATTTTTTTTTTATCTCTAAATTTAAATGACTAAACACACTAAGATTTTTTTCTTTTACTTGTACCACAATTGTTGAGAACTCATTATTACATTCAATAAAAAATAATCTTCTAACAAACATTCTTAAATAAATCTTAACACATTTACATACATTCACACGCACCTTAAACTTTTTTCATAACCTCATTTTCATTGTCAAACTTACATTTGACAATAACCTTCCACCTTTCCATCACTGTCAACCACAATACATACAAAAACAGAACTAAAACTACACATATAACTAAAAAACCATATCAGTATATTGTTGTAATAGGTAAACGGGTCTCATAATCTAACCCTTTCCGAATATAAAAAAATACACGCCCCTGGAAAAAAAACAGATTAAACAAATAATGTGCCCACTGGGGCACAAATTAATAATGAATTCTCTCCTCCGGATTCTGCACTAAAGGAAGAATTTTGTAAGATAATTTGGTTAAATGTTATAGTAGTTTTCATAATAGAGATAAAGAAACTCCATTTTAAATGACAATTTAGATAGTAGGGCCAGGGAAATTTTATTTTGGAGTATTTTTCTCTTTTTCTACTTTATTTGCTCTATTGAAACCCAAAAGACTCACTATTAATTTCGTAATGGCGCAAAAAAATTTCTTACCCCCATTTTTTATCACTTTTCCGAGCTCCCAGTGTCCGAAAATGCAAAGAAAATCCTGTCCGGAAATCTGTATGTCTATTTGTCTGTATGTAAACACTGTAACTCTCAAACGGAAGCTTAGATCGACAAGTTATTTTTCTCTAGGGGAAAACTCTATTGAATACGAACAGGATCGGACCGGCCCTTCCAGTACCCGCCATATAAACACGTAAAATGCATAGGAAAACTTTTTACCAGTTCAAATGTTTCACCATATCATGTATAATATTAACTTACATGTTAGTGAGAAGTTGGGCCAGGATCGCAGTAGCCATTCCGGTAGAATTTATATTTATTTTATTTATTTATTCCAGAACAGGATCGGACCGACCCTTCGGTTCCCGCCAAACAAACCAAAGTAAAATGTTTAGAACTTTTTCGCCACATCATCTATAATATTACCCTACATCTACGTGACAGGATCGCACTGGCAATTCCGGTAGAATTTATATTTATTTTATTTATTGATTTCAGAACAGGATCGGACCGTCCGTTCCGGTACCCACCATGCAGACTAAAGTAATATTTTTAGAACTTTTCCGCCATATCATGTATAATATTATCATCCTGCATGTATGTGAGAAGTTTGCACAGGATCGTACTAGCCATTCCGGTAGAATTTATATTTATTTTATTTATTTATTTCAGAACAGGATCGGATCGACCCTTATGGTATCCGCCATACAAACTAAAGTAAAATTTTTAGAACTTTTTTGCCACATCATGTATAATATTACTTTATATGTAAGTGAGAACTTTGGCCAGGATCGCACCAGCCACTTTGGTAAAATTTATATTTATTTATTTCAGAATAGGATCGGACCGGACCGGCCCTTCCGGTACCCGCCATACAAACTAAAGTAAAATGTTTGAGAATGTTTTTCGCCACATCATGTGCAATATTATCCTACATGTATGTGAGAAGTTTGGCCAGGATCGCACTAGTCATTCCGGTAGAATATATGTTTATTTTATTTAATATTTAATAGAACAAAATTGGACCGACCCTTCGTACCCCCATACAAACTACAGTAAAATTTTTAGAACTTTTTCGCCCATCATGTATAATATTACCCTACATGTTTGTGACAAGTTTTAGGCAGGATCGCACTAGCCATACCGGTAGAATTTATGTTTATTTTATTTATTTATTTCAGAACACGAGCAGACCGACCCTTCCGGTACCCGCCATACAAACTAAAGTAAAATTGTTAGAACTTTTTCGCTTCATCATGTATAATATTGCCCTAGAATTGGTATTTATTTTATTCATTTATTTCTCTACTTATACACATAATTGTGAGGAAATTAAGACACGCCGTTGTAAGGGTTTTATCGCTAATTTTGTTTATGTTATCTGAGATAAGTTGCTTTTTAGAATACTATTCGCTATTTTAAAATAAATAATTTTTCTACAAACGTGTTAAAAATAGAACTTTTAACACTGTTTAATAACATTAAAAATGTTATTTTAAGGTACAAGTGTTGAAAGTAAAATGTCAATTTTTTTCAAAAAACGTCACAAATTCTTTTTATTTTATTTATTTACACTTATAATAATGGTACAATTTGAAAAATTTGAAAAATGAATCCCTTCCTCAGTTCTGCTGTTCTTCGTGATTGAGGAGGATTGAACAGAAACAGCAGCATGGCCAGTAAAAAAACTGATCGGACCTTTCAAATTTTAAATTTTTCTGCAATCAAATCTGCCAACAATGATGGTTGCTAGGTTTTATTGACAAATGTCAACTAATTTAATATTAATATACGATTCTGTTAGAAACTACCTGGATGTAAGAGATTCTAAACATTTAATTTTCAATTATTGTATGCTTTTTATTGCCGTTTGTAGAAAAAATATATTGTATGCTATTTTTAAAAGTATTTTTAACACTTATATCATAAATAACTATTAACTGAGCATAACAGTCAATAATCATTAAATATTGAAATAAAAAATTACATCAAGTGTTTTTTTTTCATGAAAAACTATTATTTTGTTATTGTTCAGAACTTTCAGCTGATAATCTATTGATTTTAGATAAATTACGCGATCAAAAAAGTTATTATTTTTCCTATTATATATTTCCTACCTTTACCTTATCGAATGAGATGATAGAAAATCCGGAGATTTATGACATTCGATCTATAACGTTCATTCGTCTTGAAAATTTAGATAAACATGGGCGAGTTTCATCTTTTATGCGATATTATACCGAACTGTATAGGATCATTCATCATCTATATGGCCTAACACGAAATTTCGTTTCTTTCACAATATATCCAGAGATAGACAAATAATGCTCCATTTATTGTTGACATTATTGATGTGTTTGCCATTTTCTTTATTTTTTTTTATCATTTCACACTAGATAACATTTTCTGCGTTCATCAATCTTTTAGACTAGGACGTGATGATAAAAGTCGAATTTCAGCATATATTTTCATTAATCACGTTTCAACGATTCGAAAGGGGTTAGACTATGAATGAATTTGCTTTATCAAAACAATAATAAAATTGTGCTTTTAATAAATTTGTTCATTTATAAAAGTTTCCAATGGCAGAAAGGATAATAATTTATTATGATCCCCTATACACATTTATTTAAAACGTTTTCAGTAGTTAACAATATTTATGATGAATCAAAATAAGGAATTGTTAGTTGCTATTAGTCCAATTGACAAGTTGGAAAAAGTGGGGTTAGGTGGAAAAAGGCCGGAAGTTAATTAAACTGTTGTTCAAGAATTGTTAACTAATATTTTCTCAAGTTTTGGATCTCGAGGACGTACGAAAAAACGAGGGGGGAAGCTGCAAAATTTTCGACCTTCTTCCGGTTTTTCCTCAATAACTTTTTTCCATTACGCCCTACTGCAAAAGCATTTCCATACTTTTTCGTAGAGAGTTAAATTTCCTACAATTTTGACTATTTAAACATGTAGGTTAATTCGTAACCGAGGTATGGCGCTTCAGAAAAAGGTAATTTTTCAACATGCCAAAACTTGCAGAACTCCACCTTTTATCTTCTGTTATACCCGAAATATTGTTCTGCGCCACGTCCATCCAGTTCCATCATCAATCCGAAGAAGTAGCCACCCCTAAGCTAACCCTATCCGAAGAGAAGATACCCTTAGAAGAGAATAGCTTATCCTCGTTTAATCAGCCCTAAACGAAGTAGATAAGGCCTTTTGACCCCAAAAAGGCCTTTTTGGCCATGAACAACCCCGATAGACCGACGACAATGACCAGAAGCGATAGTTGAAGGCGGTACTTTTGACTCTCCCTGTATAATGCAAAAACCTATCGCTTATCGCCAAAACAGCGTTCGAACAGGTACAAAACAGCTTTTGAACAGGTCCAAAACAGCTCGAACAGGTCCAAAACAGCTCGAACAGGTCCAAAACAGCTTTCGAACAGGTGTCGAACAGATTTCGAACAGGTCTAAAACAACTTTTGAACAGGTCCAAAACAGCCAAATTCTTGCGTCATTACGATGTTGATAACACCTGACCCGGATTCATGTTTATCAAACCAATTATAAATTTAAATTAACCATTCTTGCGATAACTCCTGACCTCCTTGCTAAGTGTTTTCTCGGATTCTTGCGTCACACAACATGTCCGGGAAAGAAGAAGAGATCAAGCGATAAGCGATGAGTTTTACATTATACAGGGGGATTGAAAAGTACCGACGACTTCAACTACCGCTTCTGGTCATTGTCGTCGGTCTATCGGGGTTGTTCATGGCCAAAAACGCCTTATGGGGGGTTCTTTAATGCACAAAAGGCCTTATTTACGGGAAATATCAAGCGATAAGCGACGAGTTTTGCACTTTACAGGGGGATTCAAAAGTGCCGACCTCAAATAGCGCTTCTGGTCATTGTCGTCGGTCTCTAGGGGTTGTTCATGGCCAAAAAGGCCTAATATGGGGTCTAAAGGCCTCATCTACTTCGTGTAGGGGTGGTTAAACGAGGCTAAGCTAAGATATTCTCTTCTCAGGGTATCTTCTCTTCGGATACGAGTAGCTTAGGGATTGATGATGGAACTGGATGGACGTGGCGCAGAACCGGCATAGCTATACTACTGTTGTAATTATAGTTCCTGGTTACAATCACCAACTTTGGACTCCCTCCTTTGAAGGTGATATTTTCATATACATATGAGAACAGTTATGAATGTCAGTTTTCCATTCAGTAGCTGCTTGACTGAGACAGTCGACCACACAGCAAAGCTGTGAAAAGTCGTCTTCAGATTAAATATGGAGACCAAATCAGCATTTGAGAATCTGGCAGAGGGTCTGTTTTCAGTTTCAAGAAAATTGGTGACAAAGTTCTGTACGATAAGTGATAATCCATCGAAAGGAAAGGAGACGCACAGGAAGAAATACGTCGAATTGTGGCGGTAGCTGGAAAAATAATCTTCATTTAACCCAAAGTGTTCAATACAGTTGAGTATCCTCCGATTGACAACTTCTTGGGTAGTGCGCGTACTGCGGTTCCAGAGATACTGCTTCTTCTACTCCACGTTTTGATTTTGACCAACAAACGAGGATCATGATAGCAATCCGCCCCAAATCTTTTCTATCCTCCATCATGACTGCTGTTTCCGTGTTTGTCTACAAGAAGTTTGGTTCTAAACACCTCCTGCATCTTCTATGTTTCATGGGCTTTTCATCATCATCTTACGAAAAAGCCGACAGGTTAGAAGTGTCGTACGTGCTGCAAGCTGAAAGTATCAAAATTGTGGAGTCTGCCGATCCATTCAGTCAGTTAATATTTGAATATATGGACTTCAATGTTAATACTTTGGATGGACAACACATTCCACGTCATGGGATCAATCATGGCTGTGACTCCCCGAGAATCTGAAGTAGCCCGCCTGAAGGTGTCATCAGCAGACAAAGTAATTGCTGATGCTGGTACAGTAGAGGTGATGTCCGACCATCCAATGCAGGTCTGAAAACAATTAAAATAGCGAATATAGACATCAGCTAATTACAAGGTTTTGTACCCTCGCCCGAAGACATTGCTCTTGAAACGGTAACTCAACGAATAATTGAAATGATTTCTTCCTAACAATTCAGAATTTATGATCAACAACCAGTCTTTATGCCTGGAATCGGGAAAACAGGTAATAAATATTACTACGAACAAATCAATACCAACAGGATGTGAATATGGTTGGCTTTCATCAGAGAAGAAAATTAACTTTTGTGGGAAAGAGAGAGTAGGGGTAGGTTGGGTGGGTGTCCAATATTGGTGATTGCAACCAGAAACCATAATTACAGTAACATTTCTTCACAATTCGGATATAACAGAAGAACAAAAAAGTATAGGAATGGAAGGGAAAAAAGTTATTGAGGAAAAACCGAAAATTTTTAGCGCTCCCCCCTCCTTTTTTCGCACAGGTTTCTCGAGGTCCAAAACTTGAGAAAATGTTAATTAACCGTCCCTGAATAAGATCCCAAAGTTTAATTAACTTCCGACCTTTTTCTATCTCAAACTACCTGTCGACTGAATTATATCGCAAGACGACAAGCGTTACCATGGATACAAATTACGAAAATATAGATTTGATGTAAGGAAAGTTTTACAGTGTGAAGGAAAAATAATCCCTATTGTAATAGTAGATTATATAACTCATCATAAATTTAACCAATAGCAGTTGCAATTTTTATTTCGTTTTATTTTGTTATATAATCGTACCGAATAATATTTATACTGTCCTTCTCACTTGACGTATTTTTTTAGAACACCAATGGAGCTGCGCTGTCGTAAGTCGGATGTATAATCGATTATTTTCCATGCTCTTGTGACATTACTACTGATTATATACCGAGGCGGGAAATGCATCATTACTGTCGAGGGCAAATATTGCCTTGGACGGGAATGATAATTTCCGCCAAGGTTTGTATACTATTTTATTCACAATCATTTAATTCGTTGGAACATTAAAATCGTGTTAGAGATAAAATTGTACTTTTAACGCTAAAACTGAAATATTGTTTTTAGGTTATGATAACACGGGTAATGATTATATAAATAAAAGAAAAAAAAAATCGGTTTTCCTGACGAGTATCCACGAATATTTTTTCAGATATTTAATGTTAAAGTTTCAAATTTTCACATTTTTTTATTTTTGACAGGTGACAGTTGGAGAAATCATTTTGACTGTTCTGAATAGAGTTTTTCAAGGGCTTTCAAATGACATATTGCAAGTCAAATTCCGTGACATATTGCATCTGTCATTTTTTGATAGTGACACTTCCATTTCACAGATGTACAAAACTAATGGGTTCTTCCTACGGGTAACCCAAACCCATATACCAAATTTCAGGAAGAGTACACACAGACAGACAGACAGACTGGAAATGGTCTTAACCATCTCAGGTGACCTAAAAATGGATATTTCCATCTTTATCTCGCAAATTTTTTTAAGCTCGTTCACAATACTTTCCCTTCTCGAAGGTGGGTCGGGAAAGTAAAATATAATTAATAACATTCCAGATGGAATTTCTAAGAATAATAAACAAATTTTTTAATATATGGTAAATTTATTTATTAACATTTTAATTTTGGTGCAAATGTTGAATTTTCAATACATTGGCAATATTGAAAGTGCTACCTAACATTATAATAACAATAATTTTAACTTTTTTGCAATTTTTTATCCATTATTGTATATTTAATTAATACATTCTGTACTATATATAGATGAAAATATTAATTAATATATTGAAATTGGATTTAGTTATTAATTTATTTTCAAAACGAGTTTCCATTAAAAATAATATTAAATTAATTACACAAAAAAATTCTGTTTTAGTTAATATGTATATAATATAATTAAATACAAATTATAAATTATATTTTAAATTTTGTAAGGGATTAAAAAAAACAAAATTTGTCCTTTAATTTCTCGTTAAAAATCATTTAACTTTAATTCCTATGAATGGAAGCCAATTTAAATTCAACTTTTTTTTTTTTAAATCACCTCATTGTAACCGGGCAGCAACGGAGCTACGCTACGTGACAAACGGCCTCGAAATGATTTATTTACTGTTATTCAAAAAGTTACTTATGCCGTTCCTTAATAGTAGGAAATTAAAGGACTTTCAAGACACGGATCCGAATGCATAATTTATATTTTCAGGAAATTGGGGTCGTAACTTGTCCCGAATATCCTGCATTCCAGAGACTACTAAATAAATTGTCATCATCGCTAAGTCATTTTCATGATTGATGTATTCATCCTATATTTGTCTCTTTTGAGTTTCGCGTTTAAATCGTTTTTAGCTCATTTCTATTTGACAAAAAAAAGAAAGAAGTATGAATAATTATCTATAAGGGATAGAGATGTGTAGCGTCATTTTGTTTTAATTATTTCATACAAGCACCACTTAAGAATGTTATGTTATTTATACATGTACCACCTCTTTAGGCCTGATGATGGTCAGAGACCGAAACTAGTTGCCTACTAGTACTTTTTTGTTATTATATTTGTGGTACCTAACTTTGGGATTTAATATGTTATACTTTAATATCTTTATTAAAATTTAGTGCCCTGTGCTTCCCCCTATTATAGACTAATTGCAGTCGGCATTATAGATCTCTGTATTGCGTCTAGTATAATTTAACACCAAAATTTGTATTAGTACTGCTGGCGATACGTCATGCCAGTCTTGTATCAGAAGTAGAATTTTTACCTTTTTTTTCCAATTAGAGTCAATAATTTGCAGACTGTCATATAGTGGTGTACTGGGGCCAGAACGTGCAGGAACAAACGCCGTTCCTGCACGTTCTGGCCTCAGTATATACCTTTTTCAGAACGGGTACTTTTTTTCAAAAAGGATATTCTTTTGAAACGAAATTTCTTAACGCGGCTTGCGATATGGGTCCCTCCATTTATATTTTTTTTATATCATTTATAATTATTTTGTAGAGAGAGAGAGAGAGAGAGATTTTTTATGATTTTTTTCTAGTTTTTTCTCATTTCTCAGATTTTCTGTTTTTATGGCTTATTTTCGATTTTTTGTAATATATCATAATTTTTTTTCCATTGTTATGTTTTTTTGTATTTCTTTCGTTTGGTTGCTAATTTTAATCACATTTTTTCTTATTGATCTGATTTTTTGCAATTTTTTGGGATTTTTTTGAGATTTTTTTCAGTTTTTCTGCGATTTATTTCAATTCCTTTGAATTTTTTCATTTTTTCAAAGTTATTTTTAGTGGTTTAAATTGTTTCCGGTTCTTTGATTGTTCTTTGTTTCTTTTTTGCACTATTTTTTGATTTATTGCGTTTTTTGCGACTTCTTTATGGGTTTTTGCGATTTTTAGCGTTTTTGCTTTTTTTTTCTTTTTTTTTTACAACTTTTCTCATTTTTCCTCATTTTTTTTCGATTCTTCTAATTTTGTCTGGTTTTTTTTTTCATTTTTTTCTAGTACTCCATTTTTTCTCATTATTCTCTTTTTTCTAATTCTTTCTTTTGTTTTATAATTTTTTCACATTTTTTCTAATTCCTTTGATTTTTTGCAATTTTTTTTGTGATTTTTTTTTGATTTTTTTGTGATTTTTAGCGGTTTTCTTTTCATTTTTTTGCGATTTTTTGCGATTTATTTCAATTCCTTCGATTTTTTTCATTTTTTCAAAGTTATTTTTAATGGTTAAAATTGTTTCCGGTTTTTGGTTGTTCTTTGTTTCGTTTTTTCGATTTTTTCGATATTTTTTATTTCTTGCGTTTTTTTTCGACTTCTTTGTCGGTTTTTGCGATTTTTAGCGTTTTTTGCTTTTTTTTCGTTTTTTTTACAACTTTTCTAATTTTTTCTGATCATTTCGATTCTATTTTTTATCGTTTTTTTCTTTTTTTCTCATTTTTCTGATTTTTTGTTTTGTTTTTTTTTCTGATTTTTTTGATTCTTCTAATTTTGTATCGTTTTTTTTTTTGTTCATTTTTTTCTCATTTTTCTGATTTTTTGTTTTTAATTTTTTCTTGTTTTTTGATTTTTTTTATTTTTGTCTAATCCTTCATTTTTTGTCATTGTTCTGTTTTTTCTACTTCTTTTTTTTCTCATTTTTTCATATTCCTCTGATTTTTTGCGATTTGTATGGGATTTGTTTGAGATTTTTTGTGTTTTTTTGCGACTTTTTTAGATCTATTTCAATTCCTTCGATTTTTTTCATTTTTTCAAAGTTTTTTTTTTGGTTACAATTGTTTCCGGTTTTTTGATTGTTCTTTGTTTTTTTGCGATATTTTTCGATTTTTTGCGACTTCTTTTTAGTTTTATTGTGATTTTTAGCGTTTTTTTGCTTATTTTCAGTTTTTTTCAATTCTCCTAATTTTTTTTAACGTTTTTCTCCCCATTTTTTTCTAATTTTTTTCTCATTGTTCCGGTTTTTTGTTTTTTTTTCTGCTTTTTTTCTCATTGTTCCTTTTTTTTTCTAATTTTTCTCATTTTTCTGATTCTTCTAATACTGTCAGATTTTTCAGTTTTTGTCGATTTTTGTTCATTCCTTTCGATTTATTTTCTCAATTTAAAATTTAAAAAAATAAAAGGAACTCCATTCCTGACGGTGGTCACCCGACCGCACAATTTTTTTATTAAATTTCAAATAAATATTATATTTTAAATTGGCGAATAAGAAAGAAAAAGAAAGATTTTTGTAGTGCATTATTCAGAGGCGCCAATACCATCGTTTTTTTACGAGCGCTCCGTTAATATTAAAGATAGGAAGCTGCGGTTTTCACCAATCGATTCTGTAGTTAATTCTTTAGAGCGCGTCTGTGGCACTTTTTTTAAAATCATTTTAGTAAAAGTGTTACGACTATCAACTTTTTTCTCCAGATAAATTTGAAAAATCTAGCACAGACGCGCTCTTCTCATAAATATTTTAAAAATAATGAAAAAAAAAATGTCCTATATTGTTACTTGATTAATAACCGATAATCATTCACCATATACTGACTAATAACTGATAATCACACTTGGTACTTTTAAGGCTAAAAATCTAGTAGGTATGCTGTCATCTTTGTCATTGCTTTTGTACGTAAATGTAAATTATTGAGCTGTCAAATTTTTAAAATGTCATTAATTCGTGATATAATATATGATAATCTAATTATTATAAACGAGGTTTTTTAAGTTGGTGAAATTTAGTTTCTTTCACTTGTTTATTAATACATCGAATAAATGAGCGCTTGATTCGGTCAAAACTGAGTAAACCAACATGACCAGAAAATTGTGTTTTATAACAACGGATTAATACACCGGGTGCTCAAATTAAATCCAATATATACTAACAGTACAAATACTGTGATAGAAGATTCTAGGAATTAAAATTAATTATCTTTAATTTCTATTGGGGTGGCTACGCATCCAGGAAACCACGTAAATATAAAGAAACCAAAAATCAAAAATTGCTCATATACATTGGATAAAAATAACAAATATATATATGGATAAATCCATCTATTTGAATTAGCAAATAATTTTAAACTCCCTCTATTTTTTCAAGCACTTTCAGTGACGTCCATCTCTATACATTCTACACGATATGTGTGTTTGTTAGTAACATGCAATCCCAAGCATCGTTTAATGTGTTCCATGTCAATCATCTTAATGATATTTCGTAGAACCCTTTTCGTTTGGCAGCTCGTCTGACGACAGAGCGCGAACGCGACTATGGCGCCGGCTGTTTCCATTCATATATATATATATACGGAAATTTCCCCCTCGGTTTTTACTGTACAGAGAAATCAACACGACCAAAAAAATGGAACGTCACATGAGCGGGTTGCTTCATTTTGGAAGAAAAATACTTAATGATGGATAGCTAGATTTTAACACGATTGTTCCATTAGTTTTAATATCTAGATTAAATCGATTTGAATTTATTAGTGGTGGTTTTTATATTATCTTTATCAATGATCTTAAACCCCTACTATCAATCTTGAATCATTGTAAAAAAATTACATAAATTAAAAAAAAATCCAAGTAATTTATATTTATAGATTTTTGTAACTGGTTATTATTAATATTCGATAAAAAAAGGTAAATTTAACCAGCATTTTATTTATAATTGATTGATTATGTTTTAATTACAATAATATAAAGGTTGAATGCCGGCCGTTGCCCAGGTCAGGAAATGTTTATCGTTGGCTCATTAAGAGGGGTCATTCTTGATTCGTTATTCATTCTTTATTCTTGATTCATTATCGATTTATTATATTGTAGTAAACATGTACCAGTGAATAAATTTGTTGTTGAAAGTATCTACTGTTTATCTTCCCAAAATTGAGATACTCTACTTACTATCCCACGTCACAATTAGTTTCAAACAGAATAAAACCGTATTCGGTGAGATTTGGATTACTACTCAGATATTTTGACTAGAGATGACGAGTGGTGACAAAATAACTACCAAACACTCATGATTTGTTCAAGCCATGATTGAATATTAAATTTGTGGGGAAATTCTCTTGCTAGATGTTTAGAAGAAGAATCTAATTGGGTAGGAATTATAACGGTTTGGAATAACGAATAGATCAAAATTTGATAAGTGTGTTAGTACCGAGTAAAAAAAAGTTTGTCTGCTGCTTGTAAATTATGGCGCTTTATACGGCTCTATATATGCCTAGTTATGGCCTACCTTCTGTGTATGTCCTAGATCTCATACATATTTTGGGATGAGAACGAAAACGATATAAACACAAGTATTTATTTTTACCGCAGTTATTAAAGCAAATTCCAGCAAAAGAGCTGAAATTAGGTCACGGTATTCAATTTATAATAATTGGGTTATAAAAGTATTGGAATGGGTAACAATGGAGGTGGAAAGTATCAAATAAAAATTACTTCTAAGATGACGGGAAAAAATTACGTTACACGTCCTTAAAAATCGGTCATTTTTTTTGAGTATCAAAATTATCCGGAAAATTTAGAAAATAGTAGGCAAATCAGGGAATTTTTCTAATATTTGTTTGCTTATGAGCAATTCTGAAGGTGTCAAATCCTGAAATTTTAAAAAATACAAAATCAGGGATTTTCTAAAATTATTTTTAGGATATGAGCAATCATGATGTTCTCAATTCCTGAAAATTTAAAAAAAAATAGTAAATCAGGGAATTTTTTGGAATATTTTTTGCTTATGAGCAAAGCTGATCGTGTTAAATCCTGAAAATTTAAAAAATACAAAATCAGGGAATTTTTGAAATTATTTTTAGGTTATGAGCAATCATGATGTTCTCAAATCCTGAAAATTTAAAAAAATAGTAAATCAGGGAAGTTTTTTGGAATATTTTTTTGGTTACTATTAATCTTGATGGTGTCACATCCTGAAAATTAAAAAAATTAGGGAATTTTTGAAATTATTTTTACGTTTTGAGCAATCATGATGTTCTCGAATCCTGAACATTTCAAAAAATAGTAAATCAGGGAATTTTTTGCAATATTTTTTTAGTTACGATGGTGTCACATCCTGAAAATTTAAAAAATCAGAGAATTTTTGGAATATTTTTTGCTTTTGAGCAAGCCTGATGGTGTCAAATCCTGAAAATTTAAAAAATCTGGAAATTTTTGGAATATTTTTTTGCTTATGAGCAATCCTGATGGTGTTAAATCCTGAAAATTAAAAAAATAGAAAATCAGGGAATTTTTTAAATTATTTTTCAGTTATGAGCAATCATGATATTGTCAAATCGTGAAAATTTAAAAAATACAAAATCAGGGAATTTCTGAAATTATTTTTAGGTTATGAGCAATCATGATGTTCCCAAATCCTGAATATTTAAAAAAATAGTAAATGAGGAAATTTTTTGGAATATTTTTTTGGTTACGATTAATCCTGATGGTGTCACATTTAATCCTGATCGTGCCACATCCTGAAAATTCAAAAAAAAAATCCTGATGAGCAATCATGATGTTGTCAAATCGTGAAAATTTAAAAAATATAAAATCAGGGAATTTTTTTAATTATTTTTAGGTTATGAGCAATCATGATGTTCTCAGATCCTGAAAATTTAAAAAAATAGTAAATCCGGGAATTTTTTGGAATATTTTTTTGGTTACGATGGTGTCACATCTTGAAAATTTAAAAAATCAAGAAATTTTTGGAATATTTTTTTGCTTATGAGCAATTCTGATGGTGTTAAACCCTAAAAATTTCAAAAATAGTAGGTAAATTAGGGAATTTTTAAAAATATTTTTTGTTTTTGAGCAAAACCGATGGTGTCAAATCCTGAAAATTTAATAGTAAGTAAATCAGAGAATTTTTGGAATATTATTTTGGTTATGAGTTATCCTGATAGTATCAAATCATGAAGTATTTAAAAATCAGGGAACTTTTGGAATAATTTTTTGCTTTTGAGTAATCCTGATGATGTCAAATCCTGAAAATGTAAAAAATCGGAGAATTTTTGGAATATTTTTTTGGTTATGAGTTATCCTAATGGTGTCAAATCCTGAAATATTTAAAAATCAGGGAATTTTTGGAATACTTTTTTTGCTTTTTAGCAATCCTGATCGTGTTAAATACTCAAATTTAAAAAATAGTAGGTAAATCAGGGAATTTTTGGATTATTTTTTTGCTTTTGAGTAAGCCTGATGGTGTCACATCCTGAAAATTTAAAAAATCAGGAAATTTTTGAAATATTTTTTTGCTTTTGAACAAGCCTGATGGTATCAAATCCTGAAAATGTAAAAAATCACAGAATTTTTGGAATATTTTTTTGGTTATCAGTTATCCTGATGGTGCCAAATCCTGAAAATTTAAAAAAATCATAGAAAATTTAAAAAATAATTTTTGATATATTTTTTGAGTTATGAGCAATCCTGGTGGTATTAAATCCGGAAAATTTAAAAAAATAGTTAAATCAGGGAATTTCTGTATCAAAATTTAATTATCAAAATTTATTTATGACAAATTCTGAAAAAATCTTGAAAATTTAAAAAATATTAAAATCAGAGAATGTCTAACATATTGTTTAGGAGGTTTCCATTATTAACTGTTAAGGAGAATAAAAATAGAATTGTTCGAAATAAGGAGAAAGTTTGAATGGAAAGTTATTGCTATTAATAAAAATGTAGAAAACATTATATGACAGGAAGAACCAATTTTAATTATTAAAAAAATGAGAAATTGTATTATTTACAAGAAGAAATAAAATGCTATACAGGTTGCCAATAAAAATACTAGTGTAGCTAAGGCAGATATTGGAAAATTGAAAAAATATAACAGGGGTGAACATCAGAATAAGAACAAAAAGAAGAATTCTGATTTTATTTAAACAACCAAATTGGTAATAAAATAATTTTTTTAGATTTGAGATTTTATTTTTATGGTTTGGAAATTTATATTTCCACATTAAAATCTTCATAGCATGAGGTTATAATCTGCTTAATTGTTCCTCTTCCATTTTTAAATCCAGCTTAATAATATCGTATCAAATTTTCCCAATGGGTTAAATATTTTTTATTAATATCGCTAGAACTTTGTATATTGTATCAAATAGAGAGATTCCTTTATAATTATTGTAATTAGATACGTTTCCCTGTTTTCGGCGTAATTTAGGTTATGATTTGTTTTTTTTTCTTGAAGATTTATTGTTTGTAAACTCTTCTTAACTATTCTTAACTTTTGTTTTTTGGAACAATTTGCCATTTTAAGTCCTTTCTGTTTATTTTCTTTGTCTAAATAGCTTTTTTATTTTTTGAATGCATTTATTTCTTAATTTCCATTTTACAATATTTAATTCTCATTCCACCATTTTTATTACTTTTTGCGTCATTGGAATTATTTATTTTTGTCGCCCTTTGGATTCTACAGGTTTTAGTATTTGATCTTTTAATAATCATAAAATAATTTTTATATGAACGTCTATGGAAAATCGACCAAGTCAAAAACCAAACGATGTCTCATATTCTGAGCTTCGCAAACAGTTTTTCCACGAAAAGCTCCTTTTTAAAGATCAAACGCAGCGTATCTTCTACTACAACATTTTATATATTATTAATCGTTAATAAATATCTTATATTTTGCTTTTTATTTTAAAAGAGATATTTTTATTTAATTATTGTGGAGTAAAAATAAAAAAGTAAGACACTTTATTTTTCATTCTAATTTAATTACTAGAAATGCGAATAGTATGTTAAATAAACATTTTTGTTCTATGGAAGATAACTTAATAATGAGCCAATAAAGTTTACGCGTTACTATAAATTTGGATCTGGATTAAAAATTAAACCAGCGCAGCGCGCCGTCTTTACATTACCATAAAACCGTATAAATAAATAAATAATGTCAATCATTTTGGATTAAATCGTAACTTTCACGCAAACTACAATTTCCCTCGTCATTATATAGCGTCATAAATAATCAAGAAAACGGTTTATTATGGCCTATATGCATATTGTCTAGACACTAATTAAGATTTCACAGAAAAACAACGAAATTTGTTTAGTATCGTTTCAAACAGACATGCATGCCGTTAAATTTTTTTTTATGAATTAATTTGTTATAGATATAATTTATTATTGAAGAAACTAATCAACTTTGTAACTATAATGGTTTGAGAAATTCCAAGTCTGCAATTTTTTTCTACCCTGTATAACTTCAATTCTCCTGTTAAATATTATCTTTTCCCTTTGCAACCTAATCCGGCTTATATAAATAGACACGACTAGATCATTTACACCAAACGAATACGTAATAATGACAAGTCCATTGCCACAAACAGCGACAAAAAATGGTGGTTTCTGTTTGTCTCTACCTTTACCAGACACTTTTTTAAGACTCGTTCAACTGTTAATCTTGACAATTTTGACACTCCCACACGACCGCAGAGGTTTTTTACACTCCGGAAACTTGTTTCGGAAATAGGTCTTTAACAACTGACGAATATTCGTTTGAAGGTATTTTTAAATTTCATTTTCTGCTCGATGCAAGTGTAGAGTTGTGTGATATAAAAGAAAAAGTATGTTCAACAACTTGCATCTATTTTAAGCATTTAATAATAATAATAATGCATTTATTTCAACAGGATCCACCCAATAACAGAAATAATAAAATAAAAAAATGGATGACAAATTATAAAATAAGATAGTACATTATACAACAAGCCTATAATGGTATGGCTATTATTCACGTAGATGAAGTTTCCGGCACGAGCGAGTGCAGCGAGCGAGTGTTGTAATCATCAAAGTGAATAATAGCCATTCTACTTAATGTATTTGACATTTCAAATAAAATGGCGACTTATTAGAAGATTGCTAAGGCGAGATTAATTAGGTATTTTCAAAGCAATGTGATTTGTTGACATTACATAATTTAGTAGCTTGGGGATGTTTAACGCCCCGACCCTGAGTGTGATTAAATGGTGAATTATATAATATATATTAAAAACATATTATACGATTACATTTTTGGGGTGAACCTAAACGTTGTAGACTGCATTTAACGGTAAAAACGGTATTGAAGCATCTCGTTCTCTTGAAAAGCTATTAATCAACATCAAAATTAAACTTTGCTCTTTCTAATTATACGGGGAAGGCATTTTGACAATGAAAAATTAATTGGACTGTGAAAATTAATAAGTAACATTTACGTCGACATAAGTTAAGAAATACGTTAATGATGTCATAATTCCGTCTCATCAATTTCGTGATTGAGTGATCAAGTTGGACAATGTATGACGTAACGGCAGAGGATGGTTAAACAAACTCTATGTGAGCTGGAGTATTGCTAGTGGTTTAAATGAACAATTCATGGAGGACCATTAAAATATTTAATGCCAATATCTCTCTCACCGTTTGTAATCCTCTCGACTCATGAGTTATTTAGAGCTGGCCAACTTGCATTTATTTAAAGATAAATGTTATTTAGGGAAAATTTATTAGGATTAATATGATTAAAAATCATCCCTAACTAAAACCGACGAAATAAATCGAAAAAAAATAAAATAAAAAGAAAAAGAGATTATGGGAGAATACGATGACAACATTACAAAATAGGTAGGAGAAATATAACACCACCCAAAAATCCCTAAGGAAAGTCGTAACAATAACCTCGCAGAAGCTTTCAAATCAGTCTACAACGACGAAAAAGAAATATAATATACTTTAACAAAATCTATTCGTATAACATTTTAAAATATTATAATAATAAAAATTGCAAATATAAATATGTTTTTTTTTTCTTTTCTTGTCCCATATCTATGTTTTTATAAAATTTAAAATTGTTCATTTTATTATGGCATATATCTCAACTACTATTTAGTATTATTTGGACAACATCGTAATACCGGAAGTTCCAATGCGTAAAGGGAGAATTCTTAAATTGTTTCCGCCCTTGCTGAAATTATAGTTTGCTTGTTAGAGGGGTCTATATTACAACTCACTTCGTTGTGGTTAATCTCATCTAGAAATTACATTTTGTTTGTAATTGCCCCGAAAATAATGACACTACAACAAATTTAGTGTACAAATCGATTTATTTTTATAAATGACAACTTAACGTTAAATTTGGATAAATTTACACAGGTTTCTTATTAAAATCATAATATATTTAAATTTATATTCAAATCATATTTTCGATAACTACAATAAAAAATAATGCGAATCTCCATCCCAACATATCTTAACTTGTAAATTACCACGTCATTATAAAATTTCTAGAAATATGGGGCCAAAATATTATATCCAAAAGTATTCATCTAATGAATTTTACCCAAATGCGGCCTCTCAAAAATATGACATCATTCTTATTTAACCATTCAAATTAAGTTACGTATCTCGTGACCAATTAACTGGAGTATTGGTACTTCACAGAGACGACCTGCCGCAGAATTTCTCGATAAAAGATATTTTCGATTTAGAGACAAATATTCTCCATTTTAGTTAAATAGCCGCGAGCTAAATAATGTCGGCAGCAAAGTAATTGATTATTAAAAGTTAATAAACAAACAATGTAAATTTTCTGAGGTTTGCAAAATATGTATTCCTTTAACAATGTTGTGTTATTCAGGAATTAAACACATCTAGTTCCACGTCTAATGCAGTTAAACCAAAGTAGAAATAAAAGTGAAATAGGTATATTTGTTGGATCAAATAAAATTTTATCAAAATATAATTGTTTAAATGCCATAATAAGAGTTTTGATACCAATAAATAAGCATATAAAAAGCTCTTGAGAATTAAAATAATGGTTTATTCATTTTTCGTGCGGTCTCAGTTATTAACCCACTTAAAAATGACAAAATTCTATAATCCATACTACTTTAATCTGGTCCTCTTTTATTTAAAAATTGTTGGTTTTAAAATCTTATAAATTGAAACAAACCCACGGCGAGTTTTTTTTTAGTTAACATACTAGAAGAAATTTTTGATCAAAATTCTTGAAATGTTTGAACAAATATCTTGAAATTTTCGGTTTCTGTTTATCAATAAGTAATAAGTAAGTTATAGGGAGGCCCCAACAAGTGTCAGTATCGTCTAGCGCCAACTTTATAACTTTCCGGACAGTTATGAAGTGTCCTCTTCAAAAACTTTCCTATTGGCGCACACAACTCATTTTGACGTAAATGAACTTATAAGAGCTTAAAATTCATAATTCAATATGATTTAGTGGCTAGGATACGCGGCCTTTAACCAGAAGATCCTTGATTCGATCGCCGTACGTATAAGGTTTTTGTTTTCGAAAAAAAAAAATGTTCCCTATGCTGTTTTATTTATTTTTGCTTTGTGATTTGTTGAGTTAACTTTCCTTGATTTATAGAAGCAGTTAAATTTGCATTGAGAAGTAAAATTTACGATATTGCAAGATTATTCCTTCAATTTTTTTATTAGTCTTTCCAACCTCTACGTTTTGGTATTTATGTGCAGGATATCTGGTCTACTGCCACTTTTCCTTGCTATCCAGTTTTTTTTTCAACTAGAAATCTTATCTCTACTGATAGTTAATACCTTTATTGTACTGGGTATTTTCAATGATATTATTGTAGACTGCTGGTTAACCACTTCGCTATCAGGATCTAAAAAAAGACGTTCTGTAATATCAGATTTTTTTAAGTAGGTAACAAAGCTGTATGTCGAGTACCACATAAAATTTATTAAAGATGAATTGAATTGGTTGGCAACTAGTTTCGGCAGACTGCCATTATCAGGCCAATGACTATTTTTGGGCAGACTGCCATCATCTGGCCAATAATACAAAGTTCTAATTACCGAGAGAAGAAAACAAAACAAACTACAACTTACCAATATTAGAAGTGATTTTTGATATTACTTAAATAATATATTTAAAATTAAATTTAGTGGAAATGTAAGTAAGGGGGAGTGAAAAGGAATGCTAGTTGTGGTACTTGAAATGAAGGGTTAAAAATTTTAAAAGTTAAAAGTATTTTTGGTATGTTGAAGATATTGACTTCCTGAACAATATTGTCCATCGTCACAAGTCAATTCTATGGCCAGTTTTCAACTTACAGGGTGATAAACTTGAAAAATGGCCATTTTTTAAAACGTATTAAAATGTAATTTTCTTAATGTATTAAGGATTTTTTTGCTGTAATAGTATTCTAATAATATCAAATAATATTGTTTTGTGTAGAAAAAGTATTATTTGATACAGGGTGTATCAAAAATTAACACAAAAAATTGTTGATGCTGTGTATTCTACTTTACAGTGGGAAAATGAAAATATTAATATTTGGTCTGAATTTACTTTATTTGAAATGATTATAACAAGATATGAAAACATTTTATTCAACTTCATCACCCTGTAAGTTGAAAACTGGCCATAGGATTGAGTTGTGCCTATGGACACTATTGTTCAGGAAGTCGATATCTTCAAAATATCAAAAATTCAGGCAAATTAACCGGAACCCATTTCTCCATAAGCCGGCTGCCTGTTTGCAATTTTGCAGAATTTAATTAATATGAATTGGAAAATGAAAAATTCTATAGGAAAAATTTGCCAAATTTTAGCTAGAATTTAAAAAATTTGAAAATTTGCTTAATAATAAATCTAAATTGAATTTAAAAATTTAATAACAAAATTTAGATTGAAAAGAATAAATTTAAACAGTGCGATGAATCGTGTGAAAACCTATTTTTTGAACCCAGTATAACATTTTATTAAATTCGTAGGGCTCTTAATATACTCCCTTATTTTGGTTATAATGAACAATAGAAGAAAGCTTTGGAATGTATAAGTTCAGCTTGGCTTCAGCTTCTAAGCAGCTTTATTTAACATTTCCTGCAGTTAGTTTTATGATACATAAACGACTCTTTTGACCTAATAAATATGTCACCTTTTCATATAAAACAAGTTTCAAGGGTTGTCAATTGAATTTCAGTGAGTTGTTTTCATACTACTCTGGTAGAACGTACTGTCTCTGTTGTAACGCTCTTTGGGATCTTTTGGCACCTTGGTCCAGGTGTTGGATTACCTCGGACGCCACCTTCCGTTTATAGTGTGAAAGCCACTTCTACTGAGCAGCGTCAGTGAAGATGAAATACTCCAGGGGTTGTTATTGTATCGAACAATGCCTTGTAATATCTGCATATTCGCGCTGGAAATGTTGGGATAAAGTAAATTCGTTAAATAAAAATAACTAAATTTTATTTACACCAAAGTCCGGTGAGCAAGAAAGGTGTGTAATTTTCCGGATTTCGTCGACGTCGGTCCTCTATGTAATCGGCTTGTTGGGACGGTTAACAACTAGATCTGAATACCTTATTTTACTCGCCAGGCCTCTCTGTCTGGTGTACAGGTCGGATCTCTCTGGTTCTTGGGTCGAGCTCTAACTTGAAACGGGGTTGCCACTTGAACTCAAAACTCCGGTAGCGGTATATCATAAGGTTGGTTGCGTATGCAAAATAAGCGAGTGTCTCCATCTTTGACTTATGTTACAACTGTTACGACTGACCTTATATTCGAAGGAAGGTTGAATTTATCATAATTTTAAGTTCATTCTAGTCCAGTGCCGTGCGCGATATAATTAATACATTTTAATTACCTCGGTAATTAAGTAACTTCCATACGATGTTACATAAATATTTCTCTGAAGAATGAATTCTGCTAAACTGAATGACAATTATAATTTCTTGTCCCTCGTTCAATAATGATTAACTTAAATACACGACAATTCTTTCAGACATGATGGCAGCATTGGGATATGATTTATTGAATATATGTATTTTCCAATGTACAGAAAAACATTATAGGCATATTACTAAACTGATGATCTATATGGCGGCAGAGACGGAAGATTGTCAATCCAAAACGTGTCCTTTTGGTTTTTATAAACTACCTATTCTCTCAGGTATGCAAAAAAACGTTGCTAAACGTATCAGAAATTTTCCTTTTACAAATGCATTTGAAGCACTAAATCGTAACATTTTTATATATTGCGAAAAAACGATTACGTCTTCAAAGTAACGTTTTTCCATAAAAAGTGGACTTTTTGGGAGCCGAATTATACCAAAAATTGCCCAGTTCAGACATAAAAGCTTCAAAATAATTTTTCTGCAGCCTTCACCACAAAATCGAACTTAAGGCTAAGATTTTTAGAGCAAAAATACAATTACACAAATCGTACAGACAGATTTACTTTCGGATTTGTTTGTTCTTTTGCAGGCTTCCAGGAGTCGCCTATGGCTCTTCCTGGAATGTGCTTAATTGTCCCGTAAAATGTCAGTTTCGGAAATTATTAAATAACTATTTCAGCAATTTTAATTTCTTCTATTTGTATAGCAGGGTGAAGTCCATTGTACATGGAATTTACAGGCACCAAATCTGATGATCTTTTATCCTAAAATATTAGTCTTAGCCAAGAGTAATACAAAATAAGAAAAAATTTAAAGAAAACGGGTCCACAAAATCAATCAATCAATTTCTTCAATATCTGAAACATTACTCCAGATCATCTTCGTCAGATGAGTAAGATGATTGATACTCTAAATCCCGAGTCTTGAAATGGTTCTTCTTCGCTCTAATTATTCATTTCTGGCGCCTACTTATCCAAAACACTTGAACGATACACCGCCTAGTGCATTCGCACATATTCGCAGATGAAAATAAGAGTTTAAGAGTTAGGAGTACTTTTTTACTAAACCAGATTTAACTACACAATACCAGCTCCATGCAACACAATTAACTTATATTATAATATTTTTTCCAAGGGTGGATACATGGTAATGTGGATCGTAAAATCATGCATTATCCACGTGTGGATACATGGTATCAAAGAGGTTAAATGAGTAATTGTGCAACAAGAATTCTAGCCCCTTATCAGTAAAATCTACATGTAAGAAAATCTAAGCTTGATTTTGCAAAAATTGGCTACTTCAAGGTCACGCATCGCCGCTCTTATCAGATTAGAGATTAAGACGACTCTGGTCTTTAGGTACTTCAGCTCCATATGCGCCTGGTCCTGAAGACAACATCTGCTCTAGTCTTCAGGTACTTCAGCTCCATCTGGTCTGATAGCAGACGTACCTGACAGAGCTAAAGACTAGACCAGAAGCGACGTTATCTCTAATCTGATAAGAGCGGTGACGCGTGACCTTGAAGCAGCCAATTTTTGCAAAATTGAGCTTCGATTTTCTTATCGAGATTTACATGTAGATTTAACTGAGGAACTCTTGCACAATTACTTAAAAAAATTTTTATATAGTGTTTGTTCATTTAGCCTGTTCTTTAAGCCCTTTATTAGTTTTCAGATTAATATTCAGGTAGCGAAATATTTCCCAATAAATTGGTTTTATTCGATTTTAATAATAATTGACTTCAATAAATAATAATCAATAAAAAGTGTTCTGTTCCATGAATAACCTCAAGATTGGAGATATGTAAAATTTTATAAATATTATTCATAACTATATGAAACTTTACTGTAGCTAACGCAGACTTATATGATTATTTATATCAATAAGCATCATTTTACTAGAACTCACGTGCCCTTCGCTCGGCCTAAAGTAAAGTTAATAGTAAAAAATAATATAATACATAGTATGCAATGTAGATAAAAATGTTTTACTATACTTTATATAACTATTGCGCTTTAATTTTTTTTTAAACACTAGTATTTCATTTTATCGAAGTTTAGAATCAAGCAGGAACAGTTTTTAAAATTATGTGGATTTTATTAATGATTTATCTGATACTTTTGTTTATCTGTATGCCACTTCCACTAACAAACTTTGTTAATGGCCGTAAATATTCATTGGATCGTGGGTAAACGGGCACGTGTCATGCACGTACAAGTATATACCCCATCATATTATGTCGTGTAGTTAGTGCGGATTCTATTCAATTCCCTTTGACGTGCTTTATTGATGTGCCTAATTAGGTAGTTGCTGAACTATTTTCAAAAGGATATTAAAATTTGAGGATTTAGGTGTGGCCCTTTCTACACTATTAATGAATTATTGTGTGAGTGGGAATATGTGGACCCGATTATAGAGGAGGAATTAACATGCACGTAATTTAAAGTTTGGGATCTCATTTATAATCTTATTGATGTTTGATGAACGTCCATCATTACGATTATATATTCTTGATTTTTATCACGAAACAAAAACACTAAACTATAATCTCCAGAAACCTACTCTAGAGACTACTAATTTCCATGGGAATAAACACAAATGTTCAATTTGTAACTTCCTCACACACCTTCAAGACTTATTGTATTAGGATAGAAAATATTTCCCATTGGCTGTGAGTAGAACAAACAGTAAACGTGAGTCTGCTACAATCCCGATTCCAAGTCCTTTTAACTCCCTGTAGGCACCAAACTAAATTCGAGAAGGCCAGAAAGGCCGTGTCTGAAACGGGACCTTCCGAAAGGGTCGGGATTTGAAAATCCACAGAGGAGTCAACTAGGTCGTGTCAGAGAACTGGGTAGAAGGTAAATTGTCCGTTGTTCGGCATAACTTAGTGTTTGCTAATCGTCTTTGGTAGTTGAAAGTTAGTTTTAGAATATAATATTAATCGATTTTTAAAAGAAAAAATATTTACATGGGTTATAATTAATATGTGTTACCTTATTAGAGTAAAATGTACTTATGGGAGTGTAAAAAATTTGCTTCTTGCCTTTTATACTGAAATAAGGTAGTGTACAAGAAGGTACTGAGTTGGACAGTGGCAGTAATGTTAACAACTTCTCATGAGGTCCACGTTGCATCGTGCGAATGCCTCAACTTAATTAAATCTATTTAGAATACGATGGCAACATATTGTAATAAAATGTCACATTTACTGTTTAAGAAAGGAATTTAAAATTCCCTGATGGTTTCAAGAACTAGTGTCTAGCGCCAGCTTTATAACTATCCAGGAACAGGGGTACAGGAGGGGCTAAACTTTCCGGGAATATGTAAAGTAAGTACGCAAAATAGAAAATAAATTATGAACTTCAACAAAGATTATAGTGGAAATAAATAAATTCTTGTTTATGTCAATGCACGTAGCCATTCCTTCTCCTTGTCTGATGCACAACTTTTACATAACTTCCACAAAGGCAAGTCTTCGAAATCCACTCATGTTTCAAGAACGACAAATTGACTTAACGGACAACTTAGGCCCAAAGACAACCACATTTTTCTCAAAGATCTTTTTAGTCCATTTTTGTGCTACCCTACCCTGGTTTTATCTTTTATACTACTTGTATATTTAAACTGTTTCCTTTTTAATGGTTACTTGGTATTTATGTTTATTTTGTTGTTCTTTAAGTTTAACTAACCTCACTTTATTCTTCGTTTATGTCATTCTCTCAGTTGTCTTTCATTATTCTTCTTTTTTTCTTAACTCCTGTTGCCTCTACCCAATCTCGTGGAATGTTCTTTTTAATATAACTTGTTTGTACACAGCATACCTAACAATCAGTATTACAGTCTCGTTGGCGGGACAATTTCGCGCAGATCTTTGCGGTGATGAGTTCGCCATTTTGGGAAGTGCCAGACTTTTTATGGTGCTTTTGTTGTTGCTGACGATAAGAAGCATTTTCTGTGCTCTGTGTATGTTAAAATTGTATCTTATTGTGGATTTTGAAATAATCTCTGTATCGTTACTTCAGAGCATATCAAAATGGAACTCTTGACACCTTTGAGAACTTACGGATGTCAAAAATGATATTGTATATATCATTTCCTCATTGTAAATTAGCTTTTACAGCAATTTGAAAAATGTATTATAGGAACAAATGTCATTGCAGGATTTGTATCATTGTTTGAATAATTTATTTATACCCACCCATGTGAAATTTTCCCAATATCGCACTTTTCAAAGTTATATGGTAGAGTAAGATAATTTTGTATATTAAAATATATAAATATAAATTTCAAAAAATTGCAAAAAAAAAAGAAGAAAAGACAAAATTATAATTTGAAGACATGAAAAAATGTTTGAAAACGAACTATTTGTAATTATAATATTTTCCTTTATTATTTACTATACTATAAAACCATTTTATTTTCTAGGTAAGGGACTGTTAACTCAAAAGTTTTTTTTAATCGCTTGTAATGAGTAAAAAAACCGTGAAGTAACAAAAGTAAATAAATATTTGAATATAACTTAGTTAATTTTTCTCAAAAAAATAAATGATATTTATATTCAAAAGGAGTTCTAAAATCATCTAAATGCAAGGAAAAAAGTTTAGACCAAAAAATTGATTGCTACATAATTTCTCCTTTCCCACTTTCTAATTTTTAGAGTCTAGTTAATTAAATCTGGTAATTTTAGAAATCGAATTCGGCTATTTCGATATTGAACATAGAAAAAAACCTTTACACAGGTATATTGTGGGCACAAGAATTAATATCAATTGATTTTTTATCCATTTTTGTATTCAGGAAGATTTATCAAAATTATATGAGCAATTTATTAATTTGGATATAGAAAATTTTTAGTACGAATCTGTTCAAAATTATTTCGCGAGTCCTGCCCTCTTATCGGCACCTCCCAAAATGGCGTCTAGATACTTTTCTAGATCAAAGGCGGCATGGTCAAGATTGTTAAATGTGCTGCGGTCACTTACTTTTAAATTGTAATTGTTTCGACCCACTTTCAACTTTCCTTCCTAATTTTTAAATTCATCTTCCTCCTCCTACCTTACTATTCCGTTTGTCAACTGCTGTACTTATCCTCCATCTTGTTTACTTCCACATAGTCATATTTTTGGGCATGTTGCTCGCCTTTTGTTTGTCGCCAACTTTTGGTCACAATTTAAGTGGTTTCTGCCATCAGTTGTATCATCGCTGTGCTTGTTCCTTATATCACTTGGAAATGCCAAGCAGCAGCATTGTCAACATAATAACGATAAATCCACTGTTCTGTTTGAAATGCTCCCAGTTCGCTCACATTTAATCACAAAATTTCTCACAAAATCCTCACACTGAAATACAGTGAGAGAAAAAATACTACACTTTTAGGTAGATTTCCATATATGGAATCTACCTATTGTAATCGATTCAATGGCGGGACTCAGAATGACCTGTAGAATAAGAATCAGCAAAAAATAATTATCGGTATATACCTATATATAATCCTCACAAAATCCTCGAACTTGTCTTTTGCTCGCATTTCGCTCCAGCTATTATCTTAATCCTCACAATGTGAGCATTTTTACTCGCATTGGCAACGCTGTCGAGCAGGGCTGTCGCGTGGGTTGTAAGCGTCCGGAACGAGATTTTACCAGGCGCCCCCTCCCCTTCAGTATTTTTTTTTATGTTATTCGTGGCCGACGGCCGTGGTGTATTGGCTCACTGACTGATCTCCATGAAAAAGTCAGTAAATTAGTTGGTCGATTTTTAAAACGCAATGTAATTTTTCGGTGAAAGTATAATTCACACTTGTTGATGTAGCAATATTCAATTCTACAGTTGTTCTGTGGTTTTTACTGTTTATTTTAAAAAGTGAGGTTTTATTTTCGTCTGATTTTTGTGTTTATTTGAAGATCGAAAAATGAATAAGAGTATCAGAAATTTTTCAAGTGCTGTTAGTTAACAATCTCATAACAAGCAAAATCTTCCAAAGCTTCTAAATCTTCTACACGACATTATACAGCCTATAATATATTAATTATTTTTCACCCGTTATTTTTTACTTTTTCTCATAATTTCGCATGCCGAATATTTTTCTCGCGTGGATTTGACCATTTCTAAATAAAGTTTTACAGTTTCACTAGAAAAACTGACATAATCGTATGCGAAACTCATTTGCATGTTTGAAAATAGCACTCTTGATACTGAAGGCCACATCACCGTCATCTAACGGTTTTCCGTTATAAATACGCGTTAATATTAATGGTAAAACCTTCAATTTCACGATGTTTTACCTTCTAATTCTTACTATTTGAAATTAGGTAAATCGGTAGCGGTAGCGGTGGCCGTAGCGCAAGTAAGTATTGAGAAGTTTTTGTAGGGCTGAGTATCCTAAGTTACTAAGGGCCGTTTGCACGAACTATTCTTTATGGGAAGAATACATAGGGGATACCTAACTTTAGGAATTACTTAAAATGTGCCTGCCTTGCACCACCTTACATTCTGAAATTCCTTACTAGGGTAATCTTATATATCGGCAGTGTTGCAATTTTTTTCAGATCTGTCATAAATCTGTGAAGAAGCTAACCTCAAGTTTCAATTTCAGTTTGTTATTTTTCATTATTTTTAGTGGATGCTTAGTCTTATGTTAACTTCTTTTACGTTCTGAATCCTGAAAATGGGAGATTTCGATATTCCCAACATGTCAAAGCGAAAACAAGCACCAAACTACACAAACAGTCAAAGGGAATTTCTGCTGAGTTGTATACTAGATTATAAAAACATAATAGAAAACAAAAAGCTCATGGGAATCTGTTTCTGAAAAAAAAGCGAATTGGCAGAATTTCTCAAAAAGTATTATGAACACAAAGAAGATATTAGGAAGCGAGTAGGCGATATCAAAAACATCTTGTTTAACATAAAACCTACCGATCATCTGGATATTTTAATGAATCCTCAATCTCTTGTAGGTCTTGTCAGACAAAAACCTCTTAAGAAATAACAGGTTATCCATTTGATCAAAATGATTTTTCCTTTCGTTAACTCTTCTAGGGAAACTATTATCCACGATTTCCAATAAAGATTTTCATTTTCCTAACAAATAAGAAACAAATAAAAATATCCAGGGGAACAAAGGCAAAACTAAACTAATTTTAGGTTATTATAATCTGGTTATAATTTTTTATAACAGCGCATGTCCATAATAACTAGAAAAAAGCTAGGAACCCAAATTTTTACACCTAATTTAAGGAAAACTTAAAGCAAGATACGGACTGAAAATCAAGTGGTGCAAGCGAAATCGACAACTAGGGCTAATTTATCCTTTCCCTACAGTTAGGTGTTTCCTAAAATAGTTGGTGCAAATGGCCATAAGTGCTGTTTTCCATGTTGTTGGACATAGGACCTCCTGTCCTTCCTTTAAAAATAAAATTAAATCTAATTTTAATTTTATCCTACCTGCTTCGGTGGGTTTATTCTTCAAACATTTACTAGTTTATTTTTAAAGTTTTTACATTAATTTTCATGTACCCCTACCTATTCTGTTGTATTTTCTATCGAACTATTGTAAATGTTTAAGCCTGAAGATGGCTATCAGCAGAAACTAGTTGCGGCTTCTTTTTTCCAAATATATTGTGGTACATGATTTCGACTTTTATTTGCTATTAAACATTTGCCCACATTTGACTTATGGATAACATTTTGGGTTTTAAATTAATATGCGATAAAATGGAAAACTTTTACAACTCTATGCAAACCGACATTAAAAACATTTTATGCATTTATTTCGAAGACACATACAGGTCAAGAACTTTGATGAAAAATTGTAATTCAAAATAACTGACACCAACACTGACACTGCATTTTTTTTCATTTATTTCGAAAAAAAAATCAATTACTTCTGATGATGCTAACATGGTTAGCGAAATGTGCGTAGAGTGTTTTAAAAAATGTAGTTTTGGTTAGTGCTGACGATATTCTTCAACATTGTTGAAAACCAAAGGATCTAAATTCCCAATTCAAGTAATTACTAATTACCAATTTGTATGTTAATTGCAAATAAATATTTCCAATAATTGGCTTATTAAAAATCACCTAGACAATTTGTGTGTTTCGAAAATAAATCTAGATTCGCAATTTCAACTAGTAACGCACTCAAACCCAACAATCCCATTGAACTAAGTGACTAATAGTTTCGATATTTATAGTCTACTTCAGTTGCAGCTTATCTCTCATTGCTATTGTATGCTCTATTGAACGTGTTAGGTGGTAATGAATTTACGAGTCCGATGGCTTAATTAGTCCAGAACAGGTCCACCGTTGTTTGCAGCTGCTAAATTTACATTATATGAGACGTTAATATACCGGTAACGGCACCGAATCACGCGACTGTGAAATTAAGTTCGAATTTTTCAATAGTATTTGTTCAAACTAGGGTTTACTATATAACAAATGGTGCTCTTCGTGTATGCGGTTATATGGTAATTAAGCCTCAAACTCGTTTAAAAAATCTAAAATAACCTGAGAATGGTTATATTAAAAAATTAACAGAGCTTTCTTATTTGAGCGATATTAATTAATTTCATTTAACAGTTGTCACGTGAATTTTTCTAAATACGGTCCTGTTCAAAAATTTCAATATTGTTGATAGAAATTATGTTCTTATTTTTTTATTAGATTTTAATTATTTTAAATGTCAAGACATATCAAGTTCCACTAATTAGAAATTATTATTATCTTAATTTATGGAAAATTGAAATTTATTTGGACAAATAATCTATATATTAATAAGCAAAGATACAACTTTGGGCCTCTTTTTAGGCGTAATGCGCGAATAGGTGAGTGTTTGATTATGCATAGTTAAAGTTTATATACAAGAAGAGTGCAGAAAGCTAAAAATTAATATATAAGATGTGTTACAAATAAATTAAAAATAAATTTAATTAAATATTGTTTATCACAAACATTAGACTATTTTTAATTATCGGTACGATAGCCAAATGGGCTAAGAGGCTGATATTGAGATGCCAGTCTCTCTCTCTCTCTCTCTCTTGAAGGCGTAGGTCTCTAACCTTGTCAAGTTTTTTTATATTTTTTATCAAAAAAACGAGTAAAAATAGAAAAAATAGGAAAATGGAACAAAATAGGAAAAATAGGAGAAAATGTGAAAGATAAGCTAAAATAGGAAACTAGGAAATATGGGCAAAAATGGGAAAAATAGAAGAAAAAAAAAGGTGAAAAAGGGGAAAATAGAAAAAATGGAGAAAAACAGGAAGAATGGAGAAAAACAGGAAGAATGGAAAAAATAGGAATAAATAGGAAAAAACACAATTCTACTGCAAATTAAAGTCACAAATGATTGTGGGCGGCATGCCGACAACGGGCGTGCATATAAAATTTGTATAGGGAGAAAAATGAAGTAATAAATTAAAATCATTCCTTATACAAAAAAATATATCATCCGTATTATTTAGTTCTAATTCATTTTTCGGTGCCAATTCAATTTCAGGCGCTATTTCAATACATTCCACCATTACATCATCTCGAAATTCTGTTTCAAAAGGTCGCCAAAACGCTATTCTGATTATACAAACCTTAATAAACTAGTATTAACATTAACACACACTACCCCTATAATACTCGACTTGAGGGTTACACTGTTCGTAGAAAAGTTATGGTCAATTTTTCTAAGAAGTGGTTTTACGATAGCAACAAACCCTTAGAAACTACGGTTTAAAAGATTTATAACCCATTGTATTTATCCGCAAAGACCGGCTGTTGCCAAGTTACCAAAATTTTCATGCATGAGACGAATTTTTATATTTAACGTGAATTTTATCATTGGTGTAACTAATTAATTATAATATAACACTAATACACTTATATCTATATATTTACAAAAAAAATACACTATCTATCTAACAGCGTCACTAACTAAAATTTTACTGGAATAACAAGAACATTTTTATAGTAAGGCTAAGAAAGAATTTTAGAAAATAAATGTGACAACCTCGATTGATTTCAGCCTCCTCAAACTGAGAATGGAAAAACTATACTTGGCGTTTTCATTTTTTTATTGTTTTTATTTTCCATATAATTCCGAGTATCACCATCCTAGTAGCGAATACCCAGGCACCAGACGCAGTGGCGACAAGTAAAACCTGTCCTACTGACCATCAAACACGTTTGTCGGCACCATAACGATCCCTGGAGTATTTATTTCTCCACTGACGCTACCCGGAATAAGTGGCCTTAACACGTTAAACGGAAGGTGGCGCCCGAGGCAATCCGAAACCTGGACTAAAGCGCCAAATACCGCGTGACGACGCAAAGAGCGTTACAAAATATTAGAAAATAATTCTTTTCACGCCTAAATATTAAGGGTTAGATAACGTTCATGAGAACCAAAACGAATAGATGAGCCACATAACATTATGAAGTAAAATGTGTTCGTCATAACTCGGCATAAAAAGGGGGTTCGCAGCTTAGAAAAGGATCAGTCAAAAATCAAATTTCAAACTACTAACACCGTCACCGAAAATATTGTATTCAGCGCCGAGATGCCGACCTCTATATTTTCGACAGACAGTTGGGTTTTACTTCTTCAATGCCCAGTCTATTCTCACAAATTAAACTACGAACACCATCAATAGAAGCTATAATATACGACGTCATTCAGCGTCCCGACGCTTGCTATTTCGGCGTCTACCCATTTTTACATTTCTCATCGTAAACGACAATTTCTTCACTTCGTTTGGATTTATTTTGTCAGATTAAGTATTTTCATATTTTAATGCGCCAACTTCTTATAGTCCCTGAGCCAAAGGTTAAATACGTATCGACTGAAACAGCTTATAAGATTTCCATCTTTCGTGGGTTCGCGGGGGAGGGTGTCATTTATCAGTTAATTGTTCCATCCTAACTAACAACTTTTATCATATATTTTTCCAAAATATATTGTTAGTGTTGCGAAGAGGCGTAATGGGTCAATCGCATTATCTTTTTCTAAATTATGGTCTAACGAGTATTCAGGATTAATATAAGGATTGCATCGCTAGTACTGATCCGGTCGTAATCTAGTAGAGTTGTCCATACAAAAGATATCTCTGATATCCATTAAAAGAGCAATATTGCCAATAATTCTGAGAGGGACAGTGCACATCTGATGACATTTACGGTATTTAAAGTTATTAAGAACTTTTTGTACATATTCGTTATTAAATGTCCGGGGGTTGGGTAGTCGTTGGATGGAGCTTTTATAAACTCCAAAAAGAGGTTATTTACAATTTATTTATTGTCAACGCAATTTATTAATTAATCTATAATACATTCATTATAATGGTGGTTAGGTTTTCCAGTTATCCGATTTTCCCTATACCTTTTATGCCAAATGGCGCAATCATTCTTCAGTAAATTTTCTTAATGAATAAATATTTTCTTGAGATTTTTGTGTTTTGATTTATGTTCACTTTAAAAGAATTTCTGGGGTTATTACAATTATTAATAATAATGCTATTTTTATTACTACGATTATTAAATACAACGTGAGTTCCTAACTTAACAATACTGGACGATCAGGTATATTCTGTTATAAATTTGAGTACGGAAGTTTCTTACCGAAATGGCCATCGGTTTGTAAGTTTATACTCGCCTTTTTCACAAGATAAACAGGCCAGGGGGATAGGGGGTCACAATGGTTTATGCTGGTAAAATTTTATTTATTATTTTATTAATTTTATTAAAATTTGTTGAGCGCCAATAAAAACAAACTTCCAACGGTTCCTTATTCCTTAGTTACTATCTTAAATCCAATCATATTGGAAATTTAACTAGATTAAATTTTAATAAAATTTTACTTTTCTATTATTATTTTTACTATTAAAAAATATACTTTTTTGGTTATTATACAGGGTGGAGAAAATTTCATTGCAATGTATTGTAATCTCGAAAATCGTAAGAGATACGAAGTCGGTTATAAATGGAATTTTTATATCATCAGGGACGCTTTCCACATTAATTGAGAAAAACCAAAATTGCTCATTTTTATGTTTTGCTTTTATTTTGAACAACAGAAAATGTACAGGACCATACTTAAAAGCCTTTATACCAAAATAGTTAATAATTTATTCAAATAATTAAGAATGAATTCAGGAGATGAAATACTATAAAAAAAGTACAGGTCCGTATTTGAAAAAAAATTCGGAATGGCCACATTCAAAATCTTATATCAGACTTGTTCTCAAACACAAAAATTTAATACAGTTTTGTGCAATTTTGATTCTATTTAACCGACTTCGTAGCTCTTACTTTCCAATATTACAATATATTTTCGCCACCCTGTATAAATATTCTATCATTCTTTTTATTTAATAAAAAAAATGCTCCGTTTTAGTATGTCGCAAAACCTCTAAAAAAAATTCAACCCGTTCCTCTGATTCATAACAACATTTATATGAATTTTTCGTAGCAACTTAAGGACAGATTTAGGTCTCCACTTTGCAATAAGTCTTTCCATAATAATCCTAAGATGTCACTAACAGCGTCTTTTAATACGACTCGAAATTGTACACAACTATAATATGTTGTGTTTTATGTGGCTTTTAGTGACTTTTCTACGTCTTTCTTAGACCCTTACTGTGTCACGAAGAGCTATGAAATACGTTAGGATTTACTGCTATGTATGTTAACGGTGGACAAACCATGATAAAAATTTTAAGTTACAGGGATTTATCAGGTTAAATAGTAGGCTAGATACTAAATTGGATTCTAAATAATCTAAATTATTGAATTATATAAACTAATAAAGAAATAAAAAGACAAATTTATATAATTCAAATATCTACATTTCGATCACAAGAGCTGTCCTAGTTTTTTATGAAACGCAGGGTACAATAATTTAATAATTAAATGTCGGTTATCTGTTTTATAATAAAGTTCATTATAAACAAGTAACTAACCACAAGGGTGTAGTAAATGCTACGACTACGATCCAAGCTTGCCCGGTTTTTTTCGCTTTGAAAAATCGAAAAAAAGTTGGCGAAATCAAGAGAAATTGAAAAATTTAGGAAAAATCTAAAAAAAATTATGAAAAAATACGGAAAAATGGGAAATGTAGAGGAAATGGGCAAGAATTAAAAAAAATAGAAAAAATTGAAAAAATCGAAGAAATCGAAAAATCGAGACATTTAAAACAAAATTGACATTTAAAAAAAATCGAATAAACTCTGGAAAAATCAAAAAAAAAACATTGAGAAATTGGATAAATTAAAAAAAGAGTTGATGAAATCAAATGAAATCGAAAAATCCAGGAAATATTGGAAAAAATATAAAAGAAATTGAAAAGGTCTACAAAAAAAAATTGAACAAATCGGAAACAATTGGAAAAAAAATAAAAATTGGACAATTAGAAAAATAGAGAAATTATGAAAAAATACCGAAAAATGAGGAAACGTAGGGGAAATAGGCAAAAATTAGAAAAAAGTACAAAAAATTGAAAAAATCGAAAAAATCGAGACATTTAAAAAAAATCGAATAAACCCAGGAAAATCTGAAAAAATAAAAAAACTGTGACAAATTGGAAAAATCTAAAAAAAAGTTGATGAAATCGAAAAATCCAGGAAATATCGGAAAAAATACAAAAGGAAAATTGAAAAGATCTATAAAAAAAAATTAAACAAATCGGAAAAAATGGAAAAATTGGAAACAATTGGAAAAATAGAGAAATTATGAAAAAATTCGAAAAATGGGCAAATGTAGGGGAGATAGACAAAAATTAGAACAAATTGAATAAATCGAGACATTAAAAAAAATCAAATAAACCCAGTAAAATCGGAAAAATAAAAAAAAACTTTACAAATTGGAAAAATCGAAAAAAAAGTTGAAGAAATCAAAGGAAATCAAAAAATCCAGGAATTATCGGAAAAAATATAAAAAGAATTAAAAAGATCTATTAAAAAAAATGGAAAAATTGGAAACAATTTAAAAAATAGAGAAATTATGAAAAAATTCGAAAAATGGGGAAATGTAGGGGAGATAGACAAAAAATAGAAAAAATTTAAAAAATCGAGACATTTAAAATAAAATCGAATAAACCCAGGAAACATAGGAAAGAATCAATAAAAAAACATTAAGAAATTCGGAAAATTCGAAAAGATTGGAAAAAATTGGAAAAATCGACAAAAAAGTTGATGAAATCAAGTGAAATCGAAAAATCCAGGAAAAATTGAAAAGAAAAATACTTCAAATAATACTTGTTGAGCTACAACATTTGCGTATTTATCTTTTTTGAATATCTTTCACGGTTTCAGAGATATTGTTATTTTAAAATGATGACATTTTCGGAAAAAAATTCCGGGAAAACCCAGAAGAAAATTTCCGATTATTTTGATTTTCAATAGGCTTCGTAACAGTACTTCAAGGTATTTTTTTTCCAAATTTAAAGCGATTTGCTCAAAAATTACGACTTGCAGCGTGTTTCCTGTAAAACTAGAAAAAAAGTAGGAAAAACCCGGAAAACCTTATTTATTCATTTTGCGATTTCACTCATTTTCTATTAAAATGTAGTACTCATGGGTCTTAAAAAATGGTGAAAATTTCAAGTCGATACATTAAAGCATTCAAAAGGTATGGCATTTTTAAGCTTTGCGGACGCAACCAGACAGACAGACATACAGACCACAGAAAAAAATTAAGTTGTTCAGAATTTGATGGGGATTATTTCTCCCAAAGATACTATAGACCGTTTTCGCTTAATTACGAAGATAGCGATTTCATATGGGTCGTAGTAAGCAACTCCCTATGGGGTCGTCGCTAACAATAAAATACCATCTTTATTGACAAATCATTTGCCAGTGACATTTTTAGTTGTCCGATTTTTATTTTCTATAAATTTAATCAAAGAAAATGCCAAAATTAACGGGCGAGAACTTAATTTTATAGAAACCGAAGAAAATTACCAATTCCCAAAATATCACATTACCTGCGATAGTCAAGTGGTCTAGGGAATTGTATTGTAATATTATTAGGGTCTACTTTGTGACTTTGCGGTAAAACTTTTTTCTAGCGGTAAAGTGATTTTAAACAGAAGCGTAACATAATGTATGAAAAATACAGCGCTCGATGGCTACACTGTGCGTACATTCGCTACGTCTAACATTTTATCTTATTCTATATTAATACATTACCATTGTTATTTTGTCGTAACAGTTTGTTGGAACAGCAATTTTTCAATTATTACCTAGAATAAAACAAAAATATTATTTTTATAAAATAATTAAATATAATAATATACAATAGGGGATAGGCAAAAAATATATTTATGATAAAAAAAACATGAAAATTTAGTTACTTCCAAAACTATATATTTTTTTGGACAAATTTCATGTACAACAAATTGAAAAATTGGGAAATTTGGAGAAAATAAGGGAAAATAGTATTTAAATAGGGAAGCAGAAGATTCCCTAGGGAAAAATGAAGAAAATAGGACAAAATAGGGAAAATTAACTACAAATAAGGACAAGTAATGAAAAATAACTACAAATCAGTACAAGTAGGAAAAATAAGCAAAAATAAAAAAAATATGAAAAACTAATCGAAAACAGAAAAAAATAGAAAGATATAGGAAAAATAGACAAATAGTGAAAAATAGGAAAAAATATGGGAAAAAACAGAAAAACTGGGAAAAACGTAAAAAGGGGAAGAAATAGTTAAAAAATTGTGAAAAAAAGAGAAATTTGCAAAAAAATAGTGAAAATTAGGTAAAAAATGGAGAAAAGGAAAAATTTGGCACAATTGAGCAAAATAGGGAAATTTTTGAAAAATAGTGAAAAGTGGGGAGAAATCGAGAAAGCAATAAAATTGGAAAAAAATATAGAAAAATATTGAAATTAAAGAAAAAATATGGAAACACGGGAAAATAGTAAAAAAATAGGGCAATATTGGGAAAAATTAGAAAAAATGAAAAAAAAGGGAAATTAGCAAAAAATAGGGAAAAATTTAAAGAAATATGGAAAAACAGGAAGCAGGGAGAAATATGGAACAATAAGGAAAATGGGATAAGATGATAGAAAAAAAGAAAAATAAGAAAAAACAAGACTTGATTTAGGTGAAGCTTCCTTGAAGTCGATAGGCTCCAGCTGTACGAAACCAAACGTACGAAGACTATTCCTTTCCAGTTAGGACAGGAGCTTCATATATGCTCTGCCGTTTCGTCTTCCACACTGCAGAAGCGACAGTCCGATGTTTGACTCAGATCTAGCTTCTTCGTATGGTAACGCAAACGACAGTGCCCTGTAAGCAGTTAAATTAGGATGCATAGATCACTTCTACTGCACCTGAGGGTTTGACTATGAACGCCTTAAAGTGAGCTAACCCAGGAATGTCATTCCAGTGCTGGAGAGTTTTCCTCTTGACCCATTTCCAGCTAGAGTCTTTGGCACTGCTTTTGGCTATGCCAAAGAATGGTTCCAATCCAATAAACTTGGATTCTGCATCTCTTGTCGCAAGAATGTCGGCTTTCTCATTACCCTCCACCCCTTCGTGTCCAGGTACCCAGAGTAGGGCTACTCTGTTACTGGTAGCAATGCGATCCAAGGATTCGATGCAGTTCCACACCAGCTTCGAGTCTAGCCGGTTGGAGTTCAGTTTTTTTAAAGTTGAGGCTGTCCGACAAAATGTAAATACATTTGTTGATAAGAGGATGGTTTGCCAACTCTCTTGCACACAATTCTATAGCGGAGACCTCCGACTAAAAGATGGTAGCATACTTGCCGAGGCTTACTGAGATATCAATTTTCGGTTTTCTGTTGTACACTGGCTCCCGCACCACTTGGGGTCTTTGAACCGTGTACAGAACATAAGCCGTCCTTGGAAAGATTATCTTCCAGCTTTTCCCATTCGTCTCTTCTCAGAAGAAGCACGTTAAAGAACTTCTGTATGTGAGTTCTGGAGCACATCCGAAACCACTCCGAGGGTGTGGTGAGTACTCATCTTTCGCAGCAGTCCAGAGTGGTCCCATAGCCTGTCCCCTTCAATTTGACTAGACACCGATATGGCTCTATTAGGCCTGCTCAAATAGTATATGGAGAGGAGTAAGATCTAGAGATGGGGTAGTTGACATGGCGCCTGTAATAGCCACACAAACTAGTGTCTGGAGTCCAAATAATTTAGCCACCGCCGCAATATGTAATTAAAGTTTTGTAAAAGTAAGAAATATAAACCTATTGGACTTAAATAAACTAATAATTATCGTACAGAAAAAAATATTGTTATTATTTAAAAAAATCTCACGATACAAATACGTTTGTTTCGATCCAAAAAAAACAACTAAACAATGATGGTCACAATTGCCGTTACCGTGTATTTTTTTTCAATCACCCTGTATGTTTTAAATTACAGTAATTTGATATACGTATTTAGTTTTAACACCGAGTTGAGTTATTGTTTTTTTATACTAGCAAAATACTTATGCGTGTGGTCGTTATTCAAAAGGGAAAAATGTGAATGTGAGTTCGCATACCTAAATCTAACCTTAAAAAACTACTCCAGATGTGCATAATGGAAGATTGAGCGTGTCGCCGTTTGTTTAGACTATACCAAGCGAACATATGTTCAAAGAAAGAGATGGTGATATTTGTCGTAAAATCCCTTTTTCTTTAGAAGTAGGTTTACAAATATACAAAACTGAGATAGAATAAATAAAGCGGTCAAAGTTTACGAGTACGAAAGGGCTCTCTAAAATAACACCACATCAAAGGGCTGTTTTATTACTTATGCATTCTTTTGTTACTTAATGAGAAGTGAGAAAGACTGTGAAATGTACAAAGGACGTAATGAATGTGTGGTATAAATTTTTAGATGCAACGTAGAGATAAAAAAATTTAATTAGCATATGCATGAACGTCACTTTGACCCATATACAACACAGAGAACACACAAAAACCGTGCGCCACATAATTTAGGTTAAACATAAAAAGTACATGATTAAATTATTTAATTAGAAAATAAAACAAGTGATATAAAAACAAAATAATGATGAAGAATTAAAAATCAAATTACACATGAAATGTTGGTGTAGTTTCAGCTCTATAGCCATCTTCAAGTTTAGAAAAAAAGTAGACAAAATGTAATAAATAAATATAGTTCAAGGAAAAAATGCAATAAGCAAACTTTTTACTCAGAGATTTTACTTTCCCGGTCCCATCAAAGGGAAAGTATAGGTCTGTCTGTGTGTAATCTTCCTACTGCCGTTTGACCAATAAAGCTGAAATTTTGTATGAAGGGTTGATGTACGCCTCGAATGCAATCAATAGTTTTTGGCTTAAAATGGTGCAGTAGAAACTCCATAAAAACGACATTGATTGAATAAGATTTTTGGCCTTTTTTAAAATTTTAAGGACGAACAATACGCTTTAGTGCAAAATGTTTTACTGCAAAGTTTTAGAGCATAAAATTCACTACAATTTTTGTATCAAACTTCTTCCAGAATTTCCAATAGTTGCGTCACCAGATGGCGCGCAAAAATGTGCATGTAGGTTAATCTACTTTTTCCAGATTTTGAGGACAAATTATACACTTTTCTGCAAAATGTTTTAGTGCAAAGTTGTAGAGCATAAAATCCCCTGGACGTATTCACCATAGGCTCGCTATTTTAAATGAGTTCTATAAATTAATGTCATAATCCTATTCTCTACAACCGAGCCGAGAAAGTTATGGGGTGACACAGCCGATTTTTTTATTAAAAATTGTAGGCTTTAAGGTAAAAAATATATATCACACACCATCAACATTCAGCGTTTCGAGATACGAATGATTTTTCGTTTTTTTTTTTATCAAAAACTTCCAATATCTCAAAGCTGAATTTTTTCGAAAAAAATTTTCAAATAATACTTGCTCAAAATTAAATTTCTCGCAACATTGCTTTCATGAAAGATTTCGATTTTTCCAAAAGATTTATAGATTTCCCGTAACTTATATAAAAACTAATGGAAACCATGAAAAAATAAAGGAATTAAAGGAAAAAAGATCAAGTAAAAATACCAACACCTAAAGAAAGGCCAAAAATAATCCAGTGGCGAAAAACGAAGAAGGAAAATAAAACTACAGAACCAAGCACAAACGATACTATAGATCGGGAGGAATTTATAGAAACAAATAACCAGGAAGAGCAGGGAAGAGCAGGATTCTATGGAAACAGACATAATAATTAAAAAAAAAAAAAAAAAAAAAAAAAAAAAAAAAAAAAAAAAAAAAAAAAAAAAAAAAAAAAAAAAAAAAAAAAAAATCGCAAGAAAATAGAGAGGAAACCGAAACATAAACCGTTATTACAACTACTGAAAAAGTGGAAAAACGACCACTAACAATTACGTTTGAAAATCCTCATTTATTTAAGCAAACTTATTACTTCAGTATATAAAAAAGGCCAAATAAACCTTAGTAAGACTGGTAAAGGTTACGGAAATTTAGTTTAATACTAAGAGGAAGATGGTACATATGCAAAATACCAGAAGCAGAAGATGTTAGCAATCTACAAAAAGAATAAGGATTAAACGCAACTAAGAAACAGATATGGAGAGATATTAATAATGCCAATCTTCATGGTAGACTGAACTTGAACAATAAACATATAAGAACTTTATGTATAAGACATGGGCATCAAAACGGAAGAACCCAAAAGACAACATCACCGATGATCAAGCAAAGAAAAAGTGACTCCAAGAAGACAAGAGAGAAACAAACAGACTGAACGAAAAGAACAACTAATGGTACATAGAGACAAACACCGGAATTCCTGGATCCACAGAAACCAGGAATATGGGACCTACAAAAAAGCACGAGAACAGACAGACAGAAAATACCTACACTATACGGAGTCAACGAATTGGTAGAAAAAGTAGAGGCTTTCATAAGGATAATGAAAAACCAATTTATGCTTAATCAATAAATAACGATATAGTTTTGAAGAAGAAGTAGAAATCAGATATACAAAATAGAACTGGGAAACTTAGGATATACAACTCCAGAAGAAGTTAAAAACCAGAGAAGAAGGGGCTCCAGGATGTGACAAAATCACAAACAGAGTACAGAATAACTTCCCAAAAAAAACAATACTACACTTCGTGGCGATAATAAACGGGTCTAGAACGTTTCAGCGCGATCGTTTTGGCGCGACTGTTTCGGCGCGACGTGTTTCGGCGCGAGCCCGTTTTGGCGCGAAACAACCTTTCAGTATACGTCGTGTTTTGAATAAAATAAAAGAACTATGGATTCATGTTATGTTTCTGTTGGCAAAATCAGTAACAATCGTTTTAATGCGTTTGTCTGCATCTCTATACTTTTTTAATTTATTTGGAGGTTCGTGTCCTGCTACAAATTACCTTGTATAACATATTACAATTTTATATTGTTGTAATGGCGAAGTCAAGCATAATTCCAATTTAAAGTAAGATACAGTGTATTATCTGGCACTGCGTTTTGGAACACATTGTACAATTTTAACTAATTTCAATACATGAGTCTTAAGACTGACTAGAATATATTAAAATTTTGTCATTATAACTTTAAGGATTTGTAACTTTAAGGAATTAGATGTTATTTCGTACCGAAACGGGACAGCGCCGAAACGTTTCCATAATAACCATTTTACTCAGAACAAATTATTTTCCCGCAGACTGGAACAAGACAATTATCGTGATGATAACTAACCAAAATCAGGATCCTACTACATACCTATTAACTCCTAGTACTATCAGGTCCTAGGAACATTGCCAGATAAATAATTTGGATTCAAAGAACAACGAAACTAGTTGAATATATATAAGCCAAGACTTTAACAGAAATTAATCTACACGAGCCATATTTTTGGACATCAGCAAAGCATTAGTATGAAAAATTTTGATTTTTTCAATAAATTTCCCGTCAAAGCGGAAAACCCTAGATAAGGAAGTTCATCACAATTTTTTAAAAATAATATATAAAAAAGTTGTTTTTTACTTGTAAATAAATATATAAATATATTATACCGTTGCAACTCCAGAACATTTTCAATTTTCTATTCCATCATATTACAACATTTTATATTTTAATACTTAAATTAAAAAAATTTAAAGAAAACAGAGTTTTCTAGAAACTATTAAAATGTGGATAATTAATTCGTAATGTACAACTTCTAAAACCTATAAAATAACACGTTTGATATTCATAAATATTCAAACCTCCGAAAACTACATAAAATTTTCTCTAATTCACGATTGTTATTTAAAAATCAATTCAGTATTATTTTGGCTCCAAGACATTAAATTTTATATAATCAACAAATATAGATGCGATTTTTTCGATTTCACGGGAAAACTATTAAGAAAATCGAAATTTTGCGAGAAATTTAATTTTGAACAACTTTTGTTTAAAACTTTTTTTGAAATAATTCATCTTTGAGTCATTAGCAATTTTTGGTAAAAAACGCGAAAAAACATTATTTAATTTTATTACCACTCATAAATAATTCAATATTTTAAACTGATTAAACAAAATCGTTTTAAAAAATTCCAAATATGTAAAAAAAACCAACAGACTTCAAATAATTTCTTCACATATATTCCCTTAAAATTAAATTAAATTAATAGACCGTTATTTTATTTTGTTATTTCCCATCTCTATACTTCAAATATCTTCGTATGGCTGGTACTATGGTTTTTGCTAAAATACGACAGTAAAATTAATGCCTAATGCCGTTAGATTTCGTTTCGTGTGTTTTTACAAACCCTAAACCATAGTACCAGGCAATTTAGTAATAGATATTTAAATCGCGATACGAAATTATTTGAAGTATAGAGATGGGAGATAACAAGATAAAATAACGGGTGGGACTAACCCGGAAAAATATACCTATATAGTCTATTATTTAATGTTATTTTAAAAAAAAAATTGTTTTGTATTATGAACATATCACACATTACAAACATAAAATTACTGCGCAGTAGCTTAACAATAGGACACTAGCTACATATATCATGGCCAGGCTTAAGGAGTAAAGTATCAAAATATTTTTTTATTTAAGTATTTGATTTATTTTTTCATAGATTTTTCTTAGATATTCTTAACTCGTGTCCCCTCTTCTCCAGTCTTACTAGATGCCCAAACCAGCTTAACTTTTTATTTTGCGTGGATTCATTTAAATTATCAGATTAATTATGTTTCGACAAATGGACAAAGTTACAGGATTTTGAAAAAATCGATAAAAAAGAGCTGTACTAAATTTTGAAATTTAATAATTTTTTATCTCAGTTAGCATTTTTTTCTCGATTTTTTCAAAATCCGGTAAAGGCGACTATGAAAATGGAATAGGTAAAATTATTTGTTTTTAGATACTTTTTTGATACCCGAGATAACAAATTAATAATTTCAAAACGAGAGAAAAAATATGGCTGCCGCGTTAGGTGTATGAGGAGGTGGCTAACATGAACGAGGTTCCAGAACCGAATTGTATTTCTATAATAAATGACCAGCAAGGTCTCCAGATTTTGCCCCATTTGAATATTATTTATTGGGATACTTGAAGAGTAAGATTTACCATAATAGGTTACAAACTACCTGGAAATATAATAAGAAATTCTACTTATCATAACTTAAAATAAATAAAAAAAATTAATAATTCTGTAATTGTTACCCACTAGTTGATTAATAAATCTACAAGTAACGTATTTATTTAAGATAAATTTTAACAGCTGTGACCATAAATTTAAAATCGCTAGATACTGTTTTAACATAAGGACAGCAGGATTATCTGTCACTTCCGTCTTTGCCAAGAAATTTATTAAGTAATTCGAAATATATACAATAGCTATAAAAATAGAAATAAAATATTTATGTTATACATGACTACAAGACACAAGATTTATAAATTATAAAATAGAAATTTATTATAGTTGTTATTATAATTGTAGTGCAATATTTATTTTATTTTATTGTTTAAAATATATAAAGAATTTTCCAAGAAGTGTTTTTTTTTTAGAACAGGAAAAATATTTCTTCAGTTTGTTTTTATTAGGCTATAAAAAATAATCTCAAACAAATGTTACATTTTATGAATAGTCCCTTTATCAAGTAGCTCTTAAATTATTTTTATACTTTTTACAACTCTATTATTCCATCCCCAAAATTTATATACTTCAAAACAAATTTATGAACTGTTTTACAACCATCGTCAATTTCCTTATAATAATGTGTCTCGCTTAAAGCTTGAAGACCATAAATTATTGATAAAGTCATAAAAACAAAGTCGATCAATAACCTCCGCTTCATAAATCTATTCAAGACAACAAAGTTTGTTAAACGAAATGAAGATGAACGATTAAGATATTTAACAACCTGTTGATCTAAAGAAAATAATAAAAATATGAAATTAGGAAAAAAATTTATAATTTATCTTGAGTGGTGTTAATTAAATTTATCACTCGTCTTTATCAGATTGTAACAAACGATCTAATATATAACTTTTCAGTTTCAGTGTCATTTCAATCCTTTCAGTTTACTGCTTAAAGTATTAATTTTAATAATTACGTGCAGAACTGGAAAATACTCTCACCCTTCGTTTAATCCTCAGTGAGAAACGGAATATTGTGACAGGGTTTTAATTAATGTATAAATTTAGCGGATATGAGTTAATATAACTTAATTTTCGACAAACTTTAGATTCAGTATAAAGCAGTAAATAAAAAATTGTATTACGAAAAAATTGTGACAAAACAGTTCGAATTTTACTAAAATTGAAAATTTAGATTTCAGAATAAAAAAATAACGTTGATTCATTTTTTTTTGTTATGACTCATCAGTTCTCTTACCACATTGGTTGGAGGAAGACCCGTTTAATCAGATCCAACAATAGGTTATTTCTCCCTATCTAGCTTGAGGGATTTGGTTACTACTTCTTTTGTACATACAATCCACAGTGTTATAAGGCTTCTTCTTCTTCCTCTTGCGTCACAGATGGCTCAGACACCGGTGAGTCTCTTAGAGAATTCCTTTCTCCGTTTTCACTCATTCGTGGCGCTGGTTCAGTACCTTTTACAACCATATATTAATAATTTTCATTGTGGATTTCTTTTCTTCCCTTTTCCAATGTTTTTTAACAAGATATTGGAGAAGTTTAGGTACAGTAGTCCCTGTCAGTCCTTTACCTTCTCCCAAGAGACTTGCATATGAAAAGTTGCTGTCCCCTAGGGTTCAGCTTTCTTCCAGCTACTCTCCAGTTCTCACCTGGGTTTACAAAAATATTCTCAGTCCCATCCATATCATGGTTTACTTGGGTTTGATTGCCTCTCTCAGAGTTTATGTATCTGCTCAAACTGTCATAGTTTTAATGGCCTGCCTCAATCTCTTGTTGTTTGATTAACGCATAGCAGCTTGAATTCCGTAATTTAGCTCAAAGAACCTAGGTGCAGATCCTGCCTCACTTGTAACAAAGTTACTTTAATTTCCGTAACAATTAAAATATTTAAATTAAATCGCACATGGCACTGGATTACAATTATGGGAAAGGCCAAAAGCTTCGAATATAAGCTCAATCATACCAGTTGAACATCCGTCCGACAGATGGACACTCGCGCTCGTGCTTCTTAGATACCGAAATTCTTATCGAGTAGGACGATTTATTCCGTTCTAAGGAGTTGCAGAGGCAGTCCTAGTTGCAGTGGCAGTCCCAGACCCAGCAACAGAACCCGTAGTGACCTTTAGAGATGGGTCAAGCTGAAGGGAACGAACCTGAGCTTAGTTGACCGTAGCCAGCCAGTTAAACCAGCAGAATAGGACCTTATACAATTTAAGGTCAGCCGTCCAACGAGCCGCTAATAGAGAGGACCGACCACCGACGTTAACAGTAAGAACGGCGTTACGTTACACACCTTTCTTCTTGCCGATTTGGTAATTAAATAAATGGTTTTTATTTACTTAGTGATTTTATTTGGCTGTGAGTTAGAACATCGTAGCATCAAATACTCCGGATACAAGATTGATCGAGACCATAACGACCCCTGGAGTATTTCTTCTCAACTGAAACTGCCCGTGCTAGTGGCCTTCACACTATAAACGGAAGGTGGCGCCCGAGGCAAACCGTTACCTGGACTAAGGCGCCAAACCGATTGCGTAACGATGCAAAGAGCGTTACACACTTATTTCTTCTACTCCTTTGTTAGATTACTGTTGGGGTAATTTACTCTCCCCGTTTTTCCTATTTTTTTAGTATTTATTCTTTATTTTTCACCATGTTTACACATTATTCCATGTTTTTCCTTTGGTTTTCCCATTTTTCATAATTTTCTCTATTTTCCCCAATTCATCTCTATTTTGCCTATTTTATCTATTTTTCTCTATTTTTCCATATTCGTCTCTATTTTGCTTTATTTTCCATATTTCACTTTATTTTTTTCTAATTTTACTTTATTTTGTCGTTTTACTAGTTTTTTTTCCAATTTTATCGTATTTCTCCCCATTTTTCCTATTTTTACACTATTTTTCTTTATTTTTCACCATTTTTAGACATACTTTTTCCTGTTTGTCCTTTATTTTTCCCCATTTTCTTAATTTTTTTCTACTTATCCCAATTCGTCTCTATTTTGCCTATTTTATCTATTTCTCCTGTTTTTTATATTTTTCCCTATTTTTCAATTTGTTTCCCTATTTTTTCTTTTTTGTCCTAATTTGTATGTATTTTTCCCTATTATCTGTATTTTTCCCATTTTTCGTCTTTTTTCTATTTTTCCCATTTTTTTTCTATTTATTATTATTTCTCCTATTTAACTTTATTTTCCACTCTTTTCCCCATTTTTTACTTTCCCGACCCACCTCCTAGAAGGGAAAGTATTGTGAACGAGCTAAAAAAAAATTTCGAGATAAAAACGGAAATATCCATTTTCGGTTCCTCTGACACGATTAAGACCATTTCCAGATGGAAGTCTGTCTGTCTGTCTATATGTGTGTATTCTTCCACGATAAAGGCCACAAGTTTAATCCGATTGAGCTGAAATTTGGTATAGGGGTTTATGTTACCCGTCGGAAGAACCCATTAGTTTTTGTACGACGTCTATCAAACGGAAGTACTATCAAAAAATGGCAGGTGTAATATGTCACGGAATTTAACTTGCAATATGTCATTTGAAAGCCCTTGAAAAACTCTATTCAGAACAGTCAAAATTATTTCTCCAACTGTCACCTGTCAAAAATATAAAATGTCAAAATTTGAAACTTTAGAATTAAATATCTGAGAAAGTATTACTCCGATTGAGCTGAAACTTGGTATATGACTTTGGGTTACCCGTCGGAAGAACTCATTATTTTTTGTACGACATCTGTCAAACTTGAGTGTCACTATCAAAAAATAACACATGCAATATGTCACGGAATTGTACATGCTATATGTCATTAGAACAGTCAAAATTATGTCTCCAACTGTCACCTGTCAAAAATAAAAAATGTCAAAATTTGAAACTTTAACATTAAACATCTGAAAAGGTATTCGCGGATACTCTTCGAGAATGTTTTGGGGCGACACAACCGATTTTTTCTATTTTCTCGTGTTTTCCCTGTTTTTTTACCTGTTTTCCCTATTTTCACTTTTTTTTTATTACACATTTTTCCATATTTTTCCTTTATTTTTCTCTATTTTTCCCTATTCGTCTCTCTTTTGGTTTATTTTCGATATTTTACTTTATTTTTTCCTAATTTTACTTTATTTTGTCTTGTTTTTCATTATTTTTTCCTATTTCTCGACTTGTCCTCATTTTTCCCTATTTTCTCTCTCTATTTTTTTCCTATTTTTCCTTGTTTTTTTTATTTTTTCATAAAATTGCAAATTGCAATTCGTATTCGATAATTATCCAGTCTATCCAATCTACAATTCTATCGACGATGCAAAAATAATCATAGTTATCAAAGTAACTATTCACATTTTATATTAGAGAAAGAATAGTTACATTTTCAACATCTCTATTTTTCGTTACGTTACAATTTCTGATTATTAAATCCTACCCCAAGCCGCGTTAAGAAACTTGGTTCCAAAAATTTATATTCTTTACAGGTGGAAATAACCACAGAAAAATGTAAAATTTTATTAGTGTTCTATTAATTTTGAACTTTATCCATAAGCGGACTTTAATATTTTTAATGACAGGATATAACAAATTTTTAAATTCAAACTGTCACCTGAAAAGAAATCTTATGTCACAGTATACTGTGAGCATTTTGCTTATTTCTATAAAATTAACTAGTATTAGGGTAGTAATAGTTATTTGTTTAAACCGTAGATATCATATTTGTAAACATCTTAAATAAACTAACGAATGTCATCTTATATCCGTTACATTCATATTCCATTTTTTTAACGTTTATTTGTTCGACGAAAAGGGGTTTTCTTAGAATATATTTACGACCAAAGCGTGACATACTTAGACCTTAAGTGGATAATTAACAGAACAGTGACCGTTAGTTTAACATGTGCGATCTTGAGTATCATTTTTCTAACTGATTGTAAATGATAAAATCTTCATAAAATTCACATTAATTAGGACTAACAGTTGCAGTTTAGTGGTCCATAAGAATTAAAGATTTATTAAAACTTAATAATCATGCTCTCGACGAGGTGCATTAAAACGTTAACGC